>OZ012735.1:470433509-471775056 GCA_963859935.3 Lathyrus sativus | reverse complement strand
CAACCAAGTTCCGGGTTCGGGAGTCGGTTACGTGAGGGGAAGGTATTAGCACCCCTCACGTCCGTCGTACTCGACGGGAACCTCTTAAGGTAAATGTGGGGAGTGTTGTTTAGGTTTACTTGCTTTCTTCTCGTTATTAAAGGTAGAATTGGTAGGGTAAAAGGTTAGAGACGCAAAGGAGAGATGGGTGGATGGAGGATAGGGTGCTCGCCAAGGATTGGGGCCCTTGTGCCTACGTATGCTCATTCGGACGAGAATGAGAAATCAGAGCGTCGTAGTTCGACTGCGGGAAAAGAAATGGGGGGAAAACGGAAGATGGATAGAAGTGTGCTCGCCAAGATCATCGCAATCTTGTGCCTACGTATCTTATATTCAAGAATGAATAAAGAATCAGAGCGTCCGTAGTTCGTGGTAACAACCACGAAAATATGAGGTTGAATAGATTGGGAGTTTGGGAAAGAGACGAAAGGGTGACTGACAAGCAACCCAAGAGCGTGCCTCGAGAGCTTGCCACTCAAGAATTCAAAGAATGCGAGATTCCAAGAACTCAATTCTTTCGGGAATTGACTGAATAAGTTGAAGAGTTGGATGTTTTGAAATTGAAAGAATGAACTAATAACAACTCAAGGGCGCGCCTCGAGAGTTACTCATTCGAATATTCAAAGAATGCTAGATTCTGAGAATATCTCTCTTTCGTAAGTTTTAAAAATGTTTGTGAAAGGATCGAATCGAAGAATGGCATGCGTGGCCAAAGGAAGTTGGTTTGGAATAGCTTGACGACGTGTCGAGGATTTGCTTGAAGATGGGACCGACTTGACGACGTGTCAAGGGTTAAGGTTGTGAGAAACGATATTAGTCCCTGAGGGTGCTCCTAATATCGAGACCACGAGGAATTGTGAATGTGTGTGAAGTGTGGGTTGCGAATGCGTACGAGCATTCGACTTAGGAGAATGTTTGAAAATGATTTAATTTGAAAGAGTCGAAAGGTTGAGTGAATAACAACTCAAGAGCGTGCCTCAAGAATTATTCACTCGAAGACACTAGGAATGCCAGATCCCAAGTACCTCCTTCTTTCGAAGTTTGATCGAGAAAAATGATTTGAAGCGAAATGGGGTATGAAAATAAATTGTGAACGTGTGAGAAGTGAGAACGCGAGATTGAGTTTGAAAATATCGATTATTTAATAAATGAGACGCCGGCCCCACAACTAAATAATCGGGGTATTACCGAAATGCTAGATTCCAATAACACCATTTTTATTTGAAAAAAACAATTGGATGAACAGCGGAAATATCACACAGAATGCAAGATTCTTATGATATTTTTGTTCTAAATTGCGTACTAAACGAATAGTCTAAATGACATATTATTTAAGGTGTACACCCCAATAATGTTTGTCCAAAAATTCAAGAAGTGCTAGACTTCAAGAATTTAAATTTTCGTAGTTTTGATTTAAGAAAATATTTTAATGAAATAATAAAAAAAGGTTTGAATAAATTGATCTAGGCTTTTTTTTAAAAAAGGGGATCAAATTTTGAAAGTGGTTTTACCAAGGAAATAATTTGAAACAATGAAAATATTAGGATTTTAGTGTATATAAAAAATTTATAAAAGGATTTCAATAAAAAGAAAAAAAAACTTAATCTTGGGGTACTACCATCATTTCAAATAATAATTGCCACTTATTAAATCAAAGAAAATTGCTAATTGTTTTTTCCTTTTGCAAACAGACGTGATGGGAATATAACTAGCTTATCTTAACCGAAAAAACAAACATACAGTAAATACATTACTATAATAATTAAAGAAGGTCATGATGATTTTCAATCCAAACAAACTTTGACAACCTTAAATGCAGTTCATCCTTCACATACGACCTGCATAATCAACATAAAATCAGAATTTCCAACTTTAACCAATAACAAATTCGATTCCAATTCAACTCGAATGAAGTATCGCCAACGACATTGTATCAGCAACGCAACAACACCCTTAATTTAAAACCAGAAAGTACATTCGTATAAGTGTAAAGCTCATTAGTTCTCACAATCGACAACACAAATCACATGATAACCCCGATTAATTCTAATGTTCATTATACCATCAAACATCTGACCAAATCAGAACAAAAAACAAGAGATAAATGTGCTCTCAAAACAAGTTCAAAAATGAAAGCAAAACCAACCCAATACGGAAACAGTTCACGCGGTCTGCATCGAGTTAAGCCGTTAGCAAACGGGATGTCGAGCTCGAATAGCTCTAAATGTTGTTGTCGCTGCCATGAGCTTTGCTGCTGCCGCAAAATCAAAGCTTATACTGTTATCATGCCACCAACCGGAGCCACGTAAGCTGAGGATGTCGCCTTTGTCGTTGTCGTATTAAGCACTTGTTGGCAAGCTTCAAACACTGATTTCACCTCCTTTTTCCAATCCATGGCGACAGATCTTTGAACGAGCTTGGAATCAGAAGATTGTTGGATTAAAGTGAAAACCTGCAGGGAACCGACAAGTGAGCTGCTGCTGCTACTGGAATCCATGGTTGTGCAGTCGAAAACAGGATGTTGCAATGTCACAAAAAGAATGCCATGAAATCCAAATCGTGAGTTAATACACAACCTGCATAAGAATCTACAGCAGACAACAACTCAGACATAACAAAACATAACATGAACAAATTTACACTGAAAACGCAAGCGCAAGCTGCTATATGAATCAAATGCGTAAGCAAGCTGAGCTTGTTATCGGTTTGTGTCGCAGACAATCGAAACAAGTTGTGTGTACAAACTGCCGCGTGACGGCTTCCACTGAGCTGCAGCCGTTGTTACCGCTATTAAAGTCGGTATTCGACTACGCACTGATACACCCTTAATCTGTACAGAACAAAACAAACAATAAACTTCACCGAGTCATTATCGCAAGCTGGAAGAAAAATCGTTGAGCTGAAAGTCTGTGATTAATCATTGAGTTGCTTGTACGAAGCCCGTTGTTGTCAGACTGAACCTGCAAACCAGAATTTATCCATAGACCTTGCTACCATTCGTGTGATTGCTTCGCTTTATAAAAAACATACTATCATATTCAGCAGGCAGAAATAACAAAAATGCAAAAGATGTTACCACACAGATTTAACCACACTGCATAGTCACAAACAGAAAAGCAAAGTTGTTACCATAACATTACAAACTTTTGAAAACTGACTTGCAAATGTTTGTCATGTTCATCACCCAATCCACATAATATTAGTGATGTACAACTAAAAACAACATGTTGGAAATTGTGTGTTTGGTGAGTAACAGACTAACAAAGGTATTGCGTTAAAATAGAGTGCCATAACAGAGCGACACAGAGGGAAAATGTTACCAAACCCCCGAGTCCTTCTTCGCTTGAAAGTAACAGAGCTAGACAGGAGCCACCGTTGGAATCTTCTTGATGATATGGCGTTGCTCCGCTACTACTTGCTCATCACCCTGCAAAAAGAGAAATAGACAACGACTTAATATCAAATGTTGCAGGCACGATGTGGTGTTGATGCGAGATGCGCCCTTGTTGTCGCTATGACTGAGATGTTCTTGCTGCCATTTATTTCTTGTCGCAGTTGTTGCGGAACTGTTGTGTTGTCGTCGCAGTTCTTCAAACTGATGTCGGTGTTTTCATGGCATCCTGAGCGTTACTCAAGAGCAAAGACTTATAAGCAACACGACTCGTTTGAACACAGTGATTCTATAAGCTGTTGCTGAAGCGAAACTCGTGTGAATACCCGCCGGTGTTGTCATTGCTACTCATATCTTGAAGATTAAATTGAGAGTTGTCGCGAACTTGTTTTTGAAATCGTTACGACTCAGCAACGTTTAATCACTGACGGTGGTGGCGGAAGTGTGAGAAAGGGGATTAGGTTAGGGTTTTGGGATTTAAGACGGAGGGGAAAATGGAGAAGAATGTTGTTGTGATGGAGAGTAACGAAGAAGGTGGTGAGGTGATGGTTTGATGAAAATGATGGCGGCGCCGGTAAAATGAGGGAGACGATTCTTGAGGTTTGCGAGAGAGGTTAGGGTTGGGAGTGAATTGAAATACGGCGGCCGTTTTCGGTGTTTAGGATTAGGGTGGCGCCGTTTAGGTTTCTTTGAAAGGGTGATGAACAGTAGGTTAGGGTTTTGAGGGAGCCGTGAACAGTGTTTTTAGGGTTTTCTTTTCTTAACCTGAAGACTTCCCTTTTAATAGTATGCTCTGAATGCAAACCCTAACGGGCCATCCTAATTGGGCCTCTCTCTCCCCCCAACTTGCTTCTTTTTTCCTTTTTTACAATTTTCTCTTCTTATTAAATAATAAAATAAAATCCATTAATAATTACAAAAGTTAAATAAATATAACTAAATAAAAAAATTAATAAAAATATTTGCAATATATAAAAAAAAACTAAAACCTACAAAATAATTAATAAAAACCAGTATTCATTGTTATTATCATAATTATCAAACAAAACAAGTATGTATATAAAATATTTATTATTATTAACAATATTTTAAAAGGAAAAGAAAAGTTAAGAAATTGGAACAAGAACCTAGGCCACGTGTCACGCTTTTATTGGACAGAAATGGATAAAATTTGGAAAACGCCCAATTTCGGGTAGACACGTGTCTAACGGTATGAAACAATAAAATGAAAAAATATTTAAAAAAAGGGTAGGACAAATTTAGGGTATGACAGATGCCCCTATCTAATGGGCTTAAACCTAGGAAAATGAACTGCATTAGCACTCATATTCATGAGGTAGAAGTCAATTAGATATGAAGAAGACCCTGAATTTGTCCGAAAGAAAGAGAGATGCTAGAGAGTTGAAAAAAAGCCGATAAATGTAAACCCCTGAGTAAACTGCAAATGACTGGAAAACAGCCACCATCACCAAAAGGGATGAGGGAATGAAACACACACGACCAACACCACCAAAAGGATGGCAAAGCAAAACACAAACAAAATATCGCATAATCTGATATCGACGAAATACCAGACCTACCACCAAGAGGATGATAGAGCGAAAACACAAACAAAACATCGCACAATATGACATCGACGAAATGTCAGACCTACCACCAAAAGGATGATAGAGCGAAAACACAAACAAAACATCGCACAATCTGACATCGACGAAACGCCAGACCTACCACCAAAAGGACGGTAGAGCGAAAACATAAAAGAAAACATCGCACAATCTGATATCGACGAAATACCAGACCTACCACCAAAAGGATGGTAGAGCGAAAAAATAAATAAAACATCGCGGAATCTGATATCGACGAAATACCAGACCTACCACCAAAAGGATGGTAGAGCGAAAACATAAAAGAAAACATCGCACAATCTGATATCGACGAAATACCAGACCTACCACCAAAAGGATGGTAGAGCGAAAACATAAAAGAAACATCGCACAATCTGACATCGACGAAACGCCAGACCTACCACCAAAAGGACGGTAGAGCGAAAACATAAAAGAAAACATCGCACAATCTGATATCGACGAAATACCAGACCTACCACCAAAAGGATGGTAGAGCGAAAACACAACACACAGGTCGCTATCACCAAAAGGGTGATAGGACAACACCAATTTGAAGTTTACCAACATCAAAAGGATGCAGGCTAGGTTGAACTGACGCAGTTCGACTATCACCAAAAGGATGATAGTAAGGCAATTGACAACGGTCACGCTTGCTGGGTACAACTCATTGGGGAACCCCTGAGAAGAAGATTGAATTGAAATGAGTCAACGGGGTACGCCCACCGTCTTTGCTTGGAAATCATAGTTTGCTGAAATGATTTCATGGTTACGCCCATGAATTCTGAAGAGGATGCCCCTGACTGGGCTGAATTTGTCTTGATGCCTTGCCTTGCTTAACAAAGGCTGAACAACTTCGTGAGGAACGCTCACGGTTTTGCTGAAGATGCCCCTGCTCGGGTTGGATCTTGCTTTGAACTTCTTGGATTTTGCCAACAAAAGGTTGAACAACTTTGTGGAGAACGCCCACGGTTTTGAATGGTATGCCCCTGGCTGGGCCGAATGTTGATTTGCATATTTGATCAACCACGAGGTTGAAATCCTTCACGGGAGACGCCCATGGTATTGAAAAAGATGCCCCTGACTGGGCCGAATCTTGCTTTGAATGTCTTTGAATTTTTGGGAGAAACACCCAATTGCGGAAGATTGCCCCTGCCTGGGTTGATGATTGCTTTGAATCTCTTGAAAATCGCGGGACAGACCCACCGTCTTGCGGAGGATGCCCCTGACTGGGCTACCAATGGTCTTGGAAATCTTCGGGATTGATCCTGGACCTTGACTTGCATATATGAATGCTGGATGATAAATGATATTCCCTACGAGTGGATGTGCGAATGCAAATGCTGACGTGCAGAGATGCAAGAGCAGAGGGAATATGGTATGATTGGAGTATGCATATGATGTAAGATGCTTATGAGGTCGAATGTAATGGGTATGATGCAGATGATGCAGACGGGTAATTTGGAAATGTAAGGTGGAGATGCCAGCGTGGTGGACTTTTGGTAGTTGCCAATGTGGGTTGGACTTCGGGTGGTGGGGGGTGTCGCTACTGCGAAAATCGGCGCCGACTGAACAGAAGAGTCGCCACCGTGTGTTATTTATCCCACGGGAGGGAAAGGAAACGCTCAGAGTAAACCTCGCACAACATGGGAAAGGTATGGTCGTCGCAACCAAAACCTGGATTCGGGAGTCGGTTACGCAAGGGGAAGGTATTAGCACCCCTCACGTCCGTCGTACTCGACGGGATCCACGCTTGTCTTCGGATATGGATTGTTATTCTATCTAAACTATAGGTCAAGGGTTAAAAAGAAAATAAAATGACTCGGCAAAGTATCGCACTTTATGCCTACGTATTCCCGCCTGGAACGAGAAATCAGAGTCAACGTAGTTTGCCTACCTACGGGAAAGGAGGGGAAGGTTGCTCGCTAGGATATCGCATCCTATGCCTACGTACTTCCACACAGCATGGAAGATCAGAGCAAACGTAGTTCGGGCCACGTACGACACAAGTCTGTCTTGATTGATTTTTATTCCTTCTGAAAAAGGTTTTTTCCGATTAACAGTCCAAGCGGACAAAAATGACGTCTTGATGAGTTCACATTCTTTTATGGAAGAAGTGTCTTTTATTGTGTTTGAAAGATTTATTGTATTTTTCTGTTTGTTTTGAGAAAGAAGAGACAAAACTCTAACCTATGGTTGAAAAGGGAATTAAACTAACGTAATGTTATCATGCATGGGTTAAGACCTAATGTCTATCATGCTCCTCTCTTGCGCAGAGAGAAACGGAGATCCTAAGGGAATAGACGGAAACAGAAACAATATCAGATATATACAGTAAAGCAGTAAAATGCATGAATGCAACAATACAAGCGAGGCAAGGGAGTCCCACTCAACCTCGAACCTAGAAACAATAGGCAAAAGTGAACAGGCTTCACTTTCAACCCAACAGGGTAAACAACAAACAATACAGTCCAGAAAACCAATCAACACATCAGAAATGAAATACAGCAAAAATAAACAGCCACAGCAGCTCTGCATCAATATTCATCTTCAAGTCATCTCCACACAGCTACAAGCTTCAGCAAGCATCAATCCCCATCTCCACAGTCTTCAAGCAAGGGCTTTGGTCATCAATCTTCCATCTACAATGGCTTTTCTTCAAGTCTCAATCTTCAGGAGAAACATCAGCCAACCAGATGAAGTGAATGTTAGACAATTGATTACCTACCAATGGTGGCTCATCAACTGTTAACATTAAACAGAAAGTTCCCCCTCAAAAGTTCTATCTTTCAAATACATTCACTGATCCTTCAAAAGGAAGGAGGTGGATATTTGAAAGAGACTTTGAATCATAGGGAAAGGATGGATGCAGACAAGGCATTCCATGTTTGAGTAACAAGCTTTCTACTCTAGGGCTCTGCCTAGCTCCTAAACCCTAATCTCCTCAACAGCTGCTAGCAGGAGTTTCCTCTCCAATCTCTGGAAGTTGGGCTTCAGTCTCTGGATCTCCAATGGCTTCATCATCATCAGTCTTCAGCTTCCCCAATCCCAGACAATCCCAATACCCACACAGACAAACAATAATCCCCAGAGGGCACACCACACCAATCAATCAAATACAGACAGTAATATACTAATAGCAGTAGGGGAATCCTAGTGATTTCTAAGGGGATCTATCCTATACCCATAACCCCTATAGTCCATACCCCAAAAATCAAATGAAAATCTCCTAAAAGAATTAAACTATCTCACCTAAGTTGATTTTAAACCCTAATTTTGTTCATGTTGTTCACACCTAAACTAATCACCTAAAACTAACTCCTAAAAATATGAACTAAATTGCATGTACAAGATAACAATGTCTATTAATCAACCTAAAAAGAATGGGCAAAAATATTAAAGCAACTAGTAGAACAAAAATTAACAAAATCATGTATGAAATTAAACTATTTAAAATGCTATTTATTTGGAAAATATGGGAAAAATATCAAATAAAAATAAAATGCAATTTTTATTTTTTATAATTTTCTAGACTCTTTAAAGAAAATTATGCAAAAAGAATTATCAAAAAATAATGTTTTTTCAATTTGATATGATTTTTTTAAAAATGAATGCAAAATGAAAAGAAATTAAAAAAAGAATTATAAAGAAATAATGGGAGGGGGTGAGAAAAGCAGTTCGCCTCAGTTGTAATTCCAAGTGGGCTGAGAGAAGGGGTGTGAATATTAATTGTGCTACGCCCAACGTGCTCAGAAAATTGAATAGGAAAGGTGCCAGAAAAAGAAGAAATACTCGGTGTATTTAGCAAGCGATTCACGTTCATTTTAATGGGCTTCTCAAAGCGGGGGTGTGGATAGAATGCTGAGTCCAAGGCCCAACGTTTCAATTAATGAAACGAGGCGTTTTGATGCGCAGACTCCCCCTCCATATTTCAGTTTCAATCTCAGCCGTCGGATGCAATGTCCAGTCCATGTCAAACGTGCCATCGTGCGGTCCTCCATTATCTTCAACCTTAGACAGCCCTAGGGTTTCAGAAAAACTCCTCCATGCACGCACCTGCAACCACCCTGTTCTCCCTCATCTGACCATGGATTCACTCGACATAAAAAGCAAACTTGGTCTACAACAATCCCTCTACACAGCCATAACCATAAATCCTCCTAAAACTCAAGCAATAAATCAATTCGATAAAGATAACAGTTGTGATCCACCATGAACACCTGTGATCAATTCAACCAAAACTCACCAATTCTTGTCCTAAACTCAACCACAACTCAAGCTGATCTTAACATGCTAATCCAACAAGATTTTCGTGCATTATCCTCATAATTACAAGCCTCAACAGTTTGTGCACTCCATAGCCAAACCTCACAAAACCTCTCCAAACTCTGTGAAAATCATCACCTAACCACCTAGGTCTCTAATACACTAACAATCCTATGCCATGATCACTATGCTAGCTAATTCGAAGGAAAACAAACCTGGTGCAATTTCTTGAAAACAGGTGCTTCAATCCCTGAATCTGAGGCTTGTGATGGATGGAAAATGATCCAAGAACTCAATGATGGCTTCTGTATGCAACAAGTATGACTCTAAGGCTTGAAATCTCTCACTTCCACAATTTGTGATTCTTGAATGATGATGATGGATGGCACGATTCCTTGTTCAATTTGCCAAATAAATGTGTGATTTCTGATCCTTGGATGATGATGATGAAGAAACAAACAAGAATGGTGAAGATTGGTGGAGATTTGAGAGGGTTTGAGATGCTTTTGCAAATTGGAGAAAGTGTGTATAACTTGGGGTTTTGAGAAAATGCAACCACCAACCATGGCATGAACCATCTCTTATCAATATATAGGTGAGGTTAGAACCTCCTAGAAACTTGGAGAAGCTTCCTTTGCACAAATTCCCTTGGATTTGGTTTATGTATCTTCCATTACAAGCAACCATGGATAACTCCCAAAATGTGAACTATGCTCAAAATTCTACTTTAGCCAATGTCTTTAAAATGATCTTTCCATTCAAAATGACCTATAATTTTGCTTCATTTGGCCAAGATATGAAAAATCTCATTTTTAAGTCCATTTTTATTCATTAAATACACCAATTTTGAAACCTTGTGCTATGAATCTTTCCAATCTCTCATGGACACTTTTCTAGACTCAAAATGTCATTTGGAACAAGTTTGATGTTGTAAAAGTTTCCATTTGAAGCTTCCTTGTATGAGTTTTGGGCATAGGTTAAAATGACCTATAATTTTCAAATGACCATAAGTAGAGTTCCACAAATCATATGAAGGCATACTATACCATTCTAGAAAGATAAGACAATGAGGAACAATTCTTATGTTGACCAAAAATTTATTTGAAATCTCCTTGAGGGGTAAAAATAGCTTGGAAGTCAAGTCACTTTCACAGACAAAATTTCAGATACCTCAGATGACCTGTAACTTGCAAGGACCATAACTTGAGTTCTATAAATCATCTTGATGTCTTCCACCACTCAAATTAAAGGTATTGAGATCCTCTACAAGTTTTATGTTGGCCAAGGATCCATTTGAAGCTTTCATTTTGACTTATCTTGCTTGGAAATTTGCCCTAAACTAGGGGATTTTACATAGAAACCCTAATTTAGAACCTCCTCTTCTTCTTGATTTCTCTTGACTTATTCTTAGTATAACAACATATCCTTATTCTCCATGTCAAATGATGAACCCCACATCTCTTCAATAGCCCCCAATGCCTTTCCATCAGTCAATTGACCTAGGGTTGACCCAGGGTTGACCCAGATGAAACCTTAGTTGACTGTCTTCAACTGCAATACTTGTGATCATACCAATGACTTGTCTCCTTCTCCAAATGACTTTCTAAGTCTCCCATGATGTCTAGACACTCCCCATGCTCAGCCCATAGCTCACAATTTCTTTGTTGATCCTCAGACACCCTCAGCTAGGAGATATACTCAATGCTTGATCTAATGACTTCTCCAACTTTCAAATTCTTTTCTGATGACTTGAATGAGATTGAATTTGAATAATAACCTCTTGATAGGCCTCTAGAGATGAGAATAATGCTTGGTTCCCGGTTGAATGACTTGCTATGCTTATGCTATGCAGATGAGTAACCTATGTACATGACTCTATATGCAAATGCTAATGATATTGAAACATAAACCAAGTGAATAAGGTTGAGCAAATTTTAGGGTGCAACAGCTGCCCCTATTCAAGCGAATTGGACCCGATTGGGTGAAGAGCCCGGAGCTTTCAGACATTCGCGGTACGAGACGGTTGAATACTAGTGAACCCAAAAATTTGCCAACCGCAGAAATAAACTGCATCCCTGTTTGAGGAACGACATTCATCAGCTGAATCTGACTGTTACGACAACCTACTGATCTCGTGCGACCGTGCTGGGGATTATTTTCATCGTTCTGAAAAAGATTCTATCAAAATAGAACACTGTCCACGTCCGGACGCCTGCTTCGTCAATTCGGAAAAACTTCAACAACTTTGCTGGGGATGGCTCGTCTGCCTTCTCGTCAGAAATAAATCGCCCTCGTTAGGAATAAACTCTTCCACGTCAGGAATAATCTCCTTCTTTCCACGTCAGGAATACAAGCCTCTTTCCACGTAAGGAATACTATCTTTATCTTTCCACGTAAGGAGTCAATCTTTCCACGTGAGGAATCACAATCTTTCTGATTTGTCCACGTAAGGACTCCCATCTTGATATGTCCACGTAAGGACTCAATCTTTCCACGTAAGGAATCAATCGTTCCACGTCAGGAATGCTATCTTTCCACGTAAGGCGACACATTTTGATTCGTCCACGTAAGGACTCCAACTTGTTCCACGTAAGGAATCACATCTTTCCACGTAAGGAAACCAACTCGTCTTGATCGGTCCACGTAAGGAATCCATCTTTCCAGGTAAGGAATAACTTTCTTCTGGATCTGTCCGCGTCAGGACCACACTTTTCCGCGTCAGGAATAATCTTTTCCACGTAAGGAATAAACTCGTCTTTCCACGTAAGGAATGAACTCGTCTTTTCTGCGTCTGTCACCGTCAGGACTGAACTTGCTTTTCCACGTAAGGAACTGAAGCTTCTCTTTCTACGTAAGGAATAAACCTGTCCCCGTCAGGACTCACGTTTCATCTTGATTTGTCCACGTCAGGACTCCGCTGAGGAAATAACTTTGTCCACGTCAGGACCCATATCTCAACCTGCTGAATAAATAAACTTGCCCACGTCAGGACTTGCGCGTCTTCGACTTGCTGGGGAAATGAGACTTGTCCACGTTAGGACTCATACTTTGCCAACAATACGAAGAAAGATAAATTTGTCCGCGTCAAGACTCTCGCATCTTGTCATCACAAAGAACTACAAACTTGTCTACGTCAGGACACCCCTTTCACCATCACGATTAGAGCTATTTGCTGAAAATAAATGGTCCACGTCAGGACACCAGCACGAATAGTAACCAACTTTGTCCACGTCAGGACTCCACACTCAATCAATACCGAGAACTCGAACCTGTCCACGTTAGGACTAACACACATCGTCAACTTGAGGAAATGTCCACGTTAGGACTCCACATTCCAACAATCTTCTCTAGCTCAAAAAAATCCCGTCAATAAAATTGTCCACGTTAGGACTCATCCTTCTGTTGGTCCGCAAACTTCTTTTCACTGACGTTACAGCAACTTTGAGGCTGACTCTACTGGGGACATTTGGAAACCAAACTTCCGGACGCCTGTTCTGATAACCGGCGGTAGCCTCTGAAATTCTGATTCATGAATCCTTTGATGACCAATAGCTCTGCTTGGGGATAAGGAGAAACTTATCCTGCTGACTCTGTGGGGAGTAGCGCCGAAGCTGACACTTCGTTGATTGTCTCACGCCGAGACCTCGACTGTTCATTGATTTATTGGAGCAAGAACTCTCTCTACCTGTAGGAGAAACAATACTTGTAACAAAAGGTCAGCCAACCTAGTTTATGTTTCAAAATGCATGCGTTCGACAATGATGCAATGCTCCATTTGTCATGGAAATGCTACGCTTTTATTTGGTGAATGCAAGTATGACGCTGTATGCCAATGCAAATGCAGACTCGAACTGCTGAGATACAGGAACTGCTTCAGCAAAATAAATGCTGAAGATACTGCCAACTGCGCTGGGGATAGCCAGATGCTATAGAATTATTCCAGCAAAATAAATGCTGGAAGAGGGAAGTCGACTCAGCTGGGGAATTAGGAACTTGAACCAAGCACCTCATTGAAGTGCCACCCTGCTGGGGGATATAACTCTACTGGAGAATAGCAGATGCACTTGGTATGATTGGACTTCTGCTGGAGAGTGAACTGATATCACATGGTATTTTGACAGAATAAACGCCTGGACCCGCACCAATTATGTCGGGGATAGTCTTAATCTTCGAGTTCCACTGGGAGGAATGAAAACACTTGCAAAGAGAATTCCGCTGGGGATGGGATGGTTCTCTTGGAGAAACCAACTGACCCCGCTAGGGGAGAGTAAATGACCCTGCGGGGAAAAGTGAACTGCCTGAACACAGCTCACAAACATTAATCTTCTGCGGCTAAACCACTCTGCTTGAGATGCACTGTCTGAATACAGCCTTCGATCTAGGAATCGTCCAAACTCTGCTGATGATAAATGACTTGACTGGAGGATGCCCTCTGGATAAGCTACGGCTAGCTGGGGAATTTGATCCTTCTTCAGGAAGATCATGCATGACCTGCGCGGGGGTCGAGTCTTTTGTTACTGCAACCTTTTGATCATCTTCCTCGTACGGCTAGGAAACCTGCAACAACATAAACAAGACAAGACAAGCCTATACAACCAAATCGATTCAGGTTAGTGACGTTAATTTCAGTTAATTCAAAGCTTTAGCAATCATTGGCAAGGGCCAGTGATGTTATACACATGCTAGTTTCAATAAACTTAGGCGTTTTATCATGCATAAAACAGTAAAGAACCAGCATCAAATACTGAATGACATATTTTATTGATTGGGCCCCTGAATGGGCGGAGTTTTTGTACACGGGATGTAACTCCTGAAAAGAGGAAGCTACGCAAAGCAAATACACAAGTATGCACAAGAAGCATAAATATTTTGACAAATTAAATTTCGTACACATGTCGGCAACGGGATGCAGACGAACATCACGAGCTGATCCTCCTATGACTCATCCGACTCTACCGCCATTCCAGTATCCATACCTCTGAAGCGGTTGTACCTGATAATCGACTCCTCAGGTGTCTTCTCCCGCACCAATGCTCAATGCAGTATCAAATTCGGACCGCAGTCATTTGCTTTTCACATCCCTAACTTTTGCGTGAACCGCCCTTTACGGGTTTTCAGTTCACCGGGATACCCTTTTTTGCCGAAGCCGCCCAGTGTAGGTTTTCAACTTCGCGGGTGTACATTTTTTTCATTTTATCCCTAACTTTTGCCCGAACCTTTTATTCTGTTTTTGGTCCGCCAGGATGCCCCATTTTGCCTGGACTTTCTTTTTTCTGTCCAGCGGGTCAATTTTAAGCAAAGTATTTTTTAACTGCGTCCGAATTCACAGGTGACGTGAAGTCTTCACCGTCCATGGTGGACAATAATAAAGCCCCTCCTGAAAAGACTTTTCTAACCACGTATGGCCCTTCGTAGTTGGGGGTCCACTTGCCCCTGTGATCTGCCTGCGGCGGGAGAATCCTTTTCAGCACAAGGTCGCCCGTCTGAAAGCTCCGCGGATGTATCTTCTTATCATATGCTTTCTTCATTCGGCTCTGGTACAAACGACCGTATGCTAGAGAAGCTAGCCTTTTCTCATCCATCAAACTCAGTTGATTCAACCTATCTTTTACCCATTCTGCCTCGTCCAGCTGAACGTCTCGCAATACCTTCAGGGAAGGGATCTCAACTTCCAATGGTAATACCGCTTCCATCCCGTATACTAACGAGAACGGGGTTGCCCCGGTTGATGTGCGTACCGTCGTACGATAACCGTGCAAAGCGAAAGGTAGCATCTCATGCCAATCCTTAGAGGTCACTACCATTTTCTGAACGATCTTCTTGATATTCTTATTGGCCGCCTCGACAGCGCCATTCATCTTGGGTCGGTAAGGGGAGGAATTGTGATGTTCGATCTTGATATTCTGACATAGCTCCTTCATCATTTTGTTGTTCAGGTTTGAACCATTGTCAGTGATTATCCGCTCGGGGATCCCATATCTGCAAATGATATCTCTCTTGATGAATTTGACCACCACTTGCTTCGTTACGTTTGCGTAGGACGCCGCTTCTACCCACTTGGTGAAATAATCGATGGCTACTAGGATGAACCGATGCCCGTTAGAAGCCGTCGGCTCGATCTTTCCAATCATATCGATTCCCCACATCGAGAATGGCCATGGCGATGACATCACATTCAGCGGACTCGGAGGCACATGGATCTTATCAACATAGATTTGGCACTTGTGGCACTTCCTCGCAAACTTGAAACAATCAGTTTCCATAGTCAGCCAAAATAACCTGCCCTCAGCAGCTTTCTCGTCATAGCATGCCCACCGGCATGCGTACCAAATGTACCTTCATGTATTTCCTCCATGAGCAGCTTCGCCTCTTTTTCGTCTACACAACGCAACAGCACCAAGTCGTGGTTTCTTCTGTATAAGACGCCATCCGGGTTCAAATAGAAATTACCCGCTAATCTCCTGAGAGTCTTCTGATCTTGACTGGATGCCCCAGCCGGATACTCTTTATTCTTCAGGAAATTAAGAATATCAAAATACCACGGTTTGTCGTCGGATGCTTCATCAATAGCAAATACGTAAGCTGGTCTGTCCAACCGAGAGATAATGATTCTGGGAGCCTCGTTCCAGAAGTTGACTTTGTACATGGAAGATAAAGTGGCCAGGGCGTCAGCCATTTGATTCTCTGCCCGGGGCACATGATACAACTCAACTTTGTCGAAGAAAGGCAACAATCTCCTCGCATAATTCATGTAATGTATCAAGTTGGGCTGACGTGTCTCCCATTCCCCTTTGATTTGATTCACCACCAGAGCTGAGTCTCCGTATACATCTAAATTCTTGATTCGCAAATCAATGGCTTCTTCGAGCCCCATTATACAAGCTTCGTATTCGGCCTCATTATTGGTAACAGCAAAGGTCAATCGGGCCGTAAACGGGATGTGCGACCCGTGTGGCGTAGTGATGATTGCCCCTATTCCGCTACCGTAAGCATTCACAGCTCCGTCAAATATCATCTTCCACTTAGAACCCAACTCTGGCCCTTCGTCTGGAAACGGCTCTTCGCAGTCTTTCATCTTTAGGTACATGATATCCTCGTCAGGAAAATCAAACCTCATCGATTGGTAATCTTCAATAGGCTGCTCCGCCAGATACTCAGACAACACACTCCCCTTTATAGCCTTTTGCGAGACGTATTGGATGTCATATTCAGTCAAGACCATCTGCCAACGGGCAATTCTCCCTGACAACGCCTGCTTTTCGAATACATATTTGATAGGATCCATCTTCGAGATGAGCATGGTTGTATGATTCAACATGTATTGCCTCAAACGCTTGGCGGCCCAGGCTAGCGCGCAACAAGTTTTCTCGAGCATCGAGTATCGAGATTCACAATCTGTAAATTTCTTACTCAAGTAGTAGATCGCGTGCTCTTTTCGTCCTGTCTCGTCGTGTTGACCGAGGACACAACCCATGCTTCCCTCAAGAACCGTCAAATACATGATCAAGGGTCTGCCCGCCACTGGGGGTATCAAAATAGGAGGTTCCTGCAAATACTTCTTTATTTTATCGAACGCCTTTTGACAATTTTCGTTCCATGTCACAGCTTGATCTTTCTTCAATAACTTGAACAATGGTTCGCACGTAGCAGTTAGGTGAGATATGAACCGAGCGATGTAGTTCAACCTCCCTAAAAACCCGCGCACCTCTTTCTCTGTTTTAGGCGTCGGCATTTCTTGAATCGCTCTTATTTTAGCAGGATCGACCTCTATTCCTCTTCCGCTTACGATAAACCCCAACAGTTTACCCGATCTCACCCCGAAGGTGCATTTGTTAGGGTTCAGTCTCAACCTGAACTTCCTAAGCCTTTTAAATAACTTCAGCAGATTCACCAGATGCTCTTCCTCCGTCTGGGATTTGGCAATCATATCGTCTACATAAACTTCTATCTCTTTATGCATCATATCATGGAAAAGAGTCGTCATTGCACGCTGATATGTTGCCCCAGCATTTTTCAAACCAAAGGGCATCACTTTGTAGCAAAATGTTCCCCAAGGTGGTATGAAAGTAGTCTTCTCCATATCCTCTGGCGCCATTTTAATCTGATTATAGCCTGAAAAGCCATCCATGAAAGAGAATACGGAGTATTGAGCAGTATTATCAACTAGCACGTCAATATGAGGAAGTGGAAAATCGTCTTTTGGGCTTGCTTTATTCAAATCTCTATAATCCACGCACATTCGAACCTTGCCGTCTTTCTTCGGCACTGGTACGATGTTAGCAACCCATGAGGGATATTTTGTTACAGCCAGGAAACCAGCGTCCCACTGTTTTTGAACTTCCTCTTTGATCTTCACTGCCATATCTGGTCGAGTTCTGCGAAGCTTTTGCTTGACCGGCGGACATTCTTCTTTCAGTGGCAGACGGTGTACGACCATATCTGTATCGAGCCCTGGCATATCTTCATACGACCAAGCGAATACATCACTATACTCTCGGAGCATTTCAACCAGTCTTCGCTTGATATCGCCCTGCAGTGCGGCTCCGATACGAATATTCTTCTCAACCCCTTCCGACCCCAAGTTGATAATTTCAATAACCTCATCGTGAGGCAGAATGGCTCTTTCCTCTTGCTTCACCAACCAAGACAGTTCTTCAGGAACGTCACTATCTTCGACAACCTCTTCCTCGGCATGAAATACCGGATGTTCAAAGTCGGGATGAGTCATAGGTGGTTCAAGGATGTCATCTGAAAATGTTATCCTGCAAAAGGAATGGTTAAGTGCTTCAAAATGCGTATAAAGCGAATAACCACGTTGCCATTTTATTAAAAAATACAAAACAAGAAAGACAGAGGTTACAGTATTTGCACATGAAAAACGCCATTTATTTAATGATTAACACGCAATGTTCATAACAACACAGCCCTAAGCAGATCACGATGCCCCGGGCCAGACATCAGATTATTCAACAATTAATAAAGCAAAGCATTACTGTTTAAGAGTCACGGGAACAAGCTCCTGAATAGACCAGTTGCACAGTCCTTGTCCTGGCGTGCTTGGCTGAATCCAGGCCTCCATATCACAGTCGTTGTCTCCTTCGTCAGACTCCAAAGCAGCGTTGATGGTTTCACGACATACTCCACTGGCAGAGATAGTTATTGGCCCTCTGAAACGGGGTGCCCCCACAGTAGGTGTTGACGACGATGGTTGGTATCCCAGCCCGAACCGGTCCATCTTCACAGGAATATCCAGCACTTTACCCCAGCCCTTTGCTTCTCCTGCCTCCACTAGAGCTTGAGCTTCTTTATACGATGAGACGGCTATCTCCGGCACTTTGCTCGGCCCGAGACCTTTGTCCTTGATACGCAACCCTTCGAATGCCTGGCAGGGTGTTTCGTGGATCTCTCCGTCGACTTCCACATATTTAAACGACGATAGATGGCTGACCAGGATGTCTTCTTCTCCGCATACGGTGACTACGCTGTCTCCGACCATATACTTTAACTTCTGATGCAGGGTAGACGTGACTGCCCCAGCCCCATGGATCCAAGGTCTTCCAAGCAAGCAGCTGTACGCAGGCTGTATATCCATGATATAAAACTCAGTTGCAAACACCTCCGGCCCTACTTGCAGGGGCAATGTGATCGATCCAAAGACTGTTCTTCGCGTGCCGTCAAAGGCTCTAACTACCAAGTCACTGGGTGTGCACAGGATTCCTCTGACATCCAACTTCATCATTGCCTTCTTGGGCATCACATTCAAAGACGATCCGGTGTCGACCAATACATGCGACATTACTGATCCTCTACACTCGACAGATATATGCAGCGCCATATTATGATCCCTCCCTTTCGGGGTCAAATCAAAGTCGGTGAAGCCTAAGCTGTGGCCTGCATTCACATGTGCCAACACTCCTTCCAGCTGATTTACAGAGACGTCTTGAGGGACGAAGGAAGTATCCAGGACTTTCAACAAAGCATTTCTGTGAGCTTCAGAACACAACAGCAATGACAGGATAGATATTTTGGACGGCGTCTGCTGCAGATGCTCCACAATCTTATAATCACTTTTTCGAATCAAGCGCATGAACTCTTCTACCTCTTTCGATGCCGATTCTTTGTCGCTTGCCTGCACTGGGACATTCTCGACCATCTTCCCCTTTCCTTTCGCTAGTCTTTCGGCCTCCACTTCAGGTGATATAAAGATCCTACCACTCCTTGTCATACCTCCTGAACCACCAACATTATCGACAGTCTCGGCTGGTTGCTTATTAACATCAATCTTTATCCCGTCACAATACACCTCCAACCCATATGACCATGGGACTGCTTTCGTGTTCTCGTACGGGATTGGTCCGGCCTTAGTTATGGTGATCGGTGGTCGCTAAACCGGTGCTGCAATAGTGATTGTCTTTCGCGGAATTGTTACAGTGGCCACATCACTCTGATCATCTGTTACTGCCCCTGCAGGCTCTTCGGTTGCTGCTCGGTCAAACTGCAATGTGCCTCCATCAATTAAAGCCTGGATGCCTTTCTTCAGATCATCACACCCCCAGCTAGGGTCCAGCATTCTAAGCAGTACTCGTCGCACCCTGGATAAACACCCCCTTGCAACAATCTGCTTTTTATCTCGCTCAGCGGCGTCTTTAAATCCTCGACATTCATAATCAGATTCAACCCTTCCTCAGTCAGGATGGCGTTCGCCCCATGATTAGGCATGGGTTTCTGCACTATATTCGGACCTGTCGTTCCAAAATTGATAGTCTTATTGTCCAAAAGATCCTGCACAACATGCTTAAAAGCATGGCAACCCTCTATATCGTGGCCCGGAGCCCCAGAATGAAACTCACAGTGCCTGCTTGCGTCATAACCATACGGGGGAGTTCCCGTTATCGGTGCTAGAGTTCTCTTCTCTACCAGGTTCAAACCCAACAATGTCTGCAACAAATCTGCATAGGTTGAGGGAGGCTTTTCAAACACTCTTCTTGGCTTACCGCCCTAGAATCTTCGCTGAGCCTGCTGTGCCCCCTGCTGTGGATGCGGCTGCTGCTGCTGCATTGGCTGCTGCTGAGATGGTTGTTGTTGCTGAAGTGGCTGTTGCTGATACGGGATAGTAACACTCGCCACCTGCTGCGGCTGATGATATTGGTTTCGTCCCCTGCCTCAGCCTCCAAATACTGCGCTTGCCTTGCCCTGACGGCGTCCACCAAAAGCCTTCCTATTACTGCCAGATGCAGTTGATTCCTCAGCCTGGAATTTTCCCTGCTTAATGTTACGTTCAATCTTTTCTCCCATCGGAATTAGGTCTGAAAAACTGGCCAGGGATGTATGAAACAACATGTCATGAAACAAGCCTGTGAATGTGCCGACAAACATGTCATTCATTTCCTTATCTTCTACAGGAGGACGGACCCTGGCAGCCATATCGCGCCACCTTTGCGCATATTCTTTAAAGCTCTCCCCTTTCTTCTGTGACAGCCCTGCCAATTGGACCCGATTGGGCGCCAAGTCGCTGTTATACTTGTAGTGAGCTACAAATGCCTCCGCCAATTGCTTCCATGTCTTGATATTAGTTGGCTCCAACCCCATGTACCACTCCAAGGAAGGGCCCGACAGACTATCTTGAAAGAAATGCATTAGCATTCTCTCATCAGTTGAGTATGCAGACATCTTTCTGTAATAAGCTCGCACATGCACTTTCGGACAAGTTTCCCCTTTATACTTATCAAACGCAGGAGCTTTGAATTTGATTGGCACCCTCAAACCTGGTACCAGACCCATTGTTGCCATGTCCAGGCCCACAACACTTTGGTTCAGAACCCCCCTCATCTGCTCTTCCAGCATTCTGATCTTCTGGGAGTCATCCATCGGCCCTTCGAAACCTCCGCCGGAGAAAGCGTTCTCCTGCTGATCTTCTTGCCACATACCATTCCCAGCTCCATACCCATCATATCCATTATTACGGCCAACTCTAATCTGATTCATCCCCGGACCTCGGCCTCTGTTGCCGTACCCTTGGACACCTCCAGCAGGCCCAAAAGCCATAAACCCAGCGCCGTTTCCATTTCCTAAACCTCCGTAGCCCTGATTGGTCACACCATAACCGTCTTGCCCAAAGCCTTGAGCATTGAAACCATATTTCCCAGCATTATCGAATCCCTGATCGTTGAACCCGAATCCAGCATTGCCAAAGCCGTTGCCTCCCATATTATCACCCAAGTTGATATCACCCAGCCCAACGTTATGAACAGCAGTCTCGTTCCCAACTCCGCCGTTACCGTTCACAGCAGCGGTAGCGTTGTTGACATTAGCAGCGGGTATGTTGACTACAGGTGGAGCCACTGGCGTGGGAGTGCCATCTCCATGAACAATATCGACTCGCACAGACTGATGCTCCTCATTACCATGACCAGCATTTCGGGCCAACAGAGGTTGGACCATGGCTTGCAAATTCTCCTGACCTTTTGCAATAGCTTCCATGGTCTGCATAAAGAGAGCTAGCTTCTCGCGCACATCTTGCATCTCGTTCTGCATTTGATCCATGATTCTTCGACAGTTGGTGCGAGTAGAATAGCGGTGCGGGTGCTGATCTGCAATCCTGAAAAGTACCTGGTACAGAGCAGGAAATAAGACACCATCCAAAGATTACCTGTAATGCAATATGAATATGAATGCAATGCAATGTGTGTCTGTGCCTTAGGGAAGTTCATTCCCCGATTCTAGTGTGAGGGTGTCGATGCAGTGACAGTGCTAACAGTGTAAAGATCGGAGCTGAATCACAGAAAGCCTCATATATTGCTGAGAAATCAATAAGCCAAGAATACAATGTTGCTGAGAGTACAACAAGAAGGCATGACCTCAACCAACAATCCTGGTGATGGTCAGCACTATGCAAATAAAGCATACAAGTTACTACATGAAATGATCAAATCCTCCCATAAGTCTGGTACTCTTCTAGCAATTTCTTGGTCTCCGGATGACTTGGTCGATCAAGCAGCCCTTCCACAAGTTGGTTCCTTTTCTTAAGAACACGTCGCACGTCTTCAGCAGTTTCTTCCCATGCCCCCTCTCCGAAGTGATCCTCTAGTTTACGCTTCTGAGACACAGCTTCATCTCTGCCTTTGATGACCTTGTTCAGTGCGTTCTGGAGACTGTACCGGGTCATCACTTCTTCTTCACACTTCTTGATGCTGGACTTCAACTGCTCTTCGAGGTCGAAAATTTGCTGCTTCAACTTATCTTCCCTCTTCTTATTGTTAGTGAGTGTGGCATTCCAGGTCTTATTGCAAGAAGAGATCTCTCGGTGAGCGATGTCAAGCGCTTCCTTCTTGGATTCAAGCATGTCATGGGAGCTTCTGAACTCTTGCCCTAGACGTTCGCGCTTCTTCCTCTCCTCAGTCAACTCATCCCCTAATCTGTTCATTAGCTCAATCTGCTGTTAGAAAGCATACACGGCCTTGTTTTTCTCACTGCGTACCTGGGCTAACTCTTGCTCTAACCCTTCATTGATCTTCATCAAGGCTTCTTTTTCTTTCACAACTTGCTCGTAGGCTTCCCGAGAAATAGTGGTTGGCTCTGCTACCGGAATAGGAACAAGGATTGGTACATCTGGGAATGGCATCCGCAACTGACTTACTCTCTCCTGGATCCAAACCCTGTAAGGTGCATAGGCCTGACAGTCGTTCTTCCCTAACAACGGCTTCCCTCTTCGGTTAATACGCGTCCAGGCATGCTGCAGCTTGGCTAGTAACTCCCCCTTCACATCTCCGGTGAAGTACAGAGATTCCTGTACTTCTTCCTCTTTTGGCGGGCTCTTCAGTGCATATCCGAACTGACGGACGAACAGAGAAGGGTTGTAGTTGATACATCCTTTTCTTCCAATCAGCGGCACATTAGGGTACCCAGAACAACTGAATATAAGTTCAGATCCCAACAGATCTCTATCAAACCACTCAACGTCTTCGGAAGATAGCCTCATCAGGCGCTCTGACCAGCTAGCGGTGGTTGCACTTTCCACAAAAGACCCCTTCATGGGAAGATGACTTTTGAACCACATATTCAGTAGAGGAGCACAACAGTAAACAACCTTTCCCCTTCGGTTTTCGTTCTTGTAGTGCAAGGAGTGGTAGAAGTCTCCGATCAACGTTGGCACTGGATTGCCGGCAGCAAATAGATGGAAAGCGTCCAAGTCTACGAAATTGGGCAAGTTAGGAAACAGCACAATCCCATAAATGCATAGGGCCAAAATAGCGTTGAAAACCACCCAACATCCGTTCTTGGCATACTCCTGAGCCTTGCCAACCAGGAAATCAAGAGAGAAGCCTGAAACCCCAAGCCAAGAAGTCAATAACAGTTCTGCAGTGTCCATATGCAAAGCTTTGGCTACGTCCTCCAACTTGGGCTCAGCAGCAGAGTGAATAAATGGAACCTTGTTCTGCACAGGTAGCTCAGTAAACTCCACATACTCCTCAATGGTGGGCCCTAGAATGAAGTCAACAAACGTAAAACATCTCAATGCGGGGTCATAGAACTGCATCAAGGTGTACAGCCCGTTCATCTCATCAGCAGTGGGCTTGCAGACTAATCTCAGTAATCTTCCGTGATTCATTCTGAAGCTTCTCCTAACCTCCTCATCAGCAAGAGATATCAGACCAAGCAAAGAAGTAATATCAGGTGAAGGCAGCTTATACGCAACTGTTTTCCTCAAACCAGCCATAATCAATACTCAGAAGTCTGGGCACTAGAATCGGAGGATATGCAAATGCACCTGCAGCACAGACACACGTTAATAGGATACAATGATAATGAGTACGCAAACAATGCAATGCAAGTAACATGCAACAGGGACCAACTGCGGTAGCTGAATAGCCTGAACCATATCAAGAGGTCTCAACAGACTCTTCAGAAGTCCTCAAACCCTGGTCTCAGATAGACCTAAAACAAAGCTCCAACAATGGTCTCCGACAGACCTCAAATCACAACACTAACTGGTCTCTGGCAGACCTCGTATCACATCTCCAACTGGTCTCTGACAGACCCCAGAACTATCTAACTGGTCTCTGACAGACCTCAAAACTCTCCAACTGGTCTCTGGAAGACCTCATAACACATCTCCATAAATACCCAAGATCTCTGATCAGGGAACAAACCGGTAGTCTGAAGGTCTAGTTACCTGCATAACCCCAAACCCTCTCACAGGTGGATGTCCTAGTAACTGACAAAGGTATGGCATCCTATGCGGTCGTCGGCGTCACAGACTTTCAGGGTTGATGATACGATTCCCAGAAGGAGTGGCATCATCAAATCCTGAAGAGGCCTCACTTAGCCAACTTCCAAATGATCGGCTCCCGGAGTCGACAATTCAGCTGACCAACAACCCCTTCGACCCAAAGGGTAGAAAAGGAAGCCAACCAGAAGAACCTCGTCCGAGTGTAGATTTCATGAGACACTAATGCAAGCAAAGCCGGCACGCGCCCACTACTTTCTACTCTAATTCTAGGTGCACTCAAGCCCAGGTCCGGCTTATCTCTCAATCATAGAACCACCCATCACACCCCAATACAGCAGTAATAATCAATATATATAATGCTGAAAAATAAAGGTCAGAAATATAAATCCATACAAAATCCTCGACGGGAAAACAAGCGTTAGGATTGACTCTCTTAAGGGACGTTGGATCCCAAATGCATAAGACCTATCGCAGTCCTTAGCAGCCAGGGGACGTTGGATCCCCAGCAGAGTCACCAGCTGTCGCTACTGCGAAAATCGGCGCCGGCTGAACAGAAGAGTCGCCACCGTGCGTTATTTATCCCACGGGAGGGAAAGGAAACGCTCATAGTAAACCTCACACAACATGGGAAAGGTATGGTCGTCGCAACCAAAACCTGGATTCGGGAGTCGGTTACGCAAGGGGAAGGTATTAGCACCCCTCACGTCCGTCGTACTCGACGGGATCCACGCTTGTCTTCGGATATGGATTGTTATTCTATCTAAACTATAGGTCAAGGGTTAAAAAGAAAATAAAATGACTCGGCAAAGTATCGCACTTTATGCCTACGTATTCCCGCCTGGAACGAGAAATCAGAGTCAACGTAGTTCGCCTACCTACGGGAAAGGAGGGGAAGGTTGCTCGCTAGGATATCGCATCCTATGCCTACGTACTTCCACACAGCATGGAAGATCAGAGCAAATGTAGTTCGGGCCACGTACGACACAAGTCTGTCTTGATTGATTTTTATTCCTTCTGAAAAAGGTTTTTTCCGATTAACAGTCCAAGCGAACAAAAATGACGTCTTGATGAGTTCACATTCTTTTACGGAAGAAGTGTCTTTTATTGTGTTTGAAAGATTTATTGTATTTTTCTGTTTGTTTTGAGAAAGAAGAGACAGAACTCTAACCTATGGTTGAAAAGGGAATTAAACTAACCTAATGTTATCATGCATGGGTTAAGACCTAATGTCTATCATGCTCCTCTCTTGCGCAGAGAGAAACAGAGATCCTAAGGGAATAGACGGAAACAGAAACAATATCAGATATATACAGTAAAGCAGTAAAATGCATGAATGCAACAATACAAGCGAGGCAAGGGAGTCCCACTCAACCTCGAACCTAGAAACAATAGGCAAAAGTGAACAAGCTTCACTTTCAACCCAACAGGGTAAACATCAAACAATACAGTCCAGAAAACCAATCAACACATCAGAAATGAAATACAGCAAAAATAAACAGCCACAGCAGCTCTGCATCAATATTCATCTTCAAGTCATCTCCACACAGCTACAAGCTTCAGCAAGCATCAATCCCCATCTCCACAGTCTTCAAGCAAGGGCTTTGGTCATCAATCTTCCATCTACAATGGCTTTTCTTCAAGTCTCAATCTTCAGGAGAAACATCAGCCAACCAGATGAAGTGAATGTTAGACAATTGATTACCTACCAATGGTGGCTCATCAACTGTTAACATTAAACAGAAAGTTCCCCCTCAAAAGTTCTATCTTTCAAATACATTCACTGATCCTTCCAAAGGAAGGAGGTGGATATTTGAAAGAGACTTTGAATCATAGGGAAAGGATGGATGCAGACAAGGCATTCCATGTTTGAGAAACAAGCTTTCTACTCTAGGGCTCTGCCTAGCTCCTAAACCCTAATCTCCTCAACAGCTGCTAGCAGGAGTTTCCTCTCCAATCTCTGGAAGTTGGGCTTCAGTCTCTGGATCTCCAATGGCTTCATCATCATCAGTCTTCAGCTTCCCCAATCCCAGAAAATCCCAATACCCACACAGACAAACAATAATCCCCAGAGGGCACACCACACCAATCAATCAAATACAGACAGTAATATACTAATAGCAGTAGGAGAATCCTAGTGCTTTCTAAGGGGATCTATCCTATACCCATAACCCCTATAGTCCATACCCCAAAAATCAAATGAAAATCTCCTAAAAGAATTAACTATCTCACCTAAGTTGATTTTAAACCCTAATTTTGTTCATGTTGTTCACACCTAAACTAATCACCTAAAACTAACTCCTAAAAATATGAACTAAATTGCATGTACAAGATAACAATGTCTATTAATCAACCTAAAAAGAATGGGCAAAAATATTAAAGCAACTAGTAGAACAAAAATTAACAAAATCATGTATGAAATTAAACTATTTAAAATGCTATTTATTTGGAAAATATGGGAAAAATATCAAATAAAAAATAAAATGCAATTTTTATTTTTTATAATTTTCTAGACTCTTTAAAGAAAATTATGCAAAAAGAATTATCAAAAAATAATGTTTTTTCAATTTGATATGACTTTTTTAAAAATGAATGCAAAATGAAAAGAAATTAAAAAAAGAATTATAAAGAAATAATGGGAGGGGGTGAGAAAAGCAGTTCGCCTCAGTTGTAATTCCAAGTGGGCTGAGAGAAGGGGTGTGAATATTAATTGTGCTACGCCCAACACGCTCAGAAAATTGAATAGGAAAGGTGCCAGAAAAAGAAGAAAGACTCGGTGTATTTAGCAAGCGATTCACGTTCATTTTAATGGGCTTCTCAAAGCGGGGGTGTGGATAGAATGCTGAGTCCAAGGCCCAACGTTTCAATTAATGAAACGAGGCGTTTTGATGCGCAGACTCCCCCTCCATATTTCAGTTTCAATCTCAGCCGTCGGATGCAATGTCCAGTCCAAGTCAAACGTGCCATCGTGCGGTCCTCCATTATCTTTAACCTTAGACAGCCCTAGGGTTTCAGAAAAACTCCTCCATGCACGCACCTGCAACCACCCTGTTCTCCCTCATCTGACCATGGATTCACTCGACATAAAAAGCAAACTTGGTCTACAACAATCCCTCTACACAGCCATAACCATAAATCCTCCTAAAACTCAAGCAATAAATCAATTCGATAAAGATAACAGTTGTGATCCACCATGAACACCTGTGATCAATTCAACCAAAACTCACCAATTCTTGTCCTAAACTCAACCACAACTCAAGCTGATCTTAACATGCTAATCCAACAAGATTTTCGTGCATTATCCTCATAATTACAAGCCTCAACAGTTTGTGCACTCCATAGCCAAACCTCACAAAACCTCTCCAAACTCTGTGAAAATCATCACCTAACCACCTAGGTCTCTAATACACTAACAATCCTATGCCATGATCACTATGCTAGCTAATTCGAAGGAAAACAAACCTGGTGCAATTTCTTGAAAACAGGTGCTTCAATCCCTGAATCTGAGGCTTGTGATGGATGGAAAATGATCTAAGAACTCAATGATGGCTTCTGTATGCAACAAGTATGACTCTAAGGCTTGAAATCTCTCACTTCCACAATTTGTGATTCTTGAATGATGATGATGGATGGCACGATTCCTTGTTCAATTTGCCAAATAAATGTGTGATTTCTGATCCTTGGATGATGATGATGAAGAAACAAACAAGAATGGTGAAGATTGGTGGAGATTTGAGAGGGTTTGAGATGCTTTTGCAAATTGGAGAAAGTGTGTATAACTTGGGGTTTTGAGAAAATGCAACCACCAACCATGGCATGAACCATCTCTTATCAATATATAGGTGAGGTTAGAACCTCCTAGAAACTTGGAGAAGCTTCCTTTGCACAAATTCCCTTGGATTTGGTTTATGTATCTTCCATTACAAGCAACCATGGATAACTCCTAAAATGTGAACTATGCTCAAAATTCTACTTTAGCCAATGTCTTTAAAATGATCTTTCCATTCAAAATGACCTATAATTTTGCTTCATTTGGCCAAGATATGAAAAATCTCATTTTTAAGTCCATTTTTATTCATTAAATCCACCAATTTTGAAACCTTGTGCTATGAATCTTTCCAATCTCTCATGGTCACTTTTCTAGACTCAAAATGTCATTTGGAACAAGTTTTATGTTGTAAAGTTTTCCATTTGAAGCTTCCTTGTATGAGTTTTGGGCATAGGTTAAAATGACCTGTAATTTTCAAATGACCAAAATACCCTTTGCTTGCCAAGACCATATGTAGAGTTCCACAAATCATATGAAGGCATACTATACCATTCTAGAAAGCTAAGACAATGAGGAACAATTCTTATGTTGACCAAAAATTTATTTGAAATCTCCTTGAGGGGTAAAAATAGCTTGGAAGTCAAGTCACTTTCACAGACAAAATTTCAGATACCTCAGATGACCTGTAACTTGCAAGGACCATAACTTGAGTTCTATAAATCATCTTGATGTCTTCCACCACTAAAATTAAAGGTATTGAGATCCTCTACAAGTTTTATGTTGGCCAAGGATCCATTTGAAGCTTGCATTTTGACTTATCTTGCTTGGAAATTTGCCCTAAACTAGGGGATTTTACATAGAAACCCTAATTTAGAACCTCCTCTTCTTCTTGATTTCTCTTGACTTATTCTTAGTATAACAACATATCCTTATTCTCCATGTCAAATGATGAACCCCACATCTCTTCAATAGCCCCCAATGCCTTTCCATCAGTCAATTGACCTAGGGTTGACCCAGGGTTGACCCAGATGAAACCTTAGTTGACTGTCTTCAACTGCAATACTTGTGATCATACCAATGACTTGTCTCCTTCTCCAAATGACTTTCTAAGTCTCCCATGATGTCTAGACACTCCCCATGCTCAGCCCATAGCTCACAATTTCTTTGTTGATCCTCAGACACCCTCAGCTAGGAGATATACTCAATGCTTGATCTAATGACTTCTCCAACTTTCAAATTCTTTTCTGATGACTTGAATGAGATTGAATTTGAATAATAACCTCTTGATAGGCCTCTAGAGATGATAATAATGCTTGGTTCCCGGTTGAATGACTTGCTATGCTTATTCTATGCAGATGAGTAACCTATGTACATGACTCTATATGCAAATGCTAATGATATTGAAACATAAACCAAGTGAATAAGGTTGAGCAAATTTTAGGGTGCAACAGGGGGTAGACTTCCTCGACACGCAGTTTGCTGAAGACGCCACGATTGAAGCAGAAGATGATGCTCTGGATGCCCCAAGTCTGGGTATTTGGTGATTTGTTGGTTTTACTTCAGAGAGAATTGCAGCTCTGCCTGATAATCAAGGTGACATAGTCCTGCCCCAGTCTGAACTTGCTAGTGGTTTGCCTCAAGTTAACCATCTCTGACATATAGTGGTTGAAGTCGGATGACTTGCCCCTGCTCGAGCTACTGAGTGGTTTGCCCCAGCCTGTAGGCCTTGAAATAATCTTGCTTCGTGTACGCCACTGAAAGTCAAGTTTCTCCTCGATTACCCCTTGTTGGAGTGACTTTGAATACCTAGCACTGATTTGCAATTAAAATTGTACATTCATAGATGGTAATATTAATGCAAAGTTCGATGCAAGATTTGAAAAAGTGTGTCGTTTATTGAAGTGTCGTGATAGCGTGAGACGAATGGACTGCTAGCCCAGACGTTGTGCTAATTAATTGGTGCGAAAAGATGTTGCAAGCATAGTGACACCAATGTTAATGATTAGAAATCATGTGAGGAGTCAGGTTACGCAACCTTGCGATAGTATGCTTTCAGAATAAACCTCGCCTCAATTAGGACTTTCGAGGGCTGTAACGTGGTCTGGTTCACGGTTATGAAACAAAGGATATTAGGCTCAAAGTGTGATTTGTACCCACCCCTTCTTCTTAATGATCTCCAGTCCTACGCTCAGTTAATCCTACACTTGTCTTGACGGTGTGAGCTTGATGGTTCAAGGTTTGCTCGTCGTGGCAGTCACCTTACTTTGATGGATGTCAGTGCCCCTTTTGATTTGGGGGGTCACTGAATCTTATTTTGTTTTTGTTGAGGATTTCGGGGTCCTCTTTTGCTTTTGTTTTTGATCCCTAACTTTTGCATGGATTGATTTTGTTTGTCAAATCCATCGGGATTGCCTTGATTTTGCCTAAGTCCCCTCTAAGGTGTCTGACTTAGCTGGCTTTTAATTTTTTTGATTTTGTTGTGACTGCCATAGCATGGGTCTTTGATGGACAACCGTCTTTTAGATATTTCTTTATTGATTTGAGTGCGGAGTTGAATTAGCTGAACACTACCCTGCCCCAGGTTGAGTGTAAAAGGTTCGAATATCCGAAGGAAACTGCTACTTCTAAGCTCGAAGTGGTTTACTAGGGATTAACTCCTTATATCTCCGGTGTTTGGGGAATTGAAGCAACGCCTGTACATCATTGACGAGATTCTATCTGAAAGCATATGAGTTTGCAATTTTGGGTATCTCGTTTTCATCATCCTCCCTCAAATCATGCTAAACAACAGTGAATAGAGTGGAGTAAATAAGTGTGTCGGTGATAAGTGAAAAATGAGTGAATACGACATAACTACTTCAAAACATGCATAAACGATACATTAATGAAAACCCAATACGAATGGCAATTGTTCAAAGCATACATTACTTAAACATACAAAGACAAAATACAAGAAATGCGAAAGATTAAATGGCAGCATGACGACCTTCTTCAGAGAATGGACTTGACTGGAATTGATGTTGGCACTAGTTGGCTGGTGGCATCGGGTCATTGACGACACTGAGATACTTCCCATCAAAGGTGAGAGCTTCCTTATCAATCAGGTCTTGAATTTTGTGTTTGAGAAACCTGCAGTTCTCAATGTTATGACCTGGAGCACCCTTATGGAACTCACAATGAGCATTCACGTCATAATCAGCAGGAAGGACAGTTGGGGGAGCTAGATCTCTTGGGACGATAGCCCTTTGTTCCATTAATTGAGCAAAGATATCTGCATATGTCATTGGAAGACTATCAAATACTCTCTCCGACTTCCATGTCCTGTGTTGATTTTGCTGACGCGGTCGTTGAACGGTCTGCTGTTCTGATTCCTTTCCAGTTATGGAGAGGGCTTCGAAAATCTGATCCATCTTTCTGTTGAGGGACTCCAGCTCCTTCCTGATAGCAATTTGCTCTTGCCGAATCTGCTCCATTGATCGTCTGGTATTGGCTCTAATTGCGTACTGGTGTCGAGGAATCAGCTTGATTTACTGGAGAGGAAGGAACGAAGACATGAGATTCTGTTGGAGGACTGGAAATGCAAAATGCACAACATATGAAATGCAATGCGAATGATATGCAAGATGCAATGCAAGATACAGGATCCAGGATCACAGGATCACAACTCCAACAACTCCTGAAGCTGGTAACTGTAATAGATAAATAACCATAATCCCTGCTCAAAGAACATTGACAGGTAAACCCTATATGGGAAGATCTAGACACTCTACCCATAAACCCACTCACGGGATGGTTTCTATGTTTGGTTCCCAGGATCACGGACACTAGTCGTATTAGCGTCACGCAACAGGCTAGCTGTATTACGATGATAATGACGATAAGGTCTCTCCTGAGTGGGGTCCTCGTGCTAGGCGCACAAGGAGCGAGTCCTTGGAGACTAACACTACACGACCACCAATATCGGAACTGGTGCTAACAAAAGGTTCCCAGAATCACGGACCCTTCATTAATCAAGTCGTGCAACAGGCTAGCTGTGTTACAACAAGATCTACGAATAGGTCTCCTCTGTAGGAGCTTTCATGCTAGGCCCACAAGGAGCAAGTCCTCGGAGACTAACACTACTCGACTACCAATTCTAAACTATGTGTTCTCTCTGCTTTTACCAAAGCTCGGGCGTAGAGCCTTACTCATGATATCATCCCAAGAACCAACAGGCAATCAAGATAACAAGCATAAAATCGAAAAGAAAACAAATAAAAAAACAAACACTCCTCACAAACCAAAAGATAGGCTCGACTCTCTCTTTGCATGGAGCAAAAGGTCCCCAGCAGAGTCGCCACCTGTTGCACCTCGAAAAATTCATTCGAAAATACGACCCTCGCGCGAAAGGCGCGGAAAATGCGGTTCGACAGAGTCGCCACCGAACTTTATTTTTCCCGAATAAACGGGAGAGGAAAATATCGAGAAAACCTCTTAAAAAAACGAAAGGATAGGAACAGGGTTGTCGCAACCAAGTTCCGGGTTCGGGAGTCGGTTACGTGAGGGGAAGGTATTAGCACCCCTCACGTCCGTCGTACTCGACGGGAACCTCTTAAGGTAAATGTGGGGAGTGTTGTTTAGGTTTACTTGCTTTCTTCTCGTTATTAAAGGTAGAATTGGTAGGGTAAAAGGTTAGAGACGCAAAGGAGAGATGGGTGGATGGAGGATAGGGTGCTCGCCAAGGATTGGGGCCTTTGTGCCTACGTATGCTCATTCGGACGAGAATGAGAAATCAGAGCGTCGTAGTTCGACTGCGGGAAAATAAATGGGGGAAAAACGGAAGATGGATAGAAGTGTGCTCGCCAAGATCATCGCAATCTTGTGCCTACGTATCTTATATTCAAGAATGAATAAAGAATCAGAGCGTCCGTAGTTCGTGGTAACAACCACGAAAATATGAGGTTGAATAGATTGGGAGTTTGGGAAAGAGACGAAAGGGTGACTGACAAGCAACCCAAGAGCATGCCTCGAGAGCTTGCCACTCAAGAATTCAAAGAATGCAAGATTCCAAGAACTCAATTCTTTCGGGAATTGACTGAATAAGTTGAAGAGTTGGATGTTTTGAAATTGAAAGAATGAACTAATAACAACTCAAGGGCGCGCCTCGAGAGTTACTCATTCGAATATTCAAAGAATGCTAGATTCTGAGAATATCTCTCTTTCGTAAGTTTTAAAAATGTTTGTGAAAGGATCGAATCGAAGAATGACATGCGTGGCCAAAAGAAGTTGGTTTGGAATAGCTCGATGACGTGTCGAGGATTTGCTTGAAGATGGGACCGACTTGACGACGTGTCAAGGGTTAAGGTTGTGAGAAACGATATTAGTCCCTGAGGGTGCTCCTAATATCGAGACCACGAGGAATTGTGAATGTGTGTGAAGTGTGGGTTGCGAATGCGTACGAGCATTCGACTTAGGAGAATGTTTGAAAATGATTTAATTTGAAAGAGTCGAAAGGTTGAGTGAATAACAACTCAAGAGCGTGCCTCGAGAATTATTCACTCGAAGACACTAGGAATGCCAGATCCCAAGTACCTCCTTCTTTCGAAGTTTGATCGAGAAAAATGATTTGAAGCGAAATGGGGTATGAAAATAAATTGTGAACGTGTGAGAAGTGAGAACGCGAGATTGAGTTTGAAAATATCGATTATTTAATAAATGAGACGTCGGCCCCATAACTAAATAATCGGGGTATTACCGAAATGCTAGATTCCAATAACACCATTTTTATTTGAAAAAAACAATTGGATGAACAGCGGAAATATCACACAGAATGCAAGATTCTTATGATATTTTTGTTCTAAATTGCGTACTAAACGAATAGTCTAAATGACATATTATTTAAGGTGTACACCCTAATAATGTTTGTCCAAAAATTCAAGAAGTGCTAGACTTCAAGAATTTAAATTTTCGTAGTTTTGATTTAAGAAAATATTTTAATGAAATAATAAAAAAAGGTTTGAATAAATTGATCTAGGCTTTTTTTTAAAAAGGGGATCAAATTTTGAAAGTGGTTTTACCAAGGAAATAATTTGAAACAATGAAAATATTAGGATTTTAGTGTATATAAAAAATTTATAAAAGGATTTCAATAAAAAGAAAAAAAACTTAATCTTGGGGTACTACCATCATTTCAAATAATAATTGCCACTTATTAAATCAAAGAAAATTGCTAATTGTTTTTTCCTTTTGCAAACAGACGTGATGGGAATATAACTAGCTTATCTTAACCGAAAAAACAAACATACAGTAAATACATTACTATAATAATTAAAGAAGGTCATGATGATTTTCAATCCAAACAAACTTTAACAACCTTAAATGCAGTTCATCCTTCACATACAGACCTGCATAATCAACATAAAATCAGAATTTCCAACTTTAACCAATAACAAATTCGATTCCAATTCGACTCGAATGAAGTATCGCCAACGACATTGTATCAGCAACGCAACAACACCCTTAATTTAAAACCAGAAAGTACATTCGTATAAGTGTAAAGCTCATTATTTCTCACAATCGACAACACAAATCACATGATAACCCCGATTAATTCTAATGTTCATTATACCATCAAACATCTAACCAAATCAGAACAAAAAACAAGAGATAAATGTGCTCTCAAAACAAGTTCAAAAATGAAAGCAAAACCAACCCAATACGGAAACAGTTCACGCGGTCTGCATCGAGTTAAGCCGTTAGCAAACGGGATGTCGAGCTCGAATAGCTCTAAATGTTGTTGCCGCTGCCGCAAAATCAAAGCTTATATTGTTATCATGCCACCAACCGGAGCCACGTAAGCTGAGGATGTCGCCTTTGTCGTTGTCGTATTAAGCACTTGTTGGCAAGCTTCAAACACTGATTTCACCTCCTTTTTCCAATCCATGGCGACAGATCTTTGAACGAGCTTGGAATCGGAAGATTTGTTGGATTAAAGCGAAAACCTGCAGGGAACCGACAAGTGAGCTGCTGCTGCTACTGGAATCCATGGTTGTGCAGTCGAAAACAGGATGTTGCAATGTCACAAAAAGAATGCCATGAAATCCAAATCGTGAGTTAATACACAACCTGCATAAGAATCTACAGCAGACAACAACTCAGACATAACAAAACATAACATGAACAAATTTACACTGAAAATGCAAGCGCAAGCTGCTATATGAATCAAATGCGTAAGCAAGCTGAGCTTGTTATCGGTTTGTGTCGCGGACAATCGAAATAAGTTGTGTGTACAAACTGCCGCGTGACGGCTTCCACTGAGCTGCAGCCGTTGTTACCGCTATTAAAGTCGGTATTCGACTATGCACTGATACACCCTTAATCTGTACAGAACAAAACAAACAATAAACTTCACCGAGTCATTATCGCAAGCTGGAAAAAAAATCGTTGAGCTGAAAGTCTGTGATTAATCATTGAGTTGCTTGTACGAAGCCCGTTGTTGTCAGACTGAACCTGCAAACCAGAATTTATCCATAGACCTTGCTACCATTCGTGTGATTGCTTCGCTTTATAAAAAACAGACTATCATATTCAGCAGGCAGAAATAACAAAAATGCAAAAGATGTTACCACACAGATTTAACCACACTGCATAGTCACAAACAGAAAATCAAAGTTGTTACCATAACATTACAAACTTTTGAAAACTGACTTGCAAATGTTTGTCATGTTCAGCACCCAATCCACATTATATTAGTGATGTACAACTAAAAACAACATGTTGGAAATTGTGTGTTTGGTGAGTAACAGACTAACAAAGGTATTGCGTTAAAATAGAGTGCCTTAACAGAGCGACACAGAGGGAAAATGTTACCAAACCCCCGAGTCCTTCTTCGCTTAGAAGTGTGGCCATGAATCAAAGCTTATGCCATTGTTATGCTGAGTAACAGAATCGTGCTTGCGTTGTGGTTGTCTCAAAACACGTTGTCATCGACATTGAAAGTAACAGAGCTAGACAGGAGCCACCGTTGGAATCTTCTTGATGATATGGCGTTTCTCCGCTACTACTTGCTCATCACCCTGCAAAAAGAGAAATAGACAACGACTTAATATCAAATGTTGCAGGCACGATGTGGTGTTGATGCGAGATGCGCCCTTGTTGTCGCTATGACTGAGATGTTCTTGCTGCCATTTATTTCTTGTCGCAGTTGTTGCGAAACTGTTGTGTTGTCGTCGCAGTTCTTCAAACTGATGTCGGTGTTTTCATGGCATCCCGAGCGTTACTCAAGAGCAAAGACTTATAAGCAACACGACTCGTTTGAACACAGTGATGCTATAAGCTGTTGCTGAAGCGAAACTCGTGTGAATACCCGCCGGTGTTGTCATTGCTACTCATATCTTGAAGATTAAATTGAGAGTTGTCGCGAAGTTGTTTTCGAAATCGTTACGACTCAACAACGTTTAATCACTGACGGTGGTGGCGGAAGTGTGAGAAAGGGGATTAGGTTAGGGTTTTGGGATTTAAGACGGAGGGGAAAATGGAGAAGAATGTTGTTGTGATGGAGAGTAACGAAGAAGGTGGTGAGGTGATGGTTTGATGAAAATGATGGCGGCGCCGGTAAAATGAGGGAGACGATTCTTGAGGTTTGCGAGAGAGGTTAGGGTTGGGAGTGAATTGAAATACGGCGGCCGTTTTCGGTGTTTGGGATTAGGGTGGCGCCGTTTAGGTTTCTTTGAAAGGGTGATGAACAGTAGGTTAGGGTTTTGAGGGAGCCGTGAACAGTGTTTTTAGGGTTTTCTTTTCTTAACCTGAAGACTTCCCTTTTAATAGTATGCTCTGAATGCAAACCCTAACGGGCCATCCTAATTGGGCCTCTCTCTCCCCCCAACTTGCTTCTTTTTTCCTTTTTTACAATTTTCTCTTCTTATTAAATAATAAAATAAAATCCATTAATAATTACAAAAGTTAAATAAGTATAACTAAATAAAAAAATTAATAAAAATATTTGCAATATATAAAAAAAAACTAAAACCTACAAAATAATTAATAAAAACCAGTATTCATTGTTATTATCATAATTATCAAACAAAACAAGTATGTATATAAAATATTTATTATTATTAACAATATTTTAAAAGGAAAAGAAAAGTTAAGAAATTGGAACAAGAACCTAGGCCACGTGTCACGCTTTTATTGGACAGAAATGGATAAAATTTGGAAAACGCCCAATTTCGGGTAGACACGTGTCTAACGGTATGAAACAATAAAATGCGAAAATATTTAAAAAAAGGGTAGGACAAATTTAGGGTATGACAATGGGAAAGTCAGAGTCAACGTAGTTCAGAAATCTACGGGTGAAGGGTGGGAAAGGTTGCTCGCCAAGACATCACTGTCTTGTGCCTGCGTATGTATCCTTGTCTGGTACGAGAAATCAGAGCAAACATAGTTCGGGCTAACGCGACCACAGGTTAGTTCAAGTGTTTTAACCGAGTAGGGTTAAACCTTCATTCTAGCAGTTAGGTGTATTGCTGCTCGACCATTGGAGACTTAGGCGTTACCTGTTAGGATAGAACCAAGAGTTAACAACAATCTCTATGAAAATGGTTTTCAATTAATCCCGAAGGATAAAAAAAAGTTTGATGTTTGGTTTTGAGTCTTTTAAAGAAGAAGTGAATTGAATTGTGTTTGTAATTCATGTTGCACTAAAGACTATGACTTAGGAGCAAATATGTCGCATATCGCCCAAAGGGCATATGCTAAACACTCTAGACAATTGAGAGGAGGCCCCCCAATCACCATTTCCTAAATGTTTAAGGCTCGTAGTGTATGTCGCTACTGCGAAAATCGGCGCCGGATGAACAGAAGAGTCACCACCGTGCGTTATTTATCCCAAAGGAGGGAAAGGAAACGCTCAGAGTAAACCTCACACAAAGACGGGAAAGGAATGGTCATCGCAACCAAATCCTGGATTCGGGAGTCGGTTACGCAAGGGGAAGGTATTAGCACCCCTCACATCCGTCGTACTCGACGGGATCCACGCTTGTTTTCTAGTACGGATTGTTATTCTATCTACACTACAGGTCTGAGGTTAAAAGAAAATAAAAATGACTCGGCAAAGTATCGCATTTTATGCCTACGTATTCCCATCGGGAACGAGAAATCAGAGTCAACGTAGTTCGCCTACCTACGGGAAAGGAGGGAAGGTTGCTCGCCAGGATATCGCATCCTATGCCTACGTACTTTCATACAGCATGAAAGATCAGAGCAAACATAGTTCGGGCTACGGAAGACACAAGCTTGTCTGAATGTTTTTTATCTCCTTATGAAAGGGTTTTCCTGATTAAGGGTCCAAGCGGACAAAAATGACATTTTGAAATTTGTTTTCAGTTTTTTACGCAAGAACTGTTTTTTTATGATGTTTGCAATCTCTGACGCACTAGAGACTATGATTTGAGAGTGACTACGTCGTATGTCACCCTAACGGTAACACACTAAGTAACCAGATTACTGAAGAGTGACCCTCCAGCAACCTTTCTCAAATAGCTGAAGGCTCGTAGCGTACGACATCGACTATCCTTATTACTGTGTTTTGAATTGTTCTGAGATAGAAGAGAAATAAATTCTAAAACCTAGGGTTTGAAATGGGAATCAAAACTACCCTAATGTTGTCATGCATGGATTTCAACCTAATGTTTATCATAATTCCCTCCTGCACAGAGGAAATCAGAGATCCTAGGGGATAAACGGAAAAGAAACAGCAGATATACAGTAAAGCAGTAAAATGCATGAGATGCAGCAACAAACAATAGGCAAAGTGAAACAGCTTCACCTCAAACCTAAGGGAAAATCAACAAACCAAACAGCAAAGAAAACCACACCCAACACCAGCTCAGACAGCAAAAAACAGCTTCTACAGTAACAGCTCTGACAGCTACAACTCTGGCAGCTACAGTTGATTAACAGCACAAGGTTGACAGTAACACCCTCAAGAAAGATCCTCTCTTCATTCTTAAATGATATTCAAGCTTCAGATAAGCTCTTATCTCCAATAATCTTCAACTTTAGCAAGCACTGAGTCCAAACAACAAACAACTTCAAACAGACACAAAACCCTAGCTTCAACAGATATCCAGCTTTGACAGGTACAAGCTTCATCTTATCCAGTCACCAACTTCCTAGCTTCACTAAGTCTTCAACTTCAAGGCAGACAATCACAGGAGAGAACCAATTATCAGATGAAGTTGGGATGTTAAGAGGCTTAGTGAAAACCCAGGGAAATCACTAAGATCTTAACACAGCAAGGGACAGGTATCCTCAAGGTTCTACCCAATCAAAGCATGCTCTACATCCCTCCTAAGGAGAGATGGAACTCTTTTAGGGGACCTTGTGTCATATGATGGAATAGAGGCACAAGAAGCTCTCTATGTTCGACAGAAGAAATCAGTCTACTCTAGAGCTCTCCCTATATCTATTATCTCCTAAGTCTTCAAAAGCAGTCTTCAAGCACAAGCAGCCTCAAGCTCCAAGCATCATTATTGGTCTTCAATCATCCTCAAAGTATTTATACAATCCTCAAGCCAATCACAAGCCCCAACACCCAAAGAAAAAGCCCAAAACTCAAAAAACAAAGCAACTTCTCAAGAGGGAAACACACCAATATCAATCAACTTGCAAAAATCAAATAAAATGGAAAAACTCATCATAAAAGCCTAGATTAATTTCTAAGGGACCCTAACTATGTACCCTATACCCCACATAAACCCCAAGGCCTAAATCAAACTAGAAACCCAAAAACTATGTGTTGAAATGCACCTATGTTAAGTTTAACCCTAATTCTAATCAACTTAATGTTCCTTATTCAAAACTAGTTAAAATTCAATCACAAAAATGTGAAATAATTCCAGGGGGGACCTAATGCTCTAATATAACTAAAACAAAAGGAATTACATCAAAATGTAAAATAAAATGGCTAAACAAAATTCAACAAAATGGATATACAAAATAAAATGCAATAAAAGCAATTAAATGTAAAAATTCACCAAAAATAGAAAAATAACTAAAATGCTAATTTTATTTTTCTATAATTTTCTTTAGACAATTATGAGAATGGAGAAAAAACTCCCATATAAAAAGACCTATTTTTGAATTTATTATGAATTTTCTAAGATCTTAAAATAAATGTGTAAAATAAAAGAAATATGATGAAAAATGAAAAACATGCGTGCCCAATAGCAATTATAAACAGTTCAGATCCAGATATGGGCTCAGAGGGGGGTATGGATAGAAAAGCACGCTAGGCCCAAACAGTATTCAGAAATTAACTGGAAAATACAAGGGAAAATGAAAAAAACGTGGTGAGAATAGCAAGCAAATGTAGTGCATTTCTCAGTGGGCCTTGGACAAGGGGTGTGAGTATCAAATTACAACTTAAGCCCAATGTTACCACTTAAGTGATACGATGCGTTTGGGTGATCAGATTTCTCCTTCACAAAGGGAAACGAATCCGTGGCCATTGGATCTTGTTTTGGTCAAAGGTCTTGCTCTAATCTAATGGTGGAGAGGTTATCTTCAACCTTTGAACCTTCTTGGAGTGAAAAGCCATGGATGAACAGAGTGATCAGCTTCATCTTCCTCGATCCGTACTCCCTCAAATCCTCATCAAATGCCAAAATTTAAAACCATAATCCACTCAGAATTTCACCAGGAATCTAGCTATGGTAATAAAACACCTTGAAACTAATCCTAGCTCCAAACACGATTCAAACTTCAAAAATTACTCAAGAATCAAAACTCACCAAACTTGAAATTGGATAGCCTAAACTCTTCACCATGCTTCACTGATCATTTCTAGTTATCAAACTATGATTATATCATCAAGAACAACAAGATATGAGCATGAACAGATTTTGTGTCATCACACTAATTGTCTCTAAATCAATCCTAAAGCTACCAGAAAGCTCCACATGATCATCTACCTTGAATCTAACTATTCAAAACTGATTGAAACTACCTAAATCATGCCATGGAGTGAAGTTTACATACCTGCAAATTTGAGATGAACAGAGGTATGAAATCTTCAAATCAAGCTTTGGGAACTTCCAGACACCTTCAATGAGCCACAATCTTGCTTCTGTATGCAAAAGAATTGGTTGAAAATGCTTGGATCTTAGAATCTGAATCTGAGTTGCAGATGAAGATTTCCAATTGCAAGAACACGATTTCTCCACCAATTTGCTTGGAACTTGATCTGGAAACACTCACCAATGCTAGAGCAAGCTTTTTAGGTCGAAAGAATGGCTTGAATGTGGTTGAAACTTGTAACTGAATTCTGTTTTGCACATGGAAGTTTCAAATTGCAATCTCACAAATCTCTCCCAATTCTCTCTAACTCTTGCTCTAAACCTCTTCTGAACCTTATATTGAATGTGTTTGAGGACTCTAGAAAGTTCTAGATTGATCCAATGAGAAATTCACCATCTCATGTCATGAAAATCTCTTCTTATGCTATGCACATACCATCTCATGATTTTTGCTTGCAATGCACTTGTTCTGAGTTTAAATTCTCTCCAAATGAGATATTGGAGGTGTATGGATGGAAAGGAGCCTTGCATTTGCTTGGAAATGAGGTTTTGCAATTGTGCCTTATAGTTCAAGTAACCAATTTTCAAAGCAAGTCCTAAAAATAACCCTCAATTCAAAATTGTGGCAATGTCAATGTTCTCAAAATGCATTTTACAATCAAATTGGTATGTCATATGGCTTGGTTTGGTTTTGTAGGTCAAAAACCTTAATTTCCAACTTTGGTTCATTTAAAATATACCTTCATTTTAGGCCATTTTGGTAACTTTATGAAGCAAGCCATTCTAAGTTCTCATGTCCACTTATATAGCCTAAAAACATCATTTTGAACACATCTCATGTTGAACATTTTTTCATTTGAAGAGTGGAAGATGGAGATTTGGACCTATGTTGCAAAATGACCTGTAATTCAACTTTCCTAAAATACCCCTGGGTTGCCAAGACCATAACTTGAGTTCTACATATCCCCTTGAGGAGTTCTAGTACTCAAATTAAATCTAAGATCAATATATACAACTCTTATGTTGGCCAAGAATCCATTTGAAAACTCCTTGATGGGCAAAAGTTGCTTGGAAGTCAAGTGACTTTCACAGATAAATTTCAGTGTCCTCTGAGGACCCATAACTTGCAAGAACCATAACTTGAGTTCTACAAATCTTCTTGAAGACTTTTAGTACTCAAATTAAATATATTTAGAAGCTCTACAAGTTTCATGTTTACCAAGAATTCATTTGAAGCTTGAATTTTGACTTATCTGCCTTGGAAGTTAGACCTAAATTAGGGTTTTTTACACTGAAACCCTAATTTAGTAACTCCTCTTCTTCTTGGTTCCTTTTGATTTCTCCTTGGCACAACACCACACTTGTATTAACATATCAATTCATGAATCCCACATCCTTCAAATAAGCCTTGATGCTCTTCAATCCCTTAGTTGACCTAGGATTGACCTAGGGTTGACCCAGATGAAACCCTAGTTGACTGCACTTCAACTCTGGATCTTGTACTTGTATCAATGACTTGTCTCATCTTCAAAATGACCCTCTAAGTCTTCCATGATCTTTGTACATATTCCATACCCTCAGCCATGGCTCACACACTCATTGATGATCTTCAAACACACCCCTAGATAGGAGAGAAATCCACTGGTTGACCCTCAAACTTTTCAAAGCTTCAACTTATTTCTTGATTACTTGGATGGTATTGAACTTGAATAAAACCCCTTGATGGGCCTCTTTGTGATAAGAATGGCACTTGATCCCTTGTTAGATGACTTGTTATGCTATGCTATGTAAATGATTAGACTATGTACATGACTTATTATGCAAATGACAATGCAATTGAAACATAAACCAGGTGAAATAGGTTGAGCAAATTTTAGGGTGCAACAGCTGCCCCTATTCAAACGGCTTGGACCCGACTGGGTGAAGAGCGAACAGCCTTCAAACATTCGAGGTACGAGACAGTTGAATACCAAGAACCCGAAAATTTGCCAACCGCAGAGATAAACTGCACCACTGCTTGGGGGAACAACATTCGTCGATTGAACCTGATTGTTACGGTAACAACTGTTCAACCACCTGATACAGATCTGATTAACTGCCTGTGCAGCACCAAACTTGTCAATATAGGAATAACCTGGACGACTTCATTGGGGAAGTACTTCTGTCAACAAACATAACTCTGCCAACGATACAGGAAAAGAGCTCCGCCATCACTAAGGGAAATACCACCGCTACCGCTGCGGGAAATACTCTGGGAAAATAACATCGTCATCACTACGGGTAAACAACGCCGCCATCGCTACGGGTAATACTCTGCCATCACTATTGGGAAATAACACCGCCATCGCTACGGGTAATACTCTCTATCACTACTACAGGAAAATAACACCGTCATCGCTACGGGAAATACTCTCTGTCACCACTACAGGAAAATAACACCGCCATCGCTACGGGTAATAACTCTCTATCACCACTACAGGAAAATAACACCGCCATCGCTATGGGAAATACTCCGCCATCACCACGGGAAATAACACCGCCATCGCTACGGGCAATAACACCGCCATCGCTACGGGTAATAATTCTCTGTCACCACTACAGGAAAATAACACCGCCATCGCTACGGGTAAACAACACCGCCATCGCTACAGGTAATCAACACCGTCATCGCTACGGGTAATACTCTGTCATCACTACAGGAAGTACTCTGCCATCGCTACAGGAAAATAACACCTCCATCGCTACGGGTAATAACTCCGTCACCACTATGGGAAAACAAACACCACCATCGCTACGGGAAGTACTCTGCCATCGCTATAGGAAAATAACACCGCCATCGCTATGGGTAATACTCTGCCATCGCTACAGGAAAATAACACCGCCATCGCTACGAGTAATAACTCTCTGTCACCACTACAGGAAAATAACACTGCCATCGCTACGGGTAATACTCTTGAATACAGCTCCTCTGCCTATCTTTGCAGTAGCTAACTCCATCAGTCAAATGGGTAACACATAATGGTCCAATCTTTCAATCTTTAATGCTGACATGGCAATAAATCTTAAAAGGACTCTACTGAGGATTTTCTGAACTCAAACTGCCAGACACCTACTTCGACATAGGCGGCAATTTCCAAAAAATGATTCTCGAAATCTTTTGATAATGACATAACAAAAATCTTGAAGAAATACTCCGCTGGAGGGGTAAGAGAAACTTAAACAAGCAACCCTGTGGGGAATAGTGACAAGACGAACATTATCATCACATGTCTAATGTGAGACTTTTGAATATTTGGTAATTGATCTGAGCAAGAGCTCTCCCCACCTGCAAGGGAAACAACACTCGAAAACCAAAGGTTAACCAACCTGGCTTATGTTTCAGAATGCGCATGTTTGACAATGGCGTAATGTTCCGTACAACACGGATATGCTACGCGTTTTTTTGGGTAGATGCAAATATGACACTATATGCAAATGCAAATGTAGGCTCAAGCTGCTGGAGAAACTCTGACAAGCTTGCTTCAACACAGCTGTTGAGAGCAAACACCACCATGCTGGGGATAAATGAGTATCATAAAGTCCTCCGGCAAAATAAATGCCGAACATACCACCAACTCCACCGGGGAGATTAAACTTTGATTTCCACTGGGAGGAAAGGACAACACCTGCTGGGGAGAGTAACTCCGTTGGGGAAGAATCGACTTTCTTGGGGAAAGTAAACTGACTGAGCAAGAAACGACTCAGCTGGGGAACGAGGAAATCCTTCTGGAGGAAACGATGTTGTCTGGGCACAGCTTACAAACTCGGGGCTACCGCCCCGCTGGGGATAATCATCCTGACGAAGGCATGACAACATGCGGGAAGAAAACCATCTTCTATGGGAATAATCCTTCTGAACTAACTATGACTTGGCTAAATACTGCGGGAATCCTCTAAGCTGGGGATTGATCGTTCACATACTCGATTCTCTGGGGAGTGCAACCTCCGCAGGGGATACTGATTTTGACTGGCTGGGGATATCCTCTAGGGATAAGCTGCGACTAACTGGGGAAATTGATCTCACAAATCATCTCGACTTCTGAAGATGAGGTGTGACCTGCACGGGGATTGGCGTCGCACAAAGTCAAGTCTTCCACCATGAACCTCCGGCCGGGGGCCATAACTTCTGATTGTCCGCTTTAAAGGCGAGAACCCTGCAAAACACAAACGAGACAAGACAAATCTATACAACCAAATCCATTCGGGTTAGTGTCCGTGACATTACTCCAGTCAATTCGAAGTTTTAGCAATTATTGGCAAGGCCCAGCAAAGTTATGCACATGCAAGTTCATCGGAACATTGGCGTTTTCCATATACAAAACAGTAAAGCACAAACATCAAATACTGAATAACATGTTTTATTAATAACAGGCCTCTAAATAGGCAAAGTTTTGTACATCGGATGCAACTCCTGAAAAGAGGAAGTTACGTACACACACATACATATATGCACAAGAAGCATAAAAATACAAAGACAACTCGAATTTGTACACATGTCGGCAACGTGGGGAAGACAAACATCGTGAGCTGATCCTCCAATGACTCGCCTGACTCTGGTTGTCCCGGTATTCAATTTTCGGAAGAGATTGTGTTGGATAAACGAACCCTTAGGTGCTCTCAAACCACTAAGCAATGCAGTATCAGATCCGGACCGCAGTCATTTGCTTTTTCAATCCCTAACTTTTGCGTGAATCGCCCTTTGCGGGTTTTCAATTCACCGAGATACCCTTTTTTGCCGAAGCCGCCCAATGCAGGTTTTCGACTTCGCGGGTGTACATCTTTTCAATTTTATCCCTAACTTTTGCCCGAACCTTTTTTATTCTATTTTTTGGTTCGCCGGGATTCCCCATTTTTGCCTGGACTCTCTTTTTACTGTCCAGCGGGTCACTTTCAAGCAAAGTATTTTTTAATTGCGTCCGAATTCACAGGAGACGTAAAGTCTTCACCATCCATGGTAGATAGTAGCAACGCTCCTCCTGAGAAGACTTTTCTGACAACGTATGGCCCTTCGTAATTAGGGGTCCACTTGCCCCTATGATCTGTTTGTGGCGGGAGAATCCTCTTCAGCACAAGGTCACCCGTCTGAAAGCTTCGCGGACATATCTTCTTATCGTAGGCTTTCTTCTTCCGGCTCTGGTACAACCGACCGTATGCGAGAGAAGCTAGCCTCTTCTCGTCCATTAAGCTCAGCTAATTCAACCTGTCTTTTACCCATTCTGCCTCGTCAAGTTGGACATCGCGTAAAACCCTCAAGGAAGGAATCTCTACTTCCAACGGTAACACTGCCTCCATTCCGTATACCAACGAGAAAGGGGTTGCCCCGGTTGATGTGCGTACCGTCGTACGATAACCGTGCAAAGCGAAAGGTAGCATCTCGTGCCAGTCCTTATACGTCACAACCATCTTCTGAACAATCTTCTTTATGTTCTTATTGGCCGCTTCAACAGCGCCATTCATCTTGGGTCGGTATGGAGAGGAATTGTGATGTTCGATCTTAAAATTTTGGCACAGCTCTTTCATCATCTTGTTGTTTAAATTCGAACCGTTGTCGGTGATAATCCGCTCAGGGATTCCATATCTGCAGATAATATCTCGTTTGATAAATCTGGCGACCACTTGTTTGGTGACATTGGCATATGATGCGGCTTCCACTCATTTAGTGAAGTAATCGATTGCCACCAATATGAACCGGTGTCCGTTTGATGTCGTAGGCTCGATCTTTCCAATCATATCAATTCCCCACATCGAGAATGGCCACGGTGATGACATCACATTCAGAGGACTTGGGGGTACATGGACCTTGTCCGCATAAATTTGGCATTTATGACACCTCTTGGCAAACTTGAAACAGTCTGTTTCCATAGTTAGCCATTAATAACCTGCCCGCAGTAGTTTTCTCGTTATAGCATGCCCACCAGCATGTGTACCAAATGTACCCTCATGTATCTCTTCCATGAGCAACTTCTCCTCTTTCTCGTCTATGCAACGTAGCAACACCAAGTCGTGGTTTCTCTTGTATAGGACACCGTACGGGTTCAGATAGAAATTACCAGCCAATCTCCTGAGCGTCTTCTGATCTCGACTGGATGCCCCAGCCAGATACTCCTTGCTCTTCAGGAAGTTCTGGATGTCAAAGTACCAGGGTTTATCATCAGATGCTTCGTCAATAGCAAATATGAAGGCAGGTCTGTCAAGCCGAGAGATAACAATCCGGGGAGCCTCGTTCCAGAAGTTAACTTTATACATTGAAGACAATGTCACCAGGGCGTCAGCCATTTGATTTTCTGCTCGCGGCACATGATGCAATTCCACCTTGTCGAAGAAAGGCAATAATCTCCTTGCATAATTCATATATGGTATCAAATTGGGCTGACGTGTCTCCCATTCTCCTTTAATCTAGTTCACCACTAGAGCTGAGTCTCCGTATACATCCAGATGTTTGATTCGCAAATCAATAGCCTCTTTAAGGTCCATGATGCAAGCCTCGTATTCAGCCTCATTATTGGTAACGGGAAAAGTCAATCGAGCCGTAAAGGGGATGTGCGACCCTGGAGGAGTAATAATAATCGCACCTATTCCGCTACCATAGGAATTCACAGCTCCATCAAATATTAACTGCCATTTGGAACCCAATTCTGGTCTTTCGTCCGGAAATGGTTCTTCACAATCCTTCATCTTTAGGTACATGATATCCTCGTCCGGAAAATCAAACCTCATCGATTGGTAGTCCTCAACAGGCTGCTCCGCAAGGTACTCTGACAAGACGCTACCTTTGATAGCCTTTTGCGAGACATACTGAATATCATATTCGGTTAACACCATCTGCCATCGGACAATTCTTCCGGAGAGTGCTTGCTTCTCAAACACGTATTTGATTGGATCCATCTTTGAAATGAGCAGGGTTGTATGATTCAGCATGTATTGCCTCAAACGTTTGGCGGCCCAGGCTAGCGCACAACATGTTTTCTCGAGCATTGAGTATCTGGATTCACAGTCTATAAATTTCTTACTCAAATAGTAGATCGCATGCTCTTTATGCCCTGTCTCGTCGTGTTGACCGAGAACACAACCCATACTTTCCTCAAGAACTGTCAAATACATAATCAACGGTCTCCCGGCCACTGGGGGTATCAAAACAGGAGGTTCCTGCAAGTATTGTTTTATTTTGTCGAACGCCTTTTGACAATTTTCATTCCAGGCCACAACCTGATCCCTTTTTAGCAACTTGAATAACGGCTCGCACGTTGCGGTTAAGTGAGATATGAACCGGGCGATATAGTTCAACCTCCCTAAAAACCCGCGTACTTCTTTTTCTGTTTTAGGTGTCGGCATTTCTTGTATTGCTTTTATTTTCGCAGGATCAACCTCTATTTCTTTTTCGCTCACGATAAACCTCAGCAGTTTACCGGATCTCACCACGAAGGTGCATTTGTTAGGGTTCAGTCTCAGCCTGAACTTCCTAAGCCTCTTGAACAGTTTTAGCAGATTAACAAAATGCTCCTCCTCTGTCTGGGATTTGGCAATCATATCATCAACATAAACCTCGATCTCTTTATGCATCATGTCATGGAAGAGAGTCGTCATAGCACGTTGATATGTTGCCCCAGCGTTCTTCAATCCGAAGGGCATCACTTTGTAACAAAACGTTCCCTAGGAAGTAATGAAAGTAGTCTTCTCCATGTCTTCTGGCGCCATTTTGATCTGATTATAGCCCGAGAAGCCATCCATGAAGGAGAATACGGAGAATTGAGCAGTGTTATCAACCAGCACATCGATGTGAGGAAGTGGAAAATCATCTTTCGGGCTCGCTTTGTTCAAGTCACGGTAGTCTACACACATTCGCACTTTACCGTCTTTCTTTGGCACTGGCACAATATTAGCGACCCATGAGGGATATTTGTAACAGCTAGGAAACCAACATTCCACTGTTTTTGAACTTCCTCCTTAATCTTCACAACCATGTCCAGTCTAGTTCTTCGGAGTTTCTGCTTAACCGGCGGGCATTCTTCTTTTAATGGCAGACGGTGAACAACCATATCCGTATCCAGCCCAGGCATGTCCTCGTACGACCAGGCAAAAATATCACTGTACTCTTTGAGCATCTCAACCAACCTTTTCTTGACGTCACTTTGCAGTGCAGCCCCTATACGGATGTTCCTTTCAACTTCTTCCGACCCCAAATTGACGATCTCAATGACCTCCTCGTGAGGCAGAATGATTCTTTCTTCTTGTTTCAATAACCAGGTCAACTCCTTTGGTACTTCGCCATCTTCAACAATCTTTTCCTCAGCCTGAAATACCGAGTGCTCAAAGTCGAAGCAAGTCATAGGCGGTTCATAGATGTCATCTGAAATAGTAATCCTGCAAAGGAAATGGTTAAATGCTTCAAAACGCGTACAAAGCGAATAACCACGTTGCCATTTTATTGTAAAAATAAAAACAGGAAAAACAGGGATCATAATATTTGTATATGAAAAACGCCTTTATTCATGATTAAACAATGTACTGTACATAACAAAAATGGCCCTAAGCAAAATCATTGTGCCCCAAGTAGAACACAGGATTATTCAACAATTAAAAAAACAAATCATTACTGTTTAGTTGCCACATGAACAATTTCCTGGATAGACCAATTGCAGAGCCCTTGTCCTGGCACGCCTGGCTTGATCCACGCGTCCATATCACAGTCGCTATCTCCTTCCTCAGAATCGGAAACAACATTGATGGTCTCGAAGCTCACTCCACTTGGCGTAATGGTTATTGGCCCTCTGAACTTGGGTGCTCCGAAAGAGGATGCTGATGACGAAGGATGATATCCAAGCCCGAACCTGTCGTTCTTCATGGGAATCTCCAACACCTGACCCCAACCCTTTGTTTTGCCTGCCCGTACTAGAGCCTGAGCCTTTTTATAAGATGACACTGCCACATATGATATCTTGGGTACTGGAGCTTTATCTTTAATCTTTAGCCCTTCAAATGCCTGACAGGGCGTTTCATGAATCTCTCCGTCGACTTCCACGTATCTGAATGAAGACAAATGGCTAACCAGAATATCTTCTTCTCCACAAACAGTGACGACACTATACCCCACCATATACTTCAATTTTTGGTGCAACGCGGATGTGACTGCCCCAGCAGCATGGATCTATGGTCGTCCAAGGAGGCAACTATACGCTGGTTGGATGTCCATTATATAGAATTTCGTTTCAAAAATTTCCAGCCCCACCTGCAATGGCAATGTTATCGATCCGAACACTGACCTCCTCGTACCATCAAATGCCCTGACCACCAAGTCACTAGGCATGCAGAGAATTCCCCTGATATCCAACTTCATCATGGCTTTCTTCGGAAGCACATTCAAGGAAGACCCTGTATCCACCAACACACGGGACATGACCGTGCCCCTGCACTCAACTGAGACGTGCAGCGCCATATTATGCTCTCTCCCCCTCGGGGTCAAATCAAAATCCGTAAATCCCAAACTGTGCCCTGCGTTAACATGCGCCATCACCCCTTCTAATTGGTTAACCGAAACGTCTTGAGGAACAAATGACGCGTCTAGGATCTTCAGCAAAGCGTTCCGATGAGCCTCAGAACATAATAACAGTGACAAGATCGAGATCTTTGATGGCGTTTGCTGGAGGTGCTCAACAATTTTGTAATCACTTTTACGGATGAGCCTCATAAACTCTTCTACATCCTTAAGCGATGTTTCCTTTTCCTTTGTCTGCGAGGGGCCACTCTCGTCTACCTTGGCTTTCCCCTTTGCTAATCTTTATGCCTCTACCTCAGGCGATGTGAAGATTCTCCCACTTCTGGTCATACCTCCTGTTCCGACCACATTATCTACAACCCCAGCTGGTTGTTGATTTACCTCAATTTTCTCACCATTGCAATATACTTCCAACCCGTAAGTCCATGGCACTGCTTTGGTACTTTCGAAAGGAATCGGTCCTGCTTTAGTAATAGTGACCGTCGGCCGCCTGGCAGGTGCCGTTATTGTTATTGTCTTCCTTGGAATCGTTACCGTCGCAACATCGTTCCGCTCATCACACAATGCCTCTACAGGCTCTTCAACTGCGGTTCTATCAAACTGCAATATTCCTTCGTTCATCAAAGCCTGAATACCCTGTTCCAACAATCCAAGCAAAATTCGTCGCACCCCGAGAATACACCCCCTTTTAACAACCTGCTTTTGATCTCACCTAACGGTGTCTTCAGCTCATTGACATCCGTCACTAGATTCAAATTCTCCTCGGTCAGGATGGCGTTTGCCCCATGGTTGGGCATAGGCTGTTGTACTATATTTGGACCCGCTTGTCCAAAGTTGATAGCTTTGCTGTCCAACAAGTCTTGGACTTTATGTTTAAACGCATGACAGCCTTCAATATCATGTCCGGGCGCCCCGGAGTGAAAATCACAGTGTTTACCAGCATCATAGCCAAACGGAGGATTGCCCGTTAACGGTGCCATGGTCCTTTTCTCAACCAACTTTAACCCTAACAAAGTTTAAAGTAGTTCGGCATATGTTGAAGGAGGCATTTCAAATACTCGCCTTGGCTTGCCCTCTATGATTCTGCGTTGGGTGGGGTGTTGCCTTTGTTGTTGCTGCTGCTGCTGCTATTGCTGTTGTTGTTGTTGTGGAAAGGGAATGGTAACACTAGCGACCTGTTGATGCTAAGCATACTGACTTCGTCCTCTGCCACGGCCTCTGCCGCCAAACACAGCGCTGGAATCACCTTGCCGCCTACCACCGAATGCTTTTCTGGTACCTCCTGCCGGGGTAGACTCACCTGCGTGGAACCTTCCAACCTTAATACTGTCTTCGACCATCTCACCCATGAGAATCAAATCTGAAAAACTGCTCAACGAAACATTAAACAATTTTGCGTAATATATCCCCGTAAAGGTCCCAATGAACATGTTATTCATTTCTCTCTCAGCCAACGGAGGATGTACTCTTGTTGCCATATCGCGCCATCTCTGCGCATACTCTTTAAAGCTTTCCTCTTTCTTCTACGACAGACCTTGCAATTGAACTCGGTTTGGTGCTAGATCACTGTTATACTTATAATGCAGGACGAAAGCATCCGCCAATTGCTTCCAGGTTTTGATTTGAGCGGGCTCCAACCCCATGTACCACTCGAGTGACGGTCCTGACAGGCTGTCTTGAAAGAAATGCATAAGCATCCTTTCGTCATCTGAATACACGGACATCCTTCTGTAATAAGATCGGACATGCACCTTAGGGCAAGTGTCCCCCTTATATTTGTCGAAGGTGGGTGCTTTGAACTTCAGCGGTACCTTCAGCCCAGCCACTAAGCCCATAGTAGTCATGTCTAGTCCGGTAGAATTCTGATTAGCCATACCCTTCACCTGTTCTTCAAGCATCTTAATCCTCTGAGTATTGTCAACGGGTCCTTCAAATCCCATACCTCTTCCAGAAAAGGCGTCCTCTTGACAGTGTTCGCCCCAATTCATATTTTCATTTCCGTACCCGTTATAACCAGTGTTGCGACCAAACCCTTGCTGATTAGTCATGGGACCTCGTCCCCCATTACCATAACCTTGATTGACCCCAACATGCCCGAAACCAGTATTGACAGGAATCAATCCAACACCATTTCCACCATAACCCTGGTTAGCGTTACCAAAACCGTCGTAGCCAAAACCCTGAGCATTGAAGCCGAACTTTCCGCCCTGATTGCTGTACTCAAACCCATGGTCATTATAGCCGAATCCATTGTTACCAAAACCATTACCGCCATTGAAGTTACCACCGCCCAGATTGGCATCTCCAATTCCAACATTGTTAACAACAGTCTCATTTCCATTCCCGGCGTTGCCGTTGCCAGCGCCAGCGTCATTGTTTACACCCACGACCGGTGGGGTCACCACAGGAGGAACCACAGGAGTAGGGGGACCATCCTCATGAAGAGTTTCGACATACACAGAGTTGCGGTCATTGTTGCCGTTCCCATTAGCCCGCGTCAGCAGCGGCTGTACCAAACGCTGGAGATTCTCCCGGCCTTTAGCAATACTCTCCATGGCCTGCATGAACAGGTTCAACTTCTTGCGAATCTCCTGCATCTCCACATGGACTTGATCCATGATTCTTTTGCAGTTGTTTCGGGTTGAGTAGCGGTGAACTCTTGGTTCGTCAATCCTGGAAACCTGCAGATGCAGGAGATAAGATACAAATGCACGAATACCGATTATGCAATACGAATGCGGATGCAGATGTGTAAATATGCTACAGGTTATATTCCCCCCGATTCTAGTTTCAGAGAGAATGCCATCATGATAATGGAGTCCCTATCCAGCAAGCAAGGAATCAGAAAACCCTCATATATAGACACATGCCAAGAGGCTGAGTACAAGAGTACAACTGAATACAACTAAAGAGACCTCGGCAAACAAGCCTGGCGATGGTCACAATACAAGTACAAATAACAAAAGCAAGGTGAAGATAAATCAGGCCACATGGCGTGCCCTGACGTCCTCCAATATCCTCATCGTCTCCGAGTGCCCTAGTCGGGAGATCAGCTCCTGAATCAGTAAAGCATGCCGCTCGGTAGTGGATCTCAGCTTTTTGGCATCATCCTGGTAGGTTCCTTCGCCAGAACTCTCGTCAAATCTATACCTCTTGGAACCGGCCTTCTCTTCATAACCTCTAGACTTCTCGTCAACGTCACTTATTCCGAGCTCCGCAGCGCTCCTAAGTGATGTCTCTTCAGCAATCTTTGTGTCTTGGGCTCTAACCTGTGCTTCTAGCGTGGCAATCTGCAGCTTCAGTTCGTGTTCGCGCTCCTTCCGCTTGGTAAGTGTGGCATTCCACAAAGCTTCCCACTTGCTGATACAGGCATAAGCTTTGCTTAGAAGTTCCTTCTTGGAAGTAAGCACCTTGCTAACACCGTTTAAGGCTATTCCCACCTTTTCTTTCTTGTTGGTTTCTTCTGTCAGCTCCGATCCCAACCTGTTAATCAAATCAGTCTGTTCCTTCACAATGAAGGTGGCTTCCTTCTTCTCACGACGTAATTGGAAGATTTCCTTCTCTAACTCCTCATTGGCTTTCTTTAGTTCTTCATTTTCAGCCAACAATTTGCTATACTTCTCACTCTCTTTTGAAGGAGGTACCTCAATCAATGGAAGATACAGGGGTTCCACAACAGGATAAGGCATCAAAGAAGTACTGGCTCTCTCGTGGATCCAAGCCAAATAGGGATCATAAGCTCTGCTGTTGCTCTTACCGAGCAAAGCTTTCCCTCTCCTATGGATGTTAGCCCATGCATGTCTCAATCTGATCAAAACAGCTGTGTCTAATGACCCTGTGAGATACAGAGATTCCTGTACCTCCTTCTCAATAGGAGCGTCCCTCAAAGCATACCCGAACTGTCGTACCAGCAATGAAGAATTATAGTTAATATAGCCTTTCCGTCCAATCAGGGGGACATTCGGAAAGCCGCTGCAACTATACATAATATCAGTACCAAGCATACTCCGATCAAACCAAATGACATTCTCAGCAGACAGTCCCATCAACCGGGAAGACCAATCCAGAGTATCAACAACATCCACAAAAGGCCCGGTCTTCGGAAGGTGCCCCTGGAACCACCTGTACAAGAGAGGAAGACAGCAGGAAACATTCTTGCCACGACGTTTCTCATTCTTGTAGTGAATAGAATGATAAACATCGCCCAAAAGAGTGGGAACTGGATTCTTCGAGGCAAGAATCATGAAGGCGTCAGAGTCGACAAAATCTGGTACATTAGGAAACAAGACAATCCCAAAGATGCAGACAGCTAGAATGGCACTAAAAGCAACCCAACATCCACTCTTTGCGCACTGTGTAGCCTTCTCAACTAGGACAGATAGGTGAAAACCATAAGCTCCGTTCAGCTTGACCAAGCCTCCCGAAAACTCAGAAGCGTCCAAACTGACAATCTCAGTGAGTGTAGCTAACTCAGGCTCGGTATCAACATGAACAAAGGGCATCTGGTCTAGCACAGGAACTCCCAACATAGCATAATACTCCTCCAAAGTGGGTGCCAGAATATAGTCGGGAAATAAGAAACATCTCAACTGCGGCTCATAAAACTGCATCAAAGTATACACCCCAGTCGTCTCAAATGCCGAAGGTCTGTACAACAAGCTAAGCAATCTCCCATAAGATACTCTGAACTCAGCCCTCACACTCTCATCTGCCAGAGCAACTAAACCCAGCAATGAACTGATATCTGGTGAATGCAACCGATAAGAAACTGTCTTCTTCAGGGACTCCATGTCTGGCTAGAAGATACACTAGAATCAGAGGGGAATGATCACCTGCAACATAAATACATGTTAATGAAATGCAATCATGAAAATGCACATGCATATGCAAACAAGGGACCAAGTGCAATGCAGATAGACTGCGCTGCTCTTTACTGAAGCCTGAAAACCATCCAATATTTATCTCAAACCAAACTACTCAAATGAACCTTGTAACCACATCTCACTAACAGAGATAAACCAGGTATTCTGAGGTCAAAGGTTTCATGCAAACAGACCCTACCCACCCCTCACAGGTATGTACTTGACTCGCAAACGAGGTACGGCATCCTATGCGGGTTCAACGTCACAGACTTTCAAGAGTGATGATACGATACCTAGAAGGTGTGGCATCATCATCCCTTGAAGGGGCCTCACTTAGTTGAATCCCAATTGATAGGTTCCCAGAGTCGACAATCCTTGGGTCAGACAACTTGTCGAGCCCTAAGGGCCAGGCAAGAAGCATCAAAGAGAATCTCGTCCGAGCGTAAACTTCGCGGCTAGCTGGTGCGAGCTAAGCAAGCAAGCTAACCACTACTCTCTACTTCTAAATCTATGTGTAACCTCAAGCCCAGGTCCGACTTATCTCTCAACAGATTACCCCCTTCCCACAGCAGCAATAACAATATAAAGCTGATAAAAAATGCGGAAAGTAAAGACAGAAGCGTAAATCTATACAACACCCATGACGGGAAAACAAGCGCTAGGATTGACTCGCATAGGGGATATTCCAGTCCCCAGCATAGTCGCCAGCTGTCGCTACTGCGAAAATCGGCGCTGGCTGAACAGAAGAGTCGCCACCGTGCGTTATTTATCCCAAAGGAGGGAAAGGAAACGCTCAGAGTAAACCTCACGCAAAGACGGGAAAGGAATGGTCATCACAACCAAATCCTGGATTCGGGAGTCGGTTACGCAAGGGGAAGGTATTAGCACCCCTCACGTCCGTCGTACTCGACGGGATCCACGCTTGTTTTCTAGTACGGATTGTTATTCTATCTACACTACAGGTCTGAGGTTAAAAGAAAATAAAAATGACTCGGCAAAGTATCGCATTTTATGCCTACGTATTCCCATCGGGAACGAGAAATCAGAGTCAACGTAGTTCGCCTACCTACGGGAAAGGAGGGAAGGTTGCTCGCCAGGATATCGCATCCTATGCCTACGTACTTTCATACAGCATGAAAGATCAGAGCAAACATAGTTCGGGCTACGGAAGACACAAGCTTGTCTGAATGTTTTTTATCTCCTTATGAAAGGGTTTTCCTGATTAAGGGTCCAAGCGGACAAAAATGACATTTTGAAATTTGTTTTCAGTTTTTTACGCAAGAACTGTTTTTTTATGATGTTTGCAATCTCTGACGCACTAGAGACTATGATTTGAGAGTGACTACGTCGTATGTCACCCTAAGGGTAACACACTAAGTAACCAGATTACTGAAGAGTGACCCTCCAGCAACCTTTCTCAAATAGCTGAAGGCTCGTAGCGTACGGCATCGACTATCCTTATTACTGTGTTTTGAATTGTTCTGAGATAGAAGAGAAAGAAATTCTAAAACCTAGGGTTTGAAATGGGAATCAAAACTACACTAATGTTTTCATGCATGGATTTCAACCTAATGTCTGTCATAATTCCATCCTACACAGAGGAAATCAGAGATCCTAGGGGATAAACGAAAAAGAAACAGCAGATATACAGTAAAGCAGTAAAATGCATGAGATGAAGCAACAAACAATAGGCAAAGTGAAACAGCTTCACCTCAAACCTAAGGGAAAATCAACAAACCAAACAGCAAAGAAAACCACACCCAACACCAGCTCAGACAGCAAAAAACAGCTTCTACAGTAACAGCTCTGATAGCTACAACTCTGGCAGCTACAGTTGATTAACAGCACAAGGTTGACAGTAACACCCTCAAGCAAGATCCTCTCTTCATTCTTAAATGATATTCAAGCTTCAGATAAGCTCTTATCTCCAATAATCTTCAACTTTAGCAAGCACTGAGTCCAAACAACAAACAACTTCAAACAGACACAAAACCCTAGCTTCAACAGATATCCAGCTTTGACAGGTACACGCTTCATATTATCCAGTCACCAACTTCCTAGCTTAACTAAGTCTTCAACTTCAAGGCAGACACTCACAGGAGAGAACCAATTATCAGATGAAGTTGGGATGTTAAGAGGCTTAGTGAAAACCCAGGGAAATCACTAAGATCTTAACACAGCAATGGACAGGTATCCTCAAGGTTCTACCCAATCAAAGCATGCTCTACATCCCTCCTAAGGAGAGATGGAACTCTTTTAGGGGACCTTGTGTCATAGGATGGAATAGAGGCACAAGAAGCTCTCTATGTTTGACAGAAGAAATCAGTTTACTTTAGAGCTCTCCCTATATCTATTATCTCCTAAGTCTTCAAAAGCAGTCTTCAAGCACAAGCAGCCTCAAGCTCCAAGCATCATTATTGGTCTTCAATCATCCTCAAAGTATTTATACAATCCTCAAGCCAAGCACAAGCCCCAACACCCAAAGAAAAAGCCCAAAACTCAACAAACAAAGCAACTTCTCAAGAGGGAAACACACCAATATCAATCAACTTGCAAAAATCAAATAAAATGGCAAAACTCATCATAAAAGCCTAGATTAATTTCTAAGGGACCCTAACTATGTACCTTATACCCCACATAAACCCCAAGGCCTAAATCAAACTAGAAATCCAAAAACTATGTGTTGAAATGCACCTATGTTAAGTTTAACCCTAATTCTAATCAACCTAATGTTCCTTATTCAAAACTAATTAAAATTCAATCACAAAAATGTGAAATAATTCCAGGGGGACCTAATGCTCTAATCTAACTAAAACAAAAGGAATTACATCAAAATGTAAAATAAAATGGCTAAACAAAATTCAACAAAATGGATATACAAAATAAAATGCAATAAAAGCAATTAAATGTAAAAATTCACCAGATATAGAAAAATGACTAAAATGCTAATTTTATTTTTCTATAATTTTTTTGAGACAATTATGAGAATGGAGAAAAAACTCCCATATAAAAAGACCTATTTTTGAATTTATTATGAATTTTCTAAGATCTTAAAATAAATGTGTAAAATAAAAGAAATATGATGAAAAATGGAAAACCTGCGTGCCCAATAGCAATTATAAACAGTTCAGATCCAGATATAGGCTCAGAGGGGGGTATGGATAGAAAAGCGCGCTAGGCCCAAACATTATTCAGAAATTAACTGGAAAATACAAGGGAAAATGAAAAAAACATGGTGAGAATAGCAAGCAAATGTAGTGCATTTCTCAGTGGGCCTTGGACAAGGGGTGTGAGTATCAAATTACAACTTAAGCCCAATGTTACCACTTAAGTGATACGATGTGTTTTGGTGATCAGATTTCTCCTTCACAAAGGGAAACGAATCCGTGGCCATTGGATCTTGTTTTGGTCAAAGGTCTTGCTCTAATCTAATGGTGGAGAGGTTATCTTCAACCTTTGAACCTTCTTGGAGGGAAAAGCCATGGATTAACAGAGTGATCAGCTTCATCTTCCTCGATCCGTACTCCCTCAAATCCTCATCAAATGCCAAAATTTAAAACCCTAATCCACTCAGAATTTCACCAGGAATCTAGCTATGGTAATAAAACACCTTGAAACTAATCTTAGCCCCAAACACGATTCAAACTTCAGAAATTACTCAAGAATCAAAACTCACCAAACTTGAAGTTGGATAGCCTAAACTCTTCACCATGATTCACTGATCATTTCTAGCTATCAAACTAGGATTATATCATCAAGAACAACAAGATATGAGCATGAACAGATTTTGTGTCATCACACTAATTGTCTCTAAATCAATCCTAAAGCTACCAGAAAGCTCCACATGATCATCTACCTTAAATCTAACTATTCAAAACTGATTGAAACTACCTAAATCATGCCATGGAGTGAAGTTTACATACCTGCAAATTTGATATGAATAGAGGTATGAAATCTTCAAATCAAGCTTTGGGAACTTCCAGACACCTTCAATGAGCCACAATCTTGCTTCTGTATGCAAAAGAATTGGTTGAAAATGCTTGGATCTTAGAATCCGAATTTGAGTTGCATATGAAGATTTCCAATTGCAAGAACACGATTTCTCCACCAATTTGCTTGGAACTTGATCTGGAAACACTCACCAATGCTAGAGCAAGCTTTTTAGGTCGAAAGAATGGCTTGAATGTGGTTGAAACTTGTAACTGAATTCTGTTTTGCACATGGAAGTTTCAAATTGCAATCTCATAAATCTCTCCCAATTCTCTCTAACTCTTGCTCTAAACCTCTTCTAAACCTTATATTGAATGTGTTTGAGGACTCTAGAAAGTTCTAGATTGATCCAATGAGAAATTCACCATCTCATGTCATGAAAATCTCTTCTTATGCTATGCACATACCATCTCATGATTTTTGCTTGCAATGCACTTGTTATGAGTTTAAATTCTCTCCAAATGAGATATTGGAGGTGTATGGATGGAAAGGAGCCTTGCATTTGCTTGGAAATGAGGTTTTGCAATTGTGCCTTATGGTTCAAGTAACCAATTTTCAAAGCAAGTCCTAAAAATAACCCTCAATTCAAAATTGTGGCAATGTCAATGTTCTCAAAATGCATTTTACAATCAAATTGGTATGTCATATGGCTTGGTTTGGTTTTGTAGGTCAAAAACCCTAATTTCCAACTTTGGTTCATTTAAAATATACCTTCATTTTAGGCCATTTTGGTGACTTTATGAAGCAAGCCATTCCAAGTTCTCATGACCTCTTATAAATCCTAAAAACATCATTTTGAACACATCTCATGTTGAACATTTTTTCATTTGAAGAGTGGAAGATGGAGATTTGGACCTATGTTGCAAAATGACCTGTAATTCAACTTTCCCAAAATACCCCTGGGTTGCCAAGACCATTACTTGAGTTCTACAAATCCCCTTGAGGACTTCTAGTACTCAAATTAAATCTAAGATCAAGATATACAACTCTTATGTTGGCCAATAATCCATTTGAAAACTCCTTGATGGGCAAAAGTTGCTTGGAAGTCAAGTGACTTTCATAGATAAATTTCAGTGTCCTCTGAGGACCCATAACTTGTAAGAACCATAACTTGAGTTCTACAAATATTCTTGAAGACTTCTAGTACTCAAATTAAAGATATTGAAAATCTATACAATTTTAATGTTTACCAAGAATTCATTTGAAGCTTGCATTTTGACTTATCTGCCTTGGAAGTTAGACCTAAATTAGGGTTTTTTACAGTAAAACCCTAATTTAGTAACTCCTCTTCTTCTTGGTTCCTTTTGATTTATCCTTGGCACAACACCACACTTTTATTAACATATCAATTCATGAATCCCACATACTTAAATTAAGCCTTGATGCTCTTCAATCCCTCAGTTGACCTAGGATTGACCTAGGGTTGACCCAGATGAAACCCTAGTTGACTGCACTTCAACTCTGGCTCTTGCACTTGTATCGATGACTTGTCTCATCTTCAAAATGACCCTCTAAGTCTTCCATGATCTTTGTACACATTCCATACCCTCAGCCATGGCTCACACACTCATTGATGATCTTCAAACACACCCCTAGATAGGAGAGACATCCACTGGTTGACCCTCAAACTTTTCAAAGCTTCAACTCATTTCTTGATTACTTGGATGGTCTTGAACTTGAATAAAACCCCTTGATGGGCCTCTTTCCGATAAGAATGGCACTTGATCCCTTGTTAGATGACTTGTTATACTATGCTATGTAAATGATTAGACTAGGTACATGACTTATTATGCAAATGACAATGAAATTGAAACATAAACCAGGTGAAATAGGTTGAGAAAATTTTAGGGTGCAATAGTGTGCAACACTCATTATTCTTTATTACATGTTTTGAAGAAGTTTGAGATGAGAAGAGAGAAGACACAACTAAGGGGAAACTAGTTCAACCCTAATGTTATCATATAATGTGTTCCTAAGATTGAGATTAAGAGGGGAAAGACTATCCTAATGTTATCATGCTTGGATTTAACACTTAATGTCATCATGGCAAAGAAAACCAAGTAAACACAAGATAAATCAATCACAAATGAAAAGGAAGGAAGGGATGCAAACATGAAATGCAACACAATGAAAAGAGGGAGGAAAAAAAAGTGTGGGGCAGCAACCACCACAAGCACATCTCAACCTCTTGAAAACAAGCAAAGAGATGCAAAACAAAAGATGAATGCAAGCAAAAGGACTTAAGCAAGTCCAAGAAAAAGTGAGATGAAATGGGAGAAGTTACAACTCCTACAACCATTCAAGCATCAATCACCAACCTCAAAAGGTAAACAAATAAGAAAGAGAGGAAGGCATGATGAAAATGAGGATGGGAGAATAGGCTTGGGCAGCAAGCAACATAAGAAGAATCTCAACCAAATGCATCAAATTGATCATGCAAAAAGAAAGCACAAACAAGTTCTCAAAGTGGCATCTCATTCAAGGCAAACTCAAAGTACAAACAAAGAATACCAAATCACCTTGAATGAGTTACAAAGTCCAAGGGACAAAAGTGAGAACAAGAGAAGAAGGTTCACAAACCAAAGAAGAAACAAAGCCAAGACAGGTTGCAAAGTAGGGCAAGGTAAATAACCAAAGTTCAAAACACTTTCAACATTCAAATGCAAATGGAAAGCCCTAATTAAAGGTAACTTGCAACACAAACCAAACAAGTGTGTGACCTATAAAATTAAAACCAGCATCCTAAATATGTCAAGAGTGTGAATCAAGAGGCATAGAATGCATATGGGATCCATAAGAGTCATTTCCCAAAGGAACTAGGTCAACTAGTTTATATGAACTTCAACTAGGGTGACTCGAATTGCAATGTTCACCAAAAATAGAAGAATTATTTAATAAATCTCAAATAAAATACCAAAAGCTCTTAAACAAGTTGGTAACCAGAGGCCAAAACATCCAAACCAAATTCTATTCAAGGCATCACCAAATGATTTGATCAACTAGGGTGCTCCACCTTGAGGGATGATTATCGAAGGTCAAACAAAAGCAATAGAAAGTCAAACAAAAATAGGTCAAACCTTGACCAAAATTAGCCTCAAAGGCACCTCAATCCATCATCAAAATGGAGAATAAACCTTACTCATTGGTGATTGCAAATGGTCCACATAGCAAGCATGAACAAAGAAGAAACATATTAAAAACACTTCCAATCATAAAATTCAAATTAAATTGATAAATAAAAGAAAATCAAAATTAAAAATTATGAAATATTAACTAAGACTTTAAAGTGTTTGAAAATATTTTTTGTTGAATTTTCTGATATTAGGAAGTATTTTTAATAATTAAAAAGAAAAACAGAAAATAAAATAAAAAGAAATAAAACATAAATGCAAAGGAGGTGTATGAGTAATCTCAGAATACAAAGCCTCCACGTTCAAAGCAATTGGGATCAATAAAAGAGAGGGTGGAAAAATCACTCTGGGCCCATATCCAAATCATAAGGCAGCTAGAATAAATGAAATGCAACGTTTCATTTATCTGCGTGGAGTCAACACTCCAAATCATCAAGTCAATCCAATCATAAACAACCACGCACATGGTCAAAAGGTTAAACACAATACACGTAAGATCTGAGGGTTTATGAACCAGATGCCGGAGCCCTAGCTCCGGTCGTCATCTCCGGCGAGATGACCGGAGCTCAGACCATCAAACCTTAACCAAACTTGACAAAATTTATACCAAAAGAAAGCTGAAGTCACGTAGGTCATGAATCCAAGATCCAATCATCCATATCCTTCACAAATTAAGAGAATCGAAGGGATGAAATTCAAGATGCACATCTGAAAACTTAACCAAATACGAGCAATAATGGATCAAACATGGCCTACACAAGGTAGGTCTTCAAATGCAACCAATATGAACCTTGATCATGGCCTAGAATGAGAGGAAAGTTGATTGGAAACTTATTGAATGGAGACACTCCATTGGTGCTTCTCAAACGTGTAAGCTTGCTCCAAATGATCCAGATCCACTCCAAATTCTTCAAGGAAGCTTAATTGCTCTTCAATTTACCTTGATTTGCAGAGAAAAATGAAAACCGATTTTGAAATTTCTTTGAGAATTTCTCTCCAAGCTCAAGTTTCCCTTCTAAGCCCTCCATGCGCATTTTGAACTTATATATGTTGAACATCTAATCAATTGGAAGGCCCATGAAGCCTTATTTTGCTGAATTTGAAAAAAATGCCCAAAACGGAAGCCACTCATGCACATGTGAAAATACTTGCATACACTTATGAAAATCACTTGGTTTTGCAGCTGGTGAGTTGAATTTCACTTTGGAATGGACATGGGCTTTGTATGTGATCCAATTAGTAAATTTCAAAGTGAAACTTCTTTGTGAAGTAAGTTGGAATTTCACGTGTTTTTCTCACTCATGTGCCAAACCAATTTGTGAATTTTACTTATTAATGTATATTGAAAAGAAATGAATCAAAATAGGACATGTAAACGACCTATAATGTATTCAATTGAAATCATATTTTAAAGTTTATTTTTCACTTGAAATTTCCATCCAATATTTACAACCATCCATAATTCACACAATCATTGAGTTTCATGATGTAAAAGAGGTCTCTAGGAGCAACTTTCATGTTGGTTGAAAGTTCATTTGAAGTACACAAGTGCATGAAAATGGCTTATGTAACAAATGACCTATAATCAAACTTTCCCAAAATACCCTTGCCTTGTGAGATCCATAACTTGAGTTCCACAAATGATATCAAAGACTTCTATGACCTTTTGAAATCTAAGATCATGAGGAAAAACGTTCATGTTCACTTCAAGTTGAGGAGAAACTTGATTCTAGGTCAAAAGTGCCTTGGAAGTGAGTTGATTTTTGTTGACCAAAAAATAAGTTCATCTGAGACCTATAACTTGATGGCATCATAACTTGAGTTCCACAAACCCAATGGATGAGTTCTAGTACTCAAAAGAAATCTTAGAACATGCCCTACAATTTTCATGTTTGTAAGAAAATGAGATTGAACTTGGATCATGATGTAAATTGTCCTTGAAGTTGAGCATTAAAGAAGGGGATTTTACACTGAAACCCTCTGAAACCCTAATTTAGTAACTTCTTAAACTCTTGATTCTTCTTTATTTGAACTTGAAATGATATCCTAGATATCTCAAAATAACTTCCCATGGCTCCAATGACTTAAAACCAAGTCTCAAACTCCCTCAAGTCCACAGTTGACCTTGAGATGACAAGATGAAACCCTAGGTGCACAACCTTTGACTGTAACCTCTTGCAAGTGAAATAAGTGTTTAGATAAGCTCCACAATGGCTTCTAGAACACTCAATGAGCTTCTCAAACATCTCCTATCCATAACCATGAACTTGTGAACCCCTGATGATCCTCTGTTGACCCCCAAGATAGGAGATAAGCAACATACATCCATCTTCTCTCTCAAAGAGCTATGACCACCTCCTGATGATTATAAGCACTTGATAACTTGAATAAACACTCTTGCTTGAGCTTGCAACCTTTGAGACTCTTCTCTTGAATGGCACACCTTTCTTGATCCCCTGAAAAGGACAATGCTATGCAAATGCTAAAGAATGAAAAGAAACATAAGCCAAGTAAAGAAAAAGGTTGGTCAAATTTTGGGGTACAATAGCAGGGACTTTGGACGAGGAGGACCAAGTGGGCTATCAGAGGCTGGTGTCCTTCCTGTTCAATTTTACCCCGGCCAAGCTCGTGACGTTGACGGAAGCATTATCCTCGACGGTCAAGGGAATATCCTCCATTAGTCGAGGCTCATAAATACGAAGGCTCTGCTCGAGTGTTCGTCGGACGAGGAGGCTCTACATTTTCTAGGTAGTGGGCTGTATTTTTCCCGTCTCTTATGTCCTGTTATCTTCGGGTTTGCTAATCCTTTCTTTTGTTTTGTAGGAAGCATGTCGACTATGCAAGAGCGCATGAAGAAATTGGCTGCCTCCAAGGGCGCAGCGAAGAGTGGAAAAGGGAGGGTCGCCCAGATGATGCAGCAACCTCCTGTCGACCAGGGTGGAAGAGGCTCATCGTCTTCGCCCCAGGGGAGTCATTCCCCTATGTCACAAGGGACTCCGAAGAGGGTGAGGGTCCGTGGTCCTGAAACTGTCGTCGACCTCACCGAGGGCGGTGTCGAGGAGGGGTTCCTTATCCCCCCTTGTCATCAGCATCTTGGCTTCTTCCACGGAGCGAGGTCACCTGCGGTGTCTGCCTCAGAGGCAAAGGCAGTCCTCGAGGCCAGTCGAGATGTCAGAAGGAAAAGGCTTACTGAGGACCTGGCCGTTATGATGCGGGTCTTCTCGACCACTTTGGTTCTGAGTGATGAGGGTTGCTCTTCGGTCAATCTAGCCAGATTACGGGGGGATCTCGCCGCTGTCGAGTCGAGGATGACCAAGTTGGCTGCTGAGCTGGATCTGAGCAAGGAGGAGAGCATCGTGCAACACAAGAAGAGCAGCGAGGCTGAGGAATGACTAAAAGATACCAAGGAGGAAAGGTCGAGGTTGCAGGCACAGGCCGAGGAGTTGGTGACTTTCCTTCGTCCTGCCGAGGACGAGACTGAAGAGGAAAGATTCCTGCTTTCTCGGGTTGCGCTGTTGGGCAAGATTCATGAGCTCGAGCAAGACTGCTTAGGGGTCGTCGAGGTTGGCTATTCTAGCGCTATAGAGCAGCTCAAGATAGTGAATCCCGAGGTTACTCTGATCACCGAGGGGACGGGGCCCTACCACCAGGTTGTCGATGGACGGGTGGTCGCGATTGGCGGCGAGGAGGATGATGACAGCCCGACCGCTGAAGGGGACGAGCAGGAGCAACAGGAGGCCTAGGTTTTATTTCTGAGTTCATGAGCCTGCTTGCTAGTATTAATTTCCCTGGCCTGCAAGCCTATTTTTGTTAAGACATTTTATCGGGCCTGCTTGCCCTTTTATTGTAATTCTCGAACAGTTGGGCTAGTGCCCTTGATTGTATGATAGTATTGAATGTATGTAATGATGTTTTATCTTTTTTGCTAAGTGTGTGTCTGTTTATGCATGGAATTTTGTATGCTTGTATGTTTGCACGTAGGTGGGAGTAGTAGCTCGACGTTATTTATTGTGCCCGATCGTGTAGGGAACTGGCCGGGTGACCGGGGTTGTTACTTGGTCGGTTACAAAGAGGGGCCGCGGTCGAGGCCCTCTCTCCGCGGTGTGAACTTCCCATTGTGAGCTGGGTGTTCTTCCATCTCTGTACGGCGGCGGTGGCTCTCGATTGAGGGTCCCCCATCGAACAGAGCGATCTTCCTACACACACAAAAAGGGAAAGCGCTTGTTATCATTGAGTTTTGAGAGACGCTTTTGTACCAAGTCGCGCTCCCGTGGTCGTGAGGTTGGTCATTGCGGGAAGTGTTTAACTATAGTATCTTTTGAGCTTCTCAGTGTTTCATGGTCGAGCAATTTCATCACCGTGTAGGTTTTCGATGTAGTAGGCCCTGTGTTCCGTCTTGTCTCAGACACGATAGGGGCCCTCCCAATTCGCGGCGAGCTTTCCGTCGCACGAGTCTTTTTGGTTTATTCGCAAGACCAGGTCGCCGATCTGGAACTCCCGTCTTATGACTTTGCTGTCATAGTGAAGGGAAGTTTTCTACTTTAGCGCGGCTTCGCGGAGAGCTGCCCATGATCGGATCTCTTCGACTACATCGAGCTCGTCTCGGAGGGCCTCGCTGTTGGCCTCCTCTTCGAGGGGGACTCCATTCATCTGGATGGCTCCCTTATTTCTACCAGGATCACTGCCTCGGTCCCATAGGTGTGTCGGAAAGGGGTCTCTCCGGTGGTCGAGTGGGGCATTGTTTTGTAGGCCTAGAGTACACCGTGGAGCTCCTCGATCCATCTCTTCTTGGAGTCCCCGAGCCTTCTTTTTGGACCTCGCAGGATAACCTTATTCGCGGCCTCCGCCTGACCATTCGTTTGCGGGTGCTCGACTAATACAAAGTGATGCTTTGTCCTGAGCTTGGTCACGAAGTCTTGGAAGTTTTTGTCAGTGAACTGCGTCCCGTTGTTGGTCAAGATGGCCAGGGGGACGCCGAACCTAGCGAGGATGTTCCTCTTGTAGAAGCGGAGTGTTTTGTGTGTCGTGATCTTGGCGAGGGCCTTGGCTTTGATCCATTTGGTAAAATAGTCGACGCCGACTATCAAGTACTTGTTTTGATAGGAGCCTACGATGAATGGATCGAGGATGTCCATCCCCCACCAGGCGAACAACCATGGGGAGGAGAGGGTCTTGAGCTCGCTCGGAGGGGCGAGGTGTATGTCTCCGTGCCATTGGCACCTGTCGCACTTCTTCATATGCTCCTTAGTGTCCTACTGCATTGTCGTCCAGTAGTATCCAACTCGTAGGGCCTTCCTGGCCAGAGACCTTCCCCCCAAGTGTTGAGCATTAATGCCCTTGTAGATCTCTGGTAGGATGCTTGGGGCTTGGGCTTTATCAGCGCATTTGAGGAAAGGGATTGAGAAACCTCTTCGATACAATCTTCCCTCGAGTAGTACGTAGGTGCAGGCTTGGTGTTTGACCGTGCTGGCTCCCTTTGCATCGTCGGGGAGGTGACCCATGCTAAGGTAGGTGTTTATCGGTGTCATCCAGCAGTCGTTGTCCCCAATAGCATTGACCTCGAGCGTTGTTTTCTCCATTTCTGTGCTGGGACGAGCGAGGGCCTCCTAGATGATGGATTTGTTCTCGCATTTCTTCCTCGTGCTTGCTAGTTTTGAGAGGACATCAACCCGAGTATTATGCTTGCGGGGAATGTGTTACACTTCGGCAGAGTCGAAACTCTTCATCCGCTCCCTTATAAGGGCTAAGTATTAGGCCAGATTGTCATTCTTAGCTTGGTATTCACCCCGGACATGTGAGGCGACCAACTGGGAGTCCGTGAAGATTCTTATCTCCTTAGCTCCGAGGTCTTCTGCTAGGCGGAGTCCGACCAAGAATGATTCGTACTCAGCCTGATTGTTTGTCGTCGGGAAGGCTAAGGCAAGGGAAACTTCCACGACTGTGCCTTCCTTGTTTTCCAGGATGATTCCCGCGCCACTCTACGACGATCTCGAAGCGCCATTGACGAAGATGGTCCACTTGTGGGCCCTAGGGGTTGGTTCGGCGGCGGGTGTCATCTTGGTGACGAAATCAGCCAATACTTGTGCCTTGAGTGCTTTTTTGCCTTTGTAGACGATGTCAAACTCAGAGAGCTCCAGTGACCACTTCAGCATGCGTCTTGAAATGTCGGGCCTACCGAGCAGCTGTTTGATAGGCTGCTCGGTTCTGGCAAAGATGGTGTGGGCTAGGAAGTAGAGTCATGTTCTTCTGGCTACGTTGATGAGGGCCAGGGTGACTTTCTCAATCTGCTGGTACCTCACCTTGAGGCCATGAAAGGCCTTGCTCGTGAAGTATATCGACTTTTTTCCGTTAGGAGTTTCCTGGATCAGTACAACGCTGATGGCCTCGGTGGAAATATCTAGGTATAGGTAGAGGATTTCCCCGACGTCTGATCTCGTCAGGACTGGTGGCTGTGAGAGGACACGCTTAAGGTGAAGGAGGGCATGCTCGCATTCCTCCATCCATTCGAACGCGACCTCCTTCCTTAGTAGTCTGAAAAATGGGAGGGCGTGTTACGCGGATTTGGCGACGAACCGGGATAATGAGGTGAACATCCCATTTAGAGACTGGATCAATTTCTTCGTGTTCAGCGTTGCAAACTCAGAGAAGGCCCGACATTTATCCAGGTTTGCCTCGATCCCTCGTTCGGTCAGGTCAAACTCGAGGAACTTCCCCGCGCGTACACTGAAGGTGCATTTCTCAGGGTTAAATCGCATCTTACACTTCCGTGCTATTTCAAAGACCTTCTTGAGGTGGGCCGTGTGGTCAACCTCAGTACGTGATTTGACGATCATTTCGTCCATGTAGACTTCGAGCATGTCGCCAATCTCTCCTCGGAAGAGCTTGTTTATCATCCGTTGATAGGTGGCATCGGTGTTCTTTAGGCCGAAGGGCATTACGTTGTAGTAATAGTTACCCGACTCGATCATGAAGGTCGTGCTCTGTTTGTCGACCTCAGCCATGGGGATCTGGTTGTATCCTGAGTAGGCGTCCATGAAGGACAATAATTTGAAACCCTCCGAGTTATCGACGAGCTTATCGATATTGGGGAGGGGATAGGCGTCCCTGGGATATGCCCGGTTAAGATCCGTATAGTCAACACACATCCTCTATTTTCTATTACTCTTTTTAACTAATACAACGTTGGACAACCAGGTTGAATACCGGGCTTCCGAAATAAAATTTGCCTCTAGGAGGTCTTTTACAGCTTTTTCAGCAGCCGCCGACTTTTCGGGGGACTGCCTACGCCTACGTTGTACTACAACCTTCGAGGCTGGGTTGATGGAGAGTTGATGGCAGGCGACCTCGGGGTCCAGACCGGGAATCTTGGCGGCACTCCAAGCGAAAAGGTCGGCGTTCTCACGGAGACAGGCCTTCAGTTGTTTCTTTGCCAAGTCGATGTGATCCTTTAGCCTGTGCTCTTGGATAGGCCGAGACTTCTTGATCACTTTGGGAGAGAGGCCAATCGTGCTGAGGCCCTTTATTGCTGCCTCAGAACATCGTCGGGCTGCCTCTATGTCGCTGTTGAGGGTGCCGACCCCTCCTCGCCTGGTGTAATACTTCATCTTAAGGTGGATCGTCGACGGCACTGCAGTGAGGTCTGCCAGGGTTGTCCTTCCTAAGATGCAGTTGTACAAAGATGGGCATTCGGAGACTAGGAATTGAATGTTAACCTCCCTGGCCGTCTCATTTGTCCCGAAGGTGACCTTGAGTTCCACATATCCCCACGGTCTCGTCGTCGTCCCGTTGAACCCTTGGAGGTCGGAGCTGACATAAGGGGTTAGATTCGTCTCGTCGTCCTATTCTACAGGTGGGTATACATGATATCCACTAAACTTCCTCTGTTGACCAGGATACTGCGGACATCGAAGTTTTTCATTTGTTCCCGGATCAGCAGGGGGATGGCGGCGTTGAGGGCTCCCCCGGGCAGCACCTCGAGGTAATACGTGATCGGGTTAAACAAATTGTGGAACTTGTTAAGGGTGCTCATCTTGCTGGAACTGTTGCTCATCAGCTTGTCAAACTTCCTCTTCACGGACCCGATGGATAGCCTGTTTAGGGCTCCGCCTGAGATGACCATCACAGTGGGGAAATACTCCCACGCGCTGATGGGGCATATTGGTTCTTCGGACAGCTGGTGCCCGGTGGGGAAGCCGTGTTCCCTTAGGGAGAACAAGTCTTTAGGCCGACTGATGCCGAGGGCCACCTGCAGCTCTGTGTCGTTGGCGGGCGGAGGGACACCCTCGACCCTTTTGGCTTCGTGGGCCTCCTGTCGAGGGGCATCTCCTTCCCTGGTGTAGCTCTTCAAATGCCCATCCTTGATGAGTATCTCGATTGCATCCTTGAGGTAGATGCAATCTTCGGTGACATTCTTGTGGCTGCGGTGGAAGCGGGAGTACTTGGACTTGTCCTTGTTGGCCTTGGGGGGAGCCGGTTTGGGGAAACGGATGCCTCCCCGTACGAACTCTGAGTTGGCACACTCAGCCAGGATGTGCTCACGGGAAGCGATGAGGGTCATGTACTTAATGAACCAGCTTGTGGGGCCCCTCTCCTCTGTGCCGGGATGCTAGAGCTTCTTCGTCCTGAGCTCCACGGGCAGCTTCGCGGTTACGAGAGTCTCAGGCTAAATTGGCAGCTTCGGTCTCCTCGTACCAGATGTATGCTCTAGATTTCTCGAGGAAGCCTTGGAGGGTGGTTGGCCAGTGGATTTCCACGACCTCATAAAATTTGGATCCGCAGCGCAGCCCTTGCCCAATGAGGTAACACTTCATGTTGTCTGAAGTAGTCACTTGGACAACCTCCCTCGTGAATCTCTCGATGTAAGTTCCTAAGAGATTCGTCCCGGGCTTAGATGATCGCGCCCAGGGCGGCCTCTGTCTTTGGATGGCATCGGGACGTCGTGAAATGTTATGAGAAGAGATCCTTCAACACCCGCCACAACATGATGAACTCGGGCTTCAGGATTTTGTACCAGGCCATGGCTCCCTTCCTCAGCATCGTCGGGAAGGGCCTGCACTTGAAGGTTCCTCAGATGTCCGATAATTGAGCATGACCTTGATATCTTCCATACGGTTGTCCGAGTCCGTCGTGTCATCGTAGGTTGAGAGTGCGAGCGACTTCTCCATCCCGTGGGGGATGGGGGTCTCCATGATTTCCCATGAAAGGGGAGTCTGGTGGTTGTCCTCGTCACTATGGACAGGGGAGCGCGAGGGAAAAAGATCATGTCGTGGGGCTTGATTACGACCCCTTGTCCTCTTACTAAGGGCCTCAGGCTTGTTCCTCCTAGGGGCCGGCGAGCGCCTCTCCTTCTGGGGAGGTGACCTGTCGCGCTTCTTGGAGGGCACGGTTTGGGGCCTCTCCAATTGTGGCCATCCCCCCTGAGGACGGGGAGAGGGGCTCCAGGAATCCTCGCGTTGGGTTCTCCGCGGGGGAGAGCGAGATGAGGTATCTTGTTCTAGCATCTTGATACACTCGTTTTTCTGGAACAACATCAGGTTAGTCTGGTTGATGGCTGCAAAGAGGGCATTCATCATCGGGTCCGCCCCTGCTGGTGTGGGAACGGGCTGAAAAGCATCTGGGCTCCTTGCCCGAGGGGCGACATGGCGTGCTGTGTCCTCGGATGAAGGGGAGGCAGTCTACCCGTCCCTCACGTCACCATCATGGATGCTGTAGGGCCCAGCCTGGTCCTCACCGTTGGTGAGTGGGGCGAAGGCGGAATTATAGACAACATCGTCGTGGCGTGGGCTGGTCATGATTTTGGAAGTGGAAGTTGATAAAAGTTTTGGTTCTACTGCTCGGAAGAACGAGGAAGCTTCACGTTCCCACAAACGACACCATTGGTTGTCCCTGATCAGAAGAAATTGTTGGTCGGCCATGCATCTTCGACTGGTAGATGTTCACCAGAGGTAGGAAGAAGGAGGGGGTGTACCTGCAAGGCACTTCGATGCTTAAATGAGTAAAGGACCAGAGTGTGAGGAAATACAGAAATAGGCGGAAACGGAATCCCTGAACCTCTAGTGAAAGAGGGTATTTATAGCAGTGGGCTGAGGTGCCAGGCCCACTCCAAGTAACTGCTAGGGCTTACATGGAGTAGTGAAGGCCAGCATGTGGTCTTAGCCCTAGATCAGCTGCCCTGTGATCTCCGGAAGATGGGCCGACCAGTTCTTTTGGAGGTGGGTAGTTACCTGATGACGTGTACCCGCGTGGGGGAGCACGTGGAATACGTGTGGAAAACGTGTGGTTTTGCCTGATATGGGAGGCGTCTGCACAGCGTATCTAGCTTCGTGCTCGGCATGGTAGATTTGAGCCTTGTTAGGCCTTCACCACATAATGTTGGGTTGGGCCTGCTCGACGGATGGGAATGTCTAGGCCCACTCTAGAACAATTATGTTTGGTAGGTTGTTAGTGAAATGAGACTTGACAGTTAAGTTAGTTGGTTAGTTGTGACGTTAAGACTGTTATGGACTTGAGTTAGGGAAATGGAACTAGTAATTAATTGATTGTTAGTGAATTCAAAATAAGTTAGAAGATTACTCAATACCAGTTAGTGAATGTTAGTGACTGGTTAGTTTGAAAATAGTTAGGTGTGTAGGTAGTTAACTGTTAGGGTAGTTAGTAAAATTATTAGCTTACATCAGTGTTGATTCGAATGGCTAGTTAATTAAATGGTAGTTAATTGGTTAGAAATTGGCAATTAATTTGAAATGGACTGTTATTGTGAAGTTCTTGAACCATGATTGAACTGTTTTAACAATGATTGTAGTCATGCTAATTAGTTAAAATTAGTTTTTTCAGTTAGAGTGAATTGAACCGTTGTTATGGAATGCTGGTATTGTGTTAATTGAATTATTAGTTAAGCGTTGCAATGTTATTCTAAGTTAATTGTGTTTTGAAATTAGTTTGGATGCTCGCTGTGCTGCTATGGAATATGGTTGGTTTATTGATTTTGAATGTTGATGTTAATTAGATTAATTCTAAATTTGTTATGGTTTGGAATGTTGGTAATTGAATTAATGCTTATGAAGCTTATTAGTCAAGTTAAGACCAAGTTATATTAATGGTTAGTAAGGCTATTTGGACTATCATACTAATGAAGGTGACTTAATCAATTGTTAAAGAAAAAGTGGAACATTATGGTAGGCATGTTGAACTTTATGTGTATGTGATAATGTTTTGAACTTGAATTGGATGAAATGTATAGGTTTGGTTATGTTACTGACATGTTGAGGTTTGGCTTTGCAGGGCTAATGGCATATGATGGAGTGAACAAGACTTGGCTTGGAAATAGCATAATCAAGGCATGGCATACATAACATGGCATCACAGTTCATGACGAGGTTTTGGAGACTTGAAGATTTGGAAGCTCAAAAATGGAAGATCTACGAGGATGGGGAGAAAAAAAATAGGATTAGGATAGTCGGTTTGACTTTGGTCAACTGTTTGACCAAAAAGTCAACATTTGACCAAAACTCAACTCTAGGTAAAATGTGACATTTTTGTGTAATTTTGTACCCTCTCTCTTGTAATGAAATTTGATGACTTTGTAATGATGAATGACCCTTTGTATGACTTGATTCCAAATCATATATTTTCCCTCCAATATTTAAATTTGAATTTGCACTTGATTTCTTGAATGAATTCTTATTTAGCAAAAGCCAATGATAATCACTAAGTAAGACCTCATAAAAAATGGTCAACAAAAAGTCAACTTCCATGGTTGACTTTTGTTGACCAAAGTCAAACATGAAAGTGATCTCTAAATCAAAATGCCATGATGTAGTCAACATGATCCAAAATTTCTAGACAATATTAGGGTTCCTCAAAAGACTTAATCTAAGAGAAGGAATGATCAACCAAAGTTTTGTTCTGCCCATAGCCAAAAGTCACAATGAAGTATAATGAATTCCACAAGCTTGCATACCATCATTCCATGATTTGTACCATAAACAAGAAGCCTTTGAATTTAAAGATTGTTATTTGGAAAAATGAAATTATAAATGAATGATCTAAATGATTATGAGTATGCGGATGAACCATGGACTAAGAACTAGATGAAAAGTGAAAAAGGTAAGGCAAATTTTGGGGTATGACAATTGCCCATATTTAATCATCTTAAATTGGAATGTATGGATGATGGTAGCTTTTTGGGCATTCAAGGTAGAAGAGGATTAAATACAAAATATCCAGCAATTTGTCCTTCGAGAATGGAGTGGATGTAATATAAGGAAGATAAGTGTATTGTAGGGATTTTGTTTGCTGGGAATATGGAATGGAAGATAAACTTTTGTGGGATTATCTGTTGTGGATTGACTGAAATGCTCTGTTGGGGAGATAAATCAGTTGCAAGAGAGATGTATGTTATGCATGATTTATACAATGTATGACCAATTTACATGACACATGAAGTTATGCATGCTATGCAGCAATGCAAACTATTTTTGTGAGGGAAATAAATTGTATCCACAAGGATGAAACTCTTTTTTGTGTAGTGGTACACTTCGATTCTCTGACTTTCGATGACTGAACAATAGAGTTCATAACAAAGGAGAGGACCTCAAGTTACCACAACAGTTGGAGATTTTAAATCTGATTCTTTCTGAGAGAGAGAATGACTCGTGATTTGACCGGACAGTCATTGAGATGATTTCATGTATTAAGTGTTCACTGTAGACTACAAATTTTCCTTTAGAACTTTTCAAATAAACAAGGTAATGCAAAAAAATTTCTTTTTACCTTTTTATTATTCTCGATGTTTTACGACACTATATGATTAACAATAATAAACCTTTTACAAACAAAATACGGGCAATGAGAATTGATAAAGAAAAGTAACTTGATAAGGGAAATATAATTTTATTGAATGTGGAAAACGTTTGTACATAAGATGTGCATACAAAGATGCAAAATCCTAGAAGAGGAAATTACAAAAAAATTGAAAAATAAAGTAAATGGCAATGGGAAATCGATATGAATTTCTATTGGTTACAACATAGGCTACTATCCATTGTAAGATCTGAATCCCAATACTCTGGATTGATCTTTTTCTGTCTGAGATCTAGTTGTGATGATGTAAGCTTAAGTGTTGCAGTCAAATTCCCTTATCCCTAACTTTTTCCTAGACATTTTTCTCTCTCTTTTTTTGCCCACCGCGATACCCCTTTTTCCTAAGTCGCCTTATCAGGTTTTTGACTTAGTAAGCTTATATATTTTTTGTTTGATCCCAAATTTTTGCATGGACATTTCTTTTTTAGGTCCATCGGGATACCCATTTTTGTCGAAGTTATCCTTTCAGATGTCAACCTAGCAGGCTCTTTGTTCATTTCTTTTTAGGCATAATACTTTTTTACTACATCAAAGTTCACTAGTTGTGGAAACTCTTCCTGAGAAGACCTTCTTGACAAAAAAGGGTCATTCATAGTTGGGAGTCCACTTGCCTCGTAGATCCAAGTGTATTAGAGAATATCTTTTGAGCACTAGCTCAACTTCTTGGAATATGAAAGTGTGAACCTTTTTTCCAAAAGCATTCTTGAGACGTCTTTGGTATAGTTGACCATGGTAGAGAGCAATCAAGCGCTTTTTGTTAATGAGATTCAGTTGATAAAATCTGGATAGGACCCATTCGGCTTCATCAAGCTTGACTTACATGATAACCCACAATGAAGGAATTTTAACCTTGATTGGAAGGATAACTTCCATGCCATATACGAGCGAGAATGAGGTTACCCAAGTAGAAGTGTGTACTGAAGTTCTGTAGCCATGTAGACCAAAGAGAAGCATCTCATTCCAATCCTTGTAAGTCTTGAGCATTTTCTGGATAATCTTCTTGATATTTTTGTTTTCAATTTCTAGGTATGGTGAGGAGTTGTAATGTTCAATTTTGAATTCTTTGCACAACTCTTTCATCATCTTATTGTTCAGGTTATTGGCGTTGTCAGTAATAATCTTTCTAGGAACTCCGTAGCGACAAATTATTTCTTTCTTGATAAATCTTGTAACCATTTGTCACATGACATTAGCATATGAAACAACTTTGAACCATTTTGTGAAGTAATCAATAGCGACTAGAATGAAGCGATGACCATACGAAGCTTTCAATTTGATCATTCCAATCACATCAATTCCCCACATAGAGAAAGGCCAAGGAGATGCCAAGATGTTCAATGGAGTTGGTGGCACATGGACCTTGTCAGCATAGATCTGACATTTACCTTCTGACATAATTTTAATAGTCAACCTCCTTAGTTATCCAGTAATAACCGGCTCAAAGGATCTTCTTAGCCATATTAGACCCTTTGGCATGGATTCTTTCACAACCTTCATAGATTGATTTTATGACAGTGTCTGCTTCATGTCTATCCACACATCTGGGCATAAATGAGTCATCATTCCTTTTGTACAACACGTGATCATTCAAGGAGAACTTGACTAGTCGTTTCCTTATAGTTTTCTTATCTGTGACGGACCCATTCTCAGGATACTCTTATTTCTCTAGATACTTTTTGATGTCATAGAACCAAGGTTTATCATCAGATTCCGCCTCAGTTGCTATCTAATATACTAGTTTATCTAGGTGTTCAATATGAATGTAGGGTGCTTTGTTATGCAACTTAAATTTTAACATGGAGTCCAAGGTAGCCAAAGTGTCTGCCAGTTGATTTTCCTCCCTAGGGATATGATGAAAAGTGATTTCATCAAAGTAGGGAATCAACTTCAAAAAAAAATTCTTGTATGGAATCAACTTGCGATCACAGGTTTCTGAATCCCCTTTTATCTGACTGATTACCAGAGTTAAATCTCCGTATACCTCAAGGATTTTGATTATGAGATCAATGGCGTCTTTAATTTTGAAGATACATGCTTCATATTCTGCCATATTTTTGGTGTATTTGAATCATAATCTTGCAGTGAAAGAAAGATGAAAGCCTATTAGAAAAGTAATGATTACCCCAATCCCATGACCTTGTGCATTGGAGGCACCATCAAACACGAGCGCCTATCGTGATCCTGGTTCGGGTCCTTCATCAGTGCATGGGATTTCATAGTCTCTGATAAACAAGATGTCTTCATTTGGAAAGTCAAACCTCATTGGTTGATAACCCTCAAAAGGTTTATAAGCAAGATAATCTGACAACGCACTCCCTTTGATGGCTTTTTGGGTGACATACTGGATATCATATTTGGTCAGTAGCATTTCTGTTGCACCCTGAAATTTGCTCAACTTATTTCACCTGATTTATGTTTTAATTGCATTATCATTTGCATAGTAAATCATGTACATAATCTAGTCATAGCATAGCAAGTCATACAACAGGGGATCAAATGCCATTCTTATGCACATAAAGGGTTTCTATTCAAGTTTAATACCATCCAAGTCATCAAGAAATATTTGAAGCTTTGAGAAGTTTGAGGGTCAACCAGTGGATTTCTCTCCTAACTTGAGGTGTATTGAAAGTCATCAATGGGGGAATGAGCTATGGATTGAGGGTATGGAATGTGTACAAAGCCTATGAAATGTCTAGAGGGTCATATTGAAAATAAGACAAGTCATTGATTCAAGTACAAGAGCCACAGTTGAAGTACAGTCAACTAGGGTTTCATCTGGGTCAACACTAGGTCAACCCTAGGTCAACTAAGTGATTGAAAAGCATCAAGGCTTAGTTGGAGGTTGTGGGATTCATTATTTGATATGTGGATACATGTATGGTGTTGTTCCAAGGATAAATCAAAGAGAATCAAGAGTGGGAGGAGTTACTAAATTAGGGTTTCAGTGTAAAATCCCCTAATTTAGGCCTAACGTCCAAGCCAGATAAGTCAGAATGCAAGTTTCAAATGGATCCTTGGTCAACATGAAACTTGTAGAGCTTCTCAATAGCTTTAATTTGAGTACTAGAAGTATTCAAGAAGATTTGTGGAACTCACGTTATGGTTCTTGCATGTTATGGGTCATCAGAGGGCACTGAAATTTATCTGTGAAAGTCACTTGACTTCCAAGCAACTTTTACCCATGAAGGAGTTTTCAAATGGATTCTTAGACAACATAAGAGTTGTAGATCTTGATCTTAGATTTAATTTGAGTACTATAAGTCCTCAAGAGGATTTGTAGAACTCAAGTTATGGTCTTGGAAATCCAGGGGTATTTTGGGTATTGATGATTACAGGTCACTTTTCAACATAAGTCAAAATCTCCATCTTCCACTCCTCAAATGGAAAAATGTTCAGCATGAGATGTGTTAAAAATGATGTTTTTAGGCTAGGTAAGAGGTCATGAGAGCTTGGAAGGGCTTGCTTCACAAAATCATAAAAATGGCCTAAAATAAGGGTGAATTTTAAATAAACCAAGGATGAAAATTGGGAGTTTTGATCTACAAGTCCAAACCTAGCCATATGACATACTAAATTGATTGGAAAAAATATTTTGAAAACATTTACATTGCCACATTTTTGAGTTAAGGGTTAAATCAATGACTTCCTTTGTAAAATGGTTACTTACATCATAAGTAACAATTGCAAAACCACTCTCCAAGGCATAACCAAGGCTCTAATGAATCCTAACACATTCAATTTGTCATTTGGAGAGAATTTGGGTCAGAATGGGGTGCAAATGCAAGCTTAAAACTCAGCTGCCATATGTGAATTTCTCATGATATTTTCAAGAGCAAGAGATGGTGAACTTCTCATTAGAGCTTTCCAAAAGATTCTAGAGCTTTCATTCATGTTCTATATAAGATTTAGAAGTGATCCAAAGCACTGGTTGGTGGAGATTGAGAGAGATTGGAGAGATTGAACATTGAGTTCATAGCTTGCAAATCCAAACCGGTTACACCAATTGGAGAGGTTTCAATCCAAATTCTTGCACTCAGAAGCTTGATCATGTGTTGGTGATTGATTCCAGATGGATTTCTAGCCAAGATCGTGGAAGAATCGTGAGATTTCATTTTGAAATCATCCCTTGCAAGTCAGAATCGAGTTTGGTGATTCAAGAAGTTTTAGTCCAATTTAATGCATACAGAAGCTTGATCATACATCCTTGAACGTGTCTGGAAGATCCTGGAGCTTGATTTGGAGGTTTCACCACTCTGTTCATCCAAGATTTGCAGGTATGTAAATTTCATTCCATGGCTTGATTCGTGTAGAATTGCTAGGTTTTAAATGGTTAGATTCATTATAGATGATGGCTAGGATGTTTCTGGATTGGTTTGGAGTGGATTGGTGACAATTAGGATAGATGACCAATTTCTGTTTGAGCTTGGTTCTTGTGATTCTTGGGGAATTAAAGGTGTTTAGATGATGGTAATTGATCAGTGTAACATGTAGTTCATGTTGATATATTTAATTTTGAGAATAGTGACCATCAAGACGTGGTGAGTTTTCTGCAACTTGATCGGGTTTGGCTTTGGAGGGCGAATCAATGATTTTGGAGGTCGTATTCATATCAGGGTGAAAAATTAAGTGAGGTAGGGTATTTGGTTGCAAAGTTTAGTGAGGTTTTGAAGTTGTCTCGTCGGAGAAGACGGTGTTTTCCACCGTGGACCACCGCCTGGAAATATCTCAGGCCATCTGAGTTGAAGGAAGAAGATGAACTGGTAGACGTTGGATCAGGTTGACCTTTTGACTGGAGAGTGGATCCAATGGCCACGGTTCAAACTGAGAATTGCCTCCAAGACTTTGAAACGCTGCTTTTCATTTATCCAGTCAGCTGGTGACTGGATCCCCACGTGGATGCGCTCATGACTCTCAGATGCGCTTACTAGTCTCTTCATCCAATGACTCTCTTTTATTCTCAGCTTTTTATTTTCTTTTTTCATTTTAAATTCATTTTAGTTTTATTTTTATTCCATTTAACTTCTAAAAATCATAATAAATCCAATATTGATCAGAAAAATATTTTAAAAATACCTCCATGATCTTGGATTTATTTGTGATTTTATGAAATTAATAAATCTCATTTTCACCTATTTTTCAATTTAATTTGATTTTCTCCATTTTATTAATTTCTTTAATTTTGTACATTTGATACATGATTTTGTGGATTTTTTTTGTGAGCAATTGGTGAATGATTTTTGATTGATTCTTGTTGGATTGATTAGATTAGAGGTACATGCTCCCTTAGAAAATTTTCTCATATTTTTATGATGAAATTTAGGCTAGTTTTGGATGATGAACTTTAGGGTGCTAGGATTAGGGTTTTTCAACACATAGGTGAAATTTTGACACTTAGTTTTGGGGTTTAATAGTTGATTTAAGCCTTGGGGTTTATGTGGGGTATAGGGTACATAGTTAGGTTTCCTTAGAAATTAATCTAGGATTTTATAGTGAGTTTTACTATTTTCTCTGATTTTTGCAAGTTGGTTGTTATTGGTGTGTTTCCCTCTTGGGATGTTATTTTGTTTGTGGGGTTTTGGGCATTTCCATTGGGTGTTGGGCTTGGGATTGGTTTGTTGGAGCTCATGGAGACTTTAAGGATGATTGGAGACAAAGGATGAAGCTTGGAGCATGAAGAATCATATCCTTGAAGGTTGCTTTTGAAGACTTAGGAGATAGGAGATATAGGGAGAGCTTTAGAGTAGACTGATTTCTTCTGTCAAACATAGAGAGCTTCTTGTGCCTCTATTCCTTCCTATGACATAAGGTCCCCAAAGAAGTTCCATCTCTCCTTAGGAGGGATGTGGAGCATACTTTGATTGGGTAGAACCTTGAGGATACCTTTCACTTGCTATGATAAGATCTTAGTGATTTCCCTGGGTTATCATTAAGCATCTTAACATTTCAACTTCATCTCTTAGTTGATTCTCTCCTGTGAGTGCTTGCCTTGAAGATGTAAGCCTATTGAAGATGAAGTTCATTGAAGATTGGTGAAGATGAGTATACCTGTCAAAGCTGGGGATCTGTTGAAGACTAGGGTTTTGCTGCTGATTGAAGCTGTCTACTTATTGGGGTTCAGTGTTTGCTAAAGATGGAGATTATTGGAGATAAGAGCTTATCTGAAGCTTGAATATCATTGGAGAGTAAAGATGGGGTCTTGCTGGGAGAAGTTGTTACTGTCAATTGTTTGCTGTTAATCAACTGTAGCTGTCAGAGCTGTTGCTGTTTGAGCTGCTTACTGTAGGAGCTGGATTGTTGCTGTCAGAGCTGGTGTTGGGTTTTATTTCTTTTTCTGTATTGATTGTTGGCTTGTTCAGCTTGCCCCTTGGGTTTGAAGTGAATTTGTTTCACTTTTCCTATTGTTTTCCCAGGTTCGAGGTTGAGTTGGACTCCCTTGCCTTGCTTGTATTGCTGCATCTCATGCATTTTACTGTTTACTGTATCTGCTGTTTCTTTTCCGTTCATCCCTTAGGATCTCTGATTTCCTCTGTGCAGGAGGGAATTATGACAGACCTTAGGTGTTAACCCATGCATGACAACATTAGGGTAGTTTTGATTCCCATTTCAAACCCTAGGTTTTTATAGTCCTTTCTCTTCTATCTCAGAACAATTCAAAACACAGTAATAAGGATAATCGATGTCGTACGTTACGAGCCTTAAACTATTTGAGAGAGGGTTGCTGGAGGGTCACTCTTCAGTAATCTGATTGCTTAGTGTGTTACCCTTAGGGTGACATACGACGTAGTCACTCTCAAATCATAGTATCTAGTGCGTCATAGATTGCAAACATCATAAAAAACAGTTCTTGCGTAAAAGACTGAAAACAAACATCAAAGTGTCATTTTTGTCCGCTTGGACCCGTAATCAGGAGAAAACCTTTTCAGAAAGATAAAAAAAAACAGTCAGACAAATTTGTGTCTTCGTGGCCCGAACTACGTTTGCTCTGATCTTTCATACCGTATGAAAGTACGTAGGCATAGAATGTTGTATCCTAGCGAGCAACCTTCCCCTCCTTTCCTGTAGGTAGGCGAACTACGTTGACTCTGATTTCTCGTTCCAGACGGGAATACGTAGGCATAAAGAGCGATACTTTGCCGAGTCATTTCTTTTCTTTTAACCCTTAACCCTTTAGAGTAGATAGAATAACAATCCGTACCAGAAAACAAGTGTGGATCCCGTCGAGTACGACGGGCGTGAGGGGTGCTAATACCTTCCCCTTGCGTAACCGACTCCCGAATCCAGGATTTGGTTGCGATGACCATTCCTTTCCCGTTTTGCGTTAGGTTTACTTCGAGCGTTTCCTTTCCCTCCGTTGGGATAAATAACGCACGGTGGCGACTCTTCTGTTCAGTCGGCGCCGATTTTCGCAGTAGCGACAGCTGGCGACTCTGCTGGGGACAGGAATATCCCCTATGTGAGTCAATCCTAGCACTTGTTTTCCCGTCGTGGGTATTGTATAAATTTACTTTTCTGTTTTTACTTTCCGCATTTTATTATCAGCTTTATACGGTTATTGTTGTTATGGGAAAGGGGTAATCTGTTGAGAGATAAGCCGAACCTGGGCTTGAGGTTACACATAGAATTAGAAGTAGAGAGTAGTGGTTAGCCTGCTTGCTTAGCTCGCACCAGCTAGCCGCGAAATTTACGCTCGGACGAGACTCTCTTTGATGCTTCTTGCCTGGCCCTTAGGGCTCGACAAGTTGTTTGACCCGAGGATTGTCGACTCTGGGGACCTATCAATTGGGATTCAACTAAGTGAGGCTGCTTCAGGGGATGATGATGCCACACCTTCTGGGTATCATATCATCACTCTTGAAAGTCTGTGACGTTGAACCCGCATAGGATGCCGTACCTCGTTTGCGAGTTAAGTACACACCTGTGAGGGGTAGGTGGGTCTGTTTGCAGGAAACCTTTGACCTCAGAATACCTGGTTTATCTCTGTCAGTGAGATGTGGTTATTGGGTCCATTTGAGTGGTTGGTTTGGTTTGAGATGAAGATTTGATAGTTCTCAGGCTTCAGTACAAAGGAGCACAGTTCATCAGCATTGCACTTGGTCCCTTGTTTGTATATGAATGTGCATTTTCATGACTGCATTTCATTAACATGTATTTATGTTGCAGGTGATCATTCCCCTCTGATTCTAGTATATCCTCTAGCCAGATATGGAGTCCCTGAAGAAGACAGTCGCTTACCGGTTGCATTCGCCAGATATCAGTTGCTTGTTGGGTTTAGTTGCTTTAGCAGATGAGAGAGTGAGGGCTGAGTTCAGAGTATCCTATGGGAGATTGCTTTGTTGTACAGACCTTCAGCATTTGAGACGACCGGGGTGTATACTTTGATGCAGTTTTATGAGCCGCAGCTGAGATGTTTCTTATTTCCCGACTATATTCTGGCACCCACTTTGGAGGAGTATTCTGCGATGTTGGGAGTTCCTGTGTTAGACCAGATGCCCTTTATCCATGTTGATGCTGAACCTAAGTCAACTACACTCGCGGAGATTGTTAGTTTAGACGCTTCTGAGTTCCCCAGAGGTTTGGTCAAGCTGAACGGAGCGTATGGTTTTCACCTGTCTGTCCTGGTTGAGAAGGCTACACAGTGCACGAAGAGTGGATGTTAGGTTGCCTTCAGTGCCATTCTAGCTGTCTGCATCTATGGGATTGTCTTGTTTCCTAATGTGCCAGATTTTGTCGACTCAGATGCCTTCTTGATTCTTGCCTCGAAGAATCCAGTTCCTACCCTCTTACGCGATGTTTATCATTCCGTTCACTACAAGAATGAGAAACGTCGTGGCAAGAATGTTTCCTGTTGTCTTCCTCTCTTGTACAGGTGGTTCTAGGGGCATCTGCCGAAGATAGGGCCTTTCGTTGACACTGTTGATACTTTGGATTGGTCTTCCCGGTTGATGGGGCTGTCGGCTGAGAATACCATTTGGTTTGATCGGAGTATGCTTGGCACTGATATCATATATAGTTGCAGTGACTTTCCGAATGTCCCCTTGATTGGACGGAAAGGCTGTATCAACTATAATCCTTCATTGCTGGTAAGACAGTTCGGTTATGCTTTGAAGGATGCTCCTATTGAGAAGGAGATACAGGAATCTCTGTATCTCACAGGCTTATTAGACACGGTTGTTTTGATCAGATTGAGACATGCATGGGCTAACATCCATAGGAGAGGGAAAACTTTGCTCGGTAAGAGCAACAGCAAGGCTTATGACCCTTATTTGGCTTGGATTCGCGAGAGAGCTAGTACTTCATTGATGCCTTATCCTGCTGTGGAACCCATATATCTTCCATTGATTGAGGTACCTACTTCGGAAGAAAGTGAGAAGTATAACAAATTATTGGCTGAGAACGAAGAACTGAAGAAAGCCAATGATGAGTTAGAGAAAGAAATCTTCCAGTTACGTCGTGAGAAGAATGAAGCCACCTTCACTGTGAAGGAACAGACCGAAGTGATTAACAGGTTGGGTGCATAGTTGACGGAAGAGACCAATAAGAAAGAAAAAGTGTTAGCAAGGTGCTTACTTCCAAGAAGGAACTTTTAAGCAAAGCTTACTCCCGTCTCAACAAGTGGGAAGCTTTGTGGAATACCATGCTCGCCAAGCGGAAGGAGCGTGAAGACGAACTGAAGCGGCAAATCGCCACGCTAGAGGCACAGATTAGAGCCCAAGACGCAAAGATTGCCGAAGAGACATCACTTAGGAGCGCTGATGAGTTTCGAGTTAGTGACCTTGATGAGAAGCCGAGAGGTTATGAGGTGAAGTTCGGTTCCAAGAGATACAGACTTGACGAAGGTTCTGGAGAAGGAACCTGCCAGGACGACGCCAAAAAGCTGAGATCCACTACCGAGCGGCATGCCTTACTAATACAGGAGCTGATCTCCCGACTAGGGCATTTGGAGACGTTGAGGATATTGGAGGACGTCAGAGCACGCCATTTGGCCTGATTAACCTTTGCCTTGCTATTGATCGTACTTGTATTTTGACCATCGCCATGCTTGTTGGCCGAGGTCCCTTCCGTTGTATTCATTTATACCCTTGTACTCAGCCTCTTGGCATTTGCTTATATATGAAGGATTTTCTGATTCCTTGATTGCTTGATAGGGACTCCATTGTCGTGATGGCCTTCTCTCCGAAACTAGAATCAGGGGGGGATATAACATGTAGCATATTTACACAATTGCATTTGCATTCATATTGCATGACCGACATTCTTGAATCTGTATCTTATTTCCTGCATCTTCTGGTTTTCAGGATTGAAGAACCAAGAGTTTACCACTACTCAACCCGAAACAACTGCAAGAGAATCATGGATCAAGTCCAAGTGGAGATGCAGGAAATTCGCGAGAAACTGAATCTGTTCATGCAAGCAATGGAGAGCATTGCTAAGGGCCAGGAGAGCCTCCAGACTTTGGTATATCCGCTGCTGACACGGGCTAATGGGAATGGCAACAATGACCACAACTCTGTGCACGTTGAGACTATTCCGGAAGATGGGCCCCCTACGCCTGTGGTTCCACCTGTAGTGACCCCACCTGTCGTGGTTGTGAACAATGACGCTGGCGCTGGCAACGGTAACGCAGGGAATGGAAATGAGATTGTTGTTAACAATGTTGGATTCGGGGACGCCAACCAAGGCGGCGGTAACAACAATGGCGGTAATGGTTTTGGCAACAATGGTTTTGGCTACAATGATCAGGGATTTGATTACGTCAATCAGGATAGGAAATTTGGCTTCAATACTCAGGGTTTCGGTTATGACGGTTTTGGTAACGCTAACCAAGGGTATGGTGGATTTGGTAATATGAATGGTGCTGGGGTGATTCCTGTCAACACTGGGTTTGGACCTGTTAGGGTCAACCAGGGCTTTGGTACCGGGGGACGAGGCCCCATGATCAATCAGCAAGGGTTTGGTAGCAACACTGGTTACGACGGATATGGAAATGGAAATGTGAATTGGGGCGAAGACTGCTAGGAGGATGCCTTTTCTGGAAGAGGTGTGGGGTTTGAAGGACCTATTGATCCTGTGCAGAGGATCAAGATGCTTGAAGAACAGATGAAGGGGGTAGTGAGTCAGAACTCCACCGGCTTGGATATGACTACAATGGGCTTAGTACCAGGGCTGAGGGTACCGTTGAAATTCAAGGCTCCCACGTTTGACAAATACAAAGGGGACACCTGCCCTAAAGTCCATGTTCGCTCTTACTACAGAAGGATGTCCGCGTATTCAGACGATGAAAGGATGCTCATGCATTTCTTTCAGGACAGCTTGTCAGGACCTTCACTTGAATGTTATATGGGGCTGGAGCCCACGCAGATCAAAACTTGGAAGCAACTGGCTGATGCTTTCGTGACCCATTACAAATACAACATCGATCTGGCGCCGAACCGGGTCCAATTGCAGGGTTTGTCACAGAAGAGCGATGAAAGCTTTAAAGAGTATGCGCAAAGGTGGCGCGATATGGCAGCGAGGGTGCATCCCCCTTTAATTGAAAGGGAGATGAATGATATGTTCATTGGGACATTTACGGGGGTGTTCTATGAAAAATTGTTTAGTGTGTCGTTGAGCAGTTTCTCGGATTTAATTCTTATGGGGGAGATGATTGAAAACGGGATTAAAGTGGAAAGGTTCCAAGCAGGAGAGTATACTTCAACAGGAGGTGCCAGAAAAGCATTTGGTGGTGGACGACAGGGCGATTCTAGTGCCGTGTTTGGTGGCAGGGGCCGGGGCAGAGGAAGACATCAGTATGTTCAGCCGCAACAGATAGCTAGTGTCACTATCCCGCTTCCTCAACAAAGATAGCCGCAACAACAACAACAACAACCACAGCAGCAGCAAGGACAGAATCCTGGCCAGAGAAGGGTATAGAATGCGAGAGTGAAGAGAGTGTTCGACACACCCCCTTCCACGTATGCAGAACTCCTCCAGACCCTGCTAGGGTTGAACTTGGTTGAAAAGAGGACTTTGGCACCGCCTACAGGGGCAGTACTTCCTTACAGATACGATGCCAACCAGCATTGCGAATTTCATTCCGGGGCGCCCGGGCATGATATAGAAGCTTGTCAGGCATTTAAACACAAAGTTCAGGATTTATTGGATAGCAAAGCCATTAACTTTGGACAGACGGGTCCAAATATAGTACAACAGCCTATACCCAATCATGGGGCAAACGCCATCCTGACAGAGGAGAATTTGAATCTAGTGATGGATGTCAATGAGCTGAAGACACCGTTAGGTGAGATCAAAAGCAGGTTGTTAAAAGGGGTGTATTCCCGGGGTGTGATGAATTTTGCTTGGATTGCTGGATACAGCCAGAGGGTTGTAATGAGTTGAAGCAGGGTATTCAAGCTATGATGAATGAAGGTACTTTGCAGTTTGATCGAACCACGGCTGAAGAGCCAGTAGAGGCGTTGTGTGATGAGCAGAACGATGTTGCGACGATGACGATTCCGAGAAAAACAATAACGATAACGGCGCCCACCAAGCGGCCGACGATCACAATTACTAAAGCAGGACCAGTCCCTTTTGAGAATACTAAAGCAGTGCCGTGGACTTACGGGTTAGAGGTATATTACGACGGTAAGAAAATTGAAGTCAATGGACAACCAGCTGGGGTTGTAGATAATGTTGTCGGGACAGGGGGTATGACCAGGAGTGGGAGAATCTTCACGTCACCCGAGGTAGAAGCAGAAAGAGTAGCCAAGGGTAAAGCTAAGGTAACTGAGGGTGGTCCTTCTCAGTCGAATGAAAAGGAAACGTCACTTAAAGATGTGGAGGAGTTTATGAGGCTCATTCTTAAAAGTGATTACAAAATCGTGGAGCACCTCCAACAAACGCCGTCAAAAATTTGTATTCTATCATTGCTGTTATGTTCCGAGGCCCATCGGAACGCTTTGCTGAAGATTCTAGACATGTCATTCGTTCCTCAAGAGGTTTCGGTTAATCAGTTAGAAGGGGTGATGGCGCATGTTAATGTGGGGCACAGTTTGGGCTTCACAGACTTTGATTTGACTCTGAGAGGGTGAGGGCATAATATGGCATTGCATGTGTCAGTAGAATGTCGGGGCACGGTCATGTCCCATGTTTTAGTAGACACTGGATCTTCCCTGAATGTGCTACCGAAGAAAGCCTTGATGAAGTTAGATATCAGGGGGATTATCTGCACACCCAGTGACTTAGTGGTGAGAGCGTTCGATGGAACGAGGAGGTCAGTGTTCGGATCAATAACATTACCGTTGCAGGTGGGGCCTGAAATTTTTGAAACTGAATTCTATATAATGGACATCCAACCAGCGTATTGTTGTCTCCTTGGGTGCCCATGGATCCATGCTGCCGGGGCAGTCACGTCCACGTTACACCAAAAGCTGAAGTATATGGTTGGGGATAGTGTCGTCACAGTTTGTGGAGAGGAAGATATCCTGGTTAGCCATTTATCTTCATTCAAATATGTGGAGGTCGACGGCGAAATACATGAAATACCCTGTCAAGCTTTCGAGGGGTTACGAATTAAAGACAAAGCTTCAGGCTCCAGCAAAGTATCAGATGTGGCAGTGTCGTCGTACAAAGAGGCTCAAGCTCTAGTGCAGGCAGGCAAAACCAAGGGCTGGGGGCAGGTGTTGGAGATTCCTGTGAAGAATGACAAGTTCGGGCTTGGATATCATCCTTCATCATCAGCAGCCTGTTCAGGAGCGCCCAAGTTCAGAGGGCCGATAACCATCACGCCAAGTGGGGTGAGCTTCGAGACTATCAATGCTGTTTCCGATTCTGAAGAAGGAGATAGCGACTGTGATATGGACGCGTGGATCAAGCCAAGTGTGCCAGGACAAAGTCTCTGCAATTGGTCTATCCGGGAAACTGTTCCCGTGACAACTAAACAGTAATGATTTGTTTTCTTAATTGTTGAATAATCTTGTGTCCTACCCGGGGCATAGCGATTTTGCTTAGGGCCATTTGGTTATGTACATTACATTGTTTAATCATGAAATAAAGGCGTTTTTCATATACAAATGTTGTGATCCCTGTTTTTCCTATTTTTATCCTTTTACAATAAAATGGCAACATGGTTATTTGCTTTGTATGCGTTTTGAAACATTTAACCATTTCCTTTGCAGGATTACTATTTCAGATGACATCTATGAACCCCCTATGACTCACTTCGACGTCGAGCACCCAGTATTTCAGGCTGAGGAAGAGATTGTTGAAGATGGAGACGTACCAGAAGAGTTGACCTGGTTATTGAAACAAGAAGAACGAATCATTCTGCCTCATGAAGAAGTCATTGAGATTATCAATTTGGGGTCGGAAGAGGTTGTGAAAAACATCCGTATAGGGGTTGCGCTGCAAAGCGACATCAAGCAAAGGTTGGTTGAGATGCTCAAAGAGTATAGTGATATATTTGCTTGGTCGTACGAGGATATGCTTGGGTTGGATACGGATATGGTTGTTCACTGTCTGCCGCTGCGAGAGGAATGTCTGCCCATTAAGCAGAAACTCCGAAGAACTAGATCGGACATGGCTGTGAAGATCAAGGAGGAAGTTCAAAAACAATGGGATGCTGGTTTCCTAGCTGTTACAAAATATCCCTCATGGGTCGCTAATATTGTGCCAGTGCCGAAGAAAGACGGTAAGGTGCGAATGTGTGTAGACTACCGTGATTTAAATAGGGCGAGGCCGAAAGATGATTTTCCACTTCCTCACATCGATGTGCTGGTTGATAACACCGCTCAATTCTCTGTATTCTCCTTCATGGATGGCTTCTCAGGCTATAATCAGATCAAAATGGCGCCAGAAGACATGAAAAAGACTACCTTCATTACTCCCTGGGGAACATTTTGTTACAAAGTGATGCCCTTCGGATTGAAGAATGCTGGGGCAACATATCAACATGCTATGACGACTCTCTTTCATGACATGATGCATAAAGAGATCGAGGTTTATGTTGATGATATGATTGCCAAATCCCAGACGGAGGAGGAGCATTTGGTTAATCTGCTGAAACTGTTCAAGAGGCTTAGGAAGTTTAGGTTGAGACTGAACCCTAACAAGTGCACCTTCGGGGTGAGATCGGGTAAACTACTGGGGTTTATCGTGAGCGAAAAAGGAATAGAGGTTGATCCTACGAAAATAAAGGCAATACAAGAAATGCCGACGCCTAAAACAGAAAAAGAAGTGCGTGGGTTTTTAGGGAGGTTGAACTATATTGCCCGGTTCATATCTCACTTAACTGCGACATGCGAGCCGATATTCAAGTTGTTGAAAAAGGACCAGGTTGTGACCTGGAATGAAAATTGTCAAAAGGCGTTCGACAAGATAAAAGAATACTTGCAGGAACCTCCTGTTTTGATACCCCCAGTGGTCGGGAGACCGTTGATTATGTATTTGACGGTTCTTGAGGAAAGTATGGGTTGTGTTCTCGGTCAACACGACGAGACCGGGCGTAAAGAGCATGTGATCTACTATTTGAGTAAGAAGTTTACTGACTGTGAGTCCAGATACTCAATGCTCGAGAAAACGTGTTGCTCGCTAGCCTGGGCCACCAAACGTTTGAGGCAATACATGCTAAATCATACAACCCTGCTCATTTCAAAGATGGATCCAATCAAATACGTGTTTGAGAAGCAAGCACTCTCCGGAAGAATTGCCCGATGGCAGATGGTGTTAACCGAATACGATATTCAGTATGTCTCGCAGAAGGCTATTAAAGGTAGCATTTTGTCAGAGTACCTTGCGGAGCAGCCTGTTGAGGACTACCAATCGATGAGGTTTGATTTTCCTGACGAGGATATCATGTACCTGAAAATGAAGGATTGTGAAGAACCGTTGTCGGACGAAGGACCAGAGTTGGGTTCCAAGTGGCAGTTGATATTTGACGGAGTTGTAAATTCCTATGGTAGCGGAATAGGCGCAATTATTACTACTCCTCAGGGGTCGCACATCTCCTTTACTACCCGATTGACCTTTCCTGTTACCAATAATGAGGCTGAATATGAGGCTTGCATCATGGGTCAGGAAGAGGCTATTGATTTGCGAATCAAACACCTGGATGTATACGGAGACTCAGCTCTAGTGGTGAACCAAATTAAAGGGGAATGGGAGACACGTCAGCCCAATTTGATACCATATATGAAATATGCAAAGAGATTATTGCCTTTCTTTAACAAGGTGGAATTGCATCATGTGCCGCGAGCAGAAAATCAAATGGCTGACGCATTGGCGACATTGTCTTCCATGTATAAAGTTAACTTCTGGAACGAGGCTCCCCGGATTGTTATCTCTCGGCTTGATAGGCCTGCATTCATATTTGCCATCGACGAGGCTCCCGATGGTCAACCCTGGTATTTTGACATCCAGAATTTCCTGAAGAACAAGGAGTATCCGGTTGGGGCATCCAGTCGAGATCAGAAGACTCTCAGAAGATTGGCTGGCAGTTTCTATTTGAATCCTGACGGTGTCCTATACAAAAGAAATCATGACTTGGTGTTACTACGCTGTGTAGATGAGAAAGAGGCGAGGTTGCTCATGGAAGAGATACATGAGGGTACGTTTGGTACACATGCTGGTGGGCATGCTATGACGAGAAAATTGTTGCGGGCAGGTTATTACTGGCTAACTATGGAAACATACTGTTTCAAGTTTGCAAAGAGGTATCATAAATGCCAAGTTTATGCGGACAAGGTCCATGTACCCCCAAGTCCTCTGAACGTGATGTCATCACCGTGGTTGTTCTCGATGTGTGGAATTGATATGATTGGAAAGATTAAGCCTACGACATCTAACGGACACCGGTTCATCTTGGTGGCAATTGATTACTTCACCAAGTGGGTGGAAGCAGCGTCATATGCCAATGTCACCAAACAAGTGGTCGCCAGATTTATCAAACGAGATATTATCTGCAGATATGGAATCCCTAAGCGGATTATTATCGACAACAGTTCGAATTTGAATAACAAGATGATGAAAGAGCTGTGCCAGAATTTTAAGATTGAACATCACAACTCTTCTCCTTACCGACCCAAGATGAATGGCGTTGTTGAAGCGGCCAATAAGAACATAAAGAAGATTGTTCAGAAGATGGTTGTGACGTATAAGGACTGGCATGAGATGCTACCTTTCGCTTTGCACGGTTATCGTATGACGGTACGCACATCAACCGGGGCAACCCCTTTTTCATTGGTATATGGAATGGAGGCAGTGTTATCGCTGGAGGTTAAGATTCCTTCCCTGAGGGTTTTACGAGATGTCCAACTTGATGAGGCAGAATGGGTCAAAGATAGACTGAATCAGCTCAGTTTAATGGATGAGAAGAGGGTAGCTTCTCTAGCATACGGTCGGTTGTACCAGAGCCGGATGAAGAAAGCGTATGATAAGAAGATATGTCCACGAAGCTTTCAGACGGGCGACCTTGTGCTGAAAAGGATTCTCCCACCACAAACAGATCACAGGGGCAAGTGGACCCCTAATTACGAAGGGCCATACGTTGTCAGAAAAGTCTTCTCTGGAGGAGCCTTGCTACTATCTACCATGAATGGTGAAGACTTTACGTCGCCTGTGAATTCGGACGCAGTTAAAAAATACTTTGCTTGAAAGTGACCCGCTGGACAGTAAAAAGAGAGTCCAGGCAAAAAGGGGCATCCCGGCGAACCGTAAAAAATGAATAAAAGGTTCGGGAAAAAGTTAGGGATAAAAATGAAGAGATGTACACCCGCGAAGTCGAAAACCTGCATTGGGCGACTTCGGCAAAAAGGGGTATCCCGGTGAATTGAAAACCCGCAAAGAGCGATTCACGCAAAAGTTAGGGATTGAAAAGGCAAATGACTGCGGTCTGGACTTGACACAAGCATTGCTTAGTGGTTTGGGAGCACCTGAGGGTTCGTTTATCCGACATAATCTCTTCCGAAAATTGAATACTGGGAAAGCGCCAGAGTCAGGCGAGTCATAGGAGGATCAGCTCATGATGTTTGTCTGCACCACGTTGCTGACATGTGTACAAATTCGACTTGTCTTTGTATTTTTACACTTTTTGACGTATATGTATGTGTGTGTGCGTAACTTCCTCTTTTCAGGAGTTATATCCGATGTACAAAACTTTGCCTATTCAGAGGCCTGGTGTTAATAAAACATGTTATTCAGTATTTGATGTTTGTGCTTTACTGTTTTGTATGTGGAAAACGCCAATGTTCCGATGAACTTGCATGTGCATAACTTTGCTGGCCCTTGCCAATAATTGCTAAAACTTCGAATTGACTGAACTAATGTCACGGACACTAACCCGAATAGATTTGGTTGTATAGATTTGTGTTGTCTCGTTTGTGTTTTGTAGGGTTCTCACCTTTGAAGCAAACGATCAGAAAATTGTGGCCCCAGCCGGAGGCTCGTGATAAAAGACTTGACTTTGTATGACAGTAATCCCATGCAGGTTGCACCTCACCCCCAGAGGTTGAGACGATGAGTATCCCTTACCGAAGGAAGGATTAGATCCCTCAGAAGAGTATCCTCATGGAAGTTGTCCATAGGGTATCCCCTCAAGACAAGATCAGTGTCCCATGCAGAGGTTATACTCCCTAGAGAGTCGAAGATTTGCGCATTCAATCCCCAGCTGGGAGGATTTCCACGGCACATAACCAAGATAGTAAGTTCAGAAGGATTATCCCCACCGAGGATGGGTTTCTTTCTCCCCGCAGGTTGTCATGCTTCCATCAGGATGATTATCCCCAGCAGAGTGGTAGTTCCGAGTTCGTAAACTGTACCCAGACAGTTGTCCCCCAGAAGGGTTGCTTCTCCCCCAGCTGAGTTAATCTTCCCAGCAGGTGTTATTCTTTCCTCCTAGTGGAAATCAATGCGTAACCTCTCCCCGGCAGAGTTGGTTGTATTCTCGGCATTTATTTTGCCGAATTACTTTATGATATCCGTTCATCCCCAACAGGGTGGTATTTGTTCTCAACAGCCGTGTTGAAGCAAGCTTGTCAGAGCTTCCCCAACATCCTGAACCTGCATTTTCATTTGCATACATTATAATGTTTGCATCTACCCAAAACGTGTAGCATTTCCATGCCGTATGGATCAGTACGCCATTGCCAAACATATGCATTTTTGAAACATAAATAAGGTTGGTTAACCTTTTGCTTTCAGGTGTGTTTCTCAGCAGGAGTATGGGGTTCTATCTCAGGTTTATTTCCAGATATTCGAAGTCTCGCCGTGAGATATGTGAAGATGCAGTTCTTGTTATTATTCCCCACAGGGCTACTGTTTGAAGTTTCTCTTATCCGATCAGCGGAGTGTAACAGCCCAAATTTCATTAAATAATTAATTGTAGTAATTAATTGATTTAGTGGGATTTTTTATTAATGTGGGAAATTAATTTTTATTAATTGGAATTAATAGAGAATTGAGAAGGAATTGGAGAGGAAGGAAAATGAAGGAATTATATAAGAGAGAAAGAAAAGAAAAGAAAGATAGAAACATTTGGAAAGAAAGAGGAAAGAAGAAGAACGGAGAGAAAGAGAAGAGAAGAAGAGGAAAAGTGGAAATCATCAAGAACCAACATCGAAGCTCCGATTAATCGAGGTAAGGGTGAGAAATGTTTCTATTTGATCATTGTATGATGTTATATATGTTGGGTTGGGGTTTTGGTAGAGTTTCCATCACTTACCAATTAGGGAAAATGTTGGATAAATCGGTAGATTGATGATTTAATCGGTTGGAACTGAGTAATAACACCGTAGAATAGTCGGGTAACATGTATTGATGCTATTTGTACTGGTTTTGGTATTCAAGAAGTTGGATGATGGTGGATTGTGGAGGAGGAACAAAATAGGGTTCTGTTCTGCGCAGGTTCGCTGGCTCTCGCCAGGCGAGCGAAGGCGAAGCTTCGCCAGGCGAAGCCTAGCGAATGCTGGCGAGTAATTATGATTAAGTCCCAGTGGACTTCGCTGGCGAGTTCGCCAAGCGAAGGTGGTTAGCGAAGGTTCGCCCAGCGAAGGTGCTGGCGAATGAAGGCGAATGAAGTTAGTAGCTACTGACTTGGGCTCGCTGGGAAGTCTCGCCAGGCGAACCCTAGCGAGTGTTCGCTGAGAGAGTTCGCCAGGCGAAGGCCAGGCGAAGGTTCGCTGCGAGGGTTCGCCAGGCGAATGATGGCGAATGTGACAGCATTTTTCTTTTGCTGTGTCACTCATGTGGTGAGTGTTTGCTTGATTCACATAGGTTAATACCTCTATGATATGATATAGATATGATCTATTGTGATGATGTGTGTTGTGGGTAGCCTACGGGCATGAATCCTAGTTAATGCGTGATGCGTATTAATTGTGACAAATAGAAATACATGTGAATACAATGATGAATGTATGTGTATTGTCTAGTGAACTTGCGAATGCTTAATGGGTATACAATTATGTGATGAGTATGCATGAGAACATTGTGGATATGTGTGCATGACTTATAATTGTATAAATGGTATTGTGATGTGAATACCTTAATTGTGTGATATATGTTGTATGTGCAATCATCGTGTAATTCTTGAAGAGATGAATTATGTAAATGCATGAGATTAAGATGTCGGTCTTAAGTGCATTTGTTGTGGTTGATTGTACATGCATCATTTAGTCAAGAGGCAATGTCTGTTAGTTTCGTGGAAACTAGTGGCTTGTCCCAAACCTAGAAGTGTGGGTTTGAAGGCTTAGAGGACGGGCCTTTGTGGTTATCGGTCTAGAAGTGTGGACCCGGTTTAATGTAAAAACCGAAAAAAGATAACGGGTTATCGGTCTAGAAGTGTGGACCCGGTTTAATGTAAAAACCGAAAAAAGATAACGAGAGTCGGTACCGTATTACATGAGTTGCATTGAGTTGTTGAGTCACATTGATATATGACATATGCATGAAGAGATGCTTATGTGTGAACGATGAGATTGTGGAAATTGTAAGTGTATGCATAATGTGGGAATGCTTTGTGAATATCCATGTTTGTCTATATATATGTGTGGTAAATATATATGACTAAGAGAATGAAGTGTGGTGAGAAATGTGAATATGTGTTATATGACTACCTATATATATATATGATCTCATGCTTTGATTATTATGGTTATATTTCTCACCCTTCTGCTGTTTTATAATGCTCTATGAGGCATTGCAGATTAGAATGCTGAAGTCCCTTTTGTGAAGTATTCTTCATTCTTTTGAGTCTGCTGCTCTGATATGTAACACCGGGTAGTTAGACTAGTATAGTCATTCTTTTGTGATACATTGCGATGTATCAGCTGACGTGGTTTTGTAATCTAACTGATATGATGTATTAATCTAGATGACTTATGTGTATTTGAATTAATATTTTGGAACTGATTAAATGATGTTACCTTCCGCTTAAATTAAATGTAAAAATGTGATTTCTAAAACTACGAAAATGTTACATATTTTATGGAGCAAAGATGTTAAAGAGTTTAGTGGGTGAAATTGTGGCATTCTTATTTTATACCTTATTATAAAACCTTTTCACTCTGATAATTTGTATGTGCTTAATTGTTTTATATGCAATTATTTGGGGTATAGAAGGGGGTGTTACAATAGTGGTATCAGAGCAGGTCGGTCCGTCCGGCCAAGTTGTTAGAGTGTTTTTACCTGTGTGTTATTGATATGCGTATGATGCATTATCAATATTGGTTATTCTTACGTGGTTCTGTTGCTGGAATCGAGTAAGATGGTTGCAGGAAGGAACGACGAAGCGATTGCGGAGGCATTGACAAGATTGGTGGGGGTAATTGGGCAGAATCCTCCGGCCAATGTGAATATGAGGAATCATGCTGATGATGGATTCCGTGCTTTGGGGAAATTCCAAAAGAATAACCCTCCGGTCTTCAAGGGAACTCATGAACCGGACAAGGCACAAATTTGGTTGAAAGCTGTGGAAAAGGTTTTTCGAGTTATGAATTGCTCGGATGCACAGAAGGTGCAGTTTGGGACTCATATGCTCGAAGAAGAAGCTGAAGATTGGTGGGGTAATACTCGCCAAAGATTTGAGGAAGATGATATTGTGATCACGTGGGATTTGTTTAGAGAAACTTTTCTGGAGAAGTATTTTCCAGAGGATGTGCGGGGGAAGAAAGAGATCGAATTTCTTGAGTTGAAGCAAGGTAATTCGACGGTTGCCGAGTATGCGGCGAAATTTGAGGAGTTGATCAAATTTTGTCCTCACTATAATACTGGTAATGCTGAGAGGTCTAAGTGCCTCAAGTTTGTGAACGGTTTGAGACCCGAGATTAGACAAGCTATTGGGTACCAGGAGATCAGACGGTTTTCTGAGTTGGTTAACAAGAGCAGAATTTATGATGAAGACAGTAGGGCTCGGTCTAGCCACTACAAGAGTCTAAGTGACAAGAAAGGAAAAGGACAATTCAGAGGAAAACCTTACGTAACTCCTGCCGATAAGGGGAAACAAAAGGTTGGTTTTGGCAAGAAGCCAAGTGGGGGAGTTTCTACCCCGGTTAGGTGTTACACTTGTGGTGAAGCGGGGCATCGTGCTCCGGAGTGCAAAAGTGTTGAACCGAGGTGTTTTAAGTGTGGCAAGCCAGGCCACAAGGCTCTAGAGTGTAGAAGCGGTGCGGGTGTTACTTGCTATAACTGTGGTGAGCGAGGGCACATCAGTACCAAGTGCGATAAGCCGAAGAAGAATCAAGGGAGCGGGAAAGTGTTCGCTCTATCTGAATCTGAGACTGCTAGCGACGATCGATTGATCCAAGGTACGTGCTTCATTAATGGTACACCTTTGATCGCTATAATTGATACCGGAGCTACGCATGCTTTTATTTCTTTGGATTGTGTTAGAAGGTTGAGTCTTGAGTTGTCTGTGATTGGTGGCGGTATGGTTATTGATACTCCTGCTATGGGTTCAGTAACTACACCGTATGTTTGCTTGAATTGCCCGTTGAGTATTTTCGGTAGAGATTTTGGGATTGATTTAGTGTGTCTTCATTTAGATCAACTAGATGTCATTCTTGGAATGAATTGGTTAAAATTCAATCGGGTGTATATTAACTGTTTTGACCAGACGGTTATTTTTCCCGACTCGGATGTTGAAAGGGAATTGTTTATGACGAGGAGACAAGTGAAGGAATCGGTACAAGATGGGGCTAAGGTATTTATGCTTATGGCAACCTTGAGGACTAGTGAAAGCGAAGAGATTGATGCTGTGCCCATTGTTAGAGATTTTCCGGAAGTATTCCCTGAAGAGATAAAGGATTTACCGCCGGAGCGAGAAGTGGAGTTTTCGATAGATTTGATTCCTGGAACTAGTCCGATATCGATGGCTCCATATCGTATGTCGGCCTCGGAGTTAAAAGAGTTGAAGAGTCAACTTGAGGATTTTCTTGAAAAGAGGTTTATTCGTCCGAGCGTGTCACCGTGGGGTGCACCGGTGTTGTTGGTTAAGAAGAAAGAGGGTTCTATGAGGCTCTGTGTAGATTACAGACAGTTGAACAAGGTGACTATTAAGAACAAGTATCCACTTCCAAGGATTGATGATTTGATGGATCAGTTGGTTGGTGCAAGCATGTTCAGCAAGATTGATTTGAGATCTGGGTATCATCAGATCCGTGTGAAAGTTGAGGATATTCAGAAGACGGCCTTTCGGACGAGGTATGGACACTATGAGTATTCCGTGATGCCATTTGATGTGACTAATGCACCAGGTGTATTTATGGAGTACATGAATAGGATTTTCCATCCTTATTTGGATAAGTTTGTGGTGGTGTTTATCGACGACATCTTGGTTTATTCGAAGAGCGAAGGAGAGCATGCCGAGCATCTGAAGATTGTGTTATCTGTGTTGAGAGAGAAGCAGTTGTTTGCAAAGCTTTCTAAGTGTGAATTTTGGTTGAAGGAAGTTATCTTCCTTGGTCATGTGATTTCTAGTAGTGGTGTTGCGGTCGATCCGTCGAAGGTTGAAGCGGTGTCGCAATGGGAGACTCCGAAGTCAGTTTTTGAGATCAGAAGTTTTCTTGGGTTAGCCGGTTATTATCGGAAGTTTATTGAAGGATTTGCTAAGTTATTGTTGCCGTTGACGCAGTTGACTAGGAAAGGTCAAGCCTTTGTTTGGGACGCCAAGTGTGAAGCGAGTTTTCAAGAACTTAAGCGAAGGTTGACGACAGCTCCTGTTTTGATTCTGCCAAATCCGGAAGAACCATTCGTTGTGTATTGTGATGCTTCTTTGATGGGTTTAGGAGGTGTGTTGATGCAGAATAACCAAGTTGTAGCTTATGCTTCGAGGCAACTCAAAGTGCATGAGAAGAATTATCCGACGCATGACTTAGAGTTGGTCGCCGTTGTGTTCGTGTTGAAACTCTGGAGGCATTATTTATTTGATGCAAGATTTGAAGTGTTTAGTGACCACAAGAGTTTGAGATATCTTTTTGATCAAAAGGAACTGAATGCAAGACAAAGAAGATGGCTTGAACTTTTGAAGGATTATGATTTTGGTTTGAACTACCATCCGGGTAAAGCGAATGTAGTAGCAGATGCATTGAGTCGGAAATCATTGCATATGTCGGCGTTGATGGTGAAAGAGTTAGAATTAGTCGAGCAATTTCGAGATTTGAATTTGGTATGTCAGAGGACTTCTTTTGGATTTAAGTTGGGTATGTTAAAGCTTACGAGTAGTATTTTGGACGAAATTCGAGAAGGACAGAAATCAGATTTGAGCTTAGTTGATCGGTTGACTTTAATCAACCAAGGTCAAGGTGGTGATTTTTGGATTGATGAGAATGGTATTATGAGATGTCGGGGTCGAGTTTGTGTTCCGAACATGGTTGAGCTTAAGAAGAGCATCCTTGAGGAAGGACATCGTAGCGGATTGAGTATTCATCCGGGTGCCACTAAGATGTATCAGGATTTGAGGAAAGTATTTTGGTGGCCTAGTATGAAGAAGGATATCGCGGAATTTGTATATTCTTGTTTGACTTGCCAGAAGTCAAAGATTGAGCATCAGAAGCCATCGGGTTTGATGAAGCCGTTGTTTATTCCTGAGTGGAAATGGGATAGTATCTCCATGGATTTTGTATCGGGTTTGCCGAGGACGCCGAGTAATTTTGAGGCTATTTGGGTTATCGTGGATAGATTGACTAAATCTGCTCACTTTATTCCTATGCGTATGGATTACCCTTTGGAGAAGCTGGCTAAGTTGTATATTGAGAGGATTGTGTGTCTGCATGGTATTCCGTTAAGTATTGTTTCGGATAGAGATCCGCGGTTTACTTAGAGATTTTGGGAGAGCCTGTAGAGTGTTTTGGGTACTAAGTTGCGTTTGAGTTCAGCGTATCATCCTCAGACTGATGGTCAGACGGAGAGGACGATTCAGTCGCTTGAAGATCTTTTGAGAGCTTGTGTATTGGAAAAAGGAGGAGCTTGGGATAGCTACTTGCCTTTGATTGAGTTTACCTACAACAACAGTTTCCATTCGAGTATCGGTATGGCACCATTTGAGGCGTTGTATGGTAGGCGGTGTAGGACACCATTGTGTTGGTTCGAGTCCGGAGAGAGTTCTGTTGTCGGACCCGAGTTAGTCCAACAGACTACTGATAAGATCAAGATGATTCAAGAGAAGATGAGAATTACTCAGAGTCGTCAGAAGAGTTATTATGACAAGAGGAGGAAGGCACTTGAATTTCAAGAGGGAGATCATGTGTTTCTTCGAGTCACTCCGATGACAGGTGTTGGTAGGGCGCTGAAGTCGCGCAAGTTGTCGCCGCGTTTCATTGGTCCTTATCAGATTTTGCAAAGGATAGGAGAAGTGGCCTATCGTGTGGCTTTACCACCGTCGCTTGCTAATCTTCATGACGTATTCCACGTATCTCAGTTGAGGAAATACATTGCGGATCCGTCTCACATAGTCCAATTAGATGATGTGCAGGTGAGAGATAACCTGACTGTTGAGACATCACCTACGCGGATTGCGGATCGGAAATTGAAACAGCTTCGAGGTAAAGAGATTGCTTTAGTGAAGGTCGCTTGGGGAGGACCGGCTGGTGGAAATGTTACTTGGGAGCTTGAGAGTCGGATGAAAGAGTCTTATCCAGAGCTGTTTGAATCAGGTAACATTTTCGAGGACGAAAATTCCTAAAGTGGGGGAGAGTTGTAACAGCCCAAATTTCATTAAATAATTAATTGTAGTAATTAATTGATTTAGTGGGATTTTTTATTAATGTGGGAAATTAATTTTTATTAATTGGAATTAATAGAGAATTGAGAAGGAATTGGAGAGGATGGAAAATGAAGGAATTATATAAGAGAGAAAGAAAAGAAAAGAAAGATAGAAACATTTGGAAAGAAAGAGGAAAGAAGAAGAAAGGAGAGAAAGAGAAGAGAAGAAGAGGAAAAGTGGAAATCATCAAGAACCAACATCGAAGCTCCGATTAATCGAGGTAAGGGTGAGAAATGTTTCTATTTGATCATTGTATGATGTTATATATGTTGGGTTGGGGTTTTGGTAGAGTTTCCATCACTTACCAATTAGGGCAAATGTTGGATAAATCGGTAGATTGATGATTTAATCGGTTGGAACTGAGTAATAACACCGTAGAATAGTCGGGTAACATGTATTGATGCTATTTGTACTGGTTTTGGTATTCAAGAAGTTGGATGATGGTGGATTGTGGAGGAGGAACAGAATAGGGTTCTGTTCTGCGCAGGTTCGCTGGCTCTTGCCAGGCGAGCGAAGGCGAAGCTTCGCCAGGCGAAGCCTAGCGAATGCTGGCGAGTAATTATGATTAAGTCCCAGTGGACTTCGCTGGCGAGTTCGCCAAGCGAAGGTGGTTAGCGAAGGTTTGCCCAGCGAAGGTGCTGGCGAATGGAGGCGAATGAAGTCAGTAGCTACTGACTTGGGCTTGCTGGGAAGTCTCGCCAGGCGAAGCCTAGCGAGTGTTCGCTGAGAGAGTTCGCCAGGCGAAGGCCAGGCGAAGGTTCGCCAGGCGAATGATGGCGAATGTGACAGCATTTTTCTTTTGTTGTGTCACTCATGTGGTGAGTGTTTGCTTGATTCACATAGGTTAATACCTCTATGATATGATATAGATATGATCTATTGTGATGATGTGTGCTGTGGGTAGCCTACGGGCATGAATCCTAGTTAATGTGCGATGCGTATTAATTGTGACAAATAGAAATACATGTGAATACAATGATGAATGTATGTGTATTGTCTAGTGAACTTGCGAATGCTTAATGGGTATACAATTATGTGATGAGTATGCATGAGAACATTGTGGATATGTGTGCATGACTTATAATTGTATAAATGGTATTGTGATGTGAATACCTTAATTGTGTGATATATGTTGTATGTGCAATCATCGTGTAATAATTGAAGAGATGGATTATGTAAATGCATGAGATTAAGATGTCGGTCTTAAGTGCATTTGTTGTGGTTGATTGTACATGCATCATTTAGTCAAGAGGCAATGTCTGTTAGTTTCGTGGAAACTAGTGGCTTGTCCCAAACCTAGAAGTGTGGGTTTGAAGGCTTAGAGGACGGGCCTTTGTGGTTATCGGTCTAGAAGTGTGGACCCGGTTTAATGTAAAAACCGAAAAAAGATAACGGGTTATCGGTCTAGAAGTGTGGACCCGGTTTAATGTAAAAACCGAAAAAAGATAACGAGAGTCGGTACCGCATTGCATGAGTTGCATTGAGTTGTTGAGTCACATTGATATATGACATATGCATGAAGAGATGCTTATGTGTGAACGATGAGATTGTGGAAATTGTAAGTGTATGCATAATGTGGGAATGCTTTGTGAATATCCATGTTTGTCTATATATATGTGTGGTAAATATATATGACTAAGAGAATGAAGTGTGGTGAGAAATGTGAATATGTGTTATATGACTACCTATATATATATGATCTCATGCTTTGATTATTATGGTTATATTTCTTACCCTTCTGCTGTTTTATAATGCTCTATGCGGCATTGCAGATTAGAATGCTGGAGTCCCTTTTGTGGAGTATTCTTCATTCTTTTAAGTCTGCTGCTCTGATATGTAACACCGGGTAGTTAGACTAGTATAGTCATTCTTTTGTGATACATTGCGATGTATCAGCTGACGTGGTTTTGTAATCTAACTGATATGATGTATTAATCTGGATGACTTATGTGTATTTGAATTAATATTTTGGAACTGATTAAATGATGTTACCTTCCGCTTAAATTAAATGTAAAAATGTGATTTCTAAAACTACGAAAATGTTACATATTTTATGGAGCAAAGATGTTAAAGAGTTTAGTGGGTGAAATTGTGGCATTCTTCTTTTATACCTTATTATAAAACCTTTTCACTCTGATAATTTGTATGTGCTTAATTGTTTTATATGCAATTATTTGGGGTATAGAAGGGGGTGTTACACGGAGTGTTTTTTTCTTCAAATTGGTCGTCGCGGCAGTATTTCAGGGTTTCATGAATCCAAATTTCAGAAGTGGTCACTTGTTGTCGAAACGGGTGTCGGGCAGTTATTTTCAGAATATCCCCAGTGGAGTTAGCTACTACCGCGAACAGGCTAGGAAGCTATATCCAATGTTATATTTCCCGTAAGAATCAGGCGGAATAACTTTCCTATAAGTATCAGGCAGATGTGTTATCTTTTCCCGTATGAAGCAGGCGGAAGAACTTTCCTGTATGTATCAGGCAGATGTGTTATCTTTTCCGGTATGAAGCATGCGGAAGAACTTTCCTGTATGTATCAGGCCGATGTGTTATCTTTTCCCGTATGAAGCAGGCGGAAGAAATTTCCTGTATGTATCAGGCAGATGTGTTATCTTTTCCCGTATGAAGCAGGCGGAAGAACTTTCCTGTATGTATCAGGCAAATGTGTTATCTTTTCCCGTATGAAGCAGGCGGAAGAACTTTCCTGTATGTATCAGGCAGATGTGTTATCTTTTCCCGTATGAATCAGGCGGAAGAACTTTCCTGTATGTATCAGGCAGACGGGTTATATTTTCCGTAAGAATCAGGCGGAAGAACTTTCCTGCATGTATCAGGCAGATGTGTTTTCCCGTATGAAGCAGGCGGATGAACTTTTCCGATATCTAGACGGATAATTCTCCCGTGATAAACAGAGTATGTGGGTTGTGTTCCGATATTCGACAAAAGTATTTTCCCCAAGGAAGTTGCCGTGATTTCCTTGTGTTATTATCCCCAGTAGAGTCCTCTCTAGAGTCGTTTGTGGGTAGGGATCAAGGAAGGTAGCTACTGCAGAGGTAGGCAGGGAAACAATATTCAGATGATTTTTCCCGTATGAAGTCGGCGGATGAATGTTCAGACAGAATTGGTTCCCCAGCAAAGTCGTCGGAATGTTGCTGTGTTGACCGAATATAGCGTCCTAACATGGACAAAATTCTATCCTCGCAATGATAGAATCTTTTCCGGGCTGATGAGAATAATCCCCAGCACAGTCGCTGATGGATCAGTTTGTTGCTGTAACAACCGGATCCAGTCAGCGGATATTGTTTTCCAAGCAGTTTGTGCAGTTTAATTTTGCGGTTGGCAAATTTCCGGGTTCTTAGTATTCAACCGTCTCGTACCTCGATTGTTTGAAGGTCGTTCGCTCTTCACCCAGTCGGATCCAAGCCGTTTGAATAGGGGCAGCTGTTGCACCCTAAAATTTACTCAACCTATTTCACCTGATTTATGTTTTAATTGCATTATCATTTGCATAGTAAATCATGTACATAATCTAGTCACAGCATAGCAAGTCATACAACAGGGGATCAAGTGCCATTCTTATCTAAAGAAGCACATCAAGGGTTTCTATTCAAGTTTAAGACCATCCAAGTCATCAAGAAATGTTTGAAGCTTTGAGAAGTTTGAGGGTCAACCAGTGGATTTCTCTCCTAACTTGAGGTGTATTGAAAGTCATCAATGGGGGCATGAGCTATGGATTGAGGGTATGGAATGTGTACAAAGCCTATGAAATGTCTAAAGGGTCATATTGAAAATAAGACAAGTCATTGATTCAAGTACAAGAGCCACAGTTGAAGTACAGTCAACTAGGGTTTCATCTGGGTCAACCCTAGGTCAACCCTAGGTCAACTGAGTGATTGAAAAGCATCAAGGCTTAGTTGGAGGTTGTGGGATTCATGATTTGATATGTGGATACATGTGTGATGTTGTGCCAAGGATAAATCAAAGATAATCAAGAGTGGGAGGAGTTACTAAATTAGGGTTTCAGTGTAAAATCCCCTAATTTAGGCCTAACTTCCAAGCCATATAAGTCAAAATTCAAGTTTCAAATGGATCCTTGGTCAACATGAAACTTGTAGATCTTCTCAATAGATTTAATTTGAGTACTAGAAGTCTTCAAGAAGATTTGTGGAACTCAAGTTATGGTTCTTGCAAGTTATGGGTCATCAGAGGGCACTGAAATTTATCTATGAAAGTCACTTGACTTCCAAGCAACTTTTTCCCATTAAGGAATTTTCAAATGGATTCTTGCCCAACATAAGAGATGTAGATCTTGATCTTATATTTAATTTGAGTACTAGAAGTCCTCAAGAGGATTTGTATAACTCAAGTTATGGTCTTGGCAATCCAGGGGTATTTTGGGTATTGATGATTACAGGTCACTTTTCAACATAAGTCAAATTCTCCATCTTCCACTCCTCAAATGGAAAAATGTTCAACATGAGATGTGTTCAAAATGATGTTTTTAGGCTAGGTAAGAGGTCATGAGAGCTTGGAAGGGCTTGCTTCACAAAATCATAAAAATGGCCTAAAATAAGGGTGAATTTTAAATAAACCAAGGATGAAAATTGGGATTTTTGATCTACAAGTCCAAATCTAGCCATATGACATACCAATTTGATTGGAAACCATATTTTGAAAACATTTACATTGCCACATTTTTGAGTTAAGCGTTAAATCAATAACTTCCTTTGTAAAATGGTTACTTACATCATAAGTAACAATTGCAAAACCACTCTCCAAGGCATAACCAAGGCTCTAATGAATCCTAACACATTCAATTTGTCATTTGGAGAGAATTTGGGTCAGAATGGGGTGCAAATGCAAGCTTAAAACGCAGCTGCCATATGTGAATTTCTCATGATATTTTCAAGAGCAAGAGATGGTGAACTTCTCATTAGAGCTTTCCAGAAGATTCTAGAGCTTTCATTCATGTTCTATATAAGATTTAGAAGTGATCCAAAGCACTGGTTGGTGGAGATTGAGAGAGATTGGAGAGATTGAACATTGAGCTCATAGCTTGCAAATCCAAATTGGTTACACCAATTGGAGAGGTTTCAATCCAAATTCTTGCACTCAGAAGCTTGATCATGTGTTGGTGATTGATTCCAGATACATTTCTAGCCAAGATCGTGGAAGAATCGTGAGATTGCATTTTGAAATCATCCCTTGCAAGTCAGAATCTAGTTTGGTGATTCAAGAAGTTTTAGTCCAATTTAATGCATACAGAAGCTTGATCATACATCCTTGAACGTGTCTGGAAGATCCTGGAGCTTGATTTGGAGGTTTCACCACTCTGTTCATCCAAGATTTACAGGTATGTAAATTTCATTCCATGGCTTGATTCGTGTAGAATTGCTAGGTTTTAAATGGTTAGATTCATTATAGATGATGGCTAGGACGTTTCTGGATTGGTTTGGAGTGGATTGGTGACAATTAGGATAGATGACCAATTTCTGTTTGAGCTTGGTTCTTGTGATTCTTGGGGAATTAAAGGTGTTTAGATGATGGTAATTGATCAGTGTAACATGTAGTTCATGTTGATATCTTTAATTTTGAGAATGGTGACCATCAAGACTTGGTGAGTTTTCTGCAACTTTGATCGGGTTTGGCTTTGGAGGGCGAATCAATGATTTTGGAGGTCGTATTCATGATCAGGGTGAAAAATTAAGTGAGGTAGGGTATTTGGTTGCAAAGTTTGGTGAGGTTTTGAAGTTGTCTCGCCGGAGAAGACGATGTTTTCCACCGTGGACCACCACCTGGAAATATCTCAGGTCATCTGAGTTGAAGGAAGAAGATGAAGTGGTAGACGTTGGATCAGGTTGACCTTTTGACTGGAGAGTGGATCCAATGGCCACAATTCCAACTGAGAATTGCCTCCAAGACTTTGAAACGCTGCGTTTCATTTATCCAGTCAGCTGGTGACTGGATCCCCATGTGGATGCGCTCATGACTCTCAGATGCGCTTACTAGTCACTTCATCCAATGGCTCTCTTTTATTCTCAGCTTTTTATTTTCTTTTTTCATTTCAAATTCATTTTAGTTTTATTTTTATTCCATTTAACTTCTAAAAATCATAATAAATCCAATATTGATCAGAAAAATATTTTAAAAATACCTCCATGATCTTGGATTTATTTGTGATTTAATGAAATTAATAAATCTCATTTTCACCCATTTTTCAATTTAATTTGATTTTCTCCATTTTATTAATTTCTTTAATTTTGTACATTTGATACATGATTTTGTGGATTTTTTTTGTGAGCAATTGGTGAATTATTTTTGATTGATTCTTGTTGGATTGATTATATTAGAGGTACATGCTCCCTTAGAAATTTATCTCTTGTTTTTATGATGAAATTTAGGCTAGTTTTGGATGATGAACTTTAGGGTGCTAGGATTAGGGTTTTTCAACACATAGGTGAAATTTTGACACTTAGTTTTAGGGTTTAATAGTTGATTTAAGCCTTGGGGTTTATGTGGGGTATAGGGTACATAGTTAGGTTCCCTTAGAAATTAATATAGGATTTTATAGTGAGTTTTACTATTTTCTCTGATTTTTGCAAGTTGGTTGTTATTGGTGTGTTTCCCTCTTGGGATGTTGTTTTGCTTGTGGGATTTTGGGCATTTCCATTGGGTGTTGGGCTTGGGCTTTGTTTGTTGGAGCTCATGGAGACTTTGAGGATGATTGGAGACAAAGGATGAAGCTTGGAGCATGAAGAATCTTATCCTTGAAGGTTGCTTTTGAAGACTTAGGAGATAGGAGATATAGGGAGAGCTTTAGAGTAGACTGATTTCTTCTGTCAAACATAGAGAGCTTCTTGTGCCTCTATTCCTTACTATGACATAAGGTCCCCCAAAGAAGTTCCATCTCTCCTTAGGAGGGATGTGGAGCATGCTTTGATTGGGTAGAACCTTGAGGATACCTTTCACTTGCTATGATAAGATCTTAGTGATTTCCCTGGGTTATCATTAAGCATCTTAACATTTCAACTTCATCTCTTAGTTGATTCTCTCCTGTGAGTGCTTGCCTTGAAGATGGAAGCCTATTGAAGATGAAGTTCATTGAAGATTGGTGAATATGAGTATGCCTGTCAAAGCTGGGGATCTGTTGAAGACTAGGGTTTTGCTGCTGATTGAAGATGTCTACTTATTGGGGTTCAGTGTTTGCTAAAGATGGAGATTATTGGAGATAAAAGCTTATCTGAAGCTTGAATATCATTGGAGAGTAAAGATGGGGTCTTGCTGGGAGAAGTTGTTACTGTCAATTGTTTGCTGTTAATCAACTGTAGCTGTCAGAGCTGTTGCTGTTTGAGCTGCTTACTGTAGGAGCTGGATTGTTGCTGTCAGAGCTGGTGTTGGGTTTTATTTCTTTTTCTGTATTGATTGTTGGCTTGTTCAGCTTGCCCCTTGGGTTTGAAGTGAAGCTGTTTCACTTTGCCTATTGTTTTCCCAGGTTCGAGGTTGAGTGGGACTCCCTTTCCTTGCTTGTATTGCTGCATCTCATGCATTTTACTGTTTACTGTATCTGCTGTTTCTTTTCCGTTTATCCCTTAGGATCTCTGATTTCCTCTGTGCAGGAGGGAATTATGACAGACCTTAGGTGTTAACCCATGCATGACAACATTAGGGTAGTTTTGATTCCTATTTCAAACCCTAGGTTTTTAGAGTCCTTTCTCTTCTATCTCAGAACAATTCAAAACACAGTAATAAGGATAATCGATGTCGTACGTTACGAGCCTTAAGCTATTTGAGAGAGGGTTGATGGAGGGTCACTCTTCAGTAATCTGATTGCTTAGTGTAACGCCCCGATTTCGATTGTCTCTTTTATCGAGTCCCTACTTAATTTAGTTGGACGAATATTATTTTTGATATGGAATTTATGTGGAAATATGTTAAGTTTACATATTATTCTATTTTAACCGATTTTGAGAGTTTTCGGGGAAAATAGTTTGGAGGGTATTTTGGACATTTCCTATTTAATGATAAGTGGGATATTTTATGGGATATTGAATTAATAGATGTTTTGGAGAAATAATGAGAAGGATATTAAAAGAGAAATAGAAGAGAAAAGAAACATAAGAAAAAAGGAAGGAAAGAAATGAGGAAGAAGGAAAAAGGAGGAGAAAAGAGAAGAAGAAGAAGAAAAGTGTGAGATCATCAAGAACAGCTCAAAGCTTCGATTAATCCAAGGTAAGGGTGTGAAATCTTACTATCTAAACCAATATGTATGATTATGTATGTGTATGGTTGATTGAGTTAGGGTTTTGGAGAGTTTCCTATAATTTCTGTTTTAGGTCGAAATTGATTCGATTGGTAGAAATCTAGCTTTGTTTAATGAAGATGAGAATAAGTGGTAGGATTTATGTCGGGAAACATTAGGTTATGATTAATGGAGCAAGTGGGGAATTATCGGGTGAATTTATCAGCTGTTTCGAATTCTGAACAGTGGGGAGAAGTTCTGTTCGTAGACGCTCGCTAGCAGCTCGCTAGGCGAGCAGGTCGCGAGTGTTCGCTAGCAGTTCGCTAGGCGAGTGCGTGGCGAACGGTCCCAGACTTGGGACAGAATGGTATTGTGGTCTTTCGCTAGTAGCGAAGGGAGTAGCAAAGAGCTCGCTGGGGGTTCGCTGTGGCGAACGAGGTAGCGAGCAATGTTTGGAGGTTCTGTTTGCACTCGCTAGCAGTTCGCTAGGCGAGGAGGTAGCGAACGTTCGCTAGTAGCTCGCTAGGCGAGCGTGCAGCGAACGTAGCAGAATGAGTTTCCCTCCTGTTGTGTACTGTTGTGGCTAGGGACCCTGATTTTGATCGACCTTTCCTCGATTTAAAAGCGGATATGCTAGCCCGTGAGGTGTTGTGGGTAGCCGAATGGCGTGAATCCTAGTTTATGGTTTGTGAAGCGTGAGTGTGGCCGATCGGCAATTTTATGCAATCGCTAGATCAAATAGGATTGCATGATGAGATGATCGAGTTCGTTGTCGTCGGCATGATAATTTGAATGTATGAGAACATAATAGGATTATGTGGGCATTGAGTAGTGAACATAGTGTCGGAGTGGATTACACTAGGGTAGAATGATGTGATATCATTCCTAGTTGCGGGCTCATTAGGGTAGGACGACGTGATATCGTTCCTAATGAGGCACAACATTGTAGTGCGTTAGGAGTATTTCAAATGAGGTGTGATTGATGGGTGCACTAGGGTAGAATGATATAACATCATTCCTAGTGGCGGTGTATTAATATTTGATCCCGTGTAGGATCTGCAGAACCTCGCTTGACGCGATGGTTATATTTGATCCCGTGTAGGATCTGCAGAACCTCGCTTGATGCGATGGTTATATTTGATCCCATGTAGGATCTGCAAGAACCTCGCTTGATGCGATGGTTATATTTGATCCCGTGTATGATCTGCAGAACCTCGCTTGAGGCGATGGTTATATTTGATCCCGTGTAGGATCTGCAGAACCTCGCTTGATGTGATGGTTATATTTGATCCCGTGTAGGATCTGCAGAACCTCGCTTGATGCGATGGTTATATTTGATCCCGTGTAGGAAATTCAGAACCTCGCTTGAGGCGATGGTTATATTTGATCCCGTGTAGGATCTGCAGAACCTCGCTTGATGTGATGGTTATATTTGATCCCGTTTAGGATCTGCAGAACCTCGCTTGATGCGATGGTTATATTTGATCCCGTGTAGGATCTGCAGAACCTCGCTTGAGGCGATGGTTATATTTGATCCCGTGTAGGATCTGCAGAACCTCGCTTGAGGCGATGGTTATATTTGATCCCGTGTAGGATCTGCAGAACCTCGCTTGATGCGATGGTTATATTTGATCCCGTGTAGGATCTGCAGAACCTCGCTTGAGGCGATGGTTATATTTGATCCCACGTAGGATCTGCAGAACCTCGCTTGATGCGATGGTTATATTTGATCCCGTGTAGGATCTGCAGAACCTCGCTTGATGCGATGGTTATATTTGATCCCGTGTAGGATCTGATAAGTGATAGGTTCATAGGAGAATCTGGCGGATGAATGAGTCGGTCCCTATGAGTTGCACTATCGTCTTCAGATGATGAACGGAGAATAATCTCTAAGAATATAATAGTATATATGTATGTATGGTCTGATAGATGGGAGGATGACGTTGAAGTAAGCGTGGAGGAGTTGTACTCACTAGGGTAGAATGTCAATGTGTCGTTCCTAGTGAAGAAGTTACCGGGGTAGAATGACTGAGATGTTGTTTCCGGTAGGGCATGAGCGATATGCCCATAACCCGAAAAGAGGATTGAGGATATTAGATGAGTATTATATGAATCGCACGGCATGGTTGCGGTTGTCATATGTAATTTGCATGCGTGCAGGAATTGATGGGACGCGGATAGCGAATAAATGAATGTGTAGGATATTGACTAATGGATGGATGGTTTAGTGTGAGTGTATACGTCTAAGTGTATTTGATGTGGTGAGAATTTATTACTACGCACCGTAGTGAAAAGCTGTAGAATATAGGCATTCGGTACTTGTGTATTTCTACATATGTATATATATATATATATATATATATATATATATATATATATATATATATATATATATATATATATATATATATATATATATATATATATATATATATATATATATATATATATATATATATATATATATATATATATATATATATATATCTTATGCCTTGATTATTATGATATGTTTCTCACCCTTCTGTTGTTTTATAATGCCCTGCGAGGCATTGCAGATTAGGATCCGCTGGAGGTTTCCTTTGGAGTATAGTTCCTTTCCCTCGTGTCGGTCGCTCTGATATGTAACTTTTGGTAGATAGGCTTGTAGAATGTTTTGTTTGTATGTGAATGAAGTTGTGAACAACCAGATGACATGTAATTACGTTTTGTCATGTCTTAAGTGAATATATATATATATATATATATATATATATATATATATATATATATATATATATATATATATATATATATATATATATATATATATATATATATATATATATATATATATATATATATATATATATATATATATATATATATATATATATATATATATATATATATATATATATATATATATATATATATATATATATATATATATATATATATATGTTTTAGTCTTCCGCTTTAAGAGAAACATGAATATGAAATTTCGAAGAATCATGTGTTTATTTTTAGTTGAGATTTACCCCTTTTGAGTTAATTCGTTTTAAACCTTAATATTCATGTGGTCGTTTCGTGGGTATTGTGACGCACTCTTTTTATACCTTAATGTAAATATACTCTGATGAAAAATAAAATACTTATATTCGTGGCTATATGATTTGATATGTGATTATTTTGGGGTATAGAATGGGGGCGTTACACTTAGTGTGTTACCCTTAGGGTGACATACGACGTAGTCACTCTCAAATCATAGTCTCTAGTGCGTCAGAGATTGCAAACATCATAAAAAACAGTTCTTGCGTAAAAGACTGAAAACAAACATCAAAGTGTCACTTTTGTCCGCTTGGACCCGTAATCAGGAGAAAACCTTTTCAGAAAGATAAAAAAAAACAGTCAGACAAATTTGTGTCTTCCGTGGCCCGAACTACGTTTGCTCTGATCTTTCATGTCGTATGAAAGTACGTAGGCATAGGATGCTGTATCCTAGCGAGAAACCTTCCCCTCCTTTCCCGTAGGTAGGCGAACTACGTTGACTCTGATTTCTCGTTCCAGACAGGAATACGTAGGCATAAAGAGCGATACTTTATCGAGTCATTTCTTTTCTTTTAACCCTTAACCCTTTAGAGTAGATAGAATAACAATCTGTACCAGAAAACAAGCGTGGATCCCGTCGAGTACGACGGACGTGAGGGGTGCTAATACCTTCCCCTTGCGTAACCGACTCCCAAATCCAGGATTTGGTTGCGATGACCATTCCTTTCCCGTTTTGCGTTAGGTTTACTTCGAGCGTTTCCTTTCCCTCCGTTGGGATGAATAACGCACGGTGGCGACTCTTCTGTTCAGCCGGCGCCGATTTTCGCAGTAGCGACAATTTCCACCAAGCAATTCTTCGAATGACAGTAGGATTTTTAAATATGTACTTTATTGGATCCATTTTGGTTATCAACAAAGTAATGTGACAAACCATATATTGTCTTAGGCATCGAGCAGCCCAAGTTAGAGCACAACAATTTTTTTCTAAGAGTGAGTATCTGGTCTCACAATCAGTGAACTTCTTGCTAAGGTAATAAATGGCATGTTCTTTTCTGCCTGTGTCCTCATGTTGACCAAGCACACATCCCATTGATTCATCATATATGCTGAGATACATGATTAGTTTCCTACCTAGATCTGGTGGTATTAGGATCAATGGTTCTTGCAAGTATTTTTTTATTTTGTCAAATGTCGTTTGGCAATTGTCATTCCATTCAATCGTTTGATTATTTCTCAATAACTTAAAAATTGGTTAGCAGGTAGTCATTAGATTGGAGATGAATCTTGAGATGTAGTTTAGTCAACCCAGAAAGACTCAGACTTCCTTTTCTGTTTTGGGATGTGGCATGTTTTGAATAGATCGAACCTTGTCTAGATCGACTTCAATGCCTTTTTAACTAATAATGAATCCCATAAGTTTACCAGATTTAACCCCAAAGGTACATTTTACAGGATTCAACTGTAGTTTATATTTTCAGAGTCTGGAAAAATGATTCCTCAGATGGTTGAGATGATCATCTTCAGTCCTAGATTTTGCAATCATGTCATCCATGTAAACCTTTATCTCTTTACGGATCATATTGTAAAAGAGGTTTACCATGGACTTTTATATGTTGCCCCCTCGTTTTTCAAACCAAATGGCATGACTTTATAGCAGAAAGTTCCTCAATGAGTGATAAAATTTTTCTTTTCCATGTCATCTGGAGACATTTTAATCTGATTGTACTCAGAGAACCCATCCATGAATGAGAAGACAGAGAACTGAGTAGTGTTGTCGACTAATACATCAATATGAGGAAAAGGTGTAACACCCTTTTCTATCCCACAATTAAATGGAAAAATATTCACATATATCAGAGTAAAATATTAAACTCAATAAAATCACCTCAAAGGGCGTACATTTCCCAATAAATCAAATATAAGTCAAAGCTCTGTAAACAACGGGTTTTCCCAAAATTACTCAAAAGTGCTCAAATGGCAGCGGAACTCAAAAGGCATAATCCAAAGTTTTCCTTATACGGGAACATAATCAAACTAACCAAATCAAATAAATCATGGTTTAACTCAAAGACCCCAACCCGATGTTACATTATTAGAGCAAGAGCCTCTACGTTAACCAAAAGGCCAACAACTCAAAAACATCAAAAAGCCCTCGACGGCATCCACGGCTAAACCTGGTCATCTGCACGTTACCCACGTGGAGGCAACATTCAAACAGACAGGGTGAGTAAAACGATTCATAATAACCAATGTAGGAAATCAACATATAAAATGGTGTCATTTTCATATTCAACATCATCATATTCATCAAGGAACATCAAAGGCCACAACATCATAATTTACTCAAGATCATCTCATAAATGCAAATAAAACAAGACTCAATGCATGTGGTACCAATCATCACAGCTTGATGGACACTGGTCCATCAACCCTCCATAGATCCCCATCAATAGGATCGATTCTACTCGAGAACCAGAGCACATCAAAATACCTCACATCCGCACAATGGGATTGAAGCCAAAGAAATCAAGGTCCTGAACCGAAGTCCGGATGCACACGTCAACAATCATCCTCATAATAACATCATAGGTGCATCATCATTCATCATAATCATCATCATCAAAAATCATGTCATCATAGAATCATCAAAACTCATGGAATCAACATCACAAATCATCATAGTTCCTCATGGGAATTCATCATGCAATCATGTATTAATCACATATAAATCATAGTTATACTCATGGTAATTCATCATACATTCATTTAAACACATAGGAATCACAGTTACACTCATGGTAATTCACCCAAAAAATCACAGCATCAAAGCATCAAGACATCACTGAACCAGAACATAATTGACTTCCCAAACATATTAAATATAAAAATATTGGGAAAACAATTCTCTTATCTATATCATGTTATAACCCTGTTGTTGCGGTGAGAATCGTGATACCAAGCTATTGATTAACTTGAATCTTTCATTCTTAAATTTACAACCGGACTTTAATTTATCCAAAGGAAAGGTCTAAAGAAAGAAAGAACCTTTTGCGCGATGTAACAACAACTGTAACACCCACTTTCATACCCCCAAATAAACAATTAATTCATTTAGGCACTTAATAAAAATTTTCATCAGAGTATAAATTAACACATGATATAAAAGAGGTACGTTACATTATCCAGGAAATTCAAAACACATACAACACCTGCTCATAAAGATATGCAACAAAGGGTAAATCACCACAAAGGAACTTAGTCCTTAGAACCCACATATCAATATTTAGAATAAAAGCGGAAACATCTAAACATTGAATCACTTCATATAAACATTGTATACATAAACAGTTCAATTCAAGTCATAATTCATGTTTACAAAACATTCTCGCAGATACATACACAAATGTACCACAAAAGAACAAAAAGAATTCCTAATTATTCGGTGCTACATATCAGAGCCAACCGGCCAAAAAGAACGAAGCCACGCTTCGCAAAAGACCTCCAGCAAACCTACTCTGCAATGCCTCATAAAACAGCAGAAGGGTGAGAAACATTATCATAACAGACAATGCATATATATATATATATATATATATATATATATATATATATATATATATATATATATATATATATATATATATATATATATATATATATATATATATATATATATATATATATATATATATATATATATATATATATATATATATATATATATATATATATATATATATATATATATATATATATATATATATATATATATATATATATATATATATATATCTAGAATACACATACCAAATTTCTCACCGCAATACATCACATTTCAATCATATACATATCGCAACATATATATAATTCACCAAACATATCCACCACACAAACGTTCACCACAAAACATATACAATTATGTTCATTACACCGATATATCATATGAAGATAATAATGCACTCATAGAGACCGACTCACGATTCTATGCAGATGCAAATGCGGTACCGACTCATTCACCAGGTTCAATTGAAGAACCAAATGGAACCATCGCTCATTACCGAAGAAACTCCTCATCGGGCCTACAATGTTCACCCATCGCTCACACCCCACATGGGCACACGATGTTTCAGGATTGCTCACACCCCACACGGGCAAACAATCCGATTGCTCACACTCTACAAGGGCACACAATCGTTCTGCAGATTCTCCATGGAATCAATATAAACTATCGCTCACACCCCACAAGGGCACACGATCGTTTCTGCAGATCCTCTTAGGGATCAAATACAAACCATCGCTCACACCCCACAAGGGCACACGAGGTTTCTACAGATCCTACGCGGGATCAAACACACAAAATGCAATCATGATGCTTCACAAACAAAACGACTCCATACATTCTTGAAATGCATACATATACACGAATATATAATCATGCATTTTCACCCAATTAAAATAATTGTACAAAATTGCCAAACAGCCACATTTCACACTTCACGATTCACAATCTAGGATTCACGCCATACGACTACCCACAACATTCCATATCACACACACAACTATGCATAATAAGAAGGATTAATCATACATGAATTGAAAGATCGACATGGAAGTGAAAACACAATAAAATAACATCCTGCTACGCTCGCTACCCTGTTCGCCTAGCAAACTCCTAGCGAGTACTCGCTTCCTGTTCGCCTAGCGAACGTGCTCGCGAAGGAAAACAGAAGCCTCTGACTTGGTTTGCTACCACACTCTCTCAGCGAAGGCCTAGCGAATGCTTGCTACCCCCTTCGCTACCAGCGAGGAATCACCAAAACCATTATGCCCATGTCTGGGACCGTTCGCTACTGGCTCGCCACAACAAATACCCAGTGAATGCTTGCGACCCGCTCCCCTAGCGAACGTGCTAGCGAGGGTCTGCAAACTCAGAATTTCCCCACTGTCCAAAACTTTGAAACTCATCGAAATCTACCTGATTCAATCCTAACTTGTCTCAATAGCCTTAGTCCAACCTTCCTCGACTAAACTCTATCACTTATCCTCATTTTCAACCGTTAAAACTCAGCTTCTAACGATTAAATCAAATTCAACCTAAAACAGAAAATGAGCAAAACTCTCCCCAATCCAAAAGCAAACCAATAGAAACATATATAATCATACACATCGAAAGAATAATAAAGCTTCACACCCTTACCCGATTAATCGAAGCTTAGAAGTTGATTCTTGATGATTCTAGGTTTTCTCCTCTCCCTCTTCTTTTCTCTTCTCTTCTTTGCTTTCTATTTCTTTCTATCTCATTTCTTTTCTCTCTATTTCCACTTATAGTCTTTCTATTCTGTTTCTCTCAAATATCTACTAATTAAGGATTATCTAAAACACCCTCTAATTAATTCTCAAAACTCTCCGAATAATAAAATAACATAATAAGCACACACAACATGTTAATGTTCAAATTCCACAATTAAAAGAATAATTAAATCAAAATAAATTAAAAGACTCAACAAAAATGGGAAATTCAGAATCGGGGCGTTACAACTCTCCCCTACTTTGGAAATTTTCGTCCTCGAAAATATTACCTGATCCAAACAATTCCGGATGCGACTTCCGCATCTTACTCTTCAATTCCCAAGTCATGTTGCCTTCTAAAGCACCTCCTCATGCTACTTTCACAAGCGCAATATTCTTGCCTCTTAGTTTCTTAATTTCACGATCCAAAATCCTAATCGGTGAAACTTCAACCATAAGATTATCTCTCACTTCAACCTCGTCCATAGGAATCACATGTGACGGATCCGGAACATACTTCTGAAGTTGCGAAACATGGAACACATCATGCAAATTCGAAAGATTCGGAGGCAACGCCACACGATACGCCACAACACCCACTCGTGCAATAATCTGATACGGACCTATAAAATGAGAAGTCAACTTCTTCGACTTCAAGGCACAACCCACACCTGTAACCGGTGTAACTCTCAAAAACACATGGTCTCCCTCTTGAAACTCAAGATCTTTCCTTCTCTTGTCATGATAACTCTTCTGCCTACTCTGAGAAGCTTTCATCTTTTCTCGAATAAACTTCACCTTCTCCGTCGTTTGTTGTACCATCTCCAGCCCAACAACTGACTTCTCACCAGTTCCATGCCAATACAAAGGTGTTCGACATCTCCGACCATATAAAGCCTCAAATGGTGCCATAACAATACTTGAGTGAAAACTGTTATTGTAGGTGAACTCAATCAACGCTAAATAACTACCCCAAGCACCACCTTGCTCTAGTACACACGCACGCAACAAATCTTCCAACGACTGAATCGTTCTCTCGGTTTAACCATATGTTTGCGGATGGTAAGCCAAACTCAATCTCAGCTTAGAACCCAAAGCCTTTTGCAAACTCTCCCAAAACCTTAAAGTAAATCTAGGATCTCTGTCCGATACAATACTCTTAGGGACTCCATGCAACTTCACAATCACACGAACATAAATCTCGGCTAACTTCTCCAAAGGATAACTAATATCAATCAGAATGAAATGAGCAGATTTAGTAAGCCTATCAACAATCACCCAAATAGCATTATGACCTCTTAGCGTATTCGGCAACCCTGTAATAAAATCCATCAATGTGCTATCCCATTTCCATTCTGGAATATCCAACAGTTGCATCAATCCACTAGGCTTCTGATGCTCTACTTTAGATTTCTGACAAGTCAAACACGCATACACAAACTAAGCTACATCTCTCTTCAATCCGGACCACCAAAAGATTTTCTTCAAATCTTGATACATCTTATTCGCTCCTAGATGAATACTCAAGTTACTCCGGTTTCCTTCATCCAATATCATCCTTTTCAATTCCACATCATCAGGAATACGAATACGACCACGAAATCTTAAAACTCCAAAATCATCAACTTTGAAATCCTCATTCCCATTTGTCATCAAATCAACGAACTCCAAGTCCAACTTTTTCCTTTCACACACGGTAGCAAGAAAATCATTCGTAATATGAAGCATACCAAGCCTCACAATTCTCGGAGTCAATTCAAAAACCAAACTCAAATCTCTAAAGTTCTCCAAAAGTTCCCATTCTTTCATCATCAATGTAGACATGTGCAACGACTTCCGACTTAAGGCATCGACCACCACATTTGCCTTACCCGGATGGTAATTCAAAGCAAAGTCATAGTCCTTCAAAAGCTCTAACCACCTCCTTTGCCTCATATTCAATTCCTTTTGGTCAAATAAATACCTCAAACTCTTGTGATCACTAAAAACTTCAAATCTTGCTCCATAAAGATAATGTCTCCAAATTTTCAAAACAAACACCACGGTCGCTAATTCCAAATCATGCGTAGGGTAATTCTTTGCATGCACTCTCAACTGTCTCGAAGCACAAGCCATAACTTTTCCCTCTTGCATCAACACACCACCCAAACCTGACAAGGAAGCATCACAATAAGCCACAAAAGGTTCCGTAGGATTCGGCAAAATCAAGACTGGTGTTGTTGTCAATCTTCTCTTTAACTCAATGAAACTATCTTCACAACCAGCATCCCAAATGAAAGCCTTCCCTTTACAAGTCAACTGCGTTAACGGAAGTGCCAACTTCGAAAATCCTTCAATGAACCTCCGATAATAGCCTGCCAAGCCCAAAAAGCTTCGAATCTCCATAACTGATTTAGGAGTTTCCCATTGCATTACCGCATCAATCTTGGATGGATCCACACTAACACCACTACCAGAAATAATATGCCCGAGAAAACTCACTTCCGACAACCAAAATTCACACTTTGACAACTTAGCATACAATTTCTTCTCCTTCAAAATCTGTAACACAATCCTTAAATGTTCTTCATGCTCCTCTTGAGACTTAGAGTAAATCAAAATGTCATCTATGAACACAACCACAAAGCGATGCAACTGCTCATGAAAAATACGATTCATGTATTCCATAAACACACTCGGCGTATTAGAAACTCTGAATGGCATCACAAAATATTCATAATGACCATACCGTGTCCTAAAAGCCGTCTTTAAAATATCCTCCTCTCTCACACGAATCTGGTGATAACCCGATCTCAAATCAATCTTGCTAAAAACACGCGCTCCAACCAATTGGTCCATCAAATCATCAATTCTTGGAAGCAGATACTTATTCTTAATTGTTACCTTATTCAACTGTCGATAGTCAATGCATAACCGCATACTGCCATCCTTCTTCTTTACTAACAATACCCGCGCACCCCAAGGAGAAACACTTGGTCTTACAAATCTCTTATCCAGCAAACCATTCAACTGCTCCTTCAGCTCTACCAACTCTGATACTAACATGCGATACGGTGCCATCGAAATCGGTCTAGTACTAGGAACTAGATCAATAGAAAACTCAACTTCCCTTTCCGGCGGTACATCCGTAATCTCCCCCGAAAATACTTCTGGAAAATCACATACCACTGGAAACACATCAAGCTCAACTTTGCTCTCCACAGACAACGATGCAAACAAGCTGAACAACTGAGCTTCGTCCGCTAAAAGTTTCTTCAACTCTTTAGTGGATAGAAAACTCTCACCTTCATCATCTTCCAAAGAAGGAAACCTTACTAACTTGTGATAGCAATCTAAATGAACTCTATTAAATTGCAACTAGTTCATACCCAAGATCACGTCTAAGCCTTCCAACGGAAAACACACCAAATCCATAATGAAGTCTTTACCATACATGGTCAAAGAACAACTTACACACACCAAAGAAGTAGTTATCGACCCCGAAGCGGGAGTCTCAATAACCATGTCTCCACTCAAAGAAACCATGCACAAACCCAAACGCTTAGCACACTCAAGAGAAATGAACGAATGAGTCGCCCCAGTATCAATAATAGCAACTAAAGGCATAATATTAATAAAGCATGTACCTTTAATTAAGCAATCTGCATTAGTAGTGTCTGAACCTGCTAATGCAAATACTTTTCCATCCGACTGAGCTTGCTTTGGTTTGGTACACTTGGTGCTAATATGACCAACTTCTCCACAACCAAAACACTTTACCACATTCCTTCTACAACCAGAAGTGGCATGTCCAAGACTTCCACAAGTAGCACACTTATCCACAGACTTCCCACATTCAAAATATTTGTGGCCCATCACGCCACACTTGTAACATTTGAATGCACCAGAACTTCCTCCTCCGAGTCTCCTATCAAAGTTTCCCTTATACTTGTCCTTATCAATAGGCGTCATATAAAGTCCACTCCTTACATGCTGCTTACCTTTCTTCTCACTCAAACTCTTATAATGAGTAGATCGAGCCCTACTGTCCTCTTCAAAAATCCTACAACATTCGGTCAAGTCTGAAAATCTTTGTATCCTTTGGTATCCCACCGCTTGCTTTATCTCAGGACGCAAGCCATTCTCATACTTAATTCACTTAGAGAACTCCGCCGTAACTGCCGCATAATGTGGATGAAACTGAACTAATTCCACAAACATAGTCGTGTAGTCCACCACTGACATATTGCCTTGCTTCAGCTCAAGAAATTCCATTTCCTTTTTCCCCTTTACACTCTCAGGATAGTACTTTCTCAAGAATTTTGTGCGAAATAAATCCCAGGTTATTTCCTCGTCATATACCTCTAGAACTTGTCTCATACCGACCCACCAGTCGTCGACCTCTTCTCTCAACATGTGAGTTCCAAGTCTCACCTTGTTTCCTTCAGCACACCCCATAACTCTAAAGATTCTCTCAACCTCCTTCAACCAGATCTGAGCACCGTCCGGATCAAACCTCCCCTTAAATACCGGCGGTTGATTCTTTCTAAACTCATTATTAGCGTTCGAATTTGTTGCACCCTGCACTGCCCTAGCCATAGCCTCCAACGCCGCATCCATAGCAGTGTCATTATGACCAGCCATATTCTGATGATTCCCAAAAATAACAAGGTTAAACAACCGTTCAACCAACACAACAACAAGACAGACACAACTGACTCAACACTGGCTCTGATATCACTTAATGTAACACCCCCTTTCTATACCCCCAAATAAACAATTAATTCATTTAGGCACTTAATAAAAATTTTCATCAGAGTATATATTAACACATGATATAAAAGAGGTACGTCATATTATCCAGGAAATTCAAAACACATACAACACCTGCTCATAAAGATATGCAACAAAGGGTAGATCACCACAAAGGAACTTAGTCCTTAGAACCCACATATCAATATTTAGAATAAAAGCATAAACATCTAAACATTGAATCACGTCATATAAACATTGTATACATAAACAGTTCAATTCAAGTCATAATTCATGTTTACAAAACATTCTCGCAGATACATACACAAATGTACCACAAAAGAACAAAAAGAATTGCTAACTACCCGGTGCTACATATCAGAGCCAACCGACCAAAAAGAACGAAGCCACGCTTCGCAAAAGACCTCCAGCAAACCTACTCTGCAATGCCTCATAGAGCATCATAAAACAGCAGAAGGCTGAGAAACATTATCATAACAGACAATGCATATAATATATATATATATATATATATATATATATATATATATATATATATATATATATATATATATATATATATATATATATATATATATATATATATATATATATATATATATATATATATATATATATATATATATATATATATATATATATATATATATATATATATATATATATATATATATATATATATATATATATATATATATATATATATATATATATATATATATATATATATATATATATATATATATATATATATATATATATATATATATATATATATATATATATATATATATATATATATATATATATATATATATATATATATATATATATATATATATATATACACACATACACACACCAACCTAGAATACACATACCACATTTCTCACCGCAATACATCACATTTCAATCATATACATATCGCAACACATATATAATTCACCAAACATATCCACCACACAAATGTTCACCATAAAACATATACAATTATGTTCATTACACCGATATATCATATGAAGATAATAATGCACTCATAGAGACCGACTCACGATTCTCTGCAGATGCAAATGTGGTACCGACTCATTCAGCAGGTTCAATTGAAGAACCAAATGGAACCATCGCTCGTTACCGAAGTAACTCCCCGTCGGGCCTACGATGTTCACCCATCGTTCACACCCCACATGGGCACACGATGTTTCAGGATTGCTCACACCCCACACGGGCTCACAATCTGATTGATCACACCCCACAAGGGCACACAATCGTTTTGCAGATTCTTCACGGAATCAATATAAACTATCGCTCACACCCCACAAGGGCACACAACCGTTTCTGCAGATCCTCCTACGGATCAAAGACAAACCATCGCTCACACCCCACAAGGGCACACGAGGTTTCTGCAGATCCTACGCGGGATCAGACACACAAAATGCAATCATGATGCTTCACAAACAAAATGACTCCATACATTCTTGAAATGCATACATATACACGAATATATAATCATGCATTTTCAACCAATTCAAATAATTGTACAAAATCGCCAAACGGCTACATTTCACACTTCACGATTCACAATCTAAGATTCACGCCATACGGCTACCCACAACATTCCATATCACACACACAACTATGCATAATAAGAAGGATTAATCACACATGAATCGAAAGATCGACATGGAAGTGAAAACACAATAAAATAACATCCTGCTACGCTCACTACCCTGTTCGCCTAGCGAACTCCTAGCGAGTACTTGCTTCCTGTTCGCCTAGCGAACGTGCTCGCGAAGGCAAACAGAAGCCTCTGACTTGGTTCGCTACCAGACTCACTCAGCGAAGGCCTAGCGAATGCTCGCTACCCCCTTCGCTACCAGCGAGGAATCACCAAAACCATTCTGCCCAAGTCTGGGACCGTTCGCTATTGGTCGCCACAATGAATACCCAGCAAATTCTCGCGGCCCGCTTTCCTAGAGAACGTGCTAGCGAGGGTCTGCGAACTCAGAATTTCCCCACTGTCTAAACTCTGAAACTCATCGAAATATACCCGATTCAATCCCAACTCGTCTCAGTAGCCTTAGTCCAACCTTCCTCGACTAAACTCTACCGCTTATCCTTATTTTCATCCGTTAAAACTCGGTTTCTAATGATTAAATCAAATTCAACCTAAAATGGAAAATGAGATAAACTCTCCCCAATCCAAAAGCAAACCAATAGAAACATACTTAATCATACACATCGAAAGAATAATAAAACTTCACACCCTTACCCGATTAATCGAAGCTTAGAAGTTGATTCTTGATGATTCTAGGTTTTCTCCTCTCCCTCTTCTTTTCTCTTCTCTTCTTTCCTTTCTATTTCTTTCTATCTCATTTCTTTTCTCTCTATTTCCACTTATACTCTTTCTATTCTGTTTCTCTCAAATATCTACTAATTAAGGATTATCTTAAACACCCTCTAACTAATTCCCAAAACTCTCCGAATAATAAAATAACATAATAAGCACACACAACATGTTAATGTTCAAATTCCACAATTAAAAGAATAATCAAAATAAATTAAAAGACTCAACAAAAATGGGAAATTCAGAATCGGGGCGTTACAACAACGCTGAGAGATTCGGGGATCGGGGATTGGTTATCCATAGGGTAGGTATTTCACATCCTAAACATCTGTAGTACTCTACAGGAACCTTTTGTTTGTTTGTATGCTAAGTTTGCTAAATGTTTGCTATGGATTGGGATTGGGTAAAAGGTGAAGGTTAAAACCTAAAGATAGTTTCTAAGTTTGCTCGCAAAGTAATCGCGTCCTTTGCCTACGTATCCTTACTAGGATAGAATCAGAGCAATCGTAGTTCACCTCACTAGGGATCAAGAACACTTGATTATGATCAAGGTTCAAAGGGGAACAAACATATCCATGCTTGTGTAGAGTTTATCCAAACTCTCTAGATCTACATTGAACACTCAAGAAAGGGGAGTAAGTAATCATTTCCATGATTCTTACATAGAGTTAACAAGCTCTACCTATCTCTATGTTGTAAGACCAATTGGTTCTATCCCGACCAAAAGGGGGAAGAAGGGGGAAGGTTGCTCGTCAAGATATCGCATCTTGTGCCTACGTATACTCATTATCCAATGAGAAATCAAAGCGGTCGTAGTTCGGGCGCGAACTACAGAATAAGGATCAATTGGTTCTATCCAGACCAAAAGAGGGAGAAGGTTTTATCCAAAACTATGAGGTTAAATCCTATTGGTTCTGTCCAGACCAAAAGGGGAGAAGGTTCTATCCAGACCTATGAGTTTAAATCCTATTGGTTCTATCCAGACCAAAAGGGGAGAGGTTCTATCCAGACCTATGATGTTAAAATCCTATTGGTTCTATCCAGACCAAGAGGGGAGAGGTTCTATCCAGACCTATGAGGTTATTGAGCTATCTATGACCCAAGGGTTAATAGAGAGACTTTCCTTTGGAAGGGAAAGGAATTAAGCAACTTGGATGAGAAATAAAGAGTTTCATCACTTGGGGAAAGTAAACTTAATAAAGAAATAATCATTCAAAGATGATGAATATAAGAGATATGGTTACAACCAAAAATAATCAAGCATATTACAATAAGAAAATATTTGAATCAGGATGAATGGTTACAACCAAAGCAAGCATTTAAGATATTACAATATCAAGCAATGATTTCAATCAAGATAGACGGTCACAACCAAGAACATGCAAGCACATTACAATATCAAGCAAGGGGGAAGGTCTTACAAGACTTAATGAAAGGTGAAAACCAAAGCAAATCTTAACGAAAAATGGGGTACATCTTAATAAAGATGGAAGGGGATCTTAACAAAGATGCATCTTAACAAAGATGAGGTTTAATAGGGCTTACAAGATGACGTGTATACTTACAGGCTTCATGCCTAAACAAACAATGTCCCAACAAATGTAAGTGAGAAGTTTAAAAACTTTGTGGGGAAAAATTTCAAGTTATAATGATGATTAAACACAAATGCTTACAAGCAAGGATTTTTAAGTCAAACTTCAGTACACAAGGATGCTAACAAGCCAAGTTTCAAATTAAAACTCAAAGAGAATGAAATTCAAATTTGAAATGAAAGAGGAAAGGCAGGAAGGTTAAAACCCTAAAATGGATTGCAAGTTCCCCATAATACAAAGTATTTCTAAAATAAAAAATTTAGAATTCTTTAAGCATTATATGAAAGTATTTACTAATACAAGAATTTAGAAAAAAGAATCACTAAAAAATGATTAAAAATGAAGGAGTTATGATTTTTTTGAAATTTAATGACAATTAAATAAAACCAAATAAATCCAATATTAAAAAATAAGAAAGGCCTCCCCCAAGGCATGAACCCAAGACCTTGGGGTCACAGGCTCAAAATCTAGCCAAACCAGCCACTTGAGCGTGTGTGAAAACTGATGGAAAAAGGGTATAAAATAGTAAAAACTTGGAAAATCATGAAAATGGCAAAAAATGCCCTCACTGAGGATCGAACACGGTACCATATGGCAAGGCAAGTACTTATGGGCGAGGCATTAACCACTGGGGTGGAGATACATCCATTGTATCCAGCCACCCCAGTTTAACATGTACCAAGAATGGCACGTGTTCTGGGCAAGGTCCAAGGCAAGACCAAGTGGAAATTCAAGAAAATGACTTGATCCCAACTCACTAAAATCTTGATCATTTCTAGTGAAATAAAAGTCAAACTCACTTGAAATTTCATGAATATTAAGATGGTAACAACCATTTTGTGAAGTTAAAACCATAATTCAAAACACAAATGCAAATGCTAAAATATGAGTTTGAAATGCACTTGTAGAGTTAGTGATCAAAACAAGTGGTTTTAAGAACAGGAAAGAATCCACTCAACTCTTAAATGCTCCTCTCATGATCATTCTTCAAAGAAAGAATTCAAATCCTCATTGTACCACACAATGATTTCTAAACTGTAAGTTTTGAAAGAAATGCTTTTCTCCTCCCTTTTCTAAAAAAACATGCAACATTCATTCAATGCTTGAAAAAAAAACATAATGGTAGCAATTACTTGCGATCTAAAATGCCAACAGCTATGCCATACCAATGCCACAAATAAAACCAAGAGGCTTTCCATGACAGCAAAGACTTCACAGTGAAGGGCTGACAGCACAGAAGCAAAGAAAAAAAACTTGAGATTTGAGGCTGTCACAACAATTAGTCCTCAATAGAATCTTGGCACAAGCTTTTGAAAAAGGTCAATGATATCACAAACAAATCATAGAAGATCCACAATACACCGACAGTTACCAAAAGCTGGACTTACCTACAAATAAAAATGCCAACATAAACAGATCCAGACATGGTCTTCCTCTACAACAAACATCAGCCAAGACATGGGATTCAAGAAGCTTCTGGTGGGAATTAAATTGGTCTACCCCTCAATAAATTGGACAGTGAACTAAGTAAAAGAGCCAAGAATTCATGTTATTCATATTTGAAAATTAGCCTAGCAACCTTTCAATAAACTAAACCAGCAATGTGCATGCAAAGACACCTGCCTAAGCACTAAACTAAACCCTACCTAGACTGCCTAAAATCTACAATTAAGGATTAGGAAACTCTGATTCATAAAGTGTCCTCTAAGTATAGAACACTTGATGACATTAGTTAAAACACCAAATTCATGACAATGAGAGTTGGTTATTACAATTCCAACTTCTCAAGCACTAATCAAATATGATTTTAAGGGTGGTTGATAACTTGTGAAAAAAAAAACACAAACCAATCATTATTATGAGCAACAAATCTGATGGTAATAAGGCAAGCAAATAAAATGTTGATCATCGAATGCCTCAGTACATCCATATGAATCATTTCAACAAAAGGCAAACATATTGAAAACATGACTGAACAGTCAGTCAACAATGCTTACAGCCCAAGGAAAATGACAAATTTAAATGCAAAAAAGACTTGACAGAAACAAAGCATCTTGAGATTCACAACCAAACAAACATATAGAAAAAGTTTCATAACAGACCCTAGACATAATAACAAGTTTTAGACAATGTCACCAACTCATTAGATCAAGTAAATTGCTCCAAAAAAGTTGCTAACTGCCAAATAAGAAAAGCCTGCACACAACTGGTTTCAACATGAAATGGATATTCATAACAGCAAGAAGATTGTTAACAAACCACTTCCAAACAGATCCCTCTGGATGGAAATCACAACCATAAACAGACTCTACCATGTCACATGAAACTAGCATCTAACAAGCATAAGCTAACAAACTTAGCTTCCAAGAATAGTTGTAGAGGGATTCAAAATATCATGACCTCACAAAGATGAATTCTTGACAGTGAGATTAAACCAAGACTTAAACATCACTAAACAAACAAAGTGCCCTGTTTACCAATAGCAAAAGGAGCAAAACTGTCATGATCAGAAAGTTGGCTTATGGCAACATTTGTTCATAGACATTCCTGAGAATACTACTATGAAATTCAACAGGATTATGCTAGCATCATCCAACAATTCTGTACCTCAAATGTCTAACAGACTTTCAAGCTAAAAGGGGTTCACTCAAGGCAAAAGGCTAATGGCTTTCTCCTATCAGAGCATACTGGAAGATCTCATACTGATCTTATCAACCTAAACTCAAAATACCCTAGCAGCAGCCTCCACAGGTCATGACCATGCTAAAAGCTAGACTGATCCAGAAACAAGAACCAGGTCAGGCCTCCAAAAGAGAGGCACACAACAAAATATAGAATACACCTCAATCAGAGAATCTAATGATGCTATCCCACTAACCTGTACACTAATGTTTAACAACACCAAAAGACTCTCACAAAATACAAACAAACTTCTCTAAACACTCAAACCAAGAAAACCTGCTCTCAACAATCCAACAGTCCATATAAGACCTCAATAACACAAATCTGGCTTCATCCTACTCAAACTGCTTTTCATGAAAACACAACCTAGCAACAGCTGAAACAATCATGGATATTGTTTGAATCCCAACTCCAACCATCAAACTAAGCTTAAAGTCACAACTCTAAACTAAAGCTAAACACATATAGGAGTTTGACATTACAATGCCTAGGAAGCTAAATGCAAAGTGCCAACCACCCTAAGTATCTCATCATGGATTGATAAATCCATCTTCACATAAATGTTAACAACAACCCTTTAAACAAAGAAACTGAATGACAACTCAATGCAAGATCTAACTAAGTTAGAAAGGTCCAAGTATGAACAAGGTTATGTTTCTACTGAGAAATATTAGACATGGCCACACTTAATATTTCCACTGACCTAGGCCTCTCATGTTGATAGCTCAAAACAGTTTAATAACCAAAACAAAAACTGCCCTAACCTAGACTCAAACAGAAAATGTCAAGTATATCAAGAGCAGTATTAAGCATAATACATCAAAGGTCTTCAAATGAAAGATGGTTTACCAACCATTCTAAACATAAGCATAATACTTAATTTAGACAGAAACAACAACATGATTCATTAATGGAAAAGATCAACAGTTAGATCCAGCATCAATCTCCAAGACAGTTGCAAGCAATTATTCACATGTTCATACATGACATAGGGCAATGTTTAAGAGAGTCTCCAAGAACAAACACATATCATCACAGAAATGTATTTAAACATAAAACAAACTGTCATGGCAGATTCATACATGAGTTGCACTTATATTAAAAAATGTTCCAACCAATGTACACTAATCATGTTCATGATAGTTAAACAATAGGATAGTGATTACTAACCTCTTGTAGACCTTTAAGCAAGCTAATATATAAGGGAAAACCTTGAAGCCTCCAAATAAAACCCAATCCAATGCTTTGGTGAAAATGCAACTTCTCTTGCACTTGATGTAAACAAGTGAATCTTGGACCAGAACTTGAAATAAGTGATGATGATGGTATTTTATGCTATGGACAGTTGGTACATCATAAACCTAAGGTGTTTGGAGGTTTACAATGATCAAAACATGCCTGGTATGTGATTTGGAAGATTTTGTTTGTGAAGTCAAATTTTGCTTGGTTGAAAGTTGACTTTTGGGAAAATGAGGGTTATGACTGGTTTAAGAGTTTGAACACCTCCCACACATCATTTTTGGACTGTGTGGATGGTTTGTGATGATTTTGAGTGAGTAAAAATGGTTTTTGAAGGCTTTGCCTTCAAGGTAGATTTTGAGGTATTTAGGGATGGCTTTTCTTCACTTGTAAGAAAATGCAAGGTAGTATGAGAGTAATGGTTTTATCTTGGGTTTTAGAGTGCTCTGGTGTACCTCTTAACATAGAGGAAACCTCTATTTATAGGCAAGGAGAGGCTTGGGGCAGATTGGTACTTTGGCATTTTTGGAGGGAGATTTGTGATGAAATCTTATTCAAGATTGTATGGCAGCTAAGCACATCATTCCCTTGGCTCAATGCAGGAAAAACTTAAGTGAAATAAGGGACATGAAGTGATTGAAGAGAGCATAGAGGGTAGGGAAGCAGCTGCTGCAGATTTCATGAAAAGTTTATCTTTCCTCATTGATTTCTTTGAATATAATATTGCAACCTTCCTTGCAACTTCCATACCTTTCAAATCCTTCACTTCTTCTGCATTTCCATTCATCATACTCTCTAAATATCAGATGCAAACATGATCCAAGGGCTGAGAATAGCTCAAGTGATCAAAAGGTGAGTTTGTAAAAAAGTGAAAATGTTGGACTCAAGTGTTGAAACCTCATCTTGTTGGAACCATAACTCTCAACTCATAAGGGATATGGAGGAGTTCTAGTACATTTTGGAAAGCCCTCATGTAGCTCTAAAACTTTCACGTTTTCATGATCTTCATATTCCCAATGGAACTACGTCAAAAAACCACTCAAAGTTGCTAAAAAACATGCCTAAAAAGGTCAATAACTTAGAATTTTTCCGTTATTTTTCCCTCTTGTAATGAATTTGGCCATAACTCAAAATCTATGCATTTTATGCTCATGGACCAATGTGGGACTTTTGTAGGAATTGTCAAGGGATTTCTAATGAGCTTTGAACCAACTCAATTGGATGTGTGGTTAGGGAGTTATGGTCTTGCCCCTTTCAAAACCTTAATTTCCCGATTTTTCGATTACTCCTCTATCCAATGGTCATGAAACATCATGGACAGGTGTAATATGTTACTAGGAACATTTTTGCTTCATACTTTGAGGTCAAATTCCTTATGGTTGAAGAGTTAACTTTTCGGTCAACCGAACGATTGATCGATGACTACCGAGTCGACCGTTGATGTTCCGGGTCTCCTGAGGTCTTGAAACTTCTTGAGTAGACTTTAATAAGCCATATGAACTTCATGGACCATGATCCCACCATTGGAACACCATTTAAATCAAAAGTCAAACTACAATTGACTTTTCCTGATCGAAAACTTTAATCGGGTATCCTGAACTGCACTGTTCTTGATCCTTAGGTGACAACCTCAAATTGGATTCATACTTGATCCAATGGAGTATATTTGATGATGTGGAGAATTATTTTATGGAGAATCAATCCAATGCGTTGACTGATTAACCGTCGAAACCTCGATTCTCGGCTGTACGGAACCCTAATTCACATGTATCTTAACAAAGACAAACTGGAAATAGGTTAAGGTTAGATAATCAAATGAATGTGATCCTAAAATAATGATGAAGTTCTAAGGGGTCAAAATTTGGGGTGCAACAGTTGCCCTTATTTAAATATTTTCACTAGATGGCAATGAGAGATGATAATCCTCATAGAATCGTAGTGAAAGGTATTTAAATATAGCAAACCATAAATTTTGTCCCTTAGATCCTATGGTATGCAAAAGGAAAAATGCAAATATGCCATGAATCTGAATGATGCTTTATGATGCTTGAATGCAAGACAGATGCAGACACACGCGCAAAAATAAAAGAACAACAAGACAACGAGTAACTACTCACGGGGGACCCAACACACTAGGGAAAGATCCAAGGCAAAGCAAGCAGAATAGTTCAAACATGACTAAAGATGATGCTCGAGGGGAATCTTTCACACAAGGGACACAAATTCCACCAGGGAAGACAAATCTTCACTGGGGAAAAGGGAACACACACTCCACTGCGGAAGAAGGCAATTCTCCACCGGGGAAACGAAAGATCAGAGACGCAAATCTCACTGGTGATAACCAAATGAAGAATTTCCTATAACGAAGAGTTTGAACGGGATCTTCAGGAAAAGACTAGAAACAAGACCAGACGCACTGGGGGATGCTAGTATCCACTAGATCTCTGAGACTCGAATGGGGAAAGCAACGGCTTTGCTGGAAACATTGGTGACGAACAACTTACGGGATTAATAACAAATGGATTTAGGCAATACCAGTAGCCATTGGGATCTTTAAATGATTTGGTGACGACCGACTCTTCAAACAGGAAGTACATATATATCCCTCAAAACCTTAGGAACAAAAGTCAAATATCCTCAAAGCATTAGGATACATCGAAGATTTCATGCAAATGCAACCTTCGAGTCTTTGGAAATTCCTGAACTCAGAATCCAAAGTATACATCTCCAAAGGTATAAAACCTGAGCTTGGGATAGAAACAAACACTTCCACAGGTAAACAAGATGATCTTGGAGGAAAACATATCGTGACTTCACTTGGAATGATACATAATCAAATCGTCAGTACCTGTTACCCATGAATTTTCCCAATGCCAATTACCAATTGGCCTTTCTCGAAATATGATTGGTCACCACCAAATTAACTATACTAGTATCCACTGGATTCTTCAAACAATGCTGGTCACAACCGGGTCTCAACGTCCTTCAGATAATCTTCTCAAATGGGACTGCCACTCATCGCTGCAAGGGTTTGGATAAGCTTCTCCGAGAATGAGACTGCCACTTATTTGAAAAGATAACGATGATAACCTTCTCATGGGAGACTGCCACTTATCTGGGGATACGGATAAACTGATAAGCTTCTCTGGAGAGACTACCACTTATCTGGTAAACGTACTAGAAACAAGCTTCTTGAGGGAGATGGCCACTTGTTGCAGGATATAATGAATTGTGTCCTTCAGCTCCTTTGTGAAATTCACAGTTCAGGTTCGCATTATGCCATGGTCCTGGCACAGGATTGGATAATCGCAGAGTCACTAGTGAGTTCTGAATCAGTAGCGGGTAAATTTTTCTTAACGGTACTAGAGTTGGTTTACCGCAAGTCTTATTTTTCCTGACATGATTCTTCTTGTTCAATCTCCGGCTTTGAGAACCTTGAGGAGGAACAAACTCCGACTGGTGAGAGACTTCAGTTGAACACCCCAGAGCCCCAGTATGATAGTCCTATTTAGCGTTGGTACCAAAGTTCAGAGGGTAAGGGGGATTACTGGTTTAAGCTCCTTTGGTATTATCAATTCGCCTTGGATCAAGTCTGGCAATATCTGATCGTATGACATCGGAAATGGACTTTCTGGTTTCCTTGGTCTTTGTTGGGCGTGTTGACGCGATTGACGGTTATCTGGTTGTTGATACCGAGAATTTCCTTGAGTTGGAGGAATCATCGGAGATAATGCATCCATAGTTTCTATGGACGTCACATGGTCGAGGTGAACTTTCGTTTTCATCATGTTCTGCAATGTCTCTAGAACCCAATTCATCTGACACTTGAGAATTTTGATGTCCTCTTTCAACATTTCCTGAGCTTTCAAAAGTCCCTCCATTGTTGCCATTTGCCTCGGATATGTGCTAGGTATCCCCTCTCTATCTCTCTGATATCAACAGAACACAGAATGAACCAAAAGACCAACGCAACGAAGTATGATATGCAAAATTCTGATGCAAGTGCAAAAAGTGCAACTGGTTTTACAAAACTCAGAAGATTGATTAGGTCAAACCCTCGTTTCATTAATCGTTGGGAAAAGTTACAACTTTTAAAAATACCAGAAAACGACTGAGCTTTACAAAACCAGTTGCGACATGATATGTTTATGGTGATATGGTGGGATGATGCACACATAACACAAAGGAAAGTATTCACAAATGCATGCACACACAAAGACCTCCTAGGCTCAAGATCAAAGCCAGGAGTCAAAGGTCTACCCATCCCCAAGGATTTGTACTATGAGCTGTTTAAACCTGCCAAACGGGTTTTAACAAAGTTTCCAAAGTCATAGTAAATCCTTCGTATATTGCCAACTAACGCGACTACTCACGTGAGTCAACAATATTCTCAAGATAAACTCGTCTGAGTGTAGCACCGCGTGACAACTATTGAGGGACTACTCCCTAATAGTTTCCGCACTACGTCCTAAAAAGGCCAAGTGGGGTAAAATGTGATCTAAAGGTCCACAGTGTCACAGACTCGTATTAAAACAATTAGTGAATACTCGACTACTCATGCATTACTAGCCATCTCAAAGAGTCTCCACTAAGCGCTATTACATCATATGTCAGACATACTGGGACTAGTCCCAATAGCCCAACTATTGATCATATCACAATCCTATCTCATGGGTCACTCAAATCCGGGTCAGGATTTATCTCACTTCTCAAGGCACCCAATATCCAACATACAAACAAATATATTGACAAATATACATGTAAGCAAAATATTCACAAATACAAATGCATTGCATACACAAAGACTCCCTAGGCTTGAAGTCCAAGCAATGGAGTCAAAAATTTACCCATCCCCAAGGATTTGTATTGTGGGTTAATCTGTATCTGCCGAACGGGTTCTTAATAAAGTTCCCAGGGTCAACAACCCATCTTTCGAATATTATCAATTTCCCAAATCACTCGGTAATCGATAATATTCTCAAGAGAGTCTCGTCCGAGTGTAGTATCGCGTATAGACTACTTCGGAAATACTTCCTTATAGCCATCGCACTACGTCCTAATAAGGCCAAAGTGGGGAAAAATGTAATCTAAAAGTCCACAGTGTCACGGGCTCCTAGGTGAAAGTATTAATGTTTTCACGAATACTCGTTTAACAACACTAACTTTCAAAAGGGCCTTCACTGAGCGGCGGTTTCTCAAGTTAGCTTGGTCGGGATTCGACTCCCTATAAGCCTTCTTGAATATACCACCATCCTATCATAATTGCACTCAAGTCCGGGTATAGAACTGTCTCACCACTCAAAGTACCCAATATCCAACATCCAAACAAATATATTGACAAACATACATGTTAAACAAATATTCACAAATATAGCATGCAATTGAACAAAATAGGCTAAACCCTCAAGTTTTAAGCACTTCCCCAGTGATGTCGCCATTTCTGTTACAATGAGAATCGTGATACCAAGCTATTGATTAACTTGAATCTTTAATTCTTAAATTCACAACCAGACTTTAATTTATCCAAAGGAAATGTCTAAAGAAAGAAAAAACCTTTTGTGCGATGTAACAACAACGCTGAGAGATTCGGGGATCGGGGGTTGGTTATGAATAGGGTAGGTATTTCACATCCTAAACATCTGTAGTACTCTACAGGAACCTTTTGTTTGTTTGTATGCTAAGTTTGCTAAATGTTTGCTATGGAGGGAGATTTGTGATGAAATCTTATTCAAGATTGTATGGAAGCTAAACACATCATTCCCTTGGCTCAATGTAGGAAAAAATTAAATGAAATGAGGGACATGAAGTGATTGAAGAGAGCATAGAGGGAAGCAGTTGCTGCAGATTTCCTGGAAAGTTTCTCTTTCCTCATTGATTTCTTTGAATATAATATTGCAACCTTCCTTGCAACTTGCCATACCTTTCAAATCCTTCACTTCTTCTGCATTTCCATTCATCATACTCTCTAAATATCAGATACAAACATGATCCAAGGGCTGAGAATAACTCAAGTGATCAAAAGGTGAGTTTGTGAAAAAGTGAAAATGTTGGACTCAAGTGTTGAAACCTCATCTTGTTGGATCCATAACTCTCAACTCATAAGGCCTATGGAGGAGTTCTAGTACATTTTTGGAAAGCCCTCATGTAGCTCTACAACTTTCATGTTTTCATGATCTTCAGATCCCCAATGGAACTAGGTCAAAAAACCACTCAAAGTTGCTAAAAAATATGCCTAAAAAGGCCAATAACTTAGAATTTTTCTAAGTTATTTTTCCCTTTTGTAATGAATTTGGACATAACTCAAAACCTATGCATTTTCTGCTCATGGACCAATGTTAGACTTTTGTACGACTTGCCAAGAGCTTTCCAATAAGCTTTGAACCAACTCAATTGGATGTGTGGTTAGGGAGTTATGGTTTTGCCCCTTTCAAAACCCTAATTTCCCGATTTTTCGATTACTCCTCAATCCTTGATCCAATGGTCATGAAACTTCATGGACAGATGTAATATGTTACTAGGAACATTTTTGCTTCATACTTTGAGGTCAAATTCCTTATGGTTGAAGAGTTGACTTTTCGGTCAACCGAACGATCGATCGATGACTACTGAGTCGACTGTTGATGTTCCGGGTCTCCTGAGGTCTTGAAACTTCTTGAGTAGACTTTAATAAGCCATATGAACTTCATGGACCATGATCCCACCATTAGAACACCATTTAAATCAAAAGTCAAACTACAATTGACTTTTCCTAATCGAAAACCCTAATCAGGTATCCTGAATTGCACTGTTCTTGATCCTTGGGTGACAACCTCAAATTGGATTCATAATTGATCCAATGGAGTATATTTTATTATGTGGAGACTTATTTCATGCATAATCAATCTAATACGTTGACTGATTAATCGTCGAAACCTCGATTCTCGGTTGTACGGAACCCTAATTCACCTGTATCTTAACAAAGACAAACTGGAAATAGGTTAAGATTAGATAATCAAATGAATGTGATCCTAAAATGATGATGAAGTTCTAAGGGTCAAAATTTGAGGTGCAACACCTGTTCATTAGCTTTCCAACGCTTCAAACGGTTCGTCATTTGGATTAACGGTTAAAAAGTTATGATCGAAACTATTTCTAGCGTTTTTCTACCAATGAGTCGACTCAAAGGTCGATGCACAGAGCTATGAGTCAATGCATACTGTTAAAATTTCGACTATTTTGCATTTAGGTGACCACCGGTCGACTCACACTATTCTGAACCCCAAAAATCACTTTTTTTAAGAGCACTTTCACCCCAGATTATCACTTCAAAGTCTATACCACTAACCCACATCACCCTAGACCCGATTTTATATCAAAATAACATCCAAAAACTCAATTAGACTATGTTTGACTCATGGAGTAACAACAATTCATCATAATTTCATTACAACTACACCACAGTCATTAGAGTTTCTCATTATCAAATTTCCCTACAGGGTTAGACAAATGTCAAATCAGAGCTTTGGCCACGAAGGTCTAATTTCCTTTAACCCAAATAAATCCCTACGGTTAAAATCTCAATAATAGATTTAGGCCACGAAGGCCGAATTCCCTTTATCCCACAGTCAACCTCAAACCCTTTAAACCCTTAAATTGACCTTAAATACATTGAAATTATACATTAAAAACAATGAAGGCAATACTCCCCATACCTTAATTGTCGACTCTAAGCCTTCTCAAATCTTTCAGAAAACCTTTCGTAGCTTTTGCCTCAAACTTCCTTCTCAGAGCTCTGGCCTCAATTCTTCTCACGGTCTAACAAAATGAATCCTAATCCCATCATAATTCCCTTTTTGTTAAACCTAACCTTGGGCCTATAATTTGGGTTTTTCCAATATTAACCTCACTAACTCCTCCTCAATTGTCCAATTTGCCCTTAGTTAACTTATATTTATTTAAATTAATAATAATACTAATATATTTATATTATATACTATTATTTAAATAAATAACCCAAATTCCATAATTCTCAATATTCCACAACAACCACCGAAAATCACTGAAATGCGAATATTTTTATTTAAATAATTTAAATAAATATTTCAATTAAAACTTGGGATGTTACAACTCTCCCCCACTTAAAATAATTTTCACCCTCGAAAATTACCTCAAGGAAACAGAGTTGGATAGGACTCCCTCATCTAACCTTCACGCTCCCAAGTCCAACTTTCTCCAGATGGTCCTCCCCATACTACCTTCACTAAGGAAATCTCTTTACCTCGTAGCTGCTTCACTTCTCGTCCATAAATCCGAACTGGCAACGCCTCAACAGTCAAGTCATCTCTCACTTGTACATCATCCATCTGAATCACATACGAAGGATCTGGAATATACTTCCTCAGCTGAGACACATGAAACACATCATGTAAATTCACAAGTGACGGTGGTAAAGCAGTCCGACATGCTACTTCTCCCACGCTTCCACTGTACCACTCTGATACGAACCAATAAAACACGGTGTGAGCTTTCTGAACTTTAAAGCTCGGCCAACACCAGTTACCGACGTAACTCTCAAAAACACGTGATGTCCTTCATGGAACTCAAGTGCTTTCCTTCTCTTATCATGGTAACTCTTCTGACGACTCTGCGGCGCTTTCATCTTTTCTTGGATCATCTTGATATTTTCAGTCGTCTCTTGCACAATCTCAGGTCCGAGTACATCACTCTCGCCTGATTCATACCAACATAAAGGAGGCCTACATCTCCTACCATACAATGCCTCATATGGTGCCATTCCGATACTAGAATGATAACTGTTGGTGTAGGTAAACTCAATCAACGAAAAATGACTATCTCATGATACACCTTGATCCAATACATAAGCTCTCAACAAATCCTCTAAAGACTGAATAGTTCTCTCTGTCTGTCCGTCCATTTCCGGATGATAGGCAAAACTCAACCTCAGCTTAGTACCCAAATTTGTCTGCAAACTCTCCCAAAACCTCGATGTGAATCTCATATCTCTATCAGACACAATACTTGAAGGAATACCATGCATTTTCACAATCTCATCAATATACAATTCGGCCAGCTTCTGCAGTGAATAATTGATCCTTTTTCGGTATGAAATGAGCCGATTTGGTCAATCTATCGACAATCACCCAAATTGAATCGTATCTCTTCAAAGTCCTCGGTAGACCTGTCACAAAATCCATAGAAATGCTATCCCATTTCCACTTTGGAATATTCAACGGTTGCATCAGACCCAACGGTCTGTGATCTTCAATCTTCGGCTTCTGACAAGTCTAACTAGCATACACAAACACAACCACTTATTTCTTCATCCCTGGCTACCAAAACAATTTCCTCAAATCCTAGTACCTCTTCATAGCACCAGGATGGATACTCAATCTGCTTCGATGTCCTTCCTCAAGAATACTCTTTTTCAACTCAATAATATCTGGAACACAAACTCTATCATGACATCTCATGATACCATTTTCATTAATCTGAAAATCAACTCTTCAACTTTGATACATCAAATTCAACCGATCTACCAAATCAAATCAGATTTCTGACCTCCTCGAATCTTATCAAGAATACCACTAGTAAGCTTCAATATACCAAGCTTAACTCCATATGAAGACTCTTCATAAACCAAACTCATATCACGAAATTGCTCAACCAGTTCTAACTCTTTTACCATCATCATCAGTATATGTGAAGATTTCCTACTCAATGTATCAGCTACCACACTTGCTTTATCCAAATGGTAATTCAAACCAAAACCATAATCCTTCAAAATTCCCAATCATCTCCTTTGCCTTGCATTCAATTCTTTCTGATAAAAACTCTTATGATCACTAAACATCTCAAATCTCAAACCAAACAAATAATGCCTCCAAAGCTTTGACACAAACACAACAACAACCAACTCTAAATCCCACGTCAAATGATTCCTCTTATGCACTTTAAGTTGCCTTGAAGCATAAGCTAAAACTTGCTGATGTTACATTAACACACCTCCCCATCCCAGCAACGAAACATCAGAATATACAACAATGGTTATGCCGGATTTGGCAAAATCAAAACATGAGCTGTTGTCATCCTCCTCAAAAGCTCTTGAAACTTTCTTCACACTTTGCATCAAAAAAAAAGCTTGAACCTTCCTAGTCCACTGCGTCAATGGTAAAGATAACTTGGAAAAATCCTTCAATGAGTTTTCGATAATAATCTGCCAGCCCAAGAATACTTCTAATCTCAAAAACAGGTTTTAGAGCTTCCCATTGCGATACAGCTTCAACCTTCGACATATCAACCGCAATAACTCTAATCGAGATCACATGACCAAGAAAACTCACTTCCTTCAACCAAAACTCACACTTTGACAATTTTGCATACAACTGCTTCTCTTTCAATGTTGATAACAAAATTTTTCAGAGGCTCAGCATGATCCCCTTTACTCTTCGAATATATCAAAATATTATCAATGAACACAATCACAAACTTGTCCAAATAAGGATGGAAAATCTTGTTTGTGTACTCCATAAGTACACATGGTGCATTAGTCACACCAAATAGCATCACTAAATACTCATAATGTCCATACCTTGTTTTAAAAGTTTTCTTCAGAATATCATCAGGCTTTACATGAATCTGATGATACCCAGATCTCAAATCTATCTTACCGAACACACTTGCAACAACCAGCTGATCCATCAAATCATCAATCCTTGGAAGTGGACACTTATTTTTGATAGTCACCTTGTTCAATTGTCTATAATTCACACAAATCCTGACAGAACCTTCTTTCTTCTTAATCAACATAACTGGTGAACCCCACGGTGACACACTCGAACAAATGAATCTTTTCTCAAGCAAATCTTTAAGTTCACTCTTCAACTCTTTCAATCCCAATGCATACATAAGATATGGAGCCATCGATATCGGACTAGTTCCAGGAATATAGTCGATCGCAAACTCCACTTCACGTTCCGGCGGTAAATCACTTATCTCATAAGGAAAAACTTCTGGATAATCACAAATAATTGGCACACCACCAACTTCCCCACTTTATTAACACTCAAAGTTTCCATCAAAATAAACATCTCAGCACCATCCTGCACCGACTCACCAAAACAATCTGTAATTACGTAGCTTAACTCAAAGCAATTCACTGCACACGCCATCTAAGCTTGCAAGACACGTCTATCCCATCCAACACGATCGTGTCTACTATCAACAAGAGATTAAGGGTCATCAGTTCCTCAATTTGTCAATAGACAGCCAAAAATCATGATGGGGGCATAAACCATCTTTACCAAACTATAAGAGTGTTCATTGATATACTGAGCCACTAGTCCACACTTGAAGCGTCCTGGAGAAGCACAAGCTTTCCCCCCACTTGTTTCACTCCCACTTCTGCAGACAAAGGTTAGAAAGAAAACGTGTGCGGACAGTGTTTTCACACACATGTCGCATACTAAGGAACAAATAACATTAGACAACTTGATCGGACGGACCGACCTGCTCTGATACCACTAATGTAACACCCTTTTCTATCCCACAATTAAATGGCAAAATATTCAAATATATCAGAGTAAAATATTAAACTCAATAAAATCACTTCAAAGGGCGTACATTTCCCAATAAATCAAATATAAGTTAAAGCTCCGTAAACAACGGGTTTTCCCAAAATTACTCAAAAGTGCTCAAATGGCTAGGAACTCAAAAGGCATAATCCAAAATTTTTCTTACACGGAACATAATCAAAATAACCAAATCAAATAAATCATGGTTTAACTCAAATACCCCAACCCGATGTTACACTATCAGAGCAAGACCCTCTATGTTAACCAAAAGGCACACAACTCAAAAACTTCAAAAAGCCCTCGACGGCATCCACGGCTAAACCTGGTCATCTGCATGTTACCTACGTAGAGGCAACATTCAAATAGGCAGGATGAGTAAAACCATTCATAATAATTGTTGCACCCTAATTTTTGACCATAAGATTCTACCTCCTTGTTCATTTTATTCCGTGTTTTTTTTTCTTTTTACTTTTGTGTGTATGTTTATTACGGCTAACCAGTGTTAAGCAGGTACAGTAATATCGAGCAAAAAAATCCTTACAGTCAGTTACCTCAAGGCACGACCAATGGATTTTGATTCAAAAGGTCCATTGGTTTCCATAGATTCGAATTTTCTATGTCGTTTCAACGGGTGTCCTCATGGACTGCGGAATCAAGCATTGAGTATGATCTTGTATCAAGTTCATAATGCCAGGGAGACTGTATTCGTTCGTGAAGCGGGATAACTATTTTCTTTGATAAAGGGCTAATATTTTGTGTTCTGAAGTAGGAATTCTCAAAACCAAATTCAAGAGCTTGTGTGATCACAATGTAAGTTTACCAGTGTAATTATACTAAAGAAGGTCACAACTCGCCAAGTTGAAAATCAAGAGCCATCACGAGTTTCAGCAGAGAATTTATTACGAGATTGATTATTTGAGGTTTTATTGAACATTACAATAGAGGACTTACAAATGCACACTTGATTTGATGACACCGATATTAAAAAAAACAAGTCATTATATTTCTAAGGAAACCATTCATCCTTAGGGAAGTTTGTTTGTCAATTTACATTCATACAACAAACATAACCACATATTTCCCTTTCATTTGCTATTTATGGAGAACTGAGCATTTGTCTACAAGGAGTTGAGTTAAGATTACAACAATGCAATGCAACGTATTCAAAGAGGCTCAAATTTGGTGTACAGGGATAAACTTCATATTAGGCAAAGCATTACAAGAGAAAAATTACAAAGTATGAGGAGAGCAGCAAGCTGTTTGAAGTTTTCACATTCCCATTTTATTTAATTTGAAAAGAAGACCTCCTAATAGGTGCCACCGTACCATTGACGGTCTAAGGCCATACAACCTGTTCAAGCTTCAAGTATTAACATGTCACTAGAATAATGAGTTGGTTCACATTGTTTAACTCAAAATGACTATGGCCCTAAGCTACCATATTGCAAATCGGTTGCTTTTGTTAACATCTCTAGAGCTTCTCCAGCATAGCCTCTAAATTCAATCCATGCGACCCTGGTACTACTTGGAATAAAGCTTGGTTACTCGATCTCGTAAACTGATGTCGGGCTTCTACCGTAAAGCGCCACCACAAAGGGACTAACAGTGAGGAAACAAACCTGCATTTTACATTCATATAATAGAGTCAGCAAGACCTGTGAAAAGGTGGAAGAACACCGATTTGGACACCGTTACATGATGGTAAACTGTTAGCACATTTTAAGCATATCAATTATAGTTGGACCTTTAAGAAATTAAACACAAACAGGCAATGGCGGAATCACAAAAGGTCACCCAGCTTTTTTGTTTTGGGACTCACCAAAGCAAATCCTTCAAAGAAAATGTTTTCACGAGCTCTCCTGATAATATCATTAGCATAACAATTACAAAGGACTTTGCATGGATATTAAGAGTGCATAGTTATTGGAAATAAGTCGAAATAACCTACAAAGACGCACATCACCGCAGAAGATTGTTTCAAGTCGAAATGCCTTCATGATCACGTATGCTCAACACGAAGCCGCTATCAAAATATTCTCAAAGTAACGCCAAATCTGAATAAGATGAAGAAAAAACCGTTGCAGGAAGCACTTCACTCCCAGGAAAATTTGGTTCGTGTCGCCGCTGTAGATAGTGACCCCAACAGCTGGCCGACGTCCATCTAGACTACCTGCAAATTTTACGACCGCAAAAACACAAAGACACCGTTAAGGAAATATAAAAGAGAAACACAGTAGAATGCTAACAGCACTAAGGATTCCAGAGTCAGACCTTTACAAAAGACAACAGCGACACTTGTTTTGTAACTTCAATAACAACAACCTCAGTATCAATGGCGGCACCGCAGTTTACGCCCCATCGTCGGTATCCGTAACCTGTTTGGGACAAGATCAACATTTCATCATTAGGTATCGCAAGGGAATACCTAATGAATTCGGCATAACGGTTTTCCTAATAAATGCACAACTTATGAAGAGAATGCAACACATCATGACCTGAAATCCATTCGCGCAATGGGAGATAACCAAGAGGCAGGGCAGGTTCACACTTTGCCACTAGATCACAGGTTGTTGTCAGCAGTAATAACAGCTTTCGCTCAAGCTCCCAGAGGGTTTGATCAACGGCATATGCAGTCCATGACCGCAGGACACGTTAACACTCGACACTGCATTTCCAAAGCAAATATCAATGGTCAAGAAGGAAAATAGCAGGCTATGAGATTTAGCAAGCGAAAAGCTCGTGTTACCAAGTATCTAAAACCTCAGACCAAAGCATCGATCATACCTAAACAAATTTTGTCAACCGCCTCCAACTTCAACCATGCCGTTGCATTAGCTTCTCATTTCCCAATTAAGCACCTGCAATCCAACTTGCAGAAGCTGTTAAGGCCAGCGAACACCATAAAACGGAAATTAGTAAAGTGATCTATTTCGAAATAATACGGAGGGAAACAGGTTTTGTTCAGGTATCGTTCAAACAAGAAGACAGTTGAGGAGGATGATATTCGCAAAAGAATCAACTTCAGACGTACTTTGTTTACCTGCGAAAGGACGTAATGCACCGTTTGTGGCAAAATAAAACTGCCCGTGGACCTACTCGCAACATCATGAACCTCCAGGAACTATCATCAGAACTGCTTCGGTTTTTCGAGCAAGCAGGAAGCACGCACACAGAGATTGTTGCTCATCCCTTTTGAGCTGATATGACTGGGAAGGAAAGGCTCACCGTCGGCTTCGTGATCAACCTACACAAATTAATAAAAGGAAAAGATGGAGGGTTAATAGCTTCCAATTGTGAACAATTTGAACAAGGAAATTCCCAAGCAATAGCTAGCATGGAATCAAAACAACTGAAGTGCTCAACAATGCCATGTTTCTTACAGATTGTGCTACATTAAAACTAAGCAACAGGCTAAGTACCGTAAAGATATAGATGTCACACGGAGGAAGCAAAGTAGGTTGTTGCAGATGATCTTAACTCAGCTCATTCATCACCTTGTGGATGGTTCATCTGCAATAACAACCAGAGCAAGATACTTTTTTTCTTTGTTATTCAGGGATCGAAGTCATTAACGTCTTGGCAAGAAAGTTTAATATTTTGAGCCAATTAATTTGAGGCTGTACCAACATATGCTGCCAAGTTTGCTTTCCCCACCTGTAAACCACCAGAGACATTAATTCAACGCATTCAAGACAGAAACATATTCCAAATGGATACAGACAACAATAAAACTACATCAATTCAGAGGCATTAAGCGTATACCACCATAAGCCTGAGACAGAGAATCGCGTCTTTTATTGTCTTTCCAAAACCGTGTTCCCAATTCAAACCTGCAGGAGGTCAATCACATTTAATCAGAATAAAGAAGAAACTTATCACCATGATGTCGTATCCTCAAAACCTAACAGCACATCAGACAATAAATCAAGGCTTCCATATATGTTCAATCTGATTTGGGAAAGAATTTAAACCATATCATTCTCTAGGCCTATAAAAGAGGGGTTCGAGATGAGTCACAGGGAGCCATTCTGAGAAATACGATCGATTCACAGAGGTATCCCTAATCAGCAACCACGAAAACACCCTTCACAAAAAAAGTCCCCAAACAAAACCCTGAATATCTAAATCGAGGAGTGAGAGCTTACCCTGTAAAAATTCCGCCACGAGATCAAACCGCAAAATATAAACCCTAACACCACACCTGGGCGCACAACAATCCATTCAAAAAATCGCAGTCACAAAGCTTTCAAGAGAACCCCAAATCGAAAACCCAGAATCGTAAAAGAGACTTATCTCTCTTCAGATCTTCGTCGAAGCCCGCCATCCTTCGCGAAGCCACCTTCCGCTCCTTCATCGCCGTCGAAACCCCTATAGAAAACCAGAGAACGTGAGATTTTGTTTCTTTCAGCTAACACTTTACGTTGTTTTGTTTGGTTTATTGTTGATTTGTGTAGAGAAGAAAGAGTTAATGGCAATCGAATATTGGAGAAGAATGGTGGAAGAGTAGTAAGAAAATGGGAAATGGAGGAACCGCGACGAGAAACAAAAGGAGACAACGGACGGGAGATGGCGTGAAAGTGAGAAGAGAAACAATGGCGATCGAGGGTAATGGACGACGCTGAGAGGCCGATCGAGGGATTTTGGGGGAAAGGGTTAGGGTTCCAGTTTTCGTTTTGTTTTTTTGTCTATTGTAAGTGTGATAATCATATACTGCATACACACAGACACACGGTGCACTCTCACACACCTCACCCTCAGATCTCCAACATATCTGATCTGGCGGTTCACACCTGCGTACCCACCGTATACCTTCGTGACCCCACATGCACACGATCTCACGAAATTAACCTGTTAACCATTAACTAACCGTTGAATCTCCCCCTAATTAACATTAATTAATTAATTAACCTTAATCTTTTTCTAATCAGTTTTCATTTAAATCATTTAACTCTATTTTATTGAAATTAATCCCAACTTAGTTTTAGTAACTTTTTTTTCTCCTTGGATTAATATATAATTAACACTTTTTTTTATCTTTATTTAATAAGAATTAATCTTTATCAGAATCAGTGTTTTTTAATTTAATTTTAATTAATTCATCTTTTATTAATCCGCTTTATTTGTTAAGTTATTTATTTTACCTTTTGTTTAATATTTTTCAATTTAATTAACCTTTATAACTTTTTCTATTTTAATAACTAAAAACTCTTTTTTTTTAATCCTATTAATTCATATTAAAATATTTTGCTAATTAATCAAATTTACTTTTTCAATCTAATAACATTTTAATTAATTAAGTATTTGTTCACTATAATAAAACTCTTTATAAATAAGTTACACCTTTTTGTCAATTTATTTAATTAATAATAAAACTTTTAGTATTTAATTAACTTTTAGGAACAAAATGATAAAACAACCTTTATTTATTTATTTTGTAATCAATATAATTTTAAATTAACTTTTAATAATAACCATGACTTTTAATTATAATAAACCATCTCATGCTCAAATTAATTTTATTTAATAAGATAAATAATAAAAACCTTATTCGATAAATAATAATCAACATTTGTTTAATAATCATTTTCTATCCAAAACTTAATTCATAATCCTTAACTCTTATCTGAAACTAATAAATCCATATTTTCTTAAAACCAAACCTCTCATAATTTAACATCACCTAAAATCAATTGCATGTAAAATTAATACAATATTCCCCCTTAAAAATCAATTCGCCTAAAAATTTAACCAATCGTGCACATTCACATTCACGACACATTCGCTCTCACACACTTCAGTGCTTTCATGCGTACATGTATGATTTTATTTCCGCAATTTACGTTATCGTATTTATATTTCCGCATCGCATTCCGTCCAAAGGAAAAACCTACACATTATTCAACAATCGTGTGTAGTGCACATCATTTGCATCATTTCCCCTTGATCCTTGATCTCATTCAAGTAGATCTCTAGGATAGATCCTACCCCATAGGAAGGACCTTCATCTTACAACATAGAAATAAACACAATACAAATAAACTCAATCAAAACTACAACAAATATATTCAAACACAATAGAGAAAAGATGGCAAATCATCTTAAGCGAGATAAAATCTCCATCCCACAACAATACAATCAACATGTAGGGACTTTGCCTTAAGAGAGATAAAGGCGTACTCGTTAAACAATCCGAGTACTTGAGCCCTTTTCTTAAGACGATGCAAAGACTATTTTCCTACAATTTGTGGCGGTTAAATCTCCCTTAAAATGAAGACTCGTCTCTTCTCCTAAAATCAATCAATCAACTACCCTAAACCCATAGGAACTTTGACCACAGTCAAAGAACCCCTCAAACCCTTTAGGAGAACTACAAAATACTCTGATTCTACTCCCGTAAGGATATGTAGGCATAAGATGCGACATCTTATCGAGTATACTTAGAAATAAACCCCTAGGTCTTTTAAACCTTAAACAGATAAACACATAGCAATAAACAAACATAAAACAAGAGGTTCCTGTAGGATACTACAGAAACTTAGGATGCTAGTACCTTCCCTAAGTTTAACCAACCCCCGAACCAATAACTCTTTAAACCTTGCATTTGCATTGCATTGTGGGAATTTCGATCTTTATCCCTTCCTTTGGACAAATCAAAGTTCGGTTGCAAATGAATAAAGATTCAAACTAATCAATAGTTTGGTATCCGAATTTCACCGCGACAGAAATGGCGACTTCACTGGGGATACCTCTAGTGGGTTTCCCTATCTTATTTTATTTGTTTACTGCTTTATATATTTGCTTACTTGATTAATTGTTTATTTGTATACTTTATCTTGTGTCTTTTTGGGTTGTTATCCTTGAGAGGTGAGATAAAGTTCTACACCCGAACTTGAGAGAAATTAAGATAGGATGGTGATATATTCGAGGAGGCTTATAGGGAGTTGAATCCCGACTAAGTTAAATCGAGAATCCCGCTTAATTAAGGCCCTCTCGAAATAGTACTGTTGAACGAGTAATCGTGAAGACACTCACTATTTTCGACCTTGGAGCCTATGATATTGAGGACCGTAGTTACCTTAACCCAACTTTGGCCTTTATTATGATGTAGTGCGGGACTATGAGGGAGTACTCCCGAAATAGTGCTACGCAAAGCTACACTCAAAAGAAGTTCTCTTGAGAATATTATTAATCCTCGAGTTAGTTGAGAAATTGATAATATCCGAAAGACGGGCTGATGACTTTGAGTCCCCTTAGAACCTTGTTTTGCAGGTACAAACAACCTTTAGTCCATAACCTTTGGGAAAGGGTATACCTTTACTTCATGCTCGTTGCAAACCTAGGGTTCCCCTTTGTTTGTTTATCTTTGTGTCGTTATGTGAATACTTGTGTTTGCTGCATTCATATAGCATCATTCTGCATTGGACTTCATGGGATTTACTTTCGTTTATGAACATTGTAGGTCACCATGACTTCAAATGAAAGACGTACTGTGAAATATACTTTTAAGAGTCCCAAATTGGATGACCTAAAGAAGTTGTGGGGCTTTATCAAGGACCAAGAGGAATTCAAGAACAAATATGGGAAGTTGATATCTTTATTGGGTCGCACAGTGAATGAAGGACTTCTTGCCACTCTATTACAGTTTTATGATCCTCTTTATCATTGTTTCACCTTCCTAGATTTTTAGTTGTTACCTACATTGGAAGAGTACTCCTTTTTGGTGGGTCTACCTATTCTGGAAGAATCTCCTTTCCCTTTCTTGGAAAAGGACCCTGATGAGAAAGATATTGCTAAGGCCCTCCGTTTAAAAGTAGCTGACGTCAAGGCCAACATGGTTACTAAGGATGGAATTCTTGGTTTGAAGACATGTTTCCTAGTCGAGAAAGCTTTATTTTATGCTAATCATTCGAACAAGGCTCAGTTCGAGGCAATTTTCGCCTTACTTGTTTATGGGATACTTCTATTTCCAAGTTTTGAAGGTTTCATCGATCTCAAAGCATTTAAGATCTTTATCAAGAACAACCCAGTGCCGACTTTGTTGGGTAATACGTATCACTTTATACATCTCCGAAACCTTCGTGATGGAGGGATGATTACTTGTTGTGTACCCTTACTTTACAAGTGGTTTATTTTGCACTTGCCAAAGTCTAGCTATTTTACAAATGTTGGCAAAGAACTTTGGTCTCCTAGGGTTATGGCATTGACCCATTCTGACATTGATTAGTACAATCGAGTATATGATGGGGTATTAATTATTGATAGTTGTGGTAACTTTGGTAATGTACTATTGCTCAGTTTTGATGGAGGAATCAGCTACAATCTCGTTTTAGCTCGTCGACAGTTGAGATACCCGTTGAAGGGACCTCCTAAAAGTTCTCATGTAAAGAGTATTTTCTTCCACAATGATGTGGAGCTTCGAGGAAAGGTTTTGGATGCATGGTGTAGTGTGTACAAGAAGGGGAAGAGAACCCTAGGGAGGTCCAATTATGTATCTTTAGAACCATATCTCCAGTGGGTAAGAGACAGGGCAATCAAGCTGAGGATGCCTTATTCTCGTTAAGACCCTATACCTCTGAGGAGAGAGCCTGTTTATGTTTTTAAGTCTGATGCTGAGAAGTTGGAGGTTGCCTTAAGGAAATCGCAGCATGAGTCAGAGGCATGAAAAAAAAATATCAAGTGGCTGTTGCAGAGATTAGTGAGCTTCAGAAACAGAAGAAGGAATCTCAAGAACGAGAAAAGGAATTTCAGAAACAGAAGAAAGAATTTCAGACACAGGAGAATGAACTTCAGGAGCAGAATGTTAAACTTCAAGAGCAATTACTATTGAAGGATGAAGAACTACTCCCCTACAAGAAAAGGAAGGTATTGGAGGATTTATTTTCCTCCGACTCTCAGTGTACCGTCTGGAAGATGATTGTGGAAAATGTAACACCCCACTTCCCGTATTAAATAAAATATAAATATTATAATAATAATCAGAGTTTTCACCAAAAAGTGGGATATCACATCTCCAAATTTTATAAAAATACTTTATTCATTCTTTTCAAAATAATACAGCGGAATTTGTTTCATAAAGTAAAATACATCAAAACATGATACGTCACAGGATTTCAACATGTTTGACATAAAACAATTACAACACCCATATCCCGTGTTACGTATCAGAGCATCCTAGACTCGACGGTCACACCAATATCCAAGCTAGCCAAACACCTGGATTATCTGTACTTCCGAAGAAGCACAGACCACAACAACAACAAAGGGGTGAGAAATAATGATCAGAATATAATGGTAATGTAATACATGTAAATAAGGTAGTAAAACACACCAACACACCAATATTCACCCCCAACAACTCCATATGACGAACATACTGTTCAAATTACAATATAACATATTATAATGCAAATATGCAACTCAACACCATGCATGCGGTACCGACTCATTGGTTCATTCAATCGAACCTGGATAGATCACTTACGCTCCTCCTGAGACATGATCTATCCCCCACCATTCTCCACAAAGGAGTACGGATGAATCACTTACGCTCCTCCTGAGACATGATTCATCCCACCAAAACACCATGATATGCACACACCAATGCATAACTAATATATTTAGGCATTCAACGTGCACACGATCCTCCTGATCATATCATCATACACCAATGCACATATGTACAGATATAACATACACCAACACCATATAAATCAACCAGATAGTAAACAAGTTCATACTTTAACACCAAGATATAACATATCCCACCACTCGGGGGTACGCGATCCTACTGATCACTACATACATATACATCAACTAATTGTCCACCAGTCATTATTACGGGGAACATGCACTATCACCAAGTACACAAGTTAGTTCCCACACTCATCATTCTTACAGTGCATCAAGGCCAAACTGTACCTATCATCTCAACTCAGATCCTCAGTCTATTCTAGTACCAATCTTGCACATTGCCGTAACCAATAGGCTTCTAATTCCTATTCCCAAAATCATCACCTACACACTCTATCGATACCTCAAAAGCCCTACAGAATTTTCCCTAAAAACTGTAAAACACCCTATATGCCCTATATGCCAAATCATCCCAAAACACCAATTCATTAACATTGACTTATACTCCATCACTATCAATTACTAGTTATCATCAAACACAAACACACCAATAAACATTATACTTACCAATTATCCTATACTTCCTACTCTATAACCAACATTACGGTACATTACCGACACTTCAGAGTCACTCTGAATCTCACCAAGGTCCTAACCATAGTCATTAACGACACTATAGGGAAACAACACATAATTTCCCCCAAAGCTATAATCATGGTCATTTACCCACACCACAGTAACAACACAGAATCTCACCAAAACTCTATTTATATTTACTATCAACACTGCAGTAACAACATATAATTTTCCCCAAAGTTATAATCATGGTTATTACCCACACTACAGTAACAACACAGAATCTCACCAAAACTCTATTTATAGTTACTATCAACACTGCAGTAACAACATATAATCTCACTAACATCACCATAATATATATACACCAAATTCACCAATACCAATCAACAATTCATCAATGTCAAGCATCAATTTATCATCAGCAACAATAATAACAAGCATGCCAATATAAAACTTCATAGATCGGAATTTTCCTACGGGGTTAAGGAATCCCCTCTACCCTATACATGTATATACCATCCCAAATCAAGTTTCTCCCCTCTTACCTTGTTAATCGGTTGATCAATGAAAGAACCCTCCAAGGTTTGGCCAATTCTGATTTTCCTCTGTATCCTTCGTTCTTTGCTCCCTTTTCCGTTCCCTTTTCCGTTCTCTCCTTTCTATCGTTCTTTTTCCACTTTCTCTAACTTCTCACAATGTATCGTAAAACTACTAATCCCTCACGTTTCTATTTTAATTCTCTAATCCCAATAATAATAATAACTTAATAATAATAATAAAAAAAAAAAAATAATAATAATAATAGTAATAATAATCCTATTATTATCTCACCAAAATAATAATAATGTTAATAACTTAATAAAATAATAATAATAATAATAGTAATAATAATCCTATTATTATCTCACCAAAATAATAATAATGTTAATAACTTAATAAAATAATAATAATAATAATAGTAATAATAATCCTATTATTATCTCACCAAAATAATAATAATGTTAATAACTTAATAAAATAATAATAATAATAGTAATAATAATTCTATTATTATCTCACCAAAATAATAATAATGTTAATAACTTTAATAAAGTAATAATAATAATAATAGTAATAATAATCCTATTATTATCTCACCAAAATAATAATAATGTTAATAACTTTAATAAAGTAATAATAATAATAATAGTAATAATAATCCTATTATTATCTCACCAAAATAATAATAATGTTAATAACAATAGTAACTATAATAAATATAATAATAATAATAATATTCCCACCAATATCAATATTATACACTATATTATTATATTCACCAAAACACCACAAATAATCCTCCCATATCAGGGACACCCACCAATAATAATATTCATACCGATGATAATAATAATAATAATAATAATGATAATAATATTAATAATAATAATAATAATAATAATAATAATAATAATAATAATAATAATAATAATAATAATAATAATAATAATACCACCAATATTACTATTAACTATTATATTATTATCTCCACACCACCAATGATCCTTATATATCAAGGATACTCACCAATCACATACCAACACACCCCACCTAAGGGCACACCAACATAAAATAATTAAATTAACACCAAAATAACTAAATAAATAAAATGGGTGTTACAACTCTCCCCCACTTTAAGTATTTTCGTCCTCGAAAATTACCTGATGGAACACTTCCGGATACGCTTCCCGCATCCTTCATTCCAACTAACAGGTCACACTGCCTTCTGCAGCACCTCCCCAAGTTACTTTTACCAAAGATATCTCCTCCCTTCGGAGTTGTTTCTCGCTCGTCCAAACGAAATAGCAATGCCTCAACAATCAAATTATTTTCACTTGTACATCATCCACCTGATTCAATGTACTTTCTCAACTAAGACACATGAAACATATCATGCCAATTCATAGCGACAGCGGGAAAAACGGTCTAACATGTTACTCCTCCCATGCCTCTGCTGCGCCACTCTGATACAAACCACAGAACACGGTGTGAACTTCTGAGACTTTGAAGCTCGACCAACATCAGTCACCGGCGTGACTCTCCAAACATATCTTTCCTTGGATCCTCTTGATCTTTTCAGCCATCTCCACATGATTTTCAGGTCTGAGCATAACACTCTCACTCGACCCATTCCAACACAGTAGAGTCCTACACTCCCTATTTCACCAAGCCACATATAGTGCCATTCTGACACTAGGATGGTAACCGTTATTATAGGTAACTCAATCAACGGTAATTAATCATCCCACAATCCACCTCGATCCAACACCCAAGCTCTCACCAATTCTCTACAGACTCAATAGTCCTCTCTGACTGACCATCAGTTTGCGGATGGTAAGTCGAACTCAACTTCAACTTAGTACCCGAAGCTTCCTGTAAGCCCTTCCAAAATCTCAATATAAACCTCAAATTTCCATCTGACACAATATTCGTCAGTATCTCATTCAACTTCACCACTTTCTCAATATGCATCTCATATATTCTCAACACGGAATAGTTAATCCACTCCTAACAATTCAAATTAAAATTATGTCTTTACAAATTCTTTGGAAATCTCAACACCAATTTCGTGAAAATACTACCTGATTTCCACTCTGGAATATTTAACGACTGCATCAGACTCAACAGTCTCTGATGTTCACTCTTCGAATTCCTACAATTCTAACCAGCATATTCCACCTCAACTACTCCTCCCCTTATCCATGGTCTCCAAAACAATCTACTCAAATTCGGTTACTTCTTCATAGCACTGGGATGGATACTCCATCTACCCCAATGTATTTCTTCACGAGTACTTCTACTCCCCTCAACAACATTTGGTACACATACTCTATCATAACATCTCGTGGTATTATTTCCACAAGCCCGACAATCCACTCCTCGACTCTAATTTATCAACTTCAACTAATTCACTACTCGACCCAAATTTCTGACTTTCTCGGTTCTTCTCAAGGATATCACTAGTCAGATCTTAATAATAAAAGATTAACTCCATAAGAAGTATCCTTACTCACACAACGCATATTATGAAATTTCTCAATCAGTTCTACCTCTTTTCACCATCATCTTCGGTAAACACAAACATTTCCAACTCACCGCATCATCTACCACATCCACTTTACCCAAAGGGTAATTACACTCAAAGTCGTAATCCTTCAGAAATCCTAATTATTTCCTCTGCCTCATTTTCAACTTTTTCAAATCAAACAAACACCTTAAACTCTTAAGATCACCAAACATCTCCGATCTCAGTCTGAACTTTCGAAGCCTCCGACTCCGGTACAACCACAATAGCAACCAACTCTAAATCACTGGTCGGATGGTTTCTCTTACACACTTCGAGTTGCCTTTTGCATAACTGAAACTCGCTGAAGTTGTCTTTAGCAAATCCCCTAATTATATCAACAAGCATCACAAACACCACAATTAGTTCTATCGGATTCGGTAGAACTTTCCTTACGGAAGTATATCACCGCTCTCTTTCTAACACTGATAACTCTAGTTCCTTATGCTCAACATAATCCTCTATACTCTTCGAATACCTTAAAATATCATTTATCAACACAACCATTGCCTTATATAAATAATTAAAGAAGATCCCATGCCAAGTGGACAAACAAGTTGTGAGTTATAGCGGGAACACATACCGTACCGCCCGTCCTTACCACAACATTCAAACACACTTCATCAATAAATAGATTAAATCTATGTCAATACTTCACCATCTCATAGATAATTTCAATAGCTTTCCAACGCTTCGAACCGGGCGTCATTCCGAATTACGGTTCTCCCGTTACGACAAAAATACCACAACAACATTTTTCTGCTCAGGGCACTTCGCCAGGCGAATCTCGGCGAACATGACAGTCCCGAAATTCTATTTTCGACCATTACCTGACTTCCGAGTGTCCGATTTCGATTCCGTAAAAAGCTGCGATCTCGGAATTCAACGTATAACCATAATTTCATACTTAGGAGGCCGTCCAACACACTTTCAATCTTTAAATATTTTAAAACCCGATTACTTCCAATCTCAACAGCAGATCGTGGAGCCTCCTATTACGATACCACTTCGACCTTCGACACCACATCACAACAATTCTACTCGCGATCTCACGAACACGGAAACTCACGTCCTTCAATCAATTGATCCATCAAATCATTAACTCTTGGAAGCGAACACTTATCCTTGACAGTCACCTTGTTCACTTATCTATAGTTCATCCAAAGCTTCACAAAACCTTCTGTCTGTCTAACCAACAAAATTGGTGCACCTTACGGTAACACACTCAAACAAAAGGACCTCTCCCCCAGCGGGTCTTCAAGTTGACTCTTCAACTTCTCCAATCCCAACGTAAACATACAATATGGAGTCATCAATATCAGACTCGTCCCAAAACAAAATAAACGTGTAAGCTTTACTTCACACTCCGATAGTAAATCGCTTACTTCCTCAGGGAACCTCCGGCAATTTCAACAAATTGACAAATCCCAATTTTCTCACTTTCCTTCTCATTCGAAGGTTCCGTCAAAGTAAACGTCTCAACACCGTATTACGCCAACTCCTCAAAATAATCCCTTAAGCACTTAGCTTAACTCAGGACAATTCATTGCTCACGCCACACAAGCTTGCAAGACACGTCTATCCCATCCAACACAATCCCGTCTACTATTAACAAGAGATTAAGGGTGATCAGTTCCTCAATTTGTTAATAGACAGCCGAAATCATGATGGGGTACAAACCATCTTTACCAAACTATGATAGCATTCCTCAACACATTAAGCCACCACACCGTAGCATTCCGGAGAATTACAAACTTCTCCCCCACTGGAATCATTCCTGCTTCTGCAGACAAGGTTAGGAAATAAACACGTACCGACAGTGTTTTCACACACATGCCGTATACTAGGGATTTAAACCACAACACCAGGTTAAACAACACACAGTCTCCATCCCAAAGGACAGACTCAACTCAACTCAACAACACTGGCCGGACGGACCGACCTGCTCTGATACCAATTGTAACACCCCACTTCCCGTATTAAATAAAATATAAATATTATAATAATAATCAGAGTTTTCACCAAAAAGTGGGATATCACATCTCCAAATTTTATAAAAATACTTTATTCATTCTTTTCAAAATAATACAGCGGAATTTGTTTCATAAAGTAAAATACATCAAAACATGATACGTCACAGGATTTCAACATGTTTGACATAAAACAATTACAACACCCATATCCCGTGTTACGTATCAGAGCATCCTAGACTCGACGGTCACACCAATATCCAAGCTAGCCAAACACCTGGATTATCTGTACTTCCGAAGAAGCACAGACCACAACAACAACAAAGGGGTGAGAAATAATGATCAGAATATAATGGTAATGTAATACATGTAAATAAGGTAGTAAAACACACCAACACACCAATATTCACCCCCAACAACTCCATATGACGAACATACTGTTCAAATTACAATATAACATATTATAATGCAAATATGCAACTCAACACCATGCATGCGGTACCGACTCATTGGTTCATTCAATCGAACCTGGATAGATCACTTACGCTCCTCCTGAGACATGATCTATCCCCCACCATTCTCCACAAAGGAGTACGGATGAATCACTTACGCTCCTCCTGAGACATGATTCATCCCACCAAAACACCATGATATGCACACACCAATGCATAACTAATATATTTAGGCATTCAACGTGCACACGATCCTCCTGATCATATCATCATACACCAATGCACATATGTACAGATATAACATACACCAACACCATATAAATCAACCAGATAGTAAACAAGTTCATACTTTAACACCAAGATATAACATATCCCACCACTCGGGGGTACGCGATCCTACTGATCACTACATACATATACATCAACTAATTGTCCACCAGTCATTATTACGGGGAACATGCACTATCACCAAGTACACAAGTTAGTTCCCACACTCATCATTCTTACAGTGCATCAAGGCCAAACTGTACCTATCATCTCAACTCAGATCCTCAGTCTATTCTAGTACCAATCTTGCACATTACCGTAACCAATAGGCTTCTAATTCCTATTCCCAAAATCATCACCTACACACTCTATCGATACCTCAAAAGCCCTACAGAATTTTCCCTAAAAACTGTAAAACACCCTATATGCCCTATATGCCAAATCATCCCAAAACACCAATTCATTAACATTGTTATCATCAAACACAAACACACCAATAAACATTATACTTACCAATTATCCTATACTTCCTACTCTATAACCAACATTACGGTACATTACCGACACTTCAGAGTCACTCTGAATCTCACCAAGGTCCTAACCATAGTCATTAACGACACTATAGCACTACTAAAAATAAGACATTTGGTTAAATGATTTTACATCATATTTTTAGATATATGATGTGAAAAATATTTGTTAAAGGATTTTACATCAGATTTATAAACAATATGATGTGAGAAATATTTGATTTAAAGATTTTACATCAGACATATATTTCCACTGATGTAAAAAATAACGCGGTGGCAATGTCGTAAATAATAAGAAATTTTGTTATAAAGGATTTTACATCGGGCCATTTATCCCAACCGATGTAAAAAGTTCTCAATAAAAAATAAATAAAATGGGTGAAACATTTTACATGGGCCATGTACCCCATCTGATGTAAAAAATAATGTGGTGGCAGTGTCGTAAATAATAAAAAAATTTGTTATAAAGGATTTTACATCGGTTGTTTATCCCAACCGATGTAAAATTCCTTAATAAATAAATAAATAAAATAGATTAAGATTTTACATCAAGCCAATTTGCCCAACTGATGTAATAAGATTCTAAATAAAAATTTAAATAAAATTGATTAAATATTTTACATCAGGCCTATTTGCCCAACCGATGTAAAATGTTTCTTAAAATCCCAAAACCCTATCTGAAAACTTAAGATTCTCCAACTCCCAAAAATCTCTTATCATTCTTCTTCACTTCCACCGTCTCCGTCTCCATTTTTCTTCTTCTTCGCTTCCACCATCATTGTTTTTCTTCTTCCTCCTCCGCCACCGTCTACCATTCTTCTTCCTCCGCCGCCACCGTCCGTTATTCTTCTTTTTTTTTTTCCGCCACCACCCATCCCTTCGCCGAAGATGAGGTGAATCCCTTTTCCGTAAGTTTCTCATCGTATTTTCTCTAATTAATTATTTTCTCTATGTTTATTCAAAATAGGATTGATACTCGTACATGTATATCATAGGTTGTTCTTAATTAAAATAATAAATAATAAATAAAAGGTACTGGTGATGCTACTCATAATAAAAAATTTTGTTATAAAAAATTTTACAACCGAGGTAAAAGTCCTCAATAAATAAATAAATAAAATAGATTAAGTCATTTTAATTGAAATTTTTTTAAGTGATTTATATTTAACTCATAATAATTGCATGATATTTTAATTTTGTAACATAAAAGGATTAAACAAAAATTTCAATTCTTTAGTATATATCATCTAGATTATATTTTTTTAAAATTCATATAAAATGTGATTACATGCACTAATTATAAAATTGTATAAAAAATACAGATATTATGAGATGCTTCTTCATATTAATAAAAAATATAGATTAAGTCATTTTACATCGGGTTGTTTATCCCAACCGATGTAAAAAGTTTTTCAATAAAAAAATAAATGGATGTAAAAGTCCTCAATAAATAAATAAAATAGATTAAGTCATTTTAATTGAAATTTTTTTAAGTGATTTATATTTAACTGATAATAATTGCATGATATTTTAATTTTGTAACATAAAAGGATTAAACAAAAATTTCAATTCTTTAGTATATATCATCTAGATTATATTTTTTTAAAATTCATATAAAATGTGATCACATGCACTAATTATGAAATTGTATAAAAAATACAGATATTATGAGATGCTTCTTCATATTAATAAAAAATATAGATTAAGTCATTTTACATCGGGTTGTTTATCCCAACCGATGTAAAAAGTTTTTCAATAAAAAAATAAATGGATTAAACGTTTTACATCGGGTCATTTTGCCTAAGTGATGTAAAAAGTTTTTCAATAAAAAAATAAATGGATTAAACGTTTTACATCAGGTCATTTTGCCCAACTGATGTAATAAGTTTCTCAATAAAAAATTAAATAAGATTTATTAAACCTTTTACATCAGGCCAATTAGCCCAACTGATGTAATAAGATTCTAAATAAAAATTTAAATAAAATTAATTAAACCTTTTACATCAGGCCTATTTGCCAACCGATGAAAATGTCTCTTAAAATCGCAAAACCCTATCTGAAAACTTAAGATTCTCCAACTCTCAAAAATCTCTTATCGTTCTTCTTTTTCGCTTCCCCGTCTCCATCTCCATTTTTCTTCTTCTTCGATTCCACCATCATTGTTTTTCTTCTTCCTCTGCCGCCACCGTCTACCATTCTTCCTCCACCGCCACCGTCCGTCATTCTTCTTCTTTTTTTTCCGCCGCCACCAATCCCTTCGCGGAAGATGAGGTAAATCCCTTTTACGTAAGTTTCTCATCATATTTTATCTGATTAATTATTTTCTCTCATCATATTTACATAATGTTGATGAATTAGTTAGCCATATACTGACACAAGAATACAAAAACCAAATATGTTTATTCCCAATTTATAAAATACAAAAAATAAATATGTTTATTCAAAATAGAATTGATACTCGTACTCGTACATGTATATCATAGATTTGATACTGGGACTCACATAAGACAAACCTATAATATACATACAAACTAGGATTGACACTGGGACTCACATAGAGACAAACGAACATTTCAATTAGATCTGGGAGGAATAACAGTAAAATTATTTTGAAATTAGTTATGTATATACATACCTATAAAGGTTATAATATTGGATACAATGATTTTTTTTTCATGTTGAAGTGTTTATATAAAAGTGACCACTCTTTTGTGAAATACTAACTGCACTGTACACTTACACTTGTATACCATACGCATAACCTCACCTTTCTTTCATTTTTTCTGCTAAAAGACATAACCTATGTATAAATTTTTAGTCCTTTTAATATATATATATATATATATATATATATATATATATATATATATATATATATATATATATATATATATATATATATATATATATATATATATATATATATATATATATATATATATATATATATATATATATATATATATATATATATATATATATATGCGCCGATGTTATTCTTCAAAATGTATACATGTTGATGTGATTTAGCCATACTCTTTTTATTAGTAGTGCCATTTAATTTTAAATTGTATATACATAATTTTTGTTAGTTTTTTTAAATATATATATAAAGTTTCTTTATTGTAGGTTTTATATATATATATATATATATATATATATATATATATATATATATATATATATATATATATATATATATATATATATATATATATATATATATATATATATATATATATATATATATATATATATATATATATATATATATATATATATATATATATATATATATATATATATATATATATATATATATATATATATATATATATATATATATATATATATATATATAGATAGAGAGAGAGAGAGAGAGAGAGAGAGAGAGAGAGAGAGAGAGAGAGAGAGAGAGAGAGAGAGAGAGAGAGAGAGAGAGAGAGAGAGAGAGAGGAGAGAGGGAGAGAGAGAGAGAGAGAGAGAGAGAGAGAGAGAGAGAGAGAGAGAGAGAGAGAGAGAGAGAGAGAGAGAGAGAGAGAGAGAGAAAAAACACCTGGCAAAGTCAGATTGATTTGAAATTTTTTTTTTTATCATAAATAGTAGAACCAAACTCAGTGAGCTCTAATCCTTTTCGTAAATAACTAGAATTGTTAACTAATCGGTGTATTCAAAATAAAATTGTTTATTCAAAATAAAATAAAATTGTTAACTAACCATGCATTACTTATTTTTATTATTTATGTTTGGTTTGTTGTTCATCTCATGTGTATTCTTCTAATAGGTTGTTTTTGCTTTCAGTTTGGTTGAATTTTAAGGTGCTGTCACCACCGCCACCGTCCGTCATTCTTCTTCTTTTTTTTTTCCGCCGCCACCAATCCCTTCGCCGAAGATGAGGTGAATCTCTTTTACGTAAGTTTCTCATCATATTTTCTCTGATTAATTATTTTCTCTCATCATATTTACATAATATTGATGAATTAGTTAGCCATATACGTACGGACACAAGAATACAAAAACCAAATATGTTTATCGTGTACTGCTACTTATTTTTAATCCCCAATTTATAAGATACAAAAAATAAATATGTTTATTCAAAAGCGTACATGTATATCATAGGTTGTTCTTAATTAAAATAATAAATAATAAGTAAAAGATACTGGTGATGCGACTCATAATAGTAGAGAAACTAAATCCATGCATTGCTTATTTTTATTATTTATGTTTGGTTTGTTGTTCATCTCATGTGTATTCATCTAATAGGTTGTTTTTGCTTTCAGTTTGGTTAAATTTTAAGGTGTTGTCTCCCGTATAGGTTTCTATTCTCAACGTGAAATTTAAGGTGCTGTCTTTCACTTGGAAAAGTTAACTATTCTCAACGTGAAGTTTTGATATTATTTTCTACTGAAAGAAATATCTTATTTTTTAGTTTCTATTGGAGAGACAAGCTTGAGCTTTTTCTACTTTCCAGCACTCTGGCGGTGATAACAACGATAAATAAGGTATCTTTAATAGTACATGATTTTACTACTTTTAATAATAGCTTTTTGTAAAAATGTCAAATAATTTTGATGTCAATTTGGTGCTATTTGGGTTAAATTTGAGTAATAGAATTTTATGCAAATACCATTGTGTTAGGAATAATTTTTATGATTTAATTTAATGCCACATGTTTGCACGTAGAGACTTTGTTCTCTCTAATGTGTCCAAAGGAGGGACTATTGTAGATATCACAATGATTTAACTCTGTATGTGTTAATTTCGGAACATAGGTATGGATCATAGTTGGATGAGAGCTAATCGATTAAGTGCTGAGTACGAGCATGGAGTGATGGAATTTATACAGTTTGCTGAAAGTAATGCTAAAAAAAATTTTCCTCCTCCTAAAAGTAGTGCTGAAAAAAGTAGTATTTTTGATAACATAGATATTTGATGTGTTTTTTGTGTTTCCACGCACACGTACAGAGACCATTGGAAATTAATAGTCATTTGTCTAAGAGACAATATTGTGGTCGTCTTTTGTTCACTTCATCGGGAACTTAATCCAACCATGAAGAAAATTGTTACAAAGTAAGTTTATATTTTATGTGAATTTTGTTATAGTATATGTTATATCTCATATACATAAAATTTTACAAAAGTAATTTCATATTTTATGTTGCTCTATATGGATTTTTTTTTCTGAATTAGTGCTTTCGGGGTTTATCAAATGGCAAATGGAAATAGAAAAAAGGCTACATGACTCCAACCCAAAGTAAGCATCATGTAAATTATAATTTTATATTTAATTTTATCATAAGTATTCACTAATTGTGTCATTTATTTTAGACAAGGCGACAACATAACTCTATTGACTGTGGATACTATGTTATGAAAAATATGTTGGATATTGTCTCTGCCAACATAACCGAGTCTTGGTTGCAGGTAAATAAAAATAACTTTACTTTGTTATTTACTTTGCGTTTGCAACTTAAGGTGAATTTTCAAAGAATAACTTTATATTGCTATTTACATATTGTAGGTATTTGATGATCCAACAGAATTAACACAAGATGATTTGTATGATTTGCGACTCTGTTGGGCAAAATGTTTCTTTGAGTTATATAAAAATTAAGCTTTATATGGTGAGTTATATAGAATTGTCTATGTATACCTGATTTGAGTTTCTTGATTTTGGTATTGTCTGCTGATGTTTATTGTTATTATTATTTATTGTCAGCAAATGTGATTTTGGTGTTCTCTACCGAAGCTAGCTACAACGGATTTCTTGTGGATTGCATGTTAGTATTCAAGTGTGGTAAAGGACTTATAAATGGTTGAATATTGAAGAATATGCGCACTAGATTAGTACTTTTGTAAATCAATTTGTACTTTTGTAAATCAATTTCTTGTGGATTGAACAATTGTATGTATACTAGATTAGTACTTTTGTAAATCAATTTGTTCATGTTGAAGAATATGTGTATCCTAGCTATTTGGTGCAATGAAACTAAAAGGTTAGTTGAAAAAATATAAAAAATTCCATACCAAATAGGGACTAAAATTTGGTATGTGTGATGTTGGAAAAATATGAAAAATTAGGTACCAAAAAAATTACAGGGATTCCATATCGATTCAGATAAAAATTAGTATAAATATTTAAGAAAAACAACCTACATTTTACATCGGGTGGGTGTGCCTAAAAACCGATGTAAAAACATAAATTTTGAACACCTTTTACATCGGGTCAAAAAGGAAACTGATGTAAAAAAACATACCTATGACACCTTTTACATCGGGTCAAAAAGGAAACCGATGTAAAAAAAACACACCTATGACACCTTTTACATCGGTTCTACTGACCAACCGATGTAAAAAATCACCTATGACACATTTTACATCGGTTCCGAATAACAACCGATGTAAAAAGTGCTTTTTTTTAATAAAAAAAATTAATAATAATATATTTCACATCGGGCTTAACTGTCAACCGATGTAGTAGATGTATTTTTTACATCGGTCTATGACCCGATGTAAAATGTCTTTGATTTACTACATCGCTTGGCTTTACATCGGACCCAGACCCGATGTAAAATGTGTTTTTGGCCCGATGTAAAAAGTCATTTCTGCACTAGTGTAGGGAAACAACACATAATTTCCCCCAAAGCTATAATCATGGTCATTTACCCACACCACAGTAACAACACAGAATCTCACCAAAACTCTATTTATATTTACTATCAACACTGCAGTAACAACATATAATTTTCCCCAAAGTTATAATCATGGTTATTACCCACACTACAGTAACAACACAGAATCTCACCAAAACTCTATTTATAGTTACTATCAACACTGCAGTAACAACATATAATCTCACTAACATCACCATAATATATATACACCAAATTCACCAATACCAATCAACAATTCATCAATGTCAAGCATCAATTTATCATCAGCAACAATAATAACAAGCATGCCAATATAAAAATTCATAGATCGGAATTTTCCTACGGGGTTAAGGAATCCCCTCTACCCTATACATGTATATACCATCCCAAATCAAGTTTCTCCCCTCTTACCTTGTTAATCGGTTGATCAATGAAAGAACCCTCCAAGGTTTGGCCAATTCTGATTTTCCTCTGTATCCTTCGTTCTTTGCTCCCTTTTCCGTTCCCTTTTCCGTTCTCTCCTTTCTATCGTTCTTTTTCCACTTTCTCTAACTTCTCACAATGTATCGTAAAACTACTAATCCCTCACGTTTCTATTTTAATTCTCTAATCCCAATAATAATAATAACTTAATAATAATAATAATAATAATAAAAATGTAATAATAATCCTATTATTATCTCACCAAAATAATAATAATGTTAATAACTTAATAAAATAATAATAATAATAATAGTAATAATAATCCTATTATTATCTCACCAAAATAATAATAATGTTAATAACTTAATAAAATAATAATAATAATAATAGTAATAATAATCCTATTATTATCTCACCAAAATAATAATAATGTTAATAACTTAATAAAATAATAATAATAATAGTAATAATAATTCTATTATTATCTCACCAAAATAATAATAATGTTAATAACTTTAATAAAGTAATAATAATAATAATAGTAATAATAATCCTATTATTATCTCACCAAAATAATAATAATGTTAATAACTTTAATAAAGTAATAATAATAATAATAATAGTAATAATAATCCTATTATTATCTCACCAAAATAATAATAATGTTAATAACAATAGTAACTATAATAAATATAATAATAATAATAATATTCCCACCAATATAAATATTATACACTATATTATTATATTCACCAAAACACCACAAATAATCCTCCCATATCAGGGACACCCACCAATAATAATATTCATACCGATGATAATAATAATAATAATAATAATGATAATAATAATAATAATAATAATAATAATAATAATAATAATAATAATAATAATAATAATAATAATAATAATAATAATAATAATAATAATAATACCACCAATATTACTATTAACTATTATATTATTATCTCCACACCACCAATGATCCTTATATATCAAGGATACTCACCAATCACATACCAACACACCCCACCTAAGGGCACACCAACATAAAATAATTAAATTAACACCAAAATAACTAAATAAATAAAATGGGTGTTACAGAAAATCTCACCCGTGAGAAGGCTCAGTTGGAGGAGCAGCTCAAGCAGCATAATTCAAAACCTCTTTAGTGTCTTTACTAGCTTTTATTTAGCTTTTATTTGGGACTCTTTAAAAGAATATTTATGTAATCCGTTTCGATTTAATAAAACGTTTCTTTTTACCGCAATGCCCATAAATAGAGGAATCCCATGAAGTCCTACTCATCCTGCATCTACATTTTTTTGCATTAGCATTTTGCATTTTTTAGCATGTGCATGTGTCCCTTCTCCTCTGCGTCCTCATTCAGTCTTCTGTCTTTGTCTGTCAGTTGACATCTCAAGCTTGAAGTATTACTTAAGGATAGCAAGGAGAACGAAAGATATGGATCGCATGACTAGCTTCAGAGTAAGGACTGATTCGACATTTGATTATCCCTCCGACGACTTTGCGCAACAAGTGGATGTTCCTGTGCAACTTCAACCTTCGCAAGACAACCTGTTTGTTGATCCTCAAAACACTCCTACTGAGAAAGGAATGGATGATCCTAGATTCATAGCAATGGAGAAAGAACTTCGTGGTCTCCAAGAACATGTAAAGATGATGAGAGGAGCTACCGCATCAGGTCTTGGTGCTCACGAACTATGTTTAGTTCCAGGTGTAATTATTCCTCCAAAGTTCAAGATGCCTGTCTTCGAAATCTACAAGGGTATCAGCTGTCCAAAATACCACTTTACAATGTTTTGTCGAAAGATGACTGCTTATATTGACAACGACAAGCTGATGATCCACTGCTTTCAAGAAAGTTTATGTGGGACATCCTTGATATGGTACGTGAAGCTGCAAAGTAACCACATTCAGTCTTGGGAAGACTTAGTTGTTGCTTTTGTGAAGAAACACCATCACAATTTAGGTATAGCCCCAGACAATGAAGATGACAGTGGACCTTCTAGAGAATTCATAGCTCCGGTACCCCGTCCTTAACATCAGTATGCAATGCCCGCTCAGCGCGAACAACAACCACCTCCTAAGCAGAAGTTGGCTTCTCCAGATCAACCACAAAATCGACAGCTTCGGAGAAGGTATCAGAGGATGCCTCTGGACACTCCAAGAGAGGGAATTCAGCGGTTTGATCCCATCCCTGTGAAATATGCTGACCTGTTTCCAATTTTGATTCAGAGAGGTCACATCCAAACGAAAGCTCCACCTAAAGTACCTGAGAAACTCCCGTACTAGTACAAAGCTGACAAATTTTGCCCATATCATCAAGGTGCTCCTGGCCACGACATTGAGAGCTGCTATGGTTTGAAGGCAGACGTTCAAGAATTGGTTAAGAGCGGAATCTTTTCCTTCGAGGGTTCTAATCCTGACCCCAACATGGCTCATCCTCCGAGGACATGATCCAAGGTTATCAGAAGACTACACATCAGACGATTCTGCCAATTTCTCCATTTCAAGGCGTAATAAAGAAGGGTTTGTCCGACTTTTCACTTAATTTTGCTTTTGTGTTTTTGTTTCTTTGATTAAAAGTATTTTTGGCATGTAAGAACATGTTATTTTGAATAAGTAATACAATAAATGTTTGTCTTGAAGAAATCCATTTGTTTTCACTCAAATTGTTTTCAAAATTATCTATAACGCCAACTTTACCCGATCTCTTGAATTGGGAGGAGGATGATGAAGTAAAACACATGATCTTTTGTTGTATGCTTCGAATAAAAACCCTACTGATGATGTAAAGCATTTTTCCAACCATCTAAACACCAAAATAGTTAACCTTTCTTTAAGCCTCGAGAAAAGATATGTTTTTTCTCTCAAACCGAAACCTCGTTTTTAGCCTGGGGCAGGGTGATATCAAAAAAATGATGAACATCTTTCAAAAAATTGGGTGGGCAAAAATATACTAACCCTTTATTCCTCCATTTTATGAGTCATAAACTAAGCCATATACGACCCTTCAAAGTCCCAATTGAAGTAAGGTTTAGTTCGAAAGCATACGCAACGAGATATCGTTTCCTGACTCCTTGAGCTATGCTCAAATTAAATCGGCTTTATAAATAATTTTAATTTATATCCTAACTAGTGATCTCGGTCACCAGTTATTGTGATATCTCTTTTCAAAACTTCAAGACAAACGCGTGTTGCGTTACCCGTTTTAGAATTAACATTTCTGACTTGCTAAAATCGCTTGATATCTTAGAAAGATTACAAACAGACTTTGATGGACTAGAAGACCTTGCCAACCTGGGGAAATATATTTTGCAAGAAGTTTGATCCGTACCAGTCTTGGTTTCATCAAAAGCACAAAATTGGAAGACTCGATTATACCGCCAATTAGGGGCAGTTACGTCGAGATTCAGTGAATCTCTCTAGAGAGTTTGAAAACAGTGGGGCAATTGGACATCAAGTTTTCTGTAAAATCCTCTCTAGATGTTTTTTCTAAGCCATGTGACTTAAGGCATTTGAAATTTGAGGCGAAGCGGATGTTTATTTCATCCACAGGAAGCTCAACTCCGACATGTTCAACAAACTATGATGACCCATGATATTTATTTTATCCCCTATGAAGCTTCAGCTTGGGTACCTCCGTCTACAACTTCGTACAACCATTCAACCTTATCAAGATGTTATGCCCCAAATAGATTGATCTCTATTTCCCAAAGGAAATTTTGAAGCCCTGAAACAAGAGTGTGATCCCATATCTGGTTCTCCGTTTATCCCCAGTGGTACTTCTATCTTCGAAGATTGGTCGAGATGTTTATCCCGAGATGTTTGTTTCATCTCCGGTCGCCTCTTTCTATTTGTTTTGTCAGCATAAGCATACGCATAGCATATAAGTAGACAGCATGGCATGTGCATTTGTTTGCATTCTTGGTGTTTATTTTATTCTGTCGTTTTGGCTGTAGTTATCCCTAGGTGTTTGGGTGCGTCTTATCCCTCCAATTAGATTTGTCGACCCTAGGCAGAAAAAAGCACAATGTTTCATTTTTCCCCATGGAGTTCAACCCTCATGGAAGACGGCTATTTTAGTACAATTCCATTTGAGTTCATACCTCAATGGTCGAGTCTTATTTGATAGTTTCTCTTCAGATATTTCCTGAATTGAACTTCAGTCCTTGACAATCACATTGTGGACATCTCCAACCTTTTGAACATGGATCAAGTGTGCATTTATTTTGCACCCTATTCCCCAGGAAGAATATTCATGAAGACAGACATTTCTTCAACAATTTTTTCTCGAACATCTACATTTGGACTATAACAATCTCTTTATTTGAGCAGCCCGTTTTGATCAAGATCTTATTCAAAACGACAAACGACGATTCCTACAAGACAGTTCATTTACCCTCAGTGGGTCCTTCAACATTATTGATTCATCAGAGAAGACAATTACAGGAATTTCACTTTATTTGAGAATTCACATATTTTTACAACAACAAAGGTACTCCCCAGGAATATATTCCCCAGCGAGTTCATCACACAAGTTTACTTCCGTCAAGTGACATCTCCCTGAAGAAGTCGAAGAAGTTTATCACAATAGTCTCTCTTTATTTAAGGAGACATACATTACAATTCAACCGGCTCACATCTCTTCCGAAGATCCCCGGTGAAGCTCTACATTTACAACATATTACATCTACAGTCTACAACGACAACTACAGTCTACAACGACAACTACAGTCTACAACGACATCTACAGTCTACAACGACAATCATTCGAACATCTTTCAGTTCCTGCTTAATCTCGGCAGTAGATTCCTAGAAGACCTCGTCAGTAGGTAGTTTCTGGTTAATCTCGGCAGTAGATTCCCAGAAGACCTCGGAAGTAGGTAGTTCAATTCCATTTCCTGGTTAATCTCGACAGTAGATTCCCAGAAGACCTCGGCAGTAGGTAGTCCTATTTCAGTTCCTGGTTAATCTCGGCAGTAGATTCCCAGAAGACCTCGGCAGTGGGTAGTTCTATTTCATTTCCTGGATAACCTCGGCAGTAGATTTCCAAAAGACTTTGTCAGAAGTATTTCTCCAACAGACTTCAACACAGAACCTCGGCAGTAAATTCCTAACAGAAAATATTTTGGCAAAACTATTCTCAATTACAGTTACAAGTCTCGACAGTAGACTTCTCCCGATGATATCTTGAATCAACTACATTTGACGTATACAGTAGATTCCTCAAGAGGATTTCTCTTCCAAGTTTCTTCACATCATACGTACAAACACTTGGTGATTGCCAATCCTTCCCCGTGGAGCCTCGCTCATTGAGCCTGTTCTTCTCGTGCGTGGTGTCTAGTTTCTCCCACGTGGCGCCATTTCTCCACAAAATCCCGTCTATTTCGCATTCTCATAGCATTGCACATCATTTGCATTCGGTGGTTTCTTAAGGCCAAAACTTCGCGCATGTTTGTATTTAAGTCCCTCCTATCTCGTCGAGACGGAGATTTCAATCTCCATACCTCCGGATAGAAGAAACTTAAATAGCGGCATCTGTTGCACCCTAATTTTTGACCATAAGATTCTACCTCCTTGTGCATTTTATTCCGCGTTTTTTTTTCTTTTTACTTTTGTGTGTATGTTTATTACGGCTAACCAGTGTTAAGCAGGTACAGTAATATCGAGCAAAAAAATCCTTACAGTCAGTTACCTCAAGGCACGACCAATGGATTTTGATTTAAAAGGTCCATTGGTTTCCATAGATTCGAATTTTCTATGTCGTTTCTCTAATAACATAGATTGTTTCTTAGTTATATCTCTATGTTTTGATGATAACACTTATGAATTTTGTATTCAAGAATTATATACTCTAAATTTGTTCTAGACTGTTTGCTACAGGTACTAAAGAAAATATTCTTAAAAGAGCAAATTTGGATCTGAACAATGATATTATGAAAGGCTTCAAAGGTTCAAGAGCATCTTAAATGAAGATCTGAACGCTGCTCCCAGAAGAATCTGAATGCTGTCTACTGAAGATTCTGAAGCAGGAGCCTCTAAAGAATAGAAGACTCTAAGAGATCAGAAGCTTAGTCATCAAAAGACTCTGAAGATACTGCGCTGCTTAAGTATTGAGAATCTGATATAGAAGACTCTTCTCTGATAGAATTACACGCTCAAGCACACAAGCTGCACATACTCTGATTCAGCACAATCTGAAGAACATCCCAAAACTCTGATGATCCAGAAGATCTCTACTTTGGAGATTCTGAAGATTCAGACTCTAATGTTGAAAGCTAAACTTATTTAGTGAAGAGAATTTGAATATGTACGTTGGCATATCTCAACAGCTCTTTCCTCTTCTGTGCTAGACACAAGAACACAGACAAAAAGGTTTTATATGTGCATTCCATTCTAAGGAAAGTTTCTGCAAAGTGAAGACAAAAGGCATCAGGCTTTTTCAGCACAGCCTCCAATGTAAAGACAAAAGGCTCCAGGATTTTCAGCACAGCCTTCAACGTTGAGAAGACTTCATGGATCTAAGTGCCTATATAAATAAGTCCACTCCATCTTCTTCAGTATCGAACTACTTGCAAAAATCACTCATCAAAGCAAAACTCTCAAAGCTCTTATAATTTATTTTTGCTGAAACATTGTTCTTAACTTAAGAGAAATATCACAGTTGTAATAACAGCTTATTAGAAGCATTCTTACTCTTGTAATAGTTTTACATTGTTTGTAAAAGGTTTTCCTTAAGAAGATCCAGTTGGGATCAGTAGCTCTTGAGAAGACTAAGAACAGTTGTTCTTAGGTGTTACTATTGTAATCTGTTTGATTAAATAGTGGATTAAGTCCTTGACTGAGAAAGGAAAATCACTCTTGAGAGGGTGGACTGGAGTAGTTGATTTCAACGAACCAGGATAAAAATAACTGTGTTTAAATCTCTGATTATTTGTCTTACTTATTCAACCCCCCCTTCTAAGTAATTTTCTCACCTTCAGTTGGCATCAGAGCTCCGGTTCTGCGTGTGCTACCACTTAACCGTGTCAGTAAAGATCCAGTGAGAAAAGTTACTTTGATAAATGTCTGTTTGTCATTATGGGTGATGTTTCTACATCCAATACAGCCAGATGCAACAAATATGAAGGGGATAGAATCAGCACAAAGCCTCCCATGTTTGATGGAGAAAAATTTGATTACTGGAAGGACAAGATAGAAAGTTTCTTCCTGGGGTGTGATGCTGATTTGTGGGACTTGGTTATTGATGGCTATGAACATCCTACAAATGAGGATGGCAAGAAAGTTGACAGAAAATCAATGATAGAAGTCCAGAAGAAGGATTTCAAAAATCACCATAAGGCTAGGACAATATTGCTTAATGCAATCTCTCATACTGAGTATGAAAAGATTACTAACAGAGAAACAGCTCATGGAATGTTTGAGTCACTTAAAATGACTTATGAAGGAAATTCTCAAGTGAAGGAGACCAAGGCTCTGGCGCTTATACAGAAGTATGAAGCGTTCAAAATGGAAGAATCTGAAAATATAGAAACTATGTTTTCTAGATTCCAGATCCTTACAGCTGGTCTAAAGGTTCTAGACAAGGGATACTCTACATCAGATCATGTAAAGAAAATCATCAGAAGTCTACCTACCAGATGGAGACCAATGGTGACTTCCTTGAAGATGGCTAAAGATCTGAACAAGATCTCTTTAGAAGAACTCATCAGCTCACTGAGGAGCCATGAAATTGAGCTTGAGGAAGATGAACCTCAGAAGAAAGAAAAAGGTAAATCTATTGCTTTAAAATCTAATAAATCTGCTAAAGCTTTGCAGGTTATTGAAGAAAGCTCTGAAGGATCTTCTTCTTCTGAAGAAGATGAATTATCCATGCTGTCCAGAAGGATCAACAGGCTCTAGAAGCACAAGGGAAAGAAGTTCAACAACTTCAGAAAATCTGATCATAGAAAGGAATCTTCTGGGCACAGAAGATTTGGCAAGAAAGAAGTTGTATGCTATGAGTGCAAAGAACCTGGGTATTATAAGAATGATTGCCCTAAACTTCAAAGAGAAAAACCTAAGAAGAACGTTGACAAAAAGAAGAAGGTTCTGATGGCAACATGGGATGACTCAGATGAATCTGAATCATCTTCTGAATCAGAAGAAGAATGTGCCAATGTTGCACTAATGGCCAGCACAAAAGATCGGGAGGAAGGAACCTCAGGATATGAATCAGATTCTGAATATGACGATGACGCTGAAGAGGTAATGGCTAAACTTACTAAAGAAGAACTGATAAAAGTTTTATCAGAAGTTCTGAAAAGTTATAACAATATCAAACTCAAATACAAGAAGCTGAAAAGCAGTCTTGAATCTGAGATTGATCTTCTGAAGACAGAACTTGTTGAGCAAAAAGAAATTAATCTGAAAATCAAAAGTGACTTTGAAACAACTCAACAAGAATCTGAATCTGAGACTAAGTCATGTGAAAACATTTTAGAAAAATATGACTCTAGCTTTCAGAGATTTCTTACTAAGAGCATAGACAGAAGAAAGATGGCTTCTATGATCTATGGTGTTAGTGGGAATAACAGAAGAGGTATTAGATATGAATCTTCATCTGGAAGTAATCCAAAATTTGTTGACAAACTTTTCATCAAGAAGACACCTCTGTATTCTCAATTTAAATTTGGTCACTTAAATGACATTAAACACACAAGCTCTGAGAAGAATACTTATGTGTTTAAACCCAAGGCAAGTCAGAATAAACATTATGTTGAAAAACAGAAGTTTAGACAAACCTACAAACCAACTAACCCCAAAGGACCCAAGAAGATCTAGGTACCTAAAAACAAAATAATTCATGTTGCAAATGTTCTTAGCAGCAAAGTCAGGACGCCAATCATGGTACCTGGACTCTGGATGCTCATGACACATGACAGGAGAAAGGTCTATGTTCCAAAGCCTGGAACTTAGATCTGGAGGTGACGTGAAGTTTGGAGGGAACCAGAAAGGCAAGATCATTGGATCTAGCACTATTGGAAATGGTAAACTTCCCTCTATAACTAATGTTTTACTTGTTGAAGGCTTAAAACATAACTTATTGTCCATAAGTCAATTAAGTGACAATGGTTATGATATTACCTTTAATCAAAAATGTTGTAAATCTATATGTCAAAAGGATGGTTGTATCCTATTTAGTGGTAAGAGGAAAAACAACATTTATAAAATAAATCTTTCAGAACTTAAAGTTCAAAATGTTAAATGCCTCTTGTCTGTTAATGAAGAGCAATGGGTCTGGCACAGAAGATTGGGCCATATTAATATGAGACGTATATCTCAGATTAATAAACTTAATCTTGTCAGAGGACTCCCTAATCTGAAGTTCACTTCAGATGCTCTTTGTGAAGCATGCCAAAAGGGGAAGTTTTCGAAAACATCTTTTAAATCAAAAAATGTTGTTTCTACTTCCAAACCACTAGAACTACTTCATATTGATCTGTTTGGACCAGTGAAAACTGCACCCATCAGAGGCAAGAAGTATGGATTAGTCATTGTTGATGACTATAGTAGATGGACATGGGTAAAGTTCTTAAAACACAAGGATGAGTCACATTCTGTGTTCTTTGACTTCCGCAAGCAAGTCCAGATTGAAAAAGATTTCAAAATTATAAAAGTCAGAAGTGATCATGGGGGTGAATTTGAAAATAAATATTTTGAAAAATATTTTTCTGAAAATGGCATTGCTCATGATTTTTCCTGTCCTAGAACTCCACAACAAAATGGGGTTGTAGAGAGGAAAAACAGGACTCTGCAAGAAATGGCCAGAACCATGATCAATGAGACAAATCTGGCAAAACACTTTTGGGCATAAGCAATCAACACAGCGTGTTATATTCAGAACAGAGTGTCTGTAAGACCTCTTCTGAAAAAGACTCCATATGAACTGTGGAAGAACAGAAAGCCTAACATTTCATATTTTCATCCTTTTGGATGTACCTGTTATATACTTAACACTAAAGAAAATCTTAACAAGTTTGATTCCAAATCACAAAAGTGTGTCATGCTTGGTTATTCTGAACGCTCCAAAGGCTACAGAATATTCAATACTGAAACAGAGATTGTGGAAGAATCTATTCATGTAAGATTTGATGATAAGCTTGGCTCTGAAAAGCCAAAGCAGTTTGAGAATTCTGCAGATAGAGAAGTGATTCTCACAGACTCTGAAGGATCATAGGCAGAAAAGGCTAAAGAAAAGGAATCTGAAGCAACTCGAGATGGTATTCCCCTATCTTCTCAATTGGACAACTTACACATTTCTGAAAGATCAAATGTCAGAGGATCTTCTTCCAGAATCAAGGCATCTCACCCAGAAAATGTGATTATTGGAAAGAAAGATGATCCAATCAGGACAAGATCCTATCTCAGAACATTTGAATCTTCATTGTTTGGCTTAGTGTCAATAATTGAACCAACATCTGTGGATGAGGCTCTGAAAGATAATGAATGGATTATTGCCATTCAAGAAGAGCTAAATCAATTCACCAGAAATGAAGTTTGGGATCTGGTTCCTAGACCTAAAGGATTCAATGTTATTGGAACAAAATGGGTCTTCAGGAATAAGTTGAATGAAAAGGGAGAAGTTGAAAGGAATAAGGCAAGGCTGGTTGCTCAAGGATACAGTCAACAAGAAGGTAGTGATTACACTGAGACATATGCTCCATTGGCAAGTTTAGAATCTATACGTCTTCTTATTTCATTTGCTGCACAGAATAACATCACTCTGTATCAGATGGATGTTAAAAGTGTATTTCTTAATGGTATTATAGAAGAGGAAGTATATGTCCACCAACCTCCTGGTTTTAAAAATGAAAACTTTCCAGATCATGTTTTTAAACTAAAGAAATCTCTTTATGGATTAAAACAAGCTCCCAGAGCTTGGTATGAGAGGTTGAGCAATTTCCTTCTGAAGAAAAATTTTATCAGAGGAAAAGTGGATACAACTTTATTCTGTAAAACTGTTAAGAAAGATTTGTTGATTTGTCAAATTTATGTAGATGATATTATTTTTGGATCAACAAATATTATGCTTGGAAAGGAGTTTGCTAAATGTATGCAGGAAGAGTTTGAAATGAGCATGATGGGAGAATTGAGATTCTTTTTGGGAATCCAAGTCAACCAGACTCCAGAGTGCACCTACATACATCAAACCAAATATGTTAAAGAGCTTCTGAAGAAGTTCAACATGGTTGATAGTAAAATGGCAAAGACTCCAATGCACCCAACAAGCACTCTAGGTAAGGAAGAGGTAAGTAAGAAGGTAGATCAGAAACTCTACAGAGGTATGATAGGATCTCTTCTATACTTGACTGCTTCTAGACCAGATATTCTGTTTAGTGTCTGCTTATGTGCAAGATTCCAATCAGATCCTAGAGAATCACACTTAACAGCTGTTAAGAGGATTCTAAGGTATCTGAAAGGTACTACTAACATGGGTCTGTGTTACAGAAGATCTGATGAATTTTCATTAGTTGGATTCTGTGATGCTGATTATGCTGGAGACAGAGTTGAACGTAAAAGCACTTCTGGAAGCTGTCAGTTTCTTGGAAGTCATCTGATCTCATGGTACAGCAAGAAGCAACCCACTATTGCACTATCAACTACAGAGGCAGAATACATTGCTGCTGCTGGATGTTGTACGCAGATGCTCTGGATGAAGAGTCAGTTAGAAGATTATCAGATCTATGAGAGTAATCTTTCTATCTTATATGATAATACTTCTGCTATATGTTTGTCAAAAAATCCAATCTTGCATTCTAAGGCTAAACATATAGAAATTAAACATCACTTCATCAGAGACTATGTTCAGAAGGGTGTAATCAATCTAGCCTTTGTTGATACAGATCATCAATGGGCTGATATTTTCACAAAACCCCTTGCTGAAGATAGATTTAAGTTCATTCTGAAAAATATTTGTATGGATTTTTGTCCAGAGTAATATTTATCAGAGGCAACCTCTCAGATGAAAAATGTTTAATGATCTGGAGTATTTCACCTGACTATTGTTCATTTATCTTTAATTAATTTATTTGTGTGAAAATCTGAACTAACAAACTCAGAAGATCTGAAAGTTGGAAACGTTTCATTTCTTGAGAGACATCATATGCACATACAAAGCAAACATGTGTCACTCAGTATCTGAAACGATGGAGTGCTCGACTGAATTGACGTTTGAGGTATTGCTTTGAAAATCTCATTTTTCTTGGTTTTCCCCCCAGCTGTCATAATTTTAATGTGAAATGATTATTTTCATTAAATGTTGTACAAACATGCGTTTGTGTCTTTTGTTGTGCCCAATCCTTGATTTTTTGGTTCTCTATAAATACCACCTATCACACTATTTTCACACTTTTCACATTCTCTACACTCATGCGTTTCTGTTCTCTCTTCAACCTCTTCCAAAACCCTAAACCCTAATCAAGATCTTCTTCTTCATCAATGGCTTCTACATCAAATACTGCTGAAAAATCCAACAAAACTATAATGTACAAGAAACCAGAACGCACCCTATTTACTCCAATAGCAGATCTTAAGGTTTTGTGTGAGAGCTTCATTGATCTTGAATCATTAAAGGAAAATGGGTTTGACCTAACACCTGCCATTAAAGCTCAAGGCTGGGAGAAATACTTTGAGAGATTGATGGGTCCTGTGTACCCAACTCTTGTAAAGGAATTCTGGATTCACGCTAGCGCTGTTCCTAAGTTTATTCACTCATCTGTTCTTGGGATGGAGATAGTGATTACTGAGAAACTAATCAGGCAACTGTTCAGTTATACCGAATCTGATGGAGTTTCAAACCTTGCTTCTTCACGTATTGATATGGCTAAGGTATATGAAGAAATCACTGTAGTTGGAACACTAACAAGTAAGGTTAAAGATCTGAAACCTATCTATAGGATCTGGGCAAATATATTGATGAGTACATTTTTTCACAGAAAGTCATCCAACTCACCAGACTATGTGAGTTCAGAACATCTGTATTTCATGTACTGCATCAGCCAGAATGTTAAGGTGGATTTGCCCTATCTGATCTTCAGTCATCTTCTGACTCATGTCAAAGAGACTAGAGAAGAGGTCAGAGCTAAAGCTGGGAAAGTTAGAACTTGGATACCTCTGGGAAGACTGATCTCAGACATCCTTGTTGAAAACAAGCTGGTAAAGCATCTGACAGATGCAAAGATAACAAAAGATCTGTCATACATCATTGGATCTGAGATAAATGGACTCAATCTGAAAAGGATGAAAATCATTTCAGAACTGAATGGAAAACTAAGGAAGATAAACTCTGAGGAGGTCCAAGGCAGAAGGATACCCTTGGAAGACTTTCCTATGTTCAGTTCAGATGAACCAAAGGAATTTGTCTGAATTTACATTGCAGAATGTCTAAAGGAAGGAATTTCTCTACCTGCTAATCTTGTTCAGAAACCAGGAGAAGAAATGCCCAATCTGATGAAGGAAAGGCGTAGTAAGAGGAAAGTTGAAGAAGGATCGGGTCAGAAGAAAAGGAAAGTATCTGAAGTTCCAAGGAAGAAGAAGAAAGGAGGAAAGAAAGCCAGAATCAGTTCTAGAGATGCCACTCTGGAAGGGGTTAGAGACACTATTCATTAGGTATTAACATCTGATCCTACACCTGTTGTTCATTCACCCCTTTCATCACTGCAACTCTCTCCAAACCTTAGACAAAGAACTTCAACACCCAAACAATCTGCAAATCCTTTATCTGAACTACCCTCATTTGAACCAGTACATTCACAACCATTTTATGTACCAATTCCCTCTGAACCCCAACCTCATATTATATCTGAACCCCCTCAAACACTTCAATAAGAAATTCCACAAACAGAAACAATTCAACCAGAAATTCCTCAAACAGAAATTCCTCAACCAGCAATGTCATAACCAAATAATCCCCATTTAGAGACTCTCCAACCAGAAACAATCATTTCAGAACCAAACCAACCAGAGACTGTTCAAACTGAACACTCTGAACAACCAATTCCTTCAGAAGATCCAAATCTTTCTGACAATATTCTAGATATAGAACCCCTCAATCAATCAATCATAATTTCTTCAACATCTGTTCACTCAGATGAATCTTCTGATTGTGAATCATCTGATTCATCTGATTTTGAATCAGAATCACTCAAACAAGCACGTTCTGAAAGTGTGATGAAGGAACATCTTAACATTTCCATGTTTCATACTCCACCAAACTCTCCACCTCAACCACAACCATCTGAAATTCAACTATCTAAAACTCAAACATCTGAAACCCAAACCATTCCTCAACCATCTGAAACCAATCCATCTAAAACACAAACCATTCCTCAACCATCTGAACTCCCTCAATCTGACATCCAAACATCTCAACCAACATCACCTCAACCACAACCATCTGAACCTACACCATCTGAACCTACTCCTGTTAACACTCCTAATCCTAATCCCTCTGAACAGTCAGATCTAGGATGCTATGTTTGAAATTTTCAAAAAGGAGATAGATTCTGAATATACTCGTGTTAAGGATGTGTGCATGTCTAGTTTGGATCCAACTGTTTCAAATGCTGCTTGGAAGCGCTTCATCTGGATGTTCAACAAAGCTGCCTTAAAAGTTAGAGCTAAATGCTCTAAGCTTGCTAAGACTAAGTTTGCAGAATTAATCAAGGTAACTCTGATGAACATGCCTCCTTCTCCTCCTGTGTTACTTTTGGAAGCTGCTCCTCCAGTAGTTCCTGAATCTGAAATGGTTGAACAAGCTTCTGAAGAAAACCAATCTGAAGGGAACCCTGCTGCTACTGCATCTGCTCCCTCTCCATCTGTGGTCACAGAGCTTGTGAATGATGTTAAGGATATAAAAGATTGGATGATCAAGAAAGAGAAGACAACTGATGAGATCAAGACATGGATGTCTAAGCAAGAAGAGTCAACTACCAAAATGACAGAGCTTCTGACCCTTATTGCCTCTCGCCTGACTTAGTTTTATTTGTCATTTTTGCACATGTTACTGTTTTTGTTGTTTTCTTTTTGTGGTGTTATGCGTTTTGGCTTCTGCCTGTTTGACTGTGAACTTTGGTATGTTTAATTGCATGTTGATGTTTTTGCTTCTATATGCTTCTTTTCTTCTGTATCTTTCTGTCTTTAAAAATCTTTTTGATTATGACAAAAAGGGGGAGAAAAAGAGAAACTGAGTGTTCAACCTATAAGCAATTACTAAAACTGAAATTCAGACATTTTATTAACTTACTTTGAATTTAAGTCTTTCAGATTACATTGATATATCTGACATAATTCATTGAAGTTACCCTGAGACTTTTCCAACCAGAACCTGATCTTCCAAAGAAAATCTGAGTATTCAATCAACTCTGATATCTTACTCTGATACCTTTACTCTGAAAGATAATTCAAGCAAGATGACAACCAGGCGCTCTGACTGAAGGAAGTCATAATTATCTGGCATCAAGATTTGATTCTAAAAGTCAAATCCCTTTCATCAGGCTCTGAATATGAAATATACTTAATCCAAAAGGGAAGTGTTTTCTTTTATTAGAGTATTTATTTCAGGGGGAGATTGTTAATCTCAGGGGGAGTTATAATTCATACTTTTTATTGAACAAAATTTCTCATGTTTTGTCATCATCAAAAAGGGGGAGATTGTAAGAACACAGATTGTTTCTTAGTTATATCTCTATGTTTTGATGATAACACTTATGAATTTTGTATTCAATAATTATATACTCTAAATTTGTTCTAGACTGTTTGCTACAGGTACTAAAGAAAATATTCTTAAAAGAGCAAATTTGGATCTGAACAATGATATTATGAAAGGCTTCAAAGGTTCAAGAGCATCTTAAATGAAGATCTGAACGCTGCTCCCAGAAGAATCTGAATGCTGTCTACTGAAGATTCTAAAGCAGGAGCCTCTAAAGAATAGAAGACTCTAAGAGATCAGAAGCTTAGTCATCAGAAGACTCTGAAGATACTGCGCTGCTTAAGTATTGAGAATCTGATATAGAAGACTCTGCTCTGATAGAATTACACGCTCAAGCACACAAGCTGCACATACTCTGATTCAGCACAATCTGAAGAACATCCCAAGACTCTGATGATCCAGAAGATCTCTACTTTGGAGATTCTGAAGATTCAGACTCTAATGTTGAAAGCTGAACTTATTTAGTGAAGAGAATTTGAATATGTACGTTGGCATGTCTCAACAGCTCTTTCCTCTTCTGTGCTAGACACAAGAACACAGACAAAAAGGTTTTATCTGTGCATTCCATTCTAAGGAAAGTTTCTGCAAAGTGAAGACAAAAGGCATCAGGCTTTTTCAGCACAGCCTCCAATGTAAAGACAAAAGGCTCCAGGATTTTCAGCACAACCTTCAACGTTGAGAAGACTTCATGGATCTAAGTGCCTATATAAAGAAGTCCACTCCATCTTCTTCAGTATCGAACTACTTGCAAAAATCACTCATCAAAGCAAAACTCTCAAAGCTCTTATAATTTAGTTTTGCTGAATCATTGTTCTTAACTTAAGAGAAATATCACAGTTGTGATAACAGCTTATTAGAAGCATTCTTACTCTTGTAATAGTTTTACATTGTTTGTAAAAGGTTTTCCTTAAGAGGATCCAGTTGAGATCAGTAGCTCTTGAGAAGACTAAGAACAGTTGTTCTTAGGTGTAACTATTGTAATCTGTTTGATTAAATAGTGGATTAAGTCCTTGACTGAGAAAGGCAAATCACTCTTGAGAGGGTGGACTGGAGTAGTTGAGTTCAACGAACCAGGATAAAAATAACTGTGTTTAAATCTTTGATTATTTGTCTTACTTAGTCAACCCCCCCCCCCCTTCTAAGTAATTTTCTCACCTTCAGTTTCAACGGGTGTCCTCATGGACTGCAGAATCAGGCATTGAGTATGATCTTGTATCAAGTTCATAATGCCAGGGAGACTGTATTCGTTCGTGAAGCGGGATAACTATTTTCTTTGATAAAGGGCTAACATTTTGTGTTCTGAAGTAGGAATTCTCAAAACCAAATTCAAGAGCTTGTGTGATCACAATGCAAGTTTACCCGTGTAATTATACTAAAGAAGGTCACAACTCGCCAAGTTGAAAATCAAGAGCCATCGCGAGTTTCAGATGAGAATTTATTACGAGATTGATTATCTGAGGTTTTATTGAACATTACAATAGAGGACTTACAAATGCACACTTGATTTGATGACACCAATATTAAAAAAAACAAGTCATTATATTTCTAAGGAAACCATTCAGCCTTAGGGAAGTTTGTTTGTCAATTTACATTCATACAACAAACATAACCACATATTTCCCTTTCATTTGCTATTTATGGAGAAATGAGTATTTGTCTACAAGGAGTTGAGTTAAGATTACAACAATGCAATGCAACGTATTCAAAGAGGCTCAAATTTGGTCTACAGGGATAAACTTCATATTAGGCAAAGCATTACAAGAGAAAAATTACAAAGTATGAGGAGAGCAGCAAGCTGTTTGAAGTTTTCACATTCCCATTTTATTTTATTTGAAAAGAAGACCTCCTAATAGGTGCCACCGTACCATTGACGGTCTAAGGCCATACAACATGTTCAAGCTTCAAGTATTAATATGTCACTAGAACAATGAGTTAGTTCACACTGTTTAACTCAAAATGACGCTGGCCCTAAGCTACCATATTGCAAATCAGTTGCTTTTGTTGACATCTCTAGAGCTTCTCCAGCATAGCCTCTAAATTCAATCCATGCGACCCTGGTACTACTTGGAATAAAGCTTGGTTACTCGATCTCATAAACTGATGTTGGGCTTCTACCGCAAAGCGCCACCACAAAGGGACTAACAGTGAGGAAATAAACCTGCATTTTACATTCATATAATAGAGTCAGCAAGACCTGTGAAAAGGTGGAAGAACACCGATTTGGACACCGTTACATGGTGGTAAACTGTTAGCACATTTTAAACATATCAATTAAAGTCGGACCTTTAAGAAATTAAACACAAACAGGCAATGGCGGAATCGCAAAAGGTCACCCAGCTTTTTTGTTTGGGACTCACCAAAGCAAATCCTTCAAAGAAAATGTTTTCATGAGCTCTCCTGATAATATCATTAGCATAACAATTACAAAGGACTTTGCATGGATATTAAGATTGCATAGTTATTGGAAATAATTCGAAATAACCTGCAAAGACGCACATCACCGCAGAAGATTGTTTCAAGTCGAAATGCCTTCATGATCACGTATGCTCAACACGAAGCCTCTATCAAAATATTCTCAAAGTAACGCCAAATCTGAATAAGATGAAGAAAAAACCGTTGCAGGAAGCACTTCACTCCCAGGCAAATTTGGTTCGTTTCGCCGCTGTAGATAGTGACCCCAATAGCTGGCCGACGTCCATCTAGACTACCTGCAAATTTTACGACCGCAGAAACACAAAGAAACCGTTAAGGAAATATAAAAGAGAAATACAGTAGAATGCTAACAGCACTAAGGATTCCAGAGTCAGACCTTTACAAAAGACAGCAGCGACACTTGTTTTGGAACTTCAGTAACAACAACCTTAGTATCAATGGCGGCACCGCAATTTACGCCCCATCGTCGGTATCCATAACCTGTTTGGGACAAGATCAACATTTCATCATTAGGTATCACGAGGGAATACCTAATGAATTCGGCATAACGATTTTCCTAATAAATGCACAACTTATGAAGAGAATGCAACACATCATGACCTGAAATTCATTCGCGCAATGGGAGATAACTAAGAGGCAGGGCAGGTTCACTCTTTGCCACTAGATCATAGGTTGTTGTCAGCAGTAATAACAGCTTTCGCTCAAGCTCCCAGAGGGGTTGATCAACGGCATATGCAGTCCATGACCGCAGGACACGTTAACACTCGACACTGCATTTCCAAAGCAAATATCAATGGTCAAGAAGGAAAATAGCAGGCTATGAGATTTAGCAAGCAAAAAGCTCGTGTTACCAAGTATCTAAAACCTCAGACCAAAGCATCGATCATACCTAAACAGATTTTGTCAACCGCCTCCAACTTCAACCATGTCGTTGCATTAGCTTATCATTTCCCAGTTAAGCACCTGCAATCCAACTTGTAGAAGCCATTAAGGCCAGCGAACACCATAAAACAGAAATTAGTAAAGTGATTTATTCCGAAATAATACGGAGGGCAACATGTTTTGTTCAGGTATCGTTCAAACGAGAAGCCAGTTGAGGAGGATGATATTCGCAAAAGAATCAACTTCAGACGTACTTTGTTTACCTGCGAAAGGACGTAATGCACCGTTTGTGGCAAAATAAAACTGCCCGTGGACCTACTCGCAACATCATGAACCTCCAGGAACTATCATCAGAACTGCTTCGGTTTTTCGAGCAAGCAGGAAGCACGCACACAGAGATTATTGCTCATCCCTTTTGAGCTGATATGATTGGGAAGGAAAGGCTCACCGTCGGCTTCGTGATCAACCTGCACAAATTAATAAAAGGAAAAGATGGAGGGTTAATAGCTTCCAATTGTGAACAATTTGAACAAGGAAATTCCCAAGCAATAACTAGCATGGAATCAAAACAACTGAAGTGCTCAACAATGCCATGTTTCTTACAGATTGTGCTACATTAAAACTAAGCAACAGGCTAAGTACCGTAAAGATATAGACGTCACACGGAGGAAGCAAAGTAGGCTGTTGCAGATGATCTTAACTCAGCTCATTCATCACCTTGTGGATGGTTCATCTGCAATAACAACCAGAGCGATATACTTTTTTTCTTTGTTATTCAGGGATCGAATTCATTAATGTCTTGGCAAGAAAGTCTAATATTTTGAGCCAATTAATTTGAGGTTGTACCAACATATGCTGCCAAGTTTGCTTTCCCCACCTGTAAACTGTTAGAACACAGATTGGTTCTTAATAATTACTCTTTGTTTTGATGATAACTGTTAGGAAATTTATATTTAAGAATTATATACTCTAAAATTTGTTTGAGAGTTTTACTACAGATTAAAATTATATTGACTCTCTAGAAGCAAATCTGCCTTTGAATACAAGAAGTTATTCTGAATCTGAAGCGCCAGATGCATCTTACAGAAGAATCTGTTTGCTCCTTACAGAAGATCCTGAGCGTAGTCTCTAGAAGGATCTGAAGCAAGAAGCTCCAGAACATTCTGAGTCAGAAGCATCTGAAGATATTCAGAAGCATCTGAAGATAATCAGAAGCATCTGAAGCTGAAGCATCAGAAGTATAGAAGAATATTGATTGAAGAGTTTCTCAAAGCACTTTGTCTACAGAAGTTTCTGAAAGTACTTATGCTGCCAAGTACTGAAGTTCTGTGTCAAGATGCTCTGATGATCAACACGCTAGAAGCACACAAGCTGCAGAAGACTCTGATACAGCATAGTTCTGAATCTCATCAGAAGGCTCTGATCTATTCAAACTCTGAAGAACTTGCTGAAACTGAAGAAGTGTTTTCAAGAATGTATCCGTTGGAATCATTCAACGTCTCTTTCCTTATTTGTGCTAGACACACTTACACAGACAAAAAGGATTTATTTGTGCCATCTATTTCAAGGAAAGGTCAGTACATGTGAAGACAAAAAGGCTCAGACCTTTTGGACTCTCTTTTCAACGTGCTTGAATCAGCTGCCTTTAAAAGGAGTTTCTCACTTCATTCTTCAGTGCTACACACTTGCTGAAAAGAAATCATATATTCTATAAGCTCTCATTCTTATTCTTCATAGAATCTTATTGTACTTAAAACTTAAGAGAAAAATCACTGTTGTGATTATAGCTTTATAGAAGCATTAAAAACTCTTGTATTTAATTTACATTGTTTGTAAAGGATTTTCCTTAAGAGGATTCAGTGTGAATCAGTAGCTCTTGAGAAGACTAAGAACTGTAGTTCTTAGGTGATACTATTGTAATCAGTTTGATTTAATAGTGGATTAAGTCCTTGTTGAGAAAGGCAAATCACTCTGGAAGGGTGGACTGGAGCAGATGTTTAACGAACCAGGATAAAAATAATTGTGTGATTATTTTCAAGTATTAATTTTCCATACTTATTCAACCCCCCCCCCCCCCCCTTCTAAGTAATATCTCACCTTCAGTTGGCATCAGAGCTCCGGTTCTGAGTGTGCTATCACTTAACAGTGTCAGTAAAGATCCAGAGGAGATATACTTTGATCTATATATTTATTTGTTATCATGGCTGATAATTCAATGTCAAATATCCACAATAAATATGAAGAGAGGGATAGGATCAGTACCAAACCTCCAATGTTTGATGGAGAAAAATTTGACTATTGGAAAGATAGAATAGAAAGTTTTTTTCTTGGGTATGATGCTGATCTTTGGGATTTGGTCATTGATGGATATGAACATCCTACTGGAGAGGATGGCAAAAAGATTGATAGAAAATCAATGACTGAAGTGCAGAAAAGAGACTTCAAGAATCACCACAAAGCCAGAACTATATTGCTTAATGCAATCTCTCATACTGAGTATGAGAAGATTACTAACAGAGATACTGCTCATGACATGTTTGAATCACTCAAAATGACTCATGAGGGAAACTCTCAGGTTAAAGAGACAAAGGCTCTGGCGCTCATACAGAAGTATGAGGCATTTAAAATGGAAGATTCTGAAAATGTAGAAACTATGTTTTCTAGATTTCAGATTCTTACAGCTGGTCTGAAAGTTCTGGACAAGGGCTACTCAACGTCAGATCATGTCAAGAAAATCATCAGAAGTCTTCCCATCAGATGGAGACCAATGGTGACTGCATTGAAGATGGCAAAAGATCTGAACAAAATCTCCTTAGAAGAACTTATCAGTTCTTTGAGAAGCCATGAAATTGAGCTGGAGGAAGATGAACCCCAGAAGAAAGATAAAGGTAAATCCATAGCTTTAAAATCTAACAAAACTGCTAAAGCTTTGCAGGTTATTCAAGAAAGCTCTGAAGAATCTTCTTCTGAAGAAGAAGATGAGTTGTCCATGCTGTCCAGAAGGATTAACAAACTCTGGAAGCACAAGGGAAAGAAGTTTAACAACTTCAGAAGATCTGACAACAGAAAAGAATCTTCTAGTCACAGAAGATCTGCCAAGAAAGAAGTGGTGTGCTATGAGTGCAAAGAACCTGGGCACTACAAGAATGACTGCCCTAAACTTCTAAAAGAAAAACCTAAGAAGAAGTTCAACAAGAAGAAGAAGGTTCTGATGGCAACATGGGATGACTCAGATGAATCTGAATCATCTTCTGAATCAGAAGAAGAATGTGCAAACGTTGCACTGATGGCCAGGACAGAAGATCAAGAGGAAGGTACCTCTGGATATGAATCAGAATCTGAATCTGATGATGATGCAGAAGAGGTAATGGCTAAACTTACCAAAGAAGAACTCATTAAAGTTTTAACAGAAGTTCTTAAAAGTTACAACAACATCAAACTCAAATACAAGAAGCTGAAAAGCAATCTTGAATCTGAGATTGATCTTCTGAAAACAGAACTTGTTGAGCAGAAAGAAATAAATTTAAAAATCAAAAATGACTTTGATAGAACTCAACAAGAATCTGATTCTGAAACTAAGTCTTGTGAAAATATTTTAGAAAAATATGACTCTAGTTTTCAGAAGTTTCTCACTAAGAGCATAGACAGAAGCAAGATGGCTTCCATGATCTATGGTGTTAGTGGAAACAACAGAAGAGGCATTGGATATGAGTCTTCATCTGGAAGCAATCCAAAACCTGTTGACAAACTTTTCATCAGGAAGACACCTCTGTACTCTCAATTCAAATTTGGTCATCTGAATGACATTAAACACACAAGCTCTGAGAAGAGTACTTATGTGTTTAAACCAAAGGCAAGTCAGAATAAACATTATGTTGCAAAACAGAAGTTTAGACAAACCTGCAAACCAACTAACCCCAAAGGACCCAAGAAGATCTGGGTACCTAAAGACAAAATAATTCCTGTTGCATATGTTCTTAGCAGCAAAGTCAGGACACCAATCATGGTACCTGGACTCTGGATGCTCACGACACATGACAGGAGAAAGGTCTATGTTCCAAAGCCTGGAACTTAGATCTGGAGGGGACGTGAAGTTTGGAGGGAACCAGAAGGGCAAGATCATTGGATCTGGCACTATTGGAAATGGTAAGCTTCCCTCTATTACTAATGTTCTGTTAGTTGAAGGATTGAAACATAATCTATTGTCCATAAGTCAATTAAGTGACAATGGTTATGATATAATCTTTAATCAAAAATGTTGCAAAGCTGTATGTCAAAAGGATGGCTCTATCCTATTCAGTGGAAAGAGGAAACACAACATTTATAAAATTAACCTTTCAGAACTTAAAGTTCAAAATGTAAAATGCCTCTTATCTGTGAATGATGAGCAATGGGTCTGGCATAGAAGATTGGGGCATATTAATATGAGACGTATATCTCAGATTAATAAACTCAATCTGGTCAGAGGACTTCCTAAATTGAAGTTCAACTCAGATGCTCTGTGTGAAGCATGTCAAAGAGGTAAATTTTCAAAATCTCATTTTAAATCAAAAATGTTGTGTCTACCTCCAGACCATTGGAATTACTTCACATTGATCTGTTTGGACCAGTGAAAACTGCATCCATCAGAGGCAAGAAGTATGGGTTAGTCATTGTAGATGACTACAGCAGATGGACATGGGTAAAGTTTCTAAAACACAAGGATGAGTCTCATTCTGTGTTCTTTGACTTCTGCAATCAAGTTCAGATTGAAAAAGATTCCAAAATTATTAAAGTCAGAAGTGATCATGGTGGGGAATTTGAAAATAAACATTTTGAAAAATATTTTTCTGAAAAAGGCATTGCACATGATTTCTCCTGTCCTAGAACTCCACAACAAAATGGAGTTGTAGAGAGGAAAAATAGAACATTGCAAGAGATAGCCAGAACCATGATCAATGAGACAAATCTGGCAAAACATTTTTGGGCAGAAGCAATTAACACAGCTTGTTATATTCAGAACAGAGTGTCTGTAAGACCTCTTCTGGAAAAGACTCCCTATGAATTGTGGAGAAACAGAAAGCCTAACATTTCTTATTTTCATCCCTTTGGATGTATTTGTTATATGCTTAATACTAAAGATAATCTGAACAAGTTTGATTCCAAAGCACAAAAGTGTTTCATGCTTGGTTATTCTGAACGCTCTAAAGGCTACAGAGTATTCAATACTGAAACACAGATTGTTGAAGAATCTATTCATGTTAGATTTGATGATAAGCTTGGCTCTGAAAAGCCAAAGCAGTTTGAAAGTTCTGCAGATAGAGAAGTGATTCTCATAGACTCTGAAGGATCAGAGGCAGAAAAGGCAAAAATCAAAGAATCTGAAGCAACCCCAGATGCTACACCTTTGACTTCCCAACTAAACAACTTGCATATTTCTGATAGACCACCTGTCAGAGGATCTTCTTCCAGAATCAAATCTTCTCATCCAGAAGATGTGATAATTGGAAAGAAAGATGATCCAATAAGGACAAGATCATTTCTCAGAACTTCTGAATCTTCTTTATTTGGCTTAGTGTCAATAATAGAACCAACATCTGTAGATGAGGCTCTGGAAGATAATGAATGGATTATAGCTATGCAAGAAGAGCTGAATCAATTCACCAGAAATGAAGTGTGGGATTTGGTTCTTAGACCTAAAGGATTCAATATTATTGGAACAAAATGGGTCTTCAGAAATAAGCTGAATGAAAAGGGAGAAGTAGAAAGGAATAAGGCAAGGCTGGTTGCTCAAGGATACAGTTAGCAAGAAGGTATTGATTACACTGAGACATATGCTCCAGTGGCAAGGTTAGAATCCATACGCCTTCTTATTTCTTTTGCTGCACAGAATAACATCACTCTGTATCAGATGGATGTTAAAAGTGCTTTTCTTAATGGAATTATAGAAGAAGAAGTATATGTCCACCAACCTCCTGGTTTTGAAAGTGAAAACTTTCCAGATCATGTTTTCAAATTAAAGAAATCTCTTTATGGATTAAAACAAGCTCCCAGAGCTTGGTATGAGAGGTTGAGCAACTTCCTTCTGAAGAAAAATTTTATCAGAGGAAAAGTGGATACAACTTTATTCTGTAAAACTGTTAAGAAAGATCTGTTGATTTGTCAAATTTATGTAGATGACATTATTTTAGGATCAACAAATATTACGCTTGGAAAGGAGTTTGCTAAATGTATGCAGGAAGAATTTGAAATGAGCATGATGGGAGAATTGAGATTCTTCTTGGGAATCCAAGTCAATCAGACTCAAGAATGCACCTACATACATCAAACCAAGTATGTTAAAGAGCTTCTGAAGAAGTTTAACATGGTTGATAGCAAAATGGCAAAGACTCCAATGCATCCTACAAGCACTATAGGTAAGGAAGAGGTAAGTAAGAAGGTAGATCAAAAACTCTACAGAGGTATGATAGGATCTCTTCTATACTTGACTGCTTCTAGACCAGATATTCTGTTTAGTGTCTGCTTATGTGCTAGATTCCAATCAGATCCTAGAGAATCACACTTAACAGCTGTTAAGAGGATTCTAAGGTATCTGAAAGGTACTGCTAACATGGGTTTGTGTTACAGAAGATCTGATGAATTTTCATTAGTTGGATTCTGTGATGCTGACTATGCTGGAGACAGAGTTGAACGTAAAAGCACTTCTGGAAGCTGTCAGTTTCTTGGAAGTCATCTGATCTCATGGTACAGCAAGAAGCAACCTACCATAGCACTATCAACGACAGAGGCAGAATACATTGCTGCTGCTGGATGTTGTACTCAGATGCTCTGGGTGAAGAGTCAATTAGAAGATTATCAAATCTATGAGAGTAATCTTTCTATCTTTTGTGATAATACTTCTGCTATATGTTTGTCAAAAAATCCAATCTTGCATTCTAAGGCAAAACATATAGAAATTAAACATCATTTCATCAGAGACTATGTTCAGAAGGGAATCATAAATTTAGCCTTTGTTGATACAGATCATCAATGGGCAGATATTTTTACAAAACCCCTTGCTGAAGATAGATTTAAGTTCATTCTGAAAAATATTTGTATGGATTTTTGTCCAGAGTAATATTTATCAGAAGCAATCTCTCAGATGCAAAATGTTTAATGATCTGAAGTATTTCTTCTGTTCATTTATTCTATTCTGATCATTATTTCTGATGTGAAAATCTGAACTGACCATCTTTAGAAGATCTGAACGTGGCTAACGTTTCATTTCTTGAGAGAATTCAGAACAGCATGCAAGCAAACACGTGTCCCACAAAATCTGAAGAGGTGGCGTGTGGACAACTGAAAAGACATTTGAGGTGAAATTTGAATAGTTAAATTCTTGGTTTTCCCCCCAAATCTGTCAGAAGCATTTATTATTTGAAATGATTTTATTCTTTTCATTTAATGCTGCTCAAACGTGCTTTATTTCTGTCTCTTGGTGTGCCTATGTGTTTAGTATAAATACTTGAAGTGTATTCACTTTCACACTTTTCACTCTCAGAATTTATATGCATTTTCATCTCTTGTTCTCTCTTCACAAAAACTCAAAACCTAAGTGTTCTAAAAGGCATTCTTCAATGGCGTCTTCTTCATCAACAACTGCACAGTTTCAATCAACAATGGCTGTTGTGACTTCAGATAATCTAGGTGCTAATCCATACACTCCTCCTCAGAGAACTCTTCTCACACCAGTGGGTAAACTAGAAGTGTTGTGTGAATCCATGGTTGAATTTGATTCTTTGGCTGAAAATGGGTTTGATTTTCGCTCCATTGTTAGAGCTCAAGGTTGGGTGAAATACTTTGATAGACTGTTTGGACCAGTTTACCCTTTGCTTGTTAAGGAATTCTGGATTCATGCATCTGTGTATCCAAAGTTTATTCTATCATCTGTGCTGGGAAAGGAGATTATCATCACAGAGGATCTAATTAGAAAACTGATTGGTTATGAAGAAACAGATGGTGTTTCACATCTGCCAGTTGGGCGTGTTGATATGGATGAAGTCTATGAAGAGGTTATGACTGCTGGACAAGCCTCTAACAGATTCAAAGATCTGAAGCCAGATTACAAGATCTGGGCCAAGATATTCATGGGATGCATTCATCACAGAAAGTCAACAAATTCCCCAGATTATGTCAACAATGAACAGATCTATTTTATGTACTGCCTTAGTCAGAGTAATAAGGTAGATCTTCCTTACTTATTGTTCATGCATCTATGGAATCACATAAATGCATCCAGAGAATCTGTGAAAGAAAAGAACCAGAAGATCAGGAATTGGATACCTTTTGGAAGGTTGCTCTCAGATCTTCTCACTGAAAATGGTTTAGTGGCTGCTCTGTATGATGCTGGTGTAACAGAGGAACTAGAGTTCATTATGGGAAAGCCTCTGAACGCTAAGAGCCTTCTGAGACTCAAGATTGTAGATGAACTTACCACTGCTCCAAAGAAGTTAAACATGTCTGATCTGAATAAAAGGATTCCAGTATCAGATTTCCCTCTATTCTTTGCTGAAGAACCTAGACACATTGTTCTGATGTATATAGAGGAATGTAAAAGGGAAGGAGTGCTTGTACCAGCAAATGTGTTTCAACTTGTCAAGCAACCCCTGCCAGATGCAGGAGGAGAAGAAGAAGAAGCAGAAGTTCCACTTCAGAGGAAAAGACCTCAACCTGCAGCAGAATCTGAACCTGTCCAGAAGAAGGTTAAGATTGTTGAGAAACCAAAGGATCTTCTGAAGAGAAAGGACTCTGGAGAAGCTGCCTCTGCATCTGCTAAAAGGATTAAACTCAAAGGTACTAAAGCTTCTGTCTCTTCTAAAAATGTTGTTATAAATGATTCTTATATTAAGTCTGTTCCCAAACCCCCTGTCACTCAAACAACATCTGTTGCTGCCCCCAGTTCTGTCTCACCTCAGAAACAACCCATTGCTTCTGTATCAAAACCACCTCAACCAAAACTACACATCAAACACTTCACTCCACGTCCATCACAATCTGTTCCACAACCATCAGAACCACAACCTAAAGAAAAACAACCAACAGAATCACAACAAACAGATCCACAACCAACTGTTCCACAACCAATAGAATCACAACAAACAGAACCACAACCATCAGAACTACCACAAAATTCTGACAAACACAACTCTGCACAACCACAAACAGAAAATCACCCAGAAAAACAAACCACAGAAGATCAACCACAAAAAGAATCTGTCATTCCACCATCACCAATTCAATCTTCTGAACCTGTAGCAACTATTACTTCTGAACCCACTAAAGTAACTTCTGCTCCTGTTTCATCTGAACCACCTACTCAACAAACTGATACCCCTTCAGAACCATCTCATATCCCTGAGACAGAAGTTCTTGATATCACTCCATTAAAAACAGTGTTTCAAGTTTCTTCTACCTCTTGTACACCTGAAACATCCTCAAATTCATCTGAATCAGAAATTCACCCTGATTTTCTGATTAATCCATCTGACAAATACCCTGTTCATGACCCTGAACCTGAATCAACTTTATCTACCAAAACTACCATTCTAGAACCTATGCGTCCACCTGCACCTTCATCTGAGATGATTGTTCCTACTTCTAATCCATCATCATCTGGAATCTCTTGTGCTCAAGTGTCTTCTCTGTATCATAACTTATCTTATGGTTTCAAACTTAAAGATTTTTATGATAGAGTTGAGCCCTCTGAACCCTTGACACCTCTGAAACCTAAACTCAAACCAACCCTTCCATCTGTAATCCTTTCATATATTAAATCTATGGAGAATGAAGGATCCTTAACCCCCATATCTGCTAAATCTGGTAAAGCTGTTGTTTCAGCTCTGCATTCTGCATCTGATAACACAGTTGCATCTGATAAACCATCAAACTCTGCTTTCGTACCATACTCCAATGCAATCTTTGATGATGTTTACCCATGCACAAGACCTCAACCAAATTTGCTTAATGCCTTAAACAGATCCCTTCCTCAGAAACCAGAAATTCCATTCTTTCCATATGTTCCCCCTCCTCTGATTTCCATTCCAAAATCATTGATACCACCAACTCCAAAACCTAAACAAATGACTCTGGAAACCTTGCTTAAACCTCCACCCAGACTTAATATTGAACATTTATTTCAAACGTTTTTGCAAGAAATACAGATGTCTTTAGGTACTGTTCATAAAAGATGTTCTGAAACTATGGATGCAAATGAGACTGAAATCATCTGGAAAGGATTTCTGAATAGATTCAACACTGTAGCTTCTAATCTGAAGAACATCTGTTCTGATGATGCAAAGCTCAGAGCTGAAAGAAATCAATTCTGGATTGACAACAAGACTGAACCTCTGCTGTGTTTGGATGCTCCTCCACCTCCTCCTCCGCCAGAACCAACTGCCAATGAATTGACTATGAATCTGGTAGAACCCTCTTCAGGATCTCCAGAACATATGGCAATTGACTCTGTTTAGGATACAGAACCTCCATCATCTGAGATAAAGACAGAAAATCCAGATTTGGGAAACAAGATTGCTGCTCTGGAAGCTGGTCAATCTGAAATCAGATCTTGGATGGCGAAGCAAGACAAGAAATCTGAGGACATGTCAGAATGGATGTCTAAACAAGATGAGAAGAATGAGACAATAACTAAGTTCATGTCAAAGCAAGAGCAATCACAATCTGAGATCACAGACCTATTGAAGATGCTTTTGTCTAAACACACTTAGATTTTTTTCTCATGTTTGTGCATCTGTTGTTTTTGCATCTGAATGTTTTTGTTATATCTTCTGATGTACTTTTGCTCTGTTATGATTGAATGAAACAGTTTGTTATTCTCCATTGAATTATCTGCTATTGTTTCTTTTAGTTGTCTTTATTAAAAGTTTTTACTTTTTGCTTATGACAAAAAAGGGGGAGAAAATAAAGATCTGAACTATTTAATATAATTTCACTAGAATGAATCTTCAGACATATCTACTCTTTCTAATATCTAAATTGACTATTTCAGAACTTTTGATAAGAACACTCTATAAAAGAATCTCTGAGTTTCTCAAATCATTTATATTTTATCAAACTCTGAATCTTATATCTGCAAGATAGCCTGACTCTTGATTATTACAAAGACAAACAAGATCTGACTCTGAAGATTATTCAAGATAAAAAGGGAAGTTTCTATTCCTTTTTCATATTCAACTCAGGGGGAGATTCATCATCTCAGGGGGAGTTATAATTCTTTATGTTCAATTAAATAAAATTTCTGATACTTTTTGTCATCATCAAAAAGGGGGAGATTGTTAGAACACAGATTGGTTCTTAATAATTACTCTTTGTTTTGATGATAACTGTTAGGAAATTTATATTTAAGAATTATATACTCTAAAATTTGTTTGAGAGTTTTACTGTAGATTAAAATTATATTGACTCTCTAGAAGCAAATCTGCCTTTGAATACAAGAAGTTATTCTGAATCTGAAGCGCCAGATGCATCTTACAGAAGAATCTGTTTGCTCCTTACAGAAGATCCTGAGCATAGTCTCTAGAAGGATCTGAAGCAAGAAGCTCCAGAACATTCTGAGTCAGAAGCATCTGAAGATAGTCAGAAGCATCTGAAGATAATCAGAAGCATCTGAAGCTGAAGCATCAGAAGTATAGAAGAATATTGATTGAAGAGTTTCTCAAAGCACTTTGTCTACAGAAGTTTCTGAAAGTACTTATGCTGCCAAGTACTGAAGTTCTGTGTCAAGATGCTCTGATGATCAACACGCTAGAAGCACACAAGCTGCAGAAGACTCTGATACAACATAGTTCTGAATCTCATCAGAAGGCTCTGATCTATTCAAACTCTGAAGAACTTGCTGAAACTGAAGAAGTGTTTTCAAGAATGTATCCGTTGGAATCATTCAACGTCTCTTTCCTTATTTGTGCTAGACACACTTACACAGACAAAAAGGATTTATCTGTGCCATCTATTTCAAGGAAAGGTCAGTACATGTGAAGACAAAAAGGCTCAGACCTTTTGGACTCTCTTTTCAACGTGCTTGAATCAGCTGCCTATAAAAGGAGTTTCTCACTTCATTCTTCAGTGCTACACACTTGCTGAAAAGAAATCATATATTCTATAAGCTCTCATTCTTATTCTTCATAGAATCTTATTGTACTTAAAACTTAAGAGAAAAATCACTGTTGTGATTATAGCTTTATAGAAGCATTAAAAACTCTTGTATTTAATTTACATTGTTTGTAAAGGATTTTCCTTAAGAGGATTTAGTGTGAATCAGTAGCTCTTGAGAAGACTAAGAACTGTAGTTCTTAGGTGATACTATTGTAATCAGTTTGATTTAATAGTGGATTAAGTCCTTGTTGAGAAAGGCAAATCACTCTGGAAGGGTGGACTGGAGTAGTTGTTTAACGAACCAGGATAAAAATAATTATGTGATTATTTTCAAGTATTAATTTTCCATACTTATTCAACCCCCCCCCCCCCCCCTTCTAAGTAATATCTCACCTTCATAAACCACCAAGGACGTTAATTCAACCCATTCAAGACAGAAACATATTCCAAATGGATACAGACAACAATAAAACTACATCAATTCAGAGGCATTAAGCGTATACCACCATAAGCTTGAGACAGAGAATCACGTCTTTTATTGTCTTTCCAAAACCGTGTTCCCAATTCAAACCTGCAGGAGGACAATCACATTTAATCAGAATAAAGAAGAAACTTATCACCATGATGTCGTATCCTCAAAACCTAACAGCATATCAGACAATAAATCAAGGCTTCCATATATGTTCAATATGATTTGGGAAAGAATTTAAACCAGATCATTCTCTAGGCCTATAAAAGAGGGGTTCGAGATGAGTCACAGGGAGCCATTCTGAGAAATACGATCGATTCACAGAGGTATCCCTAATTAGCAACCGCGAAAACACCCTTCACAAAAAAAGTCCCCAAACAAAACCCTGAATATCTAAATCGTGGAGTGAGAGCTTACCCTGTAAAAATTCTGCCACGAGATCAAACCGCAAAACATAAACCCTAACACCACACCTGGGCGCACAACAATCCATTCAAAAAATCGCAGTCACAAAGCTTTCAAGAGAACCCCAAATCAAAAACCCAGAATCGTAAAAGAGACTTATCTCTCTTCAGATCTCCGTCGAAGCCCGCCATCCTTCGCGAAGCTACCTTCCGCTCCCTCATCTCCGTCGAAACCCCTACAGAAAACCAGAGAGCGTGAGATTTTTTTTCTTTCAGCTAACACTTTACGTTGTTTTGTTTGGTTTATTGTTGATTTGTGTATAGAAGAAAGAGTTAATGGCAATCGAATATTGAAGAAGAAGGGTGGAAGAGTAGAAAGAAAATGGGAGATGGAGGAACCACGACGAGAAACAGAAGGAGACAACAGAGGGGAGATGGCGTGAAAGTGAGAAGAGAAACAATGGCGATCGAGGGATTTGGGGGGAAAGGGTTAGGGTTCCAATTTTCGGTTTTTTTGTCTATTGTAAGTGTGATAATCATATACTGCATACACACAGACACACGGTGCACTCTCACACACCTCACCCTCAGATCTCCAACAGATCTGATCTGGCGGTTCACACCTGCGTACCCACCGTATACCTTCGTGACCTCACATGCACACGATCACACGCAATTAACCTGTTAACCATTAACTAACCGTTAAATCTCCCCTTAATTAACTTTAATTAATTAATTAACCTTAATCGTTTTCTAATCGGTTTTTATTTAAATCATTTAACTCTATTTTATTTAAATTAATCCCAACTTAGTTTTAGTAACTTTTTTTCCTCCTTGCATTAATATATAATTAATACTTTTTTATCTTTATTTATTAAGAATTAATCTTTATCATAATCAGTGTCTTTTAATTTAATTTTAATCAATTCATCTTTTATTAATCCGCTTTATTTGTTAAATTATTTATTTTACCTTTTGTTTAATATTTTTCAATTTAATTAACCTTTATAACTTTTTCTATTTTAATAACTAAAAACTCTTTTTTTTTAATCCTATTAATTCATATTAAAATATTTTGCTAATTAATCAAATTTACTTTTTCAATCTAATAACATTTTAATTAATTAAGTATTTGTTCACTATAATAAAACTCTTTATAAATAAGTTACACCTATTTGTCAATTTATTTAATTAATAATAAAACTTTTAGTATTTAATTAACTTTTAGGAACAAAATGATAAAACAACATTTATTTATTTATTTTGTAATCAAAATAATTTTAAATTAACTTTTAATAATAACCATGACTTTTAATTATAATAAACCATCTCATGCTCAAATTAATTTTATTTAATAAGATAAATAATAAAAACCTTATTCGATAAATAATAATCAACATTTGTTTAATAATCATTTTCTATCCAAAACTTAATTCATAATCCTTAACTCTTATCTGAAACTAATAAATCCATATTTTCTTAAAATCAAACCTCTCATAATTTAACATCACCTAAAATCAATTGCATGTAAAATTAATACAATATTCCCCCTTAAAAATCAATTCGCCTAAAAATTTAACCAATCGTGCACATTCACATTCACGACACATTCGCTCTCACACACTTCAGCGCTTTCATGCGTACGTGTATGATTTTATTTCCTCAATTTACTTACAAGCAATTTACATTATCGTATTTATATTTCCGCATCGCATTTCGTCCAAAGGAAAAACCTACACATGATTCAACAATCGTGTGTAGTGCACATCATTTGCATCATTTCCCCTTGATCCTTGATCCTATTCAAGTCGATCTCTAGGATAGATCCTACCCCATAGGAAGGACCTTCATCTTACAACATAGAAATAAACACAATACAAATAAACTCAATCAACACTACAACAAATATATCAAACACAATAGAGAAAAGATATCAAATCATCTTAAGCGAGATAGAATCTACACCCCACAACAATACAATCAACAATCCGAGTACTTGAGCCCTTTTCTTAAGACGATGCAAAGACTATTTTCCTACAATTTGTGGCGGTTAAATCTCCCTTAAAATGAAGACGCGTCTCTTCTCCTAAAATCAATCAATCAACTACCCTAAACCCGTAGGAACATTGACCACAAACAAAGAACCCCTCAAACCCTTTAGGAGAACTACAAAATACTCTGATTCCACTCCCGTAAGGATATGTAGGCATAAGATGCGACATCTTATCGAGTATACTTAGAAATAAACCCCTAGGTCTTTTAAACCTTAAGCAGATAAACACATAGCAATAAACAAACATAAAACAAGAGGTTCCTGTAGGATACTACAGATACTTAGAATGCTAGTACCTTCCCTAAGTTTAACCAACCCCCGAACCAATAACTCTCTAAACCTTGCATTTGCATTGCGTTGTGGGAATTTTGATCTTTATCCCTTCCTTTGGACAAATCAAAGTTCGGTTGCAAATGAATAAAGATTCAAACTAATCAATAGTTTGGTATCCGAATTTCACCGCGACAATAATCAATTTAGAAAATCAACATATCAAATGGCGTCATTTTCATATTCAACATCATCATATTCATCAAGGAACATCAAAGGGCACAATATCATAATTTACTCAAGATTATCTCATAAATGCAAATGCGATAAGACTCAATGTGTAACGCCCCGATTCTGAATTCCCATTAATTGTTGAGTCTTTTAATTTATTTAATTGATGTTTGTTTTAAATTGACAAATTATGTATTATTATGTGGTGTTTGCTTATTTTATCTATTTTTACCGATTCAGAGAGTTTTCGGGGAATTAGAGTAAAAAGGGCATTTTAGACATTTAGCAATTTAGTGTGAGAATTGATTGGTAAGTGTTGGAAAAAATTTGAGAGGAAAGAAATAGAGATAGAGATAGAATAAGAGAGGAAAAGAAACAAAGATAGTAACATAAGAAGAAAAACAAGAGAAAGAAAAGAGGAGAAGAGAAAGAGAAGAGAAAGTGGAGAGGAAAACCTAGAATCATCAAGGGGTCATCACCAAAGCTTGCAATCGATCGGTAAGGGTGTGAAACTCCATCATCTCTTTAATGTATATGATTGTATGTGTATGTGTTTGGATTTTGTAGAGTTTCTACTCTTTTTCCACTTAGGTTAGAAGTTGGTTTGATGAGTAGAAAGAGGTTTTAATCGGTTAGAACTCGGATTAGACGATGTAGTTTAGTCGGGTGATGGTAGGGTTGTGCCACTGAGAATGGTTTGGATTTAATCGGTTGATTTTGTGGAGTTTGGGCTCTTGAGACAGCCACGGAAGTTCTGTCTTCGCAGGCTCGCCAGGCGAATGGCAGCGAAGCTTCGCCAGGCGAAGTCCAGCGAGCTGTAGCGAAGCAAGTCAGAAGCTAACACCCTGTCTTCGCTGGCAAGTTCGCCAGGCGAGGTTAGTTAGAGAAGGTTCACCAGGCGAGTGTGTAGCGAGCCTCAGCGAGTAATTCCAGAATTACTCCCAGTGGACTTCGCTGGGAAGTTCGCCAGGCGAAGGCCAGCGAGCATTCGCTGCGTGGCTTCGCCAGGCGAAGGTTGGCGAACCTGACAGTGTTATTTGTTTTGCTGTTTGTTCATAGCATGATTTTTGGCCGATTCAATTATGATTAATGCCTATATGAATGATTGATGTGTGAACTGTTTCGACATGTCGTGCTGTGGGTGGCCGAAAGGCGTGAATCCTAGATTGTAGAGCCAACGGTGAATCTTGAACGTTTGATAATCTTGTGTATTTGCTTGAATTGGATAGAAACGCATTGATAGGCTGATATGTGTGTGAATCATGTGAGAAATGGTGCATAATGTGAATGCATGATAGATATATGCGATGTATGTGATAAATGCAATGAGTATGTTTGTGAACATAGTATGCATTCTGTGTTGATCGATCCCTCGGAGGATTAGCATTGTGTAGCATCTTAGTATGCATTTTTGTGTTGAATGATCCCTCGGAGGATTTGCAGAACCTCGTGTGATACGATGGTTATATTAGATTCCTTGGAGAATCGGTTGCATTGTGTGATTCCTTGGAGAATCGGTTGCGTTGTGTGATTCCTCGGAGAATCGGTCATAACATGTAATCCCTTGGAGGATTGACTAGAGTATTTGATTCCATGGAGAATCTGCTGAGTATTTGATTCCGTGGAGAATCTGCTGAATATTCGATTCCGTGGAGAATCTGATGAATATTTGATTCCGTGGAGAATCTGTTGAATACTTGATTCCGTGGAGAATCTGCTGAATACTCGATTCCTTAGAGAATCTGTTGAAATGAGTCGGTACCGCATTTGCATCTGCATAGAGTCGTGTGTCGGTCTCTATGAGTTGCATGAGTCATCTGTGTATGATGCATTAGTTGTATGAATGTAACTGTGTATGTTATATATAATTGTTTGGAGGAACATATAGTGAATGTTCATGAGCATGTGTAGAGGCATGATTAATTGTATGTGCTTAATGTGGTGAGAACATAAATTGAGTATAACTTGTACAAATATGAGTATATGTATATATACAATTTTATGCATTAACTGTTATGATATTGTTTCTCACCCTTCTGCTGTTTTATAATGCTCTATGAGGCATTGCAGAGTAGGAAGCTGGAGGTTCTTTTTGTGAAGCGATGTCTTCATTCTTTTTGGTCAATGGCTCTGATATGTAACATCTAGGTAGTTAGGAAGCCTTTGGCTCTTTTGAAGCTATTTTGGTTTGATTCTTTTGTGATACATATGTGTATGTATCTGCTGTGGATATGTTGTAAAGCATGAATTAACTGATGGTTGTATATACTTTTATGTATGTGATCGATTCAATATTTGGATGTTTCCGCTTTTATTCTAAATATTTAGATGTGGGTTACCCATTGTTGCATATCTATTTTGAGCAGGTATCGTATGTGTTTAATTTCATGATAATGTGATGCGCCTCTTATATACCATGTTTTAATTAAACTCTGATGAAATAAATTTTCTAAGTGCCTAATTGATTTAAATGTATTAATTTAGGGGTATAGAAAGGGGGTGTTACACAATGCATGTGGTACCAATCATCACAGCTCGATGGACACTGGGCCATCAACCCTCCATAGATCCCCATCAATAGGATCAATTCTACTCGAGAATTAGAGCACATCAAAATACCTCACACCCGCACAATGGGAATGAAGCCAAAGAAATTAAGGTCCTGAACTGAAGTTCGGATGCACATGAATGCATGATGCACGCGTCAATAATCATCCTCATAATAACATCATAGGTGCATCATCATTTACCATCATCAAAAATCATATCATCATAGAATCATCAAAACTCATGGAATCAACATCACAAATCATCACAGTTCCTCATGGGAATTTGTAACACCATACTTAACTCCGCGGAATATATATATATATATATATATATATATATATATATATATATATATATATATATATATATATATATATATATATATGTATATATATATATGTATATATATATATATATATATATATATATATATATATATATATATATATATATATATATATATATATATATATATATATATATATATATATATATATATATATATATATATATATATATATAATTAGAGTAATTATCATGCATCTCACAAAAGGGTGTCACATATAATTTCAAAACATCACACAAATACCTGTCATGCTCATTAACACTTAAAATAAATTCATACTTTTCATAAACTTTCACCTTAGCATGTAGCAGCGAATTTAATTTAATCATAATTAACATAATGAAAGTCTCATACTCATCTCATTCATAATCAATACTTAGGCATAAAAGTCAATATTCCAAATAATTCAAATAAACATAATGACATATAGAAGAGTACATAATGTATCTCTCAAACATAAATCGAAACGATCCCAGTGTTACATGATCAGAGCACGACTCGACCCAACATAAACAAACATAAACAAATACACTAAGCAAGTTACTCCAATAGCTACCTCGTGCTAGAAGCTACTCTACTCTTCAGTATCTGAGCGATGTCGTATAAAATATCATTCCAACAGAAGGGTGAGAATTCACATAATTATCGAAATTATAAGATAATATATAATTTAAGGCAAACAAGTATAATCACAATTATTCTCACACTTCAAAAGTTTCATCAACAAAATATCACTCAAGTAACCATAACATTCACAAGTATATACACACAATCCACAATTTCACCAATTTCAACAATTCACATAGATACACATAATCTCATAGCACAAACATATACACAATGAGACTCAATGCAAAACTCAATGCAAGACTCAATGAAAGACTCAATGCAACGCATGCCATGTGGTACCAACACTTTTTATTATATTTCGGTTTTTACATTTAAACCGGGTTCGTTCCCTAGACCAATAACATACAAAAAACCCATTCCCTAAGCTTTCAAACCCCACTCTAGGTTTGGGACAAGTCACTAGCTCCCAGGGAACTAACAAGCAATGCCTCTTGAAACAAATAATGCACGTGCAAGTTCACAACCATATGCAATTAAGATCATTCCATAATCTTAATATTCATGCATATCTTCAATAATTCATCACACTTGAATTATCACACAATCACACATACTTGCACATTTTTATCAACCATTCACACACAATTCATTTTCAATGGTATACAACGCATTTTAAAATACAATCACAACGGTATTATCATTACAACAAGTAATAAATATCATGAATTTCATGTTGTCACACACCAAAATATACTTATACAAGCATACACGCAAGAATTCGATAAATTATCCATAAATAATTTCACAATCGGCATCAACAGTGCAATAATTCAATAATAGAACATATACACAACTGACTTCCCAAACATATTAGATATAAAAATATTTGGTAACTAATTATATTATCTATATTATATTATAGATCTATTCATTAGCTTTCCAACGCTTCGAACGGGGACCAAAACCGACTTACAGATCAAAAGTTATGGCCAATTTTACCAATACACAGTCTAGCGTCGACTGCTAGCGACGGGTCAGTCGACGCATGGTAGGCTGAAACAAAATCCAGAAAGACGCATTCAGTATGCGTCGAGCGCTGCGACGTATGTGTCGAAGCAAACAAGGCAGAATGCAGAATTTTATGCGTTTCCACCGTTGGAGGCCTTCCGGACCTCCGATTTCAATTCCGTAAAAAGCCTCAATTCCAGAATTCGAAATCCTACCATTATATGACAGTTATAACAGTCCACAACACATAGTTAAAGATTATATAATCATATATCATGTAATCATAAACTTCAAAACCATGGAAATTAGGGATTTCTATCCTAAATATAATACTACACATCATACACTATCCTACGATCCCAATAATCATATAAAAACTCACCCTTACCTTAGTTTCTGATGATTTCTTGAGCTCCCTCTCTTGGTTCTTCTTCTCCACTCTTCTTTCCCTCTAGCCTTCTTTCTTTCTTTCTCTTTACCAACTTTTTATCTTTCTATTCTCTTTCTTATTCCTTTTTATTAAACCCTAACAACTTAATCATTTCTATTGGGATTTACTCAACTCACTCTCACTTTCTATTCACACACCTATAATTAGGCCCAACTAATTAATCTAGCAATTCTACACTATTCTACCCAATAGAATATATCAAATAAATTAAATAAATTATTTCAAATATGTTCTATAAATCAATTAATCCAAACAACTCAAATAAATCAAATAATTTATATAAATATAATAAATCAATTAATTCATATAAATCAAATATTTCACATAAATTCAGTAAATCAACTAATTCAAATATATCAAGTAAATGAATTAATTTAATTATTTCAAATAAATCACATAAATTAGTTAATTCAATTAAGCACACAATCACACACTTAAAAAATTTTCGCCCTCGAAAATTACCTCAAACGAATAACTCGAGATAAGACTCCCTCATCTGACTCTCAAGCTCCTAAGTCACATTTCCACGAGCTGGTCCTCCCCAAGCGACCTTCACCAAAGCAATCTCTTTACCACGAAGTTGCTTCAACCCTCGATCCTCAATCCACATAGGTGATGTCTCCACAGTCAGGTTATCTTTCACTTGCACATCATCTACTTGGACTACATGAGATAGATCTGCAATGTATTTCCTCAACTGAGATACATGGAACACGTCATGGAGATTAGAAAGAGACAACGGCAAAGCAACACGATAAGCTACCTCTCGTATCATCTGTAAAATCTGATAAGGACCAATAAAACAAGGTGTCAACTTATGCGACTTCAACGCTTTATTAACACCAGTTATCAGAGTAACTCGAAGAAACACATGATCTCCCTCTTGAAATTCAAGTGCTTTCCTCCTCTTGTCATGATAACTCTTCTAACGACTCTGAGAAATCTTCATCTTCTCTTGAATCATCTTAATCTTATCAGTAGTTTGCTGGACTATCTCGGGTCCAACCACGACACTCACTCCCGACTCATACTAACAGAATGGCATTCTACACCGTCTACCATACAATACCTCAAATGGTGTCATTCCATTACTCGAATGAAAACTGTTGTTGTAAGTAAACTCAGTTAAAGGTAAGTATCTATCCCAAGCTCCTCCCTTTTCCAACACACAAGCTCTCAAAAGATCCTCAAGTGACTGAATCGTCCTCTCAGTTTGTCCATCTGTCTGCGGATGATAAGCAGAACTCAAATGTAACTTCGTACCCAAAGCACTTTGCAAACTTTCCCAAAATCTCAAAGTAAACCTCAAATATCTATCTGAAAACATGCTAGACGGAATACCATGCAAACTGACAATCCTTTCAATGTACAGCTTCGCTAACTTCTCCAATGGATAACCCATTCACATTGGAATAAAGTGAGCAGATTTCGTCAATCTATCCACAACAACCCAAATAGCCTCATGATTACTCAGTGTTTTAGGTAGAGCAAATACAAAATCCATCGATATGCCATCCTATTTCCACTCAGGAATATATAACCGTTGCATCAAACCCGACGGTTTCTGATGCTCAATCTTCGACTTCTGGTAAGTCAAACAAGAATGCACAAACTCGGCAATGTCTTTCTTCATACAAGGCCACAAAAATACCTTCCTCAAATCTTGATACATCTTAGTAGCACCAGAATGAATACTCAATCCACTATGATTCCCTTCCCCAAGAATACTCTTCTTTAGCTCAACAATATCTAGAACACAAACTCTATCACGACATCTCATAATACCATTCTTATCAATCCGAAAATCACCACCTTGACCTTTATTGATCAAAGTCAACCGATTAACTAGACTCAAATTAGATTTATGACCTTCTTTTATCTCATCAAAAATGTCACTAGTAAGTTTCAACATACCCAGCTTAACTCCATAAGAAGTCTTTTAACAAACCAAACTCATATCTCGAAATTGCTCAATCATCTCCAACTCTTTTACCATCATCATCAACATATGCAAAGATTTCCTACTCAATGCATCAGCTACCACGTTTGCTTTACCCGGATGGTAATTAAAACAAAAATTATAATCCTTCAGAAGTTCTAACCATCTTCTTTGCATTGCATTCAATTCTTTTTGATCAAAGATATACTTCAAACTCTTATGATCATTAAATACCTCAAATCTCGAACCAAACAAATAATGTCTTCAAAGCTTCAACACAAATACAACAGCAACCAACTCTAAGCCATGTGTTGGATAATTCCTCTCACGCACTTTAAGTTGCCTTGAAGCATACGCTATAACTTGCTGATGTTGCATTAGCACACCTCCCAAACCCATCAAAGAAGCATCACAATACACAATAAATGGTTATTCCGGGTTCGACAAAATCAAAACAGGAGCTGTCGTCAATCTTCTCTTAAGCTCTTGAAAACTTTATTCACACTTTGCATTCCAAACAAAAGCTTGGCCATTCCTAGTCAACTGCGTCAATGGCAAAGATAATTTGGCAAATCCTTCAACGAATTTCCGATGATAACCTGCAAAACCAAGAAAACTTCTAATCTCAAAAACTGATTTTAAAGCTTCCCATTGTGATACCGCTTCAACCTTCAACGGATCAACTGCAATACCTCTACTTGAAATGACATGGCCAAGGAAAATCACTACCTTCAACCAAAACTCTCACTTAGAAAGTTTAGCATACAAGTGCTTGTCTTTCAACACTGATAACACAACCCTCAGATGCTCAATATGATCCTCTTCATTCTTCGAAAAGATCAAAATATCATCAATGAACACAATCACAAGCTTATCCAAATAAGGATGGAAAATCCTGTTTATGCACTCCATACATACACCTGGTGCATTAGTCACACCAAATTGCATCACAAAATACTCAGAATGTCCATACATGGTTCTAAAAGCAGTCTTCTGAATATCTTCAGCCTTCATACGAATTTGATGATACCCAGATCTCAAATCTATCTTACTGAATACACTTCCACCAACCAATTGATCCATCAAATCATAAATCCTTGGAAGTTGATACTTATTCTTTATAGTCACCTTGTTCAATTGTCAGTAATCCATACAAACCTCATATAACCTTCTTTCTTCTTAACCAAGAAAACTAGTGCACCCTACGGCGACACACTCAAACGAATAAACCTATTCTCAAGCAAATATTCAAGTTGACTCTTCAACTATTTCAATTCCTATGCAAACATACGGTATGGAGCCATTAATACTGGACTAGTTCTAGGAACTAAGTCGAAGAAAACTCCACTTCATGTTCTGACGGTAAATCACTTATCTCATCAGGAAAATTTTCAGGAAATCACAAATAATTGGAAAACCACTAACTTCACCACTTTCATTAACACTCAAAGTTTCCTTCAACATAAACATCTCAACACCATCCTGCACCAACTCACCAAAACAATCTGTAAGAACTTGGCTTAACTCCAAACAATTCACTGCACACACCATCTAAGCTCGCAAGATAAGTCTATTCCAGCCAACATGATTCGTCCACTATCAACAAGAGATTAATGGAGATCAGTTCCTCAATTTTTCAATAGACAACCAACAATCATAATGGGGCATAAACCATCTTTACCAAACTATAATAGCGTTTAACAACACACTGAGCCACCACTCCACACTTGAAGCATCTTGGAGAAGCACAAGCTCCCCCACTTATTTTAATACCACTTCTGCAGACAAGGGTTAGAAAAACAAACGTATACCGACAGTGTTTTCACACACATGTCGCATACTAGGGAACAAACAACATTAGACAACTTGGTCGGATGGACCGACTTTCTCTGATACCACTAATTTAACACCCTTCTTAACCCCAAGGAATATATATATATATATATATATATATATATATATATATATATATATATATATATATATATATATATATATATATATATATATATATATATATATATATATATATATATATATATATATATATATATATATATATATATATATATATATATATATATATATATATATATATATATATATATATATATATATATATATATATATATATATATATATATATATATATATATATATATATATATATATATATATATATATATATATATATATATATATATATATATATATATATATATATATATATATATATATATATATATATATATATATATAAATAGTCATAGTCATGCATCTCACAAAAGGGTGTCACATATAATTTCAAAACATCACACAAATACCTGTCATGCTTATTAACACTTAAAATAAATTCATACTTTTCATAAACGTTCACCTTAGCATGTAGCAGCGAATTTAATTTAATCATAATTGACATAGTGAAAGTCTCATACCCATTTCATTCATAATCAATACTTTGGCATAAAAGCCAATATTCCACATAATTCAAATAAACATAATGACATATAGAAGAGTACATAATGTATTTCTCAAACATAAATCGAAACGATCCCAGTGTTACATGATTAGAGCACGACTCGACCCGACATAAATAAATACACTAAGCAAGCTACTCCAATAGCTACCTCGCGCTAGAAGCAACTCTACTCCTCGGTATCTGAGCGATGTCGTATAAAACATCATTTCAACAGAAGGGTGAGAATTTACATAATTATCGAAATTATAAGACAATATATAATTTAAGGAAAACAAGTATAATCAAAATTATTCTCACAGTTCAAAAGTTTCATCAATAAAATATCACTAAAGTAACCATACCATTCACAAGTATATACACACAATCCACAATTTCACCAATTTCACCAATTTCAACAATTCACATAGATACACATAATCTCATTGCACAAACATATACACAATGAGACTCAATGCAAAACTCAATGCAAGACTCAATGCAACTCATGCCTTGTGGTACCAACACTAGTTATTATTTTTCGGTTTTTACATTTAAACCAGGTTCGTTCCCTAGACCAATAACACACAAAAATCCCATTCCCTAAGCTTTCAAACCCCGCTTTAGGTTTGGGGCAAGTCATTAGCTCCCAAGAAACTACCAAGCATTGCCTCTTGACACAAATGATGCACGTGCAAGTTCACAACCATACCCAATTAAGATCATTCCCTAATCTTAACATTCATGCATATCTTCAATAATTCATCACACTTGAATTATCACACAATCACACATACTTGCACATTTTTATCAATCATTCACACACAATTCATTTTCAATGGTATACAACGCATTTTACAATACAATCACAACGGTATTATAATTACAACAAGCAATAACTATCATGAATTTCATGTTGTGATACACCAAAAATACTTATACAAGCATACAGACAAGTATTCGATAAATTATCCATATATAATTTCACAATCGGCAACAATAGTGCAACAATTCAATAATAGAACATATACACAACTGACTTCCCAAATGTCTTAGATATACAAATATTTGGTAACTAATCATATTATCTATACTATGTTAAGCTCTATTCATTAGCTTTCCAACGCTTCGAACGGGAACCAAAACAGACTTACGTATCAAACGTTATGGCCAATTTTACCAATACAAAGTCTTGCGTCGACCACTAGCGACGGCTCAGTCGACGAATGGTAGGCTGAAACAAAATCCAGAAAGACGCATTCAGTATGCGTCGAGCACTGCGACGTATGTGTCGAAGCAAACAGTGCAGAATGCAGAATTTTCTGCGTTTTCCACTGTTGGAGGCCTTCCGGACCTCCGATTTCAATTCCGTAAAAAGCTCCAGTTCTAGAATTCAAAATCCTACCATTATATGACAATTTTAACAGTCCACAACACATATTTAAAGATTATATAATCATATATCATGTAATCATAAATTTCAAAACTATGGAAATTAGGGATTTCTATCCTAAATATGATACTATTCATCAGACACTATCCTACGATCCCAATAATCATATAAAAACCCACCCTTACCTTAGTTTCTGATGATTTCTTGAGCTCCCTCTCTTGGTTCTTCTTCTCCACCCTTCTTTCCCTCTATCCTTCTTTCTTTCTTTCTCTTTACCAACTTTCTATCTTTCTATTCTCTTTCTCATTCCTTTTTGTTAAACCCTAACAATTTAATTGTTTCTATTGGGCTTTACTCAACTCACTCTCACTTTCTATTCACACACCTATAATTAGGCCCAACTAATTAATCTAGAAATTCTACACTATTCTACCCAATAGAATATATCAAATAAATTAAATAAATTATTTCAAATATGTTCTATAAATCATTTAATCCAAAAAACTGAAATAAATCAAATAATTTATATAAATCTAATAAATCAATTAATTCATATAAATCAAATATTTCACATAAATTCAATAAATCAACTAATTCAAATATATCAAGTAAATCAATTAATTTAATTAATTCAAATAAATCACGTAAATTAGTTAATTCAATTAAGCACACAATCACACAATTAAACAATTAATTTAATTAAATAAATAATTACTAAAAATTGGGGTGTTACAACTCTCCCCCACTTAAAAGATTTTCGCCGTTGAAAATTACCTCAAACAAATAATTCGAGATAAGACTCCCTCGTCTGACTCTCAAGCTGCCAAGTCACGTTTCCACCAGCTGGTCCTCCCCAAGCGACCTTCACCAAAGCAATCTCTTTACCACGAAGTTGCTTCAACTCTCGATCCTTTATCCGCATAGGTGATGTCTTCACAGTCAGGTTATCTTTCACTTGCACATCATCTACTTGGACTACATGAGACGGATCCACAATGTATTTCCTCAACTGAGATACATGGAACACGTCATGGAGATTAGCAAGCGACAACGACAAAGCAACACGATAAGCTACCTCTTGTATCCTCTGTAAAATCTGATAAGGACCAATAAAACATGGTGTCAACTTACGCGACTTCAACGCTCTATTAACACTAGTTATCAGAGTAACTCGAAGAAACACATGATCTCCCTCTTGAAATTTAAGTGCTTTCCTCCTCTTGTCATAATAACGCTTCTAACGACTCTGAGAAATCTTCATCTTCTCTTGAATAATCTTAATCTTATCAGTAGTTTGCTGGACTATCTCGGGTACAACCACGACACTCTCTCCTGACTCATACCAACACAATGGCGTTCTACACCGTCTACCATACAATGCCTCAAACGGTCATTCCATTACTTGAATGAAAACTGTTGTTGTAAGTAAACTCAGTTAAAGGTAAGTAGTTATCCCAAGCTCCTCCCTTTTTCAACACACAAGCTCTCAAAAGATCCTCAAGTGACTGAATCAACCTCTCAGTTTGTCCATCTGTCTGCGGATGATAAGCAGAACTCAAATGTGGTGTCGTACCCAAAGCACTTTGCAAACTTTACCAAAATCTTGAAGTAAACCTCAAATCTCTATCTGACATAATGCTAGACGGAATACCATGCAAACTGACAATCCTTTCAATGTACAGCTTCGCCAATTTCTACAATGGATAATCCATTCGCATTGGAATAAAGTGAGCAAATTTCATCAATCTATCCACAACAACCCAAATAGCTTCATGATTACTCGGTGTTTTAGGTAGACCAGATACAAAATCCATCGATATTATATCCTATTTCCACTCAGGAATAGATAACAGTTGCATCAAACCCGACGGGTTCTGATGCTCAATCTTCGACCTCTGACAAGTCAAAGAAGAATACACAAACTCGACAATGTCTTTCTTCATACAAGGCCACAAAAATACCTTCCTTAAATCTTGATACATCTTAGTAGCACCGAGATGAATACTCAATCCACTAAGATGCCCTTCCTCAAGAATACTCTTCTTTAGCTCAACAATATCTCTATAACAAACTCTATACGACATCTCATAATACCATTCTAATCAATTTGAAAATCACCACCTTGACCTTGATTGATCAAAGTCAACTGATTAACTATACTCAAATTAGATTTATGACCTTCTTTTATCCCGTCAAAAATGTCACTAGTAAGTTTCAACATACCCAGCTTAACTCCATAATAAGTCTCTTAACAAACCAAACTCATATCTCGAAATTGCTCAATCATATCCAACTCTTTTACCATCATCATCAACATATGCAAAGATTTCCTACTCAATGCATCGGCTACCACGGTTGCTTTACCCGGATGGTAATTAAAACCAAAATTATAATCCTTCAAAAGTTCTAACCATCTTCTTTGCATTGCATTCAATTCTTTCTGATCAAAGAGATACTTCAAACTCTTATGATCACTAAATACCTCAAATCTCGAACCAAACAAATAATTTCTTCAAAGCTTCAACACAAATACAACAGCGGCCAACTCTAAGTCATGTGTCGGATAATTCCTCTCACGCACTTTAAGTTGCCTTGAAGCATAAGCTATAACTTGCTGATGTTGCATTAGCACACCTCTCAAACACACCAAAGAAGCATCACAATACACTTCTTCCGGCTTCGGCAAAATCAAAGCAGGAGCTGTCGTCAATCTTCTCTTAAGCTCTTGAAAACTTTATTCACACTTTGCATCACAAACAAATGCTTGGCCTTTCCTAGTCAACTGTGTCAATGGCAAAGATTATTTGACAAATCCTTCAATGAATTTATGATAATAACCTGCAAAACCAAGAAAACTTCTAATCTCAAAAACTGATTTCAGAGCTTCCCATTGTGATACCGTTTCAACCTTCAATGGATCAACTGCAATACCTCTACTCGGAATCACATGGGCAAGGTAACTCACTTCCTTCAACCAAAACTCACACTTATAAAGTTTAGCATACAAGTGCTTATCTTTCAACACTGATAACACAACCCTCAGATGCTCAACATGATCCTCTTCATTCTTAGAATAGATCAAAATATCATCAATGAACACAATCATAAGCTTAACAAAATAAGGATGGAAAATCCTATTCATCTACACAATACATACACCTGGTGCATTAGTCACACCAAATTGCATCACAAAATACTCAGAATGTCCATACCTTATTCTAAAAGCAGTCTTCTGAATATCTCTAGTCTTCACACGAATTTGATGATACGCAGATCTCAAATCTATCTTACTGAATACACTTGCACCAACCAACTGATCCATCAAATCATAAATCCTTGGAAGCTGATACTTATTCTTGATAGTCACCTTGTTCAATTGGCAGTAATTCACACAAACCTCATATAACCTTCTTTCTTCTTAAACAACAAAACCAGTGCACCCTACGGCGACACACTCAGACGAATAAACCTCTTCTCAAGAAAATATTCAAGTTGACTCTTCAACTCTTTCAATTCCTATGCAAACATACGGTATGGAGCCATTAATACCGGACTAGTTCCAGGAACTAAGTCGATCGAAAACTCCAATTCATGTTCCGACGGTAAATCACTTATCTCATCAAGAAAACTTTCGGAAAATCAAAAATAATTGGAAAACCACCAACTTCACCACTTTCATTAACACTCAAAGTTTCCATCAACATAAACATCTCAACACCATCCTGCACCAACTCACCAAAACAATCTGTAAGAACTTGGCATAACTCCAAACAATTCACTGCACACACCATCTAAGATCGCAATATAAGTCTATTCCAGCCAACATGATCTCGTCCACTATCAACAAGAGGTTAAGGGTGATCAGTTCCTCAATTTGTCAATAGACAGCCAACAATCATAATCGGGCATAAACCAACTTTACCAAACTATAATAGCGTTTAGCAACACCTTGAGCCACCACTCCACACTTGAAACATCTTGGAGAAGCACAAGCTTCTCCCCCACTTATATCAATCCCACTTTTGCAGACAAGGGTTAGAAAAGCAAACGTGTATCGACAATGTTTTCAAACACATGTCGCATACTAGGGAACAAACAACATTAGACAACTTAGTCGGATGGACCGACCTACTCTAATACCACTAATGTAACACCCTTCTTAACCCTACGGAATATATATAAATAGTCCGAGTCATGCTTCTCACAAAAGGGTGTCACATATAATTTCAAAACATCACACAAATACCTGTCATGCTCATTAACACTTAAAATAAATTCATACTTTTCACAAACTTTCACCTTAGCATGTAGCAGCGGATTTAATTTAATCATAATCGACATAATGAAAGTCTCATACTCATCTCATTCATAATCAATAATTTGGCATAAAAGCCAATATTCCAAATAATTCAAATAAACATAATGACATATATAAGAGTACATAATGTATCTCTCAAACATAAATTGAAACGATCCCAGTGTTACATGATCAGAGCACGACTCGACCCAACATAAATAAATACACTAAGCAATTCTCGTATCTATATCAGGTTATAGCCTTGTTCATTAGTTTTCCAATGCTTCAAACGGTTCGTCATTTGGATTAACGGTTAAAAAGTTTTGATCGAAACCGTTTTTAGCGTTTTTCTACCTTTGAGTCGACTCAAAGGTCGACGCACGGAGCTATGAGTCGACTCATACTGTTAAAATTTCCACAATTTTGCATTCCGGTGACCTCCAGTCGACCCAGGGGTTCTAGCGGTCGACTCACACTGTTCCGAACCCTAAAAATAATTTTTTTTAAGAGCACTTTCACCCCAGATTATCACTCCAAAGTCTATACCACTAACCCCCATCACCCTAGACCAGATTTTATATCAAAATAACATCCTAAAACTCAATTAGACTATGTTTGACTCATGGAGTAACAAAAATTCATCATGATTTCATTACAACTACACCACGGTCATTAGAGTTCCTCATTATCAAATTTCCCTACAGGGTTAGACAAATGTCAAATCAGAGCTTTGGCCACGAAGGCCTAATTTCCTTTAACCCAGATAAATCCCTGCGGTTAAAATCTCAATAATAGATTTAGGCAATAAAGGCCAAATTCCCTTTATCCCATAATCAGCCTCAAACCCTCTAAACTCTTAAATCGACCTTAAATACATTGAAATTACACATTGAAAACAATGAAGGCAATACTCCTTATACCTTAATTGCCGACTCTAAGCCTCTCAAATCTTTCATAAAACCTTTCGAATCTTTTGCCTCAAACCTCCTCCTCAGAGATCTGACCTCAATTCTTCTCACGGTCTAACAAAATGAATCCTAATCCCATCACAATTCCCTTTTTGTTAAACCTAACCTTGGGCCTATAATTTGGGCTTTTCCAATATTACCCTTACTAACTCCTCCTCAATTGTCCAATTTCCCCTTAGTTAACTTATATTTACTTAAATTAATAATAATACTAATATATTTATATTATATACTATTATTTAGATAAATAACCCAAATTCCATAATTCTCAATATTCCACAACAACCACCGAAAATCACCGAAATGCGAATATTCTTATTTAAATAATTTAAATAAATATTCCAATTAAAATTTGGGGTGTTACAAAAGGGAAGTCATCCTTTGAGCTCTCTTTGTTAAGGTCTTTGTAATATACATACATTCACACTTTTCTATCCTTCATTGGGACTGGTATGATATTTGCAACCCATTGATGATATTCATATATGGATAAGAAGCCAACATCAAACTGTTTCTAAACCTCTTCTCTGATTTTGAGTTCCATGTTTGGTCTGATGCTTCTGAGCTTCTACTTGACATAAGGACATTTAGGCTTGAATGGTAAGTGATGCTCGACAATGTTGTAGTAACTTAACCAACTCTTTGTGTACATGCTTTTCCAGATATACTTAGACTTTCACTTCTTTTCTGGCTTCTTCGGTACCCAGGTTGATAACTTCTACCGGTTCTTGATGTGATTGAATCTCTTTTTTCTCTTGCTCAAGGAACCTTGCTAGTTCAGTTGGCGATTCATAGTCTTCCTCACCACCGTCTCCGGCGTGGTTAATTGGAAGCCCAGAGTTACAAGGGACATTAGCCATGTTGTTACCAATTGATTCATTTTTTCTGCATGTTTAATGATATTTTATTTTAGAATGGACTTTATGAAAAAGTAAAAGAAAAGAAACTTTTTCCACTTATTTTTTTTGTTAAAAATAAAAATATAAGAAAGGAAAGGAACAAAATTTTGAATACAAAATATTTTTTATTGATTGACTATATAATGCTTTGAAAACATGTGGAGGCTCTTACAAGCTATCCTCTTGTCTCGAGTGAGGAAAAGGGATTTAGAAAATACAAAATGCGTCACTTTATAACAAAAAAGACTGTAGGGATCATAAAGGCCATCTAGTTGTTTAATGTGAAGCTAGTTGGGCACCGACGCACAAAACTTGGGACCTCCTTGCTTGCATCATCTATGACTACCACAATGTTGTCGTGTTGAAAACCAACACTGTTGAAGACTTCCTTAAAATGGAAGAACTTCTTTTGACCTTCTGGATTTGACAGGCGCTGCGAAAGATGATAACCGATATTGAAACAATTGTTCTTCTTAGAAACATCTAATACTTTCCCCCATAAACACTTGAGAAGGGTACTCTTCCTGGTTGGGGGAAAGTATTAGATATTGCTGAGAAGAATAACTATTTCAGTATCGGCTATCATCCATCGTTGCACCTACCAAATCTAGAAGATCAGAAGAAGTTCTGCCATCGTTGAAGTTATAGATCATGCAAGCAAGGAGGTTTTAAGTTGTATGCATCGGTGCCCACGTGGCTTCACATTAAACAACTGGACGACCTCCATAATCCCTACAGTATTTTCTGTCACAAAGTAATGCAATTCGTATTTTCTCAATCCCTTTTCCTCGCCCGAGACAAAGGATAGCTTGTAAGGGCCTCCACATGTTTTCAAAGAATTATATAGTCAATCTATAAATAGTATTTTTGCATTCAAAATTGTGTTCCTTTCCTTTCTTTTATTTTAATTTTTCACAAAAAAGTGGCAAAAGTTTATTTTCTTTTAATTTTTCATAAATCCCATTCTAAAACAAAATCTCATTCAACATGCAAAACAAATGAATCCATTGGTAATAACATGGCTAATATCCCTTGTAACTCTAGGCTTCCAATTAACCACGCCAAAGACAATGGTGAGGAAGATTGTGAATTGTCGGCTGAACTAGCAAGGCTTCTTGTGCTAGAGCAGAAAGAGATTTAACCGCATCAAGAAGCCATAATAGAAGTGAAAGTTGAGGCACCACTGGAAAAACATGTGCATACAGAGTTGGTTAAGTTATTTCAATAGTATGTAGACATATTTGCCTAGTCGTATCAAGATATGCCCTGTTTAGACACCAGCATCTTCAAGCATCACTTGCCATTCAAGCCTGAATGTCCTCCTGTCTAGAAGAAGCTTAAACGAACAAGATCAGAAATGGCACTCAACATCAGAGAAGATGTTAAGAAACAGCTCGATGCTGGATTTTTAGCCATATCCGAATATCCTTAATGGGTTGCAAATATCGTATCATTCCCGAAGAAGGATGGAAAAGTCAGCATGTGCATAGACTATAGAGACCTCAACAAAGCGAGCTCAAAGGATGAGTTCCCTTTGCCTCATATTGATGTCTTGGTCAACAACATTGCTCAGTTCTCTGTCATTTCGTTCATGGATGGGTTCTTCGGGTACAATCAGATGAAAATGTCTCCAGATGACAAGGAAAAGACAACTTTTATCACTCTTTGGGGAACTTTATGCTACAAAGTCATGTCATTTGGTTTGAAAAAAGCGGGGGCAAGACATCAAAGAGCCACGATAACCCTCTTTCATGATATGTTTGATAAAGAGATAGAGGTTTACTTGGACGAAATGACTGCCAAATCCAATACTGGACATTGTCGCATTGCTGCGAAAAAGAGGCCGGCAAAGACAGAAGGGTCGCCACCGTTTGTTATTTATCCCAAAAGAGAGGGAAAGGAAACGATTGAAGAAAACCTACGAAAAAGGGAAAAGACAAGGTCATCGCAACCAAATCTCGGGTTCGGGAGTCGGTTACGCAAGGGGAAGGTATGAGCACCCCTCACGTCCGTTATACTCAACGGGGTCCATGTTTGTAGTCTATCTACGGGTGAAAACTATCTAATGCTACTGCTAAACGGGGTAAACGGAAAGAACTGACTCGATAGGACATCGCCGCCCTATGCCTACGTATTCCCTCGTGCAATGGGAAAGTCAGAGTCAACGTAGTTCAAAAAACTATGGGTGATGGGGGGAAGGTTTCTCGCCAAGACATCACCGTCTTATGCCTACGCATCCTCGTCTGGTACGAGAAATCAGAGCAAACGTAGTTTGGGAAACAATGGGTGATGGGGGGAAGGTTGCTCGCCAAGACATCATTGTCTTGTGCATACGTATCCTCATCTGGTATGAGAAATCAGAGCAAACGTAGTTCGGGATGACACGACCACTGGTTGGTTCAAGTGTTTTAATGAGTAGGGTTAAATAATGGTTCCAGCAGTTAGGGACAATGCCTGTTTGCGGTAGAACCAAGACTTAACACAATCTTTCTGAAAATTAGGTTTGAAACAAATCCCGAAGGATAAAAAGGTTTGATGATTTATTTTGCGTTTTTTATGAGAATAAGTGAACTGAGTTAAGTTTATAACCCATGTTGCACTAAAGACTATGACTTGAGAGCGAATGCATCGCATATCGCCCAAAGGGCATACGCTAAACACTCTAGACAAGTTAATTGAAGGCCCCTCACTCATCATTCCTCAAGTACTTAAGTCTAATAGCTTACAACAAGTGTTAACCTTTATTAAGTGTCTTATGAAGTTAGGAGATGAGAAGAGAAGACACAAACTCTAAAGGGAAACTTATCAACCCTAATGTTATCATGCAATGTGATCCTAAAGTTGGGATTGAAAGGGGAAAATCTATCCTAATGTTATCATGCAAAGGATTGAACACCTAATGTCTCTCCTACTCCCATCTTAAACAGAGGGACTAGGAATCCTAAGGGATCATGGCAAAAGATCAAGTAAACAATAAATAATTCAATCACATATGAAAAGGAAATGAGATGAAATTGACTTAAACAAGTCAAGGCAAACAAAGATGAAATACAAGATATGAAAAGATGCAACAAGGACTCATCAACATGAGACTCAAACACAAATAAGTTGACTTAAACAAGTTAAGAGAGGTGAGATGAAATGGGAGAAGTAAAAACTCCCACAACCATCAAACATCCATCACCTAAACAAAAAAAATAAAGCAAAGAGCCATGATCAAAGAAATGATGGGAGAAAGGAAATTGGGAAGCAACCACATATGGGTGATCTCAACCAAACATTCAACATTGATCAAGCAAAAGACACAAGCAAACAAGTTCAAGAAAGCGGCCAATTATTCAAGACAAACTCAAAGTGTAAACGTGAACACTAAATCATCTTGGATAAAGATCAAATGTATGATTCCCAAAGTAACTTGCAAGCCAAGTAACACAAATGTATGACCCAAGATAAATGAAAAAAAATCTTAAGTATGTTATTAACATATAGCAAAGCTCACAAGATGCATATGGGATCAATAGAGATCATTTCCCAAAGGAACAAGGTCAAACTAGCTTGTATGAACATTTTCAAAGGTGACTTGACTCGCAAGGTTCACCAAAAAAAGAAAGAATGTCCAATAAATCTCAAATAAAATGCTCAACAAAGCTAAATCAATCACAAACCAACAAGAAAAGTCTCATGGACGGAAACCACCCAAGGAATCACTTAAATAATTCAAGAATCAATAGTGCTCCACCTTATCGAGCAAATATCGAGGGACAACAAAAGTCCAATCAAAGTCAAATGAAAAATGATTAATGGCCACTCAAAATCACCCTCAAGAATGCCTCAATCCCTTACCTATATGAGGGAGAGGCCATGGTCATATGAGATAAGGAATTGAGGTCTAATCAACCATGATCATACAAAGTAAACACCATGAAACTTAATTAATTGCAAATTCTAAATAAAATAAAAACATAAATAAAAATTATGGAAAATTAAATAACATCTCAAAGTTCTAGAAAAATATTTTTGGGGAATTTTTATGTAATTGGAAATTTTTTAAATAGTAAAAATAAAAACTAAAAATAAAATAAAATAAAGAGAAGAGCAAGAGAGGTGCAAATGGTAAAACCCCAGATGAACTGAAACAAGTGAAAAGCACGATGGGCCTCAAAAAGCTGGAGGTGTGGTTAGCATTCCAAGCCCAATTAACACACAGACTCAAACTTAAGTGAAATGCACTGTTTCACTTAAGTGATGTGGAGTCAAACATCCAAATGCGCACGGTCAAGCCAATGAAAACAAGACAAGCAAGCAGGTCAAACTTTCAACGTAAAGATGAGTTAGCTTCACCAGAAAATAGACCAGACGTCGGAGCTAGGGCTCCGGTCGTCTTCTCCGGCCAGCCTGCCGGAGACCAGGTCTGAAACCTCCATAAAAATGCCAGCACTTTATACCAATCGAAAGCTGAGGTTACAAGGGACATGAATCCACCCTCCAAATCTTAAAAAGGTTCACAAACAAAGAGAAATCAAGGCACAAAAGTTTGATAGCACACTCTGAAATATCAACATACATGCAAGCCAATGATGCAAACATTGTCTACCATAGGTAGGGCTTCAGATGCAATCCAACATGACCCTATTTGGTGCCTAGAATGAGAGAAAAAGTTGGAAGAAACTTACCAAACAGAGCAATTTCGTTGACTCTTTTGAGGCACACAAGCTTTGATATCTTGCTTCCAATTTGTTCCTCAGCCTCTTGTGAAGAAGGAATGAGCAGCAATTTGAGTTGATTTTGAGTGTTCAAGCATATTCAAATGAGTGAAGTTTTTGTGAAAATTTGAGCTCTCTCTCTTCTTTCCAACAACAACCACTACCTGTCCCCTTCTAGGGCAAACTTTTGGTTTATGTGTGATGGGTTTATGATGACCATGCAGGCCCATGTTGGCTGCATTGTGCAATTTCAAACTTGCTTTCCAAACTTTCCACTTCATGCCACACATGATTTAGGTACCACACACCTCCCTTTTGGCTAGCAACAATGCAAATGAAATGTGTAGAGGTCAATGGAATTGGTTTTTGTCATTTACAATGCCTTGATACCAAGTTTTGATTCATGACTTTTTAAGTAAGAAAACTTGAAAAAATGGTACATAATGACTCTTCATGTTGGCAAAATGTAGTAAATCTCCTTTTGGCCATGTAATGGTGTGGAAAAATTCAAATATGAAGCGAATAGGTGACTTGCAATGTAAGATACTTAAGTCATGACCAAAAGTCAAAATTTCAAGCTTGAAAGTGGTTCATATGATCATACCATCCATCAAATATCACGCATTTTGAATCCATTGTGAATCTAAATCAATTAGAAACAAGTTTCATGTTGGTTGAAAATGGATTAGAGGCCTTGAAGTGCATGAAAATGGTCATTGGAAAAAATGACCTATAATGGACTTTCCGAAAAATACCCCTCCCTTGTGGAGATCATAACTTGAGTTTCACTCATGAAAATGATGACTTCTATAACTTTTTGGAAATCTAAGATCATAAGGAAAAACTTTCATGTTCACTTGAAAGTAAGGAGAAACTTGATTCCATTCCAAACATTCCTTGGAAGTAAGTTGACTTTAAGTTGACCAAAATTCTCTTCATCTGAGGACCCTAACTTGTTGACACCATAACTTGAGATGTACAAACTCAATGAATTAGTTCTTGCACTCCAAAGAAAGCTTGAAAGATTCCCTACAAGTCTCATGTTTTCATGAAAATGAAATTGAACTTGCATCATAGGGGAAAATGTCTTTGAAGTTAGGCACTAAAGAAGGGAATTTTACACTGAAATCCTCTGAAACCCTAATTTAGTAACTTCTTGAACTCTTGATTCTCCTTGATTTGATCTCAAAATGACATCCTAGATGCCTTAAGATGACTTCCCATGCCTCAATGACCTATAACTAAGCTTTTGATCCCTCTCAAGTCCACAGTTGACTTTGGGTTGACCAGATGACATCCTAGCAACATATCTTTTGACTGTGGCTTCTGCAAATGACTTGAATGACTACACAAGTTCCACAATGACCCCTTAAGGTACACAATGAGCTTTTAATCCATGTTTCATCCAAGTATGTGATCTCATGACTTCTGATGACCCTCTGATGGTCCTCAAGGTAGGAGGTAACATCCATACACAAACCTCTCCTCTTAAGGAGCCTTAAAACCCAATCTTGATAGTAATGAATCCTGATAACTTGGACATGATACCTTTGTTTGAGCTTGAACATGAAGCTCTCCTCTTGAATCGTACAACAACTTTTGATCCCCTGTTAAGAAGCAATGATATGCAAAATGAAAATGCCAAAATGAAATGAAACACAAGCCAAGTTAGAAAGAAAAGGTTGGTCAAATTTTGGGGTACAACAGACATGATCATCTCAACCATTTAAGGAAACTTTTTTCCAGAATCTAGAAGTACAAGCTACGGTTGAATTTGTTAAAACAAGATTTATTCATGACATATATCTCTTGGGTTTTGATGATAACAAAGTATTAAAAGCAAAATGGTGTTATCTAATATGTGTTCCAAGTACAAAGGTTCTAAGGCTTGAAAAGAAGTCATTCAAAATTTGATATAAGGACGCATTTGAGAGGAGCTGAGTTATTAGATTCTGGTGGATCAGAACCTAAAGAACACTCTCTAAGTGATGTCGAGCGTAGACTCTAAAGCTAAAGTCCTCAACATAAAAAAAAGAAACATATTGTCTCTACACTAAGTTAATGCATATGCTTCTGGTGAACGTTCAAAATTAGTAATAAAGCTTGAGTTATCTGTACTGCAGAAAGCAAGTTACATTGTCAAATCAGCTTGTCAGCTAGAGTCTATTTTTCATAATGCTCAATAAAAGTTTACATGCTTTGTGAATATCTACTCTCAACGGCTATATAGTACAATATTACATTGAAGAAGCAATGGTGAAACATGTTATACAATGGATTAAGATCTTTTGGTGTATCTCTCTTCAATGTCTTGTACTATGGAGAAACAAAGACACTTGTTCAAGTTATCTCTTCCAACGACTAGCCTTCTACAACTGCTATATAAGCTACTAAAGATTCAAACTGAAGTCTTTAACAAGAAGCAATCAAAAAGGCAAATATAGAAGGAAATCAAAGAAGAATAGAAGTGTTATTCACTTCTGTCTGGATGAAGGAATAATAAGATCATACAATAAGCAACACAACCGAGTATGCATATTTTCTATTATATGTTGTAAATTGTAGTAAGCCTAAAGATTTCCTAAACATTGAATATCTTAGAAATATTAAGTTTTTAAAGGTATTTGTTAAGGTGATTACCTTATACCTCTAATTTTGTATCAAGTACACCTTGTTCTCTATTCGGCTAAACATGATTGTTTAGTAGTTTAGATAAAGTCTCTTTCTATGTGCTTGAGCATCGAAGTCTCTAGCTGAAAAGCTTAAGCCTAATACGTCTCTTGTTATGTGCTAGAGCATTAAAAATCTTAACCAGTTGTTAATTGAGCTAAAACTCTTGGGCCTGAGGACTTGAGCAGAAGTCTTGGGTTCATGGAAGTTCAGCAAGGAAGTTTCGAGTTCGTGGAACTTAAGTAAGGAAGTCTTGAGCCTGAGGGGCTTAAGAAAAAGTCTTGGATTCGTGGAAGCTAAGCAGGGAAGTCTTGGACCGAGGGTTTGAGCAGAAGTCTTGAGTCTGAGGGGCTTAAGCATGGAAGTCTTGGGTTCGTGAAACCTAAGCAGAAGTCTTTGACCCGAGGGGTTTATGCTTAAGTGCATAAGTGATTGTAATCATGTTTTGGTTATAGTGAAAATCTCTTGTGATGCATGGGGACTAGACTACTCTCTTTTGGGAGGAACTGGATAAATATTTGTGTGTTCTTTATCTTTTATTTGCTTATGTTAACATTCTACTACAACGTATAATCAGAATCTGAACACCAATTTAGATTTTGAACTCTGATTAGAGGAAAAGTTAAGAAACAAAAAACATAATTCAACCCCCACTTCTTGTGTACTTTTCTCACCTTCAATTAGTATAAGAGCATGGTCCGTGCATAATACTTAACAATGGTGCAGATAATGATCCAATGAGAAAAATATGTCTGCTAAAGACTTTCCTTTAAGAAGGATTTAAGTACCTCATGAAAAATATTTCACTGTTAATCATACCATATTCAAAAGGTGATTCTGTTGAATTTAAATGACAGATTAAGCAAAATATATTTTTAATTCATTGGTCTTAATAAAGGGTTTTGATGAAGGTCTATAGAATACTCTTGATAAAGGTATTACTATAGAAGTTGATGGTGTAGAGATGATCAAAGTTTGAAAGTCTCTCTCACCAGCTCAGAAGAAGTTTATTGAAAATATCTTTGAAGTTATATGCATTCTGGTAGGTGCTCTATCTCATTATGAGAATATCAACATCATTGATATGTCTAATGCTAAATATTTTCTTTGAATCCTTGTGTTCTTATTTTAAGAGAATCAGGCTGAAGCTTTTTAAGTTACACTTAATCTACTTTTTCAAGCAAATTCTAAGAAGTTTGCTTGTTAATAATAAACCATAAAGTCACATCGACTCAGGATGTCAAAAGTTTGAGTATATTATGTCTTGAAATGTTTGATAGCATTCTTCGAAGAAAATGAATGGAATTAGATGATGAAAAGTTATCTAACAGATCATCCTGTAAGAGCACAGATTGTGTCTTAGTAATATCTCTATGTTTTGATGATAACATTAATGATAATTTGTATACAAGAATTATACTCTCTAAATTTGTTCTAAACTGTCTTCTACAGGCACAAAAGATTTTAATCTTAAAGAGCAAATTTGATGTGAACAATAAATTCTGAATGGCTCAAGAGCATCTGAAGATTAGAAGAATCTGAAGTATAAGAGCTTAGTCATCAAGATTTTGAAGATACAACACGCTGCATATATTATCAAGAATCTGAATGAAAGAAGACTCTGAATGAAGAGACTCTGAATGAAAGAAGACTCTGAGTGAAGAGACTCTGAATGAGAGAAGACTCTGATCTGAGTGAAGACTCTGATCTAAGAGCATGTTACGCTTCAAGCACACAGCTGCACCAGACTCTGATTCAGCAACATCTGAAGAACATCTTAGGCTCTGAAGTTTCCAGAAGATTCTGAAGACTGAAGACTCTGATATTGATTGTTGATCTGAACTATCTGAAGAATTATTTGAAGAAGATTATTTTGAATATATTCGTTGGAATATCTCAACAACTCTTTCCTTATTTGGGATAGACAAAATTCTCTGCAAGAATATTATTCCTCTGATACATTCCATATATGGTAAATTCACAGCTCAGCAGACAATTGCTACACCCACATTTTGTGCGCCGTCTCTCTGCTGCAATAGTACAAAGGACAGTACTATTTGATATTGGAAATATCTTCTCCAACGGTAAAATATTCTCTCCAATATTCAAGTGGCTATATAAAGGATATCATAGCACTTTCTTCAGTGACGAATTTTGACAAACTTATTCTCAAGCGAAGAAACTCTCAAGCTCTCATATTCTTTGCTGTTCATACATTGTTCTAAACTTAGAGAAATAACACAGTTGTGTTTATAGCTTTCTTAGAAGCAATTTCTTACTCTTACATTGTATTACATTAATTTGTAAAGGAAGTTTTCCTTAAGAGGATCTAGGTTAGATCAGTAGCTCTTGAGAAGACTAAGAACAGTTGTTCTTAGGTGTTGCTATTTGTAATCAGTTGATTTGAAAAGTGGATTAAGTGCTTGTTGAGAAAGGCAAATCACTCTTGAAAAGGGTGGACTGGAGTAGTTGAGTTCAACGAACCAGGATAAAAATACTTGAGTTTTTATCTTTGATTATTTTCTGTCATACTTATTCAACCCCCCCTTCTAAGTATTTTCTCACCTTCAGTTGGCATCAGAGCTCCGGTTCTGAGTGTGCATTCACTTAACCGTGACAGATAAAGATCCAGTGAGAAGAATACTCTGTTATTTATTTGGTTGCTAATATGGGTGATATTCCTACATCAAGCAACAAATATGAAGGAGACAGAATCAGCACCAAACCTCCAATGTTTGATGGAGAAAAATTTGATTATTGGAAAGATAGACTTGAAAGTTTTTTCTTGGGGTATGATGCTGATCTCTGGGATTTAGTCATTGATGGATATGAACATCCTACTAAGGATGGCAAAAAGATTGATAGAAAGTCAATGACTGAGGAGCAGAAGAAAGAATTCAAGAATCATCACAAAGCCAGAACCATACTTCTTAATGCAATCTCTCATACAGAGTATGAGAAGATTACCAACAGAGACACTGCTCATGATATGTTTGAGTCTCTCAAAATGACTCATGAGGGAAACTCTCAGGTGAAAGAAACAAAGGCTCTGGCGCTGATACAGAAGTATGAAGCGTTCAAGATGGAAGAATCTGAGAACATTGAGACTATGTTTTCCAGATTTCAGATTCTAACAGCTGGGTTGAAAGTTCTGGACAAGGGCTACTCAACATCTGATCATGTCAAGAAGATCATCAGAAGTCTTCCTACCAGATGGAGACCTATGGTGACTGCATTGAAGCTGGCCAAGGATCTGAACAAAATCTCATTAGAAGAACTCATCAGTTCTTTGAGAAGTCATGAGATTGAGCTGGAGGAAGATGAACCCCAGAAGAAAGATAAAGGTAAATCCTTAGCTTTTAAATCTAACAAATCTGTTAAAGCTTTGCAGGTAAATGAAGAAAGCTCTGAGGAATCTTCTTCTGAAGAAGAAGATGAACTATCCATGCTGTCCAGAAGGATCAACAAACTCTGGAAGCACAAAGGGAAGAAGTTCAACAACTTCAGAAGATCTGATCAAAAGAGAGAATCTTCTGGACACAGAAGATCTGGCAAGAAAGAGGTCACTTGCTTTGAATGTAAAGAACCTGGACACTACAAGAGTGAATGTCCCAAACTTCAAAAGGAAAAACCCAAAAGGAAGTTTGATAAAAAGAAAAAGGTTCTGATGGCTACATGGGATGACTCAGATGAATCTGAATCATCTTCTGAATCTGAGGAAGAATGTGCAAATGTTGCGCTGATGGCCAACACAAATGATCAAGATGAAGGAACGTCATCATCTGAATCTGAGTCAGAATCAAACTCTGACTCTGAAGAGGTATTTTCTGAACTCTCCAGAGCTGAACTTGTTGAAAGTTTATCTGACATGTTGGAAAGCTACAGCAAGATTAAACTCAAATACAAGAAGCTGAAAAGAAATCTTGAATCTGAGATTGATCTTCTGAGAACAGAACTTGTTGAGCAGAAAGAAATAAATTTAAAACTCAAAAATGATTTAGAAACAACTCAACAAGAATCTGATACTGAAACAGAGTCAAGTGAAAATATTTTAGAAAAATATGACTCCAGTTTTAAAAGATTCATCACTAAAAGCATAGACAGAAGCAAAATGGCTTCTATGATCTATGGTGTTAGTGGGAACAACAGAAGAGGCATTGGATGTGAATCTTCCTCTGGAAGCAATCCAAAATCTGTTGATAAACTCTTCATCAAGAAGACTCCTCTGTATTCTCATTTTAAATTTGGTCATCTGAATGATATTAAACATACAAGCTCTGAAAAGAGTACTTATGTGTTTAAGCCAAGGGCTAGCCAGAATAAACACTATGTTGAAAAACAGAAGTTTAGGCAAAACCACAGAACATCTAACCCCAAAGGACCCAAGAAGATCTGGGTACCTAAAAGTAAAATTATACCTGTTGCAGATGTTCTTAGCAGCAAAATCCAGACACCAATCATGGTACCTGGACTCTGGATGCTCACGACATATGACGGGCGAAAGGTCTATGTTCCAAAGCCTGGAACTTAGATCTGGAGGGGACGTGAAATTTGGAGGGAACCAGAAGGGCAAGATCATTGGCTCTGGTACAATAGGTAATGGTAACCTACCCTCTATTTCTAATGTTCTGTTAGTTGAAGGATTGAAACATAATCTATTGTCCATAAGTCAATTAAGTGACAATGGTTATGATATCATCTTTAATCAAAAATGTTGCAAAGCTGTATGTCAAAAGAATGGTTCAATCCTATTCAGTGGAAAGAGGAAAAACAACATTTACAAAATTAACCTTTCAGAACTTAAAGTTCAAAATGTAAAATGCCTTTTATCTGTGAATGATGAGCAATGGGTCTGGCATAGAAGATTGGGACATATTAATATGAGACGTATATCTCAGATTAATAAACTCAATCTGGTCAGAGGACTCCCTAATCTGAAGTTCAATTCAGATGCTCTGTGTGGCGCATGTCAAAAGGGTAAATTTTCAAAATCTCATTTTAAACCAAAAAATGTTGTTTCCACTTCTAGACCATTGGAATTACTTCATATTGATCTGTTTGGACCAGTGAAAACTGCATCCATCAGAGGCAAGAAGTATGGGTTAGTCATTGTAGATGACTACAGCAGATGGACATGGGTAAAGTTTCTAAAACACAAGGATGAGTCTCATTCTGTGTTCATTGACTTCTGCAATCAAGTCCAGACTGAAAAAGAATGCAAAATTATTAAAGTCAGAAGTGATCATGGTGGTGAATTTGAAAACAAATATTTTGAAAAATATTTTTCTGAAAAAGGAATTGCACATGATTTCTCCTGTCCTAGAACTCCACAACAAAATGGAGTTGTAGAGAGGAAAAATAGAACATTGCAAGAAATGGCCAGAACCATGATCAACGAGACAAATCTGGCAAAATACTTTTGGGCAGAAGCAATAAATACAGCATGTTATATTCAGAACAGAGTGTCTGTAAGACCTCTTCTGGAAAAGACTCCCTATGAATTATGGAGAAACAGAAAGCCCAACATTGCTTATTTTCATCCATTTGGATGTATTTGTTATATGCTTAACACTAAAGATCATCTGAACAAGTTTGATTCCAAAGCACAGAAGTGTTTCATGCTTGGTTATTCTGAACGCTCTAAAGGCTACAGAGTATTCAATACTGAAACACAGATTGTGGAAGAATCTATTCATGTTAGATTTGATGATAAGCTTGGCTCTGAAAAGCCAAAGCAAGTTGAAAGTTCTGCAGATAGAGAAGTTATTCTCACAGACTCTGAAGGCTCAGAGGCAGACAAGACTGAAGACAAAGACTCTGAAGCAAACCCAGATGCTACGCCTCTAACTTCCCAACTTGACAATCTGCATATTTCTGAAAGACCAACAGTCAGAGGATCTTCTTCCAGAATGAAAGCTTCTCATCCAGAGGATGTGATAATTGGAAAGAAAGATGATCCAATAAGGACAAGAGCATTTCTCAGAACTTCTGAATCTTCCTTCTGTGGCTTAGTGTCAATTATAGAACCAACATCTGTTGATGAGGCTCTGGAGGATAATGAATGGATTTTAGCTATGCAAGAGGAGCTGAATCAATTCACAAGGAATGAAGTCTGGGATCTGGTTCCAAGACCTAAAGGTTTCAATGTCATTGGAACAAAATGGGTTTTCAGAAATAAACTTAATGAGAAAGGAGAAGTTGAAAGGAACAAAGCAAGACTGGTTGCTCAAGGCTACAGTCAACAAGAAGGCATAGACTACACAGAAACATATGCTCCTGTTGCAAGGTTAGAGTCTATACGCTTGCTTATTTCATTTGCTGCACAACATAACATCACTCTTTATCAGATGGATGTTAAAAGTGCTTTTCTTAATGGAATTATAGAAGAGGAAGTGTATGTCCACCAACCTCCTGGTTTTGAAAATGAAAATTTTCCAGATCATGTTTACAAACTGAAAAAATCTCTTTATGGACTAAAACAAGCTCCCAGAGCTTGGTATGAGAGGTTGAGTAATTTTCTTCTGAAGAAAAATTTCATCAGAGGAAAAGTGGATACCACACTATTTTGTAAAACCATTAAGAAAGATTTGTTGATTTGTCAAATTTATGTAGATGATATTATTTTTGGATCAACAAATATTATGCTTGGAAAGGAGTTTGCTGAATGTATGCAGGCAGAATTTGAGATGAGCATGATGGGAGAATTGAGATTCTTTCTGGGAATCCAAGTAAATCAGACTCCAGAGTGCACCTACATACATCAGACCAAGTATGTTAAAGAGCTTCTGAAGAAGTTTAACATGCTGGATAGCAAAATGGCAAAGACTCCAATGCATCCTACAAGCACTCTAGGTAAGGAAGAGGTAAGTAAGAAGGTAGATCAGAAACTCTACAGAGGTATGATAGGATCTCTTCTTTATTTGACTGCTTCTAGACCAGACATTCTGTTTAGTGTTTGTTTATGTGCTAGATTCCAATCAGATCCTAGAGAATCACACTTAACTGCTGTTAAGAGGATTCTAAGGTATCTGAAAGGTACTGCTAATGTTGGTTTGTGTTACAGAAGATCTGACAAATATTCACTAGTTGGATTCTGTGATGCTGACTATGCTGGAGATAGAGTTGAGCGCAAAAGTACTTCTGGAAGCTGTCAATTTCTTGGAAGTCATCTGATCTCGTGGTACAGCAAGAAGCAACCAACAATTGCACTATCAACCACAGAGGCAGAATACATTGCTGCTGCTGGATGTTCCACTCAGATGCTCTGGATGAAGAGTCAACTAGAAGATTATCAAATCTATGAGAGTAATCTTTCTATCTTCTGTGATAATACTTCTGCTATATGTTTATCCAAAAATCCAATTTTACACTCTAAGGCCAAACATATAGAGATTAAACATCATTTCATCAGAGACTATGTTCAGAAGGGTGTAATAAATTTAGCCTTTGTTGATACAGATCATCAATGGGCAGATATTTTCACAAAACCCCTTGCTGAAGATAGGTTTAAGTTTATTCTGAAAAATATTTGTATGGATTTTTGTCCAGAGTAATATTTCTCAGAGTCAACTTCTCAGATGCTAAGTGTTTAACACTCTGAAGTATTTCATCTGTCTTGCTTGTTTAATTTATCTGTGAATTATTTTTTTGTGTGAAACTCTGAACTGACCATCTCAGAGGATCTGAAAGTTGAAAACGTTTCATTTCTTAAGAGTTATAGAATCACATGCAAGCAAACACGTGTCACTCAGAATCTGAAAAGATGGAGTACACCTACTGATTATGACGTTTAAGGTATTGCTTTGAAAATCTCAATCTGTCTTGATTTTCCCCCAAATGTCATATCATAATTAAAAATGATTACTTTTCATTTAATGCAAACGTGCGTATGTGTCCTATGTGTGTCTGTTGTGTTTCCCATGCTTGTTTTATTTGTCTATATAAACCACTCTCATAACACATTCACACTTTTCACATTCTCAAACACATATGCGCTTTTGTTTGTTGTTCTCTCTCTTTGCAAACCCTAAAAGAACTCAGAAACCTTCATCTTCTTCATCATCGTCAACAATGGCATCTACTTCAAACGCTGTTACTACCAAGAATGCTACCACTGTCATAGAACCAGTACGCACTCTCCTAACTGCTGTTGATTCACTAGAAGTACTGTGTGAAAGTTTCGTGGACTTAGAAGATCTTGCTGAAAATGGGTTTAATCTGATTTCTTCAATCAAAGCACAAGGCTGGGACGGTTACTTTGACAGGCTTATGGGTCCTGTGTATCCAAAGTTAGTGAAGGAGTTCTGGATCCATGCATATGCTACTCCAAAGTTCATTCACTCCTCTGTGCTGGGAAAAAAGATAGTTATCACTGAAAACCTGATAAGGAAACTCATAGGTTTTAAGGCAACTGATGGAGTAACCTCTCTGTCTTCTGCGCGTGAAGATCTGAAGGATGTATGTCAAGAAATCTGTACTACTGGTGAACCTTGTAAGAAGGTTAAGTTCTTGAAACCCACTTACAAGATATGGGCTAAGATTTTCATGAACACCATCTTTCACAGACCCTCTTCAAACTCTTCTGATTATGTTAATGCTGAACAACTTTACTTCATGTATTGTTTACACCAAAACATTCAGATTGATCTTCCATATTTATTGTTTAATCATCTGGTGTCTCACGTCAAGGAAACAAGGGAAACAGCCAGAGATAAATCTGGAAAAGTCAGAACATGGATCCCTATGGGAAGGCTGATTTCAGATATTCTGATAGAAAACCAACTTGTGGCGCATCTGCAAGAGGCTGGGTTGACAGAAGATCTGACTTATATCATTGGCTCTGAAATAAACGGTTTAACTTTGAGAAGGATGAAACTGGTTGATGATTTATCTGAGAAACCAAGGAAAACTAACTCTGAAGAAGTTAGGGGAAGAAGGATTCCTGTTAAGGATTTTCCTTTATTCACCTCAGATGAACCTAGAGAAATTATTGCTGAGTATGTTGCTCGCTGCCTAAGAGATGGTGTTGAGATTCCTGCCAATCTTGTGCAGAAGGAAGGCCAAGTTCTTCCTGATTTGACAAGGGAAAGAAGACGTAAGAGAAAAGTTGATAGTGAAGGTCATCAGAAGAAAAGGAAGCATTCAGATGCTGAAAAGAAGAAGAAAAGGAAGAAGCTGAAGAAGGTTCAACCAAATCCTCCTGCAGCAACTTTTGAAGAAATTAGAGATACTCTGAAACAGGTATTTAACACTGATTCTAATCCTGTTCATCATTCTGATACCCCCACACCATCCAGACCTTCTAAAACTTTTATCTCTAAACCATCTTCTGTCCCCCCTCTTACACCACAATCCAAGCAACCAACAAACATACAAACAGAAATTCCACAAACAACACCACAACCACAAAACACTATCCCAGAATATACCATTCCAGAGGATGTTCACCCTGAACACTCTGACCAACCTGAAAATCTCATTGATCCTAATGAGATATTAGATGTCACACCTTTAAACCAGTCTGTCATTTTATCTTCAACTTCTGAAAAATCTAACCACTCTGATACATCATCTGATGATGAATCATCTGGTTACATTAATGAATGCTTGAATGATCTCAAACAACCTCGTTCTGAGAGTGTTTGGAAACAGCTGTTTAAATCTCCAACTTCTGAACATCCACCTTCTCCACAAAATTCCCCAACTCAAACTCTCACTCCACAACCTCTTGAAATCCAAAACACTCCACAACCAACAGAAACCCAACCAATTCCCTCAATACCTCAACCACAACATTCTGACCAACAAACATCTGAACCACAAACCAACCAACCAACATCTGAACCACAAATCAATCCTCAACCTTCTGAACCACAAACATCTGAACATCCATCTTCACAACCTCAACCTTCTGAACAAACACCACAAACACAACTAACCCAACCAAGAAAACCCAGAATCCCTGATGAAGCAGAATTGGGATCAAGTGTTTATACTCTGTTAAGAGATTTTGATAAGGATAATGTCTCAGACTTTGCTGACATTATGGATGTTTGCATGACTACTATGGACAAAGAGGCTGCTAACGCTGTTTGGAAGAAATATCTTTACAGACTGAATAGGGAGGCTTTGAAAATCAGGACTCAATGTCTTAGATTGTCAAAAGTAAGGTTTGCTGCTTATCAAAAACGGATTAAGAGAAACACTCCTCCTATTCTTCTTCTAGAAGCTCCTCCACCTCCAGAAATTCCTGCACCTGATGTTACTCAGACTGTTCCAGAATCTACTGTTCCTGCATCTACTGTTTCAGAATCTACAGATCTTCAGAAGGATGTCAAAGAACTTAAGGATTTTATGGTTGATCAAAAGAAAACAAATGAAGAAATGAAAACTTGGATGGCTAAGCAAGATGAAAATTCAGAAAGGATTACAGCACTGCTGCAACTCATTGCTTCTCAACAAACCTCATCTGCTAAACCTACTTGATGTTTTGCACAAGTTTTTCATGTTTTGCTTTGTTTTGATTTTCTTCTGATATGTTTTGTTTGTTTTTATCTGAATCTAGATGTTCTCTTGACTTAATGACAATGATCTTTTTGCTTATCTGGATATGTGTTTCTTCTGCATCTTTACTGTCTTTTAAAATTCTTTTTGATTATGACAAAAAGGGGGAGAAACAAAATAGAATCTGATTGTTCAAATCTATAAGCAATTATCTGAACTAAGTCAGACATGTTACTAACATTCTTTGAATTTAAGTGTCCCAGATATTATTAAAAAAATCTGACAAATTTCATTGAAGTTTTTCCTGAGATCTATCTTTTCAGAACCTGATCAAAAATAGCTAAATCTGAGTAGACCAGACTCTGATATCTAACCTTGAGTACTATGATCTGAAAGATAACTCAAGACAGGAAATGGCAAGATAAACAACCAGGTGTTCTGAAGTTGTTCATCTGGCATCAAGCTCTAATATGGCATCAAGCTTTGACTCTAGAAGTCAAACATATGTCAACCAGGCTTCAATCAGGCTCTGAATCTGAAATGTACTCAACCAGAAAGGGAAGTATCTAATTCCATTAGAGTATTCATTTCAGGGGGAGATTGTTAATCTCAGGGGGAGTAATTTTAATTCATATTTTTATTGAACAAATTTCTCATGTTTTGTCATCATCAAAAAGGGGGAGATTGTAAGAGCACAGATTGTGTCTTAGTAATATCTCTATGTTTTGATGATAACATTAATGATAATTTGTATACAAGAATTATACTCTCTAAATTTGTTCTAAACTGTCTTCTACAGGCACAAAAGATTTTAATCTTAAAGAGCAAATTTGATGTGAACAATAAATTCTGAATGGCTCAAGAGCATCTGAAGATTAGAAGAATCTGAAGTATAAGAGCTTAGTCATCAAGATTCTGAAGATACAACACGCTGCATATATTATCAAGAATCTGAATGAAAGAAGACTCTGAATGAAAGAAGACTCTGAGTGAAGAGACTCTGAATGAGAGAAGACTCTGATCTGAGTGAAGACTCTGATCTAAGAGCATGTTACGCTTCAAGCACACAGCTGCACCAGACTCTGATTCAGCAACATCTGAAGAACATCTTAGGCTCTGAAGTTTCCAGAAGATTCTGAAGACTGAAGACTCTGATATTGATTGTTGATCTGAACTATCTGAAGAATTATTTGAAGAAGATTATTTTGAATATATTCGTTGGAATATCTCAACAACTCTTTCCTTATTTGGGATAGACAAAATTCTCTGCAAGAATATTATTCCTCTGATACATTCCATATATGGTAAATTCACAGCTCAGCAGACAATTGCTACACCCACATTTTGTGCGCCGTCTCTCTGCTGCAATAGTACAAAGGACAGTACTATTTGATATTGGAAATATCTTCTCCAACGGTAAAATATTCTCTCCAATATTCAAGTGGCTATATAAAGTATATCATAGCACTTTCTTCAGTGACGAATTTTGACAAACTTATTCTCAAGCGAAGAAACTCTCAAGCTCTCATATTCTTTGCTGTTCATACATTGTTCTAAACTTAGAGAAATAACACAGTTGTGTTTATAGCTTTCTTAGAAGCAATTTCTTACTCTTACATTGTATTACATTAATTTGTAAAGGAAGTTTTCCTTAAGAGGATCTAGGTTAGATCAGTAGCTCTTGAGAAGACTAAGAACAGTTGTTCTTAGGTGTTGCTATTTGTAATCAGTTGATTTGAATAGTGGATTAAGTCCTTGTTGAGAAAGGCAAATCACTCTTGAAAAGGGTGGACTGGAGTAGTTGAGTTCAACGAACCAGGATAAAAATACTTGAGTTTTTATCTTTGATTATTTTCTGTCATACTTATTCAACCCCCCCTTCTAAGTATTTTCTCACCTTCACATCCTTTCCCAAGTCTGTTGAAGAAAAATTCATTTGGAGTGTTCGATGATGTGGAACTAACCTTTCATATCAAAGGACTCTTTCAAATGGCTGAATGGAATGAGATATCTGTTGATAGAAGATTAACTTCATAAGCTTCTGAAATGTTCTTATTTCAAATGATTTCCCAAATCTCAAGAACAATGAGAAATACTACCAGAAAAACTCAAAAAGAAAAATGTCAGAGATCTTCAAGGTCTATTCTAATGAAGCTGACATAATTGTGGATTCATAATCTGATGAAGAATGTAATCAGACATTAATTGTCATTACTTCTTTTGAAGAACCAATATGGATCCGGGAATAAAAATCAATTATTGAAGAGAAAGAGATAACTCCAATCTACCTTGCTTCAATATTGATAATAAGGAGTCTGTATCTAAATATAATATCTTAAGTGACTCCATTGCTCCTTTGGAAATTTAAGGCTAGCATAGAATTTGTGTTAAAGGATAATTCTATGAGAAACCTTTTATTTCTTCTTCTATTTATGGAAATACTATAAAAATGTTGTAATCATGTTTTATGCCAATCTCTGATAGCAAACATTATCTGAATCTATGCTTTTCAAATTTCAACGTCAAAAGATTTAATCCAAGACAATGAAATTAATGACTCTGCTAAGAACAATATTTTTTCAATATCATTACTCATTATAGGCTCATACTCTGGAATAAATCATGATACTGCTATCAGATTGAGGCATAAAGCAAGAAGAAGCTTGTCAAGACTAAGACTTCAGGACTCATATAGAAATATGAGTACCAATATCTATATTTGTATTTGCTGCAGATATGGCATAAGAAAATAGCAAGGCATCTCCCATGGTTGTTTACAACATGTGATAGAAGAAAAGCCTACATTCCATACTCAAGTGTTAAAAGCTTGAAGTGTTATGAAGAAAGTGGAATCATTGGTGTTAAAGCCAATGAATCCGAATCCACTCGAGACAATATTCAGATTCCATGGTCAGATCCGAATACTCATTTGGAGCATGACTAAGAAAAACAAAAAAAGTTATGTTGTGTTTTTTCCTTTCATATTTCTTGATTCAATACAATATTTATGTATGAATAAATACAAAGTCTCTGTTAGATCTCTAGATAAATTTTTTTAAGAATCTTCAAAGATCTTTAAGAAGAAACTATGTTGTATTTGTCTGTACTAAATATGTCATTAACTAGGTGATGATCATATTTATAGAATTAGTATCTTCACCCTTTGTGATGATACTGTTTGTTAAGTCTCACTTTTTACGATTGGCATTAATTTTGGCAAAACATGTTCTTCAGCAAGATGTTGGACAAGATGTCCTGACATGTTGTTCAGACATCTTTTCAGAATTTGTTTTTTATTTACTTCTTGAAAGATTTGTTTTAATATATGGAGATCTTATGAAGTTTAAAACACATAGCTTTCAGTTCAAGGAGTTGATTTTGTTAGAAGATATGATTGGATTGGAATTTGTTTTAGCAAGATATAAAATACAAATCAAATCTGTTCCTAATTTAATGCAAAAATATTCTGCATGATTTGTGAAGTTTCTTACTGGATTTTCTGGTGAATCAAGCCAAAGCCCACACTCTCTAAAAAGTATTTAATAAGTATACTAATAACCTAATGTGCAAGTATTTTTTGAGTGTTGCTACTGTGTTTTTTACATTAGGGTTTTGTGTTCTTTGTACTTTGTGAGCCTCTCTATATCTATCTAATATCAGAGTAGGACTATTTTAGATTGTAGGTTGTTAATCATGTATAAGCTTTTAAGCAAGAATGATTATGTGTCTTTGAAGTGTATCTTCTAAACATTGATTATATTGTTCTTATCATTGTATGTGATTGAAGGTAAGTAAGAAGGGTCTTATGTCTAGGAGAGTCTTAGATAGAAATAGCGCAAGTGGATATTAGGTGAGAAGATTGTAAACTAGAGGTTCTTTGCTGAGAATCTTCAAACTAATTCTATCTTAGTGAATTTACTTCTTAGCTTGGACGCTCCCAGATGTAAGTGATGTTACACCGAACTGGGTTAACAACTAAGTGTGTTGTTTACTTTATGCAATTTTGTTATATTACCTTGTCTTTATATTGTGCGCAATTTAGATATTAGTGTCGTGACATCTCTTTTGACATCTCATATTTGTTACCAAAATTTTAATTTGCATTAGAGCAGGTCACCCTGTTCTACTTTGGGTGAGCTCCAGAGAGATTATTTTTTTGTATTATGGACAAGGAAAGAGGAGGAAATGTGAATAGACCCCCATCTTGGGTGAAACTAACTATAACTATTGGAAGGCTCACAAGGTGGCTTTCTTAAAATCTATAGATATAAAAACTAGGAAAGCCATCATTAAAGGTTGGGAACATCATGTGGTCAAAGATAAAGAGGGGAAGGAAACTCTGAAGCATGAAGAGGACTGGACTAAGGAAGAAGATTAGATTGCTCTTGGAAACTCCAAAGCTTTAAATGTCCTATTCAATGGAGTTGATAAAAACATTTTCAGGTTGATTAACCATTATACAGTGGCCAAAGATGCTTGGGAAATTCTAAGAACTACTCATGAAGGAACATCCAAAGTGAAGATGTCAAGACTTCAACTTTTCACTACCAAGTTTGAAAACCTAAGAATGAAACATGATGAAAGTATTCATGACTTCCACATGAATATCCTTAAGATAGCAAACTCACCTAGTACCTTGGGAGAAAAGATGTCAGAAGAAAAGTTGGTTAAAAAGATACTCAGGTCTCTTCGTAAGAGATTTGACATGAAGGTCACAACTATTGAACAAGCTTAGGACATCAACGACATGAGAGTGGATGAGATTTTTGGATCTCTTAAAACCTTTGAACTAGGTATTAACGACAGATCTGAAAAGAAGAACAAAAGCATAGCGTTTGTATCCAATACTAAAGATGAAGAGGATGAATGTGATTTGGATACTGATGAAGGAATATCAAATGCCATTGTGCTTCTTGGGAGGTAATTCAACAAGGTTCTGAAAAGAATGAACAGGAAGTCAATACCTAATGTCAAGAACATCTCATCTGACATCAGCAAGCATAATGACTTTGGGAAAAAGGCAAGTACTGAGGAAAAATCCACTTAAGGAAAATGGATTCAATGTCATGGATGTGAAGGATTTGGTCACATTAGAGCTAAATTCCATACATCTCTCAAGAAACAAAATAAAGGGTTGTTTGTATCTTGGTTTGATGATAACTCTGAGAGTGGGCTTGATGAAGATTCTCCCGAGCATGTAAATGCCTTGACTGGACTATGTGATTCTGACGAAGACTCTTTTGATGAAGAAGTGAATTATGATGAGTTAGCTACTTCCTACAAGGAATTATGTATCAGAAGTGAAGAATTTTGTCAAATGGTAGAGAGACAAAAGAAAATCATATCCAAATTGCAGACTGAAAAGGAAGAGAACCTGTCAACTATTTCTGAGTTGAAAAATGAAGTGACCCTGCTAACTTTAAAACTTGACAACATGACTAAGTCTATTAGAATGTTGAACAGTGGCTCTGACACATCAGATGAAATTTTTCAGGCTGGAAAAGTGGCTTGGGACATAAATGGAATAGGTTTTAATAATCAAGCCCAGATCAACAAAGGAAGAGCTCCCACTACAACCTTCATTCCTTCTAAATCTGAACCAAGGATGTTTAATCAAATGTCTCAAGAACATGGCAGAAATCAACATAACCAATCTAGAGGAAAATTCCATCGCTGGAGATGTCATTACTGTGGTTATTTTGGTCATATAAAGCCCTTATGCTTCAAGTTGTAAGGATATCCTATGCCCGCTCCTCAACTCAGACCTAATTAGGCTCCTACTAATGTTAAAAAATAGTGATGGTCTCATAGCTCACACTTTTCTCAGAGTCTCAGCCAAAGAAGAATGGTACTTTGATAGTGGGTGCTCCAGGCATATGACATATGTCAAGAAATTTTTGGTGGACATTAGATCTTACTTTACTACCTATGTCAGTTTTAGTGATGGGGCTAAAGGGGAGATCAAGGGAGTTGGAAAGTTGAATTGCTCAGGGATTCCTAACCTTAATGAAATCCTTCTTGTAAAAGGGTTGACATCAAATCTGATTAGCATCAGTCAACTATGTGATCAAGGTCTCAAAGTCAACTTTACTAAATTCGAATGCTTGGTCACAAATGAAAATAATGAAATGCTTATGGAGGGAGTTAGATCTATGGACAATTTTTACTTAAGGACAACTATTACTTATGGGTTCCTCAAGAAGCAAGATGTCCTTACACATGTCTTCTAACCAAAGAAGATGAAGTTAAACTATGGCGCCAAAAACTTTGCCACCTGCATCTAAAAGGCATGAAGGAGTTCATCTCTAAGGAAGCTATAAGAGGCATTCCAAAACTCAAGTTTGAAGAAGGAAAAATTTATGGTGAGTGCCAAAGCTATGTCGCATTCTAAACATCTACCTTATCACTTTTGGGCTGAAGCTATGAATATATCCTGCTATATTCACAATAAAGTGACCTTGAGATCAGGTACTTCAATCATCCTATATGAGCTATAGAAAGGAAGGAAACCTATTATCAAATACTTTCATGTGTTTGGTAGTAAATGTTATATCTTGGTAGATCATGAAAAAAGAAGGAAGTTGGATCTAAAGAGTGATGAGGAAATATTTATGGGCTATTCTACTAACAACATAGCTTTTAGGGTTTTTAACATCAGAACTAAAGTGATGATCGAGTACACTAATGTTGTGAATGATGACTCAAATATAAATGAGAAAGAATATGTCATAGAATATGTTGGAACATCTATTAAGATGAATGATGCTCCAGAAGAGGCCACATACATGAGTACAGGTTATGAATCTGCAGGTGTTGATTCTGGAATAGATTAAGTTAACAAGGGACCCTCTATTAGAATTCAGAAAGATCATCCTAAAGAGCTCATCATAGGTAATCTTAATGAAGGAGTAACTACTAGATCAAGGGAGGTTGTGTTAAATTATTGCTTTGCGTCAAAGGTTGAACCTAAAAATGTTAAGAAGGCTCTAACTGGTGAATTCTTGATTAATGCTATGGAAGATGAGCTAGGTCAATTCAAGAGGAATAAAGTATGGGATCTGGTCCCTAGGCTTGAAGGAACAAATATGATTGGAACTATATGGGTTTACAAGAATAAGCCTGATGAACAAGGTGTTGTCATTAGAAATAAGGCAAGACTTGTTGCTCAAGGATATACTCAATTTAAAGGGGTAGATTTTGATGAGACCTTTGCTCTTGTGGTTTGTCTTGAATCTATCATATTTTTGTTAGGAGTGGCATGTATTCTGAAGTTTAAACTATTTCAGATGGATTTGAAAAGTGCCTTCTTAAATAGGTACTTAAATGAGGAGGTCTATGTTGAACAACCAAAGGTATTTATTGATCCAACCTTTCCAAATCATGTGTTTAAATTAAATAAAACTCTTTATGGATTGAAGCAAGCTTCAAGGGCATGGTAGGAAAGGCTGACTGAGTTCCTTGTTGAAAATGGTTACATAAAGGGTGGAATAAACAAGACTCTTTTTGTTAAAAAGAAGGATGGAAAGCTCATGACTACTAAAACTTATGTTGATAACATTGTGTTTGGAGGGATGTTTAATAAGATGGTTCAACATTTTGTCAAGAAAATGCAATATGAATGTGAGATGAGTCTTGTGGGTGAATTACCCTACTTTCTTAGACTGCAAGTCAAACAAATGGAAAATTTTATCTTCATATCTCAAAGTAAGTATGCTAAGAAGATAGTGAAAAACTTTGGTATGGAGAAGTTCAGCCACAAGAGGACTCTCGCACTTACTCATTTGAAGTTGTCCAAAGATGAAAATAGGGTGGGTGTGGATCAAAGTCTCTACAGTAGCATGATAAGTAGTCTATTGTACCTTACAGCCAGCAGACCTGATATTACATTTGCAGTAGGTGTTTGTGCAAGATATCAAGCTGAACTTAAGATGAGTCACATCAATCAAGTGAAAATAATAATGAAGTATGTCAATAGCACATGTGACTATGGCATACTATACTCCCATGGATCTGATTCCATGCTGGTGGGATATTGTGATGCAGATTGGGCAGGTAGTGCTGATGATAGAAAAAGCACATCAGGAGACTGTTTCTTTTTGGGGAACAATATCATATCTTAGCTCCGCAAGAAGCAAAATTGTGTTTCTCTATCCACTGTTGAGGCTGAGTACATAGCAGCAAGGAGCAGTTGCTCTTAGTTAGTATGGATGAATTAGATGTTAATTGAATATAATGTCAAGCAAGATGTCATGACATTATATTGTGACAATCTGAGTGCCATAAACATCTCCAAAACTTCTATTCAGCACAACAGAACTAAACACATTGATATTTGTTATCATTTCATAAGAGAACTTGTACAAAACAAGATTGTTGCCCTTGAACATGTGGCTACTAATTAGCAACTGGATGACATTTTTACTAAGGTGTTGGATGCTAATCAATTTGAAAAATTGAGGGGCGAAATAAGAATATGCATATTTGAGGATCTATAGCAATTAATGTTGTTCAAGCATGACAAATGTTTTTCTCTTTTTTCAATCAATGGCACATGTCTATCAAACCAAATCATTTCAAACATTCCAAATTTGCTTTTCTCCATGTTATCTCTCTTCTCCTTCTCCACTCTCTGGTCTGTTCCTCTTCTAAATCAAGAGTTTACATTTTTCTATCAGCCTCACAACATCTTCGCTCAAATTTCTCTCGAGATATCTCACCATCTCGTTTCATCTTCAAGAAATACTCTTGAAGAAAACTTTGTCTTGTCTCCTTCAGAAGATATGGCTGACTCTCTCTCTACTATGAGAACTACCAATGAAGATGCACTTGATGTAACGCCGCTGTCAATGGCTCCTTATTTTGATGACATGCAAAAGAAAGATAGAACCCCCTTTCCAAGACTACGAAGACACATGCAAAGAGTAAGTCTTCTAATTTTTCCTCTGCTGTTAAGAAGGTTCACACCATGTCTAGCTTATATGTTGACTCTATTGAAACTGGTACTGCTAAGTCTGATGATAATAAAACCTCTGAATGTGTGTCTATTGTTAACTTGGAACCTTCTGGTCTTTCTATGTCTCAAAATGCTAATCTAGATGAATTTTAGAAAATGACCATAGATAAAAGGCTTTGTAGGTTTGTTTCTTTTGTATTGAAGGAGGTTAGGTCAGAAGATGTGCCAGATGTTGAAACATCTTTGGCACAAGAAAACACTACTACTGTTACCACCATCATTAGCCCTACTGTTGATGTGTCTGGCTCTTTTAAAAACCAGGCCCCAGAATATGTTGAGAACCAAGGTGTGCCTGAAAAAGAAAAGACTCCAAGTGGGATGAAGGATGTTGCTATTGATGTTATCAACATTGATGATCTGGTATCTGATGATGAGATCATTACTAAGAGTCTTACTCTCGGTATTACCAAGAGGCTTAAGAGTAGGAAAGGAAAAGTTGTTATTGTTGAGAACACACCTCTAAAGAATGGTAAGAAGAAGTATATTGTTGGCCCTAAAAAATCTTGGAGTAAAGTAGCTACTCCTTCTAGAAAGAGAAAGTTTGTCTCTGCTAGTGATTCAGAATATGATGTTGAGGATAATGTCTAGGACATCACTCCTGTGAAGAAATTTGTGATCAAGAAAACTTCTATGAATGTGCCTGATGCACCTTTGGACAACATCTTCTTTCACGCTGTTGAGAATGTGGAGAGATGGAAGTATGTGTATCAAAGAAGGATAGCTCTGGAACGAGAGTTAGGAAAGGATGCCTTGGATTTCAAGGAAGTTATAGAACTCATAAAGTATGCTGGGCTGATCAGATATGTAACTGGATTTGCAAAATTCTATGAGGTTTTTGTGAAATAATTTGTTGTGAATGTTCCTATTACAACACGAAAAACAATCGGCGATAAAAACAGAGTCACCACCGAACATTATTTATCCTGACAGGGGAGAGGAAACGATCAAAGAAACCTTAAAAGGGAAAAGAACATGGTATCATAACCAAATTCCAAGTTCAGGAGTCGATTACACGAGAGGAAGGTGTTAGCATCCCTCGCGTCCATTGTACTCAATGGGATCCACTCTTGTTGTTATAATCAAAGGGTGTGTTTATCTAAAGCCTACTTGGTAACAAAAATGAAAAGGGGAAAAACAAAAGTAGACTCGATAGGACTTCGCCGTCCTATGCCTACATATTCCCTCGTGCAATGGGAATTTCATAGTTAACGTAGTTCTGAGGACAATGGGTGAAAGAGGGGAAGGGTGCTCGTAAAGACTTCGCCGTCTTGTGCCTACGTATCTTCATCTATGCGAGAATGAAGAAGTCAAAGTGTTCGTAGTCTAGCCTACGAATTTTTAAGTGTCTTTTATAAGCGATGCTAAGTTCGCGTTCCAGCTGTTAGGGACGAGGTCTGTTTGCGGTAGAACGGAAGTAACACACCTTTTTTGAAAAAGGTTTGAAAAAGGAATACTGAAGGAAAAAATAATTTGTAGTTTGTTTCAGAGTTTTAACAAAAGTGAATTGACTTTGTTTGAGATACGTATTACACTAAAGTCTATGACATAGGAGCGAAGAAAGAAACTCATAGGGAAGAGAGAGACTCAAAGGGAAATGAAAAATCTAAGGAAGCTCACACCTAGATGTTATCATGTCAAATGGTCCTATAGTTGAGGATGAGAAAGGGAAGTCTACCTAATGTTATCATGAAAAGATGGACCTAAGGTTGAGGTTAAAAAGGGACTACCCTAATGTTGTCATGCAAAGGGTTGAGAGCCTAATGTCTATCCTACTCCAAGCTTAATAAGAAATTAAGATGGACTAGGAGCCTTAAGGGAGCATGTGAACAAACACAAGGAAACTTTAAACAACTCAATCGTAAACAACATCAAGAAGTTCAATACTCAAAGGAGAAGAAAGGAGATGAAGAGGAGAGAGATGAAGGTAACAAGTAATCAATTCAAACATCACACTAATTAAGAAGATTCAACAATCAATTCTCAGGTGACATACATTAATGCTAAAGTCAAAGCACAATCATCATATGAATAAAAGCATCAAAGATGGATAAGGTGAAGAATGAAAATTCATATTCCAATCATCACAAATCATGCTCAAGGTATTCACACATTAAAGTTCAAGAAGATATGCAATGACAATTATAGAAGTGCACAAGCAAACATGTCTAAAGGCCACATCAAACACCACTAAACAACATGAAAAGACAAAAGGATCAAGCAAGGTATGAATCGAGGAAGTTCAGAACCTACACATATCATGATCAACTCAATTCAAAGATGAAGAAAGAAGCACAAGAGCATCCAACATGAATCCTATCAATGTCTAAGCATTTATCAATAGTTATCTCATGAAAACAAACCACAAATGATTCACAAAATGAAATTAGGGCATGTAAACATGGAAGGTCAAAAGCATACTCACACATTCCAATTTAAAACAAGCTCATGTCAGCAGGAAGGATTCAATATGCATCACATTCAAAGCATGAGCAAGAAACTAGATATCCATCAACCAAAGTCATCCACAAAAGGAAACAAATAACACGAGGAGCAAAAGATACAAGATGATCATACAAAGGACATAAAAAATGAAGATAAGAACCGCAATCAAGTCATTTAAGTCACACAAGAGCACCAAGCATCAAGGGATCATGCAAGAGAACAAACTCAAGAGACTAGGTTAAGAACATCTAAGAATCATGTTCAACACATCACCAAATTGAAACCTCAATTAAAAATATTTAAGTGATAAAAAATGTGTATTTAAGTCTCCAACTCATTTAAAAAAATCAAGATCAAGTATGAAAGAGATCCGAAAAATAATTTCATGAATGCATCCTTAAATCAAATCAACAAGTTCAAGTATGTCACTAATCGAGCATATATCGAGGGCCAAACAAAACCAATTAAGCAACATCTAAGAATTGATTATCCAAGCACCAAAACCACATTCACCGTTCATGTGCCAAAATATGGCCAAGAGATTGAGTAAAAAAGATGATCAAAAGGCATCAAAAACAGAAACCCTAGTTCAAGGTTAAAAAAAGTAAAAGCGCATCACAATTTAATTCAAATAAAATATGAAAATTAAATGAAAAAAAAATGTAAATATCTTGAGACATCAAAAAATAAGAAATTTATTTTTGTATATTTTTAAAATAGATTGAACTATTAAAAATAAAATCAAAATCAAAATGAAACAAAAATAACAAAAATAAAATAAATAGAAAGTAAGGGATGCAGGAGTAATAACCCAATTGAACTGAAATTATGTTATATGCGCTGATGGGCCAAAAACTAGGGGGTGGGGAAAGAAAAATATGAAGGCCCAATCTCACAACCAAACACACTCAGCATGTCATTAATTGAGGTGGCAGTGACTCACACGCGAAAATAAATGAAGGCCAGCCACGCAAACAAATTTGAATTTAAACTCTGGCGTGAAGGCTAGGACAAATCACCTTCAACCTAGAGACACCGGAGCCCTAGCTCTAGTCGTCTTCTCTGGCCAACACCTCGCCGGAGCACCACCAACCACCCTAGAATTAAACAACAAGACCATCATCCCCCTTATTTTTCCATGATGATCATGAATATAACATCAGAATTCAGTTTAGATCCCTCTAACATCATGAAAAACAAATATGAATTTGTGAAGCACAAATTGAAAAGTCATAAAATCATAACAACAATCACACAAACATTGGCTACACTAGTGTAAGGCTTCAGAATCACCAACAACAAGTTCATAACACGTGTAGGTCCAGCAAAAAAAGTTTGAGAAAATTACCTAGTGGAGTTATCTCCACTGCACCTTGATCCAAGCTTAACAACTTCAGAAATCCTTCCAAATGCTTCATTGATCCTTGAGAGTGATGGATATGGCAAGAAAATGGGAAGGAAACTCTTGAGAAATAAGTTTTAAAGATGAGAAAGTTGAGAGAATTTCTTGAATCTCAGATCTAAAAATGGAGAATGGTCCTTAAGTTTGGAGTTAGTTGACTTATATAGGGTACTTTTAGGGTTGGAATGAGGTTGGGGAATGAAGCAGCATGGTTTGGAGTTAGTTATAATGGTTTGGCAATGAAAAATGAAAAATAATTCGCATGTGGGTGTGGCACGGGTTCTAGAGGTTTTCTTGGTTTATTTTCAGCCTTGGCATGAGGTTAGGAATGAGTAAAATGAACCATGAAGTAAGTGTGAAGAGAGTGGCACATGAAGGAAAGAATGAGGTCATGTTTGCACACTTTCTCTTTTCCTATTTTTGGCGAAACAAATAGAAGAAGAATGCATGAAATTATGTGTGTTTTTTAGTCACTTTTGGCAAGAAAACTTGATGATGATACATAGAAAATAGGTGTGTACATGATCATGCAAGAAAACCACCAAATGTGCTAAGTAAAACCAGAGGTAACATGCCTTGTGAACACTTCATGTACCCCACTTTAGGTGAGCATAACTTGATGAATAAGAAACCATTTGGTGCATTCTTGTGCTCAAACAAAAGTGTGAAGAATGGTGAGAAACTTTTATATAGAAAGAAATTTGAAATGAGGCTTAGAAGATGATGAAAAGTTCACTTGAAGTTGGTTCCAAAAATCTTCCCAAGACTTGAGAAAAAAATCTAAGTTACAAAAGGTGTTTTGGCATCCATGAACTACCCACTTTGTAGCTTCATAACTTAGGGAGTTTTCATCCAATTGAGGAGATCTTGGTATGTATGGAAAGCTTGAAGCATGAAGAACAATTCTCATGTTGAAATAAAATTGATTTGAAGCTTGGAACCATGTGGAAACTGCCCTTGAAATTGGCTTATGAAGTTGACTAACGACTTGCCATTTTGACCACTTGAAAAAACCCTAACTTTGAGACATCATAACTTGAGTTCTAATGATCCAAATGGATAGTTCTTGGTATCAAAAGAAATCTTGAAGAAGGAGGAACAAATTTAATGTTGGAGGAAAAGTGAGATGAAGCTTGTACCATTAAGGAAATAGCCATTGAAAACATGCTCTCCAAGTTGAATTTCCATACTTAGAAAAATTCTAAGTATTGAAAACATGAATCTTGATTTTTCTCAACTTTATGCTACCATAACTTTTGATCTATGAATCTTTTGAAGTTGCTTTCTTCTACAAACTTGTATTATGTGATGTCCTCTTTAATTTGATTAAAAGTTTGCACCATTAGGATCAAGGATGAGTGAGATATGAATCTTGCAAGATAGCACCATGAACATAAACTCTTCCATACTTAGAAAAATTCTTAAAACCATAATTTAGTAAATCAACCATGGAATTTTAATTCATCATCCATGGTATTATGAGATTTGGATCCGGAGGATGAATGAATTAAAATGCCCAAATATGACCCAAGAACCCAAGAGTTGACTTTGGTAGGACACTAGTTGATGTTTTGATCAGATGAATCAAATGCCTCCTCAATCCCTTTCAAAAACCCTTGAGATGACTTGTGATGAACCATGTGACATGTAGAGGACCTTTGAGATGTATGTTAAGCTATAGAACCTTGATTAGCTCAAAAAAGAAATCACAAGTAGCCTTTGCAAAAAAAGCCTAGTTAAAGCCACTAGAAACTTGATCAGATGAACCTCTTGAAACCAATGAAACCCTAATCCTCAGATGACTGGGTGAGATTGTTGAGAATGCATTGATGAATATGAGAACTTTGTAGCTTGATAATACCATGATGTTGATATTATCTCCCTCCTCATTGCTTTGAGAACCATCTCCTCCTCTTGAGGACCACCAAAGATACCTTCATCTCATGTCTAGAACCAATGCCATGCATAAATGGTGGTCCAAATGAAATGAAGCATAAGCCAGAAAAGGTTAAATAAAAGGAGAGCAAATTTTGGGGTGTTACAGATCCCTCTGAGTGTGCTGACAGGAAGACTAAAGACTTTAGAAAAGTGTTTGTGAGAGGAAAGTGTATGGAGTTCTCTCCAAGTATAATCAATAGGTACTTGGGAAGGAGTGGAGATCCTCAGGCTGAACTTGAAGAATCAGATAACCAAAGGAGATAACTGCAAATCAGGTTGAGAATTGGCCTGGGAAAGGGGAGCTCTCTAATGGGAAGCTTAGTGTCAAATATGTAATTCTGCATAAAATAAGAGCTGCTAATTAGGTGCCTACCAACCACACTTCAACTATCTCAATTGGATTAGGTAGGTTTATCTATGTTATTAGAACCAAAACTAGTTTTGACTATGGTGACTCCATTTTTTATTAGACCTTAAAACATGTTGGAACTTGTGTTATGAAAATGCGAACAGCCTTTCCATCTCTTATCTATGGCATTATTTTAAATCAGCATCCTGGTATCCTAACTGGTGTTGACGGGGTTGGCAAAAGGGAATCCTCTTTGTCTCTCCATTATAAATTGTTTGTAGGAAAACATGTCCCAAACATTATTCTGACATATGCTAAAGAGGTCAGTCATTCATCTTCCAAGGTTGGGATTATAGCTGAGATGAGAGAAGCTTACAAGGAGCTGGATAATGTTATTAGAGCAAGCACAGAAAGAAAGCTTAAGTTTGAAAGGTTGATCAGATCTCTGACTGAAGAAGGCCATACTGCTGCTGATAATAGTGAGGAGGAAAATGGTGATAATGATGATACAACCCTTGTTTATGCTAGTTCAAATGATTCTACTGCAACCTGATGATCTTTTTTTTTCTGATTTTTTTGGGCCTTGCCTAGACTTTTGTTTTTTTGACACCTTGGGTGTCTGGTTTGTACTCCTGATGTTTTAAGTACTCTGTTCTGTTTAATACTTACTATCTTTATAATACTATGGTTAAAAGCGGGAGATATCAGATAACTATTAGAGAATTGTAGTGTTTGTGTGTGATGCTATCTTTAAGGGGAGTGTAACTAAGATATAGATAATTTATTTTTCTCTGGTTATCTGTCTCTGGGGTTGATGGGAAGCTTGTGGTTATTGTAATGTCAGACTGTATGTCTCGACATTAGCAGAGAATGTTGAATTTTTTTAGGGCGTCTTCAGCTGCATGTGCCTCTGTTGTTGGTTGTTTAAGGAAGCTTAATTTTTTTCAGTCAAAATTTGCCAAAGGGGGAGATTGTTAAGTCTTAGTTTTTATGATTGGCATCAATTTTGACAAAACATGTTCTTCAGCAAGATGTTGGACAAGATATCCTGACATGTTGTTTAGACATTTTTTCAGGATTTGTTTTAATATTTGGAGATCTTATGAAGTTTAAAACACATAACTTTCAGTTCAAGGAGTTGATTTCGTTAGAAGATTTGATTGGATTGTAATTTGTTTTAATACGATATAAAATACAAATCAAATTTGTTCCTAATTTAATGCAGAAATGTTTTGCATGATTTGTGAAGTTTCTTACTGGATTTTCTGCTGAGTTAAGCCAAAGCCCACGCTATCCAAAAAGCTATTTAATAAAAATATTGATAGCCTAATGTGCAAGTCTTTTTTGAGTGCTGCTACTGTGGTTTTTATATTAGGGTTTTGTGTTCTTTGTACTTTATGAGCATCTCTTTATCTATCTGATATCAGAGTAGGACTTTTTTGGATTGTAGGTTGTTAGTCATCTATAAGCTTTTAAGCAAGAACAATTATGTGTATTTGAAGTGTGTCTTCTAAACCTTGATTATATTTTTCATATCAATGTGTGTGATTGAAGGGATGTGAGAAGGGTCTCATATCTAGAAGAGTCTTAGATAGAAACAACACGGGTATAGATTAGCTGAGAAGATTGTAAACTAGAGGTTGTTTATTGAGAATCTTCAAACTAATTATACTTTAGTGAATTTCCTTCCTGGATTGGACACCCCCAGATGTAGGTGATATTACACTGATCTGGGTTAACAACTAAGTGTGTTATTTACTTTATGCAATTATGTTATATTACCTTGTCTTTAAGTGTGTGAAGTTCAGGTATTAGTGTCGTGACATCTCTTTCAATATCTCATATCTGTTACCAGAATTTTACTGTTGCTAGTTAGTTGTCAAAGAAATCAATTTAATATTCATTAATCAAGCATGGCTCTAGTTCACAGAGAAAAAGCTTGATTTTGAATAGAATATCAAGGACTAATTCCTATCAGAAGATGTCTCACTCGAAGTATAATCCTACTAGACTCTGATGACAAATAGCTTCTGAGAAATTGTCAGCCATTGAGATTCAGAAAAGGAATCTTTACTTTTGATAAAGCATTTTAAGTAAAAATATTTTCAATAACTCTGTTTACTTAAAACTCCATAAATTTGATTATCATATGTGGATGCAAGAAATCAGTTGCATAAGAACCTTATGGTAATGACATTTTCTTTTATATATTTCAATTATCTTTATCCCCTATCTTTGTGAAACATCTATTTGTGTCTTCCTTCTGTTCTTCTGACAAGATTCTTATTTCTTTAGAGTCTTGTTCAGTTTTTTTTTTTGGTTTTCTTTTGTGTTGTTCAAACTAAACTTGAGATGAACTCTCTGGTCAATTATCCTTTGAATCAACTAGTTATCATCAATAAAAAGTTTATGGATTTTAATGAGCTGTTTAAACTTGGTTTTAACTTTCGGAAGACTGTGTCTGAACAAGGTTGGAATGGATACCTTGATATGCTCTGTGGTTTCACGTATCCAAGTCTTGTCAAAGAGTTTTGTATTATTGCCTCCATTATTGAGTTGTGTTCTGAGTGTGCTATTCTTTCCAAGGTTTCTAGTGTTTCTATAACAGTAACCTCTAAGACGATTGCTAATGTACTCAATTGTGAGGAGATTGGAGAAATTCCAGGTACTCTTGTTTAAAAATATTATCTTCCTACTTGGTGTACTTTAAGGAATCCATAAAACATCTCTCAAGTCTCAAATCTTCCTTCTAATGCAATTATTTGGAATCATGTCTCAAATCTTCCTTCTAATGCAATTATTTGGAATCATATTATGAACTCAAACTTGCTACCTAAGGACAAAGACCTGGACCTTGTGGACCCTATTGAAAAATATTTGCTACTTTTTCTCAATTCATACTTGCAGATTGATCTTCCTCAAGTTATGTTTGACTATCTAAAGGAGACTCTTTCATATTTTCACAAGGGGAAGACATTCTCCATTCCTTAAGGACGAGTTCTTTTAGAACTGTTGATCCAGTAGGGGGTTATCATAAGTTCAGAGGATGATTCTTCTAAAATTTGGAGAGAAAAGCTTGAAGTTGTCTATGAGAGTTTCTGATGTTTGATTTCTATAAGTATATGCTTTGTAATTGTTAAACATCTTATATTAAGCAGTCTTGTTATTAAAAATTATTCTTGTTCAAGTTCATGTTTGTCATGAGAATAATAAATAGGATTAGACTAAAAAATGTTTTTCATCTTATGTTAAACTGTTATATATATATATATATATATATATATATATATATATATATATATATATATATATATATCTGTGTGTGTGTGTGTGTGTGTGTGTGTGTGTGTGTGTGTGTGTGTGTGTGTGTGTGTGTGTGTGTGTGTGTGTGTGTGTTTTTCATATTGTTCAAGAGAATAATAAATAGGATTAGACTAAAAAATGCATCATTCTTATTAAAAGATTGGAATTTCTTAAATAAATATTCTAGATATTTTGATCTATCCTAAGGTATTTCCTAGGATCATCTGACATATCCAGATTGTTTAAATAATCTTGCCAATCTTCTCGAGAAAACTCCATAGCCTCCTTCCTCAGATTGTTTTTGTGTTTTGACCTAGAAGTTTTTCTTCTTCTTTGTGTTTCAACAAAGGTTGCTGAAGAAGTATGTGCTTCTGAGGTTGTCTGCTTGCTTGTAGACCCCTCAGTTGCTGCATTCTTTGTGCTTGTTTGAGCTAGTGCATTCAACATTGTTGTCTTTCTGAAATCTCTCTTTGGAACCCAAATTTGTTTCTTCTTATACATTTTTGTGTTCAGGAGATTAAGTGAGTAGGAAAGTCAGTTTGCTGAGAGTTTTATAGAGTCTATTCATCTAAGTACCTTGAGTTTTTAATTATTTTAATTTTGATTAGTCAAATCAATCTTTTAACATTCTGACTCTTGGGAAATGATGCTTAGCATTCAATCCTATTAAGATTCTCTTAACAACTATAAATATTTTTATTAACATGTTAATTGTTATTCATGTTTATCTTGTTACTTCATTTATGCTTTTTTCAGAAAATCATAGAGAAAAATTAAAAGAGTACTCATGAAAATAATATTAGTCCAAACAACTTTTTCATTAATAATTTTTTTAAAGGATTACAACAAAAGGGATTAGATGAAACTAATATTATTCTAATCTAACTCTTTTATGACCTTATAACCAACCCAGGTTTCCCAATTTATGTCAGACTTGTCTTCATCCACATCCTCATTTTTTGCTTATGGGATAACTAGTTTATAAAACATCTCGTTTATCTGTTTCTTCCTTGTTTTCTTCATTGATTTCCTTCTCGGTTTCAGCTCCGTGGCAGAAGGACCTTCTTTAGTTGGTTTCTTAGGTGCCGAGGACGAACCCTCATCAGAAGTATTCAGTATTAAGGATAAGGGACCCGTTGCAGACGCCTTAGATTCTGCTGGCTGTTGCACCCCAAATTTTGACCCCTTAGATCCTCATCATTATTTTATGATCATATTTATTTGATTAACTAACCTTAACCCATTTCCAGTTTATCTTTGTCAAGATGCAGATGAATTAGGGTTCCGTACCGTCAAAATCGAGGCTTCGATGGTTTGATCAATCTATGTTTTGGATTTATTCAACTTCAAACAAGATCAAGGATACTACATTGGGTCAAGTATGAATCCAATTTGAGGTGGTCACCCGGGAATTGAGAACAGTGCAATTCAAGATGCCCGATTAGGGTTTTCGATCAGGAAAAGTCAACTGTAGTTTGACTTTTGGTCCAAAAGGTGTTTCAATGGGGGGATTAAGGTCCATTAATCTACTATGGCCTAGTAAAGTCCATCCAAAGAGTTTCAAGTCCTCAGAATGTTCGAATCATCGACAGTCGACTCGGTAGTCACCGATTGATCGAACGGTTGACCGAAAAGTCAACTCTTCAACATAAGGAATTCGACTTCAAGATGTGAATAAAAAATGTTCCTTATGTCATATTACACCTCCCCATAAAATTTCATGACCATTGGATCAAGGGTTAAGAAGTAATTGCAAAAATCGGGAATTAGGGTTTCGAAAGGGGCAAAACCATAACTCCTCAACCACACATCCAAATCAAGTGGTTCAAAGCTCATTGGAAAGCTCTTGATAAATCCTACAAAATCCTCAAAGTGGTCCATGATCAAAAAATTCATAGATTTGGAGTTATGACAAGATTCATTTTAAGAAGGGAAATAACTTAGAAAAATTCTAAGTTATTTAGCCTTTTTAAGTGATTTTTCAGCAACTTGGAAGGGTTTTTCAACCTAGTTCCATATAGAATTTGGAAATCTCCAAAACATAAAAGTTATAGAGCTACTTAAGGGCTTTCTAAATTATGGTAGAACTCCTCAATAGCATGTGTGAGCAGAAAGTTATGAACCATGGAAGTTAGGGCTGCCAACACTTGAGATCACCAATCCAACACTTCTCAAAATTCAGATTTTCACAACTTGAACTATCCTTGACCCTTGGATCATGATTCAATCTGATATTTAGATGTGTGGATGAAGGAAAATGCAGAAAAATGAGAGATTTGAAGACAGAGGCAAGTTGCAAGCCACTTGCATTAAAATATTCAAATGTGTAAGAGGAAAGAGAAACTTTCCCTCTAAGGACTTTGCAGCTGCTCACTCTACGCCCTAAACTCATTTCAGTCACTTCATGTCCATCATTCCATTTAATTTTCTGATCTTCTTTGGGCCATGGAACTGATAGGAAGAGATTTGGCAAGATTCATTTGAAAACCTCATGAAACTCCCTCCAAAAGTGGTAAAATACAAAGCTGCCCTCACTCTTGTTTTCACTATAAATAGAGGCCTCTTCATTGATGTTAGATACACCAGAGCAATCTCCAAAACCAAGAGAAACAATAGCTCTCAACTCTCTTTCATTTCCTCAAGAATCTCATTTTTCAAAACTTCCATTTTTCACTAAAAAGCTGTGTTGAGCAAAACTCTGCTCATACTCAGTTCTACCATTTCCAAGTCACTCAAAACCATCTACACAATCCATAAAAATTGTGTAGAAGGTGTCCATACATTCAAACCACTCAAAAATCTCATTTTCCCAAAAGTCAACCTTCACACCTTAGTAGTTTGACTTTCTTGCACTTTGAAAGCCAAATCCTTACTTGAGGCATTTCCTACCATTCTAACACTCCCAGCACCTCATATACATCATATCTCAACTGTACAAACTCTAAAAAACTAGCTGGAAACTACACAACTCCAACTGTCTTGAAAAGTGGTTTATTACTTCAAGAGGAAGCAAGCTTCAAATCTTTGCCAAGGAAGAAAGTCTCTGGGTTTCTCAGCTTCTTAGCTTGCTCAAGACTTGTCTAAAATAGGTATGTGATATTCAAACTCTTTATTGATCATACATTGTCATGTTTTATCATTTTGAGGTGATTTTGTGAAAATGTAGTCTTGCTGCCCCATTTTAGTTCTTTGTCAAGGACTCTTGTTTTATGGTCATGATATTCACTTTTGTTAAGGTATTCCATTTGTGAATGACATATTGATGATGTGTTACAAATATTACACTTTGATATCATGTTTTACTTGTATTTGAAGATTTGATCTATATGTTAGTTTTAGGGATCCAACATTGAAATGTGGTGTGCTTACCCTAGAACTGTCAAACCTTATTCATTAATGAGATTTGAATAATTTGTAATTTGTTCATGAGATCCCCCTGCCCTAGATCATGTTTAAATCTATTGTGGCACTTGTTTCACACTTATGTTATTTCACTTTCACCATTACCATGAGTCTTGTGTCAAGATTGATGTACTTGCCATGTTGTGTCTTAAATGTTCTAAACCATTGATTTATGTCTACATGGTCTTTCTCATGATGTTTGATTTGGTTGAAATATTAAGAACATGAGATTTGAACTTTGAGGCCTGTTGTGAGATTTTGTTGTTTTTGTTGCCAATGTTTTGAACCAATGTATCATATTCTGTTTCAACTGAGTTATGCCTTATTCATGAGTATAGAATCACTAGCCTACATATTTTGGACTTATGTGTGATATTCAATTGCCTCAATCTGTCATGAACTTACCTACTACCCTAATATGTTGTTGTTTGTGCATTTCTTGAGTTCCAATGTGCTTCCTTTTGTGTGATGATGATTTGAACTGGTTTGTGAGCATATAAGTACCAATTTTCTGCATCATTAAACTGCCAAACAGGTTTTGTGCATCTCATACAAGTACCAATTTTTGTTTTAAGTGGAATATGCTTAAATTTTTGGACTTAATCTCGTTTATTATCATATCTAGGATGTGTGTGTGTTATTGTTTTGGTTTGAAACCTTACCATCTGAAGAAATCACATGCTGCCTCATCAATTTACCAAGACAGTCTTTTGGCACTACTTACCATAACATACCGAATCTCATGCCACTTGCCATATGCTTATTTCCTAAGTTGTAACTCATTCTTTCCTACATTTATGATGTGTGTGTGCTGTGTTTGTCAACATGAGACCATTTGATCATAGTTAGACCATTTTGTGCCATTCTGCTGCAACTATTTTGAAAACCACTGCCACACACTTCACTTTTTCTGGTTTGATTGGTTTTAGACCAGTTCATTAAAACTTTAGACTTCTAATAGTATTTAGGACTTGTATGTGCATGAATCAAGTGCTTTGTGTATGCCTTATTTCTCTGTTATCACAGCCTGCCTCACATGTTGGTACAAATTGCAACTTGATATCCATATTCTTGTTATATGCATTTCATGATCACCTTAAGTGTTAGGCTCATTTACAATCATATTTGAAACTTGTGTGTGGCATTTTTCTGATCTCAAAGTTGTTCTAATCTTGTTTGGTTACAAATTGCATTTTTATGTGTTAAGTGAGTAGTTGATGGATGAATTTCATTTCTAGGTTGTTTGAAGCTAATTTTAAAGCATAAACATACTTTATACTATGATTGAAGATTGTGTGTGGGGCTGAATCAATCAAATTATGCTCTTTCCATGTTCTAGCCCTCAACTTGCATTTTTCCTAAAAAACTCATTTTGGTATGGCATGACTGTTGTGTTCCTATGTTTGAGTTTAACATTGTGATGGTTATATGTGTGTTACTCATTGCATTTCAAGTATGCCTCATGATTTTCTTGTTTTGATTGATCAAGTTTTAATGTGTACATCCATGTGGGCCTGCTGTTCCAATTCATCCAATATGCTTTCATGATGCATCCTTGCTTATCCCTTCTGCCAGAATATTTGTTTTTGGTTTGTAAACTTTGAGCACAAACTCATCCATTTTCATAACTTTGATGTTTGTATATGTTTTGTTTTACCTATGCTTACTTGATTCACTATCTCACCTTGCAAATTGCTCTTCCAAACCAAGCTGCCTAGACCACACCACATCCTACCTAGTTTTGTCAAGCTAGTTTTTCTCATAGTGGAGGATGGTCTATGTTGTGGCTGCTAAGAGTTCTGTTGGCAATTAAGAAATAGTCAGTGTGCTGTTGTTTCTGTTAGCAAAAACCCTTAGTAGCCTGTTACAATTTGAATCAAGAGGTGCCTTTGTTGGAATCTAGCTGCTCAGCCTGTAAGTGCCTATATTGGTAACTGTTTTCAGACCATTTTCTCACTCAATTTGAGTTCTTACTCTGATTTCCATAATTGGCTGCAAAGGGCACATTTCATTTTGGGAATTTGTCAATGATGGAAATACCAAGTGTATTGTCATGTATGACAAGCCTAAAATGTGGATAACATTGTGCTTGGCTCTTTACTCAGATTTGATGAGGGGTAAACAATTCTTGATATGTGCAAGTTGGTTATGTTGTTTGAGGGTAGTGTGTCTTGGATTTGCATTTAAGATAGGATTGTGACAGGATTGCTGCCTTGAGTTTCTTTTTAGGAACTCTCATAGGCCTCAATTTCTTTTGAACCCTTGGGAGGCTGTTTTGTCTTGGCTGGCTGCTAGGAGAGTTTTATGTCATCTGTGAACCTCAGTTTTGGTGTGGAACTTTGAATTAGGCTTGTTCTGGCTCACTATCTAAGTTTAGGTTTAGTTTATTCTGTCTGGTTTTAAACTTTGTATGCTTGATGTTTGGATCTGTTTGCATTAATGCCTTTAGTGTTGAACATGTTTAGGATTCATGTGTGCTGAGTTTGTAAGCTGCTAGTTACACTTCTGCATTAATCTGCATTTAACAGTCACTTGGTGGTTTGTGGTAAAGTTGAGCTTATCCCCTTAAGCATGATCATAAGGAGTACATTCCAAATTGGTGCAGACTGTTGTTACATTTGAAACTCATCAGTTTTTGTTAATAAATTCCAAAATGCATTTTCTAACTTCACATTGCATATTGGTTCGAATTGTGTTATTAGTGCATCATCTTGGTATTTGGTGGTTACCATCTTGTTCTTCATTAAATTTCACACAAGTTAGAATCAAATTTTGTTGAATTTGGTTTGATTTGATAGAGTTATGAATCAATCCGTTTCCACCATGTTTGCTTTGATTTTGGCCCAGAAATGTTTGCCTTGTGAGGGTTATATATTTTTAGGGGTGGCTAAATACACGGATGTATAGCCACCCCAGTGGTAGAAGCATACGCCTTAAGTCACTTGCCTTGCCCATGGTCCTTGGTTCAATCCCTGAGTGGGACACTTTTTGGCATTTTATTTCAAATAGCATTGTTTTCATTATTTTTCTCCATGTTTTCCTTTCCTCTACAACACGCGCACAAGTGGCCAAGTGGTAGGTCTTGAGTTTGTAAACAAGAGGGCCTGGGTTCAACCCCTCCCATGGCCATTTTATTTTTATTGCTTGTTATTTTATTTTCATAAAATTCAACAAATCATAACATTTTCGTGCTTTACCGTTTTTAATCCGTTCTTTTTGCAAGTTGTTCATTTTAATGTCTACTTTCATTTAATGGAATAAAATCTCAAATTGTTTGTATTTACAATACCGTTTGCTCACTCCTAAGTTGGCTCGATTTTTAGGTCGTTACCTCACGTCTTGATCGCATTTCTTTCATGCTATACTTAACTTATCTTGTGAGATTTATTGGTATTTGGTTTTCTTTATGTTTGATGACTTGTTGGGATTTCATTTCTCGTTGGTAGTTACCATAAATTTGTTGTTCTCTTCCTAAGTCTTGAATTTAGCTGTTGTGAATATTCTTGCGTATTTGATTGTCATCAATGCCTAATTGTAGTTACATTTGAATTCATTTCATGATCATCTTAAGTTGCAACTTATTTACATGATTGTTGTTTTTCCATATTTGTTAATATGTGAACCTTAGGTTGTTACCTTTCTCTTTGTGAAAGTATGTCGTTCTTGGTTGTAACCATTTATCTCCATTTATCTCCTTACATTGTTGTAACATTATTTGACGTAGGCATGATGCCTGTAAGTATACACTCATCTTGTAAGCCCTAAGGAAACCTCATCTTTGTTAAGATGTGTCTTTGTTAAGATCCCCTTTCGTCTTTATTAAGATGTACCCCATTCTTTGTCAAGATATGTCTGTGGTTTTCCCCCTTTATGTTTAGTCTTGTAAGAACTTCCCCATTTCATGATATTATAATATCTTGATACTTGCTTTGGTTGTGACCATCTATCTTGATTGAAATCATTGCCTGATATTTTAATATCTTAAACGCTTGTTTTGGTTAAAACCATTCATCCTGATTGAAAATACTTGCTTATTGTAATATGCTTGATTAATCTTGGTTGTAACAATATTCCTTATTATTCTTGCTTAAATGTTTATTGTTTTGTTAAGTATTTCTTCCCCAAGCGATGGAACTCTTTAGTTCTCATCCAAGTTGCCTCCTCTCTCTCCTTCCGAAGGAAAGTCTCTCTATTGACCCTTGGGTCATAGATAACTCATTAACTCATAGGTCTGGATAGAACCTTCTCCCCTTTTGGTCTGGATAGAACCAATAGGATTTACATCATAGGTCTGGATAGAACCTTCTTCCCCTTTTGGTCTGGATAAAACCAATAGGATAACCTCATTAGGCCTGGATAGAGCCTTCTCCCTCTTTTTGGTCTGGAAACAAACAATTGATCCTTTTTCTGTAGTTCGTACCCAAACTACGACCGCTCTGATTTCTCATTGGACAATGAGAATACGTAGGCACAAGATGCGATATCTTGACGAGCAACCTTCCCCCTTTCTCCCACCTTTTGGTCTGGATAGAACCAATTGGTCTCACAACGTAGAACTTTAGGATAGAGTTTGGTTAACTCTATGTAAGAATCATGGACATGATTACTTACCTCCCTTTCTTGAGAGTTCAACATAGATCTAGAGAGTTTTGTGAAACTCTACACAAGCATGGATATGTTTGTTACCCTTTGAACCTTGATCATAATCAAGTGTTCTTTAACCTTAGTGAGGTGAACTACGATTGCTCTGATTCTATCCTAGTTAGGATACGTAGGCAGAGGACATGACGTCTTTGCGAGCAAGCTTAGAAACTATCTTTAGGTTTTAACCTTCACCTTTTACCCAACCCCAAACCTTAGCAAACATTTACCAACTTAGCATGCAAACAAACAAAAGGTTCCTGTAGAGTACTACAGATGTTTAGGATGTGAAATACCTATCCTATGCATAACCAACCCCCGATCCCTGAATCTCTTAGCGTTGTTGTTTCATCGCGCAAAAGGTTCTTTCTTGCTTTAGACCTTTCCTTTGGATAAATTAAAGTCCGGTTGTAATCAAAGAATTAAAGATTCAAGTTAGTCAATAGCTTGGTATCACGATTCTCACCGCAACAGAAATGGCGACTTCACTGGGGACATCCTTACTTAAACTTGAGGGTTTAGCCTAATTTGTTTAATTGCATGCTATATTTGTGAATACTTGTTTAACATGTATATTTGTCAATATATTTATTTGATTGTTGGGTATTGGGTGCTTTGAGTGGTGAGATGGTCCTATACCCGGACTTGAGTGCAATTGTTATAGGATGGTGGTATATTCAAGAAGGCTTATAGGGAGATGATTCCCGACCAAGCTAACTTGAGAAATCGCCGTTCAGTGTAGGCCCTCTTGAAATTTTAGTATTGTTGATCGAGTATTCGTGAAAATAATGCTACTTTCGACGAAGGAGCCTGTGACACTGTGGACTTTTAGAATACATTCTACCCCACTTTGGCCTTATTAGGACATAGTGCGATGGCTATAAGGAAGTATTTCTGAAATAGTTGATACGCGATACTACACTCAGACAAGATTCTCTTGAGAATACTATCGATTACCAAGTAATTTGGGAAATCGATAATAACCGAAAGATGGGTTGATGACTCTGGGAACTCTGTAGAACCTATTTGGCAGGTACAAATCAATCCATAGTGCAAATCCTTGGGGATGGTTAGGCCTTTGACTCCTTGCTTTGATCTTGAGCCTAGGAGGTCTTTGTGTATGCATTGTATTTGTGAATACTTGCCATCATGTTATGTGTGCATCATCCCATCATATCACCATAAGCATATCATGTCGCAACTAGTTTTGTAAAACTCAGTCAATCTCGTATTTTTAAAAGTTGTAACTTTTCCAACGATTGATGAAATGAGGGTTTTAACCTAATCAATCTTCTGAGTTTTGTAAAACCAGTTTGCTTTTGCATTGCATTTGCATTTCTCAGCCTTGCGTCGCTTTTGATCAGAGAGATAGAGAAGGGATACCTAGCACATATCCAGGATGAATGGAAATGATGGAGGGACTTTTGAAAGCTCAGGAGATGCTGAAAGAGGACATCAGAATTCTCAAGTGTCAGATGAATTAGGTTCTAGAGACATTACAGAACATGATGAAAAAAGGGGGTCACCTTGACCATGTGACGTCCAAAGAAACTAGGGATGCATTATCTCCGATGATTCCTCCAACTCAAGGACATTCTCGGTATCTACAACCAGATAACCGTCAATCGCGTCAGCACACCCTACAAAAACCAAGGAAACCAGAAAGTCTATTTCCAATGTCACACAATCCGATATTGCCAGACTTGATCCAAGGCGAATTGATAATACCAAAGGAGCTGAAACCAGTAATGCCTCCTTACCCTCTGAATTGTGGTACCAACGCTAAATAGGACTATCATACTGGGGAACTGGGGCGTTCAACTGAAGTCTCTCACCCGTCGGTGTTTGTTCCTCCTCAAGGTTCTCAAAGCCGAAGATTGAACAAGAAAAATCATGTTAGGAAAAATAAGACTTGCGGTAGATCAACTCTAGTACCGTTAAGCAAACTTTACCTGCTACTGATTCAGAACTCACTAGTGACTCCACGATCATCCAATCCTGTGCCAGGACCATGGCATAATGCGAACCTGAATTATGAATTTCACAAAGGAGCTGAAGGACACAACTTAGATGCATGTATAACATTGGGTTATCTTGTACAAGAGCTGATCATTGACAAAAGCATGATCCTGAAGGAAGACCACCCAGAAGTAGAATGTGGATATCATACTGGGACGACAGGGCACCTAGTTGAAGAGTGTGAAGGTTTTAAACTGAGACTGCAAGAGTTGCTGAAACCTCAGGAGGATAAATCAAATGACAGTGTTGCGATTCCTAAATCCAAAGACAAAGGACCTGCGGGACCCCTCATAATTCTATATCACAAGGAGCATGCGGTTGTTGAAGGTGTTTCCCCGCACAGGGCTTGAATTTTGAATTTTGTTTTGTTAAACAATTTTAATTCCCTAAGGCTGGCAGTTGTAGACTTTTTCAGCATTTTGTTTTCTTTGCATTTGAATTGCTTGTAAGCTGTTGTTTATTTGAATTGGCAATATTTAATGAAATGTTTGTGCATCTTTTGATTAAGTCCATTCGTTTCACTCTTTCTTTTTCCTTTCATTGTTATGAAATAACAAAAAATGCAAAAAATTCTTTTGTTATTAAACTGTTGTTTAAAGCAAAGATTGGGGAGGATGATGAAAATTATATCCCTAACTGTTGTTGATATGCTTTCAATTTAACTTTGCCGATGATGTAAGGAATTGTTTCAATCCCTAAACACTGGAGAAATAAGGAAGATAATCCCTCGTTAACCCCTTAGAGCCTAGAAGTAGGAGCTTTCTTTCTTTACAAAAACAAAACCTTAAATCTCAAACCTGGGGCGGGTAGTTCTCGGTTAACTTAAAGATATGTGCATACAAGACACTTTTCATATAAAGGTGGTGCACTCAGGTTTTCCTTCGTACACAACAAGCAAGTGTCGAAGATGCTTTTTCATTATAAAAGACGATGATGGTTCACCGTATCCATTAAACTAGGTAGTTACCTCCTTTCTCAAAAAAAAAAGAGAAGAAGAAAAAAAAAGAAAATTGAAAAGCCCACTAAGTTGAAACCTATGAAGGAGACATAGGCAAAAATGGGGCATCCCATTGACTGTATATTCGAACAAAGAAGTTCAGACAAAATTCAGGGATAAAAAGAGAGGAATTTTGTAAGATTCTTCACTCTAAAAACGCTCAAATAGCAAAGGCTATCAAATACTGTAAGGGAGTCATGACTACCCTAGGTTTGTAAGCCATCACCAACTATCATCAGTTCAATTCTTAAGACTGTAAGAACCTTAATGAATAGTTTGAGTTAACTGAGCATAGGATTGGAGTTCATCATGGAGAGCGGGTGGGACAAATAACTTTGAGCCTTTATCCTTTGTTTCATGAACCGTGAACCAGACCACATTACAACCCTTAAAAGACCTAATTGAGGTAAGGTAGTTTTGAAAGCATATTACAGCAAGGTTGGATAACCTGACTCCTAATGATCTTTGATGTTTGTGTGTGTTAATCACTTTATTCATCATTTGTAAAATGATTGGATCACTTTCACTTTGATCACTTAATCACTCCGCCGTGTGTGTTTCATCAAAAAAAAATTTCAAAAGATTGCATGAATTTTACATTGAAAATTGCCAATTTTTAATAAACAACATTGCGTGCAAGACGATCTAATGTCAAAGGAATTCCAACAAATGCTGTCAGTTAGGGAATTCGACATGATGAAGGGGGCTCAGTCTGGGGCAATCAATTTGAAGGGTTTGTTAATCATTTGTTACAACGTTCAGCTAATCATAGCCGACCAGGTCAAGCTCTCAATGAACAGTTTAGTCTGGGGCAAATCTTTTGCAGTTACCAGCTAGCAGGGGCAAGTTTGTTACCCAGTCGTTACTTCCACAGTCCGAGACTTTGTTGTGCAAGCACCGTTAAACTGGGGCAATCACGTCGAGATTTGTAAATCTCTCTCTATAAGAGTTTGAAGACATTGAAGCATATTTATGCTTAGTTCTCTTGATGGTTTCTTCCCACGGACCATGTAATCTGGGGCAGAAAAGTTTAAAGACTGCTTGTCGCAAGAGTCGTTGCTCACTGAAGAGGATTGTTATACTATCAATGGGGCAGAAAGATTTTTGTCTCATGATACCCTTTGTCAGCTTTCCAATTAAGTTTTTACTTCGGTTGATCTTGGAACTTCCCTTGGTGATTTTCCTTCAACAAAGAATTCAAATTCATGATGGCAATCCAAGTGAAGTCATGATGTTTTGGCCTAAGAAGATTACTCTCTCCCAAAGAAGGTGGTAACCTTGAAAGTGGAATCGTTGTTCTTCATGATCATCCCTTTGATGTCCAATCTTGGTGAAGTTGGTTGGGTCTCCGTATCGAGATGTTTATTTCATCTCCAGTTTTGTTTTGTCTGTTTCGTCAGCATAAACATAAGCATGGCATAAAGCATATGCATAACATCTTTGCATTTTTGCTATCTCTGGTTGTTACCTCTTCCTATTTCACTTTGGTTCCCTCCTCAGTGATTGGGTGTGTTGTCTCTCTCCAATAGCGTTGTCAATCTTTAAGCATAAAATGTCCATCCTTTCTCAATTCCCCACAGAGTTTACTCCTCGTGGATTGCTTCAGTTATCTTTTTCCATGATTGGATAAGGTAAGTCACCATTCGAGTTCATTTCTCAATGGTTGGAGTCTTGTTTGACAGTTTCTTTCTAGCTTGGTCCTAGATTGAACTTCGGTCCCTGTCGGTCGCCGAACCTACCTGGACGTGCATTTATTTTGCACTATCTATCAAGAAGAGCAAGTTTAATCGTCTTCAACAGGTGAATGGAAATCTCTTGGGAGAAGCTTAACCTTCATCAACGATAAATGGCAGTCTCTTCGGAGAAGTTTAATCGTATTCAACAGGTGAGTGGCAATCTCTTAAGAGAAGCTTAAACTTCATCAACGATAAATGGCAGTCTCTTCGGAGAAGTTTAATCGTATTCATCAGGTGAGTGGAAATCTCTTGGGAGAAGCTTAACCTTCATCAACGATAAATGGCAGTATCTTCGGAGAAGTTTAATAGTATTCAGCAGGTGAGTGGCAATCTCTTGGGAGAAGCTTAACCTTCATCGGCGATAATTGACAGTCTCTTCGGAGAAGTTTAATCGTATTCAGCAGGTGAGTGGAAATCTCTTGGGAGAAGCTTAACCTTCATCAACGATAAATGGTAGTCTCTTCGGAGAAGTTTAATCGTATTCAACATGTGAGTGGTAATCTCTTGGGAGAAGCTTAACCTTCATCAGTGATAAATGGATGTCTCTTCGGAGAAGTTTAATCGTATTCAGTAGGTGAGTGGCAATCTCTTGGGAGAAGCTTAACCTTCATCAACGATAAATGGCAGTCTCTTCGGAGAAGTTTAATCGTATTCAGCAGGTGAGTGGCAATCTCTTGGGAGAAGCTTAACCTTCATCAACGATAAATGGCAGTCTCTTCGGAGAAGATTAATCGTATTCAGCAGGTGAGTGGCAATCTCTTGGGAGAAGCTTAACCTTCATCAACGATAAATGGCAGTCTCTTCGGAGAAGTTTAATCGTATTCAGCAGGTGAGTGGTAGTCTCTTAGAAGAAGCTTAACCTTTATCAGCGATAAATGGCAGTCTCTTCGGAGAAGTTTAATCGTCTTCAGCGGTGAGTGGCAATCTCTTGGGAGAAGCTTATCATTCTCAAATGGCAGTCTCATTTGAGAAGTTTATCTTAAGGATGTCGACACACGGTTGTGACCATCATTGTTTAAAAATCCGGTGGATACTGGTATAAGTAACTCGGTGGTAACCAGTCATGTTTAAAGTAAGGCCTGTTTGTAACCGGCATTATGAAAATCAACGGACGACAGATACTGACAATTTGGTTGTGTATCATTCCAAACCAAGTCACAATGGGATATATCCCAAGCTCAGGTTGTGTACCTTTGGAGATGTATTGTGTGATCCCAAGCACAGGTTTCGTACCTTTGGAAGATGTTTGTTGCCATCCCGAGCACAGGTTGTGTACCTATGGAGATGTGTACTATGGGTCCCGAGTTCAAAAATTCCCAGAGACTAAAGTGGTTGCATTTGCATGAAGTGTTCTATATCCTAATGTTTTGAGGGTATTAGTTTTTGATCCTAAGGTTTTGAGGGTCTTTGTCCAATCCTAATGTGTTGAGGGTTGTGTCTCTGCTCTATCCTAACGCCTTGAGGATATTTAGCTGTTGTTCCTAAGGTATTGAGGGATATATTTGTGCTTCCTGTTCGTCACCAAACTATTTGAAAATCCAGTTCTTTCTAAATCCAGTGGTTACTGGCATTGCTTGAAAACTAATCATTATTAGTGCCGAAAGTTAATTGTTACCAATTTCCCCAGCCGAAGTCCTGTGTTTTACTAATATTGTTTGGAAATTCCCAATTGAAATTGGAACTTCGACTTGGTTGTCACCATATCCCTAGAAAGTCTAATGGTATTTATCACTTTTTGGAAACCGAACTTTGGATTGGTCATCACCATTCTTCCCCAGTAAGTCTAGTGGAAACTAGTACTGTTTGAAGCTATTTGTTATTCTGGTCGTCACTAGTTTCCCCAGTTGAAGCTTTTGCTGTTCCAGTCAAGTCTCGGAGAACTAGTGGATACTAGTTTCCCCGGCACGTCCGGTCTTGTTTCTAACCTTTTCCTGAAGATCCCGTTTGAACTTTTCATTATAGGAAATTTTATCATCTGGTTATCCCCAGTGAGATTCGTGTCTTCGTTCCGTCTTTTCCCCGGTGAAGCTTTGCTTCCCCAGTGTGTTTTGTTCCCCAGCAATGTTTTCCCCAGTGGATTTCTTCCCCAGTGTGGTTTGCATCTCTTTTCTTTTGTTTCCCCAGTGAAGAATTGTCATCTTCCCCGGTGGGCTTCCTCATCTGGTTATCCCCAGTGAGATTCGTATCTCCTTTCCCCGATGAAGATGTGTCTTCCCTGGTGGAATTTGTGTCCCCTGCGTGAAAGATTTCCTTGAACAAGCATCTTTAGTCATGTCTGAACTGTCTTGCTTACTTCGCTTGGAATCTTTCCCAGTGTGTTGGGTCCTCGTGAGTGGTTACTCGTCGTTTTGCCATTCTTTTATATTCGCTCGTGTGTCTGCATCTGTCTTGCATTCAAACATCATAAAACATCATTTAGATTCATGGCATATTTGCATTCGTCCTTTTGCATACCATCAGATCTAAGGGACAAAATTTCTGGTTTGCTATATTTAAATACCTTTCACTGCGATTCTATGAGGATTGTCATCTCTCATTACTATCTAGTGAAGATATTTAAATAGGGGCATCTGTTGCACCCCAAATTTTGACCCCTTAGATCCTCATCATCATTTTAGGATCATATTTATTTGATTAACTAACCTTAACCCATTTCCAGTTTATCTTTGTCAAGATGCAGATAAATTAGGATTCCGTACCGTCAAAATCGAGCCTTCGATGGTTTGATCAATCAATGTTTTGGATTGATTCAACTTCAAACAAGATCAAGGATACTACATTGGGTCAAGTATGAATCCAATTTGAGGTGGTCACCCGGGAATTGAGAACAGTGCAATTCAAGATGCCCGATTAGGGTTTTCGATCAGGAAAAGTCAACTGTAGTTTGACTTTTGATTCAAAAGGTGTTTCAATGGGGGGATCAAGGTCCATTAATCTCATATGGCCTAGTAAAGTCCATCCAAATAGTTTCAAGTCCTCAGAATGTCCGGATCATCGACAGTCGACTCGGTAGTCACCGATTGATCGAACGGTTGACCGAAAAGCCAACTCTTCAACAATAAGGAATTTGACTTCAAGATGTGAATAAAAAATGTTCCTTATGTCATATTACACCTCCCCATAAATTTTCATGACCATTGGATTAAGGGTTAAGAAGTAATTGTAAAAATCGGGAATTAGGGTTTCAAAAGGGGCAAGACCATAACTCCTCAACCACACATCCAAATGAAGTGGTCCAAAGCTCATTGGAAAGCTCTTGACAAATCCTACAAAAGCCTCACAGTGGTCCATGATAAAAAATGCATATATTTGGAGTTATGACAAGATTCATTTTAAGAAGGGAAATAACTTAGAAAAATTCTAAGTTATTTAGCCTTTTTAAGTGATTTTTTCAGCAGCTTGGAAGGTTTTTTCAACCTAGTTCCATCTAGAATTTGGAAATCTCCAAAACATAAAAGTTATAGAGCTACTTAAGGGTTTTCTAAATTATGGTAGAACTCCTCAATAGCATGTGTGAGCAGAAAGTTATGAACCATGGAAGTTAGGGCTGCCAACACTTGAGATCACCAATCCAACACTTCTCAAAATTCAGATTTTCACAACTTGAACTATCCTTGACCCTTGGATCATGATTCAATCTGATATTTAGATGTGTGGATGAAGGAAAATGCAGAAAAATGAGAGATTTGAAGACAGAGGCAAGTTGCAAGCCACTTGCATTAAAATATTCAAATGTGTAAGAGGAAAGAGAAACTTTCCCTCTAAGGACTTTGCAGCTGCTCACTCTACGCCCTAAACTCATTTCAGTCACTTCATGTCCATCATTCCATTTAATTTTCTGATCTTCTTTGGGCCATGGAACTGATAGGAAGAGATTTGGCAAGATTCATTTGAAAACCTCATGAAACTCCCTCCAAAAGTGGTAAAATACAAAGCTGCCCTCACTCTTGTTTTCACTATAAATAGAGGCCTCTTCATTGATGTTAGATACACCAGAGCAATCTCCAAAACCAAGAGAAACAATAGCTCTCAACTCTCTTTCATTTCCTCAAGAATCTCATTTTTCAAAACTTCCATTTTTCACTAAAAAGCTGTGTTGAGCAAAACTCTGCTCATACTCAGTTCTACCATTTCCAAGTCACTCAAAACCATCTACACAATCCATAAAAATTGTGTAGAAGGTGTCCATACATTCAAACCACTCAAAAATCTCATTTTCCCAAAAGTCAACCTTCACACCTTAGTAGTTTGACTTTCTTGCACTTTGAAAGCCAAATCCTTACTTGAGGCATTTCCTACCATTCTAACACTCCCAACATCTCATATACATCATATCTCAACTGTACAAACTCTAAAAAACTAGCTGGAAACTACACAACTCCAACTGTCTTGAAAAGTGGTTTATTACTTCAAGAGGAAGCAAGCTTCAAATCTTTGCCAAGGAAGAAAGTCTCTGGGTTTCTCAGCTTCTTAGCTTGCTCAAGACTTGTCTACAAGAGGTATGTGATATTCAAACTCTTTATTGATCATACATTGTCATGTTTTATCATTTTGAGGTGATTTTGTGAAAATGTAGTCTTGGTGCCCCATTTTAGTTCTTTGTCAAGGACTCTTGTTTTATGGTCATGATATTCACTTTTCTTAAGGTATTCCATTTGTAAAGGACATATTGATGATGTGTTACAAATATTACACTTTGATATCATGTTTGACTTGTCTTTGAAGATTTGATCTATATGTTAGTTTTAGGGATCCAACATTGAAATGTGGTGTGCTTACCCTAGAACTGTCAAACCTTATTCATTAATGAGATTTAAATGATTTGTAATTTGTACATGAGATCCCCCTGCCCTAGATCATGTTTGAATCTATTGTGGCACTTGTTTCACACTTATGTTATTTCACTTTCACCATTACCATGAGTCTTGTGTCAAGATTGATGTACTTGCCATGTTGTGTCTTAAATGTTCTAAACCATTGATGTATGTCTACATGATCTTGCTCATGATGTTTGATTTGGTTGAAATATTGAGAACATGAGATTTGAACTTTGAGGCCTGTTGTGAGATTTTGTTGTTTTTGCTGCCAATGTTTCGAACCAATGTATCATATTCTGTTTCAACTGAGTTATGCCTTACTCGTGAGTATAGAATCACTAGCCTACATATTTTGAACTTGTGTGTGATATTCAATTGCCTCAATCTGTCATGAACTTACCTACTGCCCTAATATGTTGTTGTTTGTGCATTTCTTGAGTTCCAATGTGCTTCCTTTTGTGTGATGATGATTTGAATTGGTTTCTGAGCATGGAAGTGTCTATTATCATATTTATGATGTGTGTATGTCTTTATTTTGGTTTGAAACTTCACAATTTGAAAACTTCATCTGCTGCATCATTAAACTGCCAAACAACTTTTGTGCATCTCATACAAGTACCAATTTCTGTTTTAAGTGGAATATGCTTTAATTTTTGGACTTAATCTCATCTATTATCATATCTATGATGTGTATGTGTTATTGTTTTGGTTTGAAACCTTACCATCTGAAGAAATCACCTTCTGCCTCATCAATTTACCAAGACAGTCTTTTGGCACTGCTTACCATAACATACCAAATCTCATGCCACTTGCCATATGCTTATTTCCTAAGTTGTAACTCATTCTTTCCTAAATTTATGATGTGTGTGTGCTGTGTTTGTCAACATGAGACCATTTGATCATAGTTAGACCATTTTGTGCCATTCTGCTGCAACTATTTTGAAAACCACTGCCACACACTTCACTTTTTCTGGTTTGATTGGTTTTAGACCAGTTCATTAAAACTTTAGACTTCTAATAGTATTTAGAACTTGTATGTGCATGAATCAAGAGCTTTCTGTATGCCTTATTTCTCTGTTATCACAGCCTTCCTCACATGTTGGTACAAATTGCAACTTGATATCCATATTCTTGTTATATGCATTTCATGATCACCTTAAGTGTTAGGCTCATTTACAATCATATTTGAAACTTGTGTGTGGCATTTTTCTGATCTCAAAGTTGTTCCAATCTTGTTTGGTTACAAATTGCATTTTTATGTGTTAAGTGAGCAGTTGATGGATGAATTTCATTTCTAGGTTGTTTGAAGCTAATTTTAAAGCATAGACACACTTTATACTATGATTGAAGATTGTGTGTGGGGCTGAATCAAACAGATTATGCTCTTTCCATGTTCTAGCCCTCAACTTGCATTTTTCCTAAAAAACTCATTTTGGTATGGCATGACTGTTGTGTTCCTATGTTTGAGTTTAACATTGTGATGGTTATATGTGTGTTACTCATTGCATTTAAAGTATGCCTCATGATTTTCTTGTTTTGATTGATCAAGTTTTAATGTGTACATCCATGTGGGCCTGCTGTTCCAATTCATCCAATATGCTGTCATGATGCATCCTTGCTTATCCCTTCTGCCAGAATATTTGTTTTTGGTTTGTAAACTTTGAGCACAAACTCATCCATTTTCATAACTTTGATGTTTGTATATGTTTTGATTTACCTATGCTTACTTGATTCACTATCTCACCTTGCAAATTGCTCTTCCAAACCAAGCTGCCTAGAACATACCACATCCTACCTAGTTTTGTCAAGCTAGTTTTTCTCATAGTTGAGGATGGTCTATGTTTTGAATGCTAAGAGTTCTGTTGGGACTTAAGAAATAGTCAGCGTGTGCTGTTGTTTCTGTTAGCAAAAACCCTTAGTAGCCTGTTACAATTTGAATCAAGAGGTGCCTTTGTTGGAATCTAGCTGCTCAGCATGTAAGTGCCTGTATTGGTAACTGTTTTCAGACCATTTTCTCACCCAATTTGAGTTCTTACTCTGATTTCCATAATTGGCTGCAAAGGGCACATTTCATTTTGGGAATTTGTCAATGATGGAAATACCAAGTGTGCTGTCATGTATGGCAGGCCTAAAATATGGATAACATTGTGCTTGGCTCTTTACTCAGATTTGATGAGGGGTAAACAATTCTTGATCTGTGCAAGTTGGTTATGTTGTTTGAGGGTAGTGTGTCTTGGATTTGCATTTAAGATAGGATTGTGACAGGATTGCTGCCTTGAGTTTCTTTTTAGGAACTGTCATAGGCCTCAATTTCTTTCGAACCCTTGGGAGGCTGTTTTGTCTTGGCTGGCTGCTAGGAGAGTTTTATGTCATCTGTGAACCTCAGTTTTGGTATGGAACTTTGAATTATGCTTCTTCTGGCTCACTATCTAAGTTTAGGTTTAGTTTATTCTGTCTAGTTTTAAACTTTGTATGCTTGATGTTTGGATCTGTTTGCATTGATGCCTTTAGTGTTGAACATGTTTAGGATTCATGTGTGTTGAGTTTGTAAGCTGCTAGTTACTTGGTGGTTTGTGGTAAAGCTGAGCTTATCCCTTTAAGCATGATCATAAGGAGTACATTCCAAATTGGTGCAGACTGTTGTTACATTTGAAACTCATCAGTTTTTTTAATAAATTCCAAAATGCTTTTAACTTCACATTGCTAATTTGTTCGAATTATGTTATTAGTGCATCATCTTGGTATTTGGTGGTTACCATCTTGTTCTTCATTAAATTTCACACAAGTTAGAATCAAATTTTGTTGAATTTGGTGTTGATTTGATAGAGTTATGAACCAATCCGTTTCAACCATGTTTGCTTTGATTTTGGCCCAGAAATGTTTGCCTTGTGAGGGTTATATATTTTTAGGGGTGGCTAAATACACGGATGTATAGCCACCCCAGTGGTAGAAGCATGCGCCTTAAGTCACTTGCCTTGCCCATGGTCCTTGGTTCAATCCCTGAGTGGGACACTTTTTGGCATTTTATTTCAAATAGCATTGTTTTCATTATTTTTCTCCATCTTTTCCTTTCCTCTACAACACGCACGCAAGTGGCCAAGTGGTAGGTCTTGAGTTTGTAAACAAGAGGGCCTGGGTTCAACCCCTCCCATGGCCATTTTATTTTTATTGCTTGTTATTTTATTTTCATAAAATTCAACAAATCATAACTTTTGCGTGCTTTACCGTTTTTAATCTGTTCTTTTTGCAAGTTGTTCATTTTAATGTCTACTTTCATTTAATGGAATAAAATCTCAATTTGTTTGTATTTACAATACCGTTTGCTCACTCCTAAGTTGGCTCGATTTTTAGGTCGTTACCTCACGTCTTGATCGCATTTCTTTCATGCTATACTTAACTTATCTTGTAAGATTTATTGGTATTTGGTTTTCTTTATGTTTGATGACATGTTGGGATTTCATTTCTCGTTGGTAGTTACCATAAATTTGTTGTTCTCTTCCTAAGTCTTGAATTTAACTGTTGTGAATATTCTTGTGTATTTGATTGACATCAATGCCTAATTGTAGTTACATTTGAATTCATTTCATGATCATCTTAAGTTGCAACTTATTTACATGATTGCTGTTTTTCCATATTTGTTAATATGTGACCCTTAGGTTATTTCCTTTCTCTTTGTGAAAGTATGTCGTTCTTGGTTGTAACCATCTATCTTCATTTATCTCCTTACATTGTTGTAACAGTATTTGACGTAGGCATGATGCCTGTAAGTATACACTCATCTTGTAAGCCCTAAGGAAACCTCATCTTCGTTAAGATCCCCTTTCGTCTTTATTAAGATGTACCCCATTCTTTGTCAAGATATGTTTATGGTTTTCCCCCTTTATGTTTAGTCTTGTAAGAACTTCCCCATTTCATGATATTATAATATCTTGATACTTGCTTTGGTTGTGACCATCTATCTTGATTGAAATCATTGCCCTGATATTGTAATATCTTAAATGCTTGTTTTAGTTAAAACCATTCATCCTGATTGAAAATACTTGCTTATTGTAATATGCTTGATTAATCTTGGTTGTAACAATATTCCTTATTCTTCTTGCTTAAATGTTTATTGTTTTGTTAAGTATTTCTTCCCCAAGCGATGGAACTCTTTAGTTCTCATCCAAGTTGCCTCCTCTCTCTCCTTCCGAAGGAAAGTCTCTCTATTGACCCTTGGGTCATAGATAGCTCATTAACTCGTAGGTCTGGATAGAACCTTCTCCCCTTTTGGTCTGGATAGAACCAATAGGATTTATATCATAGGTCTGGATAGAACCTTCTTCCCCTTTTGGTCTGGATAAAACCAATAGGATAACCTCATTAGGCCTGGATAGAGCCATCTCCCTCTTTTTGGTCTGGAAAGAACCAATTGATCCTTTTTCTGTAGTTCGTTCCCGAACTATGACCGCTCTGATTTCTCATTGGACAATGAGAATACGTAGGCACAAGATGCGATATCTTGACGAGCAACCTTCCCCCTTTCTCCCACCTTTTGGTCTTGATAGAACCAATTGGTCTCACAATGTAAAACTTTAGGATATAGTTTGGTTAACTCTATGTAAGAATCATGGACATGATTACTTACTTCCCTTTCTTGAGAGTTCAACATAGATCTAGAGAGTTTTATGAAACTCTACACAAGCATGGATATGTTTGTTCCCCTTTGAACCTTGATCATAATCAAGTGTTCTTCAACCTTAGTGAGGTGAACTACGATTGCTCTGATTCTATCCTAGTTAGGATACGTAGGCAGAGGACGCGACGTCTTTGCGAGCAAGCTTAGAAACTATCTTTAGGTTTTAACCTTCACCTTTTACCCAACCCCAAACCTTAGCAAACATTTACCAACTTAGCATGCAAACAAACAAAAGGTTCCTGTAGAGTACTACAGATGTTTAGGATGTGAAATACCTACCCTATGCATAACCAACCCCCTATCCCCGAATCTCTTAGCGTTGTTGTTACATCGCGCTAAAGGTTCTTTCTTGCTTTAGACCTTTCCTTTGGATAAATTAAAGTCCGGTTGTAATCAAAGAATTAAATATTCAAGTTAGTCAATAGCTTGGTATCACGATTATCACCGCAACACTGGCCTTTAAAGATCTTGTGTCTTCAGACTAGTAGAGTTCTCTGAGACCTATGTCACAACTGATATGTTAACACTTTCAACTGAGGACTCCATGGAGCTTTGTTGGATGTTGATGAAAATGAACTAGGCTTTAGTTACTTTTATAGTGGATTCTAGGCAACCCAGATTTTGTACTAAAATCATTTGCTTGATTCTTGAAAATGTTAATGGCCTATAAATAATAAGCATGCATTATACAAATCTTTAGTGATCTCTGCTACTGGATCGTTTTATCTTCCTTGAAACTTGGTCACGTAATGATGATCTGATAATGCAGTTATGATTGTAATTCTTTTCTCTCTTTTTTATTCTTTTTGATGTGACAAAATAGGGAGAACGATATAATAGTATTTAATAAAGAATCTGAACCATGCAGATTTAATGTTGTTAATTTATAATTAATATAATTTTAAATTTATGTTATTTTCTGTTATTTTTTGTTTTGGTGATCTAGCCCGAGTGATATATTTTAATTTTATTGTATATAAAACTAAGAGGGGACTTACAAACCTCAACCTTAGACTATTGGACTCAGAGGGAACTTACAAACCTCACACTCTGATGTTGCTTAGAGAATTAAAATATTTTTTCTTGAATATAGTACTCGTGGGGAGTTTACAGAACTCAACCTTGGACTATTATACTCAGAGGGAGCTTACAAACCTCATACCCTGATGTCGCCAAGAAAATTATAACTGCCCAACATTATCCTTTAAATACTTATGTTTGTAATCAAAAAAGGGGGAGATTGTTAGAACAAGATTTGTTCATGACATATATCTCTTGGGTTTTGATGATAACAAAGTATTAAAAGAATAATGGTATTATATAATGTGTGTTCCAAGTATGCAGGTTCTAAGACTTAAAAAGAAGGCATTCAGAATCTGATATAAGGATGCATTTGAGAGGAGCTGAGTTACTAGCTTGTGGTGGATCAGAACTTGAAGAACACTATCTAAGTGATGTCTGGCGTAGACTCTGAAGCTGAAGACCTCAGTATCAGAAGAGTAACATATTGTCTATACACTAAGTTATCTGCTTCTGGTGAAAATTCATAATTAGTAATAAAGCTTGAGTTATCCATACTGTAGAAAGAAAGCTGCATTGTCAAATCATCTTGTCAGCTAGAGTCTAGTTTTCACAAGGCTCAAGAAAAATTGACATACTTTATAGGTATCTACTCTCAAAGGCTCTATAGTACAAGAACACATGGAAGACACATTGGTGAAACGTGTTACACAATGGATTAACATCTTTTGGTATATATGTCCTCAACATCTCTTGTACTATGGAGAAACAAAGACACTTGAAGAACAAGTGGTGGAGGAAAACCACTTGAAGAAGAGGAGTAAGAAAAAATATATGAGGGCGAGGGTGAAAATGAGAAGGAAGAAAATTATACTGAGGAATGAGAAAAGTTTGATACTGAATATAAACACATGAGTGATGCTAAGGACCAGGAGAAAAGGCTTGTCGTGCCAGAGGTCGTCAGCCTAACAAAACAAAAAACCCTAGAAAAACCCAGCAGTACTACTCCAAAGAAAATTGCAGCCAATAAGAATAGTCCAATTAAGGTGAAAACTCTTGTGAAAAAAAAGAGTCCAGTGAAAGAAAAAAGAGCCAACTACTCCTATCATGACAAAAGCTGACAATGAAGCTCCTAAAAAGGTGAAGGAAGCTAAGGGGGGATTGACAAGAAAAATGAGGAAAAGAAAATAAAGAAGTGAGACAAGGATAAAAGCACAAGGAATAGCTGCAAGCTTAGAGCCTAGTTGGTATCTCCTTCTATACTCTTTCGGTTGATGAGTCATGGCGTGCCATAATGTTAGATGCCAAACTTTTCTTATTTGCTCTATCAAATGTTGGCATCTTTCATTCTTTTTGTAGATGAATTGAATTGAATCACTCATGTTTTAGATGATATGCTTTATTGTTTGAAAATTTCTTGGTTGCTTTGATTTGTGTGCTATTATGCAGGAATTAGGCACAAAATAAGAAGAGTAAGACACAAGAACTTTGACAAGGAAACCAAGTCAGCAGCAAAACATCAACAAGTTTGGACAGCTAACTTCCTAGCGAATTTACCCAGGAAAAACATCAACAAGTTCGCATAGCGAACTTGCCAGTGCAGGCCCTTGGGAACTTGGCATTGTTCATACTGAGAGAAAAGACATCAAAACTCGCTGTGCGAAGGAGCTAGCGAATGGTTCGCTGGAGCGAAGGCATAGAGAAGTCCTAGCGAATGACCCCAGACCTGAGGCAGTATGTATGTGGATAATAATTTGTTGTGCAAAGTTTCAAGCGAAGACTTCGCAGTGCGAAGGATTGTTCGCACAACGAATATGTAAAAATGTATCAGGGCGGTTTAACTGTACACTGGCACTTTAAGTGCCTCATTTGGGTGTTCTCTAGGCAAATAGGAGCTTCATAGTGTGAAGGTAACAGCACAACAGCATGTCTATAAGTACTTGAAGCCACTTTTTGGGAAAAATATCTTCTTTTTACCTTTTCACAACTTTACATTTTTCAGCAAGAAAACCCTAGTTTTCCCATTTTCATCATCTCTTAGCCATCTTTCACAAAAAGAAGGTGGATTCTCATCCAATCTCGATTATTCGACTCAGATGTTGATCAACCTTCTTCTGAAACTTGTTGCTCAAGCTACCATGGAAATGGGTGGCTAAACCCTTTTTGTATCAAGATTAGAGGTAGCTAATTCTGATTTTTTGTATTCCTTTTAATCTTTTGTATGTGATTAAAGCTTTGATCAATATAGATGAAGTTATTTTCTATATTTTGTTGTATTTATGGTTTGGATTTCTTTAGACATAAACTTTTCAAGTCTTGACCTGATTTCTTCATCTATCAACTATCAAACTCTAGACATAGATTTGGAAGTTGATATTCACATTGTATTGATCTTAATGATTATTGTTTCAGGTGTTATTTAGGATATCATTTAACGGTCGAAACAATAATATTCACGAAATCTCTTTAGAGATGAATGGTTTTGCGAGGATACGCGATTATATTGGTTGAAACTAAGTTCACATATTCGATTGATTGGATACATTTAAAAAGGATTCGTGAACCCTAATCTTGGCATGCTTTTTATCAAACAAAAACCAATTTTTACCTTGTTTTACTTCTTGCAATATTATGTTACAAAATATAAACCAATTGAAAACCCCTTTTCTTAAATCACTAAAATATTAACGAAAAGCATCAAATATTCTCGTACAATCCCTGTGGATACAATAAAACACTCCCGAAAATATATTCTAACACATAAATCACCAAATGGTAGTGAGGACTCTTTTCTTACTCTATGTTTAGGGATGTGGCAGCTTCCGTCATGATTTCAGTTTACCGAATCCAACAAACCATAATCATCTTAGTTTAGTTTTATAGATGTTTTTGATTGGCTGCATTTTGTGGCAAAACATTGATGTATGTGTGAATGTCATGATTGATGTTATGACATACATGTGGAGAGTACTGCAGGGTAAATTTAGTTAGCTAGAGCAAAGTGAATTGGATGTTGTCGCTACTGCGAAAATCGGCGCCGGCTGAACAGAAGAGTCGCCACTGTGCGTTATTTATCCCACGGGAGGGAAAGGAAACACTCAGAGTAAACCTCGCACAACATGGGAAAGGTATGGTCGTCGCAACCAAAACCTGGATTCGGGAGTCGGTTACGCAAGGGGAAGGTATTAGCACCCCTCACGTCCGTCGTACTCGACGGGATCCACGCTTGTTTTCGGGTATGGATTGTTATTCTATCTAAACTACAAGTCAGGGGTTAAAAAGAAAATAAAATGACTCGGCAAAGTATCGCACTTTATGCCTACGTATTCCCGTCTGGAACGAGAAATCAGAGTCAACGTAGTTCGCCTACCTACTGGAAAGGAGGGGAAGGTTGCTCGCTAGAGTCAACGTAGTTCGCCTACCTACTGGAAAGGAGGGGAAGGTTGGAACGAGAAATCAGAGTCAACGTAGTTCGCCTACCTACGAGAAATCGCATCCTATGCCTACGTACTTTCATACAACATGAAAGATCAGAGCAAACGTAGTTCGGGCCACGTACGACACAAGTCTGTCTTGATTGCTTTTATACCTTCTGAAAAAGGGTTTTTCTGATTACTGGTCCAAGCGGACAAAAATGACGTTTTGATGAGTTCACATTTTTTTACGGAAGAAGTGTCTTTTATTGTGTTTGAAATCTTTACAGTGTTTTTCTGTTTGTTTTGAGAAGGAAGAGACAGAACTCTAACCTACGGTTGCGAGGGGAAACAAACTAACCTAATGTTATCATGCGTGGGTTAAGACCTAGTGTCTATCATGCTCCTCTCTTGCACAGAGAGAAACAGAGATCCTAAGGGAATAGACGGAAACAGGAACAATATCAGATATATACAGTAAAACAGTAAAATGCATGGATGCAACAATACAAGCGAGGCAAGGGAGTCCCACTCAACCTCAAACCTAGAAAACAATAGGCCAAAAGTGAACAGGCTTCACTTTCAACCCAACAGGGTAAACAGCAAACAATACAGTCAGGAAAACCAGTCAATACATCAGAAATAAAATACTACAAAATAAACAGCCACAGCAGCTCTGCATCAATACCTATCTTCAAGTCATCTCCAATCAGCTACAAGCTCCAACAAGCATCAATCTCCATCTCCACAGTCTTCAGCAAGATCTTGATCACCAGTCCTCAGTATACAATGGCTTTTCTTCAAGTCTCAGGCTCCAGGAGAATCATCAGTCAACCAGATGAAGTGAATGAATGTTAGATAGTTAATTACCTACCAAGGGTGGTTCATCAACTATTAACATTAGACAGAAAGTTTCTCTCAAAAGTTCTATCTTTCAAATACATTCACTGATCCTTCCAAAGGAAGGAGGTGGATATTTGAAAGAGACTTTGAATCATAGAGAAAGGATGGATGCAGACAAGGCATTCCATGTTTGAGAAACAAGCTTTCTAATCTAGGGCTCTGCCTAGCTCCTAAACCCTAATCCTCACCAGCTGCTAGCAGGAATCTCCTCGTCAACCCTGGAAGTTGGTCTTCAGTCTCTGGATCTCCAATGGCTTCATCATCTTCAGTCTTCAACTCTCCCAAATTCCCAGACAGTCCCAATACCCAAACAAGCAAGCAATCATCCCCAAAGGGCACACCACACCAGTCAATCAGATATAGACAGTAGGTTAATAGCAGTAGGGGAATCCTGACTTTTCTAAGGGGATCTGATAACTACCCATAGCCCCTATAGTCCCATAGCTAAACTATTTAATCCCTAAATCTTAAGGGAAATGACCTGATTCACCTAAGTTATCACTTAAAACCCTAATTTGTTCATGTTGTTTACACCTAAACTAATCACCTAAAACTAGCTCCTAAAAATATGAATTATATTGTATTTACAAGTTGAATATCTAAACTAAACAACCCTAAAAGAATGGACAAAAAATATTAAAGCAATTAATAGAACAAAAATTAACAAATTTATGTATGAAATGAAACTATTTAAAATGCTATTTATTTGGAAAATATGGGGAAAATATCAAATAAAAAATAAAAGGCAATTTTTATTTTTTATAATTTTCTTGACACTTTAAAGAAAATGTTAAAAAAAGAATGAATTAAAAATATGCAATTTCTAATTTGTTATAAATTTTCAAAAATGAATGAAAATAAAAAGAAATTGAAAAAGAAAATAGAAAGAAATAAAGGGAGGGGGTGAGAAAAGTACTTCGCTCCAGTTGTATTCCATGGTGGGCTGGAAAAAGGGGGTGCGCGTATTAATTGTGCTAAGCCCATACTCGCTCAGAAAATAAATTGGAAAAAGCCAGAAAAATGAAAAAGAACTCAGTGCATTTAGCAACAATATCACGTGTATTTTAGTGGGCTCATTGATTGAGGGGTGTGAGTAGCAAGCTGAGTCCAGGCCCAGAGTTTCATTTTAAATGAAACGCCGCGTTTCATACTAAGTCATTCCCTCCGTTTTCAGTTTGAATATGGACCATAGGATTAGAACCCCAGTCAAAGTCAAATTCTCCATCGTGTGGCTCAGACTTCGTCTTCCACCTTGAGCAACCCTAGGGTTTCAGAAAACCCTTCCATGCACGCACCTTCGACCACTTTGTTCTCCCTCATCTGACCATGGATTCAATCGACATAAAAAGCAAACTTGGTCTACTCTAATCCCTCTACACAGCCATGATAATAATTTCTCTTAAAACTCAAGCATTAAACTAATTCGATAGAGATAACAGTCATAAGCCACCATGAACACCTGTGATCAACTCCTCCAAAACTCTCCAAATCTTGTCCTAAACTTATCTACAACTCATGCTGATTACCATAAGCCAATAAGCCAAGAATTTCATGCACTGAATCATGAGATATCAATCCAACCAGATTTGATGCACTATGAGCAACCTCCATTAAACCTCTCCAAACTCAGTAAAAATCATCATCTAACCTACCTTAACCATTCTAAGCTATCAAAACCCTATCATGCTAACCAAAAACATACAATTCGAAGAGAGATCCAACCTGGTTTAAAATGGATATACAGCCATGGAGATCCTTAAATCAATGCCTGCAAGGACTTGAAACTGATCCACACACCACCACTTTGATTCTGTATACAAGGATTTGGGCTCAATCTTCTTGTATCATGTGATTCCAATTTCTTGAACCTTGAAGGATGAAACTTGTATGGCACTATCCTTGATTGATTCAGCCAAATGAATATGTGAATTGTAATCTATGGATGATGGTGATGAAGTTCAAATCAAGAAGTGTAAGAATTGAGGGAGATTTGAGGGAGTTTTTTGAAGCTTATGCAAAATGGAGAAAGTGAAGGTGAGAAAATACTTAGAAGGGGGGTTGAATAAGTATGACAGAAAATAATCAAAGATAAAAACTCAAGTATTTTTATCCTGGTTCGTTGAACTCAACTACTCCAGTCCACCCTTTTCAAGAGTGATTTGCCTTTCTCAACAAGGACTTAATCCACTATTCAAATCAACTGATTACAAATAGCAACACCTAAGAACAACTGTTCTTAGTCTTCTCAAGAGCTACTGATCTAACCTAGATCCTCTTAAGGAAAACTTCCTTTACAAATTAATGTAATACAATGTAAGAGTAATAAATTGCTTCTATGAAAGCTATAAACACAACTGTGTTATTTCTCTAAGTTTAGAACAAAGTATGAACTATAAAGAATATGAGAGCTTGAGAGTTTCTTCGCTTGAGAGTAAGTTTTTCAAACTTCGTCTTCTTCTTCGTTACTGAAGAAAGTGCTATGATATCCTTTATATAGCCACTTGAATATTGGAGAGAATATAATACCGTTGGAGAAGATATTTCCAATATCAAATAGTACTGTTCTTTGTACTATTGCAGCAGAGAGACGGCGCACAAAATGTGGGTGTAGCAATTGTCTGCTGAGCTGTGAATTTACCATATATGGAATGTATCAGAGGAATAATATTCTTGCAGAGATTTATGTCTATCCCAATTAAGGAAAGATTTGCTGGCATATTCCAACGGATATATTAAAATAATCTTCTTCAAATAATTCTTCAGATAGTTCAGATCAACAATCAATATCAGAGTCTTCAGTCTTCAGAATCTTCTGGAAACTTCAGAGCCTAAGATGTTCTTCAGATGTTGCTGAATCAGAGTCTGGTGCAGCTGTGTGCTTGAAGCGTAACATGCTCTTAGATCAGAGTCTTCACTCAGATCAGAGTCTTCTCTCATTCAGAGTCTCTTCACTCAGAGTCTTCTTTCATTCAGATTCTTGATAATATATGCAGCGTGTTGTATCTTCAGAATCTTGATGACTAAGCTCTTATACTTCAGATTCTTCTAATCTTCAGATGCTCTTGAGCCATTCAGAATTTATTGTTCACATCAAATTTGCTCTTTAAGATTAAAATCTTTTGTGCCTGTAGAAAACAGTTTAGAACAAATTTAGAGAGTATAGTTCTTGTATACAAATTATCATTAATGTTATCATCAAAACATAGAGATATTCCTAAGACACAATCTGTGCTCTTACAATCTCCCCCTTTTTGATGATGACAAAACATGAGAAATTTGTTCAATAAAAATATGAATTAAAATTACTCCCCCTGAGATTAACAATCTCCCCCTGAAATGAATACTCTAATGGAATTAGATACTTCCCTTTCTGGTTGAGTACATTTCAGATTCAGAGCCTGATTGAAGCCTGGTTGACATATGTTTGACTTCTAGAGTCAAAGCTTGATGCCATATTAAAGCTTGATGCCAGATGAACAACTTCAGAACACCTGGTTGTTTATCTTGCCATTTCCTGTCTTGAGTTATCTTTTAGATCATAGTACTCAAGGTTAGATATCAGAGTCTGGTCTACTCAGATTTAGCTATTTTTGATCAGGTTCTGAAAAGATAGATCTCAGGAAAAACTTCAATGAAATTTGTCAGATTTTTTAATAATATCTGGGACACTTAAATTCAAAGAATGTTAGTAACATGTCTGACTTAGTTCAGATAATTGCTTATAGATTTGAACAATCAGATTCTATTTTGTTTCTCCCCCTTTTTGTCATAATCAAAAAGAATTTTAAAAGACAGTAAAGATGCAGAAGAAACACATATCCAGATAAGCAAAAAGATCATTGTCATTAAGTCAAGAGAACATCCAGATTCAGATAAAAGCATACAAAACATATCAGAAGAAAATCAAAACAAAGCAAAACATGAAAAACTTGTGCAAAACATCAAGTAGGTTTAGCAGATGAGGCTTGTTGAGAAGCAATGAGTTGCAGCAGTGCTGTAATCCTTTCTGAATTTTCATCTTGCTTAGCCATCCAAGTTTTCATTTCTTTATTTGTTTTCTTTTGATCAACCATAAAATCCTTAAGTTCTTTGACATCCTTCTGAAGATCTGTAGATTCTGAAACAGTAGATTCTGAAACAGGCTGAGTAACATCAGGTGCAGGAATTTCTGGAGGTGGAGGAGCTTCTAGAAGAAGAATAGGAGGAGTGTTTCTCTTAATCCGTTTTGATAAGCAGCAAACCTTACTTTTGACAATCTAAGACATTGAGTCCTGATTTTCAAAGCCTCCCTATTCAGTCTGTAAAGATATTTCTTCCAAACAGCGTCAGCAGCCTCTTTGTCCATAGTAGTCATGCAAACATCCATAATGTCAGCAAAGTCTGAGACATTATCCTTATCAAAATCTCTTAACAGAGTATAAACACGTGATCCCAATTCTGCTTCATCAGGGATTCTGGGTTTTCTTGGTTGGGTTGGTTGTGTTTGTGGTGTTTGTTCAGAAGGTTGAGGTTGTGAGGATGGATGTTCAGATGTTTGTGGTTCAGAAGGTTGAGGATTGATTTGTGGTTCAGATGTTGGTTGGTTGGTTTGTGGTTCAGATGTTTGTTGGTCAGAATGTTGTGGTTGAGGTATTGAGGGAATTGGTTGGGTTTCTGTTGGTTGTGGAGTGTTTTGGATTTCAAGAGGTTGTGGAGTGAGAGTTTGAGTTGGGGAATTTTGTGGAGAAGGTGGATGTTCAGAAGTTGGAGATTTAAACAGCTGTTTCCAAACACTCTCAGAACGAGGTTGTTTGAGATCATTCAAGCATTCATTAATGTAACCAGATGATTCATCATCAGATGATGCATCAGAGTGGTTAGATTTTTCAGAAGTTGAAGATAAATTGACAGACTGGTTTAAAGGTGTGACATCTAATATCTCATCAGGATCAATGAGATATTCAGGTTGGTCAGAGTGTTCAGGGTGAACATCCTCTGGAATGGTATATTCTGGGATAGTGTTTTGTGGTTGTGGTGTTGTTTGTTGAGTTTGTTGTGGAATTTCTGTTTGTATGTTTGTTGGTTGCTTGGATTGTGGTGTATGAGGGGGGACAGAAGATGGTTTAGAGATAAAAGTTTTAGAAGGTCTGGATCTTCTAAATTTAAGTGGGGAGTCAGAGGGTGTGGGGGTATCAGAATGATGAACAGGATTAGAATCAGTGTTAAATACCTGTTTCAGAGTATCTCTAATTTCTTCAAAAGTTGCTGCAGGAGGATTTGGTTGAACCTTCTTCAGCTTCTTCCTTTTCTTCTTCTTTTCAGCATCTGAATGCTTCCTTTTCTTCTGATGACCTTCACTATCAATTTTTCTCTTACGTCTTCTTTCCCTTGTCAAATCAGGAAGAACTTGGCCTTCCTTCTGCAAAAGATTGGCAGGAATCTCATCACCATCTCTTAGGCAGCGAGCAACATACTCAGCAATAATTTCTCTAGGTTCATCTGAGGTGAATAAAGGAAAATCCTTAACAGGAATCCTTCTTCCCCTAACTTCTTCAGAGTTAGTTTTCCTTGGTTTCTCAGATAAATCATCAACCAGTTTCATCCTTCTCAAAGTTAAACCGTTTATTTCAGAGCCAATGATATAAGTCAGATCTTCTGTCAACCCAGCCTCTTGCAGATGCGCCACAAGTTGGTTTTCTATCAGAATATCTGAAATCAGCCTTCCCATAGGGATCCATGTTCTGACTTTTCCAGATTTATCTCTGGCTGTTTCCCTTGTTTCCTTGACGTGAGACACCAGATGATTAAACAACAAATATGGAAGATCAATCTGAATGTTTTGGTGTAAACAATACATGAAGTAAAGTTGTTCAGCATTAACATAATCAGAAGAGTTTGAAGAGGGTCTGTGAAAGATGGTGCTCATGAAAATCTTAGCCCATATCTTGTAAGTGGGTTTCAAGAACTTAACCTTCTTACAAGGTTCACCAGTAGTACAGATTTCTTGACATACATCTTTCAGGTCTTCACGCGCAGAAGACAGAGAGGTTACTCCATCAGTTGCCTTAAAACCTATGAGTTTCCTTATCAGGTTTTCAGTGATAACTATCTTTTTTCCCAGCACAGAGGAGTGAATGAACTTTGGAGTAGCATATGCATGGATCCAGAACTCCTTCACTAACGTTGGATACACAGGACCCATAAGCCTGTCAAAGTAACCGTCCCAGCCTTGTGCTTTGATTGAAGAAATCAGATCAAACCCATTTTCAGCAAGATCTTCTAAGTCCACGAAACTTTCACACAGTACTTCTAGTGAATCAACAGCAGTTAGGAGAGTGCGTACTGGTTCTTTGACAGTGGTAGCATTTTTGGTAGTAACAGCGTTTGAAGTAGATGCCATTGTTGACGATGATGAAGAAGATGAAGGTTTCTGAGTTCTTTTAGGGTTTGCAAAGAGAGAGAACAACAAACAAAAGCGCATATGTGTTTGAGAATGTGAAAAGTGTGAATGTGTTATGAGAATGGTTTATATAGACAAATAAAGCAAGCATGGGAAACACAACAGACACACATAGGACACATACGCACGTTTGCATTAAATGAAAAGTAATCATTTTTAATTATGATATGACATTTGGGGGAAAATCAAGACAGATTGAGATTTTCAAAGCAATACCTTAAACGTCATAATCAGTAGGTGTACTCCATCTTTTCAGATTCTGAGTGACACGTGTTTGCTTGCATGTGATTCTATAACTCTTAAGAAATGAAACGTTTTCAACTTTCAGATCCTCTGAGATGGTCAGTTCAGAGTTTCACACAAAAAAAATTCACAGATAAATTAAACAAGCAAGACAGATGAAATACTTCAGAGTGTTAAACACTTAGCATCTGAGAAGTTGACTCTGAGAAATATTACTCTGGACAAAAATCCATACAAATATTTTTCAGAATAAACTTAAACCTATCTTCAGCAAGGGGTTTTGTGAAAATATCTGCCCATTGATGATCTGTATCAACAAAGGCTAAATTTATTACACCCTTCTGAACATAGTCTCTGATGAAATGATGTTTAATCTCTATATGTTTGGCCTTAGAGTGTAAAATTGGATTTTTGGATAAACATATAGCAGAAGTATTATCACAGAAGATAGAAAGATTACTCTCATAGATTTGATAATCTTCTAGTTGACTCTTCATCCAGAGCATCTGAGTGGAACATCCAGCAGCAGCAATGTATTCTGCCTCTGTGGTTGATAGTGCAATTGTTGGTTGCTTCTTGCTGTACCACGAGATCAGATGACTTCCAAGAAACTGACAGCTTCCAGAAGTACTTTTGCGCTCAACTCTATCTCCAGCATAGTCAGCATCACAGAATCCAACTAGTGAATATTCGTCAGATCTTCTGTAACACAAACCAACATTAGCAGTACCTTTCAGATACCTTAGAATCCTCTTAACAGCAGTTAAGTGTGATTCTCTAGGATCTGATTGGAATCTAGCACATAAACAAACACTAAACAGAATGTCTGGTCTAGAAGCAGTCAAATAAAGAAGAGATCCTATCATACCTCTGTAGAGTTTCTGATCTACCTTCTTACTTACCTCTTCCTTACCTAGAGTGCTTGTAGGATGCATTGGAGTCTTTGCCATTTTGCTATCCAGCATGTTAAACTTCTTCAGAAGCTCTTTAACATACTTGGTCTGATGTATGTAGGTGCACTCTGGAGTCTGATTTACTTGGATTCCCAGAAAGAATCTCAGTTCTCCCATCATGCTCATCTCAAATTCTGCCTGCATACATTTAGCAAACTCCTTTCCAAGCATAATATTTGTTGATCCAAAAATAATATCATCTACGTAAATTTGACAAATCAACAAATCTTTCTTAATGGTTTTACAAAATAGTGTGGTATCCACTTTTCCTCTGATGAAATTTTTCTTCAGAAGAAAATTACTCAACCTCTCATACCAAGCTCTGGGAGCTTGTTTTAGTCCGTAAAGAGATTTTTTCAGTTTGTAAACATGATCTGGAAAATTTTCATTTTCAAAACCAGGAGGTTGGTGGACATACACTTCCTCTTCTATAATTCCATTAAGAAAAGCACTTTTAACATCCATCTGATAAAGAGTGATGTTATGTTGTGCAGCAAATGAAATAAGCAAGCGTATAGACTCTAACCTTGCAACAGGAGCATATGTTTCTGTGTAGTCTATGCCTTCTTGTTGACTGTAGCCTTGAGCAACCAGTCTTGCTTTGTTCCTTTCAACTTCTCCTTTCTCATTAAGTTTATTTCTGAAAACCCATTTTGTTCCAATGACATTGAAACCTTTAGGTCTTGGAACCAGATCCCAGACTTCATTCCTTGTGAATTGATTCAGCTCCTCTTGCATAGCTAAAATCCATTCATTATCTTCCAGAGCCTCATCAACAGATGTTGGTTCTATAATTGACACTAAGCCACAGAAGGAAGATTCAGAAGTTCTGAGAAATGCTCTTGTCCTTATTGGATCATCTTTCTTTCCAATTATCACATCCTCTGGATGAGAAGCTTTCATTCTGGAAGAAGATCCTCTGACTGTTGGTCTTTCAGAAATATGCAGATTGTCAAGTTGGGAAGTTAGAGGCGTAGCATCTGGGTTTGCTTCAGAGTCTTTGTCTTCAGTTTTGTCTGCCTCTGAGCCTTCAGAGTCTGTGAGAATAACTTCTCTATCTGCAGAACTTTCAACTTGCTTTGGCTTTTCAGAGCCAAGCTTATCATCAAATCTAACATGAATAGATTCTTCCACAATCTGTGTTTCAGTATTGAATACTCTGTAGCCTTTAGAGCTTTCAGAATAACCAAGCATGAAACACTTCTGTGCTTTGGAATCAAACTTGTTCAGATGATCTTTAGTGTTAAGCATATAACAAATACATCCAAATGGATGAAAATAAGCAATGTTGGGCTTTCTTTTCCAGAAGAGGTCTTACAGACACTCTGTTCTGAATATAACATGCTGTATTTATTGCTTCTGCCCAAAAGTATTTTGCCAGATTTGTCTCGTTGATCATGGTTCTGGCCATTTCTTGCAATGTTCTATTTTTCCTCTCTACAACTCCATTTTGTTGTGGAGTTCTAGGACAGGAGAAATCATGTGCAATTCCTTTTTCAGAAAAATATTTTTCAAAATATTTGTTTTCAAATTCACCACCATGATCACTTCTGACTTTAATAATTTTGCATTCTTTTTCAGTCTGGACTTGATTGCAGAAGTCAATGAACACAGAATGAGACTCATCCTTGTGTTTTAGAAACTTTACCCATGTCCATCTGCTGTAGTCATCTACAATGACTAACCCATACTTCTTGCCTCTGATGGATGCAGTTTTCACTGGTCCAAACAGATCAATATGAAGTAATTCCAATAGTCTAGAAGTGGAAACAACATTTTTTGGTTTAAAATGAGATTTTGAAAATTTACCCTTTTGACATGCGCCACACAGAGCATCTGAATTGAACTTCAGATTAGGGAGTCCTCTGACCAGATTGAGTTTATTAATCTGAGATATACGTCTCATATTAATATGTCCCAATCTTCTATGCCAGACCCATTGCTCATCATTCACAGATAAAAGGCATTTTACATTTTGAACTTTAAGTTCTGAAAGGTTAATTTTGTAAATGTTGTTTTTCCTCTTTCCACTGAATAGGATTGAACCATTCTTTTGACATACAGCTTTGCAACATTTTTGATTAAAGATGATATCATAACCATTGTCACTTAATTGACTTATGGACAATAGATTATGTTTCAATCCTTCAACTAACAGAACATTAGAAATAGAGGGTAGGTTACCATTACCTATTGTACCAGAGCCAATGATCTTGCCCTTCTGGTTCCCTCCAAATTTCACGTCCCCTCCAGATCTAAGTTCCAGGCTTTGGAACATAGACCTTTCGCCCGTCATATGTCGTGAGCATCCAGAGTCCAGGTACCATGATTGGTGTCTGGATTTTGCTGCTAAGAACATCTGCAACAGGTATTATTTTACTTTTAGGTACCCAGATCTTCTTGGGTCCTTTGGGGTTAGATGTTCTGTGGTTTTGCCTAAACTTCTGTTTTTCAACATAGTGTTTATTCTGGCTAGCCCTTGGCTTAAACACATAAGTACTCTTTTCAGAGCTTGTATGTTTAATATCATTCAGATGACCAAACTTAAAATGAGAATACAGAGGAGTCTTCTTGATGAAGAGTTTATCAACAGATTTTGGATTGCTTCCAGAGGAAGATTCACATCCAATGCCTCTTCTGTTGTTCCCACTAACACCATAGATCATAGAAGCCATTTTGCTTCTGTCTATGCTTTTAGTGAGGAATCTTTTAAAACTGGAGTCATATTTTTCTAAAATATTTTCACTTGACTCTGTTTCAGTATCAGATTCTTGTTGAGTTGTTTCTAAATCATTTTTGAGTTTTAAATTTATTTCTTTCTGCTCAACAAGTTCTGTTCTCAGAAGATCAATCTCAGATTCAAGATTGCTTTTCAGCTTCTTGTATTTGAGTTTAATCTTGCTGTAGCTTTCCAACATGTCAGATAAACTTTCAACAAGTTCAGCTCTGGAGAGTTCAGAAAATACCTCTTCAGAGTCAGAGTCTGATTCTGACTCAGATTCAGATGATGACGTTCCTTCATCTTGATCATTTGTGTTGGCCATCAGCGCAAAATTTGCACATTCTTCCTCAGATTCAGAAGATGATTCAGATGTTGAGTAGCCCTTGTCCAGAACTTTCAACCCAGCTGTTAGAATCTGAAATCTGGAAAACATAGTCTCAATGTTCTCAGATTCTTCCATCTTGAACGCTTCATACTTCTGTATCAGCGCCAGAGCCTTTGTTTCTTTCACCTGAGAGTTTCCCTCATGAGTCATTTTGAGAGACTCAAACATATCATGAGCAGTGTCTCTGTTGGTAATCTTCTCATACTCTGTATGAGAGATTGCATTAAGAAGTATGGTTCTGGCTTTGTGATGATTCTTGAATTCTTTCTTCTGCTCCTCAGTCATTGATTTTCTATCAATCTTTTTGCCATCCTTAGTAGGATGTTCATATCCATCAATGACTAAATCCCAGAGATCAGCATCATACCCCAAGAAAAAACTTTCAAGTCTATCTTTCCAATAATCAAAATTTTCTCCATCAAACATTGGAGGTTTGGTGCTGATTCTGTCTCCTTCATATTTGTTGCTTGATGTAGGAATATCACCCATATTAGCAACCAAATAAATAACAGAGTATTCTTCTCACTGGATCTTTATCTGTCACGGTTAAGTGAATGCACACGCAGAACCGGAGCTCTGATGCCAACTGAAGGTGAGAAAATACTTAGAAGGGGGGTTGAATAAGTATGACAGAAAATAATCAAAGATAAAAACTCAAGTATTTTTATCCTGGTTCGTTGAACTCAACTACTCCAGTCCACCCTTTTCAAGAGTGATTTGCCTTTCTCAACAAGGACTTAATCCACTATTCAAATCAACTGATTACAAATAGCAACACCTAAGAACAACTGTTCTTAGTCTTCTCAAGAGCTACTGATCTAACCTAGATCCTCTTAAGGAAAACTTCCTTTACAAATTAATGTAATACAATGTAAGAGTAATAAATTGCTTCTATGAAAGCTATAAACACAACTGTGTTATTTCTCTAAGTTTAGAACAAAGTATGAACTATAAAGAATATGAGAGCTTGAGAGTTTCTTCGCTTGAGAGTAAGTTTTTCAAACTTCGTCTTCTTCTTCGTTACTGAAGAAAGTGCTATGATATCCTTTATATAGCCACTTGAATATTGGAGAGAATATAATACCGTTGGAGAAGATATTTCCAATATCAAATAGTACTGTTCTTTGTACTATTGCAGCAGAGAGACGGCGCACAAAATGTGGGTGTAGCAATTGTCTGCTGAGCTGTGAATTTACCATATATGGAATGTATCAGAGGAATAATATTCTTGCAGAGATTTATGTCTATCCCAATTAAGGAAAGATTTGCTGGCATATTCCAACGGATATATTAAAATAATCTTCTTCAAATAATTCTTCAGATAGTTCAGATCAACAATCAATATCAGAGTCTTCAGTCTTCAGAATCTTCTGGAAACTTCAGAGCCTAAGATGTTCTTCAGATGTTGCTGAATCAGAGTCTGGTGCAGCTGTGTGCTTGAAGCGTAACATGCTCTTAGATCAGAGTCTTCACTCAGATCAGAGTCTTCTCTCATTCAGAGTCTCTTCACTCAGAGTCTTCTTTCATTCAGATTCTTGATAATATATGCAGCGTGTTGTATCTTCAGAATCTTGATGACTAAGCTCTTATACTTCAGATTCTTCTAATCTTCAGATGCTCTTGAGCCATTCAGAATTTATTGTTCACATCAAATTTGCTCTTTAAGATTAAAATCTTTTGTGCCTGTAGAAAACAGTTTAGAACAAATTTAGAGAGTATAGTTCTTGTATACAAATTATCATTAATGTTATCATCAAAACATAGAGATATTCCTAAGACACAATCTGTGCTCTTACAGAAAGTGTGTAAAACTTGGGGTTTTGAACAAATGAAAGCACCAACCATGGCATGAACTATCTTGTATCAATATATAGGTGAGGTTAGAACCTCCTAGAAACTTGGAGAAGTTTCCCTTGCATTCCCTCCCTTGAATTTGGTTTATGTTTGTTCCATTATAAGTAACCATGGATAACTCACAAATTATGACTTAAGCTCAAAATTCCACTTTAGCCAATGTCTTTAAAATGATCTTTCCATTCAAAATGACCTATAATTTTGCTTCATTTGGCCAAGATATGAAAAGTCTCATTTTTAAGGCCATTTTTATTCATTAAATCCAACAATTTTGAAACCTTGTGCTATGAATCTTTCCAATCTCTCATGGTCACTTTTCTAGACTCAAAATGTCATTTGGAACAAGTTTGATGTTGTAAAGTTTTCCATTTGAAACTTCCTTGTATGAGTTTTGGGCATAGGTTAAAATGACCTGTAATTCACAAATGACCAAAATACCCTTTGCTTGCCAAGACCATAAGTAGAGTTCCACACATCCTATGAAGGCATACCATACCATTCTAGAAAGCCAAGACAATAAGGAACAACTCTTATGTTGACCATAAATTCATTTGAAATCTCCTTGAGGGGTAAAAATTGCTTGGAAGTCAAGTCACTTTTACAGACAAAATTTCAGATACCTCAGATGACCTGTAACTTGCAAGGACCATAACTTGAGTTCTATAAATCTCCTTAGTGTCTTCCACCACTCAAATTAAAGGTCATGAGATCCTATACATGTTTCATGTTGGCCAAGGATTCATTTGAAGCTTGCATTTTGACTTATCGTGCTTGGAAATTTGACCTAGACTAGGGGATTTTACATAGAAGCCCTAATTTAGGACCTCCTCTTCTCCTTGATTTCTCTTGATTTCTTCTTAGCATAACAACATATCCTTATTCTCCATGTCAAATGATGAACCTCACATTTCTCCAATAGCCCTTAATGCCTTTGAATCAGTCAATTGACCTAGAGTTGACCCAGGGTTGACCCAGATGAAACCCTAGTTGACTGTCTTCAATTGTAATTATTGTGACTTCACCAATGACTTGTCTCCTTCTCCCAATGACTTTCTAAGTCCTCCAAGATGTCTAGATACTCCCCATGCTCAACCCACAGCTCACCATTTCTTTGTTGATCCTCAGACACCCTCAGTTAGGAGATAGATGAACTGCTTGATCCATTGACTTGATAGCTTCCCAATTCTTTCTGATGACTTGAATGAGATTGAATCAGGATAATAACCTCTTGATAGGCCTCTAGAGATGATAATAATGATTGGTCCCCTGTTGGATGACTTGCTATGCTTATGCTATGCAGATGATTAGACTATGTACATGCCTCTATATGCAGATGCTAATGAGATTGAAACCTAAACCAAGTGAATAAGGTTGAGCAAATTTTAGGGTGCAACAGCTGCCCCTATTCAAGCGACTTGGACCCGATTGGGTGAAGAGCCCGGAGCCTTCAGACATTCGCGGTACGAGGCGGTTGAATATCAGTGAAACCAGAAATTTGCCAACCGCAGAAATAAACTATGCTCCTGCTTGGGGAACGACATTCATCAGCTGGATCTGACTGTTACGGCAACCTACTGATCTCGTGCGACCGTGCTGGGGATTCTTCTCATCATCCTGAAAAAGATTTTATCATTGCAGAGATAGAACATTGTCCACGTTAGGACGTCTGCTTCGTCAATTCGGAAAACTTCAACAACTTTGTCGGGGATGTCTCGTCTGCCTTCTTGTCAGAAATAAATCGTCCACGTTAGGAATAAACTCTTCCACGTTAGGAATAACCGTTCCACGTTAGTAATAACATCATCCACGTTAGGACTCACTTTCCTATGTAATGAATAACCTTTCTTTCCATGTCAGGAATCTCCATCTGTCCACGTTAGGAATTGATCTTGATCTGAATCTGTCCATGTCAGGACTAAACTTCTTCATGCCATTAATACATCGCCCACGTTAGGACTCACCTTTCCATGTAAGGGATCTCATTTTCTTTCCACGTAAGGAATACATCTTTCCACGTAAGGAACACCTCTTTTTCCACGTTAGGCGTAAGCTCTTCCACGTGAGGAATAACCGTTCCACGTGAGGAATCATGACTTTTCCATGTAAGGAAACCACAATCTGATTTGTCCACGCAAGGACTCCCATCTTGATATGTCCACGTAAGGACTCAATCTTTCCACGTAAGGAAACATATTTTGATTCGTCCACGTAAGGACTCACATCCTCATCTGGTGAAATAATAGAACCTGTCCACGTAAGGACTCGCGCGTCTTCGACTTGCTGGGGAAATAAGACTCTGTCCATGCCAGGACTCATATTTCGCCAACAACACGAAGAAGGATAAAATTGTCCATGTTAGGACTCTCGTATCTTATCATCACGAAGAGCTATAAACTTGTCCACGTCAGGACGCACATCTCAGGACGCACATCTCACCATTACAAATAGAGATATCTGTTGGAAATAAATTGTCCACGTCAGGACACCAACACGAAGAGTAACGAACTTTGTCCGCGTCAGGACACCACACTCAATCAATACCGAGAACTCGAACCTGTCCATGTTAGGACTAACACACATCATCAACTTGAGGAAATGTCCACGTTAGGACTCCACATTCTCGCAATCGTCTCTAGCACAACGAAATCCCGTCAATAAAATTGTCCACGTTAGGACTTATCCTGCCATTGGTCCGCGAACTTCTTATCACTGACGTTACAACAACTTCGAGGCTGACTCTACTGGGGATATTTGGAAACCACACTACCGGGTGCCTGCTCTGATAACTGGCGGCAGCCTCTGAAATTCTGATTCATGAATCCTTTGATGACCAATAGCTCTGCTTGGGGATAAGGGGAAACTTATCCTGCTGACTCTGTGGGGAGTAGTGCCACAGCTGACACTTCGTCGAATGTCTCACGTCGAGATCCTGAATGTTTATTGATTCACCTGAGCAAGGGCTCTCTCTACCTGCGAGAGGAACAATACTTGAAACAAACGGTTAGCCAACCTAGCTATGTTTCACAAATGCATATGTTCGGCAATGATGCAATGCTCCCTTCGACATGGGAATGCTACCCGTTTATTTAGTTAATGCAAGTATGACACGATATGCTGATGCGAATGCAGACTCGAACTGTTGGGTACAGGGACTGCTTCAGCAAAATAAATGCTGAAAATAATGCCAACTCCGCTGGGGATAGCCAGGTGCTACGGGATCATTCCAGCAAAATAAATGCTGGAAAGATGAAGTCGACTCAGCTGGGAAACGGAACCTGAACCAAGCACCTTGTTGAAGGAACACCCTGCTGGGGGATATAACCCTGCTGGAGACTAACAGATGCGCCTGGTATGATTGAACTTCTGCGGGAAAGTGAACGGGTATCACACGGTGTTCCGGCAAAATAAATGCCATGATCCACATCAACTCTGCTGGGGAGAGTTTTAATCTTCGAGTTCCACTAGAAAGAATACTTGCTGAGAAGAGAATTCCGCTGGGGATGGGATGATTCTCTTGGGAAAACCAACCGACTCCACTGAGGGAGAATAAATGACCCTGCGGGGAAAGGTAAACTGCCTGAATACAACTCACAAATATTAATCCTCTGCGGCTAAACCACTCTGCTTGAGATGCATTGTCCGAATATAGCCTATAATTCTGGAATCGCCAATTCTGCTGAGGATAACTGGCTTTGCTGGAGCATGTCTTCTGGATAGGCTACAACTAGCTGGGGAATTCGATCCTTCTTCAAGAAGAACATGCATAACCTGCGTGGGGATCAAGTCTTTCGTTAATGCAATCTTTTGATCCTCTTCCTCGTACGGCTATGAAATCTGCAACAACACAAACAAGACAAGACAAGCCTATGCAACCAAACCGATTCAGGTTAGTGACGTTATTTTCAGTTAATTCAAAGCTTTAGCAATTGTTGGCAAGGGCCAGTGACGTTATACACATGCTAGTTTTCAGTAAACTTAGGCGCTTTATCATGCACAAAACAGTAAAGAACTAGCATCAAGTACTGAATAACATATTTTATTGATTGGGCCCCTGAATGGGCAGAGTTTCGTACACGGAATGTAACTCCTGAAAAGAGGAAGCTACACAAAGCAAATATACAAGCATGCACAAGAAGCATAAATATATTGACAAACTAAATTTGTACACATGTCGGCAACGGGATGCAGACGAACACCACGAACTGATCCTCCCATGACTCGCCCGACTCTAATGCTTTCCTAGTATTTACTCTTCCGAAGAGGTTGTATCTGATAATCGACCCCTCAGGTATTCTCCCGCACTGATGCTCACTGTAATATCCAATTCGAACCGCAATCATTTGCTTTTTAAATCCCTAACTTTTGCGTGAACCGCCCTTTACGGGTTTTCAATTCACCGGGATACCCCTTTTTGCCGAAGCCGCCCAGTGTAGGTTTTCAACTTCGCGGGTGTACATTTTTTTCAATTTTATCCCTAAGTTTTGCCCGAACCTTTTATTCTGTTTTTGGTTCGCCAGGATGCCCCATTTTTGCCTGGACTCTCTTTTTTCTGTCCAGCGGGTCAATTTTAAGCAAAGTATTTTTTAACTGCGTCCGAATTCACATGCGACGTAAAGTCTTCACCGTCCATGGTGGACAACAACAACGCTCCTCCTGAAAAGACTTTCCTGACAACGTATGGCCCTTCGTAGTTGGGGGTCCATTTGCCCCTGTGATTCGCTTGCGGCGGGAGAATCCTTTTCAGCACAAGGTCGCCCGTCTGAAAGCTTCGCGGTTGTATCTTCTTGTCATACGCTTTCTTCATTCGGCTCTGGTACAAACGACCATATGCTAGAGAAGCTAGCCTCTTCTCATCCATCAAACTCAATTGGTTCAACCTGTCTTTTACCCATTCTGCCTCGTCCAGCTGAACGTCTCGCAATACCCTCAGAGAAGGGATCTCAACTTCCAATGGTAATACCGCTTCCATTCCATACACTAATGAGAACGGGGTTGCCCCGATTGATGTGCGTACCGTCGTACGATAACCGTGCAATGCGAAGGGTAGCATCTCATGCCAATCCTTATAGGTCACCACCATTTTCTGAACGATCTTCTTGATATTCTTATTGGCCGCTTCAACAGCGTCATTCATCTTGGGTCGGTAAGGGGAGGAGTTGTGATGTTCGATCTTGAAATTCTGACAGAGCTCCTTCATCATTTTGTTGTTCAGGTTTGAACCGTTGTCCGTGATTATTCGCTCGGGGATCCCATATCGGCAAATGATATCTCTCTTGATAAATCTGGCCACCACCTGCTTCGTTACATTTGCGTAAGACGCTGCCTCCACCCACTTGGTGAAATAATCGATCGCTACTAAAATGAACCGATGCCCGTTAGAAGCCGTCGGCTCGATCTTTCCAATCATGTCGATTCCCCACATCGAGAATGGCCATGGTGATGACATCACATTCAGAGGACTCGGAGGCACATGGATCTTATCAGCATAGATTTGGCACTTGTGGCACTTCCTCGCAAACTTGAAACAATCCGTTTCCATAGTCAGCCAAAAATAACCTGCCCGCAGCAGCTTTCTCGTCATAGCATGCCCACCAGCATGCGTGCCAAAGGTACCCTCGTGTATTTCCTCCATGAGCAGCTTTGCCTCTCTTTCGTCTACACAACGCAACAGCACCAAGTCGTGGTTTCTTCTGTATAAGACACCATCCGGATTCAAATAGAAGCTACCCGCTAATCTCCTGAGAGTCTTCTGATCTTGACTGGATGCCCCAGCCGGATACTCTTTATTCTTCAGGAAATTAAGGATATCAAAATACCACGGTTTGTCGTCGGATGCCTCGTCTATGGCAAATACATAAGCTGGCCTGTCAAGCCGAGAGATAATGATTCGGGGAGCCTCGTTCCAGAAGTTGACTTTGTACATGGAAGACAAAGTGGCGAGAGCGTCAGCCATTTGATTCTCTGCCCGCGGTACGTGATGCAATTCAACTTTGTCAAAGAAAGGCAACAATCTTCTTGCATAATTCATGTAATGTATCAAGTTGGGCTGACGCGTCTCCCATTCCCCTTTGATCTGATTTACCACCAGAGCTGAGTCTCCGTATACGTCAAGATGCTTGATTCGCAAATCGATGGCTTCTTCAAGCCCCATTATACAAGCTTCGTATTCGGCCTCATTATTGGTAACGGCAAAGGTCAATCGGGCAGTAAACGGGATGTGCGACCCATGTGGCGTAGTGATGATTGCCCCTATTCCGCTACCGTAAGCATTCACAGCTCCGTCAAATATCATCTTCCATTTGGAACCCAACTCCGGTCCCTCGTCTGGCAACGGCTCTTCACAATCTTTCATCTTTAGGTACATGATATCCTCGTCAGGAAAATCAAACCTCATCGATTGGTACTCTTCAATAGGCTGCTCCGCCAGATACTCAGACAGCACACTCCCCTTTATCGCCTTTTGCGAGACATATTGAATGTCATATTCAGTCAAGACCATCTGCCAACGGGCAATTCTTCCTGACAACGCCTGCTTTTCGAATACATATTTGATAGGATCCATCTTCGAGATGAGCATGGTTGTATGGTTCAGCATATACTGTCTTAAACGCTTGGAGGCCCAGGCTAGCGCGCAACAAGTTTTCTCCAGCATTGAGTATCGAGATTCACAATCTGTAAATTTCTTACTCAAGTAATAGATTGCATGCTCTTTTCTCCCTGTCTCGTCGTGTTGACCGAGAACACAACCCATGCTTCCCTCAAGAACTGTCAAATACATGATCAAGGGTCTACCTGCCACTGGGGGTATCAGAATAGGAGGTTCCTGCAAATACTTCTTTATTTTATCGAACGCCTTCTGACAATTTTCGTTCCATGTTACAGCTTGATCTTTCTTCAACAGCTTGAATAATGGTTCACACGTAGCAGTTAGGTGAGATATGAACCGAGCGATGTAGTTCAACCTCCCTAAAAACCCGCGCACCTCTTTTTCTGTTTTAGGCGTCGGCATTTCTTGAATCGCTTTTATTTTAGCAGGATTGACCTCTATTCCTCTTTCACTTACGATAAACCCCAGCAGTTTACCCGATCTCACCCCGAAGGTGCATTTGTTAGGGTTCAGCCTCAGCCTGAACTTCCTAAGCCTTTTAAATAACTTCAGCAAATTCACCAGATGCTCTTCCTCCGTCTGGGATTTGGCAATCATATCGTCAACATAAACTTCGATCTCTTTATGCATCATATCATGGAAAAGAGTCGTCATCGCACGCTGATATGTTGCCCCAACATTTTTCAAACCAAAGGGCATCACTTTATAGCAAAATGTTCCCCAAGGCGTTATGAAAGTGGTCTTCTCCATATCCTCTGGCGCCATTTTAATCTGATTATAGCCTGAAAAGCCATCCATGAAGGAGAATACGGAGTATTGAGCAGTATTATCAACTAACACGTCAATGTGAGGAAGTGGAAAATCGTCTTTTGGGCTTGCTTTATTCAAATCTCTATAATCCACGCACATTCGAACCTTGCCATCTTTCTTTGGCACTGGTACGATGTTAGCAACCCATGAGGGATACTTTGTCACAGCCAGGAAACCAGCGTCCCACTGTTTTTGAACTTCCTCTTTGATCTTCACTGCCATATCTGGTCAAGTTCTGCGAAGCTTTTGTTTGACCGGCGGGCATTCTTCTTTCAGTGGCAGACGGTGCACGACCATGTCTGTATCGAGCCCTGGCATATCCTCATACGACCAAGCGAATACATCGCTATACTCTCGGAGCATTTCAACCAGTCTTCGCTTGATATCGCCCTGCAGCGCGGCTCCGATACGAATATTCTTCTCAACCCCTTCCGACCCCAGGTTGATAATTTCGACGACCTCGTCGTGAGGCAAAATGGCTCTTTCCTCTTGCTTCACCAACCAAGACAGATCTTCAGGAACGTCACTATCTTCGACAACCTCTTCTTCGGCCTGAAATACCGGATGCTCAAATTCGGGACGAGTCATAGGTGGTTCAAGGATGTCATCTGAAAATGTTATCCTGCACAAGGAATGGTTAAGTGCTTCAAAATGCGTATAAAGCGAATAACCACGTTGCCATTTTGTTGAAAAATACAAAATAAGAAAGACAGAGATTACAGTATTTGCACATGAAAAACCGCCATTTATTTAATGATTAACACGCAATGTTCATAACAACACAGCCCTAAGCAAATCCTGATGCCCCGGGCAAGACATCAGATTATTCAACAATTAATAAAGCAAAGCATTACTGTTTAAGAGTCACAGGAACAAGCTCCTGAATAGACCAGTTGCACAGTCCTTGCCCTGGCGTGCTTGGCTGAATCCAGGCATCCATATCATAGTCGCTGTCTCCTTCGTCAGACTCCGAAGCAGCGTTGATGGTTTCATAACATACTCCACTGGCAGAGATGGTTATTGGCCCTCTGAAACGGGGTGCCCCCACAGCAGGTGCTGACGACGACGGTTAATATCCCAGCCCGAACCGGTCCATCTTTACAGGAATATCCAGCACTTTTCCCCAGCCCTTTGCTTCTCCGGCCTCCACTAGAGCTTGAGCTTCTTTATACGATGAGACGGCTATCTCCGACGCTTTGCTCGGCCCGGGACCTTTGTCCTTGATACGCAACCCTTCAAATACCTAGCAGGGTGTTTCGTGGATCTCTCCGTCGGCCTCCACATATTTAAATGACGATAGATGGCTGACCAGGATGTCTTCTTCTCCGGATACGGTGACTACGCTGTCTCCGACCATATATTTCAACTTCTGATGCAGGGTAGACGTGACAGCCCCAGCCCCATGAATCCAAGGTCTTCCCAGCAAGCAGCTATACGCAGGCTGTATATCCATGATATAAAACTCAGTGGCAAACACCTCCGGCCCCACCTGTAGAGGCAATGTGATCGATCCAAAGACTGTTCTCCGCGTGCCGTCGAAGGCTCTAACTACCAAGTCACTGGGCGTGCACAGGATTCCTCTGACATCCAACTTCATCATCGCCTTCTTAGGCATCACATTCAGAGACGATCCGGTGTCAACCAATACATGCGACATTACTGATCCTCTACACTCAACAGATATGTGCAGCGCCATATTATGATCTCTCCCTTTCGGGGTCAAATCGAAGTCGGTAAAGCCCAAGCTGTGGCCTGCATTTACATGTGCCAACACTCCTTCCAGCTGATTTACAGAGACGTCTTGGGGTACAAAAGAAGTATCCAAGACCTTCAACAAAGCATTCCGGTGAGCCTCCGAACACAAAAGCAATGACAGGATAGATATTTTGGACGGCGTCTGTTGCAGATGCTCCACAATCTTATAATCACTTTTTCGAATCAAGCGCATGAACTCTTCTACATCTTTCGATGCCGATTCTTTGTCGCTTGTTTGCACCGAAACATTCTCAATCATCTTCCCTTTCCCCTTCGCTAGTCTTTCGGCCTCCACTTCAGGAGATATAAAGATCCTACCACTCCTTGTCATACCTCCCGAACCAACAACATTATCCACAGCCTCGGCTGGCTGCTTATTAACATCAATCTTTATCCCGTCACAATACACCTCCAACCCATATGACCAGGGGACTGCTTTCGTGTTCTCGTACGAGATCGGCCCGACCTTAGTTATGGTGATCGGTGGTCGCTGAGCTGGTGCTGCAATAGTGATTGTCTTTCGAGGAATCGTTACCATGGCCACATCACTCTGATCATCTGCTACTGCCCTTGCAGGCTCTTCAGTTGCTGCTCGGTCAAACTGCAATGTGCCTCCATCAATTAAAGCCTGAATGCCCTTCTTCAAATCATCACACCCCCCAGCTAGGGTCCAACATTCTAAGCAATACTCGTCACATCCCGGGTAAACACCCCCTTGTAACAGTCGGCTCTTTATCTCGCTCAGCGGAGTCTTTAAATTGTCGACATTCGTAATCAGATTTAACCCTTCCTCAGTCAGAATGGCGTTCGCCCCATGGTTGGGCATGGGCTTCTGCACTATGTTCGGACCTGCTGTTCCGAAATTGATAGTCTTATTGTCCAAAAGATCCTGCACAACATGCTTAAAAGCATGGCAACCCTCTATATCGTGACCCGAAGCTCCAGAATGAAACTCGCAGTGCCTGCTTGCATCGTAACCAAACGGGGGAGCTCCCGTTATCGGTGCCAGAGTTCTCTTCTCTACCAGGTTCAATCCCAACAATGTCTGCAATAAATCAGCATATGTCGTGGGAGGCTTCTCAAACACTCTTCTTGGATTACCACCCTGGAATCTTCGCTGAGCCTGCTGTGCCCCCTGCTGAGGCTGCTGCTGCATTGGCTGCTGCTGAGACGGTTGTTGTTGCTGAAGTGGTTGTTGCTGGTACGGGATAGTAACACTCGCCACCTGCTGCGGCTGATGATATTGGTTTCGTCCCCTGCCTCGGCCTCGGCCTCGGCCTCCAAACACGGCGCTTGCCTCGCCCTGACGGCGCCCACCAAAATCCTTCCTATTACTGCCAGATGCAGTTGATTCCTCAACCTGGAATTTTCCTTGCTTAATGTTACGCTCAATCTTTTCTCCCATCAGAATTAGGTCTGAAAAACTGGCCAGAGATGTGTGAAACAACATGTCATGAAACAATCCTGTGAATGTGCCGACGAACATGTCATTCATTTCCTTGTCTTCTACAGGAGGACGGACCCTGGCAGCCATATTGCGCCACCTTTGCGCGTACTCTTTAAAGCTCTCCCCCTTCTTCTGCGACAGCCCTGCCAGTTGGACCCGATTGGGTGCCAAGTCGCTGTTATACTTGTAGTGAGCTACAAATGCCTCTGCCAATTGCTTCCATGTCTTGATATCGGTTGGCTCCAACCCCATATACCACTCTAGGGAAGGACCCGACAGACTATCTTGAAAGAAATGCATTAGCATTCTTTCATCAGTTGAGTATGCCGACATCTTTCTGTAATAAGCTCGTACGTGCACTTTCGGACATGTGTTCCCTTTATACTTATCAAACGCAGGAGCTTTGAATTTGATTGGCACCCTTAAGCCAGGTACCAGACCCATTGTTGTCATGTCCAAGCCCACAGCACTTTGGTTCAGGACCCCCCTCATCTGCTCTTCCAGCATTCTGATCTTCTGGGAGTCATCCATCGGTCCTTCGAAACCTCCGCCGGAGAAGGCGTCCTCCTGCTGATCTTCTTGCCACATACCATTTCCAGCTCCGTACCCGTCATATCCATTATTACGTCCAGCCCTGATCTGATTCATCCCCGGACCTCGGCCTCTGTTGCCGTACCCTTGAACACCTCCAGCAGGCCCAAAAGCCATAAACCCAGCGCCATTTCCATTTCCGAGACCTCCATAGCCCTGATTGGCCACACCATAACCATCTTGCCCAAAGCCTGGAGCATTGAAACCATATTTCCCAGCATTATCGAATCCCTGATCATTGAACCCGAATCCAGCATTGATAAAGCCGTTGCCTCCCATATTATCACCCAAGTTGACGTCACCAAGCCCAACGTTATGGACAGCAGTCTCATTCCCAACTCCGACGTTACCATTCACAGCAGCGGTAGCGTTGTTGACATTTGCGGCAGGTATGTTGACTACAGGTGGAGCCACTGGCGTGGGAGTGTCGTCTCCATGAGCAGTATCGACTCGTACAGACTGATGATCCTCGTTGCCGTGACCAGCATTCCGAGCCAACAGAGGTTGGACCATGGCTTGCAAATTCTCCTGACCTTTTGCGATAGCTTCCATGGTCTGCATAAAGAGAGCGAGCTTCTTGCGCACATCTTGCATCTCGTTCTGCATTTGATCCATGATTCTTCGACAGTTGGTGCGAGTAGAATAGCGGTGCGGGTGCTGATCTGCAATCCTGAAATTACCTGGTACAGAGCAGGAAATAAGACACCGTCCAAATATTACCTGTAATGCATTATGAATATGAATGCAATGCAATGTGTGTCTATGGATTAGGGAAATTCGTTCCCCGATTCTAGTGTGAAGGTGCCGGTGCAGTGATAGTGCTAACAGTACAAAGATCGGGGTTGAATCACAGAAAGCCTCATATATTGCTGAGAAAACCAATAGGCCAAGAATACAATGTCACTGAGAGTACAATATGAAAGCATGATCTCAACCAACAATCCTGGTGATGGTCAGCACTATGCAAATAAAGCATACAAGTTACTACATGACATGATCAAACACTCCCATAAGTCTAGTACTCTTCTAGCAACTTCTTGGTCTCCGGATGACTTGGTCTGGTAAGCAGCCCTTCAACAAGTTGGTTTCTCTTCTTAAGAACACGGCGCATGTCTTCAGCAGTTTCTTCCCATGCCCCTTCTCCGAAGCGATCTTCTAGTTTACGCTTCTGAGACACAACTTCATCCCTGCCTTTGATGGCCTTGTTTAGTGCGTTCTGGAGACTATACCTGGACATCACTTCTTCTTTGCACTTACTGATGCTGGACTTCAACTGCTCTTCGAGGTCGGAGATTTGCTGCTTCAACTTATCCTCCCTTTTCTTATTGTTAGTGAGTGTGGCATTCCAAGTCTTATTGCAGGAAGAGATCTCTCGGTGAGCGATGTCAAGCGCTTTCTTCTTGGATTCAAGCATGTCATGGGAGCTTCTGAACTCTTGCCCCAGACGTTCGCGCTTCTTCCTCTCCTCAGCTAGCTCAACGCCTAATCTGTTCATTCGCTCAATCTGCTGTTGGAAAGCATGGACGGCCTTGTTTTTCTCGCTGCGTATCTGGGCTAGCTCCTGTTCTAACCCTTCGTTGATCTTCAACAAGGCTTCTTTTTCTCTCACCACTTGCTCGTAGGCTTCCCGAGAAACAGTAGTTGGCTCTGCTACCGGAACAGGATCAAGAACTGGTGCATCTGGAAATGGCATCCTCAACTGACTAGCCCTCTCCCGGATCCACACCCTGTAAGGTTCATAGGCCCGACAGTCATTCTTCCCTAACAACGGCTTCCCTCTTCGGTTAATACGCGTCCAGGCATGCTGCAACTTGGCCAACAACTCTCCCTTCAAATCTCCGGTGAAGAACAGAGATTCCTGTACTTCTTCCTCCTTTGGCGGGTTCTTCAGCGCATATCCGAACTGACGGACGAACAATGATGGGTTGTAGTTGATACACCCTTTCCTTCCTATTAGCGGAACATTAGGGTACCCCGAACAACTGAATATAAGCTCAGATCCTAGCAGGTCTCGATCAAACCACTCAACATCTTCGGAAGATAGCCTCATCAGGCGCTCTGACCAGCTAGCGGTGGTTGCACTCTCTACAAAAGATCCCTTCATGGGAAGATGACTCTTGAGCCACATATTCAACAAAGGAGTACAGCAGTACACAACCTTTCCCCTTCTGTTTTCGTTCTTGTAGTGCAAGGAGTGGTAGAAGTCTCCGATCAATGTTGGCACTGGATTGCCAGCAGCAAATAGATGGAAAGCGTCCAAGTCTACGAAGTTGGGTAAGTTAGGGAACAACACAATCCCATAAATACAGAGAGCCAAAATAGCATTGAAAACCACCCAACATCCGCTCTTGGCATACTCCTGCGCTTTGCCAACCAAGAAATCAAGAGAGAAACCTGATACCCCAAGCCAAGAAGTCAATAACAGTTCTGCAGCGTCCATATGTAAGGCTTTGGCTAAGTCCTCCAACTTGGGCTCAGCAGCAGAGTGAATAAAGGGAACCTTGTTCTGCACCGGTAACCCAGTAAACTTCACATACTCCTCAATGGTAGGCCCTATAATGAAATCAGCAAACGTAAAACATCTCAATGCGGGGTCATAGAACTGCATCAAGGTGTACAGCCCGTTCATCTCATCAGTAGTGGGCTTGCAGACTAATCTCAGTAATCTCCCATGACTCATTCTGAAGCTTCTCCTAACCTCCTCATCAGCAAGAGATATCAGACCAAGAAAAGAAGTAATATCAGGTGAAGGCAGCTTATACGCAAATGTTTTCCTCAAACCGGCCATGATCAATACTCGGAAGTCTGGGCACTAGAATCGGAGGATATGCAAATACACCTGCAGCACAGACACACGTTAATGGAATGCAATGATAATGGGTATGCAAACAATGCAATGCAAGTAACATGCAACAGGGACCAACTGCCGTAGCTGAACAACCTAGTCCATATCAAGAAGTCTCGGATAGACTCTATAGAAGTCCTCAAACCCTGGTCTCAGATGGACCTAAAACAAAGCTCCAACAATGGTCTCTGACAGACCTCAACCCATAACTCTACCTGGTCTCTGACAGACCTTAGAACCTTCCAACTGGTCTCTGACAGACCTCAGAACTCTCCAACTTGTCTCTGACAGACCTCATGACTCTCCATAAATACCCAGGATCTCTGATCAAGAAATAACCGGTAGTCTGAAGGTCTAGTTACCTGCATAACCCCAAACCCTCTCACAGGTGGATGTCCTAGTAACTGACAAGGGTGTGGCATCCTATGCGGTCGTCGGCGTCACATACTTTCAGGGTTGATGATACGATTCCCAGAAGGAGTGGAATCATCAAATCCTGAAGAGGCCTCACTTAGCCAACTTCCAAATGATCGGTTCCCGGAGTCGACAATTCAGCTGACCAACAACCCCTTCGACCCAAAGGGTAGAAAAAGAAGCCAACCAGAAGAACCTCGTCCGAGTGTAGATTTCATGAGACACTAATGCAAGCAAAGCCGGCACGCGCCCACTACTTTCTACTCTAATTCTAGGTGCACTCAAGCCCAGGTCCGGCTTATCTCTCAATCATAGAACCACCCATCACCCCCAATACAGCAATAACAATCAATATATATAATGCTGAAAATAAAGGTCAGAAATATAAATCCATACAAAATCCTCGACGGGAAAACAAGCGTTAGGATTGACTCTCTTAAGGGACGTTGGATCCCAAATGCATAAGAACCATCGCAGTCCTTAGCAGCCAGGGGACGTTGGGTCCCCAGCGGAGTCGCCAGCTGTCGCTACTGCGAAAATCGGCGCCGGCTGAACAGAAGAGTCGCCACTGTGCGTTATTTATCCCACGGGAGGGAAAGGAAACGCTCAGAGTAAACCTCGCACAACATGGGAAAGGTATGGTCGTCGCAACCAAAACCTGGATTCGGGAGTCGGTTACGCAAGGGGAAGGTATTAGCACCCCTCACGTCCGTCGTACTCGACGGGATCCACGCTTGTTTTCGGGTATGGATTGTTATTCTATCTAAACTACAGGTCAGGGGTTAAAAAGAAAATAAAATGACTCGGCAAAGTATCGCACTTTATGCCTACGTATTCCCGTCTGGAACGAGAAATCAGAGTCAACGTAGTTCGCCTACCTACTGGAAAGGAGGGGAAGGTTGCTCGCTAGGATATCGCATCCTATGCCTACGTACTTTCATACAGCATGAAAGATCAGAGCAAACGTAGTTCGGGCCACGTACGACACAAGTCTGTCTTGATTGCTTTTATACCTTCTCAAAAAGGGTTTTTCTGATTACTGGTCCAAGCGGACAAAAATGATGTTTTGATGAGTTCACATTTTTTTACGGAAGAAGTGTCTTTTATTGTGTTTGAAATCTTTACAGTGTTTTTCTGTTTGTTTTGAGAAGGAAGAGACAGAACTCTAACCTACGGTTGCGAGGGGAAACAAACTAACCTAATGTTATCATGTGTGGGTTAAGACCTAGTGTCTATCATGCTCCTCTCTTGCACAGAGAGAAACAGAGATCCTAAGGGAATAGACGGAAACAGGAACAATATCAGATATATACAGTAAAACAGTAAAATGCATGGATGCAACAATACAAGCGAGGCAAGGGAGTCCCACTCAACCTCAAACCTAGAAAACAATAGGCCAAAAGTGAACAGGCTTCACTTTCAACCCAACAGGGTAAACAGCAAACAATACAGTCAGGAAAACCAGTCAATACATCAGAAATAAAATACTACAAAATAAACAGCCACAGCAGCTCTGCATCAATACCTATCTTCAAGTCATCTCCAATCAGCTACAAGCTCCAACAAGCATCAATCTCCATCTCCACAGTCTTCAGCAAGATCTTGATCACCAGTCCTCAGTCTACAATGGCTTTTCTTCAAGTCTCAGGCTCCAGGAGAATCATCAGTCAACCAGATGAAGTGAATGAATGTTAGATAGTTAATTACCTACCAAGGGTGGTTCATCAACTATTAACATTAGACAGAAAGTTTCTCTCAAAAGTTCTATCTTTCAAATACATTCACTGATCCTTCCAAGGGAAGGAGGTGGATATTTGAAAGAGACTTTGAATCATAGAGAAAGGATGGATGCAGACAAGGCATTCCATGTTTGAGAAACAAGCTTTCTAATCTAGGGCTCCACCTAGCTCCTAAACCCTAATCCTCACCAGCTGCTAGCAGGAATCTCCTCGTCAACCCTGGAAGTTGGTCTTCAGTCTCTGGATCTCCAATGGCTTCATCATCTTCAGTCTTCAACTCTCCCAAATCCCCAGACAGTCCCAATACCCAAACAAGCAAGCAATCATCCCCAAAGGGCACACCACACCAGTCAATCAGATATAGACAGTAGGTTAATAGCAGTAGGGGAATCCTGTCTTTTCTAAAGGGATCTGATAACTACCCATAGCCCCTATAGTCCCATAGCTAAACTATTTAATCCCTAAATCTTAAGGGAAATGACCTGATTCACCTAAGTTATCACTTAAAACCCTAATTTGTTCATGTTGTTTACACCTAAACTAATCACCTAAAACTAGCTCCTAAAAATATGAATTAAATTGTATTTACAAGTTGAATATCTAAACTAAACAACCCTAAAAGAATGGACAAAAAATATTAAAGCAATTAATAGAACAAAAATTAACAAATTTATGTATGAAATGAAACTATTTAAAATGCTATTTATTTGGAAAATATAGGGAAAATATCAAATAAAAAATAAAAGGCAATTTTTATTTTTTATAATTTTCTTGACACTTTAAAGAAAATGTTAAAAAAAGAATGAATTAAAAATATGCAATTTCTAATTTGTTATGAATTTTCAAAAATGAATGAAAATAAAAAGAAATTGAAAAAGAAAATAGAAAGAAATAAAGGGAGGGGGGTGAGAAAAGTACTTCGCTCCAGTTGTATTCCATGGTGGGCTGGAAAAAGGGGGTGCGCGTATTAATTGTGCTAAGCCAATACTCGCTCAGAAAATAAATTGGAAAAAGCCAGAAAAATGAAAAAGAACTCGGTGCATTTAGCAACAATATCACGTGTATTTTAGTGGGCTCATTGATTGAGGGGTGTGAGTAGCAAGCTGAGTCCAGGCCCAGAGTTTCATTTTAAATGAAACGCCGCGTTTCATACTAAGTCATTCCCTCCGTTTTCAGTTTGAATATGGACCATAGGATTAGAACCCCAGTCAAAGTCAAATTCTCCATCGTGTGGCTCAGACTTCGTCTTCCACCTTGAGCAACCCTAGGGTTTCAGAAAACCCTTCCATGCACGCACCTTCGACCACTTTGTTCTCCCTCATCTGACCATGGATTCAATCGACATAAAAAGCAAACTTGGTCTACTCTAATCCCTCTACACAGCCATGATAATAATTTCTCTTAAAACTCAAGCAATAAACTAATTCGATAGAGATAACAGTCATAAGCCACCATGAACACCTGTGATCAACTCCTCCAAAACTCTCCAAATCTTGTCCTAAACTTATCTACAACTCATGCTGATTACCATAAGCCAATAAGCCAAGAATTTCATGCACTGAATCATGAGATATCAATCCAACCAGATTTGATGCACTATGAGCAACCTCCATTAAACCTCTCCAAACTCAGTAAAAATCATCATCTAACCTACCTTAACCATTCTAAGCTATCAAAACCCTATCATGCTAACCAAAAACATACAATTCGAAGAGAGATCCAACCTGGTTTAAAATGGAGATACAGCCATGGAGATCCTTAAATCAATGCCTGCAAGGACTTGAAACTGATCCACACACCACCACTTTGATTCTGTATGCAAGGATTTGGGCTCAATCTTCTTGTATCATGTGATTCCAATTTCTTGAACCTTGAAGGATGAAACTTGTATGGCACTATCCTTGATTGATTCAGCCAAATGAATATGTGAATTGTAATCTATGGATGATGGTGATGAAGTTCAGATCAAGAAGTGTAAGAATTGAGGGAGATTTGAGGGAGTTTTTTGAAGCTTATGCAAAATGGAGAAAGTGTGTAAAACATGGGGTTTTGAACAAATGAAAGCACCAACCATGGCATGAACTATCTTGTATCAATATATAGGTGAGGTTAGAACCTCCTAGAAACTTGGAGAAGTTTCCCTTGCATTCCCTCCCTTGAATTTGGTTTATGTTTCTTCCATTATAAGTAACCATGGATAACTCACAAATTATGACTTAAGCTCAAAATTCCACTTTAGCCAATGTCTTTAAAATGATCTTTCCATTCAAAATGACCTATAATTTTGCTTCATTTGGCCAAGATATGAAAAATCTCATTTTTAAGGCCATTTTTATTCATTAAATCCAACAATTTTGAAACCTTGTGCTATGAATCTTTCCAATCTCTCATGGTCACTTTTCTAGACTCAAAATGTCATTTGGAACAAGTTTGATGTTGTAAAGTTTTCCATTTGAAACTTCCTTGTATGAGTTTTAGGCATAGGTTAAAATGACCTGTAATTCACAAATGACCAAAATACCCTTTGCTTTCCAAGACCATAAGTAGAGTTCCACACATCCTATTAAGGCATACCATACCATTCTAGAAATCCAAGACAATAAGGAACAACTCTTATGTTGACCAGAAATTCATTTGAAATCTCCTTGAGGGGTAAAAATTGCTTGGAAGTCAAGTCACTTTTACAGACAAAATTTCAGATACCTCAGATGACCTGTAACTTGCAAGGACCATAACTTGAGTTCTATAAATCTCCTTAGTGTCTTCCACCACTCAAATTAAAGGTATTGAGATCCTCTACAAGTTTCATGTTGTCCAAGGATTCATTTGAAGCTTGCATTTTGACTTATCTTGCTTGGAAATTTGACCTAGACTAGGGGATTTTACATAGAAACCCTAATTTAGGACCTCCTCTTCTCCTTGATTTCTCTTGATTTCTTCTTAGCATAACAACATATCCTTATTCTCCATGTCAAATGATGAACCCCACATTTCTCCAATAGCCCTTAATGCCTTTCAATCAGTCAATTGACCTAGAGTTGACCCAGGGTTGACCCAGATGAAACCCTAGTTGACTGTCTTCAACTGTAATTCTTGTGACTTCACCAATGACTTGTCTCCTTCTCCCAATGACTTTCTAAGTCCTCCAAGATGTCTAGATACTCCCCATGCTTAGCCCACAGCTCACCATTTCTTTGTTGATCCTAAGACACCCTCAGTTAGGAGATAGATGAACAGCTTGATCCATTGACTTGATAGCTTCCCAATTCTTTCTGATGACTTGAATGAGATTGAATCAGGATAATAACCTCTTGATAGGCCTCTAGAGATGATAATAATGATTGGTCCCCTGTTGGATGACTTGCTATGCTTATGCTATGCAGATGATTAGACTATGTACATGCCTCTATATACAGATGCTAATGAGATTGAAACCTAAACCAAGTGAATAAGGTTGAGCAAATTTTAGGGTGCAACAGATGTCATGCTGGATGTTATGACATCAAGTAGTTGACATCAGGGCGCGTGTTTTAGGTTCTGGTATATTACATGAGGAAGCTCAGGCTATACTTCAGGAAACATTTTAGGGATCCTAGTTATCTCAGGCGAAATGCTAGGCAATGTTGAGGATAACATGAAATGTCCCTGACCTAATTGGGAGTGCGCAGCTTTATGAAAAGAGGTTTAACTTGGTTAAACCTAATTTATGCACTTAGGCCCAAGATCTTTCTGCTGCTTATAAATAACAAAGTAGCAATCCTAATTGAAGACAATTCTTGACAGAGTTTTTGGAGACAGAGAGTACAAAGTGTTTGTGAGTGAATAATTCAGTATGTGTACTGTGATCTTCACGTATGTGTTTGTGTATTAGGACTTCTTGTGAGCCAAGAAATTATCTGCTGTATGATTGCATTGGACTAGTGTGTTTGAGTTGTACTATGTTTGTGTCACTCTAAGATTTTAAGCATGAGTGATGTGTCTCTTGATTGAAGCTGTGAACAAAATCAAGGTTTGTTTGAAGTGTGTCTTCAATTTTATCTGTAACTGTATTTGGTTGATATCACTGCTGTGATTGAGGGGGAGTGAGTAGGAACTCAGGTCTAGTGTTAGGCTGAAGTTGCATTGGGTAGGTCTTAAGTGAAGAGTGCAAACTGGTTGTTTGACTCTGAATTAATTCTACTAATAGTGGATTTCCTCCCTGGCTTGGTAGCTCGTAGATGTAGGTGTGAATTAAACTGAACTGTGTCAGCAATTCTTGGTGTTATTTACTGCTTTATTTAAGTGTTTTACTGCTTAGCCTAATTGTCTGTTCAGTAGTGGTTGTCATAACATCCATTATAACATCAAATGTTTGGTACCTAGAATTTCAATTGGCATCAGAGCAGGCACCCTGCCTGTTATTTTCTGGGTGAGATCTAGGGAAGATAAACTCTGGTACTATGGACAAGGATATAGGATTCACAGATAGACCACCAATTCTGGATGGCTCTAACTATGACTACTGGAAACCTCGTATGATAGCTTTCTTGAAGTCTCTAGATAGCAAGGCTTGGAGAGTTGCTAACTCAGGATGGGAACATCCAGTGAAAATAGATAAAGATGGAGCAACTGTGCTAATACCTAAAAAAGAGTGGAGCAAAGAGCAAGAAGCCTTGGCTCTTGGGAGTTCTAAGGCCTTGAATGCTCTATTCAATGGAATAGATAAGAATATTTTCAGACTTGTGAATCACTGTGAGCTGGCCAAAGAGGTCTGGGATACTCTAAAAATAACTCATGAAGGTACCTCTAAGGTCAAGATGTCAAGATTACAGATGCTGACCACTAAGTTTGAAAATCTGAGAATGAAGGAGGATGAGACCATTCATGAATTCTACATGAATGTTCTTGAGATTGCCAATACCTCAGGAGCTTTAGGAGAAAAGATGTCTGATGAAAAGCTTGTGAGGAAGATTCTGAGATCATTGCCTAAGAGATTTGCCATGAAGGTTACTGCTATTGAAGAGGCTCAAGATATAAGCAGCATGAAGGTTGATGAACTCATTGGTTCTCTCCAAACCTTTGAGATGGGAATGTGTGAACATGCTGAGAAGAAGAATAAAAGCATAGCTTTTGTATCTAATGCTCCAAAAGACGCAAATGAAGACAATGGTGGAAGTGAGAAGAATATATCAGAAGTTGTAGCTATGCTGGGAAGACAGTTCAACAGACTCATGAAAAGAATAGATAAGAAGGGCATACCTAATGTCAAGAACATCTCATCTGACATCAGCAGGAGAGTTAAATCTGAAGAAAAGGCTAACCAAGGCAAAGGAATTCAGTGTCATGAATGTGAAGGCTATGGTCACATTAAATTTGAATGTCCAACTTACCTCAAGAAGCAAAAGAAAGGTCTAACTGCCACCTGGTCTGATGGAGATTCTGAGAGTGGATCAAAAGAAGAATCTGCAAAACTTGTCACTGCACTAACTGGTGTATGTGCATCTGATGATGATTCTAGTGGAGATGAGTTGACTTTTGATGAACTTGCAGCCTCATATAAACAACTGTGTATCAGAAGTGCAAAAGTGTGCCAACAAGGGGAAAAGCAAAAGACAACCATAAAGGAGTTGGAGGCTGAGAAGAAGGAACATCTTGCAACAATAGACTCACTCAATAGTGAAGTCAGTTTGTTAAATTCCAAACTTGATCAGATGTCAAAGTCCATCAGGATGTTAAACAATGGGATTGACATTTTAGAAGAAATTCTACAAGTGGGTCAGAAAGCTAGAGACATGTCTGGAATAGGCTTTGTTGGTGAACAGAGACCCATCTTGGGTTGCAAGAAGCCAAAGCCTGAAGATCATAGGTCAAACCACATGTCACGACCGATGTCACAACATTAGGGGGAACAAAAACATGAACCAGATCAAGAGGAAGTTTCAAAGATGGATGTGTTACTACTGTGGAAGATTTGGTCACATAAAGCCTTTCTGCTTCAGGCTGCATGGATTTCCCAGCCACACTTATCAAGTCAAACCCAAACAAAATGCTCCCATCAAGAAACAACAACGGGTTACCAAGGAGGGTGCTCTAATAGCTCACACCTCTCTAAGGGTATCAACTAAAGAAGACTGGTATTTTGATAGTGGTCGTTCCAAACATATGACTGGAATTAAGAACCAATTGGTGGACATCAAACCTCATTCCACTAGTTATGTGACCTTTGGAGATGGAGCTAAAGGGGAAATCAATGGTGTTGGAAAACTGGAGTGCGATGGAGTTCCTAAACTAGACAATGTGTTGCTGGTAAAAGGACTGATTGCCAATCTCATTAGTATTAGTCAGCTCTGTGATCAAGGACTCGATGTCAAATTCACTAAGGGAGAATTTGTTGTGACCAATGGAGAAAAAGAGGATGTCATGAGAGGATCTAGGTCTAAAGACAACTGTTACTTATGGGAGCCTAAAGTTTCAAGCAACTCCACTGTGTGTTCTATGGCCAGAGAAGAAAAGGAGGTCAAACTGTGGCATCAAAAACTTGGACATCTTCATCTAAGAGGAATGAAAAAGATCATATCCAAGGAAGCAGTGAGAGGAATTCCCAAGTTGACTGTTGATGAAGGAAAGGTATGTGGTGAATGTCAGGTTGGCAAGCAAACCAAGCTGTCACACCCAAGAATTGGACATCTTACAACATCCAAAATTCTGGAACTGTTGCACATGGACTTGATGGGGCCAATGCAGGTAGAAAGTCTTGGTGGGAAGAGGTATGCCTATGTGGTTGTTGATGATTACAGCAGATACACCTGGATAAGTTTCATCAGAGAGAAATCAGGTGTGTTTGAAGTCTTCAAAGATCTTTGTATTATACTTCAAAGAAAAAAGGAAATTGGTGTTGTCAGGATCAGAAGTGATCATGGAAAGGAGTTTGAAAATTCTAAGTTTGCTGAATTCTGCTCATCAGAAGGAATCAACCATGAATTCTCCTCCCCTATTACTCCTCAACAAAATGGAGTAGTGGAAAGGAAAAACAGGACTATTCAAGAACTAGAGCCATGATTCATGCAAAGAAATTACCTATGCACTTTTGGGCTGAGGCAATGAACACAGCCTGCTATGTTCACAACAGAGTCACCTTGAGAAAAGGAACCTCCTCCACTCTGTATGAAATATGGAAAGGAAGGAAACCAACTGTGAAGTATTTTCATGTTTTTGGGAGCAAGTGTTACATCCTGACAGATCGTGAACAAAGGAGAAAAATGGATCCCAAAAGTGATGAAGGCATATTCCTGATATACTCTACCAACAGCAGAGCATATAGAGTATTCAACTCCAGAACAAAAGTCTTGATGGAATCCATTAATGTTATTATTGATGATCAGCTTGAAGAAACCAATGTCATGGAGAATGTTGGAACATTCCTTGAGACACCTACTGATGGTATGGTCAATACTGAAAATCCTCAAGTTGTAACTCCAGACTCTGAGTCGGAAGCTCCCAACAAGGAACCTTTTATCAGAATCCTAAAAGACAATCCCAAAGATCTCATCATTGGAGACCCCAACAGTGGTGTACGTACCAGGTCTAGAGAAATCATCTCAAATTCATGCTTTGTATCCAAGATTGAACCCAAAAATATGAAGGAGGATCTAACGGATGAATATTGGATCAATGCTATGTAAGATGAATTAGAACAGTTCAAGAGGAATGAAGTATGGGAATTGGTTCCAAGACCTGAAGGAATAAACATCATTGGCACCAAGTGGATCTACAAGAACAAATCTGATGAAAAAGGAGTTGTAACCAGAAACAAGGCTAGACTGGTGGCACAAGGCTATACTCAAGTTGAAGGGATTTGATTTTGATAAGACTTTTGCACCTGTTGCAAGACTTGAGTCAATAAGACTGCTGTTAGGAATTGCTTGCATTCTAAAGTTCAAATTATTCCAGATGGATGTGAAGAGTGCCTTTTTAAATGGATATTTGAATGAGGAAGTATATGTGGAACAACCCAAGGGATTTGATGATCCTAACCTGCCAAACCATGTATACAAATTGAGGAAAGCTTTGTATGGATTGAAACAAGCTCCTAGAGCTTGGTATGAGAGACTAACTGAGTTTCTCACTGCTAATGGATACAGGAAATGAGGGATAGACAAGACTCTCTTTATGAAGGATGAAGGTGGAAAAATCATGATTGCTCAAATTTCTGTGGATGACATAGTTTTTGGTGGAATGTCACATAAAATGGTTAAGTAGTTTGTCAATCAAATGCAATCTGAGTTTGAAATGAGTCTGTGTGGAGAATTAACATACTTTCTTGGGCTACAAGTCAAGCAAATGGAAGACTCTATCTTTCTCTCCCAAAGTAAATATGCCAAAAACATAGTCAAAAATTTTGGCATGGATAATGCTAGCCACAAAAGAACACCTGCACCCACACATCTGAAGTTATCTAAAGATGAAGGTGGTACTAGTGTTGAACAAAGCCTGTATAGGAGTATGATTGGAAGCTTGTTATATCTAACAGTCAGTAGACCTGATATTGCCTTTGTTGTTGGTGTGTGTGCTAGATATCAAGCAGATCCCAAGGTAAGTCACATAAATCAAGTCAACAGAATTCTCAAATATGTGAATGGGACTTGTGATTATGGTATGATGTATTCTCATGGATGAACCCCTATTCTATATGGGTATTGTAATGTTGATTGGGTTGGGAGTGCTGATGACAGAAAAAGCACATCTGGTGGATGTTTCTTCTTATGGAACAACCTCATATCATGGTTCAACAAGAAGCAAAATTGTGTCTCCTTATCCACTGTTGAAGTTGAGTACATAGCAGCTGGTAGCAGCTATTCTTAACTGGTATAGATGAAGCAAATGTTTACTGAGTATAATGTCACTCAAGATGTCATAACATTGTACTGTGACAATCTTAGTGCTATCAATATTTCTAAGAACCCAGTTCAGTATAGCAGAACCAAGCATATTGATATCAGATATCACTTCATAAGAGACCTTGTAGAAGACAAAGTGATTACTCTGGAGCATGTGGCCTCGGAACTAGAGCTAGCTGACATATTTACAAAGGCTCTAGATGCTGCTCAGTTTGAGAATCTAAGAGGAAAGTTGGGAATTTGCATGTGTGAGGACTTATAGCAATTACTGGAAAAGCTGATCAGGTATCTTGAGCAAGATGAAGATACTGAGTTCACTGAAAATGATAAGGATAAGCATGAGGATGGTTCTGGTGAGGATGATGTCCAGGAAGGTGAATCAGAAGAAGCTGCTGCCAGTTCTGAGGAAGACTCTGATGAAGGAAACAGTGAAGATGTTGAAGAGGCCAGTTCTAGTTCTACTGAGGAGGAAGAGTATTGTGTCTGTTATTCTAATGGCATGCTGGTGATGATGGTCTATTGGTGTGGCTAGTTTGTTTCTTTTTGGTTAGTTTTTGTTTGCTTTTGGTGGGTCCCTTAACAGAATGAGATATTTGTTGTGCTCTACATGAGCTGTGTGTTGTAATAACCCTGTAACATCTGTGTTTCCAACCTTATTTGATCTATACTATCTGTTTAGTTATGATCTAAATTTGTGGCTAAAAAGGGGGAGAAGTAGTAGTAGAATCAACAGGTTGTGCATGTTTGCACTGAGCAGCACTGAGCAGGTTTGCAGATGTGCAGATGTGGTGATACTATGTTGTTGTACTAAGTATTTTACAGCTTTGCTGTTGTGCAGGGTTACTCTAAACATGATTGCAGATGTATATGTGTAAGCAGGATGATGATCCTGTGTGTGTGCGTGTGTGACTGTTACTATTAGGTGTGTGTGAGTTGTAGCTTGTTCTTGGAAGTATGTGTGACTGCAGGTTGTACAGGTTGTGTTTGGCTGATGCTATGTGCATCAATTGAGGGGAAGTAACATAGGATGGTGTGACATCTGTAGCTTGGACTAGCAGGTGATTTTTTTTTGCTATGGAACAGGTCTAGTTCAGGATGTCATCCTAAATGTCTTGACATCCATAATCCAGAGCAGTCTGGATTAATGTGTGTGAACAGAATGATCCTGAGTGGCTGGAAGCTGATATTGTTTGTGTGTGTAGATGACTCTGATATGGTACTACAACATGTGTGTGTTGATTGGTAGTTGTAGCTAGTAGCTTTCCTGCATGATTAGATACATGGTATGAACTTTCTGCTGCTTATGATCTCTGATAGGTTGACAGAGTGTTTTAGCCAAAAATTTTCCAAAGGGGGAGTTTGTAGATGTTTTTGATTGGCTGCATTTTGTGGCAAAACATTGATGTATGTGTGAATGGCATGACTGATGTTATGACATACATGTGGAGAGTCCTGCAGGGTATGTTTAGTTAGCTAGAGCAAAGTGAATTGGATGTCATGCTGGATGTTATGACATCAAGCAGTTGACATCAGGGTGCGTGTTTTAGGTTCTGATATATTGCATGAGAAAGCTCAGGCTATACTTCAAGAAACATTTTAGGGATCCTAGTTATCTCAGGCGAAATGCTAGGCAATGCTGAGGATAACATGAAATGTCCCTGACCTAATTGGGAGTGCGCAGCTTTATGAAAAGAGGTTTAACTTGGTTAAACCTAATTTCTGCACTTAGGCCTAAGATCTTTCTGCTGCTTATAAATAACAAAGTAGTAATCCTAATTGAAGACAGTTCTTGACAGAGTTTTTAGAGACAGAGAGTACAAAGTGTTTGTGAGTGAAGAATTCAGTCTGTGTACTGTGATCTTCACATGTGTTTGTGTCTTAGGAATTCTTGTGAGCCAAGCAATTATCTGTTGTATGATTGCATTGGACTAGTATGTTTGAGTTGTACTCTATTTGTGTCACTCTAAGATTTTAAGCATGAGTGTTGTGTCTCTTGATTGAAGCTGTGAAGCAAAATCAAGGTTTGTTTGAAGTGTGACTTCAATTTTATCTATAACTGTATTTGGTTGATATCACTGATGTGATTGAGGGGGAGTGAGTAGGAACTCAGGTCTAGTGTTAGGCTAAAGTTGCATTGGGTAGGTCTTAAGTGAAGAATGCAAACTAGTTGTTTGACTCTGAATTAATTCTACTAATAGTGGATTTCCTCCCTGACTTGGTAGCCCCCAGATGTAGGTGTGAATTGCACTGAACTAGGTCAACAATTCTCGGTGTTATTTACAACTTTATTTAAGTGTTTTACTGCTTCGCTTAATTGTCTGTTCAGTAGTGGATGTCATAACATCCATTATAACATCAACTGTTTAGTACCTAGAATTTCATGTTTTTAATTATCTATTACTTAGTTTAAATTTAGGGTGTTGCAATTTCAATTATGCAAATTTCAATTATGTCTTTTCAATTCTAGTCAAGTAAATAAGGAAGGAAATAAATAACTTAGTCTCTAAAAATAACAGAGTTTCTGAAGAACTTAGAAAACTTCTAACTAAACTGTTGACAATGTTGGAAACAAGGTTTTGATAATAAATCAATACACTTTCTTGTGATTTTCCAATAACCCATATCGCGCCAAAAGTAGTAAGAAAAGTAGTTAGTCTCTCAAGAAGTTTGATCTGTCTTAAAGTATGTAATAAGATTCATTGTAGAATTTAGTTTAGGGGATGAATACACTGTTTCTTTAGTCTAACACAAAGGATACACTGCATTTATAAATAAACACACAAAAGTGTGTAAAAATAATGAAGTAAGTCAATGAGCAATTCAAGTTAGTTCTTGTGCCCGAAATTGGAGGAACAAGTTTTTGTGCCTGAAACTGGAGGAAGAATGGATGTCTTCATCATTAGTAACATGATGGACTCATTACAAGTGAGATCTCGCCAGGTGAAAAGGTGAAGCATCTAGCACGACTTATCGATAATAATAATAATAATAATAATAATAATAATAATAATAATGCACTTTAAAGCCTCAAGTTCAAAATGAACTAAAAGTCAAGAGAAAATAGTCAAATCTTTATTATAAAACTGAAAAATGAATTTCTTGGACCGTAGAACATGAATAACCAAACTAGGAATTAGGACGACTATCTTAACTAAAGAGCTCTAGCATGACAAGAAGTATGTGCAGGCACGCGCACACGCTCACACACACAACTAAGTAATAACAATACTGAGTTGTGCCAACTTTTGGATGGAGTCCCCTTAGAGGAATTCTGAGTTGAACAAGAAATGAGCCATTAGATTAAGGATGAAAGAAGGTGAATTTTTTTTTAATATTATCGGTCACATCACCCGAGGGCAGGTGATCAGTAAAATAACAAGTATACTATTTTTCCAATGTAGTAATAAGGGGGATTTCCCCGAATATCGATCTCGAGGACTGCATAGGAAATACAATTCTATAATAATTCAGTTGAACAAAAGCACTTGGGGTTTTAAAATTGTTTGGTTTGACTATAAAAATATTTGCAAGTAAAAGAGAGAAATTGACTAAGTGGTTTAAACAAATATGAGTAACATGCTAGGGGAAGTGTATGATCCGACTCAGTAACAACTCTGAATTAACACTGCAAAAACTTATTGTAACTAACTAATTACTGATTCTTTAGAATGTTTACTCCTAAGTCTTTAGTGAAAAAACCTTTAATCATCTACCCTAATTCCTATGTCCATAGAGAATTATAAATGATATTAAGCAATCAATTGTCAAGAATATTCTGGTTCCTATAGGGTATCCCTAGTCCTAGGTGATATCTACTATAGATTGATCAAAAACAAAGCATTAACAACGGTGGTCCAGCCTAATCATTAATCGTAAATCAAACCCGGATGGTCCGACAAGGCAAGCATTAAGAATGGGTAGAGATTAAATCAGTTATGAAAACAAAGGAAATGTCATTGCAATACTAATATCAGAGTCATTATAAATTCAAATCAGGGATACCCCCTAGCATTGAGGGGTTTAGCTACTCATAATATTCGAAGAAAATACAAAGTAAAAACTAGACATTACAAGATAATAGGATTATTTGATCTTCAATTGCTTCCGCTCATGAAAACCTTCAGTTTCCCAATCCTTAATCTCTCCAATCTTGATCGTGTAATTCTTCTCTGGGCAAAAAATCCTCTTTTTCTTCCTAAAATATGTCTTAAATACTCTCAGGTCCAACACAGTAATAGGAAAATACCCAAAATACCCTTAGGGATCACAAAGGTCTAAAAAAATAAGAAAATTGGAAGATGAAGTGCTTCAGCCAACATGGGCCGTGTCAGCTGACACGGGCGACCGTGTTGGTCCCCTGGATATCTGATATAAAAATTGCTTGCTCCAGACTTGCTGACACGGGCCGTGTCAGGTGACACGGGCCGTGTCAGGTGACACGGGCACCCGTGTCAGCCTATTGTCTAAAACTCTATTTTATTTCTCTTGATACCCTTCTGACACGGGCCGTGTCAAGTGATAGGGGAGGCCGTGTTAGGCCACTGTTCCCCTTCAACAACTCTTCCGAATTCCTGCTATTTTCCTGGTTTTTGCTCTGATTCTTCTTGATTGCTTACCTGAACCTAAAAAATGAAAATACCAAACCAACGCGTAAAATGCGATAAAAGGAAATAAAATGCAACTAAACACATAAGACGATTACTAAAACTCATGGTAAAATAACATATAAAAATCACTGATCAAATTCCCTCAAACTTAAACCGTTGCTTGACCTCAAGCAACAAGCTTGGATAAACATTTTTTCATATCAAATGGTACATATCAAATAAAATATTTGTGAAGCTAAGGTGTGTCAATACTCATACGTGAGCCTTTGTTCCGATCATCCAAAACTAGTTCTCTTGGTAATTGTTCGTTAACGAAGGTATTACACAAACACAAACCGCGGTAAAATCATGGACTTAAATATCCCTTTCGGACACCTCTCCAATTATGATTTGGGATTAAGTCTTTTCTTCGATTTTCTACCCTTTCATTCAGATAATCAAATTAAAGCACTTTGATCGCTTTCCATCACATGTATAAGATTAGATTGAGACTTTTTCGAGGCACCTTTATTCTTTTTTTCCTCGCGCATTGGCGTTTATTAGTCCACTTTGGGACGACTATAGAAATTCAACCATCGTTAGGCTAAGTAACCGGTGAAGGTTACCCAACTTAGAAGGACCAGTTGTCTTTATTGTCATTATTCATCATTTTTGTAGTGCCATAAGTCATTCTCTCAATCAACTTTCCCAAATTCCCTAGTTTCAACTTTTCTTTCCTCAAACTCTATATACTTTTCTAATTACCTCACACGTCACAGTATTCACAAGAAACTTTTTTTTACGGTCCTCATTCGGGGAGAGTTCAAAGTGATTTTTAAACAACAGTACACCAATACAATTAAAATTAAAAATACTTAAAATGAAAACTCAAAACAGTAAAAACTCCCCCAAACTTGAACTAAACATTGTCCTCAATGTTTTAGAATAGAAGTGGGAGAGATGTACTTACAGAGATCCTTACTGAGGAGTTGGAGGGTAATGCAACACTCTAGCTTGCACTTGTAAGGTCTCATTCATTACCTGCAAACGGAAAAAAATAACAACAAAAAACAAATGCTCAGTCATTAAAAACGTGGGTTGCCTCCCACGAAGCGCTTTGTTTAACATTTTTGGAGGGTAATTTGTTAGCTCAAAAATTCGACGCCTCAGGTATAGATTAAAATATTTAAATAAAATATTAAAGTCTTTTTTAAATGAATAAGGTTTCGAGCAAGGAGACCTTCGAATGAGAATTCAAGTGTTTTGGGACTTAGAGAAATTCCCAAACATTAAAGGAAAATGGCCTTTGACCGAGACATTGGCTGAAGATTAAGTGAAGATTTTTGAAATTCAAATAATGGAGGGAGTAGTTATGCTTTCCCTGTGACTAAACAGGACAAGTGGCGTTCGATTAGCAAGTGACTACATGCACTATGACACTTATCAGAAGCTGATGGTTTTAGGAGGTTATTGGTAGTTATTTTTACTATTATAAATAAGAGTTTTAGACATAGAATTCAGTGTGTTGTAATTTACTATTTATACAAGTCACTCCTAAATTTACTCAAAGTACCCGAGTGTAGAGAAACGATTTCAAGGAGAATGTACGTTATATAAACACACCATCTTTACTTTCAATAAAGTTTAATTTACTTGCTTAACTTTAAAAAGCTTTCCTTTACTTTTCCTGCAATCTACCCCTTTGAAGTGTTTTATTTTATTTTGTCAAACTCTTCTCAAAGTTCTTTAGTTCATTTCTTGCAATTCTCTATCTTTTCTCTCTTTAGTCGAACAAACACTTTTATGTTAAACCTTTTATTGAAACACTATCGAAGTGTATAGGTTAGATAGACTACTTCAAAACATAACTTTTAGCATATGTCCTAGGATCAATCTGATCGATCCTGTGAGTCACCAAAGTTAGATTTGGAAGATGAGCGGTTGTTTTTCATTTTTCAAGGGAAACACCTTGACATCCGTTTCTCCGAAGACGACCAGAGGAATCTGAAAGGGAAGGGGAAGGAGATCCAGCCATGTTCTAGCAGCCCCTCCACACCTACTAGTAGCGGCGAGACCTTTCATCCAATGTGCCCAATTCCGGATGGCGAGTTCAAACTTTTCCTGCTCGGTGACTACCCTTAGCAAGGAGTGAAGATTAGGATTGGACTCCCTGACCTAGCGAGGAAACAACTAAAAGCCTACCTCTAGGAGAATACAGATATGTTCGCATGGAGCACCGCAGAGATGCTCCGGCTAGATCTTGACGTGGTCTATCACCAACTCACCATTAACCTCGACGCTAGGGCAGTAGCTCAACATAGGCGAAGGCAGTCTCCGGAGAAAACGGAGGCTGCCGAATAGGCTTAAAAGACCTCCTAGAGGCAAACTTTATCTTGGAAGCCAAGTATACTACTTGGCTGTCCAATGTTGTATTTGTAAAGAAAACTAATGGAAAATAACGAATGTGCATTGACTACACTGATCTTAATAAGGCATGCCTTAAAGATGCATATCCCCTCCCTAACATAAATAAATTAGTTGATAATTCTGCTGGTTTTAAATTGTTATCTTTCATGGACGGTATTTGGGCTATAACCAAATACCCATGGCAAAAAGCGACAAAAGGTACACAACTTTCATGACTGAATCGGGTAATTATTACCCCAACGTAATGCCCTTCGGCTTGAAAAACGTTGGCACTACCTACCAAAGAATGATGAACAAGGTCTTCCGAGGAGAATCGGGGATATGCTCGAAGTATATATGGACGACATGCTCGTGAAATCCCACGAGGAAAATGATCGCACGAGCCATTTGAAGAAAGTCTTCGAGCAGACCAAGAAGTACATGATGCGCTTCAACCCTGAGAAATGCACGTTCGGGGTCCGAGCAGGCAAGTTCCTCGGCTTCTATCTTATAGAACGAGGAATCGAAGTTAACCCTGACAAGTGCAGAGCCTTCTCCGAGTTCCCCACGCCGAACTCGAAGAAGTCCATCCAATCCCTAAACGAGATGCTCACTTTGTTGTCCCGTTTCGTAGCAAAATATGCTTAACACGCACTCTCTTTTTTCAAACTCCTCCGCAAGTGTTGCACCCTAAAATTTGCTCAACCTATTTCACCTAGTTTATGTTTCAATTGCATTATCATTTGTATAGTCAACCATGTACATAGTCTAATCATTTACATAGCATGGAATCACAAGCAATCTAGCAAGGGACCAAGTGCCATTCTTATAAGAAAGAAGCCCATCAAGGGGTTTTATTCAAGCTCAAGAGCATCCAAGTAATCAAGAAATGAGTTGAAACTTTGAGAAGTTTGAAGGTCAACCAGTGGTTTTTTCTCCTAATTTGGGGTATATTGAAGATCATCAATGAGTGTGTGAGCCATGGCTAAGGGTATGGAATGTGTACAAAGATCATGGAAGACCTAGAGGGTCATTTTGAAGATGAGACAAGTCATTAATACCAGTACAAGAGCCAGAGTTGAAGTACAATCAACTAGGGTTTCATCTGGGTCAACCCTAGGTCAAATGAGTGATTGAAGAGCATCAAGGCTTAATTGAAAGGTGTGGGATTCATGAATTGATATGTGGATACATGTGTGGTGTTGTGCCAAGGAGAAATCAAAAAGAATCAAGAAGAAGAGGAGTTACTAAATTAGGGTTTCAGTGTAAAAAACCCTAATTTAGGCCTAACTTCCAAGCCAGATAAGTCAAAATGCAAGCTTCAAATGAATTCTTGGTCAACATGAAACTTGTAGAGCATCTCAATAGCTTTAATTTGAGTACTGGAAGTCTTCAAGGATATTTATATAACTCAAATTATGGTTCTTGCAAGTTATGGGTCATCTGAGGATACTGAAATTTATCTGTGAAAGTCACTTGACTTCCAAGCTACTTTTTCCTATCAAGAAATTTTCAAATGTATTCTTGGCCAACATAAGAGTTGTAGATATTGATCTTAGCTTTAATTTTAGTACTAGAAGTCCTTAAGAGGATTTGTAGAACTCAAGTTATGGTCTTGGAAACCCAGGGGTATTTTGGGAAAGTTGAATTACAAGTCATTTTTCAACATAGGTCCAAATCTCCATCTTCCACTCTTCAAATGGAAAAATGTTCAACATGAAATGTGTTCAAAATGATGTTTTTAGGCTATATAAGAGGTCATGAGAACTTGGAATGGCTTGTTTCACAAAATCATAAAAATGGCCTAAAATGAAGGTATATTTTAAATGAACCAAAGTTGAAAATTGGGGTTTTTGATCTACACAACCAAACCAAGCCATATGACATACCAATTTGATTGTAAAAGGCATTTTGAGAACATTTACATTGCCACAATTTTGAATTAAGGGTTATTTCAAGGACTTGCTTTGTAAATTGGTTACTTGAATCATAAGTAACAATTGCAAAACCATACTACAAGGCAAATGCAAGGCTCTTTTCCGTCCATACACCTCCAATATCTCATTTGGAGAGAAGTTAAACTCAGAACAAGTGCAATTGCAAGCCAAATCATGAGCTGGTGTGAGTGCATAGCATGACATGAGATCTCATGACATGAGATGGTGAGTTTCTCATTGAATCAACCTAGAACTTTCTAGAGTCTTCATTCACACTCTATATATGCATATGAAGTGATCCCAATCAAGAGTTGGAGAGAATTGAAGGAGAAAAGAGATATTGAGATTGAAATTTTTCTGTTGCAACTCAGATTCGGTTACAAGCATTTCATCCCTTTCCATCCAATTTCTTGATCCCATTTGCTTCCAGTGGTACTAGTGAATGTTTCTAGATCAAGTTCCAAGCAAATTGGTGGAAAAATCGTGTTCTTGCAATTGAAAATTCTCATCTACAACTCATAATCGGTTTCCATAATCCAAGCTTCCTCAACCAATTCTTTTGCATACAGAAGCAAGATTGTGACTCATTGAAGGTGTATTGGAGTTCTCAAAGCTTGATTTGAAGATTTCATACCTCTGTTCATCTCAAATTTGCAGGTAGGTAAACTTCAATCCACAACTTGATTTAGGTAGTTTCAATTGGTTTTGATTAGTTAGATTCATTGTAGATGATCATGTGGAGCTTTCTGGTAGCTTTAAGATTGATTTAGATACAATTAAGTGAGTGACTCAATTTCTGTTCATGCTTGTATCTTGTTGTTCTTGGTGTTATAATCATAATTTGATGGATAGAAATGTTCAGTCTGAAGTGGGGAAGAGATTGAGCCACTCAATTTTAAGTTTGGTGAGTTTTGATCATAGACCAAATTCTGAAGATTGATTCGTGTTTTGAGTTAGATTGTGTTTCATTGAATTTGGTTACCATAGATAGATTCCTGGTGAAATTCTGAGTGGATTAGGGTTTTAAATTTTGGCATTTGATGAGAATTTAAGGGAGCACGATTAGGAAGAAGATGAAGTTCAAACTCTGTTCAATCCATGGCGTTTCCCTCTTTCAGAGCTTGAAGGTTGAAGATGACTCAGAAGCCCTTAGATTAGACCAAGACCTTTGACCAAAACGAGATCTAATGGCTGTGGTTTGCCCTCAGTTTGTGAAGGAGAAGGCTGAAGATTAAGACGCTGCGTTTCATTAAAACGTAGCAATGGGCTTAAGTGAATTCATGATATCCACACCCCTGTTTAGAAGCCCAATAGATTTTGCACTATTATTCATTGCTTTTCACACCGCGAATTTCTCATTTTTATTTCTATTTTCCACTTAATTTTCTGAATAATGTTTGGGCCTAGCGCGCCTTTCTATCCCCACCCCTCTTTGGGCCCAGTTAGTGAATGAACTGATTTTTATTGCTATTCAGCACACATGTTTTCCATTTTTCATCATATTTCTTTTATTTTACACATTTATTAAGATCTTAGAAAATTCATAATAAATTCAAAAATAGGTCTTTTTGCATGGGAGTTTTTTTCTCCATTCTCATAATTGTCTCAAGAAAATTATAGAAAAATAAAATTAGCATTTTAGTCATTTTCCTATTTCTGGTGAATTTTTACATTTAGTTGCTTTTATTGCATTTTATTTTGTATATCCATTTTGCTGAATTTTGTTTAGCCATTTTATTTTAGATTTTGATGTAATTCCTTTTGTTTTAGTTAGATGAGAGCATTAGGTACCCCCTGGAATTACTTCACATTTTTTTTGATTTAATTTTAATTAGTTTTGAATAAGGAACTTTAGGGTGCTAGAATTAGGGTTTCAACTTGACATAGGTGCATTTCAACACATAGTTCTTGGTTTTTTAGTTTGATTTAGGCCTTGGGGTTTATGTGGCGTATAGGGCACATAGATAGGGTCCCTTAGAAATTAATATAGGATTTTATGATGAGTTTTTCCATTTTATTGGATTTTTGCAAGTTGATTGATATTGGTGTGTTTCCCTCTTGGGAAGTTGCTTTATTTGTTGGGTTTTGGGGCCTTTTCTTTGGGTGTTGAGGCTTGTGCTTGGTTTGAGAATTGTATGAAGACTTTGAGGATGATTGAAGACAAATATTGATGCTTGGATCTTAAGTTGCTTGTGCTTGAAGATTGCTTGATGAAGACTTAGGAGATAGGAGATATAGGGAGAGCTCTAGAGTAGACTAACTTCTTCTGTCAAACATAGAGAGCTTCTTGTGCCTCTATTCCATCCTATGACACAAGGTCCCCTAAAAGAAGTTACATCTCTCCTTAGGAGGGATGTAGAGCATGCTTTGACTGGGTAGAACCTTGAGGATACCTGTCACTTGCTGTGTTAAGATCTTAGTGATTTCCCTGGGTTTTCACTAAGCCTCTTAACATCCCAACTTCCTCTATTAGCTAATCCCCTCTTCTAAGTGTCTGCATTGAAGATGGGAGCCTATGGAAGATGAGAAGTTCATTGATGACTGGATAAGATGAAGCTTGTGCCTGTCAAGGTTGGATATCTGTTGAAGATCAGGGTTATACTGATGTCTGAAGCTGTCAACTGTTGGATTCAGTGCTTGCTAGAACTGAAGATTATTGGAGATAAGAGCTTATCTGAAGTTTGAATATCATTGGAAGGAGAAGATAGGATCTTGCCTAAAGTTGTTACTGTCAACCTTTTGCTGTTTATCAACTGTAGCTGCCAGAGCTAGTGCTGTTTGAACTGCTTGCTGTAGGAGCTAGTTGGCTGTCTGAGCTGGTTTAGGGTGTGGTTTTCTTTGCTGTATTGTCTGTTGGTTTTCCCTTAGGTTTGAGGTGAAGCTGTTTCACTTTGCCTATTGCTTATATTGCTGCATCTCATGTATTTTACTGTTTACTGTATATGTGCTGCTTCTTTTCCGTTTATCCCCTAGGATCTCTGATTTCCTCTACGCAGGTGGAAATTATGACATGGAGAAGACTACTTTCATTACTCCCTGGGGACCATTTTGTTACAAAGTGATGCCCTTCGGATTGAAGAATGCTGGGGCAACATATCAACGTGCTATGACAACTCTCTTTCATGACATGATGCATAAAGAGATCGAGGTTTATGTTGATGATATGATTGCCAAATCCCAGACGGAGGAGGAACATTTGGTTAATCTGCTGAAATTGTTCAAGAGGCTTAGGAAGTTCAGGCTGAGACTGAACCCTAACAAGTGCACCTTCGGGGTGAGATCGGGTAAACTGCTGGGGTTTATTGTGAGCGAAAAAGGAATAGATGTTGATCCTGCAAAAATAAAAGCAATACAAGAAATGCCGACGCCTAAAACAGAAAAAGAAGTACGCGGGCTTTTAGGGAGGTTGAACTACATTGCCCGGTTCATATCTCACTTAACCGCAACATGCGAGCCATTATTCAAATTGTTGAAAAAGGACCAGGTTGTGGCCTGGAATGAAAATTGTCAAAAGGCGTTCGACAAGATAAAACAATACTTGCAGGAACCTCCTGTTTTGATACCCCCAGTGGCCGGGAGACCTTTGATTATGTATTTGACGGTTCTGGAGGAAAGTATGGGTTGTGTTCTCGGTCAACATGACGAGACTGGGCGTAAAGAGCATGCGATCTACTATTTGAGTAAGAAGTTCATAGACTGTGAGTCCAGATACTCAATGCTCGAAAAAACGTGTTGTGCGCTAGCCTGGGCCGCCAAACGTTTGAGGCAATACATGCTAAATCATACAACCCTGCTAATTTCAAAGATGGATCCAATCAAATACGTGTTTGAGAAGCAGGCACTCTCCGGAAGAATTGCCCAATGACAGATGGTGTTAACCGAATATGATATTTAATATGTCTCTCAAAAGGCTATCAAAGGTAGCGTCTTGTCAGAGTACCTTGCGGAGCAGCCTATTGAGGACTACCAATCGATGAGGTTTGATTTTCCTGACGAGGATATCATGTACCTAAAGATGAAAGATTGTGAAGAACCGTTGCCGGACGAAGGACCAGAATTGGGTTCCAAATGGCAGTTGATATTTGACGGAGCTGTAAATTCCTATGGTAGCGGAATAGGTGCAATTATTACTACTCCTCAGGGGTCGCACATCCCCTTTACGGCTCAATTGACTTTTTCGGTTACCAATAATGAAGCTGAATATGAGGCTTGCATCATGGGTCTTGAAGAGGCTATTGATTTGTGAATCAAACATCTGAATGTATACGGAGACTCGGCCCTAGTGGTGAATAAGATAAAAGGAGAATGGGAGACACGTCAACCCAATTTGATACCATATATGAATTATGCAAGGAGATTATTGCCTTTCTTTGACAAGGTGGAATTGCATCATGTGCCGCGAGCAGAAAATCAAATGGCTGACGCCCTGGCGACTTTGTCTTCCATGTATAAAGTTAACTTCTGGAACGAGGCTCCCCGGATCGTTATCTCTCGGCTTGATAGGCCTGCCTTCATATTTGCTATTGACGAAGCATCTGATGATAAACCCTGGTACTTTGACATCCAGAATTTCCTGAAGAACAAGGAGTACCCGGCTGGGGCATCCGGTCGAGATCAGAAGACTCTCAGGAGATTGTCTAGTAACTTCTATTTGAACCCGGACGGTATCCTATACAAGAGAAACCACGACTTAGTGTTGCTACGCTGTGTAGACGAGAAAGAGGCGAAGTTGCTCATGGAAGAGATACATGAGGGTACATTTGGTACACATGCAGGTGGGCACGCTATGATGAGAAAATTGCTGCGGGCAGGTTATTACTGGCTAACTATGGAAACAGATTGTTTCAAGTTTGCAAAGATGTGTCATAAATTCCAGATTTATGCGGACAAGGTCCATGTACCCCCAAGTCCTCTGAATGTGATGTCCTCACCATGGCCATTCTCGATGTGGGGAATTGATATGATTGGTAAAATCGAGCCTACGGCATCAAACGGACACCGGTTCATTTTGGTGGCAATTGATTACTTCACCAAATGGGTGGAAGCAGCATCATATGCCAATGTCACCAAACAAGTGGTCGCCAGGTTTATCAAGCGAGATATTATCTGCAGATATGGAATCCCTGAGCGGATCATCACCGACAACGGTTCGAATTTGAATAACAAGATGATGAAAGAGCTGTGCCAGAGTTTCAAGATCGAACATCACAATTCTTCTCCTTACCGACCCAAGATGAATGGCGCTGTTGAAGCGGCCAATAAGAACATAAAGAAGATTGTTCAGAAGATGGTTGTGACTTATAAAGATTGGCACGAGATGCTACCTTTCGCTTTGCACGGTTATCGTACAACGGTACGCACATCAACCGGGGAAACCCCTTTCTCATTGGTATACGGAATGGAGGCAGTGTTACCGTTAGAGGTTGAGATTCCTTCCCTGAGGGTATCACGAGATGTCCAACTTGACGAGGCAGAATGGGTTAAAGATAGGCTAAATTAGCTCAGTTTAATGGATGAGAAGAGGCTAGCTTCTCTGGCATACGGTCGGTTGTACCAAAGCCGAATGAAGAAAGCATACGATAAGAAGATACGTCCTCGAAGCTTTCAGACGGGCGACCTTGTGCTGAGGAGGATTCTCCCGCCACAAACAGATCACAGGGGCAAGTGGACCCCTAACTACGAAGGGCCATACATTGTCAGAAAAGTTTTCTCAGGAGGAGCTTTGCTATTATCTACCATGGATGGTGAAGACTTTACGTCTCTTGTGAATTCGAACGCAGTAAAAAAATACTTTGCTTGAAAGTGACCCGCTGGGCAGTAAAAAGAGAGTCCAAGAAAAAATAGGGCATCCCGGCGAACCAAAAAACAGAATAAAAGGTTCGGGCAAAAGTTAGGGATAAAATTGAAAAGATGTACATCCGCGAAGTCGAAAACCTACATTGGGCAGCTTCGACAAAAAAGGGTATCCCGGTGAATTGAAAACCCGCAAAGGGCGATTCACGCAAAAGTTAGGGATTGAAAAAAGCAAATGACTGCGGTTCAGATCTGATACAACATTAATTAGTGGTTTGGGGAGTACCCGAGGGTTCGTTTATCCGACACGATCTCTTCCAAAAATTGAATATCGGGAAAGCGCCAGAGTCAGGCGAGTCATAGGAGGGTCAGCTCATGATGTTTGTCTGCACCACGTTGCCGACATGTGTACAAATTCGAGTTGTATTTGTATTTTTACGCTTCTGGTGCATATATGTATGTGTATGTACGTAACTTCCTCTTTTCAGGAGTTGCATCCGATGTACAAAACTTTGCCTATTCAGAGGCCTGTTATTAATAAAACATGTTATTCAGTATTTGATACTTGTTCTTTACTGTTTTGTATATGGAAAACGCCGATGTTTGATAAACTTGCATTTGCATAACTTTGCTGGCCCTTGCCAATAATTGCTAAAACTTCGAATTGACTGGAGTAATGTCACGGACACTAACCCGAATAGAATTGGTTGTATAGATTTGTCTTGTCTCGTTTGTGTTTTGCAGGGTTCTCGCCTTTAAAGCGGACAATCAGAAGTTATGGCCCCCGGCCGGAGGTTCATGGTGAAAGACTTGATTTGGCGACGCCAATCCCTGTGCAGGTCGCACCTCATCTTCAAAAGTTGGGATGATTTTTGTCCCTTACCGAAGAGATCAATTTCCCCAGCTAATCGCAACTTATCCCTAGAGGATATCCCCAGCCAGTCAAAATCAGTATCCCTTGCAGAGGTTGCACTCCCCAGAGAGTCGAGTATGTGAACGATCAGTCCCCAGCTTGGAGGATTCCTGCAGTGTTTAGCCAAGTCATAGTTGGTTCAGAAAGATTATTCCCATAGAAGACGGTTTTTCTTCCCGCAGGTCGTCATGCCTTCGTCAGGATGATTATCCCCAGCGGAGTGGTAACTCCGAGTTTGTAAGTTGTGCCCAGGCAGCATCGTTTTCTCCAGAAGGATTTTCTCGCTCCCCAGCTGAGTCGTTTCTTGCTCAGTCAGTTTAATTTCCCCAAGAGAGTCGATTCTTCCCCAGCGGAGTTACTCTCCCCAGCAGGTGTTCTTTCCTCCCAGTGGAAATCAAAGTTTAATCTCCTCGGCAGAGTTGGTAATATTACGTGCATTTATTTTGCCGGAGGGCTTTATGATACACGTTCATCCCCGACAGGGTGGTATTTGCTCTCAACAGCCGTGTTGTAGCGAGCTTATCAGAGTTTCCCCGGCAGCTTGAGCCTGCATTCGCATTTGCATATAGTGTCATATTTGCATCTACCCAAAAACACGTAGCATATCTGTGCTGTACGGAGCATTACGCCATTCTCGAACATGCGCATGCTGAAACATAAGCCAGGTTGGTTAACCTTTTGTTTTCAAGTGTTGTTTCCCTTGCAGGTAGAGAGAGCTCTTGCTCAGATCAATTACCAAATATTCAAAAGTCTCAGCATGAGACATGTGATGATAATGTTCGTCTCGTCATTATTCCCCACAGAGTTGCTTGGTTAAGTTTCTCTTACCCCTCTAGCGGAGTATTTCTTCAAGATTTTGTTATGTCGTTATCAAAAGATTTCGTGAATCATCTTTTGGAAATTGCCGCCTATGTCGAAGTAGGCGTCTGGAAGTTTGAGTTCAGAAAACCCCCAGTAGAGTCCTTTTCAGATTTATTGCCATGTCAGCATTAAAGATTGAAATATTGGACCATTATGTGTTACCCATGTGATTGATGGAGTTAGCTACTGCAAAGATAGGCAGAGAAGCTGTAATGAAAATTTTCCCGTAGCGATGGCAGTGTTTTTTTCCCGTAGTGATGGCGGAATGATTACCCCTAGCGATGGAGGTGTTATCTTCCTGTAGTGGTGACAGAGTATTACCCGTAGCGATGGCGGTGTTATTTTCCTGTAGTGATGACAAAGAGTATTACCCGTAGAGATGGCGGTGTTATTTTCCTGTAGTGATGACAGAGAGTGATTACCCGTAGCGATGGCGGTGTTATTTTCCTGTAGTGGTGACAGGTTATTACCCGTAGTGATGGCGGTGTTGTTTACCCGTAGTGATGGCGGTGTTGTTTACCCGTAGCGATGGCGGTGTTATTTTCCCAAGTTATTTCCCGTAGTGGTGGCGGAGTCATTACCCGTAGCAATGGCGGTGTTATTTCTGGCAGTGGTGGCGGTGGTATTTCCCGTAGTGATGGCGGAGCTCTTTTCCTGTAGTGATGGCAGAGTATTACCCGTAGCAATGGCGGTGTTGTTTACCCGTAGTGATGACGGTGTTATTTTCCCAGAGTATTTCCTGCAGTGGTGGCGGTGGTATGTCCCGTAGTGATGGCGGAGCTCTTTCCTTGTATCATTGGCAGAGTTATGTTTGTTGACAGAAGTACTTCCCCAGTGAAGTCGTCCAGGTTACTCCTATATTGACAAGTTTAGTGCCGCACAGGCAGTTAGTGTTGAAATCAGATTTGTATCAGCTGGTTGATCCAGTTACCGTAATAATCAAGTTCAATTGACGGATGTTGTTCCCCAAGCAGTGGTGCAGTTTATCTCTACGGTTGGCAAATTTCCGGGTTCTTGGTATTCAACCGTCTCGTACCTCGAATGTTTGAAGGTCGTTCGCTCTTCACCCAGTTGGGTCCAAGCCGTTTGAATAGGGGCAGCTGTTGCACCCTAAAATTTGCTCAACCTATTTCACCTGGTTTATGTTTCAATTGCATTATCATTTGTATAGTCAACCATGTACATAGTCTAATCATTTACATAGCATGGCATCACAAGTCATCTAGCAAGGGACCACGTAGAGGCTCCCTGGATCATTTATATAACGATCCGGGGAGCCTCGTTCTAGAAGTTAACTTTATACATGGAAGACAAAGTCGCCAGGGCGTCAGCCATTTGATTTTCTGCTCGCGGCACATGATGCAATTCCACCTTGTCAAAGAAAGGCAATAATCTCCTTGCATAATTCATATATGGTATCAAATTGGGCTGACGTGTCTCCCATTCTCCTTTTATCTTATTCACCACTAGGGCCGAGTCTCCGTATACATTCAGATGTTTGATTCACAAATCAATAGCCTCTTCAAGACCCATGATGCAAGCCTCATATTCAGCTTCATTATTGGTAACCGAAAAAGTCAATCGAGCCGTAAAGGGGATGTGCGACCCCTGAGGAGTAGTAATAATTGCACCTATTCCGCTACCATAGGAATTTACAGCTCCGTCAAATATCAACTGCCATTTGGAACCCAATTCTGGTCCTTCGTCCGGCAACGGTTCTTCACAATCTTTCATCTTTAGGTACATGATATCCTCGTCAGGAAAATCAAACCTCATCGATTGGTAGTCCTCAATAGGCTGCTCCGCAAGGTACTCTGACAAGACGCTACCTTTGATAGCCTTTTGAGAGACATATTAAATATCATATTCGGTTAACACCATCTGTCATTGGGCAATTCTTCCGGAGAGTGCCTGCTTCTCAAACACGTATTTGATTGGATCCATCTTTGAAATTAGCAGGGTTGTATGATTTAGCATGTATTGCCTCAAACGTTTGGCGGCCCAGGCTAGCGCACAACACGTTTTTTCGAGCATTGAGTATCTGGACTCACAGTCTGTGAACTTCTTACTCAAATAGTAGATCGCATGCTCTTTACGCCCAGTCTCGTCGTGTTGACCGAGAACACAACCCATACTTTCCTCCAGAACCGTCAAATACATAATCAAAGGTCTCCCGGCCACTGGGGGTATCAAAACAGGAGGTTCCTGCAAGTATTGTTTTATCTTGTCGAACGCCTTTTGACAATTTTCATTCCAGGCCACAACCTGGTCCTTTTTCAACAATTTGAATAATGGCTCGCATGTTGCGGTTAAGTGAGATATGAACCGGGCAATGTAGTTCAACCTCCCTAAAAGCCCGCGTACTTCTTTTTCTGTTTTAGGCGTCGGCATTTCTTGTATTGCTTTTATTTTTGCAGGATCAACATCTATTCCTTTTTCGCTCACAATAAACCCCAGCAGTTTACCCGATCTCACCCCGAAGGTGCACTTGTTAGGGTTCAGTCTCAGCCTGAACTTCCTAAGCCTCTTGAACAATTTCAGCAGATTAACCAAATGTTCCTCCTCCGTCTGGGATTTGGCAATCATATCATCAACATAAACCTCGATCTCTTTATGCATCATGTCATCAAAGAGAGTTGTCATAGCACGTTGATATGTTGCCCCAGCATTTTTCAATCCGAAGGGCATCACTTTGTAACAAAATGGTCCCCAGGGAGTAATGAAAGTAGTCTTCTCCATGTCTTCTGGCGCCATTTTGATCTGATTATAGCCTGATAACATTAGGGTAGTTTTGATTCCCATTTCTAACCCTAGGCTTTTAGACTTCTCTTCTGTCTCAGAACAATTCAAAACACAGTAATAAGGATAGTCACTACCGTACGCTACGAGCCTGAAGCTATTTGAGAAAGGTTGCTGGAGGGTCACTCTTCAGTAACATGATTGCTTAGTGTGTTACCCTTAGGGTGACATACGACGTAGTCACCCTCAAATCATAGTCTCTGGTGCGTCAGAGATTGCAAACATCACAAAAGACAGTTCTTGCGTAAAAGACTGAAAACAAACATCAAAGTGTCATTTTTGTCCGCATGGACTCTTAATCAGGAAAAACCCTTTCATAAGGAGATAAAAACACTCAGACAAGCTTGTGTCTTCCGTATCCCGAACTACGTTTGCTCTGATCTTTCATGATGTATGAAAATACGTAGGCATAGGATGTGATATCCTAGCGAGCAACCTTCCCCTCCTTTGCAATAGGTAGGCGAACTACGTTGACTCTGATTTCTCGTTCTAGACGGGAATACGTAGGCATAAAGTGCGATACTTTGCCGAGTCATTTTCTTTTCTTTTAACCCTTGACCCTGTAGACTAGATAGAATAAGAATCCGTACTAGAAAACAAGCGTGGATCCCGTCGAGTACGACGGACGTGAGGGGTGCTAATACCTTCCCCTTGCGTAACCGACTCCCGAATCCAGGATTTGGTTGCGATGACCATTCCTTTCCCGTCTTTGCGTGAGGTTTACTCTGAGCGTTTCCTTTCCCTCCTTTGGGATAAATAACGCACGGTGGCGACTCTTCTGTTCAGCCGGCGCCGATTTTCGCAGTAGCGACAGCTGGCGACTCTGCTGGGGACAGGAATATCCCCTATGCGAGTCAATCCTAGCGCTTGTTTTCCCGTCTTGGGTGGTGTATAGATTTACGTTTCTGTCTTTACTTTCCGCATTTTATTATCAGCTTTATACTGTTATTGCTGCTGTGGGAAGGGGGTAATCTGTTGAGAGATAAGCCGGACCTGGGCTTGAGGTTACACATAGACTTAGAAGTAGAGAGTAGTGGTTAGCCTGCTTGCTTAGCTTGCACCAGCTAGCCACGAAATTTACGCTCGGACGAGATTCTCTTTGACGCTTCTTGCCTGGCCCTTAGGGCTCGACTAGTTGTCTGACCCGAGGATTGTCGAATATGGGAACCTATCAATTGGGATTCAATTAAGTGAGGCCGCTTCAAGGGATGATGATGCCACACCTTCTGGGTATCGTATCATCGCTCTTGAAAGTCTGTGACGTTGAACCCGCATAGGATGCCGTACCTCATCTGCGAGTTAAGTACACACCTGTGAGGGGTAGGTGGGTCTGTTTGCAGGAAACCTTTGACCTCAGAATACCTGGTTTATCTCTGTCGGTGAGATGTGGTTACAAGGTTCATTTGAGTGGTTGGTTTGGTTTGAGATAAGGATTGGATGGTTCTCAGGCTTCAGTACAGAACACCGCAGTTCGTCCGCATTGCACTTGGTCCTTTGTTTGCATATGCATGTGCATTTTCATGATTGCATTTCATTAACATGTATTTATGTTGCAGGTGATCATTTCCCTCTAATTCTAGTATATGTCCTAGCCAGACATGGAGTCTCTGAAGAAGACAGTTGCTTACCGGTTGCATTCACCAGACATTAGTTCATTGCTGGGTTTAGTTGCTCTGGCAGATGAGAGTGTGAGGGCTGAGTTCAGAGTATCTTATGGGAGATTGCTTAGCTTGTTGTACAGACCTTCGGCATTTGAGACAACTGGGGTATATACTTTGATGCAGTTTTATGAGCCGCAGTTGAGATGTTTCTTATTTCCAGACTATATTCTGGCACCCACTTTGGAGGAGTATTCTGCGATGTTGGGAGTTCCTGTGTTAAACCAGATGCCCTTTGTACATATTAATGCTGAGCCTGAGTTAGCTACGCTCACTGAGATTGTCAGCTTAGACGCTTCTGAGTTTCCTGGAGGGTTGGTTAAGCTGAATGGAGCCTATGGCTTTCACTTGTCTGTCCTAGTTGAGAAGGCTACACAGTGCGCAAAGAGTGGATGTTGGGTTGCCTTCAGTGCTATTCTAGCTGTCTGCATCTACGGGATTGTCTTGTTTCCTAATGTGCCAGACTTTGTCGACTCAGATGCCTTCCTGATTCTTGCCTCGAAGAATCCAGTTCCTACTCTCTTGGGCGATGTTTATCATTCCATTCACTACAAGAATGAGAAACGTCGTGGCAAGAATGTTTCCTGTTGTCTTCCTCTCCTGTACAGGTGGTTCCAGGGGCACCTTTCGAAGACAGGACCGTTTGTGGAGGTTGTTGATACTTTGGATTGGTCTTCCTGGTTGATGGGGCTGTCTGCTGAAAATATCATTTGGTTTGATCGGAGTATGCTTGGTACTGATATTATGTATAGTTGCAGCGGCTTTCCGAATGTCCCCCTGATTGGACGGAAAGGCTGTATTAACTATAATCCTTCATTGCTGGTACGACAGTTCGGTTATGCTTTGAGGGACGCCCCTATTGAGAAGGAGATACAGGAATCTCTGTATCTCACGGGCTTATTGGACATAGCTATTTTGATCAGATTGAGACATGCATGGGCTAACATCCATAGGAGAGGGAAAGCTTTGCTCGGTAAGAGCAACAACAGAGCTTATGATCCTTATTTGGCTTGGGTCCGCGAGAGAGCCAGTACTTCTTTGATGCCTTATCCTGCTGTGGAACCTCTGTATCTCCCTTTGGTTGAGGTACCTCCTTCGTAAGAGAGTGAGAAGTATAACAAATTGTTGGCTGAAAACGAAGAACTGAAGAAAGCCAATGAGGAGTTAGAGAAGGAAATCTTCCAATTAAGTCGTGAGAAGAAGGAAGCCACCTTCACTGTGAAGGAACAGATTAAATTGATTAACAGGTTGGGATCGGAGCTGACGGAAGAGACCAACAAGAAAGAAAAGGTGGGAATAGCCTTGAGCGGTGTTAGCAAGGTGCTTACTTCCAAGAAGGAACTCCTAAGCAAAGCTTATGCCTGTATCAACAAGTGGGAAGCATTATGGAGTACTACGCTTGCCAAGCGGAAGGAGCGGGAAGACAAACTGAAGCTGCAAATTGCCATGCTAGAGGCACAGATCAGAGTGCAAGACGCAAAGATTGCTGAAGCGACATCACTTAGGAGCGCCGCTGAGCTCAGAGTAAGTGACATTGATGAGAAGCTGAGAGTTTATGAAGAGAAGGCCGGTTCCAAGAGGTACAGATTTGACGAGAGTTCTGACAAAGGAACCTACCAGGATGATGCCAAAAAGCTGAGATCCACTACCGAGCGGCATACCTTACTAATTCAGGAGTTGATCTCCCGACTAGGGCACTCGGAGACGATGAGTATATTGGGGGACGTCAGAGCACGCCATTTGGCCTGATTTATCTTTGCCTTACCTTTGTTATTTGTACTTGTATTTGGACCATCACCAGGCTTATTGGCCGAGGTCTCTTCAGTTGTATTCAGTTGTACTCTTGTACTCAGCCTCTTGGCATTTGTTATATATAAGGGTTTTCTGATTCCTTGCTTGCGTGATGGGAACTCCATTGTCATGATGGCCTTCTCTCCGAAACTAGAATCGGGGGGGGGGGGGGGGGGAATAAAACCTGTAGCATATTTACATAATTGCATCTGCATTCATATTGCATAACCGGTATTCGTGAATCTGTATCTTATTTCCTGTGTCTGCAGGTTTCCAGGATTGACGAACAAAGAGTTCACCGCTACTCAACCCGAAACAACTGCAAGAGAATCATGGATCAAGTCCAAGTGGAGATGCAAGATATTCGCGAGAAGTTGAACCTGTTCATGCAGGCCATGGAGAGTATTGCTAAAGGCCAAGAGAATCTCCAGACTTTGGTGCAGCCGCTGCTGACGCGGGCTAATGGGAACGGCAACAATGACCACAACTTTGTGCATGTCGAAACTCTTCAGGAGGATGGTCCCCATGTACTTCACGAGTAAAGCACTGAAAGGATTAGGTCTGAGATACCAGAAGATAGAGAAAGTGTCCCTAGCCCTTATCAATGCTGCAAGAAGGCTGATGCACTACTTCCTGGCCCACACAATCGTGGCACGAACGGACCAGCCTGTAAAGTAATTAATGGGCCGCCCAGACATGGCCAAAAGAATTCTTAAATGGTCGCTGGAACTGTCCGAGTTTGAAATCAATTATGAGAGCAGAAAGACCCTCAAAGCTCAGGCACTGGCCGATTTTGTCACAGAGATGACCCTGCCTGATTCCCCCATTCGCGATGCTTGCAAATGGATAATTTTTGTCGACAGAGCATCCAGCTCGGCAGGGAGCATGGCAGGTATTTTCTTGGAAAATGAGGAAGTAATCCTCATCGAAGTCTCGCTTACCTTTTCTTTCCCCACTTCTAATAACCAGGCTGAATATGAAGCCTTCCTCGCAGGTCTACGCCTCGCCGAAGACTTAGGGGCCAAAGAAGTCGTCATCTGCATCGATTCTCAACTCGTTACCCTCTAGGTCCGGGGAGAATACCAGGTCAAGAATGAAAATTTGACTGAATAGTTGACTCTGGTTAAGGAAAAGATGACAAAGTTCATATCGATGGAGGTAAAACATGTTCCACGTGAACGTAATGTCCGAGCGGATGTTTTGTCAAAGCTGGTGAGCACGAAAAGGAAAGGGGGAAACAAATTTGTCATCCAAGAAGTACTTCCGTGACCCAGCATTGAGAAAGCTTGCGCGACCCTCGATGTGCATGTCATCGGTGACATCAATTGCTATATAACCCCCGTCTATAATTACCTTGCCAAGGACGAACTATTGTCCGACCACAAGGAAGCTAGCTTAGTCAGGCGCAGAACCTGCTCCTACGTCCTGATCGAAAGTAAGCTCTACGGGCGAGGGTTTTTCATCCCTCTCCTCAAATGTGTCGAGGAGGAGATGGTCACCCACGGCTTGCGCGAGATCCACGAGGGAATCAACGCCCAACACCTCGGGGGGAGATCCTTCACCAGGAAGGCTCTACGAGCATGATGTTACTGGCCAACCATGCAGCATGACAGAAAGGAATATGAGAGGAAATGCGACAAATGCCAACGGTACAAGGACATGCACTTGGCACATCCCAATGAACTCAAAGCAATGTCCTCTACGTGGCCCTTCACATGGTGGGTCCTGCATATCCTAGGACCACTCGTTGTAGGGCAAAATCAGAGCAAGTACCTGATAGTAGCCATTGACTAATTTACAAAATGGATAGAAGCGGAGGCTCTGGCCAAAATATTGGCCCATAACATACTTTTCGTTTACAAGCGGAACTCCTTGCCCACTTCGGCATCCCCTAAGAAATCATCACCGATAACGGGACACAATTCATAGGCAAAAAATTTCAAGAGTTTGTCGCCCAACTGGGCACCAAGTAACACTTCACGTCTGTCGAGCACCCCCAGACTAAAGGTCAAGCTGAGACGGCAAACATGGTAATCCTACGAGGCCTCAAACAGAGACTAGATAAAACAAAGAAATAGTGGATCGAGGAGCTGCACAACGTGCTCTGGGCCTACCGTACTACGCCCTACTCTTCGACCGGGGAAACCCCATTTCTCCTAACATACAGGACTGAGGCAGTGATCCCCATTGAGATTCATGTGCCCTCTAGAAGGACTGAAGCCCCCCTAAACGAGGAAACAAATAGCAAGGCACTAAGGGAGGAGCTCGATCTCGTCGAAGAGTTCCGGTCAGGAGCAGCCTTCTGCGAGGCCTCGCTAAAATAAAAAATCGTGATAAGGCACAATGCTAAAGTTATACGGCGAGAGTTTCAAGTAGGCAGTCTCGTCTTAAGGAGGAATCACAAAGATTCTTGTGAAGGAAAACTCGCCGCAAACTAGGAAGGACCCTATCGTGTTAGAGTGAAAATAGAGAATAGGGCCTACTACCTAGAACATCTCAACGGGGAAGAATTCACTTGACCATGGAACACCAAAAAGCTAAAACAATATTATAGCTAAGGCCTCAACTGTCGGCATGCTTCGTCAACACGATGAACATAACGTACTGACCATAAGTGCACGCCCAAGTACAAGTGTTGCATTAGCAAAATAAATCAACGCATGCTTTTGCTCAGGAACGAGCAAAACCTATGCCCGACAGAGGTCCCTCAACCGAGCTCGTCGCCGCCAAATTACCATGAAAGACATAACACCCAGCTCGCGAAGGGAAGTTCACGCTGCAAACTCAGGCCACAAATGTGAATTGAGCTCCGCTCTCATGCTCGAAAGCTACCCAGGCCTTTCGACATGTTCCTCTCGCTGTCGAACATAATTTGTCGAGCAGAACCTAAAACATAATAAAAATAATTCACTAAAGTAGCCCATATGACGGGCATGAGCATCGAGCAACATTTGACACTTAGTGAATATAAAGCAAAGTATAAACATGCACGAAAACGAATCATACATAACTGACCACTATGGTCGAAAATAAATAATAAAAAAAAAACAGCCACAAGGACCGCGACTGTGCTTGTTACAATACAAAGGGGCCAGGCCCCACACACACAAAATAAATTACAAAAACATGGCGTGCAAGCTAAAAGTACAACCGAAAGAGAAGTCATTCCTCCGCTTACTGAGGATATTCATGGGCAGCTTACGCATGCTCCTCGCCGATTTGAAGGAAGTCGGGGATGACTATCCTGCCGCCCGCAACACTGTGGAGAAACTCAGTTCCCTCAGTGGACAATTCGACCCGGGGGTTCACGATCTTTAGTTTCTCCATGACATTGTTTAAGGCCTCCTCGGTGATGGCCAGGCAGTCGTCCTCCGCCTAGGTAATGCAAGCGACCAGCTCGGCCTAAGTCTTCAATTTCTTATCTTTCTCACTCTCACCCTCAGATGGAGCAGTGACGACCTTCAGCTGCATGATCGGGTCCTCAACGAATTTCTTTTCCGCAACAAGGGTATCTTTCTCCCCGTTGGCTTTGGCCAGCTCATTCTGGCAGTTTTTCACCACCTCCTCTATGATCCTGACCCGCTCCTCCTAGTACTTCTTTAACTTATCTTCCAGGTCTGCAACAGTAGCCCGGGCCTTCTTCAGCTCAGATTCATGGTGGGAACCCTCCTCGGTGTAAACCACCACCATCTCTAAAACCCTTATCAAGGCAGAAGCATCATGAGTAAGCATTATCCTTTTGCTCGGGCGGTCCATCTCCTCGAGCTTCAGAGACTCCTCTCAAGGAATCTCCAAAGAAGAACCCTCGAAGAATCTCTTGTTGTGCAGGCACGGGGGCAACTCATATATGTTTTTCTCCCCCTCCTTGCTGAGGTTTACAATCTCTCCCGTCCGTTGACGCTTGATCCTTCAACTCACACGCACGAGCGATGTCTGGACGACTGCTGGGGTAGATGAGGAGGTTCTTAACTCAGTTTGAGAAGGAGGCGCTCGCTGGTTGAGGAGACTCTTCCCGACCGTTATGCCCCCCTTTAGCTTCCCTATGCATTATTTACCACTCGTTCTTAGGCAGAAGACATTTTACCTGCAAAACAACGAGCACATTAATACGCGAAGAAAATAACAACTTATACAAACTAAGAGGAAATAAAAGGTTACACAGAAGATCTAAAGCCCCCTCACGAGTGCTATACTCGAGGAGCTCCTTCATATTGATATACCGGGCCTCCACCTTGGTCCCCCCATCTTCTTTATAAATAATCTTCCAAACAGGGGTCACACATTGGGCAGGTAGAAAGCCGTCCATGAAAGCCACCAGCTTGGTATAGCTGGCTCGGTCATCGTCCTCCAACATGTGAGGAGTGGCGATATAATCGTCAGTTGGGCGGGTAAAATGAGCTCCACTCTAGCATAAAGGAAACTTGAACAACCTTCGTGCAAGTATTTTTCCATGCTCGTCGACTAAGGCTTCCCCACCCTCGTATGTCGAGACCTCCCAGACAAACATGGAGTCGGTGGCCCTCTCTGACACGGGCTCAATGATATAAAACCTTTCCTTGAAATTCCTAATAGACTCAGAAAATGGTTTGAATAGCTTCCTCCCCTGCTTTAGGGAGACCCAACTGAACTTCCTCCCCGAAACTTGTCGCCGAAGATGGAAGACAGTAAAGAAGACGGGAATGGTAGCTCCAATCTCCAAGTAATCACACATCATGTCGAATTCCCGTATAAAGGCGATCGAGTTTGGATGCAGGTGCGAAGGCTCTATATCTAGGTGCATGAAGACTGCCCTCTAAAAATCCGAAAAGGGCAGCCACAACCCTATCTCCTTGAAGACATACTCATACATATGGAACTTCTCCCCGTATGAAGAGCAGATACGGTCGTCCTCGCTGAGGAAATGGACCTTCCAATCTCCCTCATTCCTCATCGACGTGAAGGTATCCCCGGTGTAAGAGGAAAAGAGAGAGGCATGCTCCCTAGGCTTCGCTATGAACCACTACTCCGCGATTGTCCTCGAAATAGGTACTTCGCCAGTATCCCGAGGCGTGGAAGTATCATCAGTCTCAGTATCCTCCGAGGAGCTCTCCTCAGACAGATCTCTCAGGATTTTGTCTTCAGCCTCACGCAAAATCTCCGTTACTTGAAAAGCAGAGGATAAATGTGAATTCAATGACAAAGTCAAATCCACCCTTCCCCCGCTAGTCAAGTGAAAGGGCATGCGAAGGCCCGAGGATAACGTCTCCGACCTAAGACCTACTCAAATGGCACAACTACAATACGAGTAGGCACCTGGGACAATCCCTTTAACACGTGCTAGGAGAGCTTCCCCAGTACGCTACCCAGAATTTCCATCAGAAAATCACCGAAAAATTCATAAGTACACCGGAAATTCACGGTTTCCACCGGCAAAAAACGCTTCTGTTGTTGTAACAACATCAAAATCAGCTAAAAGATGTAAGCTTCTAAAGCTCCAACGACACCGGCAGTAACAGAAAGTGGCCAAACCATCGCCAGCCACCAACGGTCGCCAGAAACAGCCCCTTCGCTACCTAGTTTCACCTTAACCACATGCATTCTGAAAAGCAAAAAATGAATAAACCCATAACAGAGATCAGCTCACGTACTTACGTGGTCGAGGAAGGAAGTTTGGGGTCGAAGAGCTTTAGTCGATGCACGTACGATTGTTAGACGGTGAAAATGAGCAGCTTTTCCCTCTATTTATAGACGGCCCATGGAACGTGCCCAAGCCATCATCATCATGACCCTATCCTAGCCATCATTATACATTAAATGTGGCACATGGCTCGAGGAACGCATGACACTTTACCTCTTCAGATCACATCTACTGTTAGGCTCCCCGTACTTCGAGCTCCCCACTAGGCAACGTTACAGGTCCCCCGGGCATGGATTCCCTTGAGCACCAAGTAACAAATTAATCTCAGCAACACGTGACGACCTTGTATGATCCTTCCCGGGACTACGAACTTTTCTTAAGTCATCAGTTCCATGCTCAGGAGCAACGACTTGGGGGTCCTGTTTCGGACTGGCCCAATGGCTAGGCATGACCCAATGTACTTCTGCTCCCAGAACGACCAAATTTCTTAAGTCCATCTAATTTTAGGGAGCATTTACTTTCCTGTCCCTCCACCGGGGAAGGTTGGTCGGTTGACCTCTAGGGTCAACTACCCCTCCTCAACAGTTCCTGCCCGTCACGTACGATTCCACCATCCAGAAACAATCATGACTTTTGTGCCTGCTACTGCGCCTATGCATGTAGCAACGTCTAGTTTTTGGGAACCTCTGCCCATCCCAACGACTAGTTTCTAGAAGTTACATATTCTTCAAGGAACGGTTATCTCGCCCCAAAAATAGATACCAATGACCAAGCGTTGGGGGCACTATAAAAACCCTCTCATTTGAGAGGGTCAAGTATCTAATAATCATCCTAACATACACATACTTTGTATTTACCTTATTTTCTCTCGATTCTCACTTTAGCATCAGAGTGCCTTACAGGTACACCCCCTCCGCATCTCTCTCACCCAGCATCGCAGACATTGTATCTGGCCTAGTTCAGGTTCTGATCAACCGTCAATATCAGCTTACATGGCCAAAATTTACATAATGAATGTCGCTTAGTTCAAATCTCAAACTGATAAGAACAAGGCGCCATAGGGAAACACTATGCACCATAGTACATCCACTACAACGCCTTACTGATGCAAAAAAATTATCAAAGAGTTTGCTGCTTGATTCACTGTGTTGCACCCCAAAATTTTCCCAACCATTTCTTGTACATGGCTTTTGTTTCTTTGCATTTTGCATTTCTGCATTGCATAGCATTTTTTCTTGAAGCATGGGATCAAGGCATTTATGTGGCTCGGGTTTCATTTTTAGTGCAAGAGACTGAACAACGAGCATTAGAGGCTTCGACATTTGTTTTGCGGCGATCGAGCGGTAGATTTTATTTTATTTTGTAGGATATGTTCAGATCAAAAGACAGCATTCAGGCTATATCAAGCATTCTCTCAGTTGGAATATTAAAGAACAAGTTTCAAAAGCTTAATAGAGCTCAACACGATTGAAAACAGACCATTGTGCAGGTTTCCCTCCAAAAGGCGCCAAATTCAAAATTTTGAAGGTGTTAATCGATTAACCAATTGGTTAACCGATTAACCAAGTCAAAAACTGGTCAAATTCAAATATTCAAGGGTGTGAATCAATTAACCATATGGTTAACCAATTAACTTGTGCAAATTTTTTCTTTGCATGTGAATTTTTATATGAATTCACTTTGGGGTCTATTTTGATCATTCTTGAAGTTGATTTTACACTAAGCGAAGGATCTAGAACCATTTCAAATTTTGGTTAACTTTCAAATCATTTCAAATTCCCTCCAAATTCACATTCCTAATTCCATGCCATTTTTCACAAACCACATTCCAAACCTCATTTAGATCCTAACCTAAGGGATATTTAAATGATCTACTCCAAACCTCACACATCTAATCCTCATAATTTCATTCTCACCTCAGAATTCACTCTCACTATCTCAATTTGCTCTCAACTTTTCATTCCCAAAACCTCTACCAAAGCTCTTTTCACCTTGAATTCTTTGATTCTCCATTGGAATCATTGATTTCTAAGAGCTAAACCTTCATCTTTCGTCATCATCATCTCCATTTTCCATTCAATTTTTGTGCAAGTTTGGATCTGAATTTTAGAGTTGGTTTGGAGTAGCTTATTTGAGTGGATCTTGCTTAATTTTGGTTTATCATCACTTCTACTACAATAATACATTCGTATCTTGAAGGAATTCCGGATTTCTAGCTTGGATCTACTCAATTGGAGTTGAATCAACATTAACCGAAGCAATTCTCCGCTTCGTAGGTTGGAATTCTAGATCCATTGTTGTTTTGAGCTTATTTGCATAATTATCATGTTGATCTTCATTTTTTATTGATTTTGTTGATGTTTGATCCGTATGATCTGTGATTTTGCTGGTTTAATGTGTTTACATGTTGATTGGATCACTGTTTTCTGGTTTAAATGTGTGCATAATTGATTATGTGATTATCCGAATTATCGGATAAGTGCTTATTTGCTGGAAGTGTTGTTATCTGGCTATTTTTCTGCTGCTGGCATAGTGTTAACCGATTAACCAATTGGTTAACCGATTAACCAACACAAATTTTCAAAAATTTTCAGGCATTTTTGACTGGTTAATTGATTAACACCTGGTGTTAATCGATTAACACTGTGCCAGCAGGCCTGTTTTGCTGTTTTTCATGCTTGTTTTGGTGCTCACTCACTTCGAATCTTCATGGATCATGTTGATACGTTAGGAGTGAGTTGTTTTGGATATATGTCGTTGTTCTTGATCTTTTAATCATGATTTCGCCGACACGCGTGTTTGTTTTCCACTTGAATGCATACTCTCGTGTATGTTGTTCAAAGGGATGTTTATCTTTGGTCTTTGCTTGAGTTTGAAGAATGATTCGGTTGAGACGCACTTGTGGTGGCTGCTGTCCCACACTTTTTCCTCCCACTTTTCTTCGGTGATTGATGCTTGAATGGTTGTAGGGGTCATGACTTCTCCCATTGCATCTCACTTTTGGCTTGGACTTGTTTAAGCTCATTTGTATGCTTTTGTGTGCATTTTCTTTTGGTTCTTGCATATCTCATTTGCATGCTTGAGGTTGAGATGTGCTTGTGGTGGTGTTTACCCCACACTTTGTTCCTCCCTCACTTTCATTCTAATTGTGCATTACATGTTTGCATACCCGCATTGTTCTTATCTTTTGCTTTTTTCTTCTTCTCTTTCCTTTGCCATGTTCCTTAGGACTTCTAATCCTTCTTGTTTAAGATGGATTATGATAGACATTAGGATTGAAACCATGCATGAGAACATTAGGTAGAATTCCCTTTTCATCCCAATCATAGGTGCACTTTGCGAGAGAACATTAGGTTGAGCAACCTTTCCCACCTTTCACCCGTAGTTAGCTGAACTACATTGACTCTGACTTTCCCATTGCACGAGGGAATACATAGGCGTAGAGCGGCGATGCTCTATCGAGTATCTTTTCTTTTCTTTTGTCCCTGAGTCGTAGCTTAGATAGTAAACACCCTTTTAGATAGACAAAAAAGCGTGGATCCCGTCGAGTACGATGGACGTGAGGGGTGTTCATACCTTCCCCTCGTGTAACTGACTCCCGAACCCGAGATATGGTTGCGATGACCCCTCTTCTCCCTTTTCCGTAGGTTTTCTCTGATCGTTTCCTTTCCCTCTTTTGGGATAAATAACGAACGGTGGTGACTCTTTTGTCCTTGTCGACCCCGCTTCACAGCGATGCGACAACTGGCGACTCTGCTGGGGAATCTTCCCATCCCCTATGCGAATCAATCCTAGCGCTTGGTTTTTTATTTTGGCTGTATGTATATATGTGTTGTACTTTACTTTCCCGCATATACTTTCAGCATTGTATATATCAGTTTTGCTGTGTTGTTGGGGGGAAATGTTCCATTGAGGGATAAGCAAAAACCCAGGCTTGAGTACAAACATAGCATTAGTAGTGGAAAGTAGTGGTGAACCTGTATGCTTAGCATGCACAAGTTCCCATGAAATTCGCGCTCAGACGAGATTCTCTTTGATGAGTTCTTTTCCGGTCCTTAGGACTTGAAGGGATCTTGGATCTGAGGATTGTCGACTTTGGGGACCGATCACTTGGGAGTCAGCTAAGTGAGGCTGCTTCGTTAGACTATGATGGCAAACCAGAAATGGTGAACGTATCATCGTTTCTCGAAAGTCTGTGACGCTGATGAACGCATAGGACGCCGAACCTTATTAGTGGATAGGTCCATACCTGTGAGAGGGATTGGGTTATGCAGGAAACCTTGACTTTCAGACTACCCGGTTTTCTTTGTTGTGTGAATCTGTGTTTTTGATACAAGGGGTTCCTATCAGTGACAGTGCTATGTTCTTGCTAAAGTGGAGCGCTGGTCCTTCTCAATCAACAACACAACAATCTTGATCCCCTATTTGCATTTGCATGTGCATTTTCATCTGCATTTTCATTAACATGTATCTATGTTGCAGGTGCATATTTCCTCCTCGATTCTAGTGATCTTGTTCCTTTACTTCTGATATGGAGCCCTTGAGGAAGACAGTGGCATACAGGTTTCTAACTCCGGATATTGGTTCTTTACTGATTTTGATTGCCATGGGTGACAAGAGAGTGATGGAAGACTTCAAGCAATCTTATGGCAAACTGTTGAGATGTGTCTGCAAGCCTTCAGTACATAGATAGGTGGTCTTTATACTCTTCTGCAGTTCTATGATGCACAACTGAGGTGTTTTGATTTTTCGGATTATGTTTTGGCGCCTACCTTAGAGGAGTATTCTGAGTTGTTGGGTGTTCCTAGTTTAGACCGGATGCCATTCTATCACACTAATGTTGAGCCCGATCTAGCTAAGCTTGCTGCTGCTCTGTATTTGGATGTTTCAGAGTTGGAAGGGAAGTTGATCGTGAGGAGTGGGATGCCTGGTTTTCCTTTACCTTTTCTGATGGATAAGGCTCAGCAGTTCGCCAAAGATGGTTGTTGGATCGTGTTTAGCGCCATCTTAGCTCTTTGTATCTATGGTATCATATTGTTTCCCAACCTTCCGGATTTTATAGACGTAGATGCTTTCTACATTTTTTCCTCAGGGAATCAGGTACCTACGCTTTTGGGCAACGTCTATCATTCTGTTCACCACAAGAATGAGAGTCGGAGGGGAAAGAACGTATCTTGTTGTATTCCTTTGTTGTACAGGTGGTTTGCTAGTCATCTTCCTAAGACAGGTCCATTTGTTGCTACTGCTGGTACTTCAGAATGGTCAGAAAGGTTGATGGGATTGTCTGCAGAGAACATTATCTAGTTTGAAAGAGACCTGCTTGGTACATAAATTGTTTATAGTTGTGGTGGATTTCCTAACGTCCCGTTGGTTGGAAGGAAAGGGTGCATCAACTATAACTCATTTTGTTAGTTAGGCAGTTTGGATACGCGCTGAGAGGACCTCCTAAGGAAGAGGAGATACATGAATCTTTGTATATCACTGGATTGATGGAAGGTGATACTTTGGCCAGAGTGGAGAGAGCTTGGAGTAGTGTTCACAGGAAAGGAAAGGCTTTTCTGGGGAAGAGTAACAGTAGGGCTTACGACCCTTATCTGACTTGGATTCGTGAGAGAGCTACCAAGTTTCTGATGCCTTTTCCTTCTGTTGAGCCTCTGTATCCTCTGATAATTGAGGAACCTACCATTGTTGACATCCAGAGGTACAACCAGTTGTGGTTTGAAAAAGAAGAGTTGCGCAAGGCTAATGAAGAGTTGGAGAAAGAGATCATTCAGCTCCGGAGTGAGAAGATTGAAGTTGTGTACTCTTCTACGAGGCAGACTAAGCTTGTGAACAGGTTGGGTATAGATTTGACCAAGGAGACTCATTCCCATGAACGTTTGGGTTTAGTTCTGAAAGTTGTCGTTGATGTTCTCGCTTCTAAGAAGAAAGACTTAGATAGGGCTTATCTGGAGATTTCCAAGTTCAATGATCAGTGGAATGCTACTCTTTCCAACAACAAGGAGCGCAAAGATAAGTTGAAGCAACAGATTGCTAGACTGAAGACCCAGCTTAGAGCGAAGGATGAGAGGATTGTAGATGAAGCCTCACTTAGGTGGGACAGTGATTGTAGATTGAACGAAGCTTTGGCAACCTTGGAGGATTACAAGTTGAGGGCTGATTTGAAGAGGTGCAAGCTAGAGGAAGTCTTTGGTAAGGGAGCCTGGGAAGATTATATTGAGGGGTTACAAACTACTATCAGACAACGAGAGGCGCTCATTCAGGGGTTACTCGTTAGTCCAGACCATCCTGAGACACAGGAGCTGTTGGAGGAGTTTCATGCTCGTTGTCGTACCTGATGTCTTTCATTTCCTTTGTAGCTTGTTGCGTATGCTTGTATTGACCATCACCAGACCTGTTGGCTGAGGTCCTTTCGTTGATTCTTTGTACTCAGTTGTATACTTATATCTAACCTGTTGGGCCTTTTCTTGTATGTATGAGGTGTTTGGTTCTATACTTGGCTATGGGTTTTCCTATGTCTCGTTGTTCGCACAGGAACTAGAATCAAGGAGAAACGTCCCTAATACATATATACATGTCTGCATTTTTCATAGCATTTTTGCATAGCAGGTGCAGCGGAACCATTTTTCTTACCCCTGTTGGTTTGTTAGATTGTTTCAGAATAGACGACTAGACTACTCACTGGTACGCCACAAGAGGGAATCAACACAGAGTTATGGAACAAGTGCAAGTTGATATGCAAGAGATGGGGGACATGATGGCTCAGTTTATGGAGCTGATGCAGGGTGTGGCAAATGGCCAGGAGCAACTGAGGACTCTGGTCCAGCCATTGATTGCTCGTGTTGATAATAATGGTGTGCTTCATGGAAGAACTGCTGCTAATCCTCCTCGTGGTGATGGTACGCCACATGCTCATGCTATTCCTACAATAGTTATCCCTCCGGAGGCAACATAGGTGGAATCCTTGAACTAGTGTGTGCTATGCATGGCAACAATGTTCCTCAATGTGATGAGGACAAGCAGGAAGATGCATTTTCTATGCGAGATATCGGTGCTGGACTACCATCTGAGGTTGATAAAAGGTTTAGGTTGATTGAAGAAAAGATGAGATCTTTTGAAAATCAGAATTCCATGGGACTAGACATGGTCAATCTGGGGTTGATCCCAGATCTGAAAGTTCTGTTGAAGTTCAAAGTCCCTGACTTTGACAAGTATAAGGGAACTACTTGCCCAAGGGTCCACTTGCATTCTTATTACCGCAAGATGTCTGCTTACTCGGATGACGAGAAATTGTTCATGCACTTTTTTCAAGATAGCTTGTCAGGACCCTCGCTTGAGTGGTATATGGGACTGGAGCCTGTTAATATCCCCAGTTGGAAAGACTTAGCTAAAGCCTTCGTGAAGCACTATCAGTATAATAGTGACCTTGCTCCTAATAGGCTCCAACTCCAGAATTTGTCTCAAAAGACTGGTGAATTCTTTAAGGAATACGCCCAGAGGTGGCGTGAACTTGCAGCGAGAGTGCAGCCTCCGATGGTGGAGCGTGAACTGATTGATATGTTCGTGGCTACTTTGCCTGGTGTCTATTATGAGAAGCTTATCAGTAGCATGTCCGATAGCTTTTCCGATTTGATCATCACTAGGGAGTGGGTAGAGAATGGTATAAAGTTGGGAAAGATCCAATCTGGTGAGGTGCCCCCAGCCGGAGGAGGAGCTAAAAAGGTGTTTGGTAATAAGAAGCGTGAAGGCGAGACCAATTCAGTGTCTAATTCCCAAAGGAATAGATATCAACGCTAGCAAAATCGTCAACAGCAGCAGCAGGTTGCTAGTATCATAATTCCAGTCGTTCCTCAATAGAAACAACCACAGTAACAGTTGTAACAGTAGAATCAAAAGGGTTATAGAAGATTTCAAGATCGAGGCCGGGTGAATAGACAATTTGACGCGCCTCCGATGTCGTACTCTCAGTTGCTCCAGCACTTGTTACAACTATAGTTAATCCAGAAGAGGACCATGGCTCCTCTGACAGGACCACCACCACCCAGTTATGATACGAATGCTCGTTATGAGTTCTATTTCGGGGCACCTGGGCACAACATTGATAACTGCAAGGCCTTTAAACACAAAGTTCAGGATTTGGTGGATAGCAAGGCAATAAACTTTTCTCACGATGCTCCCAACGTCGTGCAGAACCCCATGCCCAACCATGGGGCAGCCGGAGTCAATGCAATCATTGAAGACGAGAGTTTAGACTTGATAACTGATGTCAATGATTTGAAGACACCGTTGGGCTTTGTGAAAGAAAAGTTATTGAAGGGAGGGGTATTCCCAAGCTGCAATTAATCGTATGCTGAATGTTTGAATGTTGCAATTTGACCGGATTGTTGAGAAGAAGTCTGAAGAGGTAATGGTTGAAAAAAAGAATGAGATTGCAACGATCTCGATTCCATACAAAACTATAACTATTTCTGCATCGAGGCCACCAACCATAATCATCACCAAAGCTAGTCCTGTGTCGTATGAGAGTACCAAAGCAATTTCATGGAACTACGGGGCGAAGGTATAATGTAATGGGCAGAAACAGGAATTAAAGAGCTTGCCGACTGATTCTGTGGATAATCTAGTTGGAGCTGGGGGAATCACTTGAAGCGGAAGAGTGTTCTCATCACCTAAAGTGGTTGTTGACAGAGTTAATAAGGGGAAGAAAGTTGTGGTGGAAGAAACTTCTCAAGCTGGTGAGAAGAGTTCTTTGGAGAAGGAAGTGGAGGAGTTCATGAGATTGATAGAGTGATTACAAGATAGTTGATCACTTGCAACAGACTCCCTCCAAAATCTCTATTATGTCGTTGTTGCTATGTTCGAAAGAGCACTAGAATGCGTTGTCGAGGATATTGAATACTGCTTGTGTGCCGCAAGAGATTTCTGTAAACCAACTTGAAATGGTTGTAGCACACGTCAATGCAGGAAATGGTCTAGGTTTCATGGATTTGGACTTGACCCCGAAGGGCAGGAATCATAATTGTGCGTTGCACATTTCAATTGAATGTCGTGGAGTCGTCCTGTCTCATGTGCTGGTAGATACATGATCATCTTTGAATGTGCTTCTGAAAAAGGCACTGATGAAATTGGACACTCGTGGTATAACGTGTACACCAAGTGACTTGGTAGTACGTGCTTTTGACGGTACCAGAAGATCTGTATTTGGAAAGCCGACGTTGCCTATTCAGGTTGGTCCCAAGGTATTTTATGCGGTATTCTATATTATGGCCATTCAGCCTGCCTATAGCTGTTTGTTGGTCCACCCATGGATTCAATCGACGGGAGCCATAACTTCCACACTGCACCAGAAGCTCAAGTACATGGTGGGTGGCAGCGTTGTCACTGTATGCAGAGAGGAAGATATAATGATCAATCATTTGTCTTCATTTAAATATGTTAAGGTGGATGGGGAAATCCATGAGACTCTTTGTCAAGCCTTTGATACGGTACAGATTAAAGACAAAGTGTCTGCCGTGAGCAAAACATCCGAAGTGGTCATGTCATCCTTCAAGGAGGCCCAAGAAGCAGTGCAGGCTGGGGCAGCGCAAGGTTGGGGTCAAGTGTTGGATATACTCCATAAGCAGGATAAGTTTGGTCTGGGATGCCGCCCATCTTCTTTGTCATCCTCACAGAGCGCGCCACGCTACAAAGGGCCGGTACAGTTTACCAAAGGCGGGGTTATCTTCGAGCGGATCAACGCTGTTTCAGATGAAGATGGGGATAGCGACTGCAATATGGACTCGTGGATTAGGTCGTGCATTCTAGGACAAAGCCTCAACAATTGGTCTATCGAGGAATTCATTCAAGTGACAACGGAAGAATAATACTTTGTTTTTCTGATTATTGTACAACCCTATGTTCTACCCGGAGCATAGTGGTTCTTATCTTCAGGGCCTGATTGTTTATGCTTGCACAATCTTTCTCAATTAATCAAAGGGCGTTTTTTCTGCATTCAAATATTGTGATCCTTGTTTTTCATGTTTTATGTTTAACAATAAAATGGCAATGTGGCGTTGTGCTTGTTTTGCATATCATTTTAAGCATTTAACCATTATCATTGCAGGATTCACATTGCAGATGACACCGCGCCAGAGACATCTATGACTCGCTTCGACTTTGACAATCTGATATTTCAAGCCGAAGAAGAGATTGATGAAGATGAAGATTTTCCAGAAGAGCTAGCTAGACTTTTGAGACAGTAAGAAAGGGTTATTCTGCCTCATCAGGAGGAAATCGAGGTAATTAATTTGGGTTCTGAGGAAGTTGTGAGGAATGTTCGGATAGGGGTTGCACTGCAGAGTGACATCAAGCAAAGATTGGTTGAAATGCTCCTTGAGTATAGTGATATCTTTGCTTGGTCATACAAAGACATGCCCGGGCTTGACACAGACATCGTGGTTCATCACTTGCCGTTGCATGAAGAGTGCCCGCCAGTCAAGCAGAAGCTCAGGCGTACGAGACCAAATATGGCTGTGAAAATCAAGGAAGAATTCCATAAGCAGTTGGACGCAGGATTTTTAGCCATTACAACTTACCCTCCGTGGGTCGCCAACATCGTGCATGTGCCTAAGAAGGATGGTAAGGTACATATGTGTGTTGATTACAGAGATTTGAATAAGGCGAGCCCGAAGGATGATTTCCCGCTCCCCCACATCGACGTATTGGTTGACAATACCGCTCAATATTTCGTGTTTTCCTTCATGGACGGTTTTTCCGGTTATAACCAGATCAAGATGGCACCAGAGGATATGGAGAAAACGACGTTTATCATGCCATGGGGGAATTTCTGTTATAAGGTAATGCCTTTTGGGTTGAAAACTGTAGGGGCAACCTACCAGCAGGCTATGGTCACTTTGTTTCATGATATGATTCATCATGAGATCGAGGTCTATGTTGGTGACATGATAGAAAAGTCGCAAACAGAGGAAGAACATCTGGTCAACCTGTTGAAGCTGTTTAAGAGGCTCAAGAAATTTAGATTGAGGTTGAACCCTAACAAGTGTACTTTTAGGGTCAGGTCAGGGAAGCTGCTGGGGTTCATTGTTAGTGAAAAAGGAATCGAGGTCGATCCTACAAAAATAAAAGCTATTCAAGATATGCCAGTGCCAAAAACAGAAAAAGAGGTTTGTGGCTTCTGGGGAGATTGAACTACATTGCTCGGTTCATATCTCATCTCACAGCCACGTGCAAACCAATGTTCAAATTGCTAAAGAAAGATCAGGCGGTTGTCTGGAATGACAATTGCCAAAGGGCATTTGATAAGATAAAAGAATATTTGAAGGAACCTCCAATACTGATACCCCCAGTTGCTGGAAGACCTTTGATAATGTATCTAACGGTTCTTGAGAACAGTATGGGTTATGTTCTCGGTCAACACGACGAGACTGGAAGAAAAGAGCATGCAATATACTATCTGAGTAAAAAGTTCACAGATTGTGAGTCACGGTACTCGATGTTGGAGAAAACGTGTTGCGCACTCGCGTGGGCTGCCAAATGTTTGAGATAGTATATGCTTAATCATACAGCCATGCTGATTTCGAAGATGGATCCGATTAAATACGTCTTCAAAAAGCAAGCACTTTCCGGAAGAACTGCCAGGTGGCAGATGGTACTGACAGAGTATGACATTCAATATGTTTCCCAGAAAGCTATAAAGGGGAGTGTTCTGTCAGAGTATCTTGCCGAACATTCGATTGAAGATTATCAACCTATGAAATTTGAATTTCCTGACGAAGACATCATGTATCTGAAGACAAAAGATTGTGATGAATCGTTGCCTAACGAAGGTCCTGAGCATGGTTCCCAGTGGCAGATGAAATTTGATGGTGCTGTTAACTCATGCAGTAGTGGAATTGGAGCCATCATCACGACTCCCTAGGGTTATCATATACCATTCACTTCCAGGTTGACATTTCCCTGCACCAACAATGAAGCGGAGTATGAAGCGTGCATAATGGGGTCGGAAGAAGCTATTGATCTAAGGATCAAGAACCTAGATGTGTATGGCGATTCAATGCTAGTTGTAAATCAAATCAAATCAAAGGAGAATGGGAGACCAGGAAACCCAATATGATTCCTTACATGAACTATGCAAGGAGGCTATTGCCATTATTTGATCGTGTAGAGTTACATCACGTGCCGAGAGCGGAGAACCAGATGGCAGATGCTCTGGCGACGTTATCCTCAATGTACAAGGTGAACTATTGGAATGATGCTCCAAGAATAGTCATCTCGCGCCTTGATAGGACAACGTTTGTATTTTCCATTGAGGAAGCCTCTGATGGCAAGCCATGGTTTTATGACATCCAGAACTTTCTTAATAAGCAAGAGTATCTGCCAGGGGCGTCAACCCGGGATAAGAAGACTCTGAGAAGGTTGTCTGGTAACTTTTATCTGAATCAGGATGATGTACTCTATAGGAGGAATTATGATTTGGTGTTATTAAGATGCGTGGACAAGAAAGAAGCAAGCTTGCTTATGGAAGAGGTCCATGAAGGAGCCTTTGGTACGCATGCCGGCGGGCACGCCATGTCTCGAAAGTTGTTGTGAGCAGGGTATTATTGGCTAATGATGGAATCTGATTGTTTCAAATATGCGAAGAAATGCCATAAATGCTAGATTTATGCAGACAAGATTCATGTGTCGTCGTGTCCTCTGAACGTCATGGCATCTCCTTGGCCCTTTTCCATGTGGGGCATTGACATGATTAGCAAGATTGAGCCAACCGCATCCAATGGACATCGTTTCATTCTGGTCGCCATTGACTACTTTACCAAGTGGGTGCAAGCAGCCTCCTATGCAAATGTCACGAAGCAAGTTGTAGCCAGATTTATCAAGAAGGACATCATCTGTAGATACGGAGTGCCTGAAAGAATCATTACTGATAATGGTTCGAACTTGAACAACAAGATGATGAAGGAAATGTGCTAGAGTTTCAAAATCGAGCATCACAACTCATCGCCCTATCGTCCAAAGATGAACGGCGCTGTTGAAGCGGCCAACAAGAATATCAAGAAGATAGTGCAGAAGATGGTTGTAACCTATAAGGATTGGCATGAGATGTTACCCTTTGCTTTGCACAGATATCGTACTACGGTACACACTTCAACTGGGGCAACTCTTTTCTCGCTGTTGTATCTTATGGAAGTTGTCCTACCATTAGAAGTCGAGATTCCTTCTCTAAGAGTTCTAGTCGACGTCAAGCTCGATGAGGCAGAATGGGTAAAGAACAGATTGAATCAACTTAGCCTGATGGATGAGAAAAGGCTAGCGTCTATTGCATACGGTCGGTTGTATCAGAGCCGGATGAAGAAAGCTTTCGTCAAGAAGGTACGCCCTTGAAGCTTTCAGACGGGCGATCTTGTGCTGAAAAAGATTATCCCTCCACAAACAGATCACAAGGGCAAATGGACTCCCAACTATGAAGGTCCATACATCGTGCGAAAGGTCTTCTCCGGAGGAGCCTTGCTGTTATTCACCATGGATGGTGAACATTTTACATCCCCTGTGAATGCAAACGCAGTTAAAAAATACTTTTCTTAAAGAGACCCACTGGAAAGAAAAAAGAATATCCAGGCAAAAATGGGGCATCCCGGCGAACCATAAAAAGAATGGGTTCGGGCAAAAGTTAGGGATATAAAGAAAAAAGATGTAAACCCGCAAAGTTGAAAACCTGAAAAGGCGACTTTGGCAAAAATGGGTATCCGGGTGAATTGAAAACCCACAAGGGAAATTCAGGAAAAAGTTAGGGATTTAAAAAAGCAAACGACCGCGGTTTGCGTGTGATCTTCAGAGTTTAGTGGATTGAGGGAGAAGCTGAGGGACGTTTATCTGAATCAATCTCTTTTAAAGACGAAGCTTCGGTGAAGCATTGGAGTCATGCGAGTCATAGATGGATCAACTTATGATGTTCGCCTGTGCCACATTGCCGACATTCTGTATATTTCTGTACATTTTTGCGCAGATTCCTCTTTTCAGGGGTTGCAGCTGTTGTAAAATCTTGCCTATTTACAAGCCCAGCTGTCAATAAAACATATACTATTCAGTAATTGTTTATTTTGCTTTAGCCTTACTATTTTGTTTGCAAAAAAATGCCCGATGTTTTTGATAAACTGTGCATACATAAACTTGCAGGCTTTGCCAATAATCGTTAAAACTTCGAGTTATTTGAACAACGTCATAAATGATGACTAACATAGTTCCTTTTGCACAGGATATCTTGTCTATTTGTTCATGTTTGCAGGGTCGCTATCCTTGGGGCAATTCCCAGCTATTGGAAGTTTGAGCATCTCTATCCCCGGTAGGGTTGTATGCAGATGGAGCAGGCAGTTAAAGGTGTACGCTTATTCCCCAGCAGTTGGTTGGTACACATTTAGCTCTTCGCAATTCGAGACCGAAGTCTCCAGCAGAGTAAGGTTATCCCTAGAGGGTCGAGATTGATATCCCCCTCGCAGGTCAGGTATGTACCTTTATTCCCTTGCAGGCGCGCCTATACTCCCCAGCGAGTCGAGATAGGATTTCTCCCCAGCGAGTCGATATGGGATTTCTCCCCACAGAGCTTGAACGTATAACTGTGTACCCCCTCAGAGTTCAAGTTATTGAGTCATCCCTAAGCGGAGGTCGATGTTGTTCCCTCATTGGGCGATCCTTAGTCGAGTTGGCTTCTCCTTTGCAGGTTAGCAGAGGCGTCTCTCTATCCTCAGCAAATTCAGCATGAAGTAGTTCTATTTCCCTACAGAGATATACTATTTCCCAGCAAAGTCGTTAAGTTTGTGATTCCCTGATAGAGTGGATCTATAGCAGAGGTAGGTTGTGCCTCATATGAGTAATTCCCGGCAGGTTGGACTTTGACTGCTTCCCTAGTAAATTGTCACTTTCAGTTGAGTATTGGTGAGTCATTCAGGGCTATTTTCTTTAGCAGGGCATGTTATGGATCTTGGTGGTTGATTCTAGATCCCCCGCAGAGTTGTTGATTCCCCAATAGGGTGAATTTGTTTTCAATGTTTGGTTGTCTATCCGGAAGAGTCGTCTTTTCCCCAGAAGAATTGTATTCTGGAGGGTCGTTCAGAGCATTTTCCTCAGCAGGTTTTGACGTGAATCCCCAGCTGAGTTTGAATTTCTTGTTCTCGTAAGAACTTTGTTCCCCCGTAGAGAAGCCGTCCAAGGCTCGTTTCCTAGTTTAAGTCCAGTTGTGATTGGCATGGGTTAACCTTTTCCCCAGCAGGGTGGATTTTGGTTTTCTTCAGCATTTACTTTGCTAGTTTGGTTCTGTTGCATTTTGCATTTTGTGCATAGCATCCTCCAAACGCGTAGCATTTCCATTTCTTATGGAGCATTACGCCATTTTCAAACATACGCATGTGAAACATAAGCCAGGTGGTTACCTCTTTGTTTGCAGGTATACCTCCGAAAGATGATTGATATCTTTGCCTGAATGGTATCCAGACCATACTGTTATCTTTGATGGACACGTTCATCTTATTATGTGTTACCCAACAGAGTTACTTGGTTAAGTTTCTCTTTGTTCCTCAGCCGAGTTAATTGGCTAAGTTTCTTCGCGCTCCCAAAGCAGAGTTATTTGGTTAAATTTCTCTTTTCCTCCCTTCCAGAGTTGCTTGGTTAAGTTTCTCTCTTCCCCAGCGGAGTATTCTCAAGATGTGTTTATCAGCTTCGGTTGATCCGACCTTTGGGTTTGATGCTCGCTTTTATTTAGCGAATGCTTGGCGGCGATGTCAGATGTCCTTACCTTTAGGTTTGATGCTCGCTTTTATTTAGCGAATTCCTGGAGGCGATGTTAGATGTCCTTACCTTTGGGTTTAATGCTCGCTTTTATTTAGCGAATGTCTGGCGGCGGTGTCAGAAGTCCTTACCTTTGGGTTTGTTGCTCGCTTTTATTTAGCGAATGTTTGGCGGCGATGTTAGATGTCCTTACCTTTGGGTTTTGCCTATTGGTTGCAATGGATTCCTGACGGCGATGTCGGATGTTTCTCAACTGCGTGGATGCCTGACGGCGAGGTCAAATGTTTTAGTCCCCGCAGATTCCTGGCGGCGATGTCAGATGTGTATCAGCTTCGTGGATTCCTGGTGGTGATGTCAGATGTCTTCATCAACTCAATAGATGCCTGGCAGCAATGTCAGATGCTCTGTGTTGATTCGATTTTCAAATTTGTTACTCGCTTTTATTTAGCAAACTCCTAGCTGCGATGTCAGAAGTCCCTGTATCCGGATTCGATACCTGTTTTTAACAGTTGCCTAACGGTGATGTCAGATGTTTCTTCTCAACTGCAGTTTGAGCCAGCCTTCGGGTTCATTGCTTATTGTGTTCAATGGTTCTGACTGCGATGTCAGATGATATGCCTGACAGCGAGGTCAGATGCCTGACGGTGATGTCAGATGTTTACCGACTTGATGTCGAGGCCTGACGGTGATGTCAGATGCTTTATCGACTTGATGTCGAGGCCTGACAGCGAGGTCAGGTGGGTTGTACTGAGTTAATGTCAATGCCTGGAGGCGAGGTCAGAGGCCTGACGACGAAGTCAGAGATATTTTCTTTCAAAATGGATGTTATTACTTGACGGTGAGGTCAGATGTTTTTCAAAGTTGGTGCAAAGGCCTGACGACGAAGTCAGAGGTTCATTATCCGTCGTATGATAATAGATGTTTTCCCGACTTAGTGTCAATGCCTGACGGCGATGTCAGATGATCTTTCCGACTTACTGTCAATGATTTGAAATTGGTCATCAGTTCGCTTGTTACCGTTGCAACTATCAGTTCAGTTATTTTCGGAGATTTTTTATCCCCAATCAGAGTTTGCAGTTTATTTCTGCGGTTGACAAATTTTCGGGTTCTTTGGTATTCAACCGTCTTCTATCTTGATTGTTTGGAAGTCGTTTGCTTTTCACTCATTCAGGTCCAAGTCGCTTGAATAGGGGCAGCTGTTGCACCCCAAAATTTGCCCAAAAATTTCTTGTACCTGGCTTTTGTTTCTCTGCATTTTGCATTTCTGTATTGCATAGCATTTGTTCTTGAGGCATGGGATCAATGCATTTCGGTGGCTCGGGTTTCATTTTTAGTGCAAGAGACTGAACAACGAGTATTAGAGGCTCCAGCATTTGCTTTTCCCAGCGATCGAGCGGTCGATTTTATTTTATTTTACAGGATATGTTCAGATCAAAAGACAACATTCAGGCTATATCAAGTATTCTCACAGTTTGAATATTCAAGAACAAGTTTCAGAAGCTTAACAAAGCTCAAAACGATTGAAAACAGACCATTGTGCAGGTTTCCCTCCAAAAGGCACCAAATTCAAATTTTTGAAGGTGTTAATCGATTAACCAATTGGTTAACCGATTAACCAAGTCAAAAACAGGTCAAATTCAAATATTCAAGGGTGTTAATCGATTAACCACATGGTTAACCGATTAACCAGTGCAAATTTTTGCTCTGCACATGAATTTTCAAGTGAATTCACTTTAGGGTCCATTTTGATCATTCTTGAAGTTGATTTTACACTAAGGGAAGGATCTATAACGATTTCAAATTTTGGTTAACTTTCAAATCATTTCAAATTCCTTCCAAATTCCCAAATTCCATGCCATTTTTCACAAACCACATTCCAAACCTCATTTAGATCCTAACCTAAGGGATATTTAAATGATCTACTCCAAACCTCACACATCTAATCCTCATAATTTCATTCTCACCTCAGAATTCACTCTCACTCTCTCAATTTGCTCTCAACTTTTCATTCCCAAAACCTCTTCCAAAGCTCTTCTCACCTTGAATTCTTTGATTCTCCATTGGAATCATTGATCTCTAAGAGCTAAACCTTCATCTTTCATCATCATCATCTCCATTTTTCCATTCAATTTTCGTGCAAGTTTGGATCTGAATTTTGGAGTTGGTTTGGAGTAGCTTATTTGAGTGGATCTTGCTTAATACTGGTTGATCATCACTTCTACTACAATAATACATTCGGATCTTGAAGGAATTCCAGATTTCTAGCTTGGATCTTCTCAATTGGAGTTGAATCAACATTAACCGAAGCAATTCTCCGCTTCGTAAGTTGGAATTCTAGATCCATTATTGTTGTTGCACCCCAAATTTTGACCCCTTAGATTCTCATTATCATTTTTAGGATCATACTCATGGATTACCTAACCTTAACCCAGTGCAAGTTTGTCTTTGTCAAGCTACAGATGAATCAGGGTTGTGTACAGTCAAATCGAAGCTTCAGGGTTTGTGATCAATCCAAGTTTTAGGCTAATTCAATCATGAAACAAGATCAAGGGTACCATATGATGGCAATTGAGAATCCAACTTGAAGTTATCACTCCAGAATCAAGAACAGTGCAGCCCAGGAGCCCTGATTAGGGTTTTTGACTAGTAAAAGTCAACTGTAGTTTGACTTTGGTGTTGGAAGGTGTTTTAATGGTGGTATTATGATCCATGAAGTTTATATAGCTTAATAAAGTTCATTCAAGAAGTATCAAAATCTCAGGAGGTCCAGAGCATCAACAGTCGACTCGGTAGCCACCGATCGATCGTTTGGTTGACCGAAACATCAACCCTCCAAATTTAAGGAATTGGACTTCAAAGTGTAAATCAAAAATGTTACTTATGTCATTTTGCACTTGCATATCAATTTTCATGAGCATTGGAGCAAGGATGAGGAAGTAATCGAAAAATCGGGAAATTAGGGTTTTGAAAGGGGCTAAACCATAACTCCTTAACAACACATCAAAATGAAGTGGTTCAAAGCTCATTAGAAAGCTCTTGACAAATCCTATAAAAGTCCCTAAGTGGTCCATGATCAGAAAATTCATAGGTTTGGAGTTTTGACCAAATTCATTTTGAGAAGGGAAAAAGACTTCGAAAAATCTCACTTTCAAGCTAATTTTTTAGCAACTTTGAGAGGTCTTTTGGCCAAGTTACTTTGAGAATTTGAAACTCATGAAAACATGAATGTTTTAGAGATATTTGAGAACTTTCTAAAAAGTACTAGAACATCTCAAAAGGATTTGTGAGCTGAGAGTTATGGATTTGGCAAGTTGGTGTTTTCACACTTGAGTCCCACATTGACAAACTTTCAAAAATCATTCCTTTGATCAATTGGGCCAATCTCAGCTTTTGAAACATGTTTTATATGATATTTAGAAACTTTGTAGCATGGAAATACAATGAAAATGCATAGGAAAGTGAATTTGCCAAGTTTGCAAGTGGGCTTGCAAGTGGCCTTACAACTTGAATTTGAAATCAATGACAAGCATGAGGTGGAAAGTAGAATCAGATACAGCCATCAACCTATGCCTTCTAGCCTGGTTTTAGCCACTTCAAACTCATCATGAAGCCTGACTTAAGCTTACCTATCATCCAAGAAAGCTCTTTTTGAGATTGGATTCAAAAAATGAAAACCTTTCCTTCTTAAGAAGGAAATCTCCAAATCAGCCCACTACCCCCATTTGCGTATAAATAGAGGCACTCCCACCTCATACCATACACAAGAGATCTTCTGAAAACCAGAGAAAGATCAAGCTCCCACCTTTTCACACTTTTCTTTAAAATCACCAAGTTCACAAAATTGCCAAAAAGCTTCAAAATCTGCCTTGCTACAATTGCTGCCAAAACCATTTCTCCACACTCAAACACGCCAAACATCATACCCACAATCCATAAATATGATATATAAGGTATTCCAACCATTGAACCACTCAAAAACCTCATTCTCCAAAAAGTCAACTTCCATACCAAGTTACTTTGACCACAATACACAAAATCAGTCAAAACTTGTTCTAGACATTTTCTTGATGTTCTAATCACTCAAAGACCTCACATATAGCATTTCTCAATTGTCTAAAGTATTAAGGATCATTGGTGGAGTTTATTTCTCCAACTGTCTTGAAGTTTGCATTCTTGCTTCAAAAAGAAGAAACCTCCAAAGCTAGGTACATTTGAAGTTTTCTCTGGGTTTCTTATTGATCAAACCTGCTCAACACAGTCTACTAGAGGTATGTAGACACTCCATCTTTGCTTTAAACCATAATTTCATATTTTGGCATTTTGAGTACATTATGTTGAAAATGTGTCATGTGTATGTCTTGTATCAAAATTCTGTCATGAACATACCAGTTGTGATCTCAGGCCTTGAGGTGTCTAAGTTTGTGCTCAAATTCATCCAACATCATGTATCCAATATGTGTGTGAAATAAACTTGATCAAAGTTTGCTTAGAATGTTGAACTGCACTTTTTCATATTGCATCAAAATATTAAAACTTGCAACTCCACCCTCATTTTTCATAACAGTCCTCTCTTAGCTTCAAATTGTGTTTGAACTCATTCAATATCATGTATGTGTGGTGTGTATATGGTTGGTTCAGTCTAAAAATGTTTGGAATTGAATTTGAACATCTTCATGCATTTCACAACCTAACTTTGCAACTTGACAGCCAATTTTCACTTCAGCATGATTTGAAATCCATTTTATGTTTAAACACACTTATCTTCATATATATGACTTGTGTACATGGCTAGATTGATCTATATGTGACTAGAATAAAAAATGAGCATCATGATGCTTCTCACTTGTCAAAACTTGCACTTTGATCACCACTTTTCATGTCAGCCTGTTTTGAGCCATACCTTCTATTTGAATTCATCCTATAACATGTTTTCAATGTGTGTAAATGACTTATTTGGTCAATTTGTGCATAAGAACTGAATTGGTCATTCAACTTGCATTTAAGAGCATGATTTTGCATTTAACTCACCAAATTTCATATCAGCCCTGTTTGAACCATTTTTCTTGCATGAACTCACTTGTTTGCATATATGAGAGATGTGTATGTGATTCATATGATCAAAATGTGCTTGAATCTGGTTTTGAACATCCTACTGCATCATCATAATACCAATTTGCAACTCAAAACTCATTCTTCATCACAGTCTGTTTAGGCTCCATCTTTGTGGTCAAAGTCATCCATTATCATGTTTACAATGTGTTCATGTGGCTTATTGGATCAAAGCATGCCTAGAGCTTGAATTGGACATCATCATGCATCATATTCACAACAACTTGCAACTTGAACACATTTTTTCACAACTGTTTGTTTTCAACCTGAATTTGTGGTTAGAATCATTCATTATCATTTTTGTGTTGTGTGTACATGATTGCATTGAGTTAAAACTGACTGTGGCATGACCTACCTCTCAAAATGCATTCCAAACTTCAAAAATGCAAGTGCTATCGGGTTTTAAAATGGAGTAGGAATTTCAAAAATCTAAAAATGCTATCTTGTTCCTTGTGAAATTTCACATGATTTAGACTAAAATTTCACCCAAATCCATGGAAAATTGAAGAAGTTGTGACCAAAATGTAAAACTCGTTTTGATGAGTGTTTTGGCTTGCCCAACTGCCTTGAATACACGCCCTATATGTTTATGGGGTGGCATTTGTACTTGGATGTACAGCCACCCCAGTGGTAACCAACTTGTCACCTAAGCGCCTTGTACCAGCTGAACCTGGGTTCGACCCCTGAGGAGGGCAACCCTTTTGTCAATTTTTGCCATTTTTCAACCAAACTTCAAAAAAACATATCTCCCTCATTTTTAATCATTTTGCATCCATTCTTTTTGCATTGTGTTTGTTTTTATGTCTATTTTATGTAGTATTTTAAAATTCCATGTTTGCCTAATTTTTCATCCCTTTTGACTACTTGCAAGTTAAAGTGCATTTTGTAACCGTTTCCATATATGCAGATGAATTTCCCTCTTGTTATACTTGTGAATGACATGATATTTGATTGCCCCCTTTTCCTTAATGTTATTCAACATGCTAGGATTTTATTTTGGTTGTTACCATGTTCATCTTGCTTCCTCTGAGGAATTTACTTGAGTTTGATCTGCTATCGCAGTCCTTGCTTAATCAGTTGCTTTGATTGTCATCAATGCATATCTTGTGTTTATCTTTAACATGTTCACTTAATGGTTGTCACCATGCTTCTATCTTCATCATACCTAGCACTTTGTTAATTGTTTTTCTTTTCCCAAGTGATGAAGCTTGTTAGCTCTCATCCCAGTTGCCTCCCCACTCTCTTTCCAAAGGAAAAAGTCTTTCCCATGACCCCTGTGTCATGAATAATTCATTCACCATCCCTTGACTTTGTTAAGTCACTTTAACCTTAGTTTAGAAGCCATTAGACTCTGCTTTAAGTCTAAAAAATCCACATGTACTAGGAGTGTTCTTCAACTAGAATCCTAGGATAGAGTTTCTCAACTCTATGTAAGAATCATCATCATGGTTTCTTACTTCCCCTTTTGAATGTTACAATTTAGATTAGGGAGTTTTGTCAAACTCCACACAAACATTGTCATGTTTGTTCCCCCTTGAACCTTGATCCTAATCAAGTGTTCTTCATCCCTTGTGAGGTGAACTATGATTGCTCTAATTCTATCCTAGTTAGGATACGTAGGCAGAAGACGCGACGTCTTTGCGAGCAAACTTAGTGTATATAACTTTAGGTTTCAACTTATACCTTTTCCCAATCTATAGCACATTTCACAAACTTAGCACGTAATCAAACAAAAGGTTCCTGTAGAGTACTATAGATGCTTAGGGTGCTAACACCTTCCCTAGGTATAACCAACCCCCGATCCCTGAATCTCTTAGCGTTGTCGTTACATCGCGAAAAGGGTTTTTCTTTCTTTAGACCTTTCCTTTGGATAAATTAAAGTTCGGTTGTAAAAGAATTAAGATTCAAGTTAATTTAATAGCTTGATATCCAATTTTCACCGCAACAGAAATGGCGACTTCATTGGGGACTGTTGCTTTGAGGGTTTATCCTATCTTGTTTGAATACTTGCTACTTGTAAATATGTATATATGTGCCCTGTTGGATCTTGGGAACTTTGAGTGGTAAGGCAACACTATACCCGTGTTTGAGCATACTTATGATAGGATGGAGGTATATTCAAGAAGGCTTATAGGGAGTTGATTCCCGACCAAGCTGACTTGAGAAAACCACCGCTCAGTAGAGGCCCTTCTGAGAGTTAGTATTGTTGATCGAGTATTCGTGAAAACAATGCAACTTTCTACATGGGAGCCCGTGATACTGAGAACGTTTAGATTACCTTTTCCCCCACTATGGCTTTATTAGGATGTAGTGCGATGGCTATAAGGAAGTAATTCCGAAATAGTTGATACGCGATACTACACTTAGACGAGACTCTCTTGAGAATATTGTCGACCACCAAGTATTTGGGAAATTGATAATATCCGAAAGATGGGCCGAGGACTCTGGGAACCTTTTTAGCACCTTGTTCTACAGTTTTTGAAAGCCTTAGTCCATACCTTTGGGATGGGTAGACCTTGGCTCCACGCTCATGTTCTCCCTAAACCTTTGTCTGTGTACCAATGTGTATATGTGTATCTGTGCTTACTTGTGTTTATGCATTCATGCATTCATGAGCATCATGGCATAAAAAAAAATTTCATGGAACTCAGATTTTTGTTTGTAAACATTAGGATCATCATGGATAGTGGAAAAAAGAAAACTATGAAGTACACTTACAAAAGCCCTAACTTGGATGACATAGAGAGGTTGAGCACTTTGATAACAGATCCAGAAGGATTCAAGAGCAGGTATGGGAACTTATTGTCATTGTTAAGGGTAAAGAAGAAGATGGATCTGGGACTTCTCTCCACACTTCTCCAGTTTTATGATCCGCTCTACCATTGTTTCACTTTTCCTGATTATCAACTAGTACCTACACTTGAGGAATATTCTTGCTTGATTAGTTTGCCTATTCTTGAAGACTCTCCTTTTCCAATCATGGAGAGGGACCCTAAGGAGGAAGAAATTGCTAAAGCTACACGTTTGGGATTGGTGGATATTCAGAAAAATATGGCTACACTATGCCAAAAAAGACCTTTAGCAGCGCTTTTTTTTGCCTTTAGCAGCGCTTTAAAGCGCTGCCAAAAGTGGCGCTGCTAAAGGTAAAGGCAGCGCTTTTTTTCATGGAAAAAGCGCTGCTAAAGCCTCCTTTCAGCAGCACCTTTAGCAGCGCTTTTTTAGCCCTTTAGCAGCGCTTTTATAAGCGTTGCATATTTCCCCCAACCATCCCCCCCTTTAGCAGCACTTTCACAAAGCGCTGTCTTAGACCCCACCTTTAGCAGCGCTTTTAGAAAGCGCTTCCATAGCCCACCCTTTAGCAGCGCTTTTTACAAGCGCTGTCTTAGACCCCCCTTCCAAACCTATAGCAGCGCTTTTATAGCGTAATATTTGTGACCTTTAGCAGCGCTTTTTTGTAAAAGCGCTGTCTAATGTCTTAGATTTTAAATTTTTTTTTTAAATATTCACCCTGTTTTGTATATTTACCAACAACCTGCTTATATTACACAAACCTGCTTATAATTCAGGCCTTTATTTCAACACTTTGGCCTTATATATACAATTCAAAACTTTGCCCTTAAATATACAATTCAAACTTTAATTTGGCCTTATATATACATTTCAAAACTTTGGATACATTGTAACTCATCACTTTGTTCATAAACATTTTAATATACACATAAACCTGTTTAAATATGTTACAACAAAATTCGATCCTCAGAATTACAACAACACAAATACATTCAATTTACATATAATTACAAGTCTTCCAATCCGATAACTCTATACAATTCTCAATCCAATAATAGATTGACACCATTCCTCTTTAATTTCTTCCAATTTTGCTTTCGTGTAAGTAGCACACTTGAATTCATCAAAATACTACATAATATAATATATCGAATAAGATTTAATTTTAAAACTAATTACTCAGATGAAGTATCGGATAATTTCCCTCATAAAGCGCAATACAAAATATCCACAGTCAATACCATTGCGCTGCCGAGGACACTGTAAATGGAAAAAAAAAACGAACATTTATCAGGATATATAGTTTAAATAGTTTTATCAAGTAGAACCACTATAATAGTCAAACATGTGAAAATATACCTCCACTCTGATCCAGTTGATGTTGTTAGCCTTGCTTTTTGGCACCGCTGCATCTCTTTGTGCTCTGAATATTTGTATAACTCTAACATAATATAAACGCATATTTAGAACAATGTCACATAATAAATAAAGATATATAATTAAATACAACAATATATTTCATCACTTACGTATCAACAAAGTTCCTCAGATTTTCATATTTTGTTGTATCGTCATCCAATGAATCTATATAATACACTATTTCTTTCGTCGGATTAATCACAATCAACAACCAATGTCCACTATAAAATAAGACAACAGTTTAGACGAAAATGTTATATAGAAAGGGAAAAATCGAACAATTATAATAAATGAATTTAGAATAAAATCTAACCCATGGCCAGTATTATATGGCAACAAGAACAACTTCTCCGTAGTCGCGCGCATAAATCTCTGCACTGTGTACTCTTTGACTGTATCCGGTGTCTGGTCTATTATACGTGAGTTGATACAGCTAGCAGATAAGAATGCGAATATTGAAGTCAATTCATTCGGGACCAATAACTTGTCATACAAGAACCTAAAAAAACATAATCAACATTAGAATATTCAGTTAAACGAGCAAATTTTAAAATGTTCAATTATTTAATTAAAATGGATCGAAGTACCTGATGTATGAATGCATAACACTGACGCCCAATTTAGAATGGTTGAAAACCTGATCAAAATCCTCCTTAGCAATTGTTTCGGGATATTCAAAACCGAAAATACTTGCCTCCATGTGTATTTGACGGATGCCACCCTCAGGCACATCTGATGTTCCGACATATGTTTCAAGGCACATCCTAAATCGAGGAACAAATGCTTTTTTGGGAACCTTGGAAGTTTCAGGCATCTTACCCTTGCTGACTTGTTGCGACTGCTGATCATGAACCTAAAAGTCATATATAAGTTCAGTAATAAATGTATAACAAGATAGTCATGTAACTGTAGTAGTACCTGTTTCTTTGATGCAACTGAATCGGTATCCCGCACAATAATTCTATCATCTTTTGATTTGGATTTTGTAGGAGTCTAAGATCATCATGTAAATAAGAAAATGTAGATGTAAGAATAACTTTCATGTATGAATCATAAAACATTTGAGTATTAAAAGGTTCAACCTACCTCATCATCTATGCAAATCAGATTTTCCGGCCATGCCACATACGCTCCTATTGCGTCTCCCACCACTGTTGCGCCTGAAATATCATTTGGTATAGGTAACAACGCACTCCCCTCTAATGCAATATCAATAGATACTTTCAAAAATCCAGAAGGGAGCAGTTTATGGTGAAGTAAGTCTCCCAGAAAGTTATGCACCTTTCCCTTGCCAACCATTCGATGAGTAGGTGATGATAAATATAGCCGGCAAAGTGAAATGCTCTAAACAAATAATGATCAGTTAATGTGTTAATTAAGTAAATTGTGCTAAATTAATTTCAATGTAATATATACAATTACCTCTGGAAGCTTCTGCGGACAACCGATACTATCTTTGTCACTAGTAGCTTTACCCTCTGGAGCGCATCTTTCCGACATGTATCTCTCCTTATCCTTCTGTAATTCACGGATTTGCGCTTTCAATTCCTCCAAAGTATCCATCACTTCTTTATTGGTTGGATTTTTTTTCTTTAGCTGCTTATACAGTTTAGATGGAGTGACACCAAATCCCTTACCCATCACACGCCCAGAATACTCAGGAATATTCAGCACCCGGCTCAGTAAGCTCCTGCAATCATCATCCTCGGCGAGAGTTATGGTCTGAGATAGAGTCTCCTGAAATATAGATAAAAACATATATAAATACATTATACACTTCTGATCAGTTACTGACAAAGATAACGTTGTACTTACACATTGTTCAAAGACTTGTTGAACTTCTTCCTGAACGACTCCATCTCGCCCCACACGGGCAGCCTTCCATACAACATGGTCCGGAAGAGATGTCGCATCACTCTTATCCTCTTCCAACTACGCATTAAGACGGATAATAAAGCATTATATCGTATTATATATACTTACTATTTTTTGTAAATATATCATATTAAAGCATTTATATGTACTTACTAATTTTTGTTCTATCGTGCATATCCCAAACGGCCCTTTCTGTATGGATATGCGGGATTTGATGCCCGTTGACGATTTACGGCACTAACAACCTGAAAAAACAAGTTTATCAGAACTCTGGTGGAAGAAGTATATATACTATACATAGTTCATGATAAGTTGTACTTACTTCAAATTCTTTTGTTCTTCGCTTTGCAACAAACGTCTCCCATTCTTCCTCCAAAATCAAATCCGCGTACTTCATTGGACGCTCCGAGTCAACAAAGTTTCCTTCAGAATCTTTTAGAAACTTGTTTGTTAAAAATGCTCTAAATCCCCTCAAGCGTTTTCCGGCCAATTGAATACAATATTTTCTCCTACGATCTTCAATATTGAAAGATCTCTGCAAACAAACACACATACATATAACTAGTTAGTATAATTAATTTAAAGACGTAAATGTCAACATAATTAAAAATAATCAAATATTATACCTGAATCTCGGTCAAAATCTTATCTTTAGCCGGTTATAATGAAACAATTCTCCAATTATCGCAAGTAATCGGAACTTGCGAACGTACAAGTGCTCCGATGTAACTTGTTAGCAACGAACTGTTAGGCTCAACTAACTGATCTCTTTCATTCCAATGGACATCATACTTTACTCCTTTATCTCTCGCACGGATGATTTTTTTCATAATTGTTATGCCTCTTTTAATATCGCCTTCCATGTCTTTTGTTGTTTGTTTTCCATCATGTGATGTTTCCTCGTTGCTGGCCATAATATATATACCTGTAATTCAGAAAAACCAAAGTATCAAATGAATGACATGCAAATATGTAAATTACAAATATATACATAACAAATGTGTAAATAAGAAAAACATGGTATAAATAAGAAATAATATGTTACAAGTACCTTTAACATCTCTTTCTTTTTTTCGTTGTAACGGGGTTTACTTGTCTCTTAACAACACGGACAGATGGTTTGATCCAAATTCCCTTGTTATGATCATTTCTAATATATGATTCGTCCGCTCTAATATTCTCATCTGGATCATCTATAATATAAGATTCATTCTCAACATAAACATCCCCCTTTTCTCCAATGTTATCATCAATTACTTTATTGGAAAAAAGAACTATAGACCATTTCGTACTTGTCGGATCAGTGACATAGAACACTTGTTTAGCTTGCGTGGCTAGAATAAAAGGCTCATCTTTGTACCCCACCTTATTAAGATCCACTTTCAGAAAACCTGATTTATCCATTTGTATGCCACTATTATTTTCAACCCACTTGCATCCAAAGATAGGAATCTGAAACTTCTCATAATCAAACACCCAAATGCGCTTGATAACCCCATAACACGAGGAAATGTGCATTGCTCTGGCAAGCACGGTGACACCACTATTTTGCATTGTACTTTTATCATCTTGTTCCTTGGTATAAAATGTGTATCCATTAATTGCATATGCGCTATAAGAAAACACATGCAAACTTGGACCATATACTAAACATCTCAACCTTTCTGTTATTGAAGCGGGATTAGAATAAAACTTTGAAAAAATACGCTCCTTGAACCATGTTATAAAACTTCGATTGTGCTCACGTACTATCCAATTTTCATTTCTATTCAGATTTAAACCTCGGAGAACGTCCTTGTGCATTTCAACATACGGCTCAACCTCAATGTCATTGTACAGAACATACAAATGCACTTTCTCCCGTTCATCCCTTGAAACTGTCACAACTTTATTTCCAATTAACTGTTTACCATCTATTTTTTCAACAACATGAGATTTTGGGAGGCCAATGGATTGAACGTTGGACAAATATTCAGTACAAAACTCAATAGCTTCTTCAACAATGTATCGTTCAACAATACATCCCTCTGGTCGACTTCGGTTTTTCACATACCCTTTCAATATTTTCATATAACGTTCAACAGGGTACATCCATCTCATATAGGCAGGTCCACACAGTGGTGTCTCTTTCACAAGATGAACAACTAGATGTACCATTATGTCAAAAAATGATGGAGGAAAATACATTTCAAGCTCGCACAAAGTAATAACTATTTCTCTTTGCAATGTTGGTAAGATCGCAGGATCTATCACCTTACTACAGATTGACCTAAAGAAAAAACACAATTTAGTTATTGCGCCTCTCACTTTTTCTGGAAAAATAGAACGTATACCTATTGGTAGAAAGTGTTCCATTATAACATGGCAATCATGTGTCTTTAAACTTTTTAACTTGAGGTCTTTCATAGAAACAAGTCTTCTAATATCTGAAGAGTATCCTTCTGGAACTTTAACTTCACTCAGAAACTTACACGATATCTTTTTCTCCTTTCTAGATAAAGTATAAGCAGCAGGTGGTAGATATGTGCGGTTTCCTTTCTTCAAGGGTCCTAATTCATTTCCTATTCCCATTGCTACCAAGTTCTTTCTTGCTTTAAGGTCATCCTTAGACTTTCCTTGTATATTGAGTAACGTACCAATAACACTATCAAATACATTTTTTTTCAATATGCATAACATCAAGAAAATGTCTTACATACAACGACTTCCAATACGGCAACTCAAACAAAATTGACCTCTTCTTCCACCCACGCGTGACAATCATATGAGCAAAAGGCTTGCCAAACTTAGTACTCACATCTTTCACCTTTTCAAAAATTTGTTTGCCGGTCAATGTAGGTGGAGCTTTACGTTGTTCTGAATTTCCATTGAATGCTTTTCTCCACCCACGGTAGTGATGACTAGAATTTAAGAATCTACGATGACCAAGAAAGACATTCTTCTGACCAAATTCCAACCGCGTCCAATCTGTGTTTTCTTCACAGATAGGACACGCACATTGACCTTTAATGCTATACCCCGATAGATTTCCGTATGCTGGGAAATCATTAATTGTGCCAAACAACATCGCCCTCAAATTGAAACTTTCTTTCCTATATCCATCATAAACCTCCACACCGTTCTCCCACAAACTCTTTAAGTCTTTGATTAGAGATGTCAGGTATACGTCTATGTCATTCCCTGGTTGTTTAGGGCCAGAAATTAACATAGATAACATCATGTACTTACGCTTCATACATAGCCATGGAGGTAGGTTATAAATCATAATAATTACAGGCTAGGTGGAATGTGAGATACTCTGCAGACCATACGGATTCATTCCATCAGTCGATAATGCCAAGCGAAGGTTTCTAGCTTCTTCTCCAAAATCAGGATAATCATTACCAATTTTCATCCACTGTGGTGAATCTGCCGGATGTCGATACTTCCCATCTACAATTCTATCATCTGCATGCCAAGTCAGGTGTTTTGCATCTGTTTCACTACGAAACATGCGTCTGAATCTCAGAATTATAGGAAAATACCATAATACTTTTGCTGGTGACAATTTTTTCTTATACTGAGATACACCGCATTTAGGACACTCGTTTAATGATGCATATTCATTTCGAAACAAAATGAAATCATTTGGACAAGCATGTATCTTATCATAGCTCATGCCAATAGAGCATAACATTTTTTAGCTTCATAGGTTCGATTGGGAAGAATATTATCCTCCGGAAGCATCTCTTGAAGTAGGGCTAACAACTCTGTGAAACTTTTATCCGACCATCCATTACCCGCCTTTAAATTGTACAACTTTAATACCACGGACAATCTTGTGAAAGTAGTGCAACCTTTAAACAACGGTTTCTCTGCATCGCTTACCAACCTCTCAAACATCTTGGGACAACCTTGAAGTTCTTCTTCAAGTGCTTCTGCAATCTCTTCGACTCGATCACAATCATATGTATCCCTGCCATTGTCCTTTGAAGCACATGTCGTATTATTCTGGGGTTCAACATTCTCGTTACTTATCTCACCATGTAATGTCCAACATGTGTAACTTCGATCAATTCCATGTCTCATTAAATGAGATTCCAACTGAACAGCGTCAACTCGACGCCCACAAAATCATCCTAAGCAAGGACATGTGATCCTACTGGGGTCTTTGGCATGTTCAACAGCAAACTTAACGAACTTCGATACCCCATTCTCGTACTCTTTTGACAATCGATTACCAGACATCCATTTTTTATCCATACTAATTGAGTAATCTACACTAAACTATAAAAGTTAAACAAAACAGAGAATACCTGTAAGGAAATCACAAACTTCTAAGAATGCTACGCAATAGGATGCTTGGAAACGATCACAGCTTTGCTCTTCACAGGTAACCCCTATAGCAGACAAAATATAAATTTTATTAAAATCATATTAATAATTAACCAAGAAAAAAATACTAGATAATCCACCAAAACAAATCATATTAAAAATACTAGATAATCCTTAAACCAAAATGACACCCTTACTAAACATTGAGAAATCCTAACTAAACATATAAAACCATTCTCCATTTGTACAACTTTTACAAACTATCTTCACTTTTTTTATTCTATTCATCTCTCACTATCGACTAACCTTCAATATTTCACTATCGTAGTGTATTGGTTCTATTCACCTTGTTTCTAATTGTACTCTTGTTCTGAATTTATCAGTACATTGAATCAAAATATATAAAAACAACAAACAGTTCCCAGGGCAATTCATTAGTTTCAATGCAAACTCTTGTTTGTCAATCTAAAACATACAAAATATCCGTAACAATGACAGAGAGACTTAACATGTAGATTAAAATACCAAATATATAACATGCAACAGAGAGACTTAACATGTAGATATCCATACAAAAAGATGACAGAAAATGACTTAACTTGATTGCATTCAAATAATAAAAACATATTCAGTTTGTCTTAAAGATTACAGCAACAATGGTGAAAATATACGTAAAAAAGAAAATTAGAGTAAAACTTCAAATACCGTAACAATGGCGGAAATGCAATGTAGACGAGCAGAGGGACGGTAAACGGCTGCGAAATGCAACAGAGGAGGGCGACGGTTGGACGGACGGCGACGGTTAGACGGCAACGGTGGTTTATAGGGCAACGCTCTTTGTTCGCCAGAGAAAAAGAAAGAAAGCAACGTAAAATGACTATTCTGTTTCTCATAAAAATTCTGGTGGGTATTTTAAATTAATTCTAATAAACCTATAGCAACGCTTTTTAATAGCTTTAGCAGCGCTTTAAAAAGCGCTCTCAAAGACCTTCTAATGTAACCCATATAGCAGCGCTTTATGGAAAAGCGCTCTCGTAGACCATACCTACAACAGCGCTTTAGAAAAGCGCTGTCTTTGGGTTGTCTTAGACCCCCCATTTGGCAGCGCTTTTTGGAAGCGCTGCCTTAGGACCCCCCCTTTAGCAGCGCTTTTTAAAAAGCGCTGTCTTTGGGCTGTCTTAGACCCCCCTTTTAGCAGCGCTTTTTAGAAGCGTTGTCTTAGGACCCCCATTTAGCAGCGCTTTCTGAGAAAGCGCTGTCTTTGGTTATCAATTTTTTTCATTTTTTTTATTCCTCTTTAGCAGCGCTTTTTCTAAAAGCGCTGTCTTTGTATGCGCTGCTAAATGTCATTTCTGGCATAGTGCTACTAAAGGAGGAGTTTTTGGTTTGACTGCAGAGTTCTTGATTAGGAAAGCCCAATACTATGATGATCATTTGAGTATGGATGCATTCGAGGCTATCCTTGCCTTGCTCATTTATGAGATCTTCTTGTTTCCAAGTTTTGATAATTTTGTGGATCTCAACGCCATTAAGATTTTCTTGAAGAAAAACCTTGTGCCTACTTTACTAGCTAACGCCTATCATTCCGTTCATATGAGGAATCTTCATAAAGGAGGAATGGTTACCTGTTGTGTCCCCTTACTATATAAGTGGTTTATTTCTCACTTACCTAAGGCTCATGCTTTTTGGAAGGAAGGTTGGTGGTCTCAGAAGGTTATGGCTCTTACTCACTCTGATATTGATTGGTACAGCCATAATTACGATGGGATAAAGATCATTGACAGTTGTGGAAGTTTTGGAAACGTACCTCTTCTTGGTACAAATGGAGGAATCAGTTACAACCCTGTTCTCGCTCGCCGACAGCTTAGATATCCTTTGAAAGACAAACCCAATAGCGCTCATGTGGAGAATATTTTCTTTAAAGGGGAATCATAATTAAGAAAAGAGATCCTAAAAGCTTGGGGTCATGTGCATAAGAAAGGAAAGGAAGACTTAGGGAAACCTAATTGCATCTCTCTCGAGCCTTATCTCCAATGGGTCCGAAAGAGAGCTATTCAGCTGAAGATGCCTTATCCTCAGCAGGAACCCATGGTTTTGAAAGAGGAACCCCCATTAATCTTTATGTCTAAAGAGGAGAAGTTGAAGATTGCTTTGAAAAAATCACAACAAACTGAAGTAGCCTGGAGGTACAAGTACCAAGTGTCCGTGGAAGAAAATAATGAACTCCGTAGACAACTTTAGATGAAGGATGAAGAAGTGATTGCTTGTAAGAAAAGGAAGGCGCAAGAAGATTTATTTTATTCCAGCCATCAGTCAACTCCATGGAAGTTAATGGTAGACAAGCTCATTCTTGAGAAGACTCAGATAGAAGCAGAACTCAAGAAGATCAAAGCAATAAAGGACTTTCGTTAGAATATCTTTAGCTCTATGTTTAGGACTTTTTGAAAGATGTACTATTTTGTAATTCAAAACTTGAAAATCAATGAAATGAAATGATGTTTCGATGTTTACAAAATATGAGTTCCATAAAACCTTTGCATTTGCATTCTCATTAATTAATCATTCAAGGAACTAAAGATTGTTTTGCAGATATTATAGGATGGATTCTGGAAAGAAAGCAGAGATTGTGTTCCAAAGACCAAAATTGGAGAACTTGAAGAAACTGGGAAGTTTAGTAGAAGACCCTGAGGCATTCAGAGAGAAGTATAGGAATATGCTGTCTTTACTAGAAGTTCAAGTATATGAAGAGATGTTGTCCGCACTCGTGCAGTTCTATGATTCAACCTATCACTGTTTCACATTTCCAGATTATCAGTTGCTGCCAACCTTGGAAGAATATTCTGCCCTGATGGGAGTAGGCGTCACTCCTAGACCATTTTCTGGAAGAGAAGGGACTCCTAATGAAAGAACAGTTGCAGAGGCCACGTATTTGGAGGTGGACGAAGTACGATCTCATATGATTGCTAAGGAAGGGTTGTATGGATTTCTAGCTATGTTCCTGTATGAAAAAGGTCAAAGTTATGCCTTGTCAAAAAATTCTGAAGAATTTGAGGCCATCCTGGTTTTACTAATCTACGAATTGTTCCTATTCCCAACTGCTAATGATTTTGTAGACGCAAATGCAATCAACCTCTTCATAATCAAGAATCATGTACCTACCTTGTTGGCTGATGTGTACTTTTCTATCCACTGTAGGAACCGTTATGGAGTGGTTCAGGTTGAGTGTTGCACCGTTCTCTTGCACAAGTAGTTTATTTCACACTTGCCAAGAATTCCAGCCCTCTGGGATAAGCAAAATGGGCTCTCATGGGTTAAAAAACTGTTGTTACTCAAACACTTAGATATTAAGTGGTATGACCCTATGTATGGGGGGATTGCCATGATCCAAAGCTGTGGGGATTTCCCGAATGTACCGCTTATCAGCGTTAATGGTTGCATCAGCTATAATCCTATTTTAGCTCGTCGCCAGTTTGGGCACCCAATGGAGAATGAACCAGACCCAGACCTTTTGAGAAGCTTCTACATTGAAGAGGGGAAGAATCCCGCTTATAGGGCTCGAATTGTGTATGCTTGACGTTATGTCCACACGAGGGGAGTAACTACCCTAGGTTACCACGACACTACTATTTCAGAATCTTACTTATCATGGGTAAAAGAAGCAGCATTGAAGATGTTCTATACTCGCTTTGAGCCTGACTCACCCAAACCTACTCTCGTAGAAGAATTGAATGCTGCTTTGGCAAAAGCTGAAAAAGAAGGAAAGGCTTGGAGGGATAAGTATTTCAAGGCTATGCAAGAGAAGGAAGAACTTCAAGAGTTGATCCGTCAAAGTGGAAAGAAGAGTCAGCCAGAAGACGAAGGGCCCTCCAACCAGAAGATCTAAAATCCTTTTGTGTTCCGTTAAAGACTTGTATTTCAGTTTCAGAATCGTTGTTGTAAAACTCTCAGTTATTAATCTATGAAGACTTTGAATTTGCTTATTTCCCATTGTTATAATTTTTGCAAATGTTTCTTTGGATTCCTTGAATGATTAATTTTACATTGTTGCATTTTGCATTCATAAGCATTGCATGTGCATGTTCTTGTGTTGTGTCTCATCTCGCTGTCTTGTCTCCAGAAAGAATCACACTAAATCCTCAACACCGATACAACACCCGAGCCCAAGCTCGCCTAAGAATGGAAGGACAGAATTTGTATGTAGACAGGATTGATAATGAACTCGGAGAGCTACGAGGAGGCATGGGGAAGATCATGGAAGCCCTACAAGTCATTCGTGCAAAGTTGGACACTCAGCCACTGTTGTTTCTGAAATCACTGGCATAGTTGTGGAGCCGATCCCAACGGTAGTCACTGTTGCAAATGTTCCACCATATGGGTTACCGCCTGGCTTTGTACCTCCACCAGCCGTCAGTCAACAAGTAGTTCCCCTAGGGGCAGAATTTCCTCAAGTTATTCCTACTTACACTCAGCCTTCTGTTCTGACTCAAGCGCGCCCTGTTTTTCATAATCCTCCACAAATGTACGAAGGTCTTGATGGGTATGAAGAGGAGAGTGGACGACATGATAAGTTGAAAGAAAGTGTAAAGACTATAAGCAGGAAAATCAGAGCAATGGAAGGGAATGACATCTTTGGTACTTATGCCAGAGATATGTGCTTAGTGTCTGGATTGGTAATTCCGCCGAAACTCAAAGTTCCCAATTTTGATCAGTATTTTGGTGCTACTTGTCCTCAGACGCATCTGATTATGTATTACCGAAGAATGGTCGCTCATGTAGAAGATGACAAGTTGATGAATCACTGTTTCCAGGATATTTTGAAAGGAGCTCCTGCTAAATGGTATTTGGGTTTGGATCAGTCTCGTATTCCTAGTTTCCAAGACTTGGCCGATGCTTTTGTAAAACATTACAAGTACAACATGGATTTAGCCCCTGATAGAAGACAGTTACTGAGTATGTCGCAGAAGAGTTCGGAATCTTTCAAAGAATATGCACAATGGTGGAGGGAGACTGCCTCTCAGGGAGAACCTCCTTTGAGTGAAAAAGAGTTAACAGATTGGTTCGCCGATACAATAAGACCGGAGTTTTATGAGAAGATGATCAGTAGTGTAACCGCAAGTTTTTCTGATATAGTAGCAGTAGGGTGAGAGTGGAGTTATGAATGAAGAATGGAAAGGTGGCTAGTGGTTCCAGCAGTTCTGGTAACAACAATGTCAAGAAGTTCAGCAGTAATTTTCATAAAAAGAAGGAAGGGGAAACAAATGCAGTAACCGTGGGAAGAAAGAGTCGCACCTGGAGACCGCCTTACCAACAGTATCAGCAAAGTTATGTTCAACAACCTCAGCAAGGCTTTGTTCAGCAGCCTCAAGCAAGTTATGTTCAGCAATCGCAGCAACAACGACCAATGTATCCGTTGCAGTATGCCCAACAACCATATGTGGCAGCTGTAACTCTAGCTTTCAACCATCCTATTCCCAGTTATCAGGTTGTACGAGCACCTGTATATCAGCCAATTCAACAAGGGTATCAACGAGCGCCCAACGCTCCACCCTATCAGCAACATCATCAGCCTAGAGCTCAGGCACCCAGACAGAACTACTAGAATCAAAGACCAACAACAAAACCTCCACTTCCTCAGATACTGATGACTTACACAAAGTTTTACCCCTCCTTGGTGCAGCAAGGATTGGTAACAACGCGACCGTTAAACCTAGACACTATATCTCCTCACTATAATCCGAATTCTCATTGTGCCTTTCACGAAGGTGTTGCCGGTCATGATTTAGAAGGTTGTCTTGCCTTAAAACATCTTGTCAGGGAGTTGATAGAAAAGAAGATCTTATCTTTTGATGATGTACCCCCAAATGTTAAAAGCAATCCATTGCCAAATCATGGAGGGGTTAATGCTGTAGAAGAAGTTTCAGATGAAAAGATAGTCCGAGGTGTGTCAGAGATCAAGACTCCGGTAAAGTTACTTCACGAGAAGCTGCTGAAAGCAGGATTGATAGAAGGTACCCATAATGATTGTGAAGAATGTTCTATTGATTCTAGAGGGTGTGATGTGGTATGAGGAGATATACAAAAACTGATTGATGATGGAGTATTGCAAGTATGTTGCAAGGTGAGGGAAGAAGAAGTTTCGGTAATTGAGCCTGTTTTTAATTTACCAAAGGAAGGTGAGAAAGTTCCGGTGGTCAAAAGGACCAACAAAAGTATGAAGCCCGTTTTCAACAAGTCGGCTATCGATCAACCTCGACCGGTTATTATTCAGAGACCAAGACCATTTCCTTTTGAAAGCACGAAGGCCGTTCTATGGAAATATGACATGAATGTGTTAGACCGAGGATCGGGGAGGGTTAGTCAGAAAGAGACAGTGAAAGACGACCAAGTGGACGTGACAAACATTGCAGGTACAAGCAAGATGTCCCGTAGTGGTCGAATCTATCAGCTGAAGATAACAGTAGTCACTCCAAGAGAGGTTACTCCTGCTGCGACAAAAGAAAAAGAGGTACCAAGTACTGAGGGAGATGATGAAGAATTCTTAAGGATTATTCGGAAAAGTGATTACAGGGTTATTGATCAGCTTCACCAAACCCCATCAAAGATATCGATCTTGTCTCTCTTGATGAACTCTCCAGCCCACAGAGAAGCTCTGCAAAAAGTATTGAAGCAGGCACATGTGACAAAAGATATAACTCTCGGATAATTTGACTCAGTGATAGCCAACATTACTGCATGTAACACCCTGAGTTTTAGTGATGCAGAGTTGCCAAAAGAAGAACGTAATCTCAACCGTGCGTTGCACATATCTATCAGGTGCCAAGTAGACACAATGTCATGAGTTTTAGTCGACACTGGATCCTCATTGAATGTATTGCCCGTAACGTCGCTCGCAAGGTTAACATATGCAGGGGCAGAAATGAAACCAACGTCATTGATTGTAAAAGCTTTTGACGGTTCAAGAAGAACGGTTGTGGGAGAGATAGAATTGCCAATCATGATAGGACCTCATATGTTCAATATTACATTCCAAGTCATGGACATTAACCCAGCTTATAGTTGTTTGTTGGGACGACCATGGATCCACGCGGCTGGGGCAGTAACTTCCACATTGCATCAGAGAATGAAATTTGTTGTGAATGACAAACTGGTGATTGTACACGGTGAAGAGGAACTAATGGTAAGCAATTTGTCATCATTCAAGTATATTGAGGCAGATGAAGGCGCCTTAGAAACTTCTTTTCAGGCACTCGAGATAGCTAATGCAGTGATGTTAAAAGAAACAGTGGCTAAGAGTGGTCCGTCTTTTGCATCCGCTCAGAGCATCAAGTCTACACTAGAAGAAGGTACTCCTGCAGGTTGGGGAGAGGTTATTAAAGTGAAGCCAAAGATGGATCGCCAAGGGTTGGGTTACAAACTAACTCATGATGAAGCACTGACACATGACAAAGGACGCCTAAAGACTATACAAGAAGTATTCATCAGTGGAGGAATCCAAGTCAGTATAGTGGAAGAAGATTTTAAAGATGAAGACCTTGAACAGTTAGTGTATCATTGCAACTCTGCCTTGAGCAACTGGGAAGCTATTGAGATTCCTGTGGTCTTTCCTGAGTTAAAGTATTTTGTTTGTCTTTCTTTTCTTGTTGTTGTTTTGAATCTCCATAGCCATGCCCAAGGCTATAGGAATGTTTTGTAAGGGCCCCGTGCTTTCAAGAAAATCAATGAAAAATGGACTATTTTGTTAAATTCCTTGTGTTATTTCCTTTACTGCTTTTGCTTTCATTTTAAAAGAAAAATGGCAATCTTAAAAAACCCAAAACAATTTTCTCTTGTGTGTGCTGCATTTGTCTTTGTGTGTTTTAATAAATTAAGCCATTCCAACGTGCAGCGATGTCCTAAAACCCATTGAATCCTATGACTTTGCATTCCCTCCTGACTTTGATTCACCAATATACCAAGCTGAAGATGAGGAAGAAGATTTTGAAATCCCTGATGAACTGGTAAAATGGGCACATCATGAGTACACAGAACTTCAACCCTACAAAGAACAGGTAGAAGTCATTAATCTTGGCACCAAAGAAGACAAGGAAGAAGTCAGATTGGGGCAGCCCTAGGGGCGGAAGTCAAGCAGCAACTAGAGAAGCTTCTGAAAGAGTATGTGGATGTATTTGCTTGGTCATACCAAGATATGCCGGGTTTAGACACTGACATAGTGATTCACAAATTACCACTTCGACCAGAATGCCCACCGGTTAAACAAAAGCTCCGAAGAACAAGACCTGACATGGCTCTCAAGATTCGAGATGAAGTGAAAAAGCAGATTGACGCCGGTTTCTTAGCAGTGTCCAAATACCCCGAATGGGTGGCCAATATTGTACTTATACCAAAAAAGGATGGGAAAGTCAGAATGTGTGTGGATTATAGAGACATGAACAAGGTCAGTCCGAAGGATGATTTCCCTTTGCCGCATATTGATACGTTGGTGGATAATACGACTCGTTTTGCAGTTTTTTCATTTATGGATGGTTTCTCCGGTTACAATCAGATTAAGATGGATTCCGATGACATGGAAAAAAACTACTTTCATTACTCCGTGGGGGACTTACTGTTACAAAGTTATGCCTTTAGGTCTAAAGAACGCAGGTGCTACTTATCAAAGAGCCATGGTGGCTTTATTTCATGACATGATGCACAAGGAGATAGAGGTATACGTTGACGACATGATAGCCAAATCTCAGAGTGAGGAGGACCATTTGGAACATCTTTTGAAATTATTTAAGAGACTTAGGAAATATCAGTTGAGACTGAACCCAGCCAAGTGCACCTTTGGAGTAAGATCTGGAAAGTTACTCGGTTTCATTGTCAGTCACCGAGGGATTGAGGTGGATCCGGATAAAGTCTGAGCCATTCAAGATATGCCAGCTCCACAAACTGAGAAGGAAGTCAGAGGTTTTCTTGGAAGACTGAACTACATATCCAGGTTTATTTCCAATATGACTCCTACTTGCGAGCCCATCTTCAAATTACTGTGCAAGGACTAAACGGTTGTTTGGAATTCGGACTGCCAACAAGCATTTGATAAGATTAAGGGTTATCTTCAAGAGCCTCCGATCTTAATACCTCATGTTCCAGGAAGACCTCTCTTCATGTATTTGACAGTGCTTGAAAATTCAATGGGGTGTGTGTTTGGTTAGCAGGATGAGTCTGGACGAAAAGAACATGCTATCTATTATTTGAGTAAGAAGTTCACTGATTGTGAAAGCCGATATTCACTTCTGGAGAAAACTTGTTGTGCTTTGGCATGGGCTGCCAGACACTTGAGGCAATACATGATTTGTCATACCACTTTGTTGATTTCAAAAGTGGATCCGATAAAGTATATTTTTGAGAAGCCTGCTCAAACTGGAAGGCTCGCCCGTTGGCATATGTTATTATCAAAATACGACATCCAGTATGTAGCCCAGAAGTCTATCAAGGGTAGTGTTTTGTCAGAATATCTTGCAGATCAACCAGTGGAAGATTATGAGTCTCTCAAATTTGATTTCCCAGATGAAGACATCATATTGGTAAAAGATTGTGAAGAACCGAGTCCCGATGAAGGTCTGCGGACAAGCCTTTGGTGGAGAATGATGTTTGATGGTTCCTCCAACTACAGTGGGCATGGGGTAGGCGTTGTTTTAATGAATCCAGAAGGTGGTTACACTCCATTCACAGCCAGGTTGGATTTTGACTGCACAAACAATATCGCCGAATATGAAGCATGCATTCTCGGCCTCGAAGCAGCTATCGACCTTAAAATCAAACTTCTAAAAGTCAGTGGGGATTCAGCTTTGGTCATTTATCAAATTACTGGTGACTGGGAGACTAGGCATGAAAACTTGATCCCTTATAGAGCCTACATCGTCAAGATGATGGAGTATTTTGATGAAATCACTTTCAAGCACGTTCCGAGGTCCGAGAATCACATCGCTGATGCCCTAGCCATGTTAGCCTCAATGTGGAAAGTCAGGAATGTCAATGATGCCACTCTTATCTGAATTGAACGCAAGACTGAGCCCGCTTACTGTCAGATGGTCGAAGAAGAAGCTGATGACAAACCATGGTACCACGACATCAAGAATTATCTGTCCAAACAAGAGTATCCAGTAGATGCTACGTCACTTGACAAGAAAACCCTGAGATGATTAGCATCTAAGTTCTTTCTCAGCAATGATGTACTTTACAAAAAAAATCATGATATGGTCCTGCTTAGATGTGTCGACAGACGAGAAGCAGAGATGTTAATGCAAGATATTCATGAAGGAACTTTCAGCACTCACGCCAATGGATATGCCATGTCCAAGAAGATTTTGAGGGCTGGTTATTACTGGTTGACCTTGGAAACTGACTGTATTCAATATGCCAGGAAATGTCACAAGTGTCAGATATATGCGGACAAGATGCATGTACCTCCGACGTTGCTAAATGTGTTGTCATCACCTTGGCCTTTCTCTATGTGGGGCATTGATATGATTGGGGAAATTGAGCCAAAAGCTTCTAACGGACACCGATTTATTCTGGTTTCTATTGATTATTTCACAAAATGGGTTGAAGTTGTATCCTACGCCAACGTTACTCGACAAGTGGTTGCTCGTTTTATCAAGAAGGAGATTATTTGTCGTTACGGAATTCAGAGCCGAATCATAACGGACAATGGTACCAATTTGAATAACAAAATCATGAAAGAGTTATGCGCTGACTTCAAAATTGAACATCACAATTCCTCGCCTTACCGTCCCAAGATGAATGGAGCTGTAGAAGCCGCGAATAAAAACATCAAAAAGATTTTGCAAAAGATGGTGAAAACTTACAAAGATTGGCATGAGATGTTACCATTTGCCTTGCATGGATACAGAACGTCTGTTCGCACTTCAACAGGGGTAACCCCTTTTTCTTTGGTATATGGAATGGATGCGGTACTTCCTATTGAGGTCGGAATACCTTCTTTGAGAGTCATAATGGAAACCATGCTTGAGGAAGCAGAATGGGTGAGAGAAAGGTTTGATCAGTTGAATCTTATTGATGAGAAGCGCATGTCTGCGATGTGTCATGGTCAATTATATCAGAAAAGGATCAAGAGGGCTTTTGACAAGAAAGTTCGTGTCCGAGAATTCCGAGAAGGGGAGCTTGTACTCAAAAAGATTTCACCAGTTCACAAGGATGCACGGGGAAAATGGATGCCTAATTATGACGGCCCGTTTGTTGTGAAAATAGTCTTCTCAGGAGGCTCGTTAATTCTCACCGCCATGGATGGAGAGCAGCTTACTCATCCAGTGAATTCTGATGCAGTACGAAAATATTACGCCTAAAAGAACCCGATAAGTCGACAAATCAAAAGAGCGGCTTATGCAAAAGTTAGGGTTGAGAAGAAGGAAAGAGAAAAAGAGAAAAAGAAAGAAAAATAAGAGCTTGCTAAGTTGAAAACCCGAAAGGGCGGCTTAGGTAAAAATGAGCGTCCCGGTGGATTGAAAACCTGAAAAGGCGGTCCAGGAAAAAGTTAGGGACAAAGGCGTTTCACTGCATCAGATGAGTTGTCGCTACCGCAGAAGATCCTACAAGAATTCACTCCAACCGCTCTCGTCAAAAGCAAGGACTTTGGGGAGTTTTTAGTCTTTAGGGATAATTTGGTCATGAGATTCAATGTAACCTTGTCCACTTTGCCATTTTTCACTTGTAAAACTTCTATGGAATTTTGTCATTTGCAAGATTTCATTCTTGAATAAAATCAGTCTTGAGCCATTCATTCTTTTGCAAATTTATCATTTCCTTTATTTTCTTTGTTATGCAAAATACTGTTCATTGATCAACGATAATTTTGAAAGCATAAGGGTCAAATTATTGAGTAAAACTGGAAAAGATTAACAAACGTAAAAACTTCAACTCATGGAAAAGGAGTCGAGGAAAATCATACTTCCCCGAAACCTCAAGGTAGCAGAAACTTTGATACGCAATCCTATCGCACTCCCTGGTGAAGTGTAAGCAAGATGGACTGTTAATTTTCCTTCGGTCATGTGTGGTTATCAAGCTTGAAGACTGTCTCTCAAGAACTTCTTATGATAATGTGAAGACTCGTCCCCAGCGGAGGATTCCTGAGCATTTGATTGAATTTACTTTATCGTCTCTGACTAGCTTGTTTAAAGTTCTGTTTCCCCGTTAGGATTGGGTTTATTTCCCAAATCAACATACACCCTTCAGCCTGGGTTCAATGTGATTCATTTTGTCTCTTGGATTCGGTTGCTATCTGTCAATCCCCCGTGAATGTCTAGTCATAACTAGTTTATTTTCCGCTTAAGTCTAGTTGTAATCGGCATTGTTTTAAAGGCTAACCGTTATTGGTATTATTTTGGTCATCACCATTATTTCTTTAAAGTCCAGTCGTAACTAGCATTGTCTTAACTTCACTTGTTATTATCTTTTGGTTTGGTCGTTACCAACTTTTTCCCTTTGAAGTCTAGTCGTCACTAGCAAATCCCTTGTGAAGTCTAGTCGTTACTAGTTGATTTCTATTTAAGTCCAGTCATAACTGGAAGATGTTCGAAATCTTATTGGCATTGGTATCTTTTTGGTTGTCACCAATCTTCCCCATGAAGTCCAGTCGTAACTGGCATCATTTGAAATCCAATTATTATTGGTATCCTTTGGTTTGGTCGTTACCAACCTCCCCAGCTAAAAGCCTATTAGCTTGCTGGCATTCTCATAACCACATGTGTTGATATACCCTAATTTTGTCGTCACCATGTTTCTTTTAAAAGTCTAGTCATAACTGGCATTACTTGAAATCCAATCGTCATTGGTACCCGGACTTGGTCGTTACCAATCTCCTTTAAGTCCGGTGGTTACTGGCATTGCTTGAAATTTGGTCATCACCAATTTCATCAGTCGAAATCCTATGTGTTACCGATTGGATTTGAGAAATCTCATTTGTTATTATCTCAGGTTGGTCGTTACCATTACCTCTAGGAAGTCTAGTGGTTGCTAGCACCGTTTGAACTGTTTGTTAAAGCTGGGTGACATTAGTATCCCCAGTGAAACCTTTGTTCCCCAGTCCGGTCCCGGAGATCTAGTTGTTACTAGTATCCCCAGTATGTTTGGTCTTGTTTCTAGTCCATTCCTGAAGATCCCGTTTGAACTCTTCACCATAGGAAGTTCCTCATCTGATCATCCCCAGTGAGGTTCGTGTCTCGAGTCTTTCACATTCTCCAGTAGAAAGTCGGTCTATTTCCCCGGTGGAAATCTGCTTCTCTCCCTAGTGGAGTGTTTGCTCTTCCCCAGTGAGATTGTCATCTTCATTGGACTTTTTTGCATCCCCATGTGAAATTTTCCTCTCAGTTATCACTAGTCATGTTTGAACTATTGATTGATATACCTCGGCTTTCCCCAGTGTCGAGTCCACAATAACCAGGTCCCCACGAGTAGTTACGTGTTGTTTTGTTTTTCTTTCATCTGCATATGTCTTGCATCCAAGCATCATAAAGCATCATTTAGAATTCATGGCATATCATGACATGTCCTTTTGCATATCATCGGATCTAAGGGACAAAATTTTTGGTTTTCTATATTTAAATACCTTTCACTGCGATTCTACGAGGATTGTCATCTCTCGGTTCCATCTAGTGAATATATTTAAATAGGGGCAACTGTTGCACCCCAAATTTTGACCCCTTAGATTCTCATTATCATTTTTAGGAGCATACTCATGGATTACCTAACCTTAACCCAGTGTAAGTTTGTCTTTGTCAAGCTACAGATGAATCAGGGTTGTGTACAGTCAAATCGAAGCTTCAGGGTTTGTGATCAATCCAAGTTTTAAGCTAATTCAATCATGAAACAAGATCAAGGGTATCATATGATGGCAATTGAGAATCCAACTTGAAGTTATCACTCCAGAATCAAGAACAGTGTCGCCCAGGAGCCCTGATTAGGGTTTTTGACCGGTAAAAGTCAACTGTAGTTTGACTTTGGTGTTGGAAGGTGTTTTAATGGTGGGATTATGATCCATGAAGTTCATATAGCTTAATAAATTTCATTCAAGAAGTATCAAAGTCTCAGGAGGTCCAGAGCATCAACAGTCGACTCGGTAGCCACCGATCGATCGTTCGGTTGACCGAAACGTCAACCGTGTAAATTTAAGGAATTGAACTTCAAAGTGTAAATCAAAAATGTTCCTTATGTCATTTTGCACTTGAATATCAATTTTCATGACCATTGGAGCAAGGATGAGGAAGTAATCGAAAAATCGGGAAATTAGGGTTTTGAAAGGGGCTAAACCATAACTCCTTAACTACACATCCAAATGAAGTGGTTCAAAGCTCATTAGAAAGCTCTTGACAAATCCTACAAAAGTCCCTAAGTGGTCCATGATCAGAAAATGCATAGATTTGGAGTTATGACCAAATTCATTTTGAGAAGGGAAAAAGACTTAGAGAATTTTCACTTTCAAACTCATTTATTAGCAACTTTGAGAAGTCTTTTGGCCAAGTTCCTTTGATAATTTGAAGCTCATGAAAACATGAATGTTTTAGAGCTATTTTAGGGCTTTCTAAAGAGTATTAGAACATCTCAATAGCATTTGTGAGCTGAGAGTTATGGATTTGGCAAGTTGGTGTTTTCACACTAGAGTCCCACATTGACAAACTTTCAAAAATCATTCCTTTGATCAATTGGGCCAATCTCAGCTTTTGAAACATGTTTTATCTGATATGTAGAAACTTTGTAGCATGGAAATACAATGAAAATGCAGAGGAAAGTGAATTTGCCAAGTTTGCAAGTGGGCTTGCAAGTGGCCTTGCAACTTGCATTTGAAATCAATGACAAGCATGAGGTGGAAAGTAGAATCAGAACCAGCCATCAACCTATGCCTTCTAGCCTGGTTTTAGCCACTTCAAACTCATCATGAAGCCTGACTTAAGCTTACCTATCATCCAAGAAAGCTCTTTTTGAGATTGGATTCAAAAAATGAAAACCTTTCCTTCTTAAGAAGGAAATCTCCAAATCTGCCCACTACCCCCATTTTCCTATAAATAGAGGCACTCCCCACCTCATACCATACACAAGAGATCTTCTGAAAACCAGAGAAAGATCAAGCTCCCACCTTTTCACACTTTTCTCCAAAATCACCAAGCTCACAAAATTGCCAAAAAGCTTCAAAATCTGCCTTGCTACAATTGCTACCAAAACCATTTCTCCACACTCAACACGCCAAACATCATCCCCACAATCCATAAATATGATATAGAAGGTATTCCAACCATTGAACCACTCAAAAACCTCATTCTGCAAAAAGTCAACTTCCATACCAAGTTACTTTGACCACAATGCACAAAATCAGTCAAAACTTGTTCTAGACATTTTCTTGATGTTCTAATCACTCAAAGACCTCACATATAGCATTTCTCAACTGTCTAAAGTATTAAGGATCATTGGTGGAGTTTATTTCTCCAACTGTCTTGAAGTTTTCATTCTTGCTTCAAAAAGAAGAAACCTCCAAAGCTAGGTACATTTGAAGTTTTCTCTGGGTTTCTTATTGATCAAACCTGCTCAACACAGTCTACTAGAGGTATATAGACACTCCATCTTTGCTTTACACCATAATTTCATGTTTTGGCATTTTGAGTACATTATGTTGAAAATGTGTCATGTGTATGTCTTGTATCAAAATTCTGTCATGAACATACCAGTTGTGATCTCAGGCCTTGAGGTGTCTAAGTTTGTGCTCAAATTAATCCAACATCATGTATTCAATATGTGTGTGAAATCAACTTGATCGAAGTTTGCTTAGAATGTTGAACTGCACTTTTTCATATTGCATCAAAATATTAAAACTTGCAACTCCACCCTCATTTTTCATGACAGTCCTCTCTTAGCTTCAAATTGTGTTTGAACTCATTCAATATCATGTATGTGTGGTGTGTATATGGTTGGTTCAGTCTAAAAATGCTTGGAATTGAATTTGAACATCTTCATGCATTTCACAACCTAACTTTGCAAGTTGACAGCCAATTTTCACTTCAGCATGATTTGAACTCCATTTTATGTTTGAACACACTTATCTTCATATATATGACTTGTGTACATGGCTAGATTGATCAATATGTGACTAGAATAAAAAATGAGCATCATGATGCTTCTCACTTGTCAAAACTTGCACTTTGATCACCACTTTTCATGTCAGTCTGTTTTGAGCGATACCTTCTGTTTGAATTCATCCTATAACATGTTTTCAATGTGTGTAAATGATTTATTTGGTCAATTTGTGCATAAGAACTGAATTGGTCATTCAAATTGCATTTAAGAGCATGATTTTGCATTTAACTCACCAAATTTCATATCAGCCCTGTTTGAACCATTTTTCTTGCATGAACTCACTTGTTTGCATATATGAGAGATGTGTATGTGATTCATATGATCAAAATGTGCTTGAATCTGGTTTTGAACATCCTACTGCATCATCATAATACCAATTTGCAACTCAAAACTCATTCTTCATCACAGTCTGTTTAGGCTCCATCTTTGTGGTCAAAGTCATCCATTATCATGTTTACAATGTGTGCATGTGGCTTATTGGATCAAAGCATGCCTAGAGCTTGAATTGGACATCATCATGCATCATATTCACAACAACTTGCAACTTGAACACATTTTTTCACAAATTTTTGTTTTCAACCTGAATTTGTGGTTAGAATCATTCATTATCATTTTTGTGTTGTGTGTACATGATTGCATTGAGTTAAAACTGACTGTGGCATGATCTACCTCTCAAAATGCATTCCAAACTTCAAAAATGCAAGTGCTATCGGGTTTTAAAATGGAGGAGGAATTTCAAAAATCTAAAAATGTCATCTTGTTCCTTGTGAAATTCCATATGATTTAGACTAAAATTTCACCCAAATCCATGGAAAATTGAAGAAGTTGTTACCAAAATGCAAAACTGGTTTTCATGTGTGTTTTGGCTTGCCCAGCTGCCTTGAATACACGCCCTATATGTTTATGGGGTGGCATTTGTACTTGGATGTACAGCCACCCCAGTGGTAACCAACTTGTCACCTAAGCGCCTTGTACCAGCTGAACCTGGGTTCGACCCCTGAGGAGGGTAACCCTTTTGTCAATTTTTGCCATTTTTCAACCAAACTTCAAAAAAACATATCTCCCTCATTTTTAATCATTTTGCATCCATTCGTTTTGCATTGTGTTTGTTTTTATGTCTATTTTTATGTAGTATTTTAAAATTCCATGTTTGCCTGATTTTTCATCCCTTTTGACTACTTGCAAGTTAAAGTGCATTTTGTAACCGTTTCCATATATGCAGATGAATTTCCCTCTTGTTATACTTGTGAATGACATGATATTTGCTTGCCCCCTTTTGCTTAATGTTAGTAAACATGGTAGGATTTTATTTTGGTTGTTACCATGTTCATCTTGCTTCCTCTGAGGAATTTACTTGAGTTTGATCTGATGTCGCAGTCATTGCTTAATCAGTTGCTTTGATTGTCATCAATGCATATCTTGTGTTTATCTTCAACATGTTCACTTAATGGTTGTCACCATGCTTCTATATTCATCATACCTAGCACTTTGTTAATTGTTTTTCTTTCCCCAAGTGATGAAGCTTGTTAGCTCTCATCCTAGTTGCCTCCCCTCTCTCTTTCCAAAGGAAAAAGTCTTTCCATTGACCCCTGTGTCATGAATAATTCATTCACCATCCCTTGACTTTGTTAAGTCACTTTAACCTTAGTTTAGATGCCATTAGACTTTGCTTTAAGTCTAAAAAACCCACCTGTACTAGGAGTGTTCTTCAACTAGAATCCTAGGATAGAGTTTCTCAACTCTATGTAAGAATCATCGTCATGGTTTCTTACTTCCCCTTTTGAATGTTACAATTTAGATTAGGGAGTTTTGTCAAACTCCACACAAAAATTGTCATGTTGGTTCCCCCTTGAACCTTGATCCTAATCAAGTGTTCTTCATCCCTTGTGAGGTGAACTACGATTGCTCTGATTCTATCCTAGTTAGGATACGTAGACAGAAGACGTGATGTCTTTGCGAGAAAACTTAATGTATATAACTTTAGGTTTCAACTTATACCTTTTCCCAATCCATAGCACATTTCACAAACTTAGCAAGTAATCAAACAAAAGGTTCCTGTAGAGTACTACAGATGCTTAGGGTGCTAACACCTTCCCTAGGTATAACCAACCCCCGATCCCGGAATCTCTTAGCATTGTCGTTACATCGCGAAAAGGGTTTTTATTTCTTTAGACCTTTCCTTTGGATAAATTAAAGTTCGGTTGTAAAAGAGTTAAGATTCAAGTTAATTTAATAGCTTGATATCCAATTTTCACCGCAACAATTGTTTTGAGCTTATTTGCATAATTATCATGTTGATCTTCATTTTTTTTATTGATTTTGTTGATGTTTGATCGTATGATTTGTGATTTTTCTGGTTTAATGTGTTTACATGTTGATTGGATCACTGTTTTCTGGTTTAAATGCGTGCATAATTGATTATGTGATTATCCGGATTATCGGATAAGTGCTTATTTGCTGGAAGTGCTGTTATCTGGCTGTTTTTCTGCTGCTGACACAGTGTTAACCGATTAACCAATTGGTTAACCGATTAACCAACACGAATTTTCAAATTTTCAGGCATTTTTTACTGGTTAATCGATTAACACCTGGTGTTAATCGATTAACAATGTGCCAGCAGGCCTGTTTTGCTGTTTTTCATGCTTGTTTTGGTGCTCACTCACTTCGAATCTTCATGGATCAATATGACGCGTTAGGAGTGAGTTGTTTTGGATATATGTCTTTGTTCTTGATCTTTTAATCATGATTTCGCCGACACGCGTGTTCGTTTTCCACTTGAATGCATACTCTCGTGTATGTTGTTCAAAGGGATGTTTATCTTTGGTCTTTGCTTGAGTTTGAAGAATGATTCGGTTGAGACGCGCTTGTGGTGGTTGTTGTCCCACACTTTTTCCTCCCACTTTTCTTCGGTGATTGATGCTTAAATGGTTGTAGGGGTCATGACTTCTCCCATTGCATCTCACTTTTGGCTTGAACTTGTTTAAGCTCATTTGTATGCTTTTGTGTGCATTTTCTTTTGGTTCTTGCATATCTCATTTGCATGCTTGAGGTTGAGATGTGCTTGTGGTGGTGTTTAGCCCACACTTTATTCCTCCCTCACTTTCATTCTAATTGTGCATTACATGTTTGCATACCCGCATTGTTCTTATCTTTTGCTTTCTTCTTCTTCTCTTTTCTTTGCCATGTTACCTTAGGACTTCTAATCCTTCTTGTTTAAGATGGATTATGCTAGACATTAGGATTGAAACCATGCATGAGAACATTAGGTAGAATTCCCTTTTCATCCCAATCATAGGTGCACTTTGGATGAGAACATTAGGTTGAGTCTTAGTCTCCCTTTAGTGTGTCTCTCTCTTCTCATCTTTAAACTTTCTCAAAACATCTAATAAAGGTTAAGGATTGTTATACGTTACGAGCCTTAAGTACTTGGGGAATGGTGATTGGGGGGCTTCCTCTCAATTGCTTAGAGTGTTTAGTGTACGTCCTTAGGACGATATGCGACGCATTCGCTCATAAGTCATAGTCTTTAGTGCAACATGAATTACAAACAATAATCAATGCACTTCTCCTCTAAAAAACACAAAAACAAACTTCAAACCTTTTTATCCTTCGGGATCTTAATTTGGAAAGCCTTTTTCATAAGGAGAGTTTTGTTAACTCTTGGTTCTACCGCAAACAGGTAACGCCTAAGTCTCCAATGGTCGAGCTGCATACACCTAACTTCTAGAGCTAAGTTTTAACCCTACTCGGGTAAAACATACCGGTAGGCACAAGACGACGATGTCTTGGAGAGAAACCTTCCCCACCTTTCACCTGTAGTTAGCTGAACTACATTGACTCTGACTTTCCCATTGCACGAGGGAATACGTAGGCATAAAGCGGTGATGCTCTATCGAGTCTCTTTTCTTTTCTTTTGTCCCTGAGCCGTAGCTTAGATAGTAAACACCCTTTTAGATAGACAACAAAGCATGGATCCTGTCGAGTACGACGGACGTGAGGGGTGCTCATACCTTCCCCTCACGTAACCGACTCCCGAACCTGAGATATGGTTGCGATGACCTGTCTTCTCCCATTTCCGTAGGTTTTCTCTGATCGTTTCCTTTCCCTATTTTGGGATAAATAACGAACAGTGGCGACTCTTCTGTCCTTGCCAGCCCCTCTTCGCAGCGATGCGACATACTGCACCACTAGTCAGCCACATTACACGTTGTCTCCCACAAGCTGAATGTATAGGAGTTTACAATGGTACGAAATAGAAGAATTGGAAGGAATTATGTTGATTCTTTTGGATCTTAATTCAAGAAATCACCATAAGTCCACGATCCAAGAAAACTCAAAAACCTTAGTGGGATGTGAGTATAAAATGACCTCTTAGAAGAAATGAAAGAAGGTTCACAATTTCACAGAGAAAACATTTAGAGAGAATCAATCTAGAAACTAAGCTGAACAAGGTAGAAACCTTCTCATTCTCATTATTCTAAGTGTATGCTACCAGTATCTAGCGTGACAAAGTCATCTCTTGGTGATTAATAATTGCTAGAAGACGAAGAAGTTACTCTTAGATTTTCATTTCTTTTTTATTATGTGTTTAAGAATGTTTAGCTTAGGAACCAGTGTTGATGCATGTACTAAGCTCATCATGAGTTAAAACCTTTTATGTTGAGCAATGTGAAATTAATATGAATTAGTCTTTTGTGTTAAATGATGTGTTGCTAAAACTTTGTTTTATCATTGTTAAATTGTTATAAATCTGTTTCTTTGACTGATCAACTTAGGAACAAATGCAAACTTGTTGTTGTGACAGATCTAGTATCAAGTGGATTTCATGATAAAAGTGATTGAAAATAGTAAGATAGAGATATTCACTATATTATTTACTTTAAAGATAAAGAGCTACAATCATATAGGATATTCAGAATAAACCAGACATGCTTTAAAGTTACAAGCGGGACTTAGAGGTTTGTTCCCTTATTTTACTATATATATATTTATGATGATGAAAAGACACACCATAAGATCACTTTCTGACCTTTCTTGGCACAACATAACACATCATGTACACACATCTAATGCATCATATTAACATATTATTTTTCAACATGCTATCCATTACTGAACTCATTTACTATTAATAACTTGTTCTTGACTTTGTTTTGCATCAAATTGAACATACATTATTTTATTCTTACTCATGTTCATTTACAAAAGATAGTTTTTACAAAAATCAACTTACATTATTTTATTCTTACACACACACACACACACACACACACACACACACACACACACGTACACACACACACACACAGATATATATATATATATATATATATATATATATATATATATATATATATATATATATATATATATATATATATATATATATATATATATATATATATATATATATATATATATATATATATATATATATATATATATATATATATATATATATATATATATATATATATATATATATATATATATATATATATATATATATATATATATATATATATATATATATATATATATATATATATATATATATATATTTATATTTATATTTATATTTATATACTTGCACGTGACAACGCATGTTTTCAAGCAATAATCTATCATACAATCAATCATCGAGCAATGATGATAAAGTAATCAATCAATGACAAGAGAAAATTAAATATTTATCTATTTATTTGTTTTCTATTCGCAATTTTTCTTCAACTATTATTAAACATTATTTATTCATTAGGAAATCTCTACCGAATAAGTGTTATCATCCAATCTCAGTCATTGGCATATTTTACGTCTGCATGAAAGTTTGACTCATTAACTAATGCAATGTGATTATTCAATTTAAGAGGTCCAAATTTATTTCCATTATCTTGCAATGATTCAAAGAAACATATGCTAGAAGACCCATAAACTTATGGATGAATAACATGCTAGTTGTATATGATTACACATTTTCATAATAACTAGTAGACAAACGAGGTTTGATGAGAACTTCAAGAGGAGTAACTTTGATGTTGGATGTTTCCACAACAGCAGCCATATCAATTGGATCACTCGAAGTTTTCGAGATTTCATACGAGTGAATAAAATTCGCAAGAGTCAGAAAAGCCGATCGAAGACCGAACGATAATCCATGACAAATCCTTCTTCCACTTCCAAACGGAAAAAACTGGAAATGATGACCTTAACATCAACATCTTTATGAGTTGTAAGAAACCTCTCAGGCTTGAACTCTAACGGATCCGACCAAACACTAGGATCTGTTTGGATCTTCCACAAGTTCGTGAATAGTCGGGTTCCTTTCCTCACAAGGTAGCCACCGATGTTGCAATCTTCTCTGAATTCGCAAATTCCTGAAAGAGGTGATGCTGGATAAAGCCTTAGTGTTTCTTTGATAACAGCTTGAAGGTATACCAACTTGCTTATATCTGTCTCTGTAATGCATAGTCTCTCTTTGCCAATGTGGAGATCAATTTCTTCTTTTACCTTTTCCAATGTGTGAGGATTGTTCAATAGTAAACACAATGCCCATGTGTGCGTAACACTGGTTGTGTCTGTTGCTCCTAAAATTAGTGCCTGCAACATGAATACAAATTATATAACATTTGTGTAATTTATTTTTTAATTTGCAGACGAAATGATAACAACCAATAGAAAATCACTTTGTGAGATTCAAATTTCATGCTCTTTTAACTAAAGTTTGGTAAGAAGGGTCCAGCCCGTTGGATATGTCTGATTTTACCGCACTTTTTTTTAAAGTGAGTAAAAGTTTTAAATATGTATCCTCTAATGTGCTTGCTCCATCTCGGTTTTCTAGGACATCATATTTTTTTACAATTTTCAGACTATAGTGTTGTAGTGACCGCAAGTCCGCCTTCTCCCACCCTTATTTTTTATATGGGGCGGATCAAAATTTTAAATCGTCTCATCACATCCTTAATTTTTTATAGGATGGATAAAATTTTTAAATTCTCACCCTCAACTATATTTATCCCACTCCGCCTCATGTTTTTGAGACTTTTATGAAATGTGACTAGACAGAATAGACATATTTATTTGTCACCCATAACTCGTCCTATCAATACTTTTTTAGCCGCGCCTGAGTTTGCAGACATATTTGTTAATAAAATGAAACATTATCTATGTAGTAAACATGTGATAATCATATGAACTTATGAACATACCAGTGTTGTAGCTTTGATGACAGAATCTGAATCAAATCCATGAATGTTTGTTCCATCAATAGTAGAAAGCATCACATCCATAAAATCTTGATCCCTTTTACTCTTATCATCAACCCTCTTCTTCTTGTGCTCATCCAACCATTCACTCACAACAACATCCAATCTCTCAAAATTCTCCTTCATATTCTTTTCATTTCCACCAAAATCAAACCACCTCAACAAAGGAACAACATCACCAACCGTAAACACACTAATCAAACGCATATAATCCCTCAAAGCTTTCAAACATTGATTCGCTTCTTCCTCGTTAACTATCACATTCTCTCCAAAATATCTCTTTCCAACAAACATTCTAAGAGCAACATTAAAAGCTACTTCATGAAACCACTTCTTCATCTCCACCAACAAATATCCATTTCGGTTTTTTTCATTTGACCATAAATTAAAAAGCTCTTTAATTGAAGTTTCAACTTCGGAGACACGAAGGTGAGTTAGTAGATCGAGTCAATGGTTCGAGAGAAAATTAAGTGTAACGAGTTTGCGCATTTCGCGCCAATAAGAACCGTAAGGTGCAAAACCGAACATTGCATGATTATATGTCATGTGTTCCAATGCAACGAGGTTTGGTCGATAGGACACAACAATGTTGTTTATTGTGTAACATTCTTTTGCAGTTTCCCAATTGTTGATTACAAGAGTTTTCGCGGTGCCAAGTTTAATGGTGAAAATAGGACCATACTTGTCTGCCAAGGCACCTAGAAAATGATGAGTTGGTTAAGATTTGGCTAAGAGGGGAAGGTGGCCTATTATTGGCCATGCACCAACAACTATTGGAGGTTGTTTGATTTTCTTGGTTTTGGAGTGATGGAAGAGAATTACGAAGAAAAGGACTGTTGAAAGGAGAAGAATTGCAAGTGTGTTTTGAGAGAAATAATCCATTTGGATTTGTGAAGATGATGATGATTCTTTGAAGAAATGAGAGGGTTTGGATTTGAGGTTTGTACTCTAGAGATTTATGACTTAACTTTGTTGAATATATTTTTTTAAGTGAATATTTCATTTTATAATGTAAGATAAATATTATAAATTATTACATCATAAATGAAATATAAAAAATAAAAATTTAATAGTTAAATGTATTTAGTCCAAATTTTGTATACATTTGATTTTTGGGATTTTTTTAATTACTTTTTGTTTATGTTTTAATATAGATGGAATATTAATTGAAAAATAAAAAGTAGAAATTATATAATAAATAGTTAAGAAAATTATTAATAAAAATATTAAAATTTATTGACTGTTTTAATGTGTATAAAAAACCTTAAGACAACAAACCAATGGGTATGTTATAAACATATTTAAAGCTACAAACCAATGGGTATATTATAAATACTACTCACTTAATTTACATGTTTGAATTCAATGTTTTTGGATCCACTTTACTTCTTTTTGTAAATATTGAAGAAAAAACATTAGTTTTTTTTATAAAAAGATTTAGGTGAGTTGGACTATGAATTCCTGTACCAATACTTTAAAAGCGGTATTTTTCATCAAATTAATAAGGGTACTAGATTAAATCGGATAACTTGATTGAATGAATTAATGTATATAATAAAACTATATAATTATTAAAAGCCGCATAACTTGATCTCTAAAAAAAGATCATGACATCTGAAATTTTTTAACATTTCATAGTATCATAATTTTACAAATTCATTCTTTAAATTTAAATTTTAAACATAATCATTACACACAACATAATATTACAAAATACAAACTTATATAAATTTTAAACAAAGTCTAATTGCAACATAAATTGAATAACAAAATAAATTTAATTTTAAGAAGAAAAAGTTGTTCCAAATAAGTTTTGAATAAAGTCTGTTTATATTTTAATTTTACTTTTTCTAAAAAAATTATCAAAACGACGTTGAGAAAAAAAGTGTTAGTGCGTGAGCCACTTTTAGTGAGGAGAGAAAGGGAGACAATAAATCAATAAAGATTGTATTATTGAATTGAATGTGTTACAAACTGAATTACAAAGTATCTATTTATATACACCTAAGCGACTTGACTACTAAGTAACAAACCCTAAACCCCAATCAACTTTGGGTTTCAGCCACACAACTTGGATTATATTATATCTCAAGATATCCCCCTATAATTCAAGTTGTCAAAACACACTAATCATTGTCGATATGAACTAATCCTAATTTCTTTCTCAAAGTTAGAAACCTGTCAATCTTCAATCATTTGGTGAAGATGTCGACCAATTGTGCTTCACTTGAGCAATACCTTACTTCAAGTTCACATCGATTCACCTTTTCCCTTAACAAGTGAAACCTAGCTTCGATGTGTTTACTCCTTCCATGCAAAACTGAATTATTTGCTAGATTTATGGCTGACCTATTGTCGATCTACAGTACTAGAGGTTTCTTCACTTTGACCTCCATTTCTTCAAGCACATATCTGATTTAAATTGCTTGACACGCAACATATGATCCTATTATATACTCAGTCTCACATGATGACAATGCCACCATAATTTGCTCTCTCGAACACCATGAGATTGGAGCACCAAATTATTGAAAGAAATATCTAGCAGTGCTTCTTCGATCTTCCTTATCTCCACACCAATCAACATCTGAATTGCAAGTAACGATAACTTCTTTGCTTTCAGAGTCTCTTTGAAATAGAATTTTATAGATTATCAATCCGTTTAAGTATCTCAGGATTCTTCTTGCAGCCTTCATGTGTGACACCCTATATCTGCTCACTAATCATACTAAGAAACATATATCAGGTCAACAGTTGCACACATATCTCAGAGATCCGGCAAATTTTTTGAACAAAGTTGCATCGACTTTGTCTTTCTCTCCATGCTTCTCCAACTTCAAATTTAGTTCGATAGGCAAAGATGCAGGAGTCGAATCATCCATCCCGAGTCTCTTGAGTATCTCTTTGACATGCTTTCTTTGATGTAGCACCATACCTTGCTTCGACATTTGAAATTCCATGCCTAGGAAATATGAAAAATTTCCCCAATCTGACATTTCAAATTCCTTATTCATCAGCTATTTGAACTTCGACAAGTTCTTCAAACTATTTCTAGTTACTAGTAAGTCATTAATATATAAGCATATGATTATAATATCTTGTGCCACAACTTGAACATAGACACCATACTCAGATTTGCATTTGATAAATCCTAATTCGACCAAGTATGAGTCGATCTTCTTGTTCCATGCTCTAGGTGCCTCCTTGAGGCCATAGAGCGCATTGTGAAACTTGTATACTTTTCGTGTTTCCTTCTGAATCACAAACCCAAGAGGATATGTGACATACACCTCTTCATCAAAAGGTCCATTCAAAAATGTTGATTTCACATCTAAGTGAAATGTTGACCAACCTTACTTACATGCCAAGGCTACAACCAATCTGAAAGTCTCCAATCTTATGATAGGTGCAAATACTTCAAATTAGTCGAGTCATGCTCTCTGAAGAAATCCTAGAGCTACCAATCTCACCTTATGTCTTGTTATCGACTCATTAGCATTATGCTTCAACCTGAATACCTACTTCACTTCAATAGCTTTTAAATGTACTAGTAATTCAACCAACTCCCATGAGTTATTTCTTTCGATTTTTTGTAACTCTTCGACCATAGCAGACTTCCACTATTTATCCTTTAAAGCCTCACTATAGTTGATTGGTTCAACACCAGTAAGTAAAGCAAAATGAACTAGTTTTCCATCTGTTGTGACTTCATCATCACCAACCACTTCATAGTCTTGATGTCTTGCTGGACGAGCTCTAGTTCTTTGAGGTTTATGACTTGTGCTAGCTATATCCTCTTCGAATTTGACTGTGTCGGGTATGTCAGCAACAACTTCTACTTCGACTGGAATATCGACAATTTCTTTGACTTTGACTTCATCAATTTCTTCATCAACGCCATAACTCATCAATGGCTTATCAATTGCATTACAAGAATTCCAATCCAAGGAAGAATTTTCATCAATTAAAATATCTCGACTCATCACGATCTTCTATCCAATTTGATTAAAAAACCTGTACACACCAGTTTTATGATATCCTAGCAGAGTCATATGTTCACTTTTGTCATCAAGCTTCCTTCTTCTAGCATCAAGAACACGCTTGTAACAAATAGAGTCAAAAACCTTCAGATGACTCACTGATGGTCGTTTTCCACTCCACACTTCTTTAGGAGCCTTTTTCTTTAGCTTCTTGGTAGGGCACCTATTCAGAATATAAACAGTAGTTAAAACAACTTCACCCCATAAGGATTTTGGCAAATTCTTCTGCTTTAGCATGCATCTCGTCAAGTCCAATATGGTCCTATTTCTTATTTCTTGTTATTCCATTATGTTGAGGAGTATAAAGAGCAGTTACCTCAAGATCAACACCGTCTTCTGCACAAAATTCTTCAAATATCTTAGATGTGTATTCGCCATGTCCATCTGTTCGCAAAACCATGATCTTCTTGTCATTCTGATACTCGACAAGTTTCTTGAATCTCTTAAAGATTTCAAATACTTCGTCCTTGTAGTTGATCACGTAGATCCAGAGTTTTTGACTTTACTCATCGATAAATGAGAAAAAATATTTGTTTTCACTAATGGTATGCTCTTCAAAAGGACCACATACATCTTATTGTACAACTTCGAGTATGCAGGATGATCTCATTGGCATACTCGAAATTAAAAACTTCCTGGACTGCTTTCTTCTGACTAGACAACTTTCACAGAGTTTGTCGGGCATCTTAAGACTTGGTATACCAATTACCATATCTTGAGTGATCAGTTGATTGAGCGACCTAAAGTTCAGATGGCCAAACCTCAGATGTCATAACCAACTATTCTTGTGGTCGACAACTGTTTTCAGACATTGTACTGCAGTTGAACTGATCATGGTCATAAATGTTATATTGTTCGACATATTAGATTTCAAGACCAAATTATTCTGGATGTCAAAACGTTCTAAGGCTCCATCTTTCATAACCACTGAGAACCCCTTTTCGACCAGTTGTTCAACACTTAGCAGATTTCACTTCATTACAGGGACATAGAGTACATCTTTGATCAAGGCTTTCGCTTTATTACGCCTTTGAATAACTATGTTTCTAGTACCTTCTGCTTGCAATGAGCTATTATCAGCAAGTTTGACCTTCATCTTCTTCGACTTGTCAAAATTTACTAAACATAATTTTCAACCAGACATGTGATTCAGGCAGCCTAAGTCGAGGAACCAGATCTTGGATTCGACATGGTCATCTGCAACTGCAGCCATAACCAACATATCATCAAAATCATCTGAATCTTGACGTGCAAGGTTCTCTCCTTCATCCTTGCCTTTTGTCGATCCCTTTTCTTTCTTGTACCAACAATGCTTGGCCAAGTGACCTCACTTTTCACAATTATAGAATTGCACATCTTTTTTCACTTATTTGTCTTTTTGATAGGAATTTCCTTTTTCTATTTTGGAGGATTCAAAAACTCTATCATCGACCTTATTCTTGTAAGGATTTGACCAAGACTTCTTGCCCCGAGTCTTGTCAATTTTGTCTTTGAACTTGTTAGAACCACCATTCTTCTTCCATGACTGAGCCTGTAGTGCTTGTATCGAGTCTTGAACTTCTTTCCTTCGACAATCATATCTCATGCGCGTCCAACGAACCAAGCAAATCTTCCAGTTTTAAGGCTTCAAGATTGTTGGATTCTTGAATAGCTACAATAATGTGATCAAAGTGAGAGATCAACGTACGCCTTATCTTTTCAATTATCATCTTATCAGTTAGGGTTTAAAAATAACCCTTCATGAGATGGACGAGTTTCTGCACCTTCGACTCATAGTCTGCAATCTTTTCGTGTTCTCCCATCGAACATAATTTATAATTTCGTCGCCAAGTTTGCAACTTGATAACCTTGACTTTCTCGCCTCCTTCGTAGTACTTAACAAGAATATCCCATGCCTCATTCGGCGATTCAGCATGAGCGATTCAGTTGAAATTACCTGCATCAACTGCTGATTAGATGTAAAATGCTGCCTTGCAATCCTTCTTCTTGGCATCCTTCTGAACGGTTATGTGTGCGTCAGATTCATCTTCACCAAGCGCAGGAACGCCATTAGTAACCACTTCTAGAGTTTCATGAAATCCAAATAGAGCTTGCATTTGTTTTCTCCATTGAAGCTAAATCTTGTTGTCAAGAGTTGGAAGAGAGTTTAGTAAATTTCCGTTACCATTCATCTTTGCAGCGATTGATCAACAACAACCCACAATCCTGGAAACACGATCTCTGACGTGTGATTCTTGAGAATACAATCAAAAGTCTAACTAGGAGCTCTAAAAATTAATTTGTTAGTGCGTGAGACACTTTTAGTGAGAAGATAAAGAGAGAGAGAAAAACAATAAGAATTGTATTATTCAATTGAATGTGTTACAAACTGAATTACAAATTATCTATTTATATACACCTAAGTATAACAAACTAAGTAACAAACATTAAACCCTAATTAACTTTGGACTTTGGCCATACAACTTAAATTATATTATATCTCAACAAAAAGAAAGTATTTAACCCGTCGATTCACTGATTTTCATCAATTTTATCCGATTCTAGTTGGTTTTCACTAGTTCAATAACTTACGCAATCCAACAATCGAATGTGACTAAAGATCCATTTAGTTTCCAATTCGATCGATTTAACCAGCATCCAATCAAAATTTTAAAACATTGATACGTCCATACCACAAAACTCGACAAACACTTATAAAGTACGTATCAATTATGCACTATATACTACGCTCAAAGTGAAATTCTAACTTCTCTTTGTAAGAACAAGAGTGGTTCTGCATCTGACCTTAAGTGTTGATGATAATTGCACATGTTATCTTAGAGAACAATCTGATACACTATGGTTTCTGTCTAGTGTGTACCTTTTGCTAAATAGGATTTGAATCTGATTGAAAGGCGTGTGACGTCATCAGGCTCTAATCTAAAACACTCTGAAAGAAAACTTATGTTGTGTACAAGATTTAAGTCAAAATTCAGAAATGCTTTTACTATAAGGGTTCTGAAAAACGTTGGTACTAAAACTTCTTATTATGACTTTGTAAGTAAGTGTTAAGTTAAAATTTTGACTTAAAATGAATCACCTTTCTTGGCATTTTTCAACTCAATTCTTATGTTTTAATAGATTTATTTCTTGCTCTTATTTGATTCTTCAATATATTGCAAATACCTTTGGATTCTTTGATGTGTGTATTATTGTGCAGGATTTACGCATAAAACATCAATGATTAAGACACAAAGGATTGGACAAGGAAGCTAAAGAATTGATGAAGAATTAACATGTTCCTTGTGAGAACACCAGCGAGGTGAAAGAAAATGCTCGCTGTGCGAGGTCCTGGTGAAATCCTAGCGAACCATCCCATATTTGAGGCAGTAGGAAAAGGGCCCAAAGTTCGTTGGGTGAATCTGTAGCGAAGAGGTTCCCTGTGCGAAGAAGTGTTTGCACAACAAACTTAGATATTTTCCAAGGGCGGTTAAACTGTTCTTGAGGCACTTGAAGTGCCCAAAAGTAGTCTTCACTAGACGAAGAGGGTGTTCACTAGGCGAATAGGACTTAATTTTGTTTTACTATATATGTACTTTTCTCACTTTTGAGAAACAACTTTTCACAACTTTTGTACAACTTTCATAACATATATCAAAACTTTATCTCTCTTCATTTCAAGCATACACTTGAGAGAGAAACATAAAACCTAAGAGGAAGAAGGTAAGAGCTTCAAATTCTTGTTTGTTTTGGATGTAATCTTTTGATACCTTATGTATTTCATCTATGTTTGTAAACTAGTTTTAATTCAATATTGATGTTGTCTTTGATTTCTTATTTGTGGGTCTTGACAAAACCTTTTCAAATCTTATATCTAAGATATTCATCTATAAACAAGCAAAATTTTGACATATTATTGTAAGTTGATATTCACTAGTATCACTTTTATTTTATTGTGTTGATTAGTAGCATGAGTATGACCAATACGGCAAAGACCATGATAACGTTTTTGACGTGAATGATATTATGAGGATGCGTGATAATAGAGATGAAGAACTATGTTCACATACATTTGGAAAATTAGTTGAATACATGTAAAAAGGTTTAAGCATGTGTGCGTATTCAAATCATGGAATTTTATATGAACCAATCATGAATCTGATATGAATGTTATCTTTGTTTACCTGTTTATCTTTGATTTGAACCGTTATAAAAATATACTCTTCAAATCTGGATCTAAGATGAATATTTGTTAGGTTCTAGACTCTAGACATAGATTTAGACTTAACATTTGCATGAGTATCAATTCTTAATGTTATGTGTTATTGAGTTGCGTGAGACATCACCAATGAGACAATATGGTGTTCTCTCGACTTTGTGTTAAACATAACCTCGATAGTGGGTGATACGTGAGGATATTAGACAAATGATTGATTTGTGTTTAAACGGTCAAAAGAATGCATGTGTTATCAATTGATGAGATCCAATACTAACAAGGCTCTGTTTATTTTAAAGTCCTTACTTTATATTTTCTGTCTTTATTTTTGACACCTTGAATCTTTTAAACAAAATTTTTACAACAACCTCAGAAACGTAGAGGTCGTTAAACGACATTCTTTCCCTTGCACCGATCCATGTGGAGACGATGTAAATCCCTGAGGGAATCCTTCTAAATCTAAATTTTCTCTTCTTTCCACTTTACTATAGTTCGAACAAAATGGCGCCGTTGCTGGGGATTGGTGTTTAGATATGGAAGTGCATAGCAATAGTTTATATATTTTTAAGCTTTGTACAGTTGTTTATATTATATATATTTTTGTTTTCTTTCACGTTTTTTTAGGGTTGGTTAGGGATGAATGATGAGAACTTGTTCTAGATTGGTTGCTATTTGTATAAAAGCTTCTAATGAAGATTCACCTAAGTCTGGATGGTGATGGTAGGATGTTGAGCATGTGAATGCAAGCAAGGTAAGTTATACCACTCTATAGAATGTTAGAATGATTTAAGAATTTTATGCTTTATGCAAATGTGTATTTTTGTTTCACTTTGCAACTTTGTTTGAATGCTTGTTTCACTCAGAACCAAAAGCCACAAATTATGAGAAACCTCCACTGCTTACTATATGCTTAGGATGACTGATAAATTTATTTAATCCATTTGGTTCATTCTTAATCTTTTAACTATTTTGATTTTGTGTAAGTATTAGAAATGATCAAGGCATTTGTTTATATTGAGCACAATCGTATCCAAAAAGTAACTTACCCGTCAGTAGTGAGAATTCGTTAAGTTCTTTGAGCTTAAACAAGTTTAGATCTCATTTTAGTGATGAACTTGGTTTATGTACATAATTTGAAAGTTTAGTTCATCATTGAATTTTGTGAGATTATAAAAAAAAACATTCTTAAACCTTTGAAAAAATTTTTAATTGATTTCTTTGCCATAAAAAACAAGGAGTATTCGCTTGAGGTTTGGTTAAATTCAAGTTGGGGACAACGAAAAAGAAAATGGTAGGATACTAAAAAATTTGAAAAATTTCAAGCAAGCATTGAGAAAAATTATGAATATGAATGTGAAAAACAAAAGAAAAAGCATGCTTGTTTGAAAAATAAAACTAGAAAATTAAATAATTATGCAAAAAGGAAGTTTGGAAAGGGTGAGCAATAGAGAAAAGAAATTGGTGAATGAAGTTGTAATGTATAAATACCATGTATAGTGAATGTTTCTTTTGCATTGGCAATTTCGATTCAATGACCTTTAGAAATGACCCTTTGTTGTGAACCTGACCAAGCTATAACCTTAAATGCCCTTAGTGATCTTCTTGCTTCCATGATTTCATTTTTGATTGATTAGAGGAATGTATGAATTAGATTATATTTATATTGTTTGTCAGGTGAGTAAAACTGTACCATAGTTGCAAACGCGTTAATTTCTTCATTCGTATTTTGAAGAGGAGTGTTAGAGTGATTCAAGTATGAGAATTTAGTTGTTATATGAAACATTGCATGATATTTGTTTAAGAACTAAATTCTTTATCATTATTCAATTCTATTAAGTGATGAACATTGCTTATGCGCATTATCATGCTCGAGCAAATCCTCTTATTTGAGTAAATCTCACTTGTTTGACTTTGAACCGCTAATCTTTTCTTAGTTGAATCTTATTCTTGAGCAAGAAAATATATCTTGCTTTCATGAGGGGCATACTTTGCTTGAGGATGAGAAAAAATCTAGTTGGGGAGAGTTTGTTAAGTGTAAATTTTGACTTAAAATGAGCCATATTTCTTGGTGTTTTTCAACTCGATTCTCATGTTTTAATGGATTTATTTCTTGTTCTTGTTTGATTCTTCAATATATTGAAAATACCTTTGGATTCTTTGATGTGTGTGTTATTTTTCAGGATTTAGGCATAAAACATCAATGATTAAGACACAAAAGATTAGACAAGGAAGACAAAGAATTGATTAAGAATTAGCATGTTCGCGGTGTAAACACCAGTGAGGTGAAAGCAAATTCCCTCTGTGCGAGGTCTTGGAAAAGCCCCAACAAACCATACCAGATTTGAGGAAGTAGGAAAAGAGCCCAAAGTTCGTTGGGCGAATCTGTAGCGAAGAGGTTCCCTGTGCGAAGAAGTGTTTGCACAACAAACTTAGATATTTTCCAAGGGCGGTTCAACTGTTCTCGAGGCACTTGAAGTGCCCAAAAGTAGTCTTCACTAGACGAAGAGGGTGTTCACTAGACGAACAGGACTTAATTTTGTTTTACTATATATGTACTTTTCTCACTTTTGAGAAACAACTTTTCACAACTTTTGTACAACTTTCATAACATATATCAAAACTTTATCTCTCTTCATTCCAAGCATATACTTGAGAGAGAAACACAAAACCTAAGAGGAAGAATGTAAGAGCTTCAAGTTCTTGTTTGCTTTGGATGTAATTTTTTGATACCTTATGTATTTCATCTAATCTATGTTTGTGAACTAGTTTTAATTCAATATTGATGTTGTCTTTGATTTATTATTTGTGGGTCTTGACAAAACCTTTTCAAATCTTATATATAAGATATTCATCTATAAACAAGAAAACTTTTGACATATTATTGTAAGTTGATATTCACTAGTATCACTTTTATTTTATTGTGTTGATTAGTAGCATGAGTATGATCAATACATCAAAGACCATGATAATGTTTTTGACGCGAATGATATTATGAGGATGCGTGATAATAGAGATGAAGAACTATGTTCACATACACTTGTAAAATTAGTTGAATACATGTAAAAAGGGTTAAGCATGTGTAAGTATTCAAATCATGGCATTTTATATGAATCAATCGTGAATCTGATATGAATGTTATCTTTGTTTACCTGTTTATCTTTGATTTGGACCGTTATAGAAATATACTCTTCAAATCTGGATCTAAGATGAATATTTGTTAGGTTCTAGAGTCTAGACATAGATTTATAGGCTTAACATTTGCGTGAGTATCAATTCTTAATGCTCTGTGTTGTTGAGTTGCGTGAGACATCACTAATGAGATAATATGGTGTTCTCTCGACTTTGAGTTAGACATAACCTCGGTTGTGCGTGATATGTGAGGATATTAAACGAATGATTGATTTTTATTTAACTTGTCAGAAGAATGCGTGTGTTATAAATTGATTATATCCAATCCCAACGGGGCTCCGTTTATTTTAAAGTCTTTACTTTATATTTTCCATTTTATATTTTTTGTCTTTATTTGTGATACCTTGAATCTTTTAACCAAAATTTTCACAACAAGCTCAGAAACGTAGAGACCATTGAACAAATTTCTTTCCCTCGCACCGATCCATGTGGAGACAATATAAATCCTGGAGGGAATCCTTCCAAATATAAATTTTTGCTTCTTCCCGCTTTACTGCAGTTCAAACCGTAAGCCTTGAAGGCTTTTTTAAGAGATGTGCTTCTCTCTATTCTAGTTCTGTATTTTCTGAAGACAAGGTTTTGTTGAACAAAGTTCTGAAGATTTTAAAGACATCATTTATTAAGATCAAGTTCTAAAGACTCTGAAGACAAGGTTCTATTGAACAAAGTTCTGAAGTTCTGAAGACTCTAAAGACAAGGTTTTGCTGAACGAAGTTTTGAAAATTCTAAAGATATCATTTCTTAAGTTTAAGTTCTGAAGACTCTAAAGATAAATATGTGTTGAACATGCTCTGGAGTTTCTGAAGACATCACTTCTAAAGACCAAGTGCTGAGGACTCTTAAGATGGTTTTGTTGAATGAACATCTGAGACTCTAAAGACTTAGGTTCTAATGTTACAAGTATTTGAACTCTCTGCACATGCTTCATCAAACGTACATCTGAAGTCTCTGAAGATTAGAAGATAAAATATCAAGAATGGTTGTGTGTTACAATGAATATAAAAGTACAAAAGTAGTATGTGACCTCTACCTAGACTAGGTGGCGCAAGGACAACTCTTTTGTATTATGATATGACCATTTCTGTAAGTGAACGTTGGGAGATTACATTTGGAATATGTTTCCCATTATACCCTCTAACGGGTCTATTCTCAATCTCTATATATTGAAGATTTGAATGTTTGATGAAATGCTGCCATAGCTGGTGTATGTGTGTGGTGAGCACAAAAAATAAAATGCCAAAGTGCTAAAAGCCAGAAGAGCCAAAGAAATCATGAGAGAATAACAAGAACAAGAAGTTAAATAACTAAAGAATACACGAGAGTATGTGTGCAAGGCGGAAGCAAACACCAAGTTGTAAGCTCAAGAAGAAGATGTTCAATGCTCAACCAAAATAGAGCACTGCTATACAGGAAATAAGAGAAGCATTAAAAGCAGCTTTTAAGCTTACAAAACTCATGATGATACAATGCAAATCTCTACGAGGTTATTCTTAAGATAGTTTTGTAATTAGCAAGGATTTGTTGTTCATATCTTTCTAGAAACACTTTTGTGTTATTGTACTTCAATTATGTCATCCGCTTGTTTAGAAACAATTCTTATACACACCTTTGTAAAACTTTTCAAAGTGTAGATTCCTCAAGTGACTAAGACGTTAGTATGGATCCTTGAGAGGGCTAAGTTGTTTTATAACACTTAGAGGTTGTAATCTTTCTAGATTATTAGATTAAGTCCTTGTCTAAGGCAAAATCACCTTGGTGGATGGACTAGAGTAACTTTGTTAACAGTGAACCAGGATAAAAATAATCGTGTTTATTTATTTTTATTCTCTTGTTAGCATTGATCTTTAATTCCACAGAAAATATCATTGCTGGTGAAACCCAATTCAACCCCCCCCCCCACCCACCCTTTCTTGTGTTTCTCACCCCTTCACTCCCGCCTTATGCCAATCTCTCAAAACTCCATCATAACCTTTCAAAACTCCAACATAACATCTACAACTAGTATGAATCAAAGAAAGATATCACGAAACAAGTAACTATCTCATATCTTCTTCATTTTCCACAATTTTTTTCAAGGAATGATACGTACGGGAAACATTTCACGAGTTATACGTAAGGTTTATTATTATTTTTTTTGTTGTTGTTCAAAATATTTGTCTTATATTTCTTGTTATTCTTGTTCAAAAAAATGTGAAACATTTGTCTTCGTCCAACATAGAGTTAATTATTGTTAAGATGAGTTTGTTGGTTTTTATATTATTATTTTTATTGAGATAAATAAAGTGTTTAAGTTATTATTGAGGTATGTCGTTGTTTTGTTAAAGTTACTTGTTGTTTATACTAAGGTAAGCTTTTTTTGTGTTATTATAAATGTTTTTTTAGGTATATTGTTGTTTTGTTAAGGTAAATTTATATTTTTATTTGAGGTATGTGTTTTTGTTTCATTTTAGATGTTTTTGTTGAACTATGTTATATTTTTTAGGTATATTGATAATGTTGTTGTTGAGGTATGTTGATAAATGTTGTTGTTTGTGTTACTGTATTATGTGTTTGAATATACATGTTATTGTATTTTGTTGAGGTACGTTGTTTGTTTCATTTTAGATGTTTTTGTTGAAGTATGTTGATATTTTTGTTGAGTTATGTTGATATCATTGTTGTTGAGGTATTTTGATAAATGTTGTTGTTTGTGTTATTGTATTGTGTATTTGAATAAATATGTTATTGTTAATGTTATTACTTGTACATTGCAACTTTCATTTCATTTAGCCAACATGTCCTAAAAGACGAGTTTATCATATCGTATGTGGTTTGAGTGTTTCACCGAACCCTCATTGAATATATAACTGATAACCCACATTTAGTGAGTTATTATTTACCTTATTTTTCTTCTTATTGTTAGTTTTATTACCTTTTTAGTGGTTACTTTTAGTTCATTTTAGCTATTTTATAACAATTAGCTTGGAACATAATAGGTGCTCCCTTTTTTTAGTTTAATGTTTTTGTTGTTTTTTGGTTTAAGGTTAGCTTTGAAGAGCTAAGGAAAGACTATAGTGGATAGCACCTGGGAGTGCAAGCTGAAGCAGGAAGATGGACTTTACCAAAGAAATTAAGTGGAAAAAGCAGTTGAGTTCCTAGGGAAAGCTCGGAATGAATGATGTATTGAGGGGAAACTTTGCTTTGTACTAAAGAAAATTTATTTGAATTAAGTGGATAAGACCAAAGAGGCGCTAGAGGACAAAGATGATACAATAGTACAACCACCACTATGTGCGCTCTACAAGAAAGGACAGTGCCGCCTGCATCCTACTATGACAGCCTGTCATAAGACACTTTGTCTCCCATGATTATTCCCTTGTCCCTGATTCCTTGGAGGCTAAGCAGAAAAAATGATGAGGAAGCGTTGATTCTGTTAGTGGGCTTGAGGTGATTTCCTTATTTGTGGCCTATGATCCAAGATATCATAAGAAACCCTAATGGAGGATTATAAATAGAACCTGTTGAAGATTGTAAAAGAGAGTTCATCTTTATTCCAAATCACAAGACAAAATATAATGGTGTGAGCTTAGTGGAGAGAAAAGAGAGTCCTTCTTCTCATTATTTCTTGTATTAGTTGTTGAGCCCTGGCGCGACTGAAGTTATCTCTTACTGACTATCCATCTCTAGAAGTCTTCGCGTTGCTCTTAGGTTTACAATTCTTTTTCAGTATTTTTGTTTGAGAATGTGTCTTGTGAGAACCTTGTCTAAAGTTTGTACTCAACTCATAATGATCGAAACCTTTTGTATGTTGTGTAATAGGAAGTTAAATTTATGTTTTTTCTATGTTAAGTGATGTTTTATTTAGTGCCTTATTTTATTATGTGGTAACTTGCTTATTGTCGCGGTGAAAATCGGATACAAACTATTGATTAGTTTGAATCTTTAATTCATTTTTGCAACCGAACTTTGATTTGTCCAAAGGAAGGGATAAAGATCGAAATTCCCACGATGCAATGCAAATGAAAGCTAGAGAGTTTTAGGTTCGGGGGTTGGTTAAACTTAGGGAAGGTGCTAGCATCATAAATTTCTGTAGTACTCTACAGGAACCTCTTGTTTTATTATTGTTTATTGCTAAGTTATCTGCTTAATGGTTAAAATACCTAAGGGTTTATTTCTAAGTATACTCGATAAGATGTCGCATCTTATGCCTACATATCCTTACGGGAATGGAATCCGAGTATTTGTAGTTCCCCTAAAGGGTTTGAGGAGTTCTTTGACTGTGGTCAAAGTTCCTACGGATTTAGGGTAGTTGGTTGATTGATTTTAGGAGAAAAGACGAGTTGTCATTTTAAGAGAGATTTAACCGCCACAAATTGTAGGAAAATAGTCTTTGCATCGTCTTAAGAGAAGGGCTCAAGTACTCGGATATTGATCGACGAGTACGCCACTATCTCTCTTAAGGCAAAGACTCTACATATTGATTGTATTGATGTGGGGTGGAGATTCTATCTCGCTTAAGATGATTAACATCTTCCTCTATTGTGTTTGAATATTTTGTTTGAGTTATTTTCTTTGTATCTAAGTTGTAAAAGATAATGGTCCTTCCTATAGGGTAGGATCTGTCCTAAAAGATCGACTTGAATGGGATAAGGATCGTAGGGGAGTATGATGCAAATGATATGCACTATACACAAGTGTTGACTCATGTGTAGGTTTTTCCTTTGGACGGAATGCAATGCGAGAATATAAGTTGCGATAATGTTAAATTGCGGTAAATAATGTTGCGGAAATAATAAAGGGCATATAAGGTAAACATACACACGCATGAAAGCGCTAAGTGTGTGAAAGTGAAGTGCGAGGACGGAGAGAGGCGCAAGCGTGCACGATTTATTTTATTTTACGATGTTGGTTCATTTTAGGCAAAATTGATTGTTTTTAAGGAAGGATTGATTTTAGATGAAGTTGATTTCATTTTAAGGAAAAAGTTGAGTTAATTTGATGAGATTTAATTTTAGGTGAATTTGATTTTGGGAAGTTATGATTATTTTATAAGGAGATTAATTTTATGAAAAATGTTGTTTATTGATTTTAATGAAAAGTTAGATTAATTGATGAAGTTGATTTTAGAAAAAAAAAGTTAATTTAATTTTAATAGCAAAAAGGTTTTGGATGTGGATTGATTTTAAATAAATATGATTTAATATATAAAAAAGGTTTTAGATATCATCAATAAAAGGTAGAAGTTAAATTAAATTAAAAAGGGTGTTCATTATTATTTATTTAAAAAGAGGAGTTATTTTAAGTATATATAAAAAAGTTTTAAGAAAGAAAGAAAAAATAAAATTATTATTATTGTTATTATTTAGAAAAAGGATTTACTAGCTTATTAAATAAAAGAAAGGATGATTAAAAGAAAATCCAATTAATAGCTAAACAGTTAATTTAAAAGTATTAGTTAATTTTCAAAAAAAGTTGATCAAGGTTAAGTTAATTCAGATTTAAAGAGTTAATTAAAGGATTAGGTTAATAAGGCGGGTGATCGTGTGGGGTACAGGTGTGTGGGTTTACGGTGGTCAAGCGTGAGGTTGGCCGCGTGATAGGATCTGTTGGGGATCCAAAAGCTTATGTGCGTGGGTGCATGATAGTGTCTGTGGGTGAAGCATATGTGATTACATCAAATAAACACTAAAACAACAACAGAAATAAAATGAACCCTAATCCTAAATCGACCCTGATCCCCCCCTACGCCGTTCGTCTTCTTCGTTCTTTCATCGCCATTCTTCTCTTTCGGTAATGACTTTCGACTCCTTCCGCCTCTAGTTCTCGATGCTCTGGTTTATCCTGCAAAATCCACACAAATCAAACATGCAATAATATTCTAAAAGGAAGAGTTCTTTTACCCAAGAAAAAGAGTTGACGGCGGCTAGAAGGCGATCTCCTGTGTTGGCTTCGAAGATTTCGACGGTAAAAGAGATATGTTTTTTTCGCTTTTTTGTTTTTGCAGTTTTTGGTTTTTCTCTTTTCAATCTCTAGGGTTTCGCACTTGGGGTTTTCGTGGTGATTTTTGATCGATCCCTTAATTCATCTCTTAGGCCTCTTTTTATAGGCTTCAGATTGAAAAAATGCCTTGATTGAACTTGATTGCTGTCTTGAATAATGATTTAGGTTTTCCAATTTGGGACAGATCAGATTTGAAAACTTTCCCCTTTCGAAAATTGCAGTGATGACCTATTTAATTTACATTCAATCTTTGATTTTGAGATTGGATTCAATTGGATTCTGAATAGCATCTTCTATTTCTTTTAGCGGATATTCTCTAACGGTTTTATTTTTGTGATCATGACCTGGCAGGTGTGGAAAGCAAATGTCTTGAGCCGAAAGGTGGATTAGAAGCCCAGAGGGGGAGACTTCGTGCTTGATGCGTCTGTAGCGGGAACCTTCACGAAAAATTGGTGATGAAGAACAACAATCTCAAGTGCTCGCAGGGTATATTCTTCCAATTCAATTTCTATTCCTCTGGTTTTGTTTAATTTGTTGTGTATCTGAACCTTTTTTTCTTTTCATGTGCTTCGATGATGGTGTAGGGGTAACACATTTGTGCACGTCGTTGTTCTCGTCATGGTTATCCTTGCCTGTGCTAATTAGTCAAAGCAGACTGCGAAAGGGGGCTTGTACTAAACAAAAGATAACGGAGCATTATTGATAAGAAGCTTCTCAGGTAGAGAAGGATCAAAATTGTTGGAGTCATCAGTTATCACAGGCTTCCTAGCTAACGTCATGTCCTTGGCTGTTGCTTGACGCAGTGGGAATCCACAGGTCTGAACTTGTAGTTTCAATATGCATTGTTCAGTCTCTTACACAAGTGAAGTGAATGGAGTTTCTTTGTGTCAGTATTAACCATGGGTTTGTTTGAATTGCAGCTCATAACAAATGACAGGTTCAAGAGTGTAGAACACAGAGGTCTTGCGAATCGTGTTGGTCCAAGAATAGCTATCGCATACTCAACTTTGATACAAAAGGACTAATTGGTACTTCTGCTCCTTACACATTACAAAATTTGAATTAGGCACCTCTTTTTGATCCAATTCTTGAATCTGAACCGGTTTAATTTCCTAATTTGGTTGATTTCACTTGTTGTGTGGCTTTCTTATCTTGAGTGGTGATTAGCATGAGGATTATGCAACAACCTTTAATTCAGCTGTAGTTGTAGGATTGACAGGGTCTTGTATTGTCGCTGCAGGTTTAGTCCCAGATCAGAGGTGGGTGGAGCTGTTGGCGTTTTTGCGCATGACGCGACAGGAACAACTTCTCCTTTCTGTAGATAGTGTCAGACCCAGAAGAAAGGTTATGCCATAAGGTTCAGTCTGTCCATATAGAACGCCCTGGATGGATAATGAAGAACTCGGTCTGCTTTATTAAAAGATTAGCTCCAAATGAAATGGCTCACAAACTGGAAAGTCCTTCAAATGATGCTTGGTACCTAAAACAATAATGAGGGGCGGGCGTGATATTGGAGAGGTTCTCATATGGCCCTCCAGAAATGACTGTAAAGAAATGCCTTCCTTTCAGATGATGCTCTTGTAGTTGAGCTTGAAGCTGGTGTTCTGTTAACACCCCAGATGCTCCCAAGGCTGAAAGTTTTTTCTTCAAAATAGATGCTGAAGATCCCCGTGTATTTTGTAAAATTGTAAAGAAATTGCTTTCTCTTCTTTTATTGTATGAATCCTTATTTTTGAAATGTTCTGCACTCGTCACATTTGCAAACACTAGTGCAGCTAAATTCAATTGTGGATGAAATTCTAAAGCTTTAATTCGCGGCAATGGATAAACTGCTTTTCCACCTTGTTGATTCAATTGCTGCAGGCTCAAAAAGTTAGCCTGAGTAGCAGGGCTATTAAGATTAACTGTAACACGTGTTTCCCAAACGTATAGATTTCCATCTTTAGATAGAGTCACAAGTAAACTCATCATGGGGAGAAAGGCCACTGATTTAATTGGTTGTAAGACAACTTGTTTTATTCCGATCATACCTGGTCTCTCTGTTGACACATCCCATACCAGAAGTGTAGCCTTCCGATCCCCAACAATTCATTAATCTTTACAATCTCAATCCTGTGGTGACGAATATGGCCAGATAGGGTGGCATGGTTGCATTCAAAGTTGATTTTGATTTCCTTTATAAGCCCATATTTTCACAAGAAAATGGTTGTAGTTGCTTTGATTTCGCTGACTATTAATTCAGCTTAAACATACAATAGATAATGGATTTTGTTGTTTTTTTCAAATGGCAAACCATGTTGTGATCTCAAATACTCGTACTTACTTGAATTTGAGTTTAATTCGAGCTCAAAAGTCTTGAAATCCTAGAATACAATTGATGAATTTTGGATACCAACTTAATCCATATGAAATGCACCAATAGAAACCAAAGTAATTCCTTCCACCGCAACACCACTTGATTAAATTGTAAACGTCGAAATTAAGATCCAAACGAACAATCCTTAAATCTTGAGTCCAAATTATCTTGTACCACAAGTGCCTCCAATACCATAAGCCTGTGATCTCAATTTCTTAAGAATCCCGTTTTGACAGACCTTCCTTGATAAGGAGACAAACTTGAAAGGGACCAGAATATTGATTTAAAAGGACCTAATCATCAAAAATCAGCCAGAGACGCCTCTAAAGCAAAATGAACCTGCACACGCCCGTTAGTCGCACTTAAAAGTAGAAAAGATAAAATGTGAGAAAACATACGAGGAGGTGGAATCTTAAGGTAAAAAATTAGGGTGCAACACTTATAAATCCGATTCTTTGAGTGATGAACTTAGGAAAAGATAATAGCTTGTTGTTACGAGAGATCCAACAACAAGTGGATTTCATAATAAAATTAGTTGAAAAGAGTAGGATAAATATATTCACTTGATTAGTTCACTTAGAGATAAGGGACTATAACTATAAGAGATTTCAGAATATTAACAGATGTATTTTAGGATTATAAGTGTGACTTAGAGATTTAATCCCTTACCCTAGTAATACATGCTTTGATGTTGTAAAAATACACCGCTAGATCACTCGGACCTTTCATGGCACAAAGTTGCACATCTTGAACTCATAGTTACTTCATTAACATTAATGGACTTTAGCTTAACATGCATTCTCTTGATATCATTTCACTCTCACCTTGCATTGTTTAGATATGTCCTAAAGAAGAAAAACAACTGAACTTATGATATTCATATATTATTTTTATACTTGCTCATGATTAAAGTCAAAAGAGAGTGTATTGCAAAATCAACCTAAGTAGCATTCACTCCTTGTGGGTATGATATCTTTATTTTTTTTATCACTTGCTACTTTTAAACATACATGTATACTTGCATGTGACACATTTACAAGAAATAATAACCTTTCAAATTGAATTAGAAAATAATAATATGAAAAATTAAGTTATATTAGAAAACAGTAACTTGAACTAGTAAAAAAGAAAGTGTTGATTGAAGAGTTAGAAGTATTGAGCCACATTCTAACAGCCGAAGAGCGAGATGCGGATGATGGGTTATAGAAAATACTTAAGAGTTAGAAAACATTGATTACAATAACTTTTTCTTATAATATAACTCAATTTTTCATATTATTAATTTCTAAATCAAATTTAAAGGTTATATGTTTATCGAGCAGTTGGTGGAATAAGCGTTCCACATATACAAGTCTTCCACTACGGTTGGAACATTCAACTATGCTAAAAATGTCTAAAATTCTCAAAAAATGTTGGCTCTGAGTATCAATAACATGACCCCTTTTACTACAATTGGTTTCTACAACTGTAGTGGTATGTTATGTGCTTCTGTGTTTTTACCATATCCAATCTATGGCAGTAAAGAGTGTTGTGATATAATCCAAGTTGTAGCCCAAACCCAAATTAGTTAGGGTTATGGTTTGTTATGTTAGTTACTTAGTATACAAGTAACATAGTGTTATATATACACATTATTTATAATTCAGTTTTATAACTTTTCAATAATAATTACATTCAATCCTTATTATTTATTCTCTCTCTTTCTTCAGGGCTCTTCTGATGATCCTTTATTTCTAGATCTACCTCTAAGAGATGGTTTTCTTCAAGTGATTTATATTCAAGACTCTCAGTTGTCTTACCACTTCTTATCATTACAATACTCACATTATTATGTTCTCTTGGATTTGTCACTGTTGCACTAGGAAGGGAACCTTGAGCTTAAGACTCAGCCATTTGTTATGCTATCTGACCCATTTGAACTTTAAAATTATTAATATAAGTTATAGTGTTCCTTTGGTTGTTTCTTGTTTCTTCTTGGATCATGGAGGTTTGAGTGACCATCTTTTCAATTGTTATTTCTCAATTTGCCTTCTTAGGAGCTTGTTGCTGATATTGTTGTTGAAACTGATTCAGGTAGTTTTATTGAGGTTGGTATTCTTGTTGATTCTGGTAATGAACGGGACCTTGTTTTTGAACACTCCCTTGTTGATTTTTCTATGAGAAGTTTGGACGATTCTTTCAACCTGGATTATAAGTATTTGAATATGGGTTGTTCTGCTTCAAATAATTCACTTTTTCAGTTTGTTACACAGTTGCAACACAATATATAGAAAAATGAGGACCACCACAAATTTCACAACTAACATCCTGAATTGGTTGAACTTTAGCCACTTGTTGAGTAACTATATTCATTGGCTTGAGTCTTCTTTCAGCTTCAACAGCAACTTGGTATTCCATCTTTATACTTAGCATAGCAACTTTCAAATCTATCACTCCTTCTAGCTTGCTTGTACACCTGTCATACAACTCTAAGTGTTCATTAGAAATAATGGATTCTATTATCTTCTTGATACCAGTGGTTGTTGTCAAGTTGGATGAGCCACCAACAGTTGTATCAATAAGTTGTTTAGTCTTCAATCTGAGCACATTAACAAACATATGTATCTGTTCAATTTTATTTAAGTTGTTAGTAGGATAAGAAACAAGAAACAAGCAACCTCTTGAATCTCTTATCTGAATCATCGAGTGATTCACCCTCTTTTTTTTTTATTTCATGATGTCGTATCTTTTCCTGAGAAAAAATGAAGCAGGAAAATACTCATTTAGAAAATTTGTTTCTATTTGCTCCTAAGTGGTGATACTTCTAGTAGGTAACGAGTAAAACCATTATTTGGCATCTTTAGCTAAAAGTAAATGGAAACATTCTCAACTTTTTAGCTTCTTCACTATGCCCATCTATCTTTAAAGTAATACTTATAGTAAGAAACCTTTGTAGATGTTTATTTGCATCTTCATTAAGTTTTCTTGTGAATGGTCTCTTCTCGAGTTGACAGATAGTGGTTGGATGCAAATGAAAATTTGGAACATTCACCGATTAGTTAACTATGGCTAAAAGATCGCCTGGTGTGTTTGCTCTTCCATAATTCCCAAAAATTCTTTCTTCTAGATTGTTAGCCATAATCGGTGTCTCTATTTTTCCGTGTGATTCTATATCTGAGTGGTCAGAGTTGACTACCTCTTGATCGACCAATTTTGCTTGCCGAGATTATCTAAGTCGAGTGTGTAATGTCCTTTCTGGTTCTGCGTCAAAAGGAAAATCAGATGACGGTTTTCCTTGCATACAAATATTAGATAAATATTAGCAGTAACAGAACTAAAATAATAAAAAACTGAAATAAAATTTTAACTGCAGAGCAGTAATATTTTAAATAAAATAAAACTTAAACTCTATAATCTTTGGTAGTCCCCGGAAACTGCGCCAAAAAATTGATTGCTAAATTAGCAAGTGTACTAATTTGTCAATGTAGTAATAAAGGGAAATCCCAAATATCGATCTCAAGGACTACTTGATGATGTAAAGTTTGTGTTTTGATTTCGTTAAACAAAAGACTTAGGGGTTTTGAAATTGTTGTTTTAAAATAGAAAATAAAATAGCAATTAAAAAGTAAACAAAGTAGTTTGAAAATTTAAAATAATATGAGTGAACATGCTAGAGAAGGTATATGATTGGATCCTTTAATAATTTTAACCTGACCTTGCAGCAACTTATTTCAGAATATTGACTATTGGTTCTGAAGAGTGTTTACTCCTAAGTCCTTAGTGAGAAAATCTTTAAACATTCAAATTAACTCGTATGCCCATAGTGAATTACAAATGAAATTAAGCATTACTTTATCAATAATATTTCGGTTTCCACATGCTATCCCTAGTCCTAAGTGATGTATACTATGAAATACTCTCAATTGAGCGTTAATAATAGCGGTCCAGCCTAAAGATTAACCGTAAATAAAACTCAATTTTTCTGAAAGAGAAAGCATTAATAACAAATTGAAAGTAAATCAAATATCCTAAAGTTGTTGTTATCACAAGGTTAAAATCAAAATCATTTAAAAAAATCTGAATCTAGGAAACCCCATATCATTGGGGGTTTAAACACTCGTAGTATCAAAGAAAAATAAAATATAAGATGTAGAAATTATAGATAATGAGATGAAATTAAGCTTCAATCACTTAGGGTTAATGAAAGCCTTGATCCACCATAAAAATCAGAGTTCTCCATCCTTCAAAATGTGTTATTTCCGTGAAAAATCATCCAACCCTTGGAAATTCACGTTTTTCGGCTAAATAGGGAAATTTTGGCCTTTTTCGGATCTGGGCTGTGTTACACTGGATTTTTTGACTTGATTATAATTGGCCAACACTCATGATATTAGCTATAAATATGCCACGTGGAAGGTTAGTATGGAGTGAGTCTACATGATCAATATGACTCAAGATCAGAAGTCTCATAGGGTGATATCGGTCGAAGGTGGCATGGTCAAAGGACGTGGTGAGGAACTTGGGGACTTAGTGAAATGAATACTATGCTATGTTGGCTACTTAGTGAAATTTAATACTATACTATGTTGGCTAAGGTTGGAGTTCATCACTACAATGGAAGTAATGCTGACTCAATCACCACATGTAGAGTACATCGCTATAACGAAAACAATGTTGACTTGTGTTAGTTCCATGATTCTATGATTGTCCATGGTTCTATGATTTGCTACATTTTGGTAAAACATGATTCTGCACTGATGTTAAGCAAGATGTCATAACATCTTCATCTACTGTTATGACATAACTGCTGTCATGTGTTTTAATCAAGATGTCGAGCTGAATGTCATGACATCCTTGTCCGGTACAGCAGGAGCTGCTATTTTATATCTCTTGACAAAGGTGTTTTGGTCTGATGAGATCCTGTTGGGTATACCTCATCAGTATGTGCAGGTCAAAGAGATTTATTAGGAACAAAATGCAGATTTAATTGGTGTTAATAAAAAGGATCGTTGAGACTTTTTAGGAAACCATACAATATTTGTTTCTACTGTTATGAAGAAGATTCTGCAGAAGATTAGGATATCAAGTGCTATTTTGGAGATTGAGATCAATTACAGAGTTTCTGGATGTCAAGCAGAATGTTGTGACATCAGGATCTGCCAGCATAAACGCCGTTTTGTTTTCTGTTGGGTTTCCTCATTTATCTCAGGCTATATTTTAGGAATCTTTCTGGTCAGACCTGATCATGAAAGGAAACGCCTATGGCCTATTTTTCAGCACCTTGAATAGTAAAGATTGGTTTAACTTGGTTAAACCTAATTTCTGCTGCTATTTGTGAAGATTGAAATCTTCTCTTCCTGGTATTATTTTTGACCAGCCCAAGCCCAGTTTGCATTACTATATAAGGAGGCGCAGAAGCAAGGGAAAATAGGCACTCACAACAAGAAACATTTGAGTGTAAAATAAGGGTTTAGGGTTTTGAGAGTGTTTTGTGTGTGACCTTGTAAGTCACCTTTTGTATCTTTCGATGCATCGTGGTAGACATGTTTAGGCTGTTATTTGTTAATTGTTAATTGTTCACTCAAAGCTTTTAAGCAAGAGTGTATTGTTCTTGATTGAAGCTGTTAAGCAAAATCAAGTATTGTGACTTTGAAGAGTGTCTTCTATAGTCTTCCTTCTTGTATTGAATTTTTTATCACTGCTGTGATTGTGGGGAGTGAGAGGTGTCTCTTGTCTAGTGGGTTCTAGGCAGAAATTGCATTGGGTAGAGATTAAGTGAGGAGTAGTAAACTGGGAGTTTAGCTCTGAATTAGTTCTGCTAATAGTGAATTTCCTTCCTGGCATGGTAGCCCCCAGATGTAGGTGATGTTGCACCGAACTGGGTAAACAATTTTATGTGTTCTTTACTAATTTTGTTACTGGTTTACTGCTAAGTTTAATAGTCTACTCAGTAGTGGATGTCATAACATCCGTTATAACATCGACTGTTTGTTACTATGCATTTACAATTTTGCATAATTAAAATGGTTAGATAAATTGCTCTGTTAGTCTGCAGATGTTACAACAGATGTCAGGACATTGTTAATTTTTAAAGGAATTTAAAATGCTCATGTTCTGTACTTGTTTTGTATTAGCAGAGATCAATGTCTTAACATCGCTTGGGACATCTGAGATCTGCATACCAGAATTTCAACTTGGATGCTACATATGGAGTTCATCACTACAATGGACAATATGATATAACATGATATCTTAACATGGTCGACGTCGAAGGCCTCGACGAGGATAGTCAGTTCTTGGTGCCCAACAAAGCAGTTAAGAAATTCAAATGGTATCACAATGTGGGAACTACGGCAGCATCGAAGGTTACTTAGAGACCCGTGGGAGCACGTCGAGGAAAACCGCTATATGGATTTAGGACATGTCACCATGGGAGTAATCTATCATTTTTAGACAGTTATTTTAGAGTAGTATATAAAGATACTTAGGTTCATTTTGTAAAGGGTCTACAATTGTACATATTTCTGTAATACTCAAAGTACTCGCGTCTTGAGAAAAAAGTGACGAAAGATGTACGTATGCGTTCTACCCTTTTATACGTTTTCATAAATTTTACCTTAAAAATTTTTTATGCATTAAAGTCCCTTTTGATTTCCTTTACTTTTCATGCCATTTTACAGTTCCTGCACTTCAATTTCAACCTTTCTTTCCCTGCATTTTTTCCTTCAATGCCTTATTCTATTTCACTTTCTATTCGAAATTCTTTTTTAAATTCATGACCAATCGATGTTTTCAATCTATGAATATTTATCTTTCTTGTTACACATATTCCTGTTCTTGCGGTTACAATTCTATATTCATCGCAATTTTGTGTTCTCGTAATTTTCCCAAATTCTAGGGTTCCTGAACTAATGTCATTTCTGTGTTGGTGTTTGATCTGAGATAACAAATTTAATTCATCTTGCATGACTTAAGCATAGGAAGCTTCAACAGGAAGTCATTATGAGTTTCGACTATGTTGTCGTTATTTTTGATTCTACAAAAGAGGAATGTATGCTCAATTTTGAGAGGAATTCAATTTGGAGCTGGTAATGTGAGCAATTTAATTTCGAAGCCTTGCATTATTTCATTGGGTAATATTATTTACATCTCTATATTTGTGAATTTCAATTTGTGATTAGTGTTAGATGTCAATCTTGCCTTAAATTAATCATTTATAATGGGCATTTTTCAACTCTTTTGTGTTGAATTGTTGGAATTACTACTTAAAAGTTTGTCATTCTTCAATTGTTTGAAAATACCTTTGGTACCTTTTATTTGTATGTTATTGTGAATAAAATAGGCATTAAACCATCAAAGTATGAGACACAAGAAAATTGAGAAAGGTTGCCAAAGGAAAAGAAGAAAGTCAGTAAGTTCGATAGGCGAACCTGCTTGCGAACAACTGGCGAAGAACCAGCGAACGCTCCCAGATTTTAGGCAGTAGAAAAAGGCATGTAAGTTCGTTATGCGAACCAGACAACAAATTTTCGTTGTGGCAACGCGTCAGCGAAGAGCTAGCGAAGAATCCCAGACTTGAGGCAGTAGCCAAAGGGGCATAAGTTCTTTGTGCGAACTTGTAGGCGAAGTAGTTTTCTAGGCGAATAATCATTCACACGACGAACTTCAGAGTTGTCTTAGAGGCGGTTTAACTATATAGAGGCACATCATGTACCTAATTTGATGTTCTCTAGGCGAATAATCTATTCGCAGTGCAAACATGACAAATCATTTAAGTACTTTTGACCATTTTGTAGGATTATAACATACTTTTTACACAACAAAACCTTATTTTATGAGATTTCTTCACCAAAGAGTGAGATTTTACACATAGAAGTTGGATCCGCATCCAAGTTTGATTCTTCGACGTGGATGCTCATTCATCTCCTCCCGAAACTTGTGAAGCAAGCTACCATTGTTATGGGTAAATAAGTCACTTTTGTGTCAAGATTAGAGGTAGTTAATCTTGCTATTATATATTTATTTTGATCTTTTGTATGTGAACAAGGTTTATGATCAATAGATGATGAAGATATTTGCTTTTAATGATGTATTTATGGTTTGAACCACTCTAGACATAGATTTTCCAAGTCTTGACATAATTTCTTCATCTATTAACCAACAAACTCTATACATAGATTTTAAAGTTAATATTTTCTTTGTATAAATCTTTATGTTTATTGTTTCGATTGTTATTTCGAGAAATCATCTAGCGATTAAAACAATAATATTCATGGAATCGCTTTAAAAATAAACGGATTCGCGAGGATACACAATTGTATTGATCGAAACTAAGTTCACATGCTTGATTAATCATATACATATGAAAAGGATTAACGAAATCTAATCTTGACATGCTTTTCTTAAAACAAAACATCTTTGCCCAAATTTACTTTTTGCAACAAACTTAAGTTACAAAACAAAAATCTTTTGAAAATTGTTTACTTAGAACATTAAATTATTGAAAGGCTAGCATCTATATCTTACGTACAATCCTTTTAAATACGATAAAACACCCCCTAATATAATTTTCAACAAAATGGCGCCATTGTCGGGGATTGTTGTTTGATATTGCAAGCATTGCAATAGTTTAGTGATTTTAAGATATTTTTATTGTGAATCTCTTACCTCTATAATTCTCTTGTGCTTTATAATTTGTTTGGCTAGTGTGTAGAATCTGTTTATACGAGGGAGTGTACCTGCAGAAGAACTTCTTTTTTATCTTGAGATTGAAAGAGCTACTCGTAGGCTCAATAGCAGAACAAGGCAGAGACGTCAGCTTGCTAGAGAATGACATGAGCGAGGATAATCTTTTTCATCCGCAACAATTGCTACACCAATTATGGCAGATCCACCACCACCTCCACTTCCCTCTGCTTCAACACCATGTATCAACAATCAAAGGCACACTACTCAATTTGCATGCAATACCCACAACGATAGACATTCAGAGATGAAAATGAGAATTCTTGTGCTTCTATACCAAAATCCTTTTACTGGTACAAATCATGAGGAATCGTTTACACATATCACCAAATTCTATGAGATTGTGGGTGCAACGGGAGCGCCGGAAGCTGACAAAGAATCATTGTTCAAGAGATTACTTATGCACTCATTAATCGAGAAGGCAAAGAAATGGTATCTTAACTAATCCACTTTGGTGATGATGAACTGGGATGTGTTAAAAGAAAAGTTCCTTGAACGATTTTTTCCACACAATCAATTCATGGAAGCAAAGACAGCAATTGCGGTATTCGCCCAAGGCGAAGATGAATCTCTCAATGAAGCTTGAGAGAGGTTCAAATCCATGTTACGAAAATGCAAAGGCCACAGTTTTGATGAATTAACACAAGTGCACATATTTAGAAATAGGCTATAATCTGTTCACAAAACTTCGTTAGACGCTACCGCAGGTGGATCATTAATGGCAAAGAGTGTAGAAGATGCGATAGACATCATTGATAAGATAGCATTGAATGATCACCAAGGAAATCACAATTGTGGTACACCTCAACAAAAACCGGGAATGATAAAATTGGCAACAAATGATGTGATCCTTGCGCAAAAAAATTACTTTCGCAACAAGTGGAGTTGTTAACGCAACAAATGTCAAAGCTTTCACAAAAAATTAAAGAAATGCACGAGATTCCCAACAAAAAACAAGTGTAAAGTTGTGAGCTTTGTAAGGGACATCACCCTACCGAGTATTGTCCTCCGATTGTGGAAGAGGCAAATTATGCGGGAAATCAAAGCCAAGGGTATCAACCTCGACCAGCTTACCAACAAGGCAACCAATGTTACCAACAAAGACGTAATCAAGGTTATCAACAACAATGGAGGCCTCAAGATGCCGGAACTTTGAATTGTCATCAATAATATCAAAACTACACTCAACCTCCACAAGCTCCAAGTGGAAATTCAAAAATGGAAGACATACTCATTTAATTCATGCAAATACCAATGTCCAGTCAAAAGAACACCGATGCGGCTATAAAGAATCTTGAAAGCCAAGTTTGGCAACTTACGAAGCAATTAGTCGATCAACAATCGGGGTCGTCCTTTTCCGCTAACACTCAACCAAATCCAAAGGAACATTGCAAGGCTATTCTTACAACAAGTGGTAGAGAAATTGATATGGGCATAGATGAGGAAGTAGTGGAAAAAGAAGGAGTACTTGAAAAAGAAAAAGAGATTGATAAGAAAGAAGTAGAAAAAAATGTTGAGGGATAATTAGTTTAAAATGAAAAAAGAAAAAGTGAGAGGAAAAAGAAAAGAGAATGAGAGAAGAAAAATTGAAAAAGTCTAGGAAGGGAAGGAACAAATGAGCATTATTCCGATACAAAAAATTTCATATTCTCATGCTCCGTCAAAAAAAAGATAGTGTAAGGTGCTATGTGTTGCACCCCAAAATTTGCTCAACTTTTCTTTACCTAGCTTGTGTTTCATTTCATTCACATTAGCATTATCATTTGCATTTCATTGATATGTATGCAGGAGATCAAGAGGTATGATTACCAATTGAGAGCTATACAAGACCATGAAGCTAGCTATTAAGGTTATTCAAGTGTTCAAGGGTTGATATCCTTGTCAGAGAAGTTAAAAGATCCTCAGAGAGAGTGGTTGAAACCAAGTGTGTGTGTCTCCTAACTTGAGAGTTGTGGGAAGCACTCAGATGATTCTGAAGCCATGAAGTTCGACTTGAGGTCTTGAGAGAGCTCATGAGAAGTGTTGAAGATCACTTTGAGGCCTAGACAGGTCATTGTGCAAAATCAAGAAGCCTCAGCCATGATTGGTGCAGCTAGGGTTTGACTGGGTCAACCCTAGATCAACTGATGATTTGAAGAAGGTTGAGACCTAACCCAAGAGCCATGTGATCATGGATTGATGCATCAAGATGTTCTAAGGATGATTCCAAGGTCAAGTCATCATGATTGAGGAGTTTAAGAAGTTTCAAGCTAGGGTTTCTAAGGCTTGATAGTGTAAAATCCCCTGGTTTGACCCCTATCTTCAAGGCAGTTTAGCTCAAGATGTGATTGTCATCTCATATTGCCCCCAACATGAATGTTGTAGAGATTGATATTAGCTTTAATTTGAGTGCTATAAGTCCTTGATAGGATTTGTAGAACTCAAGTTATGACTTTGACAAGTTACAAGTCATCTGAGGTATGTGAATTTGGGGGCTTGAAAGTTGTCCAACTTGCATGAAACGTTTGCCCTAGAAGGATGATTCCTATGAACTTTTGGTCAACATGAATGTTGTTCCTTATCTTCTTAGCTTTCTAGAGAGTACTAGAAGTCCTTGATAGGATTTGTAGAACTCAAGTTATGGCTTTGACAAGTCATGGGCATTTTGGTCATTTGGAGATTATAGGTCATTTCAAGCATAAGGCCATAACTCCTATTTCCAAGCTTCAAATGGGAAAATGTTCAACATCAAACTTGTTCAAAATGATTTTTTAAGGCTAACCAATAGGTCATGAGAGGTTGGAATTGCTTGTAGCTCAAAGTCACCAAAATGGCCTAAAATAAGGGTATAAGTTAAATGAACCAAAGTTGGAAATTGATATTTTTGATCTACATGTCCAAACCAAGGCATGTAATATGTCATTTTGACTCTAAATAACATTTTAAGAACATTGGTTTAGACACATTTTTGAATTGAGGTGTAATTTGTGGACTTACTTTGAAAAGTAGTTACTTACATCTTAAGTAACATTTGCCAAACCTAAATTCAAGGCATAATCAAGGTCCCTTGCAAGCCAAACACATCCAAAATGTCATTAGGGGAGAAATTGGAAGGGAATGAGGGAGATTCCAAGCTGTTAGCAGAACTATTCATACCATGGCATGAGATTGAAATCTTCATGAGATGAGATATTGAAATACTCATTAGAAGGATCTAGAGCTTTCTAGATCATCCCTACATGTCCTATATATTGAATAGAGATGATCCAAGGCCAGGGTTGGTGATGATTGAAGGAGAGAATAGAGATTGAGATTGAAACTTTCTTGTTTGCAATTGAATTCGGTTACACCAATTTCTTCACTTTCCATCCATTTTCTTGATTGCAATCTCTTCCATGGAGGCTAGTGAATGATTCCAGATCATAATCAAGGCAAATTTGTGGCTGATTGGTGTTCTTGATCTCAGTTTTTTCCACCTGCAACTCAGAGTTGGTTCCAAGAATTGAAGCCATTTCAATCAATTTTATTGCATACAGAAGCTTGGAAGTGATTCACTGAAGGAGTCTGGAGCATTTGAGGGCTTGATTTGAAGGCTTGCTACTTCTGTGCACACGAAATTTTTAGGTTGGTAACTTTCAATCTCCAGCTTGTTTTAGTTAGAATTAAGAGGAATTAGGGTGTTAGATGCATTGAGGATTGATGTAGGAAGGTTTTCAGATCATTAATTTGAGAGTTAGTGACCAATTAGGGTTGTTACCATTTTTGGGTGAGATATGGTTCTTGCAAATCTTGAGGTTTCAGAGGGAGTTAAGGGCATGAATAGATTCGTGAGGAAAATTGGGGCAAGATTCATGTAGAGACCTCTTGGAATGGAGGCCTGTGGAGAAAGTTAGGGTTGAGGGTGATGACCGGAGAATGTCACCGGCGGTGACTTTGGGCGCGCAGGTGGCCTGAGTTGCAGGGATTCAAAATGAAGAAGATGACTTGATAGCCATCAGATTGTGGTTGGACTTTGACTGGGAGCCTCATCCAATGGCCACGCTTGCTTCTAATTTGTGAAGGACTCTGAACTTAATGAAACGATGCGTTTCATTAATCAGCTGGTTTTGGGCTTAGGCTGTTAATTGATAATCACACCCCCTTCGTGGCCCAGTTTGTGAAATGAACTGCTTTCTCTTACTATCTGCACCGTGCATGTGGTTATTTTATTTGGATTTTCTTTATTTTTCATTTTTATTCATGGTTCTTGATAAAATCATAAAAAATGAAAAAATAATTCAATTAATCCCATTCTTTTTGCATTGGATTCATGATAGGGTCTATTATTTTTTAGATAAAAAATATTTTTATTTCATGCATTTTCTGATTTTATGGGAATTTTTACATTTTAATTGATATTAAAATAATCATGTTTGATGCTTGATTTTGTGGAATTTGGTGTGATCATGTGATGATGATTTTGACCTTGATTTTTGTGAGTAGTTAGCATAGATATGCATGCTTCCCATAGATTTTTCTCACATTTTTGTGATGAATGTAAGTGGTAGTTTAGGTTGAAACCTTTAGATGCTCCATTTTTAGGGTTTATGGTTGATACCTTGTGGTTTAGGTTTTATTTTTGTAACTAGGTGGATGATTCAACCTCTGGTTTTTGTAGGGTATATTCATGATTGAATTAGGGTCCCTTAGGAATTTTTGTAGGAATTTTCAAGGTAATTTTCTATTTTTGCTTGACTTTAGTTTAGATGCTAGTTTTAGATGATTCTAATGCACTAATTCAACCAGCTTAACTTCTTTAGTTCCCTTAGATTAGGGTTTTGCTTTGATTGTTCTTTGATGATGTTGAAGACAAGCTTGGGGCTACCATGGAATGCTTGAAGAAGCTTGGATGTGAGGATCTTCCCTTCTTTTGGTGTAGTATTGATTAGGTATTAAGATTAGGGTTTTGTAGGCAGAGCTCTAGATGGATTCTCTTCCTTCATAAACATGGATGATGTTGATCACTTCCATTCTTCCCTATGATGTAAGGTCCCTTTGTAAAGGCCTCATCCCTCCTTGGGTAGGATTTGTGGCTCTTTACAGGTTGGTAGAACCTTTGAGGGTCCCTTTCTCTGATGACAGGATGCTCAGTGGTGACCTTTGGTCTTCACTCTGCTACCAATCATCCAAACTTTGCTCTTGATAGATGCATCTTTCTTCCTTGTTAGAGGATGGAGTTCCTTGCTTTAATAAGATTGAAGGATGAAGTTGATACTTCTTTGTGTTTGGAGATTACCTTTTGAAGCTGAAGCTTGTAGATGAATAGGAGCAAGTTGATACTGGTGAAGAGGAGAGAGCTGAAGCTTGAAGACCAAGTTGAAACTTGTGAAGAGGATCCAATTGAGATTGAGTAAAGAGCTGAGGCTTGAGGAATAAAGGATAAGTTGATACTTGTATTGATGCATTGAGAGCCTGAAGGAGTCAAGTTGATACTTGCAGTTAGGAGTGAAGCCTGAAGGTGGAATTGACTGAAGAGCTGAGGCTTGGAGAAGAGGGAATAGGTTGATACTTATGTTTGATGTGTTAGAAGCTTGTAGAAGTAAATTGATACTTTCTATTGAAGATGATAGCCTTGAAGGTTGGTTGAAGTCTAATGACTGGACTGCTGTCTGAGGAGAGCATTATTGTGGAAGCTGTTGATCTGTTTCCTTTTCAGTGTTGGTGTGACTTGTTTGATTTGCTTGATGCATTAGAATAAGTTCATGTTTAGATTAACTTGGACTAAGAGCATGATTGCACTAGAGGGTGAGTTGCTCCCTCTGCTTGTATTGTTACTGTATGGCTTTGCTTGCGGGTTTTGGTAGAGCCCAACTCCCTTGCCCATGTGGTTTGTGTGTGCTTGATGGCACTTTATTTCATTTCTTTTGTATGATTACAGTCACTTGTTATTTTGCTTGATAGCATGTTATTTCCTCTGTATGATTACAGTTATTCATATCTAACTTGAGGTCGAGATGAGCTTGTGGAGGCTGATGCCCCACACACATTTCCTCCCTCACTTGCATTGCATGCATTTTACAGTCGTTTACTATTTACTGTCTAAGCTGATGCTTTATATGTTTCTATTTATCATTGACATGATCCCCTAGGAATCTCATTTCCTTTGATAAGGAAGTGATGATTAGAACTTTAGGTTGAAACCTATGCATGATAACTTCTAGGAGTTCCATGTTTCAAACCTCAACCATAGGATGAATCCTTGGCATGACAACATTAGGACTTGATAGTCTCCCCGTATTTGTCCCTCTCTCTTCTCATCTCAAAACAAATCAAAATACAGTAATAAGGGTTAACTGACGTCGTATGTTACGAGCCTTAAGCTATCTGAGAGAGGATTGTTGGAGAGTTTCTTTTCAACAGTCTGGATGTCTAGTATGGCACCCTTTGGGTGACATGCGACACATTCACTCTCAGGTCATAGTATCTAGTGCGATATTGGTTGCAAACACCCATAAAAAACAGTTCTTTCGTAAAAGACAGAAAACAAACTTCAAACTTTTTGCCCCGTGGGCCCATAATTCAAAGGAAGCTTTTTTGAAGAAAAGAGTGTCGTTAACTCCCAGTTCTACCGCAAACGGTAACGCCTAGGTCTTCAAGGGTCGAGCTGCGTACATCCAACTGCTGGAACTGTTTGTTAACCCTACTCGAAAACAGATGAATCTGAATTGCCGTAATACGTATTAACCCGAACTACGTAAGCTCTGATCTCTCATACCGGTTGAGAGTACGTAGGCACAATACTGATGTATTGGCGAGCCACCTTCCCCATCACCCGTAGTTAGGTTAACTACGTTGACTCTGATTTCTCATTCTCTGATGAGAATACGTAGGCATAAAGCGCGACGCTTTGCCGAGTCATTTTCTTTTCTTTTCAGACCAGCCTTGATAGGTAGATAGATAAACCAACCCGTAACACAACAAGCATGGATCCCATCGAGTACGATGGACGTGAGGGGTGCTAATACCTTCCCCTTGTGTAACCGACTCCCGAACCCAGACAATGGTTGCGATGACCTTGTCTTATACCTTTTCGTCAGGTTTTTCTGATCGTTTCCTTTCCCGTTCTGAGGGATAAATAACGAAAGGTGGCGACTCTTCTGTTTTGCCGGCACCTTATTTTCATGGTAGCGACAGCTGGCGACTCTACTGGGGACTTCATAGTTTCCTGGGATCCAACGTCCCGTATGCGAGTCAGTTTGGGGATCCAACGTCCCCTGCGAGAGTCAATCCTAGTGCTTGTATGATTACTTGTTGGGTTGTGTTTATTTATCGCATCTTATTTCCCGCATTTTATTTTTCAGTATGATATGATTATCTGTGCTGTTGTGGGAGGGGCATTCTGATGAGTGAGAAGCCAGACCCAGGCTTGAGCATACCTAGCATTAGTTGTGGAAATTAGTGGGCGCGTGCTTGCTTTGCAGGAACTAGTGTCTCATGAAATCCACGCTCAGACGAGGTTCTCCCGGTTGACTTATTTTTCAACCCTTTGGGTTGAGGGGGTTGTTGGTTTGGAGGATTGTCGACTCTGGGGACCGATCATTTGGGATTCAGCCGAGTGAGGCCGCTTCATGAGCTGGTGATGCCACACCTTCTGGGTATCGTATCACCCCTCTTGAATGTCTGTGACGCTGATGACCGCATAGGATGCCAAACTTGTGTCAGTATAGGTTCATACCTGTGAGCAGGGTTGGGTTTGTTGCAGGAGACCTTAACCTTCAGACTACCTGGTTTTCTTGATAGTGAATCAGTTTGGTTGGGATCAGAGGATCTCATCAGCAGATGTATATTTGTTCTTGACAAAGTAGGTTTTGATTGGGATTAGAGGATCTCATCAGCAGATGTGTATTTGTTCTTGACAGAGCAGATTTGTGGTCCTGTATCAGAGGTCCTTATTATCAGGTGTTTGTTCTTGACAGAGCAGAGTTTTGGTCCTGTATCAGAGTTCCTTATTATCAGATATGGGTATTCTTGACAGAGCAAATTTATGGTCCGATACCGGGGTTTTCTTCTCATCAGATATGGGGTTGTTCTTGACAGAGCAGTATTGTGGTTTTGTTGATACAGGACCTTCATCTCTTCAACAGCACAGTTGCCTTGATCTCCTGCTGCATGATTGCATTTTACATTGCTTTGCATACTCATTTGCATTTCATTAACGTGTGTCTGTGTTGCAGGTACCGTTTCCCCCGATTCAGGATTTCTTGCCTTCTATTGTGCTATTATGGGTTCTCTGAGGAAGACCGTGGCTTACAAGCTCCCCACTCCTGATGTTGTTCAGCTGACTGGTTTGATTGCTTTAGCAGATGATTCTGTGAGAGATGAATTCAGAAAGTCTTACGGTAAACTGCTCAGTTTGGTTCGTAAACCCTCTGTGTTTGAGTTGAATGGGTTGCACGCCTTGCTGCAGTTCTACGATCCTCCGTTGAGATGCTTTACTTTCCAGGATTTTGTACTTGCACCCACACTAGAGGAGTATGTTGATTTGTTAGGTGCGCCTATCAAGAGTCAGATGCCCTTTGTTCACATGGATGCCGAGCCTGACCTGGCTAGTCTAGCCCCTTCACTGCATCTGGATGCCTCCGATTTGGTTTTGTCTAGTTGGAACAAGGTTCCTGGTTTCTCCTTGCAGTTCTTAGTGGGAAAGGCTCAGCAGTGCGCCAAAGACGGATGTTGGGTCGTGTTCAACGCCATTCTCGCTCTGTGCATATATGGCATCATTATGTTCCCCAATATGCCCGACTTTGTAGACTTCGACGCCTTCCACATCTTTGCTTCAGGGAATCCAGTCCCTACCTTGATAGGAGATGTCTATCATTCCATCCACTACAAAAACGAGAACAGAAGGGGCAAGAATGTCTCGTGCTGTGTGCCCCTGCTTTATAGATGGCTTGATAGTCATCTACCCAAGAGCGGTCCTTTTGCTTCGTCTGCAACCACAGCTGAGTGGTCCGAGCGTTTGATGAGTCTGTCAGCAGAGGATATTGACTGGTTTGATAGAGATAGGTTGGGTACCGAGATTATCCTCAACTGCAGCGGGTTTCCGAACGTGCCTTTGATAGGCAGGAAGGGCTGTATAAACTATAATCCATCGTTGCTGGTCCGACAGTTTGCTTATGTTTTGAGAGCTCCGCCGAAGGAGGAAGAGGTGCAGGAATCTCTGTACCTCACTGGTCTTCCAGAGGGGGATATGTTGTCCAAGCTTTAGCACGCTTGGAATGGTATCAGTAAGCGGGGAAAGTCGTTGCTGGGGAAGAGTAACAATCAAGCCTACACTCCATATGTGACTTGGATCAGAGCCCGAGCAGATATGATAGGGATGCTGTTTCCTCCTGCCAAGCCAGAAAGCCCTCCGGTGATTGAAGAGCCTACCACCGTGCCTATTCAGCGGCACAATCAGGTGTTAGCTGAGCGAGATGAGCTGAAAAAGGCAAATGAAGAGCTGGAGAAAGAATTGGCGCAACTCAGAAGCGAAGCCGTTCATTCCTTCAAAAGGCAGACAGAGCTGGTGAACCAGTTGGGGACAGATTTGACTAAGCAGATGGCTGAGCGCGAGCGCCTGGGTCAAGACTTCAAAGCTGTCAACGATGTACTGGCCACCAAGAAGCAGCACTTGGATGAGGCGTATCAGAGGATATCCAAGTTTAATCAGCATTGGAAGGCCACCCTGGCCAACGGCAAAGAACGGGAGGATAAGCTGAAGCAACAGATCTCCAAGCTGAAAGCCAGGTGAAGGCTAGTGAGAAGAGGTTTGATGAAGAAACCGCCCGCAGATACGCCGCTGAAGGCCAGCTCAACAAAGCTCTCGCTAACCTGAAGGAGCGCAAATTGATGTTTGAATCCAAGAAGCGGAGGTTAGAAGATTGTTTCAGCGAAGGAGCATGGGAAGATTCGGTTGAAGGTCTTCAATACACTATTATGCAGAGGGAGTTACTCGTCGAAGGGTTGCTCACTCAGCCTGATCATCCAGAAACGAAGGGGTTGTTAGAAGAGTTTCGCGCCCGTGGGCGTGCTTGAATATTTGTGTTCCTTTTGTTTTGATCATTGTTGTATGCTGACCATCACCAGGCTTGTTGGTCGAGGTCACGCTATTGATTTTGCTTGTACTCAGGGATGTTATGTACTGCCTTGATGGGCTTTCTTTATATATGAGATGTTATTTCCATGACTGGACTCGGACTTCTTATTATCAGCACTGGCACTCAGGCACTAGGATCGGGGGATACTTCCCTAACGCACAGACACGCGTTCGCATTTGCATGAAGCATCTTCATAATGAGCACTTTGTCATTTTCTCTAACCCTTTTGTGTATTCAGGTTGTTTCAGGTTGTTCCAGGATTGATCAGAGACCTATCCACCGCTATTTGACCAGAGCAAATCAAACCAGAATTATGGAGCAAATGCAAACTAACGTTCAGGAACTCCGCGAAAGGATGGACCGCTTCATGGAGCTCATGCAAGCGGTCACCAATGGCCAGGATCAACTCAGAACCTTGGTTCAGCCTCTGATTTCAAGGGTTGATAGCAATGGCGTGCTCCATGGTGGGACGTGCCTACCCCTCCACCAGTTGAAACTCCTCAGAATGGCGTCCCCGTGACCGGGGGGAACGGCAGTGCCAACGGAAATGTGATAGCTAACATAGGACTCAATGGTAATACGACGGGCGTCGATAATGGGAATTTTGAAGCTAACGTCAATGTTGGGCTAGGCAACGGCAATGCGGGTGTTGGAAATCTGTTCGGGCCTCAGCCATGGTTAGAGGACCGTCAAGACGATGTGTTCTCGCAGAGAGGTGCTGAAGGGGAGCTGACTGCTGAAGCACGGCTAAGGTTCAAGGCACTCGAGGACAAGATGAGGAATATCGAGAACCAGAACACCATGGGTGTTGATATGTCCAAGTTGGGACTGATTGCTGATTTCAAGGTGCCTCCCAAGTTCAAGGTACCCGACTTTGAGAAGTACAAGGGCACCACTTAACCTCGCATCCATTTGAGATCATATTACAGAAAAATGTCCGCTCATTCTGAGGACGAGAAGTTGCTGATGCACTTCTTTCAGGACAGTCTGTCCGGACCCTCCCTCGAATGGTACATGAGTCTGGAACCTACCAGTGTGCGCACGTGGAAGGAACTTGCTGAAGCATTCGTGCACCACTACCAATATAACAGTGACTTGGCTCCAAACCGGGTTCAACTACAGAATTTGTCGCAAAGGAACAACGAAGGGTTCAAGTAATACGCCCAGCGGTGGCGTGAATTGGCAGCCAGGGTTCAGCCGCCGATGGTTGAATGTGAGCTTGTGGAAATGTTCGTAGCTACCCTCCCAGGGGTTTATTATGAGAAATTGGTTAGCAGTATGTCTGGAACCTTCTCAGATCTCATTATCACGGGTGAGCACATTGAAAATGGGATCAAACTGGGGAAAATTCAAGGTGATTCGTCCTCAGCTGGAGGAGGCAAGAAACCTTATGGCGGCAAAAGGCGGGAAGGAGAGACGAGCGTCGTGTCCAATGCTCGAAGGAAGGGTAAAGGCCCTCACCAGCAGGTGGCCAGTATAACCATCCCCGCGGTCCAACAGCCACAGCAGCAGCAGCCGAATCAGCAAGGGTACAGAAAGTATCAGAACAGGGCACCTCTGTCGAGCCGTCACCTCGAGACGCCGCCCATGTCTTATGCTCAGCTGTTACAGACTCTGCTTCAGTTACAGTTAATCCAGAAGAGAACCCTGGCTCCCTTGACAGGGGCACCTCCGCCAGGTTATGATGCGAATGCGACTTGTGAGTTTCACTCAGGGGCACCAGGCCACACGATAGAAAACTGCAAGGCCTTCAAGCACAAAGTGCAGGATATGGTGGACGCCAAGATCATCAATTTCTCAGATAATGGGCCAAACGTCACGAAGAACCCTATGCCGAATCATAGGGGAGGTGGAGTAAATGCCATTATTGAAGACGAGAGCTTAGATTTGTTGACTGACGTCAGAGATCTGAAGACGCTGCTTAGCTTCGTTAAAGCTAAGCTGATGAAAAGGGGTTTCTTTCCAGGTTATGGAGAGTTGTGTATGGGCTGTGCGACAAGTCCTGATGGATGTGAACAGCTGATAGAGGGGATTCAAAGTCTGATGATCGAAGGAATCCTGCAGTTTAGCCGAAGGGCCGAAAGCGGATCGGGAGAGGTAATGCTGAATCAAGATGATGAGGTTGCCACCATCACCATCCCTCGCCGGACGATAACTATTTCTGCACCCAGACCGCCCACGATTACCATCACTAAAGCTGGGTCGATACCTTTCGAAAGCACCAATGATGTCCCATGGCATTACGGGGCAGAGGTCTACTGCAACGGACAGAAGTTGGAATTGGAACCGTCAGAGTCATGTGTGGATAACCTAACGGGCGTTAGAGGAATCACTCGCAGCGGAAGAGTGTTTGCCCCACCTGAGGTCGTGGCGGACAAAGCGGATAGAGCTGATGCAACTGATAAAGGGAAGAGTAAAGTCGTTGAAGAGACCCCTCGTGGGGTAGAGAAATACTTGCTTGTTAAAGACGCCGAAGAGTTTATGCGGTTAATTAAAAAGAGTGACTACAAGATCTTGGATCATCTCCATCAAACCCCCTCGAAAATTTCCATCCTGAATTTGTTGCTGTGTTCTGAGGCACACCGCAACGCGCTGCTGAAGGTGTTGAACGCCACGTATGTACCGCAGGAAATATCGGTAAACCAGTTCGAAGGGGTCGTAGCCCACGTGAATGCTAGAAATGGGGTAGGGTTCACTGACCTGGAGCTGACGCCGAAGGGGAGGAATCACAATAGTGCCCTGCACATCTCGATAGAGTGTAGAAGAACGATTATGTCGCATGTGTTGGTGGACACGGGGTCGTCGCTCAATGTTCTTCCGAAGAAAGAATTGATGAAGTTAGATACTCGCGGAGTGATTTGCACACCCAGTGATCTGGTTGTGAAGGCGTTCGATGGAACCAAACGCCATGTTTTCGGGGAGGTGACGTTGCCAATCCAAGTTGGGCCGGAAACATTCAACGCGGTCTTTTACATTATGGACATCATGCCTGCCTACAACTGTCTCTTAGGCCGGCCATGGATCCATTCTGTGGGCGTTGTGACCTCCACGTTGCACCAGAAACTCAAGTATGCTGTCGGAGGTAGCATCGTGACTGTGTGTGGCGAGGAAGACATAATGGTGAGCCATTTATCGTCCTTCAAGTACGTTGAAATGGATGGGGAAATTCATGAAACCCTATGTCAAGCGTTCGAAGCTGTTAAAGTCAAGAACGTAGCTCCTGCAATCACTGAGAAGCCAGAGATGACTCTCTCTTCCTTCAAGGAAGCCCGGGCCGTTGTTCAAGCCGGATCTACCCCAGGCTGGGGGCGAATTCTAGAGATACCTAACAAGCAAGACAAGTTTGGGTTGGGATATTCTCCTGCGGCTGAAGCCTCCTCCTCTTCCAGCAGTGCGTCGCGAGGTAAAGGGCCGATCCAGTTTACTAGTGGCGGGGTGATATTTGAAAACGTCAACGCGGTGTCTGAAGACAGCGGAGATAGCGACTGCGACCTGGACTCTTGGATCTAGCCAAGCAAGCCAGGTGAGAGCCTCAACAACTGGTCCGTCAGAGATATCATCCAAATGACAGACAAAGAGTAATGATTTACTTTTTCCAATCGTTGTACAACCCTATGTCTTACCCGGGGCATAGTGGTTTTATTGTCAGGGCCTCGTTTGATTATGTACTTGCATTTTACCAATAAATCAAAAGGCGTTTTTCTTCGTATTCAAATATTGTGATCTCTGTTATTCCTGTTTTATATTTGTTTTGAAAAACAATAAAATGGCAATAGGGTTTGTGCTAACCTGCATATCCTTGTTTTAAGCTTAACCTTTGTTATTGCAGGATCAACATAGCAGATGACATCGACTCTGGACCTTCTACGACTCACTTCGACTTTGATTGCTCGACCTATCAAGCCGAAGAAGAGATTGATGAAGATGAAGACCTTCCTGAAGAGTTGGCCCGCTTGTTGAAACAAGAAGAGAAAGTTATTCTGCCTCACGAAGAAGAGATTGAGATTGTGAATCTGGGTTCTGAAGAACTTATCAGGAATGTCAGGATAGGAGCTGCATTGCAGAGTGATGTCAAGCAAAGATTGGTCGAGATGCTGAGAGAGTATAGTGACATATTTGCTTGGTCATACGAAGATATGCCCGGACTTGATACTGACATCGTGGTCCACCACTTGCCGCTGCGAGAAGATTGTCCTCCCGTTAAGCAGAAGCTTAGAAGGACGCGACCAGATATGGCCGTTAAGATCAAAGAAGAAGTGCAGAAGCAACTTGATGCTGGCTTCTTAGCGGTCACTACTTACCCTCCGTGGGTCGCCAACATAGTGCTTGTACCGAAGAAGGACGGTAAGGTACGAATGTGCATCGATTATCGGGATTTGAATAGGGGGAGCCCTAAAGATGATTTCCCGCTGCCTCATATTGATGTGTTGGTCGACAATACAACTCAGTTCTCCGTATTTTCGTTCAGGATGGCTTCTCCGGCTACAATCAGATCAAGATGGCGCCGGAGGACATGGAGAAAACTACGTTTATTACACCTTGGGGAACGTTTTGCTACAAGGTAATGCCTTTCGGTCTGAAGAACGCAGGGGCCACTTACCAACGAGTAATGGTTACTTTTTTTCATGACATGATTCATCATGAGATTGTAGTATATGTTGATGACATGATTGCGAAGTCCCAAACGGAGGAGGGACATCTGGTCAATTTGCTGAAGCTTTTTGAGAGGCTTAGGAAGTTCAGGCTGAGGCTGAATCCTAACAAGTGTACTTTCGGAGTACGGTCTGGAAAACTACTGGGGTTTATCGTGAGTGAAAGAGGCATTGAGGTTGATCCTGCGAAGATAAAAGCGATACAAGAAATGCCAGCACCAAAAGTAGAAAAAGAAGTTCGTGGTTTCTTGGGCAGAATAAACTACATTGCAAGGTTTATCTCTCAGCTCACGGCCACGTATGAACCGATGTTCAAACTATTAAAGAAAGATCAGGCAATTATCTAGAACGAGGATTTCCAGAAGGCATTTGATAAGATAAAACAGTATCTGCAGGAACCTCCAATCTTGATACCCCCAGTGGCCGGACGACCCTTAATCATGTACTTGACAGTTCTTGAGAATAGTATGGGGTGTGTTCTCGATCAGCACGACGAGACAGGAACAAAGGAGCATGCCATTTACTACTTGAGTAAAAAGTTCACAGAATGTGAATCTCGTTACTCGCTGCTGGAGAAGACGTGTTGTGCACTAGCCTGGGCTGCCAAACGTTTACGACAGTACATGCTCAATCACACCACCATGCTAATTTCGAAGATGGATCCGATCAAGTATGTCTTCGAGAAGCAAGCGCTTTCGGGCAGGATTGCCAGATGGCAAATGGTGTTGACGGATGATCGGTGGTTTTTACACGTTATTTTACCGTTTATGTCAGTTAATCATTTGTTTTGTCTTATCGCATTTTAGTTGTTTTTATTACATTTTACGCGTCGATTTGGTATTTTTACTGTTTCTAGGTTCAAGTATACAATAAAGGAGAAGCAGAGCAAAAACTAGGAAAAAAATGGCGAGATTTCGGAAGAGTTTTGTTGTGAAATCTTTAGCAGTCTGCACGAAAACGATCATAACTGGAGTTCTGGGAATCCGTTTGAGGCGTTCTAAAAACTGCCGGAAAGCTAAGAGAGAGAGTTACGACTTTCGTGTTGGAGTCGAAGTCAGATTCGAAACAGGGGTGCAACACGGGTGCCCGTGTTGTGTGACACGGCCCGTGTTGCAGGATTTGCTCAGAAAATGCGATTTTTGGAGAAAAAACAGTGGCACAACACGGGTGCCCGTGTTGTGTGACACGGCCCGTGTTGTGACACCTAGGACTTGCAAATTTCACGCGAAAAATCTTTCAGAAAGCCAACACGAGCGCCCGTGTTGCCTAACACGGCCCGTGTTGCAGGAAGCGCTTTTTTCCCTATTTTTCTTGTATTTTTTACTCTTGTGATCCCCAAGGGTATTGTGGGTATTTCCCTAGTGATTAGTTTGAATTGAGACTATTTGATACATGTTTGGAAAAGAATAAGGATTGGACTTTTGAACGGAAAATAAATTTTGACGAGAAAGATTGAAGCGATCAAGGATTTGGGAACGGAAGATCCTCATGAGCGGAAGCGATTGAAGATCAAAGCAACCAATTCTCTTGTAATGTTAAATTTTATTGTTGATTTTATCTTTATTATTATGAGTAGCTAAACCCCACAATGCTAGGGGGTGTCCCTGAATTGACTCTGTAATAACCTTGTTTCCTTTGAATAATGGATTTCACTACTTTCTAATCACCGTTGTTATTGTATAATTTTCTTATGGCTTTTCTTATTTGACAAATAAGGATTTGTTTTACGGTTAACCTTAGGTTTGGAAAAACGATTGTTAACGCATTTATACGATAATACTATAGTAGATATTGCCTAGGAATGGGGATACCCTATAGTAACCGTAATGTTTTAGATAAAATATGTTGCTTGGGATTGTTCCTATACCGCCAAAGAATTGGGGCATAGGAAGAATACCAAAGGGTTTTCTACTAAGGAATTAGAGTCAACTAATCTTTAAAACCGGTAACGATTGAATTGAGCAGTGATTTCTGAAAAATAAGGATTAAGGTTATTACAAGGTTTTTTCATACACCATACTCTAGCATGCTTCTCATAACTGTCTAAACCTTTATTTTACTACTTTTTCCTTTTGGCCTTTAAAATTGTAAGAAACAAACCAAAACCCCTATGACTTTTTGTTCAATTGTATTATTTTAGAACTTGTGTTCATACGCAGTCCGCGAGATCGATATTCGGGGAATTTCCCCTTATTACTACGTCGGTACAATTAGTACACTTGCTAATTTACCGGTCAATTTTTTGGCGTCGTTGCCGGGGACTGCCAGAATATAAGTTTAATTCTAATTCAATTGAAATTTTGTTGCTCTGCGACCAAAATTTTATTTTCAATTTTTAATTTTAATTTTTATTATTTTTATTTTGTTACTACTAATCTGCGTCTAACACTTTCATGCGAGGAGATCCCTCAGCTAATTTTTTCTTTGGACGCAGAAATTGAAAGGACTCTACGCGAAAGACGTAGGCAAGCTAGATTATTAGCTTCAGAAGAGGAAGGAGTTTCTGTTCATTCAGATTCGGGTTCAGAATCAGAAAGAGATACTGAAGCTATGGCGGATCTCCCACCAGCGGAGAGACTTTTGGGAGACTATGGAGGGGAAAATGCTCAACTAAACCGGATGACCATTGTGAATCAACCAGTGAATGTCGCAAACTTCCAGCTGCATCCGAGCATAATCACTCACCCTGAGAGGAGACCTTTCACCGGAAAGGTTAGCGAAGACGCAAATAAGCATCTACAGAGATTTCTGACGATGAGCACTACTCTAAAGATTGAAGGACACACAGATGAAGCTAAAAGGTTCAGAATGTTCCCGTTCACTTTATCTGAAGAAGCTGAAGAATGGTTTTACTCCTTACCAGCCAGAAGTATTACTACGTGGGAAGAAATGGAAAAAGACTTTCTGAATGAGTATTTTCCCGCCTCTGTGTATATTCGCAAACGATATGATATTATGAATTTTAAACAGAGGGAGGGAGAATCACTCGGGGACTCATATAAAAGGTTCAAACGGTTATTGGTTGCATGTCCTACTCACAATCTAGATCAAACTGAACAGATGCAGATGTTTGTGAATGGTCTTAAGATGAAGACTAAGCAGCTAATCGATACAACAGCCGGTGGTTCATCCAACTTTACAACAGCCACTGGAATCAGAAAAATTATTGAAGCTATCGCTGCAAATGAACATCTGGAATTATATGACCGGAGTGTGAGTAATCCGGAAGAAACAGTTGACTTGAAGTTGGCCGCACAAGTTGTGAAAATGGAAGATCGAATCAAGGATGAAGTGGAAAGAAGGCTTAAAGGGATGAAGGTGAGTACTGAAACTGTAGCTCAAGTTCAACCTGTCAAAGTTATTAGTTGTGAGATTTGTAATGGTCCCTATTATACTGTGCATTGTCTTGCGACTACTCAACAAGGTGAAGAGATAAAATTTTTGAGGCAGAACAATCCGTATTCTCAGACCTATAATCCAGGATGGAAGAAACATCCTAATTTTTCATGGAAAGACCAAAACCAACCTCCATATCAACAACAACAACAACAGGCCCCTCAAAAAGCAGAATAGGAGTTAGCTATTGAAAGAATGGCAGCTCAAAGTATGCAATTCCAAGAAGAAACCCGAAACATTCAAAGGAACATCACAACATCCATCAAAAACCTTGAGTCGCATATGGGACAGATAGCCCAACACCTCTCAACACACGCTCAAGGAACCCTCTCGAGCGCGACAGTACCGAATCCGAAAAATCAAGAGAGTATTAATGTTGTCAAAACAAGAAATCAGAAAGCGACAGAAGAGGAAAAAACAAAGGGGGAAGAATGTATAGAGGTGGAACTTGAGGTAAGAAAAAAAATAAAAGAACCAGAAGAAGTTGTACTAACTGAAAAGTCAACTGGAGAGAAAAAGAAAGAGGAGGTCAAACCGAAAATCAAATTACCATTCCCTCAAAGAGTTACAAAGAAGGATCAGAACGAGAAAGACTTCGGAAAGTTCAGTGCAATGTTCAAAAAATTGGAAATCAACATGCCCTTCTTTGAAGCACTTGAGCAAATGCCTTTGTACAAGAAGTTCATGAAAGAGGTTATAGGTAAAAAGAGACCAATGGGTGAAGAATCGAAGACCACAACTGAGCAATGCAAGGAAATAGCACAAGAAAGGAAAATACCAATCAAGATGAAGGATCCTGGACCAGTTGTAATTCCATGTACTATAAAGGATCAAACTTTTAAGAAAGTCCTGATCGATTCAGGTGCTAGTGTGAGTCTCATGCCGTTATCAATTTTCAAAAAGCTGGATATTAGAAAAGTGAGCGATACGGGAACAAGCTTGAAGTTTGCTGACCACACAACTAAGATGGCATATGGGCTAGCAGAGGATGTTTTAGTGACAATCGATAACTTCACTTACCCAGTTGATTTTTAAATCATGGATATACCCGAGGATGAAGAAACTTCGATCATACTTGGCCGACCGTTCTTGCTTACTAGTCGGTGCAATATTGATGTGGAAAAAGGTACGCTCACTTTGAAATTTTTTGATGAGGAAATCACTTTAAAAACTCAAGAGGGTCGAAAGAAAGGTAAGGAGAAAGATTTCAAACCTTCAGTTGGGAAGATTAACACAACTAAGAAGGGAGAACGATCAAAACCATTTCAAGTTGCTCTTATCTCTGAACCGGCACAATATTCTGTTGCGAAGAAGTCGAGCAATAGAGTTTGGAAGTTGAAGTACCCCCCATAATAATGGGGAGTCGATCATCGAGCCATGCGACGTTAAACGAAGCGCTGCATGGGAGGCAACCCACGGTTTTATGAATTGATGTTGTTTCTTTTGTTGTTATTGTTTTTGCAGGAATAAACGAGATTTTACAAGGGAAAACGTGGAAGCAGCGAAGAGGTACTGCATTACCTGTCGACCCCTCTGTGAGGATCTCTGTGAGTACACCTCTTCTTCTCTTGATTCTTGAACATTGAGACAATGTTTAGTTCAAGTTTGGGGGAGGTTTTACCATTTTGAATTGTCTATTTAAACACCTTTTTATTTTTAAGTTCGATAAAAATCACATCGAATTCGCCCATATGGAGATCATAAATTTTTTTCTTGTGATTAGTAGGTGTATAAGGTAGTCAAGAAAGTATTTAGAGTTCAAGGGAAGTGGAGTTTGAACTAAGGAACTTGGGAAAGTTTGGAAATTGAGGTATAACTTGAACACCCTAGGTTCCCTAGAGTAAGGAAACGAGTTCAACGTGTAGATTTGTGCCATAGTACTTGGATTTGAAAAGTATACCCGATTAGTTCATTGTGATAGTCCTGCATAATAAAAAAAAATTTGTTTTGAGAATGATGTGGGGCAACAAAAAAAAAAGAGTTGAATAATGACGGTAAAGACAACCTGTCCTTCTAAGTTGGGTAACCTTCACCCGGTTATTTAGCCTAACGGCGGTTGAATCTCTATAGTCGTCCCAAAGTGGACTAATAAACGCCTGTGAGCAAGAAAAAGAATAAAGGTGCCACAGGAAAAAATCTCGAGCAAATGTGCATGCCTTAATCTGATTACCTGAATGAAAGGGGTAGAAAATCGAAGAAAAGACTTAAGCCCAAAGCATAGTTGGAGAGGTGGCCGAAAGGGAGATTTAGGTCCGTAAGTTTACTGCGGTATGTGTTTATGTAATGTCTTCGTTAACAGATGAGTACCGAAAGAGCTGATTTGAGCCGATCGGAACTAAGACTCACGTATGAGTATCGACACGCGTTACACCCTGAACCCTTCACTTGATGTGCTGTTTGACTTGAAAATTATTTATCCAAGCTTTTTGCTTGAGGTCAAGCAATGGTTTAAGTTTGGGGGAGTTTGATCGGTGGTTTTTACACGTTATTTTACCGTTTATGTCAGTTAATCATTTGTTTTGTCTTGTCGCATTTTAGTTGTTTTTATTACATTTTACGCGTCGATTTGGTATTTTTACTGTTTCTAGGTTCAGGTATACAATAAAGGAGAAGCAGAGCGAAAACTAGGAAAAAATGGCGAGATTTCGGAAGAGTTTTGTTGTGAAATCTTTAGCAGTCTGCACGAAAACGATCATAACTGGAGTTCCGGGAATCCGTTTGAGGCGTTCTAAAAACCGCCCGAAAGCTAAGAGAGAGAGTTACGACTTTCGTGTTGGAGTCGAAGTCAGATTCGAAACAGGGGTGCAACACGGGTGCCCGTGTTGTGTGACACGGCCCGTGTTGTAGGATTTGCTCAGAAAATGCGATTTTTGGAGAAAAAACAGTGGCACAACACGGGTGCCCGTGTTGTGTGACACGGCCCATGTTGTGACACCTGGGACTTGAAACATTTCACGTGAAAAATCTTTCAGAAAGCCAACACGGGCGCCCGTGTTGCCTGACACGGCCCGTGTTGCAGGAAGCGCTTTTTTCCCTATTTTTCTTGTATTTTTGACTCTTGTGATCCCCAAGGGTATTGTGTGTATTTCCCTAGTGATTAGTTTGAATTGAGACTATTTGATACGTGTTTGGAAAAGAATAAGGATTGGACTTTTGAACAGAAAATAAATTTTGACAAGAAAGATTGAAGCGATCAAGGATTTGGGAACGGAAGATCCTCATGAGCGGAAGCGATTGAAGATCAAAGCAACCAATTCTCTTGTAATGTTAAATTTTATTGTTGATTTTATCTTTATTATTATGAGTAGCTAAACCCCCCAATGCTAGGGGGTGTCCCTGAATTGACTCTGTAATAACCTTGTTTCCTTTGAATAATGGATTTCACTACTTTCTAATCACCGTTGTTATTGTATAATTTTCTTATGGCTTTTCTTATTTGACAAATAAGGATTTGTTTTACGGTTAACCTTAGGTTTGGAAAAACGATCGTTAACGCGTTTATACGATAATACTATAGTAGATATTGCCTAGGAATGGAGATACCCTATAGTAACCGTAATGTTTTAGATAAAATATGTTGCTTGGGATTGTTCCTATACCGCCAAGGAATTGGGGCATAGGAAGAATACCAAAGGGTTTTCTACTAAGGAATTAGAGTCAACTAATCTTTAAAACCGGTAACGATTGAATTGAGCAGTGATTTCTGAAAAATAAGGATTAAGGTTATTACAAGGTTTTTTCATACACCATACTCTAGCATGCTTCTCATAACTGTCTAAACCTTTATTTTACTACTTTTTCCTTTTGGCCTTTAAAATTGTAAGAAATAAACCAAAACCCCTATGACTTTTTGTTCAATTGTATTATTTTAGAACTTGTGTTCATACGCAGTCCGCGAGATCGATATTCGGGGAATTTCCCCTTATTACTACATCGGTACAATTAGTACACTTGCTACTCAGATGTCCGCGAGATCGATATCCTGATGGAGTTTTGTATAAAAGAAACCAAGATCTCGTGCTACTCAGATGTGTAGATGAGAAAGAAGCGAGTATGCTCATGGAAGAAGTCCATGAAGGCACATTTGGTACGCACGCCGGCGGGCATGCTATGACAAGAAAGATCCTGATGGCAGGATATTACTGGCTGATGATGGAGTCAGATTGTTTTAAATTCGCGAAGAGATGTCATAAATGCCAGATTTATGTTGATAAGATTCATGTGTCGCCGTGCCCGTTAAATGTCATGTCCTCCCCGTGGCCGTTCTCCATGTGGGGCATCGACATGATAGGCAAGATCGAGCCCACTGCATCTAACGGTCATCGCTTCATTCTAGTAGCTATCGACTACTTCACCAAGTGGGTGGAGGCAGCCTCATACGCTAATGTGACCAAGCAGGTTGTGGCTAAATTCATAAAGAGGGACATCATCTGTCGTTACGGAATTCCTGAGCAGATCATTACTGATAATGGTTCGAATCTGAATAACAAGATGATGAAGGAGCTGTTCCAGAGTTTCAAGATTGAACACCACAACTCATCTCCTTACCGGCCGAAGATGAATGGCGTCGTTGAAGCGGCCAATAAGAATATCAAGAAGATTGTACAGAAGATGGTCGTGACCTACAAGGATTGGCACGAGATGCTACCATTTGCACTGCACGGTTATCGTACAACGGTACGTACGTCAACCAGGGCAACTCCTTTCTCACTAGTGTACGGTATGGAAGCTGTCCTACCGTTAGAAGTGGAGATCCCCTCTTTACGAGTTTTGGTTGACGTGAAACTTGATGAGGCAGAATGGATTAAGAACCGACTAAACCAACTCAGCCTGATGGACGAGAAGAGATTAGCATCGACTGCGTATGGTCGTCTATACCAAAGCCGAATGAAGAAAGCTTATGATAAGAAGGTGCGTCCTAGAAGCTTTTAGACGGGTGATCTCGTCCTAAAGAAGATTCTTCCTCCATACTCCGATCACCGGGGCAAGTGGACTCCCAATTACGAAGGTCCGTACGTCGTCAGCAAGGTATTCTGATAGTGATAATGGGGGGAGAGGAAGGGTACACGACCTCTGTTATACCAGATTGCAGTTCTGGGCTGCGTGACGGTCGTCACAAAGGTGTGACGGTCGCCACCCATGTGACGCTCGTCATGGGGCTGTGACGGTCGTCACAACAACAAAATCTGCAGAACGCAGAATTTTTCTCTGGGGGCGTATTCGGGGTGATTTTAAAGCTTAGTACTGCTACGGTGATGTAATATCATGGCCAACAATCAATAAATAATGCGGAAACAGAACAATTGAACAAAACTAGAATTGAAATAACATAAAATGGAAACAATTGTATGTAGTACATAATGAAACGAACAATGTGAAAATTCCAAATGAGTGAATTAAACTAAACTAGACTAGACTAGACTAAAACTACTGCTACGAGCTAATAACTAATCTTTTCGTGCCTTCAATTCCTCGAATTTCTGTGAATAGTGATCGAGTTGGTCGCAGACTAGATCCATGAAGCCTACCAGGTCACTGTGCATGCCTGCGATATCAGCTTTTACATTAGTCAGAGCTTTATCAACGTCGTCCAATCTGTGTAACACGGCGTCCATTTTGTCGGTTGTTTCCTCAGGGATAGGCTCCGGATAAGTATTGTAGTGTGGAGGAGTCATAGGATCTACTTCAGTTTCAGAGGCGGCGTCCTCAAAGTACATGTAATTGTGTGCCTCAGAAATGTGGTCACTGTCATACATATAGTCCTGGGGTGTTGACTGTGGTGAAGGAGGTCCCATAGGCTCATCCAATTCGTAGAGCCAGTTATCCTTGTTGTGGATGCTTGTCATCAGATGATCAGGCAGTGTGAATAGCTATACTGGTTTTTAGTTAATAAGGTACTCATACGATCCAGGTCCCATATTCCCTAAGATGCGCCTGTTAAAGCAGAATTGTATGTTCATGGGTCTGATGTTACCAAAACGAGTGCTAGCATTTAGATGGAATCTAAGGCCAAGCTCGTGGGCAATCATTGTTACTAGTCCTCCTATAAGAATAGGTGTCTGAGGTTCCAGCGTGAGGCGTTTGAAGGATCTCATCATGAAAGGCACTGCGTTTACTGTCCGTCCCTGAGAAGCACAGAACATGATGAATAACTCTTCCTTAGACACTGTGGTAATATTTTCTTCCTTTCCAAACAAGGTGTGAGCTAGTATCTTATGGAAGTATCTAAAGGTTGGGTTATGAATGTCATCATTGTACATTCTGTCTGGTTCAGGGTGATAGTCGCCTGTGATTCTACCCCAGAAGTGCTCGAGTTGCAAATCAATATCGTCATCTTCTGCACTGATGAACACATGCGGTCCGCTAGGGAATCCTAGGAGGTTAGCTAGTGACATCCTGCTGTGGGTTTGGTCCATTCCAAACAATCGGAAGGTAATCAACTCTGTGCTGGATCCAAAACCATAGTTGGGTGTATATCTGAAGGAACTGAGGAATTCGTAGGTAAGATCCTTGTAGGTAGCAAAGCGTGTTTTCAGAGCAGTGTTCTCCCAACCTGGTTGATTGAATAGGTATTGAATGCTATCCGTGATCCCTAGTTTATCCATAGTAGCCTTATCATAATACAGTGTTAAGGCGAATTCTCTTTCGGTCAGTGCTGCAAATCTTGCCTTCTGAGCGAGTCCTCTGAAGTGAACCTTTGTGAAATCGTACTCGGCCATATTCGCAGGTGATTCGGAGGAAATAGAAGAAATGTTTTGAAGGCTTTAAAAATCCTGAAAAGTTTGAAACAAGAAATTGAAGTCAGGATTTTTAGAAACGAAAAGTGGTAGAAACAAAAGACAAAAAGGGAAAAAATAAAATAAGAATAAAAGTACGAAAATGAACGAAAGTAGAAAGTAGTAGTAATTTTAGGATTTTTGTTGGATTTTTCAAAGTAGAATTTTAAGAAAAAATGAAATGCAATGACGAGGGAAATTTGGGTTGTCTCCCAATAAGCGCTGTTTTTAACGTCTAAAGTCTGACGATAGCTTGGTGAGAAGCTATTCTGGTGTTTGAGCCGGAAGCTCAAGCAATGTTATATTGCTAACTTGAGGATTGTTGTCGTTCTTATTCTAATGTTTTAGACGTTGCCCGTTTACGATAAACGGTGCATTTGTCTTGTCGGTAATTTCAACAGCTCCACTCTGAAGTACTTTAGTCACTTCATAGGGTCCAGACCACCTAGATTTTAGTTTTCCTGGGAAGAGTTTTAATCGTGAGTTGAAGAGCAATACGATGTCTCCCACACTGAATTGTTTCCTGATTGAACGTTTATCATGCCACTTTTTAGTTCGTTCTTTGTAGATACGGGCATTTTCGTAAGCGTCTAATCGAAGTTCTTCCAACTCGTGTAAGTTCAGGATTCGCTTTTCTCCTGCCTCGGTGTAATTGAAGTTGAGTGTCTTAATGGCCCAGAAGGCCTTGTGCTCTAACTCTACAGGGAGATGGCAGGATTTACCGTAAATTAATTTATAGGGGGTAGTACCTATTGGTGTCTTAAATGCGGTCCTATAAGCCCATAAAGCTTCTTGTAGCTTTGATGACCAATCTTTTCTCGAGGTAGCGACAGTCTTTTCCAAGATCTGTTTTATTTCTCTGTTTGAGACCTCTACTTGCCCGCTAGTTTGCGGATGATAGGGTGTAGCTACTCGGTGCTTGACTCCATATCTAGAAAGAAGTTTATCGAATATTCGTGATATGAAGTGAGATCCTCCGTCGCTAATGACGAGTCTGGGTACACCGAATCTAGGAAAGATTGTGTTCTTGAAGAGTTTTATTACTACTCGTGCGTCATTTGTTGGAGCAGCTATGGCTTCTATCCATTTAGACACGTAATCGACAGCGACGAGTATGTAGTTATTTCCAAAAGAAGGTGGGAAGGGTCCCATGAAATCTATTCCCCAGACGTCGAAGACTTCTACCTCTAAGATTCCTTTCTGAGGCATTTCATCGTGTCGTGAGATGTTGCCAGTTCGTTGGCATCTATCGCACTTTTGCACAGCGATGTGAACGTCTTTCCAGAGATTAGGCCAGAATAGGCCGGCTTGGAGAATCTTAGCGCACGTCTTGGATGTACTAGCATGACCACCATATGGTGCTGAGTGGCATTGGGAAATAATATTTTCTATTTCTTCCTCTGGGACACAGCGACGATATATGTTATCGGCCCCTCTCTTGAAAAGTAGGGGTTCGTCCCAATAATAGTGTTTCAGATCGTGGAAGAATTTCTTCTTTTGCTGATAGGTAAGATCTGGTGGAAGCACGCCTGCAGCGAGGTAATTAACGATGTCAGCATACCAAGGTAATGTGACTTGGGCATAGACGGCTTCTACGACTTTTTCGAATTCTGGATCTTCCGAGATTGCATTGGGTGTGTCACTTTCTAATTTGGCTATCAGACGTTCGTACGGGAAATCGTCATTTATCGGTACTGGTTCGTGTCTGATGCCTTCTATTTGGGATAAGTGATCCGCAACAACGTTCTCGGTTCCTTTCTTATCTTTGATTTCTAAGTCGAACTCTTGTAGTAACAGGATCCATCTCAATAATCTTGGTTTGGCATCCTTTTTGCTTATTAGGTACCTTATGGCAGCGTGGTCTGTGTATATTATAATTTTTGCTCCTACTAAGTAAGAACGGAATTTGTCAAGCGCAAATATAACTGCTAGAAGTTCCTTTTCTGTGGTAGCGTAGTTCATTTGGGCAGGATCTAAGGTTCCACTGGCATAGTAGATGGCATGGAGCTTCTTGTCCTTCCTTTGTCCTAGAACTGCGCCTACAGCGTAATCACTCGCGTCGCACATGATTTCAAACGGTAGTCTCCAGTCTGGTGGTTGCATGATTGGTGCGGTGATAAGGGCTGATTTCAATGTTTCGAATGCTTTTAAACAGTCGTCGTCGAAGACGAACTCAACATCTTTCATTAACAGGCCGGTCAAAGGTTTTGTGATTTTTGAGAAATCTTTTATAAATCTTCTGTAGAAACCGGCATGTCCTAGAAAACCCCGTATTTCTCGTACGGATTTTGGAGGTTGGAGATCTTTTATAATCTCTATTTTGGCTTTGTCTACCTCAATCCCTCTATCTGATATGACGTGTCCTAGAACTATTCCTTGTCGGACCATAAAATGGCATTTCTCCCAATTTAGGACGAGGTTTACTTTTACGCAGCGTTCTAGTACCATTTCTAAGTTTTGTAAGCATCCTTCGAAACTTTGTCCACATACCGAGAAATCGTCCATAAACACTTCCATAATGTCGTCTATGAAATCTGCGAAGATTGCCATCATGCATCTTTGGAAGGTTGCTGGAGCGTTACAGAGTCCGAACGGCATTCGGCGGTAAGCAAAAGTACCGTAAGGACAGGTGAATGTAGTCTTTTCTTGGTCATCAGGATGGATGGGAATTTGGAAGAATCTTGAGTAACCATCTAGATAGCAGAAATATGAATGTTTGGCTAATCTTTCCAACATTTGGTCTATGAAGGGTAGCGGGAAGTGATCTTTGCGCGTAGCCTTGTTAAGCTTCCTATAATCAATACACATCCTACTTCCAGCACGACTCTTTTTGTTATCGATTCGCCTTTTTCGTTTTTAACTACTGTGACTCCTCCTTTCTTTGGTACGACATGAACTGGGCTAACCCATTCACTATCGGAGATCGGATAGATGATTCCTGCATCTAGTAATTTCTTTACTTCATCTCTGACTACAGTGCTCAGGATGGGGTTTAGTCTTCTCTGATGCTCTCGAGAGGTTTTAGAGTCTTCCTCTATTGTAATTCAATGCATACAGATCGAAAGGCTTATACCTTTCAAATCGCTTATGTTATAGCCTAACGCGGTGGGGTACTTCTTTAGGACTTCTAATAACTTTTCGGTTTCTGGTTGTCCTAAGTCGGCGTTGACTATCACTGGTCTTTTTAGTTCATCGTCTAGAAATTTATATCTGAGGTTTTTGGGTAGTGTTTTGAGTTCTAAAGATGGATTCTTCGGACCTGGCATATGGTTTGGTGTCAGTGCTAAGCTTTCGCTTAGGCTGTCGTCTTTACATGGTTTACGCCAATTGTCGTCTTCAGAAATGTCGGGTATTTGAATCTTTATTATTTCTGAATACGTGGTCTCTTCATTTTCAAGTTCTCTTATGCATTCGTCAATTTCGTCTACTAAATAGCAGGTATCGTCTATTGCTGGTGCTTGTAAGAACTTGGTGAGAATGAACTCTATCTTTTCTTCTCCTACTTCGAATGTTAGCCTTCCTTTCTTCATGTCTATAATCGCTCCGGCCGTAGCTAGGAATGGTCTTCCTAGGATAATTGGGGTTACAGTGTCCTCCTTGATGTCCATGATTATGAAGTCGGTTGGAATGTAGAATTGTCCTATGCGTACTGGAACGTTCTCCAGTATTCCGACGGGGTATTTTACTGATCTGTCAGCTAATTGAACGGACATTTTGGTTGGCCTGAGGTCTCCCATATTCAGCTTTTTGCATATAGATAAGGGCATAACACTGATACTGGCTCCTAAATCGCATAGAGCTTTATCTATTACGAACTTTCCTATGACGCAGGGTATGGAGAAACTACCTGGGTCTTTTAATTTAGGAGGCATGCGGTTCTGAATAATAGCGCTACACTCTGCAGTGAGTGTAACTGTTTCGTTATCCTCGATCTTTCTCTTATTCGACAGGATCTCTTTGAGAAATTTGGCGTATGACGGCATTTGAGTTATCGCTTCTGTAAAAGGAATAGTAATATTCAACTGTTTAAGGAGCTCTACAAATTTCTTAAACTGTCCTGAAGTTTTAGAGTTTATTAGTCTTTGCGGATAAGGGATAGGTGGTTTATATGGCGTTGGAGGTGCTTGAGTTTTTTCACTTGCGGTATCCTCCTTCTCGTTGTCTTCCTCCTTCTCTAACTCAGATTCCTTTTCTGCTTGTTTAGTTGGTTTCTGTTGCATGGCTGAGTTTTCGGTCCTCGGATCGATCGGTTCGTCCAATTCTTTTCCACTTCTTAGTATCACAGCATTTGCTTGGCCTTTGGGATTCTGTTCGGGTTGTCCAGGAAATGTGCCAGCAGGTGCGGCAACAGAGGCTTGCTGTTGAGCCACTTGTGATATCTGAGTTTCTAACATTTTGTTGTGGGTGGCTAGAGCGTCTACTTTTCCTGTCAACTGTTTAATTTGCTCGCTAGTGTGTATGTTTTGATTCAGGAACTCTTTGTTCGTCTGAGCTTGAGTAGCTATGAACTTTTCCATCATCAATTCGAGGTTTGATTTCCTAGGTGCATTCTGAGCAGCTGGTTTTTGATATCCTTGCGGAGTAGTAGGCATTTGCAATGCATTTTCGCTTTTGTAAGAAAAGTTTGGATGATTTCGCCAACCTGGGTTGTATGTATTTGCGTAGGGATTTCCTTGAGCATAATTTACCTGGTCTGGCGGGATTCCGGCTAGCAATGGGCATTCGGGTGCATTACGAGTGGTGCTTCCGCATAACTCGCAATTTGGAGTTACTGCAGCGACAGTTGCAGTGGGGTTAACGGTCATACTATCGATCTTTTGTGCTAGAGCATCTACTTTAGCATTGAACTTTTCAAGGCTGCTGATTTCGTACATCCCACCTTTCACTGAGGTTTTCTCATTGGGAGTGCGTTCACCTCCCCATTGGCAATGGTTTTGTGACATGTTTTCTATTAATTGATAGGCTTCATCGTATGGCTTATCCATAAGTGCACCGCCCGCGGCAGCGTCTATGGTTAATCTAGTATTGTATAGAAGTCCATTATAGAAAGTATGGATTGTCACCCAGTCTTCTAGACCGTGGTGAGGACATGTTCTCATCATATCTTTGAATCGTTCCCATGCTTCGTAAAGAGATTCAGTATCTTTCTGTCGAAATCCGTTGATTTGAGCTCTAAGCATAGCAGTTTTGCTTGGTGGAAAATATCTCGCTAAGAAGACGTTCTTCAATTGCTCCCACGTCGTAACGGAGTTGGATGGTAACGATTGTAACCATGTCCACGCTTTGTCTCTAAGAGAGAATGGGAAAATACGAAGTCTTATCGCGTCTGGAGTTACTCCATTTGCTTTCACTGTGTCTGCGTATTGTACAAACTTCGTTAGATGTTCGTTCGGATCCTCAGTTGCGTTTCCTGAGAATTGGTTTTGTTGTACAGCCGACAGCAATGATGGTTTCAGCTCAAAATCATTTCGGGTAATAGCTGGGGCAGCAATGCTACTTCTAGGCTCCAGCTGAGATGGTGTAGCGTATGCCTTCAGCGGTTTGTTCGGAGGTCCTTCAGCCATCGTTGGTTCTTCTTCGGATTTGGGAATGAGAGTGAGAGGATCAGGAATGTTATGTTTGAGTTGGTACTCAATGATTCGGCTTCTTAGATGTAAGAAGCGCTCTAGTTCTGCGACTGAAGGTTTCAAGATATCGCTTTGTGGGCGATCACTTGGCATACAATCGACAACACTAGTAAAGGAAAAAATGAAAATTGTTTACCTAGTCTATACGGCGTAACAGAAGGTTACACTATTGACTAAACGGGTCCCCGGCAACGGCGCCAAAAACTTGATCGCGACTTTCTATGTCTAATACAACTAACTGCAAGTGCACAGTCTATCGCGTAGTAATAAAAGATATCGATCCCACAGGGACTCGTAATCAAACTAGTGTTCTCGGGAGTTACTATGTTTAGCTAGGTAGAATATGTTTTAAGGGGATAAGATTGTCACTAAAAGGGGAAACTAAGATTACTATTTAGATTTTAATTAATTGAATCGATACGTAGTAATTATGTTCTTCAGGGATTTGATAAGTTCCTGGTGTATGAAATAGTTTTCGCAGTTTATTTAAGAAGAAAGTGGAGATTTAAAGACTCTCGTCTCACGATGGTTATTGACGCTAATCATAATCCTAAGGGCCTAACGTACACTATCGTCTTCCGTTCGGGGTTAAAATTACTTTTTGGAAATCTCTAAGTTCTAATTCGTTTTAAAGTGCTTTCGCTGTTATTAAAACAAATGCCTAGTGTTTACTATCTGACCTTACCGCAGCTTTCGCTTGTTGGTTCGTATCTTAATTAATTTCCCACTTTCGTGGCAAAACTACTTTAAAACAAGTTCTTGCTTTCGCGACAAAGTTTATTTCGTAAATCAATTTTAAACACTTAGACCATAAATTATTTTTGTGAAAAGAAAGTTTTCAAACAAGAGTTATCAAATCCCATCCGAATTATTACTACATATCGATTACCTAAGTTTAGCTAGACATGGAATTTGGAAAAGCAAAACATAAATAATAATAATAAATAATAAATTGCATTATGATAAAATAAGAGTCGATCAAAATGAAAACCTGTAAATAATGCCAATTGGCCTTTGGGCAGATCCTCCACAAATGTTGGCAGGATTTTGTCTTTAGTTCCAATTCGATCGTACAGTGCAGTAACAATTACAGAAGGGCGGAAATGGGAATGAGTAGAATGGAAAGGGAAATAAAGGAAAAGGGATACAATTGAAACTGGAGAAATGGATACAAATAATAAAAAGGCTGGAAATTAAATTTGCTCTTGAAAATAAATTGGGCAGCACTTCGTGGTATGAATGCAGCTCCCTTTTTGAAGTCCCCTGCTTCCCTTTTTATAGAAGTGGAATTCCAACGGTTACCTCTGAGGATGATGGACCTTGAGGCAGATAATTTAGGGAGTAGTGGACCATTTAATGGGAATTGGAACTGCTCTTTTGACGTGTAATCGGAGTGGGGCGTTTTTGCCTGCATGACGGTCGTCACCCGTGTGACGGTCGTCATGCATCTGTGACGGTCGTCACATCAGCAAAAACTGTCTGCTGCGCTTTTCATTGTGTTTTCACTCCTTTTTCGTCCATATTTCATTTGGGATTGCTTCTTTTCTTCATGTTTCCTCGTTTAGACGTGATCGTTGAATACCTGCAAAAACATCAGACAAATACATGGAAATAACCCGAAATCGGATCGAAAACGGTTAGACTTTAGCTGAATTGTGCATGAAAATATCTATATGATTTCGTGTTATCATATTCTCAGGAGGAGCTTTGTTGTTATCCACGATGGATGGTGAATATTTTAAATCCCCGGTGAACGCGGACGCAGTTAAAAAATACTTTGCTTAAAAAACGACCCGCTGGAAAGAAAAAGAAGATCCAGGCAAAAAGGGGCATCCCGGCGAACTATAAAAAAGGAAAAGGTTCGGGCAAAAATTAGGGATATAAATTGAAAAGATGTACACCCGCAAAGTCGAAAACCTGGAAGGGCGACTTTGGCAAAAAAGGGTATCCCGGTGAATCGAAAACCCGAGAGGGCGATTCAGGCAAAAGTTAGGGATTTGAAAAAGCAAATGACTGTGTTCCGCGTGTGGACTGTATTTGTTTAGTGGTTTGGAGGACCTGAGGGCCGTTTATCAGAGGCAATCTCTTCTGAAGCTGAAGCGTCGGAGAAGTATCGAGGTCGAGTAGGTCATAGAGGGATCAACTCATGGTGTTCGTCTACGCCTCATTGCCGACATTTGCGTATACACTGATGTATATTTATGTTTTATTTTTGCGCGGCTTCCTCATTCCAGGAGCTTGCATCTGTTGTAAAACAGTTTTACCCATTCAGGGGTTCGTTATCAATAAAATGTATACTATTCAGCAATTCTGTTTGTCTGTTTAGCATTTATCTGTTTTGTTTGCGAGAAAGAACGCCGATGTTTTTGATAAAATGCGCATACATAAACTTACTGGCCTAGGCCACTGATTGTTGAAATAATGAATTACTTGAACATTGTCACAAGATGATAACCTTGATAGGCCCCTTTGAGAAGGGTATCTTGTTTGGGTGTTTGTGTTGTTGCAGGTATAGCCTACTCCAGGCAGTACGTCGTATGCGTCCCCAAGCAGGATGATTCCTTCCTCTCCAGCAAGTCCAACAGCGTCTCCTCGTGGAGTTTGAGCATGAGATCATAAGCATTGATATGTCTCCCCGAGCAGAGAAGATTCTCTCCCCAACCAGATGTATCCTGAAGGATCGTCGTCTCCCCAGCTGAGTCATACACTGAAGTGTGCAGCCATCGATAGTTCAGACTGAAGTCTCCAGGAGAATTGAGGTTCCCCACAGAGTCGTACTCTCCCCAGTAAGCAGGATGATTCCTTCTTCCCCAGCCGAGTTTGTAAACCCCCAAGAGAGTCGAGTCCTTGGGAGCCATTCGGGCCATGATTGGTTTTCCCCAGTAGAGTGTTGAATAGTTGATGTTGTATTTCCCCACCAGAGCCGTTATCTCTAGGAAGGCTTTGCCGCGAAGGCCGTGCAGTTTACTTTGGCGATTGATATCGTTCCCTCGACAGTTTGTGGTTTGAATACCCGGGTGAGCGAGTCCAAGTTCTCGAAGAGCTTTATTCCCCTACAGCAGTCAACTGAAGTTCGTTTCCCCAGGCGGAGCCCAATTGAGATTGGTGTGACTGTTTATCCTCGGCAGGATGATTCCTCTCCTCCATCAGAGTGGTTCTTTCTCCTTGACAGGAGGATTTTCCCTTCAGCATTTATTTTGCTGATGGGGTCATAACATCTTGCATGATTGCATAGCATTTACCCTAAAAATGCGTAGCATTTCCACCGTGTGGAGCATTGCGCCATAGTCAAACATATGCATATGAAACATGAGCTAGGTCGTTACCATTCTAGTTTTCCAGATGTTCCTCCACAGAATGGTTTGCGCAAGATGATTCTTGAATTCCCCAGCGAAGTTGATTGTTTAAGATGATTCTTGAAATCCCCAGTGAAGTCGCCAGGGAGGGCTGCTCAAGTTGATGCTTAGAGTCCCCGACAGAGTGTTTGCTCAGGATGATTCCTGAAATCTCCAGCAGAGTTATTAGTTCAGGATGATTCTTGAAATCCCCGGTGGAGTTATTTGTCCAAGATGATTCTTGAAGTCCTCAGCAGAGTTGATTCACCCAGAATGATTTCCGGATCCCCGAAGCAGAGTTACTTGATAGTTCCCCAGAATCCCCAGCGGAGATGCGTCATCCCCAGCAGGTTTCTAAACAGCGAAGTTGAAACTTCCCTGGAAAGACTTGATAATTGAAGTCCAACCGTATTAACGAAGCAGTCCTCTCAGCTGATGCGGAGTGCCTGATGGCAGAAGTTTGGATATCCCCAATTGGTTCATGATTGACTTAGAATTCTATTCCCGACTTAGGGACGAAGTTCGGCTGACGCCAAAAAATTTCTTTGAATTCCCGATGGCATGATTAACTTGATTGTTGACGTGATGAGTCCCGAGGAATCTTGATGCCTGACGGCATGATCGACCGTGTATCACCAGTTACCGTGTGACTAATTCCCCAGCTAGTTGTCGTGCAACTGATATTTCAATTCCCGAAGATTTGTTCCCAGCAGAGTATCGTGTACTTGTGCAGTTGGCAAATTTCCGGGTTTGTCGGTATTTAACCGTCTTTTACCTTGATTGTTTGAGATTCGTTCCCTTCTCACCCAGTCAGGTCCAAGCCATTTGAATAGGGGCAGCTGTTGCACCCCAAAATTTGCTCAACTTTTCTTTACCTAGCTTGTGTTTCATTTCATTCACATTAGCATTATCATTTGCATTTCATTGATATGTATGCAGGAGATCAAGAGGTATGATTACCAATCGAGAGCTATACAAGACCATGAATCTAGCTAAGAATGTTATTCAAGTGTTCAAGGGTTGATATCCTTGTCAGAGAAGTTAAAAGATCCTCAGAGAGAGTGGTTGAAACCAAGTGTGTGTGTCTCCTAACTTGAGAGTTGTGGGAAGCCCTCAGATGATTCTGAAGCCATGAAGTTGGACTTGAGGTCTTAAGAGAGCTCATGAGAAGTGTTGAAGATCACTTTGAGGCCTAGACTGGTCATTGTGCAAAATCAAGAAGCCTCAGCCATGATTGGTGCAACTAGGGTTTGACTGGGTCAACCCTAGGTCAACTGATGAATTGAAGAAGGTTGAGACCTAACCCAAGAGCCATGTTATCATGGATTGATGCACCAAGATGTTCTAAGGATTATTCTAAGGTCAACTCATCATGATTGAGGAGTTTGAGAAGTTTCAAGCTAGGGTTTCTAAGGCTTGACAGTGTAAAATCCCCTGGTTTGACCCCTATCTTCAAGGCAGTTTAGCTCAAGATGTGATTGTCATCTCATCTTTCCCCCAACCTGAATGTTGTAGAGCTTGATCTTAGCTTTAATTTGAGTGCTAGAAGTCCTTTATAGGATTTGTAGAACTCAAGTTATGACTTTGACAAGTTACAAGTCATCTGAGGTATGTGAATTTGGGGGCTTGAAAGTTGTCCAACTTGCATGAAACGTTTGTCCTAGAAGGATGATTCCTATGAACTTTTGGTAAACATGAATGTTATTCCTTATCTTCTTAGCTTTCTAGAGAGTACTAGAAGTACTTGATAGGATTTGTAGAAATCAAGTTATGGCTTTGACAAGTCAAGGGCATTTTGGTCATTTGGAGATTATAGGTCATTTCAAGCATAAGGCCATAACTCCTATTTCTAAGCTTCAAATGGGAAAATATTCAACATCAAACTTGTTCAAAATGATTTTTTAAGGCTAACTAAGAGGTCATGAGAGGTTGGAATTGCTTGTAGCTCAAAGTCACTAAAATGGCCTAAAATAAGGGTATAAGTTAAATGAACCAAAGTTGGAAATTGATATTTTTGATCTACATGTCCAAACCAAGGCATGTAATATGTCATTTTGACTCTAAAGAACATTTTAAGAACATTGGTTTAGCCACATTTTTGAATTGAGGTGTAATTTGTGGACTTGCTTTGAAAAGTAGTTACTTACATCTTAAGTAACATTTGCCAAACCTAAATTCAAGGCATAATCAAGGTCCCTTGCAAGCCAAACACATCCAAAATGTCATTAGGGGAGAAATTGGAAGGGAATGAGGGGGATTCCAAGCTGTTAGCAGAACTATGCATACCATGGCATGAGATTGAAATCTTCATGAGATGAGATATTGAAATACTCATTAGAAGGATCTAGAGCTTTCTAGATCATCCCTACATGTCCTATATATTGAATAGAGATGATCCAAGGCCAGGGTTGGTGATGATTGAAGGAGAGAATAGAGATTGAGATTGAAACTTTCTTGTTTGCAACTGAATTCGGTTACACCAATTTCTTCACTTTCCATCCATTTTCTTGATTGCAATCTCTTCCATGGAGGCTAGTGAATGATTCCATATCATAATCAAGGCAAATTCGTGGCTGATTGGTGTTCTTGATCTCAGTTTTTTCCACCTGCAACTCAGAGTTGGTTCCAAGAATTGAATCCATTCCAATCAATTCTATTGCATACAGAAGCTTGGAAGTGATTCACTGAAGGAGTCTGGAGCATTTGAGGGCTTGATTTGAAGGCTTGCTACTTCTGTGCACACGAAATTTTCAGGTTGGTAACTTTCAATCTCCAGCTTGTTTTAGTTCGAATTAAGAGGAATTAGGGTGTTAGATGCATTGAGGATTGATGTAGGAAGGTTTTCAGATCATTAATTTGAGAGTTAGTGACCAATTAGGGTTGTTACCATTTTCGGGTGAGATATGTTTCTTGCAAATCTTGAGGTTTCAGAGGGAATTAAGGGCATGAATGGATTCGTGAGGAAAATTGGGGCAAGATTCATGTAGAGACCTCTTGGAATGGAGGCCTGTGGAGAAAGTTAGGGTTGAGGGTGATGACCGGAGAATGTCACCGGCGGTGACTTTGGGCGCGCAGGTGGCCTGAGTTGCAGGGATTCAAAATGAAGAAGATGACTTGATAGCCATCAGATTATGGTTGGACTTTGACCACACCATTTCACCACATAACATTACCACTGGAACGTAGCACAAGCCCATAGTCACCTACAGCATACCGTATGAATTCTCTGTGTAAAGATGAAAGGGATATATGGTAATTGTTTCATTACCCCACCTTCTGTTTTTCAATTATGACAATAAAAAAAGATATGGAGTATCCATTTGTACAATACACGCGGGCTATGAGGTACAAGAGACGACTCACTTACACACAAAAAAAAGGAGGTAGAATACAGAACAGCGATCAGAATAATAACCTATTCGGAGAACTCCTCCTTTTGATTTTTACTCTTCACATCTTTGCATATAAGAACCTTCAAAACATTTTCAATCGACATTCATAAAACCCCTTCCAATCTTCATCTAACAAGATCTGACTTAAACCCAAACTCCAAACTTCTTAAACCTCTTTCAATTTTCTCCTTCTATGACAATAAAACCCAAATCAACCTCAACTTTCCTCAAATCCCCAACCATCCTTCTTCGATCTGATCCTCAAGGGCTCTTTATGAACCTTTCCTTCTTCAACCTACGAACCACATTTCACTCAACAATATCTCACTCTGATTGTAAGTTAACAAACCACCCACAATAACCCTTAACCCATTCCTCTCGTTTTTCTTCAACCCACCTCCAACAGCATTCAATAGCTCAAATCATCGCCTCTAATCCCAAATAGAACCAAAAAAGAATCGAGATGAAGTAGAAGGATACAGAGTGAAAACCTACAAATTTTAAACATAATGAACGAGATTACAAGGGGTTGAAATGAAGCAAGTGAAAGGGTTTGAAGCAGAGTTGCGTGAGGTTGAGTTACACCCGCGTTGTGTTTTGTTTCTATGTGGAATTTGTGGGAGAGACGATGCGACTGGACCGGGAGCATGTTCCTGAACTTGTAATCCTAGTACTTTTTCTCTTTTCTTTTAATAAGTTGTGTGAGGTGGGTCATGGGCTTTTAGAGATTTTGCTATTTAAACCCACATCAGTTATTCATTCTATGAGATGATGGGCTTACAAACCCATATGATTCTCATATGTCTTTTGGTTTTCTACTCTTCACCTACCTCACATCTCGATATACCTCTTTCTTTCCTTTTAAATTTTTTAATATGAAGTTTTAATATAATGTTGTTAAATGATTTTCTTAAAATAATATTGATAACTTTTTATTAAGATCTCATGAACATATTTATTTTGTTAATATTTTCAATTAATATTGGAGTTTACTTTCGATTATATTTTCTTTTTATTCATTTCTATCGTGTTTAGGGTCGATGACGAGACCTCCGTAAACCATTGTTGGTCAAACTATTGATAAATAACGTTGGATCTGAGACCACCTTTTTTCTCTCTTCATTTTCGATTTTTACTCATTTTTATCACTTTTTGGTCCAGGACGAGTTCTAATAATTATTATCGGTCAAATTATTGATAGATGATAATTTATTCGAGACTATTTCATTTTCTATTTCATTTTCTATTCCATTTAAATTTTTATTCATTTTTCCGATTGATGATGTCTTCTGATTCGTAAGCGTCGTGTATCGAAGTCGATAACCTTCTCGATTTCAAATCTATGGAGAATGACCATTTGGGTCATTTTCCCTACTTTGGGATCGTGATAGGCTACCTCCGATTAATCGACATTTTGTTTACGATTAAAGACGAGATTCCGTCTGTGCGACACGATTAAATTGGTGAATGATTCTCAATATCATTTCTCCATCTTGTTTTTTAGCACCGAAATCAACTCACGCGACCTCCTATAGATCGACTTTCCATTATAAGTCGAGCTACGATGGTTTAGCGTTACATTTGCCCCGATTTAATTCGTAACCAAACTAACTACTAACTTTAATTTCCGTCAAAATATTATTGTGGATATTATTGTTATATTATCTTGTTATATTCATATTGTCATACTCATTATTCATTCTTATTCACCCATATTCGAAAACACCTAATAAACTATCGAAACCCTAAAAGCCAAATTGGTGGACTGTTGTATCATTGGTTATTTGCAGGAACCCTAATTTTGAGTCGTGCCCGACTTTGCTCAAGGCGTAGTTTAGGACACAATGCACACGCACGACTTTCTCTTGGGCTACCTGAATACGAGACCCCTTTATTTCGTGCAATCCTGTGTGACTTACATGTACCCCTCTCCCACTCCGATGTATGTTTCGCATTTCTTTGATTATTAGTTTATCTCCTAGGAGCACCCGTAGGGGCTAGAGTGGATCAAACTATTTTCAAACTAATTCTCGATTCGTCATCGAGCCATTTTCAAACCCTCGTAAGTTGAGTGCTCATACGCATTCGCCATCGACCTATGGCACAAAACTCGACCCTTGATGCGTAAGTCAAGTCGGTTCCGTTTTTCAAATCATTTCCACTCCAACACGGTTTGCACGCGATAATAAGTCAAACCCTTAATCCAACGTCAAGTGGATTTTCATAACAAACTATCAATCAATTACAACTATTCAATTGTAAAGAGTGGGTTCAAGTCTTTGATCTTGCTTTCGGTTGTTTGGATGCGAGTTATCTTATTCGTGTATGAGTAATTGACGCCTTTAAATAACATTAACAACTCGACATCATTCAACCATTGCCCATCTACTCATCATTTCAAATACAACTCAAACAACTTTCTTTCTTGATGAAAAAGAGAGGGTTCCAAGTCTTTGGTTCGCTCTCCCGACTACTTGGGTCCGAGAAGCCTTTCCTAAGCTTGAAGTAGTCGTCATCCGATTAACCTCACCCTTTCAAACACATTATCTTCAAGATGAAATAGAGAGAGTTCCAAGTCTTTGGTTCACTTTCCTGATTACTTGGGTCCGAGAAGTCTTTCTTAAGCTTCGAGTAATCGTCATCCGTACCCTTCAAACCCATTCAATCCCGTATCCTTTTCGTGGTTGTTACCACGAACTACGAATGCTCTGATTCTTCATTCTCGTCTGAATGTAAGATACGTAGGCACAAGATTGCGATGATCTTGGCGAGCACAATCCCCTCCATCTTCCGTCCATCCCCCATCCTTTCCCGTAGTCGAACTACGAGCGCTCTGATTTCTCATTCTAGTCCGAATGAGCATACGTAGGCACAAGGGCCCCAATCCTTGGCGAGCACCCTATCCTCTAACCATCCAATTTCCAATAGCGTCTTTAGCCTTTATAGTATCGTTTAGTATTTTAGTTTTTAGAAGAGAAGAATTAAGCTTAGCTAACTTTCATCACAAATCAAATTAAGAGGTTCCCGTTGAGTACAACGGACGTGAGGGGTGATAATACCTTCCCCTCGCGTAACTGACTCCCGAACCTAGGAACATTAGGTTGCGACGGCCGTGTTCCTTCCGTTTTTAATAGGTTTTCTCGATATTTTCCTCTCCCGTTTACGCGGGAAAAATAAAGGTCGGTGGCGACTCTGTCGAACCGCATTCCACACCATTTGCGCGAGGGTCGCATTTTCGAGAATGATTTTTCGAGGTGCGACAGGTGGCGACTCTGCCGGGGAAGATTGCTCCATGCAAGAGAGGTTCGAGCCTATCTTAGTTTGAGTTTTTAGCTTGTTGGCTTTTTATTTTTCTCGCTTTCTATTGGTATCCTTGTCTTGGTTACTTGCGCTTGTGGCATTGTTGGGTTGTTCTACTTATGGTTACTTTGTGAGATGGCTCTACACCCGAGTCCGAGTATAACCCTAGGATTAGGTTGGTGGTTGTGTAGTGGAGACTTGCATGGAGTCTTTCACGTTGAGTTGAAGCGAAAGCCCCGCTTGGAGTAGATTCTCTTGGAGATGTTGTTGTTGTGGTGAGTCTTTGCCATAACAATAATGTTTTCGAGCACGAATCGTTAATCCCAAGGACCATTAACCATTTTATCCATGGTGGTTGGTAGTGTTAATTCCTTGTGGACTAATGCGAACGCCCCAATCAGATGAGATCCCTTGAACGTATTACTTCTTTACAGTGATATTTTCAACCTCGATCTATGACTCTGAGAACCTTTTCTAGAACTCGTGTGTCGATGGTTGTGTAGTTGATGCCTCCGAGAAGTCTTTCTCGCGTGGAAGATACGAGAACCTCACATAGAGGAGATTCTTTTGAGGATGTTATCGTCGTGATAAGGCTTTGTCATGGTTGTAATATCTTTGAAAGATATCCATGACTCTAGGCACCTACCCGTTTTAGAATCCTACCCGTGGGGTTTCTATAAGCAGTGATTGTGGTCCTTTATCCGTTCACCCGGCTAACTTCAGAACTGTTCGAATTTTTGATCTTGTGATCCTGGATCTTGCATCTTGCATTTCATATCATTTGCATCGCATCTCATTTGTTGTGCATCTTGCATTCTCCTTTCTTCAGCAGTTTCTCATGTTTCCTTTCCTTCCTCTCCAGTAAATCAAGTTGATTCCTCGACACCAGTACGCAACTAGAGCCAATACAAGACGAATGATGGAGCAGATTCAGCAAGAGCAAGCTGCCTTCAGGGAAGAGTTAGATTCTCTCAAAGGAAAGATTGACCAGATCCTTGAAGCCATCATTGCGGCTCGAAAGGAAGAAGAGATGCGTGAAGCTACTGTCACCTACAACAATGGCCAGGGACAATGGTCTACCACCAGACTTTTAGTTCCTATTCCTAACCCTTATGGGATGCCAACGAACTTTGCTACAACAACTGAAGGAACCACTTCTCAGCCAATCCCTGTGCTTGGAGTTACTGTTGGGGTTGTCCCGCAAGCTCAGCCCACTGTTGCTCAGATCCCTGTTCCTCAAACCGAAGATAATCTGATAGACCAGTACGATGAAGTTCAAAACTATCATGCTGCTATTCCCATTGTCAGTCTTGTTGCTGCCTGGGATTCAGAAGCTATGAAGATGTGTCGAGATTTAGCTGAAAAACTTCGAGTTATGGAGGGGCACAACTCAAATCCTCTCAGTGCTTTGGAAATGTGCTTGGTACCTGACGTTGTCATTCCTTCCAAGTTTAAGGTGCCTGAATTCTCGAATTACAAAGGTCTCAGCTGCCCGAACATTCATCTGAAGATGTACTGTCGCAAGATGGCCGCATATGCCAGAGATGAAAAGCTAATGCTTCATTGCTTCCAAGACAGCTTGTCTGGGGCATCACTCGAATGGTATATGCAGCTGGAACGTAACAGTGTGTGCACTTGGGCCGAGCTAGCCGATGCATTTGTCAAGCAGTACAAGTACAACACCGACCTTGCTCCTAATCGTACTTAGCTTTAGAGTATGACTCAGAAGGACAGTGAATCCTTCAAGGAGTGCGCGCAATGATGGAGAGAGCTAGCCGTAAGGGTACATCCACTTCTTGTTGATTGTGAGCTAATTGACATATTCATGGGTACCTTGCAGGCCAATACTATGAGAAGCTGATCGGTAGTGTCTCTGCTGGATTCTCTGACTTGGTGATCGTCGGTGAAAGAATCGAAGAAGGGCTGAAGAGTGGAAATATCCAAGGAGGTTCTGGAAGCCAAGCCAATGCCAAAAAGCCTATCAACGGATACAAGAAGAAAGAGGGCGAAACAAATGCTATCTCTTTGCAGAAAGGGCATGCTCCTCAACAATCTCCCGCTCCTATGCCTTATCAAATGCCTTACTATCCATATCCGTATGTTGCTGCTGCGCAATATGCTCCAATGCCTTATCAGCCAGCTGTTCAAGCAGTTCAAGCTCAAATTCCACAACAACAGACTCCTCAGCAACAAGCCTACAACCAACAAGGATATCAGTATCTTCCTCAACAACAGCAGATGCAAGCTGCTCAATAACAACAAGGTGCTCGCCAACAGCGTCAGCAGAGGACATGGAAGCCCGATAGAGTATTTGATCGCCTGCCAATGACATATGCTAGTATCTTTGCTCAGTTGATGGAGAAGAAGGTTGTGGTTCCAAGAGATTTGGCTCCCCCAACTGTCATTCCTGCCGACTACGATGCAAATGCTCATTGTGAGTTTCATAAGGGCGCTCGAGGTCATACCATTGAGAACTACAGGGCTTTTAAGCACAAGATCTAAGACATGATCGACAAGGATGCTATCAACTTTAATGGGAAGTCCCCAAACATCATCAACAATCCAATGCCGCCAGCCAAATAGCGTCATTCAGATCAAATCCAGTCAAGTCAAAGTTCATCCCCCCGAAGAAGGCCGTCATGTTGCCGTTTCATATTTCATATTTCTTATATTTGTCTGTATTGTATGCTTTGAACAATTGTCATTCGTATTTAGTTTTTATTAATGTATCATTTATGCATGTTTTGAAATAGTTATGTCATATTCACTCATCTTCACTTATCACCGACACATTTGTTCACTTCACTCTTTATCAATTGTCGTTTAGCATGTTTTGAGGGAGGATGATGAAAACGAGAGACCAATAATTGCAAACCGTATGCTTTCAGACAGAATCTCGTCAATGATGTACAGGCATTGCTTCAATTCCCCAAACACCGGAGATATAAGGAGTTAATACCTAGTAAACCACTTCGAGCCTAGAAGTAGCAGTTTCCTTCAGACACTCAAACCTTACATTCAACCTAGGGCAAGGTAGTGTTCAGTTAATTCAATCCTGCACTCAAATCAACAAAGCAAAATCCAGAAGGCGGTTGTTCTTCAATGACCCACGAAATGGCAGTCACAACCAAATTTTAAAAAAATCAAAAGCCTACTAAGTCAAACACCTCAAAGGAGACTTAGGCAAAATCAAGGCAATCCCGATGGATCTAACAAGCAAAATCAATCCATGAAAAAGTTAGGGATCAAAAACAAAAGCAAAAGAGGACCCCGAAACCCTCAACAACAAAAAATAAGATTCAATGGCCACCCAAATCAAAAGGGTCACTAACATCCATCAATCAAAATAGGGTGACTGCCATCTCGAGCAAACCCGGGTCATCAAGCTTACACCGTCAAGATAGACAAATGCAGAATTAACTAAACGTAGGACTGGAAGTCATTACGAAGAAGGGGTGGGTACAAATCATACTTTGAGCCTAATACTTTTGTTTCATAATCGCGAACCAGACCATGTTACAACCCTCGAAAGACCTAATTGAGGCGAGGTTTATTCTGAAAGCATACTTTCGCAAGGTTGCGTAACCTGACTCCTCACATGATTGCTAATCATCAGTGTTGGTGTCGTTATCCTTGCTATATCTTTTACACCAATCAAATTAGCACAACGTTTGGGCTAACGGTCCATTCGCCTCACTACCACGACACTCTCAATAAACGACACTTTTTCAAAACTTGCATCGAGCTTTGCATTAATATTACCATTTGTGAATGTACGATTTTATTTGCAAATCTGTGTTAGACATCAAAGACACTTCAACAAGGGGAAATCAAGAAGAACTTGACTTTAAATGGCTGACACAAAGCAAGGCTACCTCAAAACCTACAGGCTGGGGCAAATCACTCAACAGCTCGAGCAGGGGAAAGTCATCCGAGTTCAACTTCCACATGTTCAGAACTGGTTAATCTGGAGCAAGACCAGATCATCCTGACCATCAAGCAGAGTTGCAACCTTCTCTGAAGAAAATTCACAACGAATCACCAAGAACCCATACTTGGGGCATCAAGGACATCTTCTGCTCCAATCATGGCGTCTTCAGCGAATTGCGTGTCGAGGAAGTCAATCCCTCCCACCACCCGAAGTCCAATCCGCATTGGCAACTACCAAAAATCCACCATGCTGGCGTCTCCACCTGCATTTCCAATTACCTGTCTGTATCATCATATGCAGCATACGCATCGCATTCGTTATCATAAGCATCTCGCATCAAATGCATACCCCAATCATATCATACTTCCCCAGCTCTTGCATCTCCGCGCGTCAGCATTTGCATTTACATTTCCATTTGTTATGGAACCTCATTCTCAACATCAAGCATTCGCATATGCAAGTCAAGGTCCAGGATCAATCTCGAAGATTTTTCAAGACCATATTCAGCCCAGTCAGGGGCATCTTCCACAAGATCGTGGGCTTTCCCCACGAAATTCAAAGACATTCAAAGCAAGATTCAACCCAGTCAGGGGCATCATTTTCAAGACCATGGGTGTGTCATGTGACGTATTTCAACCTCGTGGTTAATCAGATCTTCAAATCCACATACAGCCCAGCCAGGGGCATATCATTCAAGACCGTGGGCGTTCCCCGCAAAGTTGTTCAACATTTTGTTGGGCAAACTCAAAGAGTTTAATGCAAGATTCAGCCCAGACAGGGGCATCTTCAGCAAAGCCGTGAGCGTACCTCACGAAGTTGTTCACCCTTTTGGTGACCAAGACAAGACATCAAGACAAATTCAGCCCAGGCAGGGGTATTCTCTTCAAAGTTCATGGGCGTTCCTCATGATATCATTTCAACAAAACTGTGATTTCCCAAGCAAAATGGTGGGCGTACCCCGTTGGTGATAGCCAACCTCGTCGGTTCAACCTAGCCTGCATCCTTTTGGTGTTGGTAACCTTCAACTTGTGTCGTTCTATCATCCTTTTGGTGATAGCAACCTGTGTGTGTGAGTTTCGCTCCGTCATCCTTTGGATGGGGGGTACGTCATAGTCATTAATGTCAGATTATGCGATAGTGTTTGTCCTATCATCCTTTTGATGGTAGTGGCCGGTGTGAGTTTCGCTCTGTCATCCTTTTGGTGGGGGGTCTGTCATCTAGTTTGATGTCAGATTGTGCGATAGTGTTTGTCCTATCATCCTTTTGGTGATAGTGGTCGGTGTGAGTTACAATCCATCATCCTTTTGGTGGGGGGTCTGTCATCTAGTTTGGTGTCAGATTGTGCGATAGTGTTTGTCCTATCATCCTTTTAGTGATAGTGGTCGGTGTGAGTTTCGCTCTGTCATCCTTTTGGTGAGGGGTCTGTCATCTAGTTTGGTGTCAGATTGTGCGATAGTGTTTGTCCTATCATCCTTTTGGTGATAGTGGCCGGTGTGTGTTTCGCTTCGTCATCCTTTTGGTGGGGGGTCTATCATCTAGTCTGATGTCATATTTTGCGATAGTGTTTGTCCTATCATCCTTTTGGTGATAGTGGTTGGTGTGAGTTTCGCTCCGTCATCCTTTTGGTGAGGGGTCTGTCATCTAGTCTGATGTCAGATTGTGCGATAGTGTTTGTCCTATCATCCTTTTGGTGGTAGTGGCCAGTGTGAGTTTCGCTCTGTCATCCTTTTGGTGGGGGGTCTATCATCTAGTTTGATGTCAGATTGTGCGATAGTGTTTGTCCTATCATCCTTTTGGTGATAGTGGCCGGTGTGAGTTTCGCTTCATCATCCTTTTGGTGGGGGGTCTGTCATCTTGTTGATGTCAGATTATGCGATGGTGTTTGTCTTATCATCCTTTTGGTGGCAGTGGCCGGTGTGAGTTTCGCTCCGTCATCCTTTTGGTGGGGGGTCTGTCATCTTGTTGATGTCAGATTGTGCAATAGTGTTTGTCCTATCATCCTTTTGGTGATAGTGGTTGGTGTGTGTTTCGCTTTGTCATCCTTTTGGTGGGGGTTTGTCATCTAGTCTGATGTCATATTTTGCGATAGTGTTTGTCCTATCACCCTTTTGGTGATAGTGGCCGATGTGAGTTTTGCTCCATCATCCTTTAGATGGGGGATCTGTCATAGTCATTAATGTCAGATTATGCGATGGTGTTTCTCCTATCATCCTTTTGGTGGTAGTGGCCGGTGTGAGTTTCGCTCCGTCATCCTTTTGGTGGGGAGTCTGTCATCTTGTTGATGTCAGATTATGCGATGGTGTTTGTCCTTTCATCCTTTTGATGGTAGTGGCCGATGTGAGTTTTGCTCCGTCATCCTTATGGTGGGGGGTCTGTCATAATCATTAATGTCAGATTATGCGATAGTGTTTGTCCTATCATCCTTTTGGTGGTAGTGGCCGGTGTGAGTTTTGCTCTACCATCCTTTTGGTGGTAGTAGCCTTTGTATTTGCTCTATCACCCTTTTGGTGGTAGTAGCCGTGAGTGTTTCATCCCATCATCCTTTTGGTGATGGTGATCCTTTGCCAGGTATTCGCTGTTCATTCAGAGGTATACCTCATCCAGCGTTTCGATTCTCGGGCTTTCCTTTTCTTTTAGGACAAATTCAGGGTCTTCTTTATATCTAATTGTCTTCTACCTTGAAAGAGTGAGCGCCATAGCCATTCATCTTACTCGGTCTAAGCCAATTAGATAGGGGCATCTGTCATACCCTAAATTTGTCCTACTTGTATAGGACCTTCATCTGTATATCCACCCACTAACATTTATTCATAAATTTCGAAAAAAATATGCGGCTTATGCCTATGGTTCAAACGCAGGGCAGTAATTGGTTGAAATTGTTTGAATTGAAGTTCATGTGGAGGTAACAGATTGATATGCCCTCACTCTTATGGTTATTCGGACGTGATTTGACCTTAAGCCATGTGCCAAGTTATATGGTTGATTCAAGGCGTGGATTGATTTACCACTTAGTTTCAAAATAATTCCAAGTTTTATTTCATCCCACCATTAGTCATGTTTCAAGATGGAACTAAGGCTATAAAATTAAATCTCGGAATGGTCCCAAGAATTTCATCACAAGTTCCGCATGTTCCAAATCCATAATTCATAAACTCCAAAGATAGGTTAATATGTCCATGCCATTTTTCTTCAAGAAAGTTCACAATTGAGGTTTAGAGTTCATTATCATTCAAATTCCATATCAAAAAAATCTCAAAAAATGGTAAGTCATGAAATGATCATAATTGATTTTAAATTATAGATTTTAAGTCAAGACATTGGTATATGCATGGGCATGTCACCTATGTCTCAAATATGTAGTTTCCTTGTGGTCATGTGGATCTATGAGAATTGTGATAAATAATGTGAAGCACATTGAAAAAGAAGGGATCTCTTGGTTGTGCTTCAAGTTGTTCCAATTTATTTTCCTGGTCGTGCTTCAAGTTGTTCCAATTTATTTTCCTGGCCGTGCTTCAAGTTGTTCCAATTTATTTTCCTGGCCGTGCTTCAAGTTGTTCCAATTTATTTACAAGTCAAGATGTAATCATGTCCAGTCAAGAGCAAAACTTGAGATTACTTCAGGTTCCAAAATTCTATTTGGTTATACGGCAAAGTGGTAATATAACAAGGGCTTAAATTGACAATCACAAGTCATGAAGCAAATATATCACAGGCAGAAGATAATGTCAAAGAAGTTACAAGGATATTCAAAACAAATTATGTGAACAATGTTACATTAATAATTCTACAATATATTGCACATTAGAGAGGTTCAAAACTACAAAAGTGAAATTCGGGTACAGGACTTGCAGGGTAAAAAACAAAAAATTCAGAATAAACATCACAGCAATAGAGCATGATGTACGTGACGGTATGAAATTGGTCCCACACATAAGGCACATAAGCTTGTGACAAAGCAGCCAGCAAAATGCACAACTCTGAAACCACTTTATCAATGCCATTTTCCTCCAATTTGTGCACCCCTGCTACACCCACAACGGACAAAAAACATATATGAAGAAAAGTTGTGGAGTGAAGGAAAAGAGACAGTTGTAAAAGGACAACAGCATCTTGTGAGTACTGCAAAACACAACAACAAAACCAGTAACTGCATATTGGTATCTGCAAAGTCAAAAGTGGTTATACAACAAGCCATAAACCGACAAATCGGCAACACCTCTTTGTAGCACTAACAGTACAGTGGCCTACACCATTTCACCATAATGCATTACCACTGGAACGTAGCACAAGCCCATAGCCACCTGCAGCATACCGTATGAATTCTCTGTGCAAAGATGAAAGGGAAATAGGGTAATTGTTTCATGACCCCACCTTCTGTTTTACAATTTCGACAAAAAAAAGATATGGAGTATCCATTCATACAATACATGCGGGCTATGAGGTACAAGAGACGACTCACCTACACACACAAAAAAAGGAGGCAGAATACAGAACAGCGATCAGAACAATAACCTATTTGGAGAACTCCTCCTTTTGATTTTTACTCTTCACATCTTTGCATATAACAACCTTCAAAACATTTTCAACCGACATTCATAAAAACCCTTCCAATCTTCATCTAACAAGATCTGACTTAAACCCAAATGCCAAACTTCTTAAACCTCTTTCAACTTTCTCCTTCTATGACAATAAAACCCAAATCAACCTCAACTTTCCTAAAATCCCCAACCCTCCTTCTTCGATCTGATCCTCAAGGGCTCTTTATGAACCTTTCCTTCTTCAACCTATGAACCACAATTCACTCTGTTTGTAAGTTAACAAACCACCCACAATAACCCTTAACCCATTCCTCTCGTTTTTCTTCAACCCACCTCCAACAGCATTCAATAGCTCAAATCATCGCCTCTAATCCCAAATAGAACCAAAACAAAATCGAGATGAAGTAGAAGGATACAAAGTGAAAACCTACAAATTTGAAACATAATGAACGAGATTACAAGGGGTTGAAACGAAGCAAGTGAAAGGGTTTGAAGCAGAGTTGCGCGAGGTTGAGTTACGCCCGCGTTGTGTTTTGTTTCTCAGTGGAATTTGTGGGAGAGACGATGCGACTGGACCGGGAGCATGTTCCTGAACTTGTAATCCTAGTTCTTTTTCTCTTTTCTTTTAACAAGTTGTGTGAGGTGGGTCATGGGCTTTTAGAGATTTTGCTATTTAAAACCACATCAGTTATTCATTCTATGAGATGATGGGCTTACAAACCCATATGATTCTCATATGTCTTTTGTTTTTCTACTCTTCACCTACCTCACATCTCGATATACCCCTTTCTTTCCTTTTAAATTTTTTAATATGAAGTTTTAATATAATGTTTTTAAATGATTTTCTTAAAATAATCTTGATAACTTTTTATTAAGATCTCATGTATATATTTATTTTGTTAATATTTTCAATTAATATTGGAGTTTACTTTCGATTATATTTTCTTTTTATTCATTTCTATCGTGTTTAGGGTCGATGACGAGACCTCCGTAAACCATTATTGGTCAAACTATTGATAAATAACGTTGGATCTGAGACCACCTTTTTTCTCTCTTCATATTCGATTTTTATCGATTTTTACTCATTTTTATCACTTTTTAGTCCATGGCGAATTCTAATAATTATTATCGGTCAAATTATTGATAGATGATAATTTATTCGAGACTATTTCATTTTCTATTTCATTTTGTATTCCATTTCAATTTTTATTCATTTTTCCGATCGATGATGTCTTCCGATTCGTAAGCGTCGTGTATCAAAGTCGATAACCTTCTCGATTTCAAATCTATGGAGAATGACCATTTGGGTCATTTTCCCTACTTTGTGATCGCGATAGGCTACCTTCGATTAATCGACATTTTGTTTACGATTAAAGACGAGATCCCGTCCATGCGACACGATTAAATTGGTGAATGATTCTCAATATCATTTCTCCATCTTGTTTTTTAGCACCAAAATCAACTCACGCGACCTCCTATAGACCTACTTTCCATTATAAGTCGAGCTACGATGGTTTAGCGTTACATTTGCCCCGATTTAATTTGTAACTAAACTAACTACTAACTTTAATTTCCGTCAAAATATTATTGTGGATATTATTGTTATATTATCTTGTTATATTCATATTGTCATACTCATTATTCATTCTTATTCACCCATATTCGAAAATACCTAATAAACTATCGAAACCCTAAAAGCCAAATTGGTGGACTGTTGTATCATTGGTTATTTGCAGGAACCCTAATTTTGAGCCGTGCCCGACTTTGCTCAAGGCGTAGTTTAGGACACAATGCACACGCACGGCTTTCTCTTGGGCTACCTGAATACGAGACCCCTTTATTTTGTGCAATCCTGTGTGACTTACATGTACCCCTCTCCCATTCCGATGTATGTTTCACATTTCTTTGATTATTAGTTTATCTCCTAGGAGCACCCGTAGGGGCTAGAGTGGATCAAACTATTTTCAAACTAATTATCGATTCGTCATCGAGCCATTTTCAAACCCTCGTAAGTCGAGTGCTCATACGCATTCGCCATCGACCTATTGCACACAAGTCGACCCTTGATGCGTAAGTCAAGTCGGTTCCGTTTTTCAAATCATTTCCACTCCAACACGTTTTGCACGCGATAATAAGTCAAACCCTTAATCCAACGTCAAATGGATTTTCATAACAAACTATCAATCAATTAACAACTATCCAATTATTTTCAAAGTGTAAAGAGTGGGTTCAAGTCTTTGATCTTGCTTTCGGTTGTTTGGATGCGAGTTATCTTATTCGTGTGTGAGCAATTGACACCTTTAAATAACATTAACAACTCGACATCGTTCAACCATTGCCCATCTACTCATCATTTCAAATACAACTCAAACAACATTATTTCATGATGAAAAAGAGAGGGTTCCAAGTCTTTGGTTTGCTCTCCCGACTACTTGGGTCCGAGAAGACTTTCTTAAGTTTCAAGTAGTCATCATCTGATTAACCTCGCCCTTTCAAACACATTATCTTCAAGATGAAAAAGAGAGAGTTCTAAGTCTTCGGTTCACTTTCCCGATTACTTGGGTCCAAGAAGTCTTTCTTAAGCTTCGAGTAATCATCATCCGTACCCTTCAAACCCATTCAATCACGTATCCTTTTCGTGGTTGTTACCACGAACTACGAATGCTCTGATTCTTCATTCTTGTCCGAATGTAAGATACGTAGACACAAGATTGCGATGATCTTGGCGAGCACAACCCCCTCCATCTTCCGTCCATCCCCCATCCTTTCCCGTAGTCGAACTACGAGCGCTCTGATTTCTCATTCTAGTCCGAATGAGCATACGTAGGCACAAGGGCCCCAATCCTTGGCGAGAACCCTATCCTCTAACCATCCCATTTCCCCTAGTGTCTTTAGCCTTTATAGTATCGTTTAGTATTTTAGTTTTTAGAAGAGAAGAATTAAGCTTAGCTAACTTTCATCATAAATCGAATTAAGAGGTTCCCGTTGTCGCTTTCGCGAAAATAAGGCGCCGGCACAACAGAAGAGTCGCCACCTTTCGTTATTTATCCCTCGGAGCGGGAAAGGAAACGATCGGAAAAAACCTAACGAAAAAGGGTAAGACAAGGTCGTCGCAACCATTGTCTGGGTTCGGGAGTCGGTTACGCAAGGGGAAGGTATTAGCACCCCTCACGTCTGTCGTACTCGACGGGATCCACGCTTGTTGTGTTTACCGGACGGGTTGGTTTATCTATCTACCTATCAAGGCTGGCTTAAAAAGAAAAGAAAAATGACTCGGCAAAGCGTCGCGCTTTATGCCTACGTATTCTCATCAGAGAACGAGAAATCAGAGTCAACGTAGTTCGACCTACGACGGGTTATGGGGAAGGTGGCTCGCCAATACCTCAGTATTGTGCCTACGTACTCTCAACAGGCATGATAGATCAGAGCTTACGTAGTTCGGGACACTACGGATTATTTCCTTTTTTTTACGGAAGAAGTGTTTTTTATTGTGTTTGTAATTTCAATCGCACTAAAGACTATGACCTGAGAGTGAATGCGTCGCATGTCACCCAAAGGGTACCATACTAGACATCCAGACTGTGGAAAAGAAACTCTCCCACAATCCTTCCTCAGATAGCTTAAGGCTCGTAACGTACGAAAGAAATCATTCATGATTACTATATCTTAAACTGTTTCGAGATGAGAAGAGAACAGGCTCAACTAGGAGGGAGACTATCAAGTCCTACTGTTGTCATGCCAAGGATTCATCCTATGGTTGAGGTTTGAAACAGGGAACTCCTAGAAGTTGTCATGCATAGGTTTCAACCTAAAGTTCTATCATCACTCCCTTATCAAAGGAAATGAGAGTCCTAAGGGATCATATCAATGATACACAGAACAGACAAAGCATCAGCTTAAACAGTAAACAGTAATACGGTAAAATGCATGCAATGCAAGTGAGGGAGGAAATGTGTGTGGGGTATCAACCTCCACAAGCTCATCTCAACCTCAAGCCAGAATGAATAACAGTAATCATACTGAAATAAAACATGCTATCAAGCAAGATACAGTAAACTGCAATCATACAGAAGAAATAAAATCATGCTATCAAGCAATATAAATCACATGGGCAAGGGAGCTGGGCTCTACCGAATACCCGCAAGCAAAGCCATACAGTAACAGTACAAGCAGAGGGAGCAACTCAACCTCTAGTGCAATCATGCTCCTAGGTTAAAGCTAGTCTAGATATGAACTTATTCTAATACATCAAGCAAGTCAAACAAGGCACATCAATACATAAGGGAAACAAAGAAGAAAGCAGATTAACTCCTCTCTCAACTCCAAGCTTCAGCTCTTCTAACAGCAACTCAGTCTTTAGACTTCCATCACTCTTGACAAATATCAATTTGCTTCTCCAGGTTTCAACCCTTCCACATAAGTTTCAACTTATCTTCTTCTTCAAGCTTCAGCTCCTTGAACAGTTCCACCTTCAGGCTTCACTCTTAACCACAAGTATCAACTTGATTCCTTCAGGATCTCCAAGCTTCAAAGTAAGTATCAACTTATCCTTTGATCTTCAAGCCTCAGCTCTTCAATTAATCTCAATTGCTTAGAAGTGTCAACTTCATCCTTCAATCTTTTCTGGATCTTCATTGGGTCTTCAAGTATCAACTTGCCCTTCTTGCTTTTCGACTTCAGCTGAAATGGCAATGCTCAAGGAATCATCCTCTTTCACACTCTTCAATGAAGTCTTCATCTTCAAACTCAAGCCTAACATCTCTCAAGATACTCAAACCAGGAGAAATCACTTAACTGGATAAGCTGGGGTGTTAAACTGCTTATTGACCACCAAAGGTGACTTATAAGGGTTCAACATCAAAGGAATGGTTCCCTCAAAGGTTCTACTTCCCAGGTACCATCACTTATCCTTCCAAAGGAGGGAGGTGAATACCATGGAAGGACCTTGAATCATGGGGAGGAATGGAGGTGAAAGATACCATCCATGTTTAAGAAAGAACTTAACTAGGTCTAAACTCTTCCTAATTCCTAACCCTAAAACAACAACAAAACAAACAAGCCTTCAAGCTCTCAAGCTCTTACTATGCTCCTCAAAGCAAGACCAAGCCCACCAAGCCAAACAAAAACTCACCAAGCAAGGCAAACAAAATACAAGCCCACAAGGGCAACACAAACAATCATCAATTACAAAAATTAATTAAAAATAGTATACTATCATATTAAAATCTAATATAATTTCTAGGGGATCCTATATACCTACCCTTAATACCCTATATGTCCCAATATCTAACTTGACCTAGAAACCCAAAATTCTAGTGTTATTGTGGACCTATGTTAAGGATTAACCTAAATCTACACAACCTAAAGTCATCTAACCAAAACTAATCAAAAATTGATCACAAAATTATGGAATAAATCCAGAGGGGAGCTAAAGTCCTAATTTAACTATCCTAAAACGAATGGCCTAAAAATTCAAAGGGGACTAGCTAAACAAAATTCTACAAATTCATGCTTCAACATAAAAGAATTAAAATGCTATTAAAAGAGAAAATACACAAAAATAGTTAAAAATGCATGAAATGCAAATGTTTTTATTTTATAATTTTTTAGACATTATCATGAAATGGGAGAAAAAATCCCCATGCAAAAATCATTAATTTTCTATTTATTATGATTTTTCAAAGATTAAAATAAAATGGAGAAAAAGAAATTAAAATGAGAAATATTGGGTGCAGATAGCAACTATTTTCAGTTCAAATTCCATATGGGCTTAAAATAGGGGTACAATTAGTAAGGCGCGCTAGGCCCAGTTTTCAGAAAATCAATTAAGAAATTATAAAGAAAAAGGAAAAGAAACGGTGCAAATAGTAACAAAATATAGTTCAAAACAACCATGGGCCATGAAAGGGGGTGTGGATATCAATCAGGCCCAATCCCTCAGTTTAATGAAACACCTCGTTTCATCATGTCTTCAGACTTTTCTTCACACGCGAAAATAGATCTCAGCCACACGCTCCAAGTCCCAATCAATGAGTCCAACATGATCCAATGGCTATGGCACTGTCTTCTTCCTCCAGCCATGGAAATGGAGGGAAAGCTCCATAGTTGCAGAGCTCAAAACCCCAATTCGAAATCCATCAAATCTCAACCAAAAACCATGGTTCAACGCCCTAATCCACTTTAAATTCCATGCTGATCCCAACCATGGCCTCAAAATCAATTGAAGTGCCCTAAATCTCCAAACCCGATCCAAGATCAAAAATAAGCTCAGACATCAACTTCCACAATTCTTGAAATTAATTACCTCAGAATGATCACCACCTCACCCTGATTAATTCTTGATATCAAATTCATGCTATAACTCACTATATCTCATGTTCTTGGTCCAAACAAAAATGGTGTCACCAACTAAAACCTCACCAATTAATCTCAAACTTCCCAGAATCCAACACCTAATTGTCTCTAACCGTTCTATCCTAACAATTCTCCCTAATCATGCCTAAATCATGGTGTAGAAGAAAGTTTACTAACCTGTCAAATCTTGAACACCAGATAGGGTAATCCTCCACTTCAAGCTCTCAAACTCTTCAGAATCGATCCTTGAATGATGATAAAGCTTCTGTTTGCAAAAGATTGGGCCAAGAAAGCTTGAATCTCCAAACCCGATTGTGACTTGCAACCTTCAAAATCCAAGTGCTATCTCTTCAATTCTCCATGGTTTTGCCTCCAATTTGGTCTGCACAGTTTCAGTGTGATCAATGGAATGTGTTTGGATTGAAAGAAGAAATGGAAATGGATCAGAATGTAGAATTTGATTTCAACTTGCAATGGAAGCAATTGAAATGGCTATCTCACTCTCCTCTTAAATCTCTCACCAACCTTGCATCTGAGCAAGTTCTAAATCATATATAGAATGGTTTAGACTCATCTAGAACCATCTGGAACCATCCAATGAGAATTTGGAATTCTCATGTCATGAGTTTATGGATTCATCTCATCTCACATGCCATCTCATGCCATAGCTCTTGCAGCCCTTGTAACTGACTTGAAAATCTCCCTAGATGAGATATATGATGTGTTAAGACACTCTACTAGCTTGTACATTGTCTTTCCTTATGTTTTGCATTTGTACCTTAAGATGCAAGCAACCAATTTCCAAAGCAACCCCATGATTTAGGCCTCAAATCAAAAAAGTGGCTAAACCATTGTTTCTAAAATGTTATTTGGAGTCAAAATGACCTATCATATGCCATGGTTTGGATGTGTAACTTGGAATTTCCAATTTCCAACTTGAACTTATTTAACTTATGCCTCCATTTTCGGTCATTTTTATCACTTTTTGCTACAAGCCTTTTCAACATCTTATGACCTCCTTACTAGCCTTAAAACATCATTCTAAGAAAGTTTGATGTTGAAGATTTTTCCATTTGAAGCTTGGAAATAGGAGATATGGCCTTATGCTTGAAATGACCTATAATCTCCAAATGACCAAAATGCCCTTGACTTTTCAAAGCCATAACTTGAGTTCTACAAATCCTATAAAGGACTTATAGTACTCTATAGAAAGCTAAGAAGATTTGGAACAACATTCATGTTGACTAAAAGTTTATAGGAATCATCCTTCTTGGGCAAAAGTTGGATGCAAGTTGGGTGACTTTCAAGGACCCAGATTCACATACCTCAGATGACCTGTAACTTGTCAAAGTCATAACTTGAGCTTTACAAATCCTATCAAGGACTTCTAGTACTCAAATTAAAGCTAAGAACAAGCTCTACAACATTCATGTTGGGGGTAAGATGAGATGACAATCACATCTTGAACTAAACTGCCTTGAAGATAGGGGTCAAACTAGGGGATTTTACACTGTCAAGCCTTAGAAACCCTAGCTTGAAACTTCTCAAACTCTTCAATAATGATGAGTTGACCTTGGAATCATCCTTATAGAATCTCAATGCATCAATCCATGATCACATGGCTCTTGAATTGGGTCTCAACCCTCTCCAAATCATCAGTTGACCTAGGGTTGACCCAATCAAACCCTAATTACACCACTCATGGTTGAGTCTTCTTATTCTTGTACAATGGCCTCTCTAGGCTTTATGATGGCTTTCAAGACATCTCATAAACTCACTTAAAGCTTCAAGTCCATCCTCATATCTTCATAATCATCTGAGGAGCTCCCACAACTCTCAAGTTAGGGGCACATAACCTTGGGTTCAACCAATCCTTCTGAGGCTTTTCTTAACTTCTCTGACAAGGATATCAACCCTTAAACATTTGAACAACCTTCTTGGCTAGCTTCACAGTCTTGATTGGTACTCTTACCTCTTGAAATGTTGGTCAAATTTTGGGGTGCAACAGCTGCCCCTATTCAAACGGCTTGAACCTGACTGGGTGAGGAGCGAACGACTCTCAACCAATCAAGGTGCGAGACGGTTGAATACCAACAAACCCGAAATTTTGCCAACTGCACAAGTACACGGTACTCTGACGAGAACAAATCTTCGAACACTGAAATATTAGCTGCACGACAACTGGCTGGAGAATTGGTCACACGGTAACCGGTAATACATGGTCGATCATGCCATCAAGCATCAAGATTCCTTGGGACTCATCAGGTCAACCATCAGGTTGATCATGTTAAATCATGCCATCAGGCATTCAAAGAAAACTCTCGGGCATTAGCCGGACTTCATCAGAAAGTCGGGAATAGAATTCTTGGTCAATCATGAACCAATTGGGAATATCCAAACCTCTGCCATCAGGCACTCCGCATCAGCTGAGAGAACTGCTTCATGAACACGGTCAGACTTCAATCATGAAGTCTTCGAGGGAAGTTTCAACTTTGCTGTTCATAAACCTGCTGGGGATGACGCATCTCCGCTGGGGATTCTGGAGAACTATCACGTAACTCTGCTTCGGGGATCCAGAAATCATTCTGGATGAATCAACTCTGCTGAGGACTTCAAGAATCATCTTAGACACATAACTCCGCCGGGGGGCTTCAAGAATCATCCTGAATCGGGGACTATGTTGGAGTTTTCAGGAATCATCTTGAGCAAACACTCTGCCGTGGACTCTAAGCATCAGCTTGAGCAACCAACTCTGGAGACTGCACTGGGGATCTTAAGAATCATCTTAAGCAAACGACCTTGCTGGGGAATTCAAGAATCATCTTGAGTAAGCGACCTTGCTGGGGAATGCAAGAATCATCTTGAGCAAGCGGCTTCGTTGGGGAGATTTTAGGAATCATCCTGAGCAATCAATTATGCGGCGGAACACCTGCAAAACAAGAACGGTAACAACCTAGATCATGTTTATTATGCATATGCTTCGGCGATGGCACAATGCTCCACACGGTGGAAATGCTATGCATTTATGATAAATGCTATGCAATCATGCACAATGATGCAATCCCGTCAACAAAATAAATGCTGAAGGGAGAACCCTCCTGTCAAGGAGAAAGAACCACTCAGATAGGGGGAGGAATCATCCTGCCAAGGAGAACAAGGTCACACCAATCTCAATTGGACTCCGCAGGGGACACAACTTTAGTTGACTGCTGCGGGGGAACGAAGTTCTACGAGAACCTGGACCTGCTGAGGGAAAGCGATATCAATCGCGGGAATAAATTGCACGGCCTTCACGGCTACTCTCCTGGAGATAACGACTCCGGTGGGGAAATGTGGCATCAGCTATTCAACACTCCATTGGGGAAAACCATTCATGGCCCGAGCGGCTTCCAAGGATTCGACTCTCTTGGGGATCTGCAAACTTGGCTGAGGAAGAAGAAATCATTCTGCTTGCCAGGGAGAGTACGACTCTGCGGGGGAATCTCAATTCCACTGGGGAAGAAGGAATCATTCGGCTTCGAGGGAGAGTACGACTCTACGGGGAATCTCAATTCCGCGGGAGACTTCAGTCTTGAACTATCAACTGCTGGACACTTCAGTATGACTCAGCTGAGGAGATGACATTCCTTTAGGATGCATCAGATTGGGGAGAGAATCTTCTCTGCCTGGGGAGACATGTCAATGCTCACGATCTCGGGCTCAGACTCTGCGGGGAGAGGTTGCTGAACTTTGCTGGAGAAGGAGGAATCATCCTGCTTGGGGATACGCACGGCGCACTGCCTGGAATATGCTACACCTGTAACAACACAAACAAACAGACAAGATACCCTTCTCAAAGGGACCTATCAAGGTTATCATCTCGTGACAATGTTCAGGTAATTCATTGTTTCAACAATCAGTGGCCTAGGCCAGTAAGTTTATGTATGCGCATTTTATCAAAAACATCGGCGTTCTTTTCGCAAACAAAAGAGGTAAATGCTAAACAGGCAAACATAATTGCTGAATAGTATACATTTTATTGATAACGAACCCCTGAATGGGTAAAAATGTTTTACAATAGATGCAAGCTCCTGGGATGAGGAAGCCGCGCAAAAATAAAACATAAATATACATCAGTATATACAAATGTCGGCAACGAGGCGTAGACGAACACCATGAGTTGATCCCTCTATGACCCACTCGACTTTGATACTTCTCCGACGCTTTAGCTTCCGAAGAGATTGATTCAGACAAACGGCCCTCAGGTCTTCCAAACCACTGAACAAAGAAAGTCCACACGCGGAACGCAGTCATTTGCTTTTTCAAATCCCTAACTTTTGCGTGAACCGCCCTTTGCGGGTTTTCAGTTCACCGGGATACCCTTTTTTGCCAAAGTCGCCCATCCGGGTTTTCGACTTTGCGGGTGTACATTTTTTCAATTTATATCCCTAATTTTTGCCCGAACCTTTTTCTTTTTTATGGTTCGCCGGGATGCCCCGTTTTTTCCTGGACTCTCTTTTTACTGTCCAGCTGGTCGCTTTCAAGCAAAGTATTTTTTAACTGCATCCGCGTTCACCGGGGATGCAAAATCTTCACCATCCATCGTGGATAACAACAAAGCTTCTCCCGAGAAGACCTTGCTGACGACGTACGGACCTTCGTAATTGGGGGTCCACTTGCCCCGGTGATCGGAGTGTGGAGGAAGAATCTTCTTCAGGACGAGATCACCCGTCTGAAAGCTTCTAGGACGCACCTTCTTATCGTATGCTTTCTTCATTCGGCTCTGGTACAGACGACCATGTGCAATCGATGTCAATCTCTTCTCGTCCATCAGGCTGAGTTGGTTCAGTCAGTTCGTAATCCATTCTGCCTCGTCGAGTTTTACATCAACCAAAACTCGCAAAAAAGGGATCTCCACTTCTAACGGTAGGACTGCTTCCATACCGTACACCAAGGAGAAAGGAGTTGCCCTGGTTGAAGTACGTACCGTCGTACGATAACCGTGCAGTGCAAATGGCAGCATCTCGTGCCAATCTTTGTAGGTCACAACCATCTTCTAAACAATCTTCTTTATGTTCTTATTGGCCGCTTCAATGGCGCCATTCATCTTCGGCCGGTAAGGAGATGAGTTGTGGTGTTCAATCTTGAAACTCTGGCACAGCTCCTTCATCATCTTGTTATTCAGATTCGAACCATTATCGGTAATGATCCGCTCGGGAATTCCGTAATGACAGATGATGTCCCTCTTTATGAATTTAGCCACCACCTGCTTGGTCACATTAGCATATGAGGCTGTCTCCACCCACTTGGTGAAGTAGTCGATAGCTACTAGAATGAAGCGATGACCGTTAGACGCAGTGGGCTCGATCTTGCCTATCATGTCGATGCCCCACATGGAGAACGGCCATGGGGAGGACATGACATTTAACGGGCACGGCGGCACATGAACTTTATCAGCATAAATCTGGCATTTATGACATCTCCTCGCGAATTTGAAGCAATCAGACTCCATCGTCAGCCACTTGTATCCTGCTCTCAGGATCTTTCTCGTCATGGCATGCCCGCCGGCGTGCGTACCAAATGTGCCTTCATGGACTTCTTCCATGAAAATACTCGCCTCTTTCTCATCTACACATCTGAGTAGCACGAGATCGTGGTTTCTTTTATACAACACTCCATCAGGATTGAGATAAAAATTCCCAGACAGCCTCCTCAGAGTCTTCTTATCCTGGGTTGACGCACCCGCAGGATACTCCTTAGTCATAAGGAAAGTCTGGATGTCATGGAACCATGGCTTGCCGTCGGCGGCTTCCTCGATTGCAAAGACAAATGCAGGTCTATCAAGACGAGAAAGGACAACTTGGAGCTTCATTCCAAAAATTGACCTTATACATCGAAGCCAACGTGGCTAAGGCATCAGCCATCTGGTTTTCATCCCTGGGTACATGATGGAGTTCCACTCGATCAAAGAACGGAAGCAGCCTTCTGGCGTAATTCATGTACGACACCAAATTCGCTTGACGAGTCTCCCACTCCCCTTTAATCTGGTTAATCACAAGCGCTGAGTCACCATATACGTCTAGGTTCTTGATTCTCAAATCAATTGCCTCTTCTAGACCCATGATGCATGCTTCGTACTCTGCTTCATTATTGGTGACCGGAAACGTCAGTCTTGCAGTGAACGGGATGTGGGATCTGTGGGGAGTCGTGATGATCGCCCCAATGCCACTTCTGTAAGAATTAACCGCCCCGTCAAATATCAATTTCCACTGGGATTTCCTATCTGGACCCTCGTCGGGCAACGACTCATCGCAATCCTTCGCTTTGAGAAACATAATATCCTCATCAGGGAATTCAAATTTCACCGGCTGATAATCTTCGATCGGCTGTTCGGCAAGGTACTCAGACAATACGCTGCCCTTGATGGCCTTCTGGGAAACGTACTGAATGTCATATTCCGTCAACACCATTTGCCATCTGGCAATCCTGCCTGAAAGCGCTTGCTTCTCGAAGACGTACTTGATCGGATCCATCTTCGAAATCAGCATAGTGGTGGGGTTGAGCATGTACTGTCGTAAACGTTTGGCAGCCCAGGCTAGTGCACGACACGTCTTCTCCAGCATCGAGTAACGAGATTCACAGTCAATGAACTTTTTACTCAAGTAGTAAATGGCATGCTCCTTTCTGCCTGTCTCATCGTGCTGACCGAGAACACACCCCATACTATTCTCAAGAACTGTCAAGTACATGATTAGTGGCCGTCCAGCTACTGGGGGTATCAAGATTGTAGGTTCCTGTAGATACTGCTTTATCTTGTCAAATGCCTTCTGGCAATCCGCGTTCCAGATAATCGCCTGATCTTTTTTCAGCAGTTTGAACATCGGTTCACACGTGGCCGTGAGCTGAGAGATAAACCTTGCAATGTAGTTTATTCTGCCCAGGAAACCACGAACTTCTCTTTCTATTTTTGGCACTGGCATTTCTTGTATCGCATTTATTTTTGCAGGATCAACCTCAATGCCTCTTTCACTCACGATAAACCCTAGTAACTTTCCGGACCGTACCCCGAAAGTACATTTGTTAGGATTCAGCCTCAACCTGAACTTCCTAAGCCTCTCAAAAAGCTTCAGCAAATTGACCAGATGTCCCTCCTCCGTTTGGGACTTCGCAATCATGTCATCAACATAGACTTCAATCTCATGATGAATCATATCATGAAAAAAAGTAACCATTGCTCACTGGTAAATGGCCCCTGCGTTCTTCAGACCGAAAGGCATTACCTTTTAGCAAAACGTTCCCCAGGGAGTAATAAACGTAGTTTTCTCCATGTCCTTCGGCGCCATCTTGATCTGATTGTAACCGGAGAAGCCATCCATGAACGAAAACACGGAGAACTGAGCTGTATTGTCGACCAACACATCAATATGAGGCAGCGGGAAATCATCTTTAGGGCTCGCCCTATTCAAATCCCGATAATCGACGCACATGCGTACCTTACCGTCCTTCTTCGGTACAGGCACGATGCTGGCGACCCACGGAGGGTAAGTAGTGACCGCTAAGAAGCCAGCATCAAGCTGCTTCTTCACTTCTTCTTTGATCTTCACGGCCATATCTGGTCGCGTCCTCCTAAGCTTCTGCTTAATGGGAGGACAATCTTCTCACAACGGCAAGTGGTGGACCACGATGTCAGTGTCAAGTCCGGGCATATCTTCGTATGACCAAGCAAAGACGTCACTATACTCTCTTAGCATCTCGACCAATCTCTGCTTGACATCATTCTGCAATGCAGCCCCTATCCTGAAGTTTCCGACGAGTTCTTCAGAACCCAGATTCACGATCTCGATCTCCTCTTCATGAGGCAGAATAATTTTCTCCTCTTGTTTCAACAAGCGGGCCAACTCCTCGGGAAGGTCTTCGTCTTCATCAATCTCTTCTTCAGCTTGATAGATCGGGCAATCGAAGTCGAAGTGAGTCGTAGAAGGTCCAGAGTCGATGTCATCTGTTATGTGGATCTCTTCGCTTGTCATCTGGATGATATCCTTGACGGACCAGTTGGTGAGGCCCTCGCCTGGCTTGCTTGGCTGGATCCAAGAGTCGAGGTCACAGTCGCTATCTCCGCTGTCTTCAGACACCGTGTTGATGCTTTCAAATATCACCCCACCACTAGTAAACTGGATCGGCCCTTTACCTCGCGATGCGCTGCTGGACGAGGAGGCTTCAGCTCCAGGAGAATATCCCAACCCAAACTTGTCTTGCTTGTTAGGTATCTCCAAAATTCGCCCCCAGCCTGGGGTAGATCCGGCTTGAACAACGGCCCGAGCTTCCTTGAATGAGGAGAGAGTCATCTCTGGCTTTTCTGTGACTACAGGAGCTACGTCCTTCACTTTGACGGCTTCGAACGCTTGGCAAAGAGTTTCATGGATTTCGCCATCCATTTCCAAATACTTGAAGGACGACAAATGGCTCACCATTATGTCTTCCTCGCCACACACGGTTACGATGCTTCCCCTGACAGCATATTTGAGCTTTTGGTGCAACGTGGAGGTCACGGCACCAGCAGCGTGGATCCACGGCCGGCCCAGGAGACAACTGTAGGCAGGCATGATGTCCATAATATAAAAGACCGCGTCGAACGTTTCCAGGCCAACTTGGATTGGCAGGGTCACCTCCCAGAAAACATGTCGTTTAGTTCCGTCGAACGCCTTCACAACCAGATTAATGGGTGTGCAGACCACTCCACGAGTATCCAACTTCATTAATGCCTTCTTCGGAAGAACATTAAGTGACGAACCCGTGTCCACCAGCACGTGCGACATGATTGTGCCCCTACACTCTATCGAGATGTGCAGGGCGCTATTATGGTTTCTCCCCTTCGGCGTTAGCTCCAGGTCCGTGAAACCTAGCCCGTTTCCAGCATTCACATGGGCTACAACCTCTTCTAGCTGATTTACCGATATTTCTTGCGGTACATAGGCGGCATTCAACACCTTCAGCAGCGCGTTACGGTGTGCTTTAGAACACAGCAACAAGTTCAGAATGGAAATCTTCGAGGGCGTCTGATGGAGATGATCCACAATCTTGTAGTCACTCTTTTTTATCAACCGCATAATCTCCTCGGCATCTTTAACAAGCAAGTCTGTTTCCTCCCCACACCGGACCTCTTCAACGACTTTACTTTTACCCTTGTCGGCCGCATCAGCTCTGACCGCTTTATCCGCCATGACTTCTGGTGGTGCAAACACTCTTCCGCTGCGAGTAATACCACTGATCCCTGCAAGGTTCTCCACGGTCGACCCAAATGGTTCCAGCTCCAACTTCTGTCCGTTGCAGTAGACTTCAGCCCCATAATGCCACGGGACGGTGTTAGTGCTCTCGAAGGGTATCGGCCCAACTTTGGTGATAGTAATTATGGGCGGTCTGGGTGCAGAAATGGTTATCGGCCGGCGAGGGATGGTGATGGTGGCGACTTTATCGGCCTGCTTCAGCACTACCTCTCCTGACCCACGTTCAGCCCTCCGGCTAAACTGCAGAATCCCCTCAGTCATCAGACTTTGGATTCCCTCTACCAACTGCTCACATCCATCAGAACGTGTGGCACAGTCCATGCATAACTCTCCACAACTTGGAAAGAACCCTCTTTTCAGCAACTTAGCTTTAACGAAGCTAAGCGGCGTCTTCAGATCTCTGACATCAGTCAACAAATCCAAATTCTCTTCTTCGATAATGGCGTTCACTCCGCCTCCCCTATGATTCGGCATAGGATTCTTCGTGACATTTGGCACATTATCGGAGAAGTTGATGATCTTGGCATCCACCATGTCCTGCACCTTATGCTTGAAGGCTTTGCAGTTCTCTATTGTGTAGCCTGGTGCCCCTGAGTGAAAATCACAAGTGGCATTCGCGTCGTACCCTAGTGGAGGTGCCCCTGTCAAGGGAGCCAGCGTCCTCTTCTGGATCAACTGCAGCTAAACAAAGTCTGCAAGAGTTGCGCGTACGACATGGGCGGTGTCTCGAAGTGACGGCTCGCCAAAGGTGCCCGATTCTGATACTTCCTGTATCCCTGTTGATTCGGTTGCTGCTGCTGCTGCTGCGGAGCTGCCGGAATATTTATACTGGCCACCTGCTGCTGAGGGTCTTTGCCCTTTCTTCGAGCGTTGGTCACAGAGCTCCCTTCTCCTTCTCGCCTTTTGCCAGCATAAGGTTTCTTTCCTCCTCCAGCTGAGGATGACTCACCTTGAATTTTCCCGATATTGATCCCATTTTCGACGTGCTCACCCGTGATAATGAGATCTGAGAACGTCCCAGACATACCGCTGACTAACTTCTCATAGTAAACCCCTGGGAGGGTAGCAACAAACATCTGCACGAGCTCGTGTTCAACCATCGGTGGCTGAACCCTAGCTGCCAACTCACGCTACCGTTGGGCGTATTCCTTAAACCCTTCATTGTTCCTCTGCGACAGATTCTGCAGCTGAACTCGGTTCGGGGCCAAGTCGCTATTGTATTGGTAGTGGTGCACAAATTCTTCAGCGAGATCCTTCCATGTGCACACACTAGTGGGCTCCAGACCCATGTACCACTCGAGGGATGACCCGTAAAGACTTTCTTGGAAGAAGTGCATCAAAAACTTCTCGTCTTCGGAATGAGCAGACATCTTCCTGTAGTACGATCTCAGGTGGACACGAGGGCAAGTGGTGCCCTTATATTTTTCGAAGTTAGGTACCTTGAACTTAGGAGGCACCTTGAAATCAGCAATTATCCCCAACTTGGACATATCAACGCCCAAAGTATTCTGATTCTCGATATCTCTCATCTTGTCTTCAAGTGCCTTGAATCTAAGCCGTGCTTCAGCATTCAGCTCCCCTTCAGCACCTTTCTGAGAGAACACGTCGTCCTGACAATCCTCTAGCCATGGCTGAGGCACAAACAGATTCCCGACGCCTGCATTGCCGTTGCCCAGCCCGACGTTGACATTAGCTCCCAGACTCCCATTACCGACGCCCGTCGTATTGAGTCCGATGTTGGTCATCACATTGCCGTTAGCACTGCCGTTTCCCCCGGTCACGGGGACACCATTCTGCGGAGTTTCAACTGGTGGAGGAGTAGGCACAGTCCCTCCGTGGAGTACGTCGTTGCTATCAACCCTTGAAATCAAAGGCTGAACCAAAGTTCTGAGCTGTTCCTGGCCATTGGCGACCGCTTGCATGAGCTCCATGAAGCGATCCATCCTTTTGCGGAGTTCCTGAACATCAGTTTGCACTTGCTCCATGATCCTGGTTTGATTAGCTCTAGTCGGATAGCGGTGAATAGGTCTCTGATCAATCCTGGAACCACCCGAGACAACCTGAAACAACCTGAAATAACCTACGACAACCTGGAAAACACAAAAGGGTTAGGAAAAACAACGAAATGCTCGTCATGCAAATGCATGCGTGTGTCTGTGCGTTGGGGAGATTTCCCCCGATCCTAGTGCCTGAGTGCCAGTGCTGATAATAAGAAGAAGTCCGAGTCCAATCATGGAAATAACAATCTCATATATAAAGCAAGCCTATCAAGGCAGTATACAACATCAGTGAGTACAAGATGAATCAACAACGTGACCTCAGCCAACAAGCCTGGTGATGGTCAGCATACAACAATGATCACAACAAAAGGAATACAAAAAGTCAGGTACGACCACGAGCGCGATACTCTTCTAACAACTCCTTCGTTTCTGGATGATCAGGCAGAGTGAGTAACCCCTCGACGAGTAATTCCCTCTGCACAATGGTATACTGAATTCCTTCGACCGAACCTTCCCATGCTCCTTCGCCGAAGCAATCTTCTAACTTCCGCTTCTTGGACTCAAACGTCAGTTTGCGCTCCTTCAGGTTAGCGAGAGCTCTGTTAAGCTGTCCTTCAGCGGCGTATCTGCGAGCGGTTTCTTCATCAAACCTCTTCTCACTATCCTTCACATGAGCTTCCAGCTTGGAGATCTGTAGCATCAGCTTATCCTCTCGCTCTTTCCTAGTGGCCAGGGAAGCCTTCCAGTGTTGGTTGAACTTGGATATCCTCTGATATGCTTGGTCCAAGTGCTGCTTCTTCGTAGCCAGTAGGTCGTTGACAGCTTTGAAATCTTGACCCATGCGTTCACGCTCGGCTATCTGCTTAGCCAGGTCTGTACCTAGCTGGTTCACCAGCTCTGTCTGCCTTTTGAAGGAATGAACGACTTTGTTCCTCTCGCTTCGGAGCTGTGCCAATTCTTTCTCCAGTTCCTCATTCGCCCGCTTCAATTCATCTCGCTCAGCTAACACCTGATTATGCTGCTGAATGGGCACAGTAGTAGGCTCTTCAATCATTGGAGGGCTTTCTGGCTTGGCATGAGGAAACGGCATCCCTATAGCATCTGCGCTGGCTCTGACCCAAGTCAAATACGGAGGGTAGGCTTGATTGTTGCTTCTCCCCAACAATGGTTTTCCTCGCTTACTGATGCCATTCCAGGCGCGCTGAAGCTTGGCTAACAGATCCCCCTCTAGAAGACCAGTGAGGTACAGAGATTCCTGCACCTCTTCATCCTTCGGCGGAGCTCTCAAAGCATACGCGAACTGTCGGACCAGGAAGGACGGATTGTAGTTTATACAGCCTTTCCTGCCTATCAAAGGCACGTTTGGAAACCCGCTGCAGCTGAAGATCACCTCAGTACCCAGCCTATGTCTGTCAAACCAGTCAATATCCTCTGCAGATAAACTCATCAGACGCTCGGACCACTCAGCTGTGGCTGCAGACGAAACAAAAGGGCCCCTCTTGGGCAGATGACTATCAAGCCATTTGTAAAGCAAGGGTACACAGCATGAGACATTCTTGCCCCTCCTGTTCTTGTTTTTGTAGTGGACTGAATGGTAGACATCTCCTATCAAGGTAGGGACTGGATTCCCTGAAGCAAAGATATGAAATGCATCGAAGTCCACAAAATCGGGCATATTGGGGAACAGAATAATGCCATATATGCACAAAGCGAGGATGGCATTGAACGCGACCCAACATCCGTGTTTGGCGCACTGCTGAGCCTTTCCCACTAAAAACTGCAAGGAGAAACCAGGAACCTTGTTCCAACTAGTCAATACCAACTCGGAGGCATCCAGATGAAGTGAAGGAGCTAAACCATCCAGATCAGGCTCAGCGTCCATATGAACAAAAGGCGTCTGCCTCTTGATAGGCACACCTAGCAAATCAGCGTACTCCTCTAGCGTGGGCGCGAGAACAAAATCCTGGAAAGTGAAACATCTCAACGGAGGGTCGTAGAACTGTAGCAGAGCGTGCAACCCATTCAACTCGAACGCAGAAGGTTTACGAACCAAACTGAGGAACTTGCCGTAAGATTTTCTGAACTCATCCCTCACAGAATCATCTGCTAAAGCTATCAAACCAGTCAACTTAACCACATCAGGGGCAGGGAACTTGTAAGCCACGGTCTTCCTCAGAGAGCCCATAACAATACGATAGGAGGCAAGAAATCCTGGATCGGGGAAAACGGTACCTGCAACACAGACACACGTTAATGAAATGCAAATGAGTATGCGAACTAATGCAAAATGCAATCATGCAACAGGAGATCAAGGCAATTGTGCTGTGGAGATTCTGTATCAATAAAACCATAATCCTGCTCTATCAAGAACAACCACTGCATCTGATAATAAGAAAACCCTGGTATCGGACCACACATCTGATCTGTCAAGAACAACCATCTGATAGGGCCATATACATAGGATCATAACCCTGCTCTGTCAAGAACAAATGTCTGATAATAAAGACCTCTGATATAGGACCAAGAAATCTGCTCTATCAAGAACAAACATCTGATAATAAAACTCCGTTCTATCAAGAACAAACATACATCTGCTGGTGAGATTTTCAGACCCCGATCATAAATCTGCTCTATCAAGAACAACCAACTGATGACCCAAACTCTGCTCTATCAAGAACAAACATCTAATAATAAAACTCTGTTCTATCAAGAACAGACACCTGATAATGAGATCCTCAGACCCCAGTCATAAACCTGCTTTGTCAAGAACAAATACACATCTGATGATAAGATCCTCTGATCAAAACCTGCTCCATCAAGAACAAGTACACATCTGATGATAATATCCTCTTATCAAAACCTGCTCTATCAAGAACAAATACACATCTGATGATGAAAATCTCCGGTACCAACAAAACTAATTCGCTGTCAAGAAAACCAGGTAGTCTGAAGGTCAAAGTTTCCTGCAATAAACCCAACCCTGCTCATAGGTATGGACCTAAACTGACTCAAGTTTGGCATCCTATGTGTTCATCAGCGTCACAGACATTCAAGAGGGGTGATACGATACCCAGGAGGTGTGGCATCACCGGCTCATGAAGCGGCCTCACTCAGCTGAATCACAAATGATCGGTCCCCAGAGTCGACAATCCACCAAACCAGCAACCGTCTCAACCCAAAGGGTTGAAAGAGAAGCCAACCGGGAGAACCTCGTCTGAGTGTGGATTTCATGAGACGCTAGTGCCTGCAAAGCAAGCACGCGCCCACTAATTTCCACAACTAATGCTATGTTCGCTCAAGCCTGGGTCTGGCTTCTCACACATCAGAATGCCCCTCCCATAACAGCACATATAATCATATCATACTGAAAATAAAATGCGGGAAGTAAAGTGCGAGAGATAAAATGCGATAAATAAACACAACCCAACAAGTAATCATACAAGCGCTAGGAATGACTCGCATAGGGAACCGGAGAACCAGAGATTCTGGGTTCGGTCCCCAGTAGAGTCGCCAGCTGTCGCTTTCGCGAAAATAAGGCGCCGGCACAACAGAAGAGTCACCACCTTTCGTTATTTATCCCTCGGAGCGGGAAAGGAAACGATCGGAAAAAACCTAACGAAAAAGGGTAAGACAAGGTCGTCGCAACCATTGTCTTGGTTCGGGAGTCGGTTACGCAAGGGGAAGGTATTAGCACCCCTCACGTCCTTCGTACTCGACGGGATCCACGCTTGTTGTGTTTACCGGATGGGTTGGTTTATCTATCTACCTATCAAGGCTGGCTTAAGAAGAAAAGAAAAATGACTCGGCAAAGCGTCGCGCTTTATGCCTACGTATTCTCATCAGAGAACGAGAAATCAGAGTCAACGTAGTTCGACCTACGACGGGTTATGGGGAAGGTGGCTCGCCAATACGTCAGTATTGTGCCTACGTACTCTCAACAGGCATGAGAGATCAGAGCTTACGTAGTTCGGGACACTACAGATTATTTCCTGTTTTTTTTTACGGAAGAAGTGTTTTTTATTGTGTTTGCAATTTCAATCGCACTAAAGACTATGACCTGAGAGTGAATGCGTCGCATGTCACCCAAAGGGTACCATACTAGAGATCCAGACTGTGGAAAAGAAACTCTCCCACAATCCTTCCTCAGATAGCTTAAGGCTCGTAACGTACGAAAGAAATCATTCATGATTACTGTATCTTAAACCGTTTTGAGATGAGAAGAGAACAGGCTCAACTAGGAGGGAGACTATCAAGTCCTACTGTTGTCATGCCAAGGATTCATCCTATGGTTGAGGTTTGAAACAGGGAACTCCTAGAAGTTGTCATGCATAGGTTTCAACCTAAAGTTCTATCATCACTCCATTATCAAAGGAAATGAGAGTCCTAAGGGATCATATCAATGATACACAGAACAGACAAAGCATCAGCTTAAACAGTAAACAGTAATACGGTAAAATGCATGCAATGCAAGTGAGGGAGGAAATGTGTGTGGGGTATCAACCTCCACAAGCTCATCTTAACCTCAAGCCAGAATGAATAACAGTAATCATACTGAAATAAAACATGCTATCAAGCAAGATACAGTAAACTGCAATCATACAGAAGAAATAAAATCATGCTATCAAGCAACATAAATCACATGGGCAAGGGAGCTAGGCTCTACCGAATACCCGCAAGCAAAGCCATACAGTAACAGTACAAGCAGAGGGAACAACTCAACCTCTAGTGCAATCATGCTCCTAGGTTAAAGCTAGTCTAGATATGAACTTATTCTAATGCATCAAGCAAGTCAAACAAGGCACATCAATACATAAGGGAAACAAAGAAGAAAGCAGATCAACTCCCCTCTCAACTCCAAGCTTCAGCTCTTCTAACAGCAACTCAGTCTTCAGACTTCCATCACTCTTGGCAAATATCAATTTGCTTCTCCAGGTTTCAACCCTTCCACATAAGTTTCAACTTATCCTCTTCTTCAAGCTTCAGCTCCTTGATCAGTTCCACCTTCAGGCTTCACTCTTAACCACAAGTATCAACTTGATTCCTTCAGGATCTCCAAGCTTCAAAGTAAGTATCAACTTATCCTTTAATCTTCAAGCCTGACCTCTTCAATTAATCTCAATTGCTTAGAAGTGTCAACTTCATCCTTCAATCTTTTCTGGATCTTCATTGGGTCTTCAAGTATCAACTTGCCCTTCTTGCTCTTCAAGCTTCAGCTGAAATGGCAATGCTCAAGGAATCATCCTCTTCCACACTCTTCAATGAAGTCTTCATCTTCAAACTCAAGCCTAACTTCTCTCAAGATACTCAAACCAGGAGAAATCACTTAACTAGATAAGCTGGGGTGTTAAACTGCTTATTGACCACCAAAGGTGACCTATAAGGGTTCAACATCAAAGGAATGGTTCCCTCAAAGGTTCTACTTCCCAGGTACCATCACTTATCCCTCCAAAGGAGGGAGGTGAATACCATGGAAGGACCTTGAATCATGGGGAGGAATGGAGGTGAAAGATACCATCCATGTTTAAGAAAGAACTTAACTAGGTCTAAACTCTTCCTAATTCCTAACCCTAAAACAACAACAAAACAAACAAGCCTTCAAGCTCTCAAGCTCTTACTATGCTCCTCCATGCTCCTCAAATCAAGACCAAGCCCACCAAGCCAAACAAAAACTCACCAAGCAAGGCAAACAAAATACAAGCCCACAAGGGCAACACAAACAACCATCAATTACAAAAACCAATTAAAAATAGTATACTATCATATTAAAATCTAATATAATTTCTAAGGGATCCTATAAACCTGCCCTTAATACCCTATATGTCCCAATATCTAACTTGACCTAGAAACCCAAAATTCTAGTGTTATTGTGGACCTATGTTAAGGATTAACCTAAATCTACACAACCTAAAGTCATCTAACCAAAACTAATCAAAAATTGATCAAAAAATTATGGAATAAATCTAGAGGGGAGCTCAAGTCCTAATCTAACTATCCTAAAAAGAATGGCCTAAAAATTCAAAGGGGACTAGCTAAACAAAATTCTACAAATTCATGCATCAACATAAAAGAACTAAAATGCTATTAAAAGAGAAAATACACAAAAAATATTTAAAATGCATGAAATACAAATGTTTTTATTTTATAATTTTCTAGACATTATCATGAAATGGGAGAAAAAATCCCCATGCAAAAATAATTAATTTTCTATTTATTATAATTTTTCAAAGATTAAAATAAAATGGAGAAAAAGAAATTAAAATGAGAAATATTGGGTGCAGATAGCAACTATTTTCAGTTCAAATTCCATATGGGCTTAAAATGGGGGTACAATTAGTAAGGCGCGCTAGGCCCAATTTTCAGAAAATCAATTAAGAAATTATAAAGAAAAAGGAAAAGAAACGGTGCAAATAGTAACAAAATATAGTTCAAAACAACCATGGGCCATGAAAGGGGGTGTGGATATCAATCAGGCCCAATCCCTCAGTTTAATGAAACGCCTCGTTTCATCATGTCTTCAGACTTTTCTTCACATGCGAAAATAGATCTCAGCCAGACGATCCAATTCCCAGTCAATGAGTCCAACATGATCCAATGGCTATGGCACTGTCTTCTTCCTCCAGCCATGGAAATGGAGGGAAAGCTCCATAGTTGCAGAGCTCAAAACCCCAATTCGAAATCCATCAAATCTCAACCAAAAACCATGGTTCAACGCCCTAATCCACTCTAAATTCCATGTTGATCCCAACCATGGCCTCAAAATCAATTGAAGTGCCCTAAATCTCCAAACCCGATCCAAGATCAAAAATAAGCTCAAACATCAACTTCCACAATTCTTGAAATTAATTACCTCAGAATGATCACCACCTCACCCTGATTAATTCTTGATATCAAATTCATGCTATAACTCACTATATCTCATGTTCTTGGTCCAAACAAAAATGGTGTCACCAACTGAAACCTCACCAATTGATCTCAAACTTCCCAGAATCCAACACCTAATTGTCTCTAACTGTTCTATCCAAACAATTCTCCCTAATCATGCCTAAATCATGGTGTAGAAGAAAGTTTACTAACCTGTCAAATCTTGAACACCAGATAGGGTAATCCTCCACTTCAAGCTCTCAAACTCTTCAGAATCGATCCTTGAATGATGATAAAGCTTCTGTTTGCAAAAGATTGGGCCAAGAAAGCTTGAATCTCCAAACCCGATTGTGACTTGCAACCTTCAAAATCCAAGTGCTATCTCTTCAATTCTCCATGGTTTTGCCTCCAATTTGGTCTGCACAGTTTCAGTGTGATCAATGGAATGTGTTTGGATTGAAAGAAGAAATGGAAATGGATCAGAATGTAGAATTTGATTTCAACTTGCAATGGAAGCAATTGAAATGGCTATCTCACTCTCCTCTCAAATCTCTCACCAACCTTGCATCTGAGCAAGTTCTAAATCATATATAGAATGGTTTAGACTCATCTAGAACCATCCAATGAGAATTTGGAATTCTCATGTCATGAGTTTATGGATTCATCTCATCTCATATGCCATCTCATGCCATAGCTCTTGAAGCCCTTGTAACTGACTTGAAAATCTCCCTAGATGAGATATATGATGTGTTAAGACACTCTACTAGCTTGTACATTGCCTTTCTTTATGTTTTGCATTTGTACCTTAAGATGCAAGCAACCAATTTCCAAAGCAACCCCATGATTTAGGCCTCAAATCAAAAAAGTGGCTGAACCATTGTTTCTAAAATGTTCTTTGGAGTCAAAATGACCTATCATATGCCATGGTTTGGATGTGTAACTTGGAATTTCCAATTTCCAACTTGAACTTATTTAACTTATGCCTCCATTTTAGGTCATTTTTATCACTTTTTGCTACAAGCCTTTTCAACATCTTATGACCTCCTTACTAGCCTTAAAACATCATTCTAAGCAAGTTTTATGTTGAAGATTTTTCCATTTGAAGCTTGGAAATAGGAGATATGGCCTTATGCTTGAAATGACCTATAATCTCCAAATGACCAAAATGCCCTTGACTTGTCAAAGCCATAACTTGAGTTCTACAAATCCTATCAAGGACTTCTAGTACTCTATAGAAAGATAAGAAGATGAGGAACAACATTCATGTTGACCAAAACTTCATAGGAACCATACTTCTTGGGAAAAAGTTGGATGCAAGTTGGGTGACTTTCAAGGACCCAGATTCACATACCTCAGATGACCTGTAACTTGTCAAAGTCATAACTTGAGCTTTACAAATCCTATCAAGGACTTATAGTACTCAAATTAAAGCTAAGAACAAGCTCTACAACATTCATGTTGGGGGTAAGATGAGATGACAATCACATCTTGAGCTAAACTGCCTTGAAGATAGGGGTCAAACTAGGGGATTTTACACTGTCAAGCCTTAGAAACCCTAGCTTGAAACTTCTCAAACTCTTCAATCATGATGAGTTGACCTTGGAATCATCCTTATAGCATCTCAATGCATCAATCCATGATCACATGGCTCTTGAATTGGGTCTCAACCCTCTCCAAATCATCAGTTGACCTAGGGTTGACCCAGTCAAACCCTAATTACACCACTCATGGCTGAGTCTTCTTATTCTTGTACAATGGCCTCTCTAGGCTTTATGATGGCTTTCAAGACATCTCATAAACTATATTAAAGCTTAAAGTCCATCCTCATATCTTCAGAATCATCTGAGGAGCTCCCACAACTCTCAAGTTAGGGGCACATAACCTTGGGTTCAACCAATCCTTCTGAGGCTTTTCTTAACTTCTCTGACAAGGATATCAACCCTTAAAAATTTGAACAACCTTCTTGGCTAGCTTCATAGTCTTGATTGGTACTCTTACCTCTTAAAATGTTGGTCAAATTTTGGGGTGCAACACCCGTTGAGTACAACGGACGTGAGGGGTGCTAATACCTTCCCCTCGCGTAACCGACTCCCGAACCCAGGAACATCAGGTTGCGACGGCCGTGTTCCTTCAGTTTTTAAGAGGTTTTCTCGATATTTTCCTCTCCCGTTTACGCGGGAAAAATAAAGTTCGGTGGCGACTCTGTCGAACCACATTCCGCGCCTTTTGCGCGAGGGTCGCGTTTTCGAGAATGATTTTTCAAGGTGCGACAGGAAGGAAGTGGTGAAAATGTTGGATGCGATAATGATTTACCCGATATTCGATAGTCCTTGGGTTAGCCCGGTGCAAGTGCTACCGATGAAAGGAGGGATGACAGTTATCCAAAACGAGAAAAATGAGTTGATCCCTACAAGAACCATGACCGGGTGGAGAATGTGCATTGATTATCATAGGCTAAACCAAGCTACAAGGAAAGATCATTTCCCTCTTTCGTTCATGGATCAAATGCTCGAGAGACTTTTCGGTCAAGAATTCTATTGTTTTTTGGATGGTTATTCGGGTTACAATCAAATTATTGCGAGCCCGGAGGACCATGAGAAAACGGATTCCACTCGCCCTTTTGGAATCTTCACTTATAGGAGGATGTTGTTTGGGTTGTGTAATGAACCGGCGACTTTTCAACGGTGTATGCAAGCAATATTTTCAGATTTGATTGAAAAGTCAATTGAGGTTTTTATGGATGACTTCTCGGTTTTTGGACCATCATTTGATATTTGTTTGAAAAACTTGGATGTGGTATTGGAAAGGTGTGTGGAAACCAACTTGGTGCTTAATTGGGAAAATGCAATTTCATGGTAACCGAAGGAACTGTGTTCGACCACAAAGTTTCTTCAAAGGGCCTTAAAGTTGATCAAGCCAAGGTGGACATTATTGAAAAATTGCCACTACCGTTGAATGTGAATGGTATAAGGAGCTTCCTTGGTCATGCGGGATTTTATCGGAGGTTCATCAAAGATTTTGCATAAATCGTAAAGCCTTTGAGAAATTTTCTCAACAAAGATAAGTCTTTTGAATTTGATAAGTCTTGCATGATCGCTTTTAATTATTTAAAACAAAGTTTAACTACCGCACCCATAATCATCGCTCCAAATTAGAAAATGGATTTTGAACTCATGAGTGACGCGAGTGATTATGCGGTAGGTGCGGTATTGGGTCAACGGAGAACAAAATTTTTCATGTTATACACTACGCAAGCAAAGTCTTGAATGAAGCTCAAGTAAACTATACAACAACAGAAAAATAATTGTTTGTGATAGGGTATGTATTAGAGAAATTTCGGTCATATTTAATTGTGTCTAGAGTTATGGTTTACACGGATCATGAGGCGATTAAGTAATTGCTTACCAGGTCGGATTCAAAATAAAGGCTAATTAGTTAGGTCATTTTGTTGCAAGAGTTTGATTTAGAAATTCACGATAAAAAGGGATCTGAGAATTTGGTGGCGGATCACTTATCCCACCTTGTTAATGTTGAGGTCACCAAGAATGAAAAAGAGGTAAAGGAAGAATTTCCTGATGAAAAGTTGTATATGGTGCAAGTTAGGCCTTGGTTTGCCGACATGGCAAATCACAAGGTTGTTGGATTAATATCGGAAGGTCTAACTCGTAACTAGAAAAAGAAATTTTTATCTGAATCCAAGTACTTTGTTTAGGATGAACTGTATTTGTTTGAACTTGGTGTCGACAACATTTTGAGAAGATGTGTGTCAAAAAAAAAGGCCAATAACATACTTTGGCATTGTCATAACTCTCTGTATGGAGGGCATTTTAACGGATTGAGAACGACAATGAAAGTTATCCAATCGGACTTTTATTGGCCTCTTTGTTCAAAGATGTGCATGCACATACACAAAGTTGTAACAAGTGTCAAAGGAGTGGTGGAATTTTAAAACGGAATGAAATGTCGTTACAAAACATGTTGGAAGTTGAGGTGTTTGACTGTTGAGACATAGACTTTGTTGGGCCATTTCCATCATCGTTTTCCAATGAGTACATTTTGATTGTAGTTGAATATGTATCAAAGTAGGTAGAAGCAATAACATGTGCTAAAGCGGATGGAAAAACTGCGATAAGATTTTTAAAGAAAAACATTTTTTCTTGATTTGGTACTCCAAGAGTGTTGATAAGTGTCGGAGGATCCCACTTTTGCAACACTTAGCTAGAAAAAGCCTTGAAGCAGTATGGTGTAAAGCACAAAGTCGCAACACCATACCATCCACAGGCTAATGTCCAAGAGGAGGTATCAAATCAAGAAATTAAAAGGATTTTGGAGAAAACAATGTCGGCTTCTAGAAAAGACTGGTCAAACAAGCTCGATGATGCTTTGTGGGCCTATCGGACAGCTTTCAAGGCTCCGATTGATCTCACACCTTTCGAAATGGTCTATGGTAAGAATTTTCATTCGCCAGAGGAGTTGAAACATAAGGCATTCTGGGCCTTAAAATTTTTTAATTTCGATCCAACTCTAAGTGGAGAAAAAAGAAAGGTACAGTTGCATGAAATGGAGGAATTGCGCCTCCAAGCGTATGACTCCAACAAGTTATACAAAGACCGAGGGAAAGCTTACCATGACAAAAAGATAGTGACCAAAGAGATTGAGATAAGGCAACTGGTCCTACTTTTCAATTCTCAGTTCCTTCGAAAGTTGAAATCTAAGTGGTCCAATCCATTATGAATTAGGGAGATCAAGCACTATGGGGCAATTGTCATTGAAGACACTCTGTGTCACACCCTAATTTTTGAGCCTAAGATTCCTATTTCTTTATGCTCTTTTTTTCTTGCATAGCATCTTTAGGGTTTATCTTTTTTATATGTTTATTGCGACTAACCAGTTTGTGTAGGAACAACTATTTCAAGTGATGATGATACTCTTTCTCTCAGTCAATACTCTAAAACGCGATCAACAGATTGTGACTTAGAGACTCCAGGGCTTTCTTCCGAATCAAATCTTGTTGAGATCAACTCAAGTTACTCCCTTTCTGAACTAGGGTTTAAGTGTGTTTTTATCAAAAATATGGTGTTTATCTCCTTCAGGCTTTCTCAAAGGAGAATTAGGACTTTTAAAGGAGGTTATGGTTTGTGACAAATGGTATTTATAGGTTGCATCCTTATGGTTAGGGAACAATTCATGTGTTAAAATCATCATCATTTAAATCTTCAGCTACATGGGCAACAAGTTTGCGAATAATATGTCCTAAAATGGTGAACTTAGACTAAAGTCTCAAATCAGGTTGCAGCAAGAAATCTTTAAAATGAGGTTCATGCTCTTTACAAAAGGTTTGAATCAATTCATTTGTCTTTACAAATCTCAAGTTCAAGGTATTCATTCAATGTTGCAAGTTCATGCTCTTTACAAAAGGTTTGAATCAATTCATTTGTCTTTACAAATCTCAAGTTCCACACCATTTTGGAACGATTCGGTGAGCCACTTTTGTTTGAATTTACAATCTAACTCTAAAACTTTCCATCCTGTTGATAGGAGCATAATAGAAGCTCAAGGTGTGATTAACAGGAAATCCGTGTAGTTCTTATAGTAGTCTTGCTGGTAATGAACAACATTCCACTGAAGTAATTATAATAGAATTTTCATTTAATTTTACATGTACACCAACGAGGAATATTTTGTTAGGGAACATAATACGCCACTGAAGGGGCTTTGGCAGCTACTTGTTTATTACATCTAAGTGAAAAGGAACATGAGGCCTTGGTGGATGTTCACAGACATTTTCAAGATAACATTTTATTAGTATGATATTTCTCTTAAGTTGTTCAAACTTCATCCCCATCATGATGTTGATGAAGATGGTTACAGTGCTTAAAATGTGGCATTTTGATGTTGAATGAGTAGGAGGAGAACCTTCCCAAAAGATTTGTTTTGGTGTCGCAAACCGTAGCTTATCAAGTCAAGGGCTGTAGAGGTTGTACCTGAACTCATCAACGACAAATCTGCCTCTCGAAGTCACTTCCACCAGTTATTACTCCAAGCAGCTGTGAGGATTTCCAAAGCTTCGTAAGCACTTCCATGTACCTTGCAGCCTACTAAATTTCATTGGCAGTAGTTTTCTAAGGCCAAAATTCATTGATAGTCGGCTTCTAAGTTTCCTCGCCATTACCTACAAAACACGCCAAGAGTTAATACTATAGGAAAAGAAAGCATTGCAAAAAACAAGGAATATGACCATTGAGCTCTGTATCATAACCACACAAATTAGACGAGCAGAAACATCTATTTTTGGGCAATATAACACTTGAAGGATGCAATAAATCCTCACCTTGACATCACAATCTTAGACGAGCTCGATCGAAATGCCACTCCAAAACCAGAAACAGCCGCCAACTTTCTGCAAGAGGAATGGACATCACCAATTAAGTCATTGAAATGGATTTCAAAACAAGAAGCCTAAAACTGATAACTTACCAAATAAGAATCCAAGATATTTCTAAAATGAAGCATCCTGTTCTGGGCAAATCACGTCATGGGCAGCGGGAAAGAGGTTTTACCTAGAACGTCGTCACAAATTCAAACGACAAGTACTTGAAACTCTCACTCAGGCACAAACTAATTGATCTATGCTCCACCAACATTGTTTTTGTGACTCCTCAAACCTGCTGAAAACATGGAAAGTTTTGCAAAAACAATTATGAGATTTATCACACAACAATCAAGATTTAAATCTAAATGGAAGTCCGTTACATCATAAGAGGATCAAAATGATCAGACCAAATAACCTACTATCTTACCATTTCAGGGCGACAGGGCACAGTTCAAATCCTACTTATCCTTACCGCAAAATTTCTGAAAAAGCCGTGGGGCAGGCCAGCATGATTAGCTGCAATGACAAAAACAAACAAACCCTCATGACAGTAATTAGATGATTTTGAATTAATGAGATTTGGGTGACAGAATCAAGAACAATTTATTTGTTCCCAAATACAGTCGAATCCTCATCACCAACGTGTCTCAGACACAATCAAATATTATCAAAGACCAATTTAAGCACTTGGCAAAATAATATCAGACGTGTTTAATTCAAAAGGGAAAGATCACAAACACATTCAGACACGTTTTCAACATTTGAAATAGCAGAATCACCACCATCAATAACTTTCCTTACATAACCAAGCAAGAGATTGATTTAAAAGGGAAAGGATCAAAGACACAGTAAAAACATGTTTGGGTTTGAAATGGAAACCTCATTACTACATTCAATAATCCATCAATATGCAGCAACTACTCTGAGCCTATAAAAGGAGGAGTCACTAGATTAAAAAAAAAAGCAACAAACGGAGAAGAATATAGCATACACAAAACAGAAAGAAACTCAGAAGGGAGTTCACACACCAAAATCAACACAAAAGTAAAAATCATCAAAGCCTCATATACACAACAGAACACGTACACACAGAAGAGAGAGGATCATCATATTACAAATAAGAATCAAAAAGTAACACGCAAAACAATTTTGCCATATATCACACAACAGACTAAATTTTCAAGAAGAAGATGAAGAGTTTTATGAAGAAAAGGTGATCCAGATCACTTATCTTTGAAGATTGATCTCCAATATCTCAGTGTCCTCTTCATCATTCCCCGAAACCCTCCGACGAGCCACCACTTTCAGGTAATGGATTTCTACCTTCGTTGTCGGTTTGATCTCTTACTTAATACGTTTGATTGAACGTGTGCTTTCTGTGAATCGCTACGACTTGTGTCCATTTCTGTTTTTTAGGGATTAGGGTTCATGTCGTTCTAGATTTGGGACTTTAGGGTTTGTTTTTCGTTTCGTTTTTTTTGCTTTGCAATTTTGAGGGAGTACATCACTGCGAATTAATGGAAGTTTCAAGTAATCTAGAATGAGGGCGATGAAACACGGGGGCAGACAGATGTTCGTGGCTTTTTGCGTTTGGAAACGAAGAAGAGGCTTGCACGCGGTAAGAATGAGAGAATAACGATTTAGGTTTTTGTTGATAGTATTTCTTTGGTTTTGTTTTATGACCATGCTCTCGTGCGCGCTCCCCCATGGTAGGCCCTCTTTGGGTTTTGAGTCAACCATTTAATTTCTCTGGATCAACGGCGGCTTGGGCTTTGATCGAGAGTCTACGATGGACCCTCCATTAATACCACCACGCCGGATCTCTCTCTTTTTTCGTTTTTTTAATCTGTTTTTTATATTTGTTTTTTTTTTTAGAAAAGGGAAAGTTCAAAATATAAAATAAAGAAAAACTTTACTTGTTAATGTTTTTTTTAATCTAATTTTTAATTACTTCAATCAATTTCTTTAACTCTTAGCTTTTCCTTCTAAACGAAAAAAGGGGGCTATTTATCTTTTTCATCATTATCACCAGTTTATTTAATAATATTTGTGTTAGTGAAAACTTTACTCATGATTTATATCAAGTGCTCTTTTACCTTTATGAGCCTTTTTCTTACTTCATTTTATATGTGTTTGATCCAATATATCATATTATATCTCACCTTATAAGTTGGTTACACTATATGCTTTGTATTGAATATTCAATCATAAATATCAGTTGTCATGCTTATTGCTTCTATCTATTTTCCTTTTAATAATATGATTGTATTCATCCATGTCCAAGGAAAGAACCCGTGCATAACTTCTTTAAGTTGTACACGCCGCATTTCATTTGCATCATTTTTCCCCCACTTGATCCTTGACTTGTCAAGTTGATCAGCTTAGGAGTTATCCTTGTACCTTAAGAAGGATAGGCTTCCTTGGTATCTCTTTTCAACTTAGATGAACTTATAATACAATTCAATCTTATTATTCCCATAAGAGAATTAGACGTGATTCATCTTAATAGTTAAGATATAATTCTCCTACCCCATTGTCGCTACTGCGAAAATCGGCGCCAGCTAAATAGAAGAGTCTCCACCGTGCGTTATTTATCCCAACGGAGGGAAAGGAAACGCTCAAAGTAAACCTACCGCAAATACGGGAAAGGAATGGTCATCGCAACCAAATCCTGGATTCGGGAGTCGGTTACGCAAGGGGAAGGTATTAGCACCCCTCACGTCCGTCGTACTCGACGGGATCCAGGCTTGTTTTCTAGTGCGGATTGTTATTCTATCTACTCTAAAGGTCTAGGGTTAAAAGAAAATAATGACTCGGCAAAGTATCGCACTTTATGCCTACGTATTCCCGTCTGGAACGAGAAATCAGAGTCAACGTAGTTCGCCTACCTACGGGAAAGGAGGGGAAGGTTGCTCGCTAGGATACAGCATCCTATGCCTACGTACTTTCATACAGCATGAAAGATCAGAGCAAACGTAGTTCGGGCTACGGAAGACACAAGCTTGTCTGACTGTTTTTTATTACCTTCAAAAAGGGTTTTTCCCTAATTACGGGTCCAAGCGGACAAAAATGACACTTTGATGTTTGTTTTCAGTCTTTTACGCAAGAACTGTTTTTATGGTGTTTGTAATCTCTGACGCACTAGAGGCTATGATCTGAGAGTGACTACGTCGTATGTCACCCTAGGGTAGCACACTAAGCAATCAGATTACTGGAGAGTGACCCTCCAGCAATCCTCTCTCAAATAGCTTAAGGCTCGTATCGTACGACATCGATTTTCCTTATTACTGTGTTTTGAATTATTCTGAGATAGAAGAGAAAGAACTCTAAAAACCTAGGGTTTGAAAAGGGAATCAAAACTACCCTAATGTTGTCATGCATGGGTTAACACCTAATATCTGTCATAATTCCCTCCTGCACAAAGGAAATCAGAGATCCTAGGGGATAAACGGAAAAGAAACAGATATACAGTAAACAGTAAAATGCATGAGATGCAGCAAGCGAGGCAAGGGAGTCCCACCCAACCTCGAACCTGGGAAAAAAATAGGCAAAGTGAAACAGCTTCCCTTCAAACCTAAGGGGGAAGCTGAACAAGCCAAAAGAAATAAAATCCAACACCAACTCTGACAGCAACACCAGCTCCTACAGTAAGCAATTCAAACAGCACCAGCTCTAACACCTACAGTTGATTAACAGCAACAAGGTTGACAGTAACAACTTCTCCCAGCAAGACCCCATCTTCACTCTCTAATGACATTCAAGCTTCAGATAAGCTCCTGTCTTCAAAAGTCTCCAGCTTTAACAAGCACAGGTTTCATCTTCACCAGTCTTTAATGAACTTCATTCTCCAATAGGTTCTCTTTTCCAATTCCAACACTCAGGAGAAGATCAACTAATGATGGATAGAGTTGAGATGTTAAGAGGCTCAATGATAACCCAGGGAAATCACCAAGATCTTAGCATAGCAAGTGAAGGGTATCCTCAAGGTTCTACCCAACCAAAGCTTGCTATACATCCCTCCTAAGGAGAGATGGAACTTCTTTGGGGGACCTTGTGTCATAGGATGGAATAGAGGCACAAGAAGCTCTCTATGTTTGACAGAAGAAATCAGTCTACTCTAAAGCTCTCCCTATATCTCCTATCTCCTAAGTCTTCAAAAGCAACCTCCAAGGATGAGAATCTCCATGCTTCAAGCTCCATCCTTTGCCTCCCGTCATCTCCAAGGTCTTCATTAGCTCCATCAAGCAAAACTCAAACCCCAACACCCAACACCCAATTGAAATGCCCAAAACCCAACAAACACAAAAACATCCCAAGAGGGAAACACACCAATAACAACCAATTTGCAAAAATCAAAGAAAATAGTAATACTCATCCTAAAATCCTAGATTAATTTCTAAGGGACCCTAACTATGTACCCTATACCCCATATAAACCCCAAGGCCTAAATCAAACCCTAAGTCTCTAAACCATGCCCTAAACTACACCTAAGTGTTGTAAAACCCTAATCCTAGCACCCTAAAGTTTATCATTCAAAACTAAACTAAATTTCATCATAAAAATATGAGAAAAATCTCTAAAGGAGCATATACCTCTAATCTAATCATTCCAACAAGAATCAACTCAAAAACCTTCACCAATTGATCACAAGAAAATCCACAAAATCATGTATCAAATGTACAAAATTAAAGAACTTAATAAAATGGAGAAAAGAAAATTAAATTGAAAAATGGGTGAAAATGAGATTTATTAATTTCATAAAATCACAAATAAATCCAAGATCATGAACATATTTTTAAAATATTTTTCTGATCAATATTGGATTTATTATGATTTTTAGAAATTAAATGGGACAAAAATAAAACTAAAATGAATTTAAAAGGAAAAAGAAAATAGAAAACTGAAAATAAATGAGAGCCAACGGATCCATGGACTGGTAAGCGCATCTAAGAGCTGGGGCGCGTCCACGTGGGGATCCAGTCACCAGCTGACTGGATAAATGAAACGCTGCGTTTCAAAAGCTTGGAGGCAATTCTCAGTTTGAATCGTGTCCCTCGGATCAGCATACAAAGTCTCCTCTCAGACCAATCCAATGGTTTCTCATTCATCTTCTCCAATAAACTCAGGTGGCCTGAAACTATTCTCAGGCGGTGGTCCACGGTGGAAAACACCGTCTTCTCTGGCGAGACAACTTCAAAACCTCACCAAACTTTGCAACCAAATACCCTATCTCACCTAATTTTTCACCCTGATCATGAATACGACCTCCAAAATCATTGATTCGCCCTCCAAAGCCAAACCCGATCAAAGTTGCAAAAAACTCACCAAGTCTTGATGGTCACCATTCTCAAAATTAAAGATACTAACATGAACTACATGTTACACTGATCAATTACCATCATCTAAACACCATTTATTCCCCAAGAATCACAAGAACCAAGCTCAAACAGAAATTGGTCATCATTCTTAATTGTCACCAATCCACTCCAAACCAATCCAGAAACGTCCTAACCATCATCTATAATGAATCTAACCATTTAAAACCTAGCAATTCTACATGAATCAAGCCATGGAGTGAAATTTACATACTTGAAAATCTTGGATGAACAGAGTGGTAAAACCTCCAAATTAAGCTCCAAGATCTTCCAGGCACGTTCTATGATCAATTACCAAGCTTCTGTATGCAATGAATTGGACTGAATCTTCGTGAATCACCAAACTCGATTCTGACTTGCAAGGGATGAATTCAAAATGCAATCTCACGATTCTTCCACGATCTTGGCTAGAAATCTATCTGGAATCACTCACCAACACCAAAGGAAGCTATTGAACACCAAAGAATGGATTGAAATGGATCAATTTGTTGTAACCGATTCTGTTTTGCAAATGGAAATTGAACACCATTTCTTGAACACCATTTCTTAATGACTTGGATAGTCTTAAAGTTGAATAAGGCCCCTTGATGTGCTTCTTTAGATAAGAATTGCACTTGATCCCTTGTTGGATGCCTTGCTATGTTAGGCTATGAAAATGATTAGATTACGTACATGATTCAATATGCAAATGATAATGCAATTAAAACATAAATCAGGTGAAATAGGTTGAGCAAATTTTAGGGTGCAACACCCATAACATAATTGAGAGATGTAAATTCTTTTCCGCCTGAGAGACGTATGTGGCATACTCGTCGATAAATCTGAATGTTGAGCCCTTCTCTTAACGTGACGCAAAGACCATCTTCTATAAGTTGTGGTGGTTAAGTCGAGTATTCTCCTTTAAAGATGATGACTCGTATCTTCTCCTAGAATTAATCAACAAACCTTTTCCCCCCTGAAACCTTGATCATAGTCAAGAAGTTCCTCAATCCCTTTAGGGGAACTACGAATACTCTGATTCCACTTTTGTTAGGATACGTAGGCACAAGATGCGACTTCTTGGCGAGTATACTTACAAATAAACCCATAGGTCTCTTACCCTTAGCAAACAACAATAACACGATAAAACAAGAGATTCATGTAGAGTACTACAGATGCTTAGGATGCTAACACCTTCCCTAGGTATAACCAACCCCCAAACCTTAAACTCTCTAGCTTTGCATTTGCATTACATACTTTTGGGTAATTTGATCTTTTCCCCCTTCCCTTGGACAAATTAAAGACCGGTGGTGAATAATGAATTAAGATTTAAGTTAATCCTATAATTTGATATCTGATTCTCATCGTGACACTCTGTAAAATGAGAGTTGGACTGTAAATGGTCAGAGGCCGAAGATTTATCTTGGTGGTGATTTCAAGCGGATACCGCCACAGTGCCTTTTTGTGATCCTTGAGGTCGCATTGGACCGTCGAGCACAAAAGACGTTAAACAAAGTGCTAGTTGGGAGGCACCCCAACATTGTAAGTATTCTTGCATTTTTAATGTTTTTATAGTATAGGTATGTTTAGAATGAACTTGGTGGGATGTGCTGAGTAGAGAAATTTTTTTTCAAAAATCTGTCATGCTCGTTGGGAAGTCCACACGACGAACTTGGAGCGAGCATTCGCTAGGAAGTTCACACGGCGAACTGAGCGAGACAGACACTTCTAAGTCTGCTACCACATCACTTAAAAAAAAGAGAAATATTGGGTGGGTCACAAAAGCTTAGGCCCAATACCCACTCCTCATAATCATGTAAGGGTAACCCTACCCCATTTCGCTTTTTCACTTTTCACTTCACACAAACTTGTCTCTCTCACTCTCACAAGCATCACACGCACAACTTGGAGCATTTGCAAATTCTTGCTAGTTTTCCAAACTAATCCTCTCAGCATAACAGGTTTGAATTCGTTATTCTTTCCTTTGTTCTTCTTAGTAACATGTGGTTAGGGTTTGTTTGTGGAACTGTAACAAAACTTGCTTCTAGGATTACATAGGACTCAATTCATGTCCTATTTTAGTGATTTATTTTATTGTGCATATGGGTATTATCAATAAGTTAAAGTAGATATTGTTTATGGAAAAACCTTTGTGCTTTTGAACTTGTAGGCAGAACCTGTAGAGTGGGAATTCCCAGTGTTCGCCATGAGTTTGCACAGCGAACCTGGAGCAAGTATTTGCAATGGTTTTGCCTAGTGAACTTGTGGGTGAACATGACAGTATTTTCAATTTTTTTGTGATGCTGAATTCTTGTTCTGATTTTCTTTGTTTTGTTTCCTCACTAATATAAATTGTGTTTGGCTGGTTGGTTTTGTTTAGTGATTATGCAGATGGCACCTCCTAAGATAGTTCCGTCAAAGAAGCGAATAGTCAGAAGTTCATCACGTCCAACCCCAATTCAGTTTCATACTGACAGATCCAGAGGAGCGAAACAAGATTCTCCTTAACTAATGCTAGAGAAGATGAGAATCCTACCTGAAAAGCGCTTCAACCTCAACCCCAAGGATCCTATCGGGCGGTAGCGGGAATCCTTGAAAGCAAATAGTGGGACAGATTGATAACACCTGGTGATAGTTACAACGTAGAGCTCGTAAGAGAGATCTATGATAATGCACTCCCAAATGATGATGAGTTGTTCACATGACTACTATTGTTGGCGAAGGGAGGTAAAATTTGACCGTGACACCATCAACACTATTTTAGGTAATCCTTTATCCTTGGATGAGAATGAAATAGATGCATATCATCACACTTTGAGGTTGCATAGAGATACATATGTTATTTCTCGTGATTTTTTGCTTGAGGGAAATTCAATTGAATTGAACCCGTCTGGGGTTCCTCGAAGATATCACAGAGAGGACATGCATCCTTTGGCTCAGCTTGTACTTTTGTTAGTGTTGACTAATATAAAGCCAAAGTCACGCACCTCTACTGTGCCAATCCCTATTGCTCATCTTATCCATAATATATTGACTAAGGTGTAGATTGTTGTGGCTCGAATCATCGCAGATGAGATGCGTGGCATGGTAAAAAGCGGACTTGGTTCAGCGTCAAGGAAGAATTGTCCCTTAGTCTTTCCTTGTTTGATTATGGTATTATGTGTGCATGCGAGGGTTAAATTATCCTCCCGTCGTCAGGTGATGATTCCTGCTGCGGTTGATGATCGGTATGTGGGCAAGTTTTGCAAACTAAAGGGTTGGAAAAGACAGATATCTAGCGCTGGTACTGATGTTGGCGGTGCTTCTGGTTCAGAACCTGCAGGCTCCCAGGGTTTTAACCCATTTCAGAGGAGGTATGTAGTTGCAACTGGGATTGGATGGCGGCTACTCACCGCACCATGATAGACTTACATGATTCTATGCAGGTACTATAGTTGCAATACTGGGAACCCTCGGTGGAGCATTCTATGATGTCTAGGGAACAGTTCCTAGCATATGCTGTGTGGCCTGAGGCCAGGCCGCAGTTTAAAGAGGGGGAAGATGCAAGTGATCTTGAGGACGTTGCTGAGGAGGATGATGATGATGATGAGGCTGGTTATGAGGAGGATTTTGGTTCAAAGGAGGAGACTGAGTCCGAGGAGGATTAGTTTTTTTTTATATTGACATTTTGAGCATGATCCTATGCAACTTCCTTTGGTTCTAAAAAGTAAAGTTTCATGTTTGCAATTGATCATTGCTAGTTATATTTATGGTTATTGTATTCTCTTTTGTTGTACTTTATCCACTTGTTGGATCATTTTGGATATTTTTGTAGTATGTACCATATTTGGGTACAAATATTGTTGTTGGTGTTTTTTCACCATAGCACATTAATGTTATTATTATTATCAGTTGAATTCTTTAGTTACGAATGTTCAAATTACGTTTTCTTTACTTTTGTTTTTCTTTTATTAGGTTGTTAAGAGTTGAATTCTTCAGTTTAGGAATATTCAACTCTTAAAGTTTTATTGTTGATATGCTTATTTGTGTCTATTGTTGATATGCTTGTGTGGATTTTAATGTTTCCATTTTTTGGTGTGGAAATGTAAGACCTTCTAGGATGGTGATGATAGTTCATCAATAAAGATTCTTCCAAGTTTGGATGATGATGATAGTAATTAAGTATATAAATGTTGGCAAGGTACATGGTTACCTCTTTCTAGGATGTATAATATTTAAGAACTTCTTTTTTTTGTGCAAGTGTAATTTTGTTTCTTGTTGCAACTTTGTTGAATGCTTGTATCACTTAGGTCCAAAAGTCAAAATGGTGAGAAACCTCCATTGTCTACTAAATGCATAGGATGACTAATAAATTTTGTTGAGTACTTTTAACTCATGCTTTATCTTTTGATTATTGTGATTTTGTGGAAGCATTAGAAATGATCAAGACATTTGTTAATATTGAGCACAACCGTATCCAAACAGTAACTTACCCATGAGCAGTGAGTATTCGTTAACCTTTTGAGCCTAAATAGTTTAGATCTTATTTTAGTGATGAACTCTGTGTATGTATATAATTTGAAAGTATAGTTCATCATTGAATTTTGTGATATTCTAAAAATTTCTTCTTGAACCTTTGAACATTTTTTTAATTAATTTCCTTTACATAAAAAGCAAGGAGCATTCACTTAAGGTTTGGTTGAAAATAAGTTGGGGAGAATGAAAAAGAAGAATGGTTGGTTGCTAAAACTTTTAAAAATTTTCAAACAAGCATGAAAAGAAAAAAAATGTGAGTACGAATGTGAAAAACAAAAGAAAAAGAATTCTTGCTTGAAAGAGAAAAATAGAGAACAAAATAATTGTGCATAAGAAAGTTTGAGAAGGTTTGTTATAGAGGAAAGAAAGTGGTGAATGAAGTTGGGATGTGTGAATACCTTATTTAGTGAATGTTTCTTTTGCATCGACAATTTCGATTCAATGGCTTTTAGAAATGTCCTTTTATTGTGAACTCGACCAAGGTACAACCTTAAAATCCCCTAGTGATCTCCTTGCTTCCATAATTTCCTTATTCATCGTTTAAATATTATATGAATTAGTTTATATTTGCATCATTTTTCATATGAGTGAAATTACCCCGTGTTTGTAAGCGCGCATTTCCTTAAATTCTTTTTCGAAGAGGAGTGTTAGAGTGATTTGATCATGATAATTTAGTTTTTACTTGAACCATTTTTTAATATTTGTTTAAGAACTAAATTCTTTTGCATTGTTCGATTCTAGGAAGTTGTAATTATTGCTTGTGTACATTTGCTGTTTATTTGAGCCATAAATCCATTCTTGATTGAACTAAATGCTTGAGCAAATCTTCTTGTTTTCAACGAGAGGCATACTTCTCTTGAGAAAAAGCAAAGAGTTAGTTGGGGAGATTTAATTAGATGTCAATCTTTCCTTAAATTAATCATTTATAATGGGCATTTTTTAACTCTTTTGGGTTGAATTGTTGGAATTACTACTTAAAAGTTTGTCATTCTTCAATTGTTTGAAAATACCTCTAGTACCTTTGTTTCCCTTGAAAATCGGAAAACAACCGCTGATCTTCCAAATCTAACTTTGGTAACTCACAGGATCGATCAGATTGATCCTAGGACATGTGCTAAAAGATCTATTTTTGGTTTTAAGAATTTATTCAAGTTCCACACTCGAACAATTATTGGGATAAGCAGAATCCTAAAAGAACATCTATTCGACTACGGGTTAATTTAAAGGTAAAGTAAGGCTTCTAATAAAAGAGAAGGAAGTTTGTAGGTGAGGGTGAAGTTAGATTGAGGAGGAAGAGAAAAGAATTGCATAGGAAGGAGAGAAATAAGATAAGGGGGAAAAAGGGGTAAAGACAATAAAGACAATAAAAGGATTTGTAAAACTTAAAGTAAAAAGTAAATTGCATTAAGTTAAAAGATGGTGTGTTTACATCACGTACATTCTCTTACAATACTTGCTTTCTCTACACTCGGATACTTGGAGTAATTTCAAGAGTAATTTGTACAATAGTAAATTACAACACACTTTGGATATGTCTAAGACACTCTATTTATAGTAACAAAAAATTAACCTCTCATAACTTCCACCATAATCTCCTTCCGCCACTTGTCTCAAATGCATGGATCCAGTATTCATAAGGTGACACGTGTCTCCCTCAATTTTCACAAGCAAAACCGTTCCCTCCAATATTCAAATTTCAAATACCTCGACAAATCATTCGTCTCAGCAGGCGGTCGAACCCTTGGCCTCTGGGTGAGTCCTTCGACTTAGCCTTTTTGCTTCTTTCGACCATTTTCTTGCATTCAAGTTATTCTCCACCCTTTCGTCTTAGATACCTTCTTTCTAGTTGAGGCGTCAAATTTAGGAGCTAACATGGAAAAGCATATTTTTTGACAGCGTATGACCTTCGACGCCGCTTTTTGCCCTCATGAGTGTCGTCTGATACTCTTTCCACCAATGTAAACCTGAGAAGTTGAAAGGGAATGAAAGAGAAAAAGAAAGATAGCTATGAACACGCAAGCTACTATTCCACCATCTTGATGCACGTTTTATGACGTCATTATCATCATGGCTATTTCCTCGGGACTCAACAAAATTGTGGGCCGTCATCACCCTACCACCCTCGGGGACGTGATTTGCAACTACTGCCTCTGCCATTCCACATCCAAGCATACACGTGGCCCAATAACTCTAGCCCCTTAATGATGGAAACTTTCAGTCTTCTACTCACTATATAAGTAATTTCCCTTTGTTGTTTTCATTTTTTACAACTTCTCTAATTCTTCACGACTTTCCTTGCTTTTTCTCTAATTTTCTGCTTCCAACCAACAAACTCTCACTTTCTTCAGAAATGGCTGATCATCAAAAGAAGAAAATGACATCTAAGGGACAAACTTCTACCTCCACACTTCCTCCCTTTGCTAACTTGAACGGTCCCCAGGTGGTAAAGAATCAACAGTTCATTCGTGAACCCCTGACGGAGGAGAAACGCCACATTTACGAATCTCAGGTAATCATTCCTGTTACTGTTGCAGGGAAACCTTTAGCCATGTCTGGGCCTCTAACCCCTCCAGGTCTTGACTACTCCACCATTAAGGATTTCTTCCCTTCTTATAGAACCACTAAACCCCTAGGGCAAAGAGACTTCAATAAAATTTCCACTGACGGTCCTGATGGCCTGAGCCTTTTCGATGTAGACTTTAAGTATCTTCATGATGGGGCTAGATTGTTTAGGGCCACTCCCTACTTCAAAGATTCTGAACTCTATCTCAACTGGCTGATGAAAATAGAGAAGGTAAAAGCCCAGGAATGGAAGGACACTGGGATTTACGATCTGATTATTATGTTGAAGGTAGGCCCTTCGTACTGCCCTCTCATGCTGGCCTCCTCCTTATTCTTCTGGGATAGGACTCACAACACTTTTCACCTTCCTTGTGGGATGATGACACCCACTTTACTCGACGTAGCTGCCATCGTAGGTCTAAAACCCTACGGCCTTGTTTACGATCCCGAGATTGATAGTCATGATAACATTGGTTTTGCCAATACTAAACACACTTATACAACTTTTGTCCAACACTACCACAATAAAATTAGTACCTCTGTTGATGATGAAGAACACATAGCCTTCTTGGCCATGTGGTTATCCCGCTATGTATTTTGTACAAAATCTTTGCAGGTGGAGAGAAAGTATCTGGTCCTGGCCAACCAACTACATGTGAAGAGAGGCGTTTGCCTCAGTGAAATGATCCTGGCTAGTCTTTACGAAGCCTTAGGCGAAGGTGCAGGTAAACTGAAAGATCCTGACAATCATGGCAATTTGCTGTTGTCGGGCCCCTTCTAGCTTCTTCAGCTGTGGCTTAATGCCACTTTCGAGCATAGTCTCCCCAACAAAGGTGAAGTTGATGAACATTCGCCTGCAATTGCTGAGAGAAGAGTCGAATGGCCTTGCCTGGCTCAACTTACTCCTAGCGAGGAAGGCCATTCCATTCGATCTAATTTGTCCAGCTTTGTTCATATGTTTGCAAAACGACATGAGTTTACCGCGAACATGGCTCCCTTCGCAGAACGAAAATGTGGGCCATAATGGTTTACTAGACCCTTCCCCGCTCCCTTAAAGAAACATAAGGAGGAGTCCAAGCAGATCTGGGAGAGATTCCTCATTCCCCACCTACTGATCCACAAACTAAACCTTGTAAAAGGTCACTCCAGCCTGCTAGCCTATCAACCTAACTTGGTCTCCAGGCAATTCGGGTTAATTCAAACCTTGCCCAAATGCTTGTATGATAAGAAGTCACATGTCATACTTCCTTTTACTGTGCTATCTCCTCTGGATTGTTCAACACAACTGGCACGCCGCGCTCACAAGTCCTACCTCACACCTGTTCACTTTGAACCCTCTTACTTTTGCTCTCAAAACATCTATGACTGGTGGTTGAAGCATTATGCTTCAGAATTTCTCGATGCTCCTAGTTTTACTCGCTTGATTGACCAAGCTTTCATTGATGTGCAGGAGAAGGTCAAGAAAGGTACGTCTACTCATATCAAAGAGATCCAAGCCTTCCAGAAATATTTCGAAATTGCCTATCGACCAGATGATGTTAGTCGAACCATCTGCGAGGATGCTGTTACCTTAAAAGAAAAATTTTCCAAAAAATTGGATAGTTTAAAGATTCCCTCTTCTGTTCCTCGCGAGAAACGGTATGAGGTTGCCTTTAAACTTTTTCCCCCAAAAATCCCTCGACTACCAACCGTTGGTTTTGGCGTGGCTCTTGCCCCTCCATTTCCAGATTGGTTTATTTGTGGAGACGCTATAAAAATTCTTCGACAGCAGTCTAAGCCGAAGGCACAGCGGGTGGTTCCGACTAAACATACACTCGATACGTTTAAAGGGCACCTTCATGTCGGTATTGAAGATGTTCGTATCGAATCCGACATTCTTGAAGGTTCATCCCCCTTCGATTTGGACTTCCCTCTATGAGCTTTATTGTTGCTAAGTGTTTTAAGTATCATCTATTTTTCAGCTGCTCCAAAACGTGTTGCCCCAACAACCAGGACTGAAGTCAAGGACGAAGGTCAAAAGGTAGCCTTCCGCAGCTTTTACTACCTCGATCTCCTTACTCAATCTCACCATTTCATGTTGTTTTCAGGCTAGTCGAAAACCACCTACTCCTCAAAGAAGATTGAAAAGGGCTTCTCCCCAAGTTATTCTTGATTCTGATGACGAAGATGAGCCTCCTCGTGAGAGTCTTCAAGTGAAAAGGAAAAGAAAGATTATTCATGATGTAGATGCTCCTGATGCTCCTGTTGTGACCAACACGCTTCAACCTACCAATCCTCCTACAGAACCTACTCCCGCTCCCGTAGGGGATGCTTCGATCCAAGCGGTTGTCCCCATGGAAAGTGATAATTCGAGTCCCGCTGACGAAACTGTCAAGGTATGTTATACATCCACCTTTCCTTGGGTCTTTGTACTGATTCTTTAATCTTCATTTTTTCTAATGTCCACCTTTTCTAGGATGATGCTGGAACTTCAAGATCTAATCCCACCGCGATTCCTCTGTTACTATAGTCCTTGAATAGCCAAGGTGAGCCTACCTATCACCCCACTTCTGATTTGGGTTCTGGTGTGAGTTCACTTGGTGAAATTAATAAGCCCGATTCTTTCACAGCCCCTCCATCTCCTGCAAAGACCACTACCCAACAGTCTCAGACTGACGGTTCTGATCATGAAGATGACAAACCTCAGGTTGACCCTATTAAGGTGGATGATGAAGTTGACGCTTCAGAGGAGAAAATAACTTTGGCTGATACGACCAACTCCCCTTTGGGTCAGACAGTAGCCGTGGATGAAACAGCTGTCGAGGGTAATCCAACCAGTGAGGATCAGGCTAAGCTCCAGCTTGAATTGCATGAATCTAGTGACAAAAGCACTGGGGATGCCATGGAGGAGGATGTCGACAAGACAAAGGACAGCCAAGATAAATAATTGAAAATTGTGGACACTTCCGTCAAAGAACCTGAAACTGTTGAAACAGCAAAGACTCCCGTTCCTCCTACCCCAAAGGATATTCCAACGAACTTCTTCCCAGGCGAAACTCAACTTACTCCCACCGAACTGGATGCGTTGAAGGTTTCCAACCCTTGACAATATATCAGGCTTTTGTTGAGTAGGAGAAGTCGTTCTTCTAGCCATACTCTCAGTACTTCGACTTCCTAAGGGAAAACCTCAAAGCCACCAACTGACAGTGCCCTCGACAAGGTCAAGCAAAAAATCTTCAAAGGGGATCTTTTTACCCTCCTGCAGTTGGGGCCTGCCAGCCATCTTCCCCTCAAAGCTCTCCTTCAAAAAATGGACATTAAATCCCTTACTCCTGAGGCTGCGAATGTTATTCAAGAAGTAGGTGCCCTGATTGACCAGTTGTATAAAGACTATCGACTGTTGCCCCAGATTGAGGGTGAGATTGAGACGAAGGCTGGCAGTGAGGCTGCCGCTTGGAGCGCTGTTGTCGACTCTGAGGAGAAGATTACTGTGTTGGAAGAAACAAAGGAGAAAAATAGACAAGAGGTCCTGACTAACGAGGCGAACATCGCCTGTTGGGAATGGAAGATTAAAATCTTCGTAGTAAGATAGCGAAGGCTAAGAAAAAGAATGCTGAATTATCTTCCTTCGACGACACCTCCTTAACAGCTGAGCTTGATCATGCCGTCACCTATGCTGAGGAAGCCCGTCGTTTGGAATCTGAAGTTGCCCAGCTGAGGGCAGATAAGGCTCAATGCCAAAGCCGTCTCGAACTTCAAAAATCGACTTACCTTAAGATGAAGGCGAATCTTCCTTTTTGATTTGTTGGGTTTTTGTAATAGAGCAGACTATACTGGCCTTTATGAGCCATTTTTGTTTGTAAGACATTGGGCCATTTTGGCATATTTTAAATTACCATTATGGCTTCGCTTTATCTTTGGCAATTATTCTGTTGATATTTTCACCTCTCGAAGTGCAGGCTTATACTTCTTTAAATATTTGCCATTTACTTTTAATACTCTCTCATCCTTACTCAGCTCTGTCACTTCATATGCCCCGTTGAAGAATACCTTCGATACCTAGAATGATCCCTCCCACTTTGGAGACCACTTACCTAAGGATCTCACCTTTCGATCCATTGGCAGGATTACCCTCCATACCAAATCTCCAACCAGGAAAGTCTTCGCTTTAACCTTCTTGTTATATGATTTCTCCACTCTTCTCTTTTATCTTCTCAGGAGTTCTAGGGCTTTTAATCTCTCTTCGTCTAAGTCGACTAACTCATCAAGCATCATGTCCCAATAAATCTCTCGAGGGATTTCATGATGTCTTTGAATTCTTACTGACTATATGTGTATCTCGACTGGCAATACTGCGTCATGGCCGAAAGTGAGTCGATAGGGGGAAGTGTTGGCTGCTTCCTTCGGGGATGTTCGACATGCCCATAGGACTTGATCCAATGTCTTATGCCAATTCCTAGGCTTGCTTCTGATATGTTTCTTTATCATACCAATTATTACTTTGTTTGTTGCTTCGACCTGGCCATTGGCCTGGGCATAGTAAGGTGTCGAGGTAAGGAGTTTAAATCTCATTTCTTTAGCAAACTCCTGCATCTTCCTACCCGTAAATACTGACCCTTGATCTGTCGTTATTGTCTCTAGTAGGCCAAACCTGTAGATGATATACTTCTGAATAAATTCGATAACATCTTCTTGGTCTACCTTTGGTAGAGGTATAGCCTCGATCCACTTGGTAAAGTAGTCTATCCCTACAAGAATGTACTTCTAGTTTTTGGAAGACGCTGGTCGAATCACTCCTATGATGTCTAAAGCCCAACCTCTGAATGGCCATGGCTTGACTATGGAATGTAACTCGCTTGCTGGGACATGCTGTATGCCAGTATGAATTTGGCATTCCTGGCAACCTTTGGCGAACTCGATGCAATCTTTCAGCATTGTAGGCCAGTACATCCCCTGGCAAAACAGCAACCATTTCATCTTATGGCCTACTTGGTGTGCTCCGCATGTCCCACCATGGGCTGGGGACAAAGCCAAGTATGCTTCAGATTCACTGAGGCATTGAAGTAAAACTCCCTCAGAAGTTTTCTTAAATAACTCATTCCCCAACAGGACGTAGCTTAGTGCTTGGTATTTTATCTTTCATTCTGTAGTCGATGAGGGGTTCTGAAGGTATTCGACCAGAGGTTTCCTCCAATCTTTGTCTGTCAGACCTTCGACTGTAAAAATCTCAAAGGTTTCCTCGTCGGCGTAGCCAAATTTCGTGACTTCCAAGTCTGATGGTCTCAGGCCTACGGACACCACCTTACCTCTGGCCTCGATTGCCTCTTGTAACTTCTCCTTCGAGACCCTGTATCCCGAGGCAACTTGCGCCAGGTCGTTGGCTATCTGATTGTGTATTTGTGGTATGTGTCGAATAGAACAGACTTCAAATTTTTTGAGTAGTCTATTAGCTATTACGAAATACATGATGAGATTTTCTTTAACGCATTTGTATTCCTTTGTTAGCTGTTTTACAACCAACTCTGAATCTCCCATTATTTCGACTCGGGTTGCCCCCTATTCTAACAAAATTTCAAGTCCGGCGATCAAAGCTTCATATTCAGCCTCATTATTAGAACATAGGCCCTCGACCCTATACTTGAATTTTGTTGGAATTTTGTCAGGCGAAATGATCAATAGACCTATGCCTGTCCCGTTCTTGTGACTAGACAAAGTATAGCTTCCAAGGCTCTAGTTCAACAAAGTTCAGGGTATTTTCATTTATGCAGTGGTCGACAATAAAGTCTGCCACTATTTGCCCTTTGACCGCTTTCATCAGTCTATAAGTCAATGAATACTCAGTTAATGCTAATGCCCATTTACCAATTCAACTATGCAAAATAGGTTTGAACAACATGTGCTTAATAACATCAAAATGTGAAGACACATAAACATCAACTGGTTTTATATATTGCTTCAACTTCATACATGAGAAATACAAACATAAGCATAATTTCTCTATTTCACTATACCTAGTTTCTGCATCGTTTAAAACTCTACTGAGGTACTAAATGGCTCTTTCGATGCCACTCTCATCCTCTTGAGCAAGCATGCTTCCTAGAGTTTTGTCTGATGCTGCTATGTACAATCTCATGTTTTTGTTTCGACATGGAGGTGCAAGGACTGGAGGATGAGTCAAGTATTCTTTGATCTTGTCGAAGGCCTCTTGCTGATCTTTCGTCCATTCGAACTTCTCCTTAGTGGCTCGAAGCAATGGCGAAAAGGCTTATGTTTTTCCGCTGAGATTCAATATGAACCTTCTTAGGAAATTTATTTTGCCCAGCAAAGATTGAAGTTCCTTCTTGTTGGATGGCGCTTTCGCCTCCATGATGGCCTTCGTTTTGTTTTGGTTGATTTCAATCCCCTTTTTGTGGACTACGAAACCCAAAAACTCTCCTGCTTGCACACAGATGCACACTTGAGGGGATTCATCTTGAGTCCAAATTTCCTCATTCTCATGAAGGATTTGCGCAAGTGTTCCACATGAGCCTTTCCTGACACAGATTTTATCATAATGTCATCAATGTAAATTTGCAAAAAGGACTCAATGTAGTCATGGAAAATCGAATTCATCGCCCGCTGGTACGTTTCCCCAGCATTCTTTAGGCCAAAAGGCATCACTACCCATTCGTAAGTGCCTAAGGCCCCTAGGCAACGAAACGCTGTTTTAGGAACGTCATCCTCAGCAATGAAAATCTGGTTGCAACCAGAATATCCATCCAGCATGCTAAGGTATTCGTGGCCAACAGTTGAGTCGACTAACATTTCTGTCATTGGCATCGAATACTCATCTTTAGGGGTTGCTGAATTCAAATCCCTAAAGTCTATGCAGACCCTTAACGATCCGTTTTTCTTTATGACTGGTACAATATTTGCTAGCCATTCGACATACCTGGTCGTACGGATGAATTTGCATCGGAGGAGTCTTTCGATTTCCTCCTTTATTTTTGAGAGGATCTCAGGGGCGAAGCGCCTTGGATTCTGCTTGACTGGTTTTTTGCCAGGCTTGATTGGTAGCCTATGCTCGACTAGATATCTCTTTAGACCTGACATTTTGTCGTAGTCCCAAGCAAAACAATCCTTGTACTCTCGTAGCAACTAAATGGTTTCGACCCTAAGTTGGGGGTCGAGGCTGGCGCTGATATAAGTTGGCCTTTTGATTACTCCATCTCCTAGGTCAACTTCCTCCAGTGGATCTTGCGCCAACATTTTGACATCGTTGGCCAACGGATCCTTTTCAAATCCCAAAGGCTCATCGTCATATATGGCGTCGAGTCTCTGCCCCTCGTATTGAATCTTAGGGTTAAAATACCCAATTGGACCTGCTTGTTTGGATTTTTCATTGGCTCCTTCAGCCATTTCATTATTAGCGGCCTCCAAGGCCGTTTGTAGTTTAGTCTTGGTCACGTAGGCCGAAATCTTTGAAGCGCTGCGGCTTCAGTCATCATCATCGAACTCACTTCCCCAGCCAGTGGGGTCTACGGGAAGTTCGCCAAGGTATGGTAACCTTTCGCCTGGAACTTCCTTGTCCCATCGGAAACCCTCGACGGGATGCAGGTATAACGAATAATACACTTTGTCATTAGGTGTAAAGTCGAAGTCTGCAGGGTCACATGGCCCTATACTGGCCAAATGTTTGTCAAACCGTCCTCTATCAATCTGGTTTACAGGTGCTTTAAAGTATCTCTGATCCGCTTCAATGTTTTCGACAATACCATCTGGTCTCCAGATAGCGATCCTCTGATGCATCGACGATGGTACTGCCCCCACTCTATGGATCCATTCTCTTCCAAGTAATAGATTATAATTGGCAGTGGTCTCCACCACCATGAAGATAGTCGGACGGGTGATGGTTTCGACCGTGACATTCACCTGAATGACCCCTATAGTCGAACCCACCTTCTCTTCATAGTTTAATAGCACCATGTTGTGTGGCTTGGTGTGTGTCTCACTTTTCCCAATTTTGTTCAACAGAAAATGCGGCATTAAGTTTACCGTGGTGCCGCAGTCTACCAGTATTTGTTAACTGGGACCTTCTCTATTTGTGCTGTTATATAAAAAGGCTTCAGATGGTTTTTCATCGCCTCCGTTGGCCGTTCAAAGAAAGCATTTTGCTCTTCGATGCAACCGTTGTTCATCACATAATAGCATACCGGCTTATGAGCCGTTATTTCCCAGTCCGTATATGCGTCTGAGTTCTCGACTACTGAAACCCTGTCGAACTCCCTGGGCATTACTGATACTATGTTGACCAGAATATCGAACGTATCATCAGAATCTTCATCAAAATTATCGGTCATTTCATCATCGACCAATTTTCTTTGGTCTTCGACTGGTGTTGGAAACAACTTTCTTCCTACAGTTGTCTTCCCGAAAGCCCTTGTTCGATCCTCCTGTTCAATAGGAATATTGGTGCTGGATTGTGTTTGGTCTTTATGTGCACCTTCTCTATGTGTTTTCCTTCTTCTCTGCTCACGTCTCCATTGGGATCGAGACATGGGATTCTTCCCTTTGTAATTTTCTGACACATGAGCAGCCTTCGAAGATTGAAATTCTTTTCGATAGCTTAACGAAGATCCCCGTTGTACTTCGAAATTTTTCCATCTCTTCTGCCCTTGCTGCTTGTTCTCATTGGGCTTCGTCCACTTTCCATCAGTGGCCTCAGCATTAGGCTTAAAGCTAGTGGGCTTGTTCATCGGAGGCCTTATGCGAGGGTCAGATCTCTGCTGAAAGCCTCTTCGAGGGTCGAATCTTGGCCTTTCGCTTTCTTGCTTCAACCTTTGTGTCCCTTCCAACTTTTGTGCAACCTTCTTGTCGAATATGGCGCTGCATCGGGGACAAAGCATCACACTAGAACCTTTCTCCTGGCAGCGATGAAGAAAATGGACTCCTCCTGCTCTGGGTAGGCTTCCCTTCTGTGTGTTTCCTGGTAGTTTGGCTCACTATCCGCTACCTCCTCATGTTGAGTGATTTGAACCATGTTAATCTCAATTTCTTTGGCCAGATTAAGCTTTTTCAAGCTTAACTCCACGCCTTTGGTGGCTTCATCAATCTTAACGAAGTCATCAGCTGTTTCCTTGGTCACTATCTCCCAACCCAGATTGTTCCTGTTGCTTGGGCCTTTGGTTTCACCCCTCTTTGGTCACAGCTATCCATCAGTTTCGGACAGCTCTCCTGTCTGAAACTGATGGTAACTTTCGCCATTACAGCTTCGTCTATGAGATTGCCAGCAGCCTATGTTACTTCGATTGAGAAGTCGTAACCGTTGACAACTTCGATCATATTAGCCTCGAATGGCTCTGTGTAATTCGCGTCTGCCGTTTGCAGAGGATCTGAGTCGACCTTCATTTGGCTACCAGCTTTCTCTCCGAACTTTAGACCTCCTTCTTGGATCGCATTCTGAACGAGGTCCCTGAAAAGAAAACATTGAGATGGTTTATGACCCAAGAAGTTATGATATTTACAAAACCCTCTTTTCTTCCTTTGCTCTAAGGACGACATTTTGGCGCAAGGAGGCACTATCATTTGTCCATCCTTAACTAACAAATCGAAGATTTCATCACATTTTGTGATGTCGAAGGTATATGTTTTCTTTGGGAACCTATCATTCTTTTCAGATTCGACATAACTCTTCCCTTGTGGGGGAGCTAATACTTTGCATAAGTAAGGTGGTCCTTGCTTGAGTTCATCAAGGTCCACTTCGCCATCGTCGAAACTCATAGACCCGTCACACAGACCTTCGACGTTATCATTAAATTCGACAAAAGCTACCTTTATATAAATTTATTTTTGTAAAACGGATTTTCTAGCACTGTCCCACTGGGCGTTCCATTTTGTTTCCCTTGAAAATCGGAAAACAACCGCTGATCTTCCAAATCTAACTTTGGTGACTCACAGGATCGATCAGATTGATCCTAGGACATGTGCTAAAAGATCTATTTTTGGTTTTAAGAATTTATTCAAGTTCCACACTCGAACAATTATTGGGATAAGCAGAATCCTAAAAGAACATCTATTCGACTATGGGTTAATTTAAAGGTAAAGTAAGGCTTCTAATAAAAGAGAAGGAAGTTTGTAGGTGAGGGTGAAGTTAGATTGAGGACGAAGAGAAAAGAATTGCATAGGAAGGAGAGAAATAAGATAAGGGGGAAAAGGGGTAAAGACAATAAAGACAATAAAAGGCTTTGTAAAACTTAAAGTAAAAAGTAAATTGCATTAAGTTAAAAGATGGTGTGTTTACATCACGTACATTCTCTTACAATACTTGCTTTCTCTACACTCGGATACTTGGAGTAATTTCAAGAGTAATTTGTACAATAGTAAATTACAACACACTTTGAATATGTCTAAGACACTCTATTTATAGTAACAAAAAAATAACCTCTCATAACTTCCACCATAATCTCCTTCCGCCACGTGTCTCAAATGCATGGATCCAGTATTCATAAGGTGACACGTGTCTCCCTCAATTTTCCACAAGCAAAATCATTCCCTCCAATATTCAAATTTCAAATACCTCGACAAATCATTCGTCTCAGCAGGCAGTCGAACCCTTGGCCTCTGGGTGAGTCCTTCGACTTAGCCTTTTTGCTTCTTTCGACCATTTTCTTGCATTCAAGTTATTCTCCACCCTTTCGTCTTAGATACCTTCTTTCTAACTGAGGCGTCAAATTTAGGAGCTAACAACCTTCGACTTGTGTGTTATTATACAGAAAGTAGGCATTACATCATCAAACTGTGATACACGAGGAAATTGAGCAAGGTTGCCAAAGGAAAATAAAAAAAATTAGTAAGTTCGTTGGGCGAACTTGCTAGCAAACGTTCGCTTTGCGAACAACTAGCGAAGAACCAGCAAATGCTTCCAGATTTGAGGCAGTAGCAAAAGGCATGTAAGTTCGCTTGGCGAACAAGCCAGCGAATGTTCGCTGAGGCAACGTGTTAGCGAAGAGCTAGTGAAGCATCCCAGACTTGAGGCAGTAATCAAATGGCCATAAGTTTGATGTGCGAACTTGTAGGCGAAGTAGTTTGATAGGCGAATAATCATTCGTACATCGAACTTCAGAGTTATCTCAAAGGCGGTTTAACTGTGTAGAGGCACATCAGGTGCCTAATTTGATGTTCGCTAAGCGAATAATCTGTTTGCAGTGCGAACATGACATATTCTTTATGTACTTTATAAGTACTTTTGACCACTTTTGGGGATCATAACATACTTTTTTACACACCAAAACCTTATTTTCTGGGATTTCTTCACCAAAGAGTGGGATTTTACACATAGAAGCTGAATTCACATCCAAGTTTGATTCTTCGACGTGGATGCTCATTCATCTCCTCCCGAAACATGTGAAGCAAGCTACCATGATTATGGGTAGCTAAGTCACTTTTGTGTCAAGATTAGAGGTAGTTAATCTTGCTATTATGTATTTATTTTGATCTTTTGTATGTGAACAAGGTTTATGATTAATAGATGATAAAGATATTTTCTTTTAATGATGTATTTATGGTTTGAATCACTCTAGACATAGATTTTCCAAGTCTTGACCTAATTTCTTCATGTATTAACCAACAAACTCTAGATAGAGATTTGAAAGTTAATATTTTCTTTGTACCGATCTATATGTTTATTGTTTCGCGGAACCACTTTAGGAAAAAACGGATGCACGAGGTTACATGATTGTATTGATCGAAACTAAGCTCACATGCTTGATTAATCGGATATGTATGAAAAGGATTAACAAAATCTAATTTTGACATGTCTTTCTTAAAACAAAATATCTTTGGCCCTAATTTACTCTTTGCAACAAACTTATGTTACAAAACAAGAAATCTTTTGAAAACTCTTTACTTAGAACGTTAAATTATTGAACGGCTAGCATCTATATCTTATGTACAATCCATGTGGATACGATAAAACACCCCCCTAATATACTTTTAACAATTAGTTAATCATTACAACTCTTGCGATTGGTGCATTATTGTTATGTAAAACTGGATATTTACACTTGATATTGTTTGATTTGAGTTTGTATAAGATTGAGTTTGACTCTCTTTCCAATTTTGAATGTTAATTTCCTATTACATGTGAGTTTGACATTGTTGCATATTACTCCCTTCGTTCTATAATGAGTGACCCAATTGTCAATTTCACACAAATTAAGAAAAAAGAATAAATGAAAGAGAGAAAATGATTTTTTTTACTAAAGTACCCCTTATCGAATATTGAAAATGACGAAAGTAATACTAGTTAGAAGGTAAAATTGGAAAAGATGCATTGCAAATTAAAGTGGGTCATTCATTTTGGAACATTTTTTATTCTAAATGGATCACTCATTATGGGACGAAAGGAGTATAATTTTGAAACCCTGATCAATTGAAGCCCATTGATTTCTTTTGCCATGAATATTGTGATATGGTTCCTTGGTTTAAAGATTGGTATCAATTGATATCAAACAATTAGGTATGTATAATATTCTTTGTGTTTCTTTATTGATATTTAAAGTATACTTTTGGTTTTGGAAATGTTAAGTATTGTTAAGGTTATGCATCTACTCTAGAGTTGTTTTGGCTAGTAGTTGGTTGCCGCTGTATGTATTTTCTTTGAAGAATTGGTGTGATGCAGTAGTACATAGAATTACATGACTTTTTAATGAATACAAAAAGCATGTGATTTTGAAATTTCTAAGCTTTAAACTTATATTGATGTGTCTTTTTTGTTAAGTTTTGAGGTTTATTTTGCAAGTTGTTCAATTTCATCAAGTTCTACAGTTTCACACATGTTTAGTTTTGCAAATTCAGTTTGGTAGGTCTAGAGTTTGTTGCAATATTTGATGCAGATGCTTAGTCTTATTGACTTGTGGTGAATGTAACACCCCAAATTTCGTTGGAATATTTATTTAATTTAGTTAAATAAGAATATTCACGTTTTTGGTGATTTTCGTTGGTTGTTGTGGAATATTGAGAATTATGGATTTTGGGTTATTTATTTAAATAATAGTATATAATATGAATATATTAGTATTATTATTAATTTAAATAAATATAAGTTAGGTAAGGGAAATTTGGACAATTGAGAGGAGTTAGTGAGGGTAATATTGGAAAGCCCAATTTTGAGGCCCAATGCTAGGTTTAACAAAAAGGAAATTATGATGGGATTAGGATTTTTTTGTTAGACCGTGAAAAGAATTGAGGCCAGAGCTCTGAGGAGGAAGAATTGAGGCAAAATCTTCGAAAGGTTTTCTGAAAGATTTGAGAAGGCTTTGAGTCGACAATTAAGGTATGAGGAGTATTACCTTCATTGTTTTTAATGTATAATTTCAATGTATTTAAAGCTAATTTAAGGGTTCTGAGGCTGATTATGAGATAAAAGGGAATTTGGCCTTTGTGGCCTAAACCTATTATTGAGATTTTAACCGTAGGGATTTATTCAGGAAAAAGGAAATTAGGCCTTCGTGGCCAAAGCTCTGATTTGACATTTGTCTAATCCTGTAGGAATATTGGATAGTGAGTAACTCTAATGTTTGTGGGGTAATTGTAAGAAATTTGGGATTTAGAGCATGAATACGATACAGGATTAGCCTAATAAACCGTAGGTTTTGTGCCTTTATGGCCTTAAGACCTTAGGGATAATTTAAGGATGTTTTGAGGGCATTGGGGAAGTGAATCGTGGGGCTTTTGGAGTGGTTTTAGGTTCTGCACATGAACTAAATAAATTAAAAAGCACAAAGAATTACAAAGATAAGAGATTCACAATACAAAAATCTTAAAATCACTAAACTATTGCAATGCTTGCAATATTCAACTAACAATCCCCGACAACGGTGCCATTTTGTTAGAAAGTATTTTGCGGTAGTGCTTTATTGTATCCACAGGGATTGAAGAGAATATAGATGCTTGTCGTTCAACGGTTTAATGTCTTAAGAAAAAGGGGGATTTTTATAATGGTCTCAATTTCGTAATATAAGTTTGCAAGAATTTAACAGAATAAAAGTCGGTCTAAGTTTGATAAAAGCATGTCAAGATTAGGGTTCGTTAGTCCGTCCTAAACGTATGCAATCAATCAAATATGTGAACGAAGTTCTAACCAACATAACCGCGTATCCTCGCAAAAACGTTCATCTCTAAAGCGATTTCGTGAATGTTATTGTTTCGACTGTTAGAAGATCTCTCTAAATAACAATCGAAACAATAATCATTAAGATTGATACAAAGCGGATATCAACTTTCAAATCTATCTCTAGCATTTGTATAGTTGATAGATTAAGATATTAGGTCAAGACTTGGAAAGTTCATGTCTAAGGCAATCCAAACCATAAATGTACAAATAGTAGCAAATAACTTCATCTACATTGATCATAACATTTTTCACATACAAGAGATTAAGAAGAATACATAAAATCTGAACTAACTATTCCTAACCTTGACAAGAGAGGGATTTAGCGACTCATTTCCATGATAGCTTGAGCAACAAGTTTCGAAAGAAGGTTGATCAACATCCGAGTCGAATAATCGAGAATGGATGGGAATCCACCTTCTTTTGGTGAAATATTGCTAAGGGATGATGAGAAATGAAAGAGTGGGTTTCTAGGTCAGAAAAATCCTCTCAAATGCAAGTACAAAAAATTAGATATTTTTACAAAAAGTAGCCCATGCTACTTATAGAAGGGTCACCTGAGTTGTCATGTCCGCTAGGCGAACAAAGTGGTTCGCCTAGCTGTAGCACCCTAATTTTTAACCTTAAGATCCCACCTCCTTCTGCATTTTCTTTCATGTTTTCTTTTACTTTTGTGTGTGTGTTTATTATGGCTAACTAGTTGGTGCAGGTGCAGTAATGACAAGTATAGACCCTGATTGCCATAGCCTACATTGCCACCACCAATACCTACACTAGTGTTTCCAGCACTAACACCAAAACCAGCATTCCCAGTTCCAACATTAAAACCCACATTTCCAGCTCCGACATTTCCGTTGGATTCCACATGCCCGTTACCATTACCAGTCACGTTCCCATTCCCAGCCCCATTATCGTTCTCAGTAGTATTGAGGACGACCACCAGTACAGCATCACCTGCTCGGGGAGTCTCGCCATGAGGAGGATCAGTAGCAACCCCACCATGTAGCACACCGTTACCATCGACTCGTGCAATCAGCAGTTGCACCAGAGTCTGAAGCTGCTCTTGGTCCTTGGCCACAGTTTCCATAACCTGCATGAAATGCGCCATCCTGTCGTGCATCTCTTGCATCTCAGTTTGCATTTGATCCATAGCTTTCTTGCAATTACCTCTTGTAGAGTAACGATGAATTTGCTGATCGGCAATCCTGAAACCTGCATCGACAGAGGGTTAGAGAAACATCTCAAGCTACCTATTATGCACATGACTCATGCAAATGCAAACGTGTGTTTGTGCTTTAGGGAGATTTCTCCCCCGATTCTAGTGCCAGAGTGTCAGTGCTGATAATAAGAAGTCCGGATCCAGTCATGGAAATAATGTCTCATATATATATATATAAGGCCCAACAAGGCAGCATACAATGTCACTGAATACATGGAGAATCAACAGCATGACCTCGACCAACAAGTCTGGTGATGGTCAGCCTACAGAAAAGATCAGAAAATACAAAGGGTTACAAAGATAGTCAAGTGCGACAACGGGCGCGAAACTCTTCTAGCAACTCCTTTGTTTTGGGATGATCAGGCCGAGTGAGTAACCCTTCGACAAGTAACTCCCTCTGCATGATGGTGCACTGGAGACCTTCAATAGAGTCTTCCCACGCGCCTTGGCCAAAACAATCTTCTAACCTTCGCTTCTTAGACTCAAACACCTGCTTGCGCTCTTTCAGGTTAGCGATAGCCTTATTTAGCATGTCTTCAGTGGCATACCTACGAGCAGTTTCCTCATCAAACTTCTTCTCGCCGACCTTCAACTGAGCCTTCAATTTGGAGATCTGATGTTTCAGTTTGTCCTCCCGCTCTTTATTGCTGGCTATAGTGGCATTCCACTGCTGGTTGAATTTGGAGATTCTCCGGTATGCCTCATCCAGGTTCTGCTTCTTGGTGGCAAGCACATTGTTGACAGATTTGAAGTCCAAACCCAAATGTTCATGGTCAACTATCTATTTAGTCAAGTCCGTGCCTAGCCGATTCACCAGCTCTGTCTGTTTTTTGAAGGAGTGGACGACTTCATTTCTCTCGCTTCTAAGTTGTACCAGTTCTTTCTCCAACTCCTCGTTGGTCTTTTTTAACTCTTCCTTCTCAGCTAACACCTAATTGTACTGCTGAATAGACAATGTCGTAGGCTCTTCAACCACTGGAGGGCGCTCTTGCTTAGCAGGTGGAAAAGGCATCCCTATTGTCTCCGCCCTGGTTCGAATCCAAGTCACATAAGGAGCATAAGCCTGTCTATTGCTCTTACCCAACAATTCTTTCCCTCGTCTACTGATATCATTCCATGCATGCTGGAGCTTGGCTAACATGTCCCCCTCTAGAAGCCCCGTGAGGTACAGAGATTCCTGTACCTCTTCGTCTTTTGGCGGACCTCTCAAAGCGTACGCAAACTGTCTGACAAGTAGAGAGGGATTATAGTTAATACATCCTTTTCTTCCAATCAAGGGTACGTTCGGAAAACGACTGCAGCTGAAGATGATTTCAGTACCCAGCATACCCCGATCAAACCAAATAATGCTCTCTGCCGATAAACCCATCAAGCGCTCAGACCACTCAGCTGTGGCTGCAGATGAAGCAAAGAGACCCTTCTTGGGCATGTGGCTAACAAACCATCTGTAGAGTAAAGGCACACAACATGATACATTTTTACCCCTTCTATTTTTGTTCTTGTAATGGATGGAATGATATACATCTCCAATCAAGGTGGGAACTGGGTTTCCTGATGCGAAGATATGGAAGGCGTCCAAGTCTATAAAGTCCGGCATGTTGGGAAACAAGATGATGCCATATAAAGTCCAACAACCGTCTTTAGCACACTGTTGGGCTTTCCCAACTAGAAACTGCAGAGAAAATCTAGGGACCCCATTCCAACTGGTCAAAAGAAGCTCTGAGGCATCCAGATGAATAGCAACAGCTAGGTTAGCCAGATTAGGCTTAGCATCCATGTGAACAAACGACATCTGACTCTTAACCGGTACACCCAACAACTCAGCATACTCTTCTAATGTAGGCGCAAAAACGAAGTTCGAAAAAGTGAAGCACCTCATTGGAGGGTCATAGAACTGTAGCAAGGCATACAACCCGTTCAACTCATATACCGAAGGTTTACGAACCAGACTAAGTAACTTCCCATAAGATTTCCTGAATTCCCCTTTCACTGTATCATCTGCCAAGGCAATCAAACTAGACAGCAGAGCAACATCTGGGGTGGTGAGCTTGTAGGCCACATTCTTCTTCAAAGATCCCATGCTAGCAGAACTGAGGGCAAGAATTACCGGAACCGGGGGATAGTATATGCACCTGCAACACAGACACACGTTAATGATATGCAAATGAGTATGAAAAATGCAATCATGCAACAGGGGATCAAGATTGTGCTGTTGGGGAGACCGAGGCTCTGTTTCAACACAATCACAACGCTGCTCTGATAATACAACCCTAAAGAGGACCAATAATTATGCACTGTCGATAATGAACATATCTCTGATGATAAGAACTCTCTGATACCAATAAAACTGATTCACTATCAAGAAAACCAGGTGATCTGAAGGTTAAGGTTTCCTGCAATAACCCGACCCCGCTCACAGGTATGGACCTAATCACAGATAAGGTATGGCATCCTATGCGTTTCCCAGCGTCACAGACTTTCAAGAAACGATGATATGATACCCAGGAAGGTGTGACATCATCATCTCTTGAAGCGGCTCACTTAGCTGAGTCACAAATGATCGGTCCCCAGAGTCGACAATCCTCCAAACCAACAACCCCTCAAGCCCAAAGGGCCGGAAAAGAAGTCAACCGGGAGAATCTCGTCTGAGCGTTGATTTCGTGAGACACTAGTACATGCAAAGCATGCACACCCCCACTACTTTCCACAACTAATGCTAGGTATACACTCAAGCCTGGGTTTGTCTTATCACTCATCAGAGCCCCTCCCACAACAGCACAATAATGATATCATACTGAAAATAAAATGCAGAAAGTAAAAAGCGATAAATAAAAGCAAACCCAACAGGTAAAAATGCAAGTGCTAGGATTGACTCGCATAGGGGATGGGAAACAGTCCCAGCATAGGGGATGGGAAAAATCCCCCAGCAGCTATAGGTCCCCAGCAGAGTCGCCAGCTGTCGCTACCACGAAAATAAGGTGCCGGCAAAATAGAAGAGTCGCCACCTTTCGTTATTTATCCCACAGAAAGGGAAAGGAAACGATCGGAAAAACCTGACGAAAAGGTATAAGACAAGGTCATCGCAGCCAATGTCTGGTTCGGGAGTCGGTTACGCAAGGGGAAGGTATTAGCACCCCTCACGTCCATCGTACTCGATGGGATCCACGCTTGTTGTGTTTATCTGACGGGTTGGTTTTTATCTATCTACGCTAAAAGTCTGGTCTGAAAAGAAAAGAAAATTGACTCGGCAGAATACAGCAGTTCTATGCCTACGTATTCCCGTCTGGAACGAGAAATCAGAGTCAACGTAGTTCGGCTAACTACGGGTTACGGGGGAAGGTTGCTCGCCGAGATATCACATCTCGTGCTTACGTACTTTCACACGGCGTGAAAGATCAGAGCAAACGTAGTTCGGGCTAACAAAACCACAGGTTTGGTTCACAATGTTTTTTATCCGAGTAGGGTTAACAGACGGTTCCAGCAGTTGGTGTATGCAGCTCGCTCGTCGGAGACTTAGGCGCTTACCGTTTGTGGTAGAACTGAGAGTTAACAAAACTCTCCTTATTAAAATGGTTTCCAAGGATTAAAGGTCCAAGAGGACAAAAAGATATTTGATCTTTGTTTTTGAAGTCTTTTACGGAAGAAGTATCTTTTATGGATGTTTGCAACTAATATCGCACTAGAGACTATGACCTGGGAGTGAATGCGTCGCATGTCACCCAAAGGGTGCCATACTAAACATCCAAGCTGTTGAAAAGAAACTCTCCAACAACCCTTTCTCAAGTAGCTTAAGGCTCGTAGCGTACGACATCAATTAACCTTTATTACTATATCTTGATTTGTTTGAAGATGAGAAGAGAAAAGACGCACTAAAGGGGACTAATCCAATCCTAAAGTTGTCATGAAAAGTTAATCCTATGATTGATGTTAGGGGGGAACTAACTAATGCTATCATGCATGGTTAGAACCCTAATGTATGTCATAATTTCTCTTGAACAAGAGAAGCTAGAGTTCCTAGGGGAACATGGCAAAGGAAAGCAATAGCAACAGAAATAGACTGAAAAGAAATAACTGTAATTAAAATGCATGCAATGCATCAATACAAGCAGAAGGAGACAAACTCAACTTCTAGAGCAATCAAGCACAAGCAACACAAAAGCACAGGAAATGGAGACAAACTCAACCTTCAGCCAACAAGCAAAGCCAAACAGTAACAGACAAGCAGAGGGAGACAGACTCAACCTCTAATGTAGACAAGCAAATGGAGCTCAGCTCAACCTTTCAATGCACTTATGCCTATAATTAACTACATGAAAGCCTAGTCTAACGCAACACACCAAACAGTCACACAAGTACAGCAAAGCAATTAGAAAACACAGCAAACAAGACAGCAAGCCAGCAGCTCAACAACAAAGTCGTCTTCTAACAGCAAAACAATCCAACAGTCTGTAGTTTCATCTCCATGCCCAAGCTATCTTCAAGAGAAGACTTCATCTTCAAGCTTCAAATGATCCACCAAGAGAGATGATAATCAACATCAAGATGATTGCATGATGATGGGAAGCATGATGGAAACCAAGGGAATCCATCATGGCACTCAACCATACATCTAAGATAGGCATCCTCAAAAGTTCTACCTTTTGTGATATGCCACACATCCTTCCAAAGGAGGGATGAGGCTTCCACATAGGGACCTTTAATCATTGGATGAGAATGGAATGCACACAAAGCAAACCATGTTTGTGAAAGAAGAAAACAACTTCTAAGGCTCTACAAAACCCTAATCCTACAAGCTTAAAGTAAGCCACTCAAAGGGAACCAAAACACCAAAACCAAACCTTACAATTAAGCACACAAAAGCTCTAACAAGTCTAAAGCACTATCCAAAAGGAATGGGAAATTTGTTTCATGTTATGGGTCACCATTGAGGTCATTCTAAAGGAAAGGTCATGTTAGAAGCATCATAAAACTAGTCCAATCATTAATTCTAAGAAAAATATGAAATCAAGTCCTACAATTTTAGGGAATTTTATAAGGGATCCTAAGAGGGTTAGGGACTTATGGTAGAAAAGTCAGGGACTGAATCTAAAGGGAGAATCACTAAAGAAATTCTAAACCCTAATGTGTGCAAAGGGAGATCAAATGGGGAAGCTCCTAAAAGTATAGTCCAAAACAGAACTTAAAGTCATCTAAAAATCACACAAGCTCCTTAACATGTTTATAACAAACCAGCAAAGAATCAAGTCCAACTTCTATACCAAGAAGGAGAACAAAAAATAGAAAGAAACAAGCATAAAATTGAAAATTAAATGAAATTAATAAAATGGAAAAATGCAAATAAATTGGAAATTGCACAAAAATCAAATCTAAGCATGCCAAAAAACCAGAAATTAAATGAGGAGCATCCACATATTTTTGTTGTATTTTTCTGACGATTATTCAATTTAAAATGAATTAAACAAGAAAAAAACAATTAAAGAAAATAGGAAAATTAATAAAAGAAAATAAATGCTGAGAAAATAACAGGGGTGTTGGATCTGTGACTAAGTCATCTAATCTAATGATCCAGGCCGTGCCAGTACATTAATTAAACGGTGCGTTATGGGGAGTCAAAGGTCAAGCTCAGAGTGATTCTCGTGCGTACGATCTCATGACTAAGTCTTCATTTCACACAGATCCAATGGATGTGGTTCATCGTCTACATTTAAACTGGTTCAGGAGGGAAATACTCAGGGCGGTGGTCCGGCGGCTGCGCCACCGTCTTCTCCGGTGAGGCATCACTTACAGGTCATCAAATCATGTCAAACTTTATATGGATCTTCTCCATTTTTCATGCTGAGTTCAAATCAGGGCTTAGTTTCCATTGATTCCTCATGAATCTTAAAACACGATCAAGAACAGAAAATGCATCAAGTTATGGATCATCACCAAACTCAAAACTAAGTCCACAAATCTCTTCCTCATTCTTCGTGGATCATCATGTACTATTCCAATCCTGTTAACTCTCAACAATCAGGTAGTTACGAGTCTCAACAAAAAATTGATCACATCCTAATTTGTCTCTAAACTCCAAAATTATGATTTAAAATCCATCCACATTCTTCCCTAATCCTTAACCACAATTCAATTCTACCTAGATCAACCTAGAATTAGAGAAATCGTGAAAGTTACCAACCTGAGTTATAACTTGAAATTGGAGCAGTTACACTGTGATTCTTGCTTCAATCTTGGGCAGATCCGTTCCTTGATGAACGATGAATCCATTAGAAACCTTGATTTTCCTTGAATTGGTCTGGAAATGGAAACACGATTTTCAGTTGAAGCTTGAAAACTCTCACTGCAATATCTAGTTCTAGCTCAAAATAACCACCAAACTTGATCTGAATCTCTTTCTGAACTTAAATAGAATTTGAGTGATTTAGAGGCCCATTGGAGGCCCAAACTATGATATCCAAGTTTTCAATTTTGTTCCAAAATTCAACAATGGAATAAATGGTTCTGGCTTAGTTCCTTCTCCTAGAAGCTTCACATGTATTGTTTATGGCCTGTTGAGAATGAATGGACAGGATTGAGTCCTTGTTATCATCTTATGGCCAAGATTGAATGTGTTACTTATCCATGAAGTAACAATGTGAAACAGCATGAAATAAGCCTCAAAATGATTTTTCAATGATGCCATTGTTCTCAAAATGATGTTTCCACTCAAAATATGCTCTCATTTGGTCTTGTTTGAACACATATGATTAAATTTGAATTTTTCAACTTAAATGCCTTTTAATTTCCCCTTTGTCAAGCTTCCATGAACTAAGTCTTTCTCTAAGCCAAATCAATGCCTCATGGATACATGGTTGACCTTAAAATCCCATTTTTAGCAAGTTTTGTGTTATACAAAACTTCATTTGAGGTGTGAAAGATAGTGAAATGACCTATAATGCAAAATGACCTATAATCTCACTTTCCCAAAATGTCCCTAACTTGTAAACCTCATAACTTGAGTTCTACAAATCAGATGAAAGACTTCTAGTACAATTTGGAAAGCTAAGACCAATACCTACAACTTTCATGTTGGCCAAAAGTTGAGGAGAAACATCCTTTTAGGTCAAAGGTTCCTTGGAAGTTGGTTGACTTTTGCAGACAAATTTCACATTCATCTGATGACCTATAACTTGTCTGGATCATAACTTGAGTTCTATAAATTCAATGGAGGACTTATAGTAATCAAATTAAAGCTAAGAACATTATATGCAAGTTTCATGTTGGGCAAAAGTTGATATGAAACTTGCATCTTGAGATAAATGGTCTTGAAGTTAGGCACTAAATAGGGGATTTTACCCTAAGAACCCTAGTTTAGCAACTCCTCACACTTGGAATTCTTCTTGAATTGATCTTGGAATAACATCTCAAATGCCTCAACATAACATTCCATGAACACCATGACTTAGAAATAGGTTTTGATCCTCTTCAATTTCACAGTGGACTCAAGGTTGCTCATATGAAAACCCTAATTGCAACACCCTCAACTGTGGCTCTTCACCCTTGGCATAATGACTTGACTGAGCTCCACCATGACCCTTAGGGTACTCCCTGGGCTCTATCCACATATCCTATCCATGATCAAGGCTTCACAACCCCCTGATAGTCTTCAATTGCCCCCCTCCCCCAGTTAGGAGATGAACCACATACTAGCATCCAAACTTCTCAAGAACACAACCCACTTTCTGATGACCTTGGTGACCTCTCAAGCTTGAATAAGACCTCTAGATAGGCTCCTCTTGATATAAACCACACTTGATCCCCTGCTAAATGAGCAATGCTATGCTATACAAATGCTAGATCAATGATATGTTAATGCAATGAAACAAAAGCCAAGTAAGAAAAAGGTTAGGCAAATTTTGGGGTGCAACAGTTGCCCCTATTCAAGCGGCTTGGACCCGACTGGGTGAAAAGCGAGCGGCTTTCAAACAATCGAGGTAGAAGACGGTTGAATACCAAAGAACCCAGAAATTTGCTAACCAAAGAAATAATCTGTGAAACTGCTTGGGGAAAAATATCCAGAAAATTGAATCTGGTTGTCACGGAAACAACTGATCAATCATCTGATAAAGAACTTGATTTCAACATCAACCACCTGTGTGACACCACAGGCATTGAATCCACATATTAGATCAATAATAATCAATCTTCAAATATACGCTACAATCAGCAGGCACCGATCCACAAGACCGCATCAAAATACCATCCTTGACCTTCCATTTCTGAAGAAACGAGCATGCACTACGTAAAGCGCGTCATCCATGTACTATCCTGGATCTTCCATTTCTGGAGAAACAAGCATCGCAATAAATAAAAGCGCGGAATTTTCAATGTACTATCCTTGATCTTCCATTTCTGAAGAAACGAGCATCGCACTAAATAAAAGCGCGGAATTGTCAATGTACTATCCTTGACCTTCAATTTCCGAAGAAACGAGCATGCACTACGTAAAGCGCGTCATCCATGTACTATCTTGGATCTTCCATTTCCAAAGAAACGAGCATCGCACTAAATAAAAGCGCGGATTGTCAATATACTATCCTTGACCTTCCATTTCCGAAGAAACGAGCATGCACTACGTAAAGCGCGAATCGTCAATATGACGGTATTGACCTTCCATTTCCGCAGAAACGGGCATGCACTACGTAAAGCGCGACATCCATGTACTATCCTGGATCTTCCATTTCTGAAGAAACGAGCATCGCACTAAATAAAAGCGCGGATTGTCAATATACTATCCTTGACCTTCCATTTCCGAAGAAACGAGCATGCACTACGTAAAGCGTGTCATCCATGTACTATCCTGGATCTTCCATTTCCGAAGAAACGAGCATCGCACTAAATAAAAGCGCGGCATCCATGTACTATCCTGGACCTTCCATTTCCGAAGAAACGAGCATCGCAGTAAATAAAAGTGCGGATTATCAATATACTATCCTTGACCTTCCATTTTCGAAGAAACGAGCATCGCACTAAATAAAAGCGCGGAATCGGGCATCCCAAGACCTGAACAAGCAACTCTGCAGGGAAAATCCGTCAACTTGGGTAACAACTCCAAAGGTTTAATCCATGAGATCTTCTAACACTGACGTAACAGCAATCCGAGGAAAACTCTACTGGGAAAATTATGACGTCAACTGCCAGACACTTACCTTTACAACAGGTAATGACTTCAAAAGTCTAATCCATGAAATCTTTTAATGCTGACGTAATAGAAATCTGAGGAAAACTTCGCTGGGGAAGAAGGAAAACTTAACCAAGTAACTCTGATAAAAGCACACATGATAGGACGAACGTTATCATCTCATATCTCATGCCAAAAATTTGAATATTCGAAAACCATCCTGAACAAGAATTCCAATTACCTGCAGGGAAAAACACCTGAAAACAAAGAGGTAACCAACATGGCTTATGTTTCAAAATGCATATGTTTGAAAATGGCGTAATGCTCCATACGGCATGGAAATGCTACGCGTTTGGGGTAGATGTTATGCACGATGCAAATGCAAAGAGGTGTTCCCGCAAAATAAATGCCATAGGAACGAAACCAAACTTCCGATGGGGGAAGAAACAATCTTGTTGGGGATATCTCCAAATATTCGGAGTTACAAACTCTGCTGAGGATGAACAACCTATTGGAGGAAAGACAACATGCTGGAGAACAGAAAGAACAATCCTGTGCGGGGATGATCCTTTCAAACCACCGACAACCTGATTGTACTCTGTGAGGACCTCACCGGGGATTAAATGTACATACGTAACCAACTGCTGGGAATGCACATCACTGCATGACCGCTTGCTAACTTGCATCCAACTCTTTCGGGGATAAAATGCGACTTCCATCTGCTGGGGAGGAATAAGATCACCTAGAGCCCGCTCCTACGTCAAGGGACTCTGGCTGGGGAAACACGATCCCTTGGCTGTTTGCTTCGAAGGCAACGCCTCTGCAAAATATGAACGAAACAAGACAATTATACACAAAAGGAACTATCCAGGTCAATATCCGTGACAATTGTTCAGTTAATTCAAAGTTTTAACAATTATTGGCCGAGGCCTGCAAGTTTATGCACATGCAAGTTTATTAAAAACATTGGCGTTTTTCACAAACAAAACAGTAAAAGTTAAAACAAGAAACAAACATCAAGTACTGAATAGTATGCGTTTATTGATAACAGGCCTGTAAATAGGCAAAGTTTTTTTACAATGGATGCAACTCCTGAAAAGAGGAAGTTACAAAAACCAATACAAATATGTACAGAGGTACAAAGAAAATTTGTATACATGTCGGCAACGTGGTACAGACAAACACCATAAGCTGATCCTCCTATGACTCGCCTGACTCCGACGGTTTCTCGATACTCCGTCTTCGGAAGATATTGACTTGGATAATCGACCCTCAGGTGCTCCCCAAATAACTCAGCAATGCAGTATCAAACTCGGACCGCAGTCATTTGCTTTTTCAATCCCTACCTTTTTCCTGAATCGCCCTTTGCGGGTTTTCAATTCACCGGGATACCCTTTTTTGCCGAAGTCACCTTTTCAGGTTTTCGACTCCGCGGGTGTACATATTTTCAATTTTTATCCCTAATTTTTGCCCGAACCTTTTCCTTTGTCTTTTTGGTTCGTCGGGATGCCCCATTTTTGCCTGGACTTTCTTTTTCCTGTCCAGCGGGTCTCTTTAAGCAAAGTATCTTTTAACTGCGTCCGAGTTCACAAGGGATATAAAATCTTCGCCATCCATGGTGGACAACAATAAGGCTCCTCCACAGAATACCTTTCGAACGATATATGGACCTTCATAGTTGAGAGTCCATTTGCCCCTGTAATCTGATTATGGTGGGAGAATCTTCTTCAGCACAAGATCGCCCGTCTGAAAGCTTCGAGGGCACACCTTCTTGTCAAAAGCTTTCTTCATCCGGCTCTGATACAACCAACCATATGCGATAGATGCAAGTCTCTTTTCATCCATCAAACTGAGCTGGTTCAATCTATTCCTTATCCACTCTGCCTCATCGAGTTGGACATCGAGCAAAACTCTCAAAGAAGGAATCTCAACTTCCAATGGTAGGACAGCTTCCATATCATACACTAGTGAGAAAGGTGTTGCCCCGGTTGATGTGTGTACCTTCGTACGATAACCGTGTAATACGAAGGGCAACATCTCATGCCAATCCTTGTAGGTCACAACCATCTTTTGAACTATCTTCTTGATGTTCTTATTGGCCGCTTCGACAGCGCCATTCATCTTGGGCCGATAGGGAGATGAGTTATGATGCTCGATCTTGAAATTCTGGCACAATTCCTTCATCATCTTATTATTCAAGTTCGAACCATTGTCAGTAATGATTCTTTCGGGGATTCCGTATCTGCAGATGATATCCTTTTTGATAAACCGGGCTACTACTTGCTTGGTAACATTGGCGTAAGACGCTGCTTCGACCCATTTGGTGAAGTAATCAATAGCTACCAAGATGAACCGGTTTCCGTTGAAGGCAGTGGGCTCGATCTTGCCAATCTTATCAATTCCCCACATGGAGAAAGGCCACGGGGACGCCATAACATTCAGAGGGCTTGGCGGCACATGAATCTTGTCTGCATAAATTTGGCATTTATGGCATTTCTTCACGAACTTAAAACAGTCTGTTTCCATCGTCAGCCAATAATACCCTGCTCGTAATAACTTTCGAGAGATAGCATGTCCGCTGGCATGCGTACCGAAGGTACCCTTGTGGACCTCTTTCATAAGCAGATTAGCTTCTTTCTCATCCATACATCACAATAGCACCAAATTGTGGTTTCTCCTGTACAAAACACCATCTGGATTCAAGTAGAAATTGCCAGCCAATCTCCTAAGAGTCTTCTTATCACGGCTGGATGCCCCAGTCGGATACTCTTGGTTTTTTAGGAAATTCTGGATATCAAAATACCACGGCTTGCCATCGGAAGCTTCCTCAAAGGCGAATATGAAAGCGGGCCTATCTAGGCGAGAGATAACTATTCTGGGATCCTCATTCTAGAAGTTAACTTTGTACATCAAAGACAATGTCGCAAGAGCGTCTGCCATCTGGTTTTCTGCCCGCGGCACATGGTGAAATTCTACGCTGTCAAAGAAAGGCAACAACCTCCTTGCATAATTCATGTACAGTTCAGATTAGGCTGACGAGTCTCTCATTCTCCCTTGATCTGGTTCACGACTAACGCGGAGTCTCCATACACATCCAGATTTTTAATCCTCAAATCAATAATCAACATGGTTGTATGATTTAGCATGTATTGTCTCAGACGTTTGGTAGCCCAAGCAAGTGCACAACACGTCTTTTCGAGCATTGAGTAACGAGACTCACAATTTGTGAACTTTTTACTCAAATAATAGATCGCATGCTCTTTTCGTCCAGTCTCGTCATGTTGACCGAGAACACAACCCATGATGTTCTCAAGAACTGTCAAGTACATGATCAATGGTCTCCCGGCTACTGGAGGTATCAATATCGGAGGTTCCTGCAAGTATTCTTTTATTCTTTCAAACGCCTTTTGACAATTTTCATCCCAGACAATCGCCTGATCTTTTTTCAACAATTTAAACATTGGCTCACATGTGGCTGTGAGATGAGATATGAACCGGGCAATGTAGTTCAATCTCCCCAAAAAGCCACGAACCTCTTTCTCTGTTTTTGGCGCTGGCATTTCTTGTATAGCTTTTATTTTTGCAGGATCAACTTCAATTCCTCTTTCACTAACAATGAACCCCAATAGCTTTCCAGATCTCACCCCGAAGGTGCACTTATTAGGATTCAGCCTCAGCCTGAATTTCCTAAGCCTCTCAAACAATTTCAGAAGATTCACCAGATGCTCTTCCTCCGTCTGGGATTTGGAAATCATATCGTCAATATAGACCTCGATCTCTTTATGCATCATGTCATGAAAGAGCGTTGTCATAGCACGCTGATATGTTGCCCCAGCATTCTTCAAACCAAAGGGCATCACTTTGTAGCAGAACGTTCCCCACGGGGTAATGAAAGTTGTTTTCTTCATATCCTCCGGCGCCATCTTAATATGATTATAGGCCGAAAATCCGTCCATGAAGGAAAACACAGAGCGACCAATACGTCAACATGAGGAAGCGGGAAGTCATCCTTAGAGCTCACCTTGTTCAGATCCCAATAGTCAACGCACATCCGTACCTTACCGTCTTTCTTTGGTACAAGTACTATATTGGCGACCGAAGGAGGGTAAGTCGTAACAGCTAGAAAACCAGCGTCCCACTGTTTCTGTACTTCCTCTTTAATCTTTACGGCCATATCTGGTTTCGTTCTTCTGAGCTTCTGCTTGACCGACGAACATTCTTCACGCAATGGCAAGTGGTGGACCACAATATCAGTGTCTAAACCAGGCATATCCTCATAAGACTAAGCAAAGATGTCATTATAATCTCGAAGCATCTCGACAAGTCTCTGCTTGATATCGCTTTGCAGCGTAGCCCCTATCCGGACATTCCTGACAACTTCTTCGGAACCCAATTTGATGACCTCAATTTCCTCTTGATGAGGCAGAATGATTTTCTCTTCTTGTCTCAAAAGTCGAGTCAGTTCTTCTGGTAAGTCGTCTTCCTCAACAATCTCTTCCTCGGCTTGAAGTATCGGATGCTCAAAGTCGAAGCGAGTCATAGGGAGTTCTTGATCGGTGTCATCTGAAATATGGATCCTACAAGAGAAATGGTTAAATGCTTCAAATGATATGCAAACAAAGCACACAACCACGCTGCCATTTTATTGCTAACATAAAAACAGAAAAACAAGGATCACAAAATTTGCATGAGAAAAACGCCTTTATTTGATGATTAAAGCAAAGAATACACATAAACAAGTAGGCCCTGAAATAAAATCACTATGCCCCGGGTAGGACATAGGATTGTACAATAATCGAAAAAACAAGGCATTATTGTTTTGTCATCACTTGAATAAAGTCCTGAATAGACCAGTTGCATAGGCTTTGTCCTGGCTCGCTGGGCTTGATCCATGAATCCATGTCACAATCGCTATCTTCATCTCCACTGTCAGACACAACATTAATCCTTTCAAAACTAACTCCTCCTGGAGTAAACACAATCGACCCCTTGACCCGTGGCGCGCTATGTGATGAAGATGACGACGACGGGAAATATCCCAAGCCGAACTTGTCCTGCTTAACAGGAATCTCCAGAACTTGACCCCAACCTTTAGTCTCCCCGGCCTGAACTACCGCTTGGGCTTCTCTGTACGAAGACATATCCACTTCTGGCCCTTCGCTTATGACATGAGACTTGCCTCTAATCTGCACCCCTGCAAAAGCTTGGCACAATGTCTCATGGACCTCACCATCCACTTCGACATATTTGAATGATGACAGGTGACTTACCAAGATGTCTTCTTCCTCACATACGGTGACAATGCTACCACCAACCATATATTTGAGCTTTTGGTGCAACGTAGACGTTACATCCCCTCCAGAGTGAATCCAAGGTCGTCCGAGCAAGCAACTATAAGCTGGCTGAATACCCATAATATAAAACACAATATCAAACACCTCTGGACCAACCTGGATTGGCAAAGTCAATTCTCCAAACACGGACCTTCTAGTCCCGTCAAAAGCTCTCACCACCAAGTCGCTTGGCGTGCATATTATGCCTCGGGTATCCAGCTTCAAAAGTTCCTTCTTGGGCAAAATGTTCAAGGACGAACCAGTGTCAACAAGGACATGAGACATAACAGTGCCCCTACACTCAACTGAAATATGCAACACACTGTTGTGGTTGCGGCCCCTGGGTGTTAAATCAAAATCTGTAAAGCCAAGGCCATGCCCCGCGTTCACGTACGCAATCACTCCTTCAAGATGATTAACGGATATCTCCTGGGGTACATAGGTGTCGCTTGCGCGAAAATAAGGTGTCGGCATGACAGAAGAGTCGCCACCTTTCGTTATTTATCCCTCAGAGCGGGAAAGGAAACGATCAGAAAAACCTGACGAAAAAGGGTAAGACAAGGTCATCGCAACCATTGTCTGGGTTCGGGAGTCGGTTACGCAAGGGGAAGGTATTAGCACCCCTCACGTTCGTCGTACTCGACGGGATCCTCGCTTGTTTGTTTACTTGGACGGGTTTGTTTATAATCTATCTACCTATCAATGCTGGATGAAAAAGAAAAGAAAAATGACTCGGCAAAGCGTCGCGCTTTATGCCTACGTATTCTCATCAGAGAATGAGAAATCAGAGTCAACGTAGTTCGGCCTACGAAGGGTTATGGAGGAAGGTAGCTCGCCAATACTTCGCCATCTTGTGCCTACGTACTCTCAACAGGCATGAGAGATCAGAGCTCACGTAGTTCGGGAAACTACAGCTTATTTCCTGTCTTTACGAAAGAAGTGTTTTTTATTGTGTTTTCGATTCCAACCGCACTAGAGACTATGACCTGAGAGTGAATGCGTCGCATGTCACCCAAAGGGTACCATACTAAACATCCAGACTGTGGAAAAGAAGCTCTCCCACAATCCTTTCTCAGATAGCTTAAGGCTCGTAACGTACGAAAGAAATCATTCATGATTACTGTATCTTAAACTGTTTTGAGATGAGAAGAGAACAGGCCCAGCTAGGAGGGAGACTATCAAGTCCTACTGTTGTCATGCCATGGATTCATCCTATGGTTGAGGTTTGAACAGGGAACTCCTAGATGTTGTCATACATAGGTTTCAACCTAAAAGTCTATCATCAAATCCTTATCCAAGGAAATGAGAGTCCTAAGGGATCATGTCAATGATACACCAAAACAGACAAAGCATCAGCTTAACAGTAAAATGCATGCAATGCAAGTGAGGGAGGAAATGTGTGTGGGGCTTCAGCCTCCACAAGCTCGTCTCAACCTCAAGTCATTCATGAAATAACAGTAATCATACTGAAAAATAAACAACATGCTATCAAGGAATAAACTGCAATCATACAGATAAAAGAAATGAAATTGCCATCAGGCAAACAAACCACATAGGCAAGGGAGCTGGGCTCTACCGAATACCCGCAAGAAAAGCCACGCAGTAACAATATAAGCAGAGGGAGCAACTCAACCTCTAATGCAATCATGCTCCTAGATTCTACTTATTCTAGATGAACTTATTCTAATGCAACAGACAAATCAAGCAAAACATACAATACAGAAAAGAAAAACAGAAGAAAGCCTCAGCTCCTCCAGCAGCAACTCAGTCTTCAGACTTCATTCATCAATTGCTTTCCAGGTATCAACCCTACAACATGAGTTTCAACTCATCTTCTCCCTTAAGCTTCAGCTTCTTGATCAGCTCCACCTTCAGGCTTCACCTAATCTTCAGGGATCTTCAAGTATCAACTTGATCTTCATGCTCTTCAAGCTTCAGCTGGAATGGCAGTCTTCAAGGATTCATCCTCTACAATAATCTTCAATGAAGTCTTCATCTTCATGCTCAGGCTCTGACATCTCTCAAGAATAATCAAAACCAGAGAAAATCACCTACTGGATAAGCTGGGGGATATTGAACTGCTTATTTGATCACCAAAGGTGACCTATAAGGGTTCAATATCAAGGGACTGGTTCCCTCAAAAGTTCTACCTCCTAGGTATAACACTTATCCCTCCAAAGGAGAGAGGTGTATACCCTGGAAGGACTTTGAATCATAGGGAGGAATGGATGTGAAGGATACTATCCATGCTTGAGAAAGAAATTATCTACATCTAAGCTCTTCCCAATCCTAACCCTAAAACAATAAAAAGAAAATAATAACAAGCTCCTCAAGCTCCTCCAAGCCTCTTCAAGTCTTCAACCATGCTCCACAATGAGATTCCAAGCTCCTCAAACCAAAGGAAGACTCCAAAGCAAGGTAAACTAAACAAACATGCCCTAAAGGCAACACAAACAATCATTCAATTCAAAAATCAACCAAAAATAGTATATTATTCTATTAAATCCTAATATAAATGCTAGGGGACCCTACACATCTACCCTTAAGTCCCATATATTCCCCATAGACTAAATTGCCCTACAAAACCTAAATCTAAAATTGTTATGAACCTATGTTAAAGTTTTAAACTAATTCTACACTACTTAGAACTACCTAATTAAAACTACCCTAAAAATTATCACAAAAATATGGCATTAATTCAAGGGGAACCTAGGACATACATCTAATTATCCTAAAAAGATTGAACTAAAAATCATAAGGGAAATACCCTAATTAAATTCTTCAAATCAACATATCAACTAAAAGAATTAAAAAAAACAATTAAAAGTAAAAATATGCAAACAAATATAAAAGTGAAATAAAATGGCTATTTTATGGTTTTATATTTTTCTAGACAGAAAATGGAAAATGGGAAAAAAAGTCTCATTAAAAAATATTCATTTTTCATTTTTATATGAATTTTTGAAGTAAAATGAAATTTGGAGAAAAAATAATAAGAGAAATGATGAGGTGGGTGCAAGAAGTAATGCTACTCAGTTCAATTGGTGATGGGCCCAGATATGGGGGGTGCCAATAATAAGGCGCGCCTGGACCACTGATTGCTCAGAAAACAAATTAAAATAAAAAGAAAATGATAAAAATAGCGGTGCAAATAGCAGGTAGTTATAGTTCATTTTCAATTGGGCCTGGACAAGGGGGTTGGAATAGCAAATAACACAAGGCCCAGCAGCGGTACATTAAGTGAAACGCCGCGTTTCACTTGGGGCTGATTTCCCTCCATTTCGTTATTGAATCACAGCCATACGATTGGCTTCCCAGTCAACTGGTCCACGCGCGATCAATGGTTTAGATTTCGTCTTCTTCCTTGAGCTTCTAGGGTTTCAGCAAAAAGCCATGAACACATACTCATGCATGGAACTTCCAGCCTCTCGTGTGACTTCATTACTCCACCAAATCACACGATCTAAGAACCAAACTTGACTAGAATTTCACGTAGAATACAACTGTGGCAATGGTTTGCACTAAAACACCATAAATCATCCAAACCGAACGGTGTACTTCCATGAACTCAAACTTTCTTCAGTTTTTGACCTCCACCAAACTCAGCAATCTTTATATAGATCCTTATGTTATGCTGATTAAAACTAGCCAAAAATCGTGCATTATAACCCACTAAATCACTCATTCCAGCTCCATCAAGAACCAACCACCATGAATGAAACCTCACCAATTGGTCTTAAACTCATCCAAATGAACCACCTAATTGTCTCTAATGGTTTCACACTAACAACTAGTCCTAGCCATGCCTAAATCAGAATGTGGGAATGATTTTGCTTACCTTGTTTCTTGCAATGGTAGGTGTTGAAAAGCTTCAATCCAAGCCTTGTAGATCCTCAAGAATGGTCCCTAGGTGATGAACAATCCTCTGCTTGCACAAGATTTGATTGAAATGGCTTGTATCTCAAGATCCAATGCTTTTTGCTCCCTTGCAACTTCACTTGGAACTCCCTCAATTCTTCAACAATGGAACCTCAAGCTAGCATTAACATACTCAGGGATGTTTGTAGAGAAGATTTGTGTATAAAAATGGAAGGGTAATGAAGAGAAAGATGAAGTTTCAATACAATTTGCAAATGGAGAATTTTTGATTCAATCTCTATTCTCTACCACCATTTTCATCAACAATCACCAACCTTGAATCAATGCAATTCATATTCAATATATAGAGATGCTTAGAAAGGTCTAGAACCTCTTAGAACCATCTAGTAGGAACTTGAACTTTCCATGATATGGTAATTTGCATTTCAACTTCTCATGATATGGTACCTCATGCAAAAACCCTTATAATGCTTGTAACCAACTTGAATATCTCCTTACATGAGATTTAGGCCAAGATACAATGCTTAAACACCTTGTTTATTAAGCTTTTCTTTGTTTTGGTTTGGTACCCCATTATGCAAGCAACCATATTGCAAAGCAACCCTAAGATTCAAGCCTCAAATCAAAATTGTGGCAGAACCATTGTTCTTAAAATGTCCTTTGGAGTCAAAATGACCTATCATATGACATGGTTTGGATTTGTAACTTGGATTTTATGATTTTCCATTTCACTTGAATTAACTTATGCCTCATTTTTATGCCATTTTTATCACTTTTTGATATGAGCCTTTACAACATCTCATGACCACCCTACTAGCCTTAAAACATCATTCTAAGCAACTTTGATGTTGAAGGTTTTTCCATTTGAAGCTTGGAAGTAGGAGATATGGCCATATGCTTGAAATGACCTATAACTTCCAAATGACCAAAATGCCCTTGGCTTGTCAAAGCCATAAGTTGAGTTCTACAAACCCTATCAAGGACTTATAGTACTATCTAGAAATCTAAGAAGATTCTCTTCAACATTCATGTTGACCAAGAGACCATAGGAATCATCCTACTAGGGCAAAAGTTGTCTGCAAGTTGGGTGACTTTCAAGGACCCAGATTCACATACCTCAGATGACCTATAATTTGTCAAAACCATAACTTGAGCTCTGCAAATCCTATCAAGGACTTCCACCACTCAAATTAAAGCTAAGAACAAGCTCTACAACATTCATGTTATGGGGAAGATGAGATGATAATCACATCTTGAGCTAAAACTGCCTGGAAGATAGGGATCAAACTAGGGGATTTTACACTGTCAATCCTTAGAAACCCTAGCTTAAAACTTCTCAAACTCCTCAATCATGATGAGTTGGTCTAGGAATCATCCTTATAGTATCTCAATGCTTCATTCCATGATCACATGGCTCTTGGATCAGGTCTCATCCTCCTCCAAATCATTAGTTGACCTAGGGTTGACCCAATCAAACCCTAATTCTAGCATTCATGGTTGAATCTTCTGAATTCTTGCTCAATGACCTCTCTGGGCTTCATGATGGCTTTCAAGACATCTCATAAACTTTCTCAAAGCTTCAAGTCTATCCTCATAGTCTCAGAATCATCTGGGGAGCTCCCATAACTCTCAAGTTATGAGACACACCACCCTGGGTTTCAACCAATTCCTCTGAGGATCTCTTGAACTTTCTGATGAAGGTATCAACCTTCAAACACTTGATGGGTAAATAAATGTTGGTCAAATTTTAGGGTGCAATAGCTGACCCTATTCAAACGGCTTGATCCTGACTGGGTGAGGAGCGAACGACTCTCAGCCAATCAAGGTGCGAGACGGTTGAATACCGGTAAACCCAAAAATTTGCCAACTGCACGAGCACACGATACTCTGCGGGGAACAAATCATCGAAAACTGGAATGCTAGCTGCACGCCAACTAGCTGGAGAAATACTGATCTGACATCACCGTCAGTTATCCACATTGAATTCTATTAACATTGTCATCAGACAACCAAAACACCCAACATCGCCGCTGGAAGACTAGAGAAATTGACATCGCCGTCAGAAACAAACAAAATACCCAACATCACCGCTGGAATCAAACAAAATACCCAACATCGCCGCTGGAGGACTACAGAATATGAGAAACACCCAACATCTCCGCTGGAAGACTAAATCAACTGACATCGCCGCCAGGCACCAACGTCTAACATCGCCGCTGGAAAACTAGAGAGTCTGACATATCCAACATCGCCGCTGGAGAACCGAAGAACCCGACATCGCCGTCGAACAACCAAAACATCCCACATCGCCGCTGGAGAACCAAAGGATCTGAATCACCTAACCTCGCCGCTGCAAGACTAAATCAACTTGACATACCCAACATCGCCGCTAGAAAACTAAAGAATCTCTGTCAAAACACCCAACATCGCTGCTGGAAGACTAAATCTGACGTCGCCGTCGATCAACCAAAATATCCAACATCGCCGCTGGAGAACCAAACCTGACATCGCCGTCAGACAATCAAAATACCCAACATCGCCACTGGGGAAACAGAGAATCTCCTGACATCGCCGCCAGAAACAAACATAATCTGACCTCGCCGTCAAAACAAACATCCAACATCGCCGTCGGAAACAAACATAATCTGACCTCGCCGTCGAATCCAAAATACCCAACATCGCCGCTGGAGAACTGAAGAGTCTGACATCGCCGTCGGACAACCATCCTACCCAACATCGCCGCTGGAAGACAAACATCCAACCTCGCCGCTGGAACCGAACATAACTCTGAGAGACACTCGACATCGCCGTTGAACAACCATAATCTCTGCTGGGGAGTTAAAGAGTCTGACATCGCCGTCAAACAAACATCCAACCTCGCCGCCGGAAACAAACATAATCTGACCTCACCGTCAAATCCAAAATACCCAACATCGCCGCTGGAGAACTGCAAAGGAGCTGACATCGCCGTCAGGATGAAGAAACTTCATTGGGGAATTGGTTACACGGTAACCGGTAATACGTAGTCGATCGTGCCATTAGGCATTCTGCATTACTGAGATAACTGCTTCATTAACACGGGCAGACTTCAATCATGGAGTCTTCAAGGGAGATTTCAACTTCGCCGTCGGAAACCTGCTGGGGAGGACGCTTCGCCGCTGAGGAACCTGGAGAACTATCAAGCAACTCCGCTCCGGGGGTCCAGAAATCATTTTGGATGAATTAACTCTGCTGAGGACTTCAAGAATCATCTTGAACAAATAACTCTGCCGGACACCTTCAAGAATCACCTCGAACTGATAACCATTCTGGAGAAACATTCTGTTGGGGATTCCAGGAATTATCCTGGGCAACTCTTGCCGGGGACAAACCAATCACGGCTTGAGCAGCTTCCAAGGATTCGGCTCTCTTGGGGCTTTAGGAATTATCCTGGGCGATCTTAGCTGGGGACTCTAAGTATTAACTTGAGCAACCAACTCTGGAGACTGCACTGGGGTCTTAAGAATCATTTTAAGCACATGACCCTGCTGAGGGATTCGAGAATCATCTTGAACTGAAGACTTCGCTAGGGATCTCAAAAATCATCTTGAGCAAGCGACTCTGGGGGAGAATGTCAGGAATCATCCTGAGCAACTGATCCTTCGGCGGAACACCTGTAAAACAAGAACGGTAACAACCTAGATCATGTTTATGATGCATATGCTTCGGCGCCATGCTCCACGCGGTGGAAATGCTGTGCGTTTATGCTAAATGCTACGCAATCATGCACAATGATGCGATCCCGTCGGCAAAATAAATGTCGAGGGGGAAATCCTCCTGTCAAAGGGGGAAGAACTACTCAGATAGAGGAATCATCCTGCTGAGGAGAACATGAACACGCCAATATCAATTGGACTCCGTCTGTGGAAATGACCTTTAGTTGACTGCTGCAGGGGAAACAACTTCAGTTGATTACTGCAGGGGAACGAAGATCTACGAGAACCTGGACCTGCTGAAGGAAAGCGATGTCAATCGTGAGAATAAACTGCGCGGCCGTCCCGGCTACTCTGCTGGGGATAAGAACTCCGTGGGGAAACAACTTCAGCTGCAACACTCCACTGGGGAAGACCAGTCATGGTCTAATCATTTTCCAAGGACTCGGCTCTCTTGGGTATCTGCAAACTTGGCTGGGGAAGGAGAAATCATTCTGCTTCACTGGAGAGAGTGTGACTCTTCATGGGAGTACAGCATCAGCCGTTCCAACGCTCTACTGGGGAAGAGGGAATCATCCGACTTCGGGAGAGAATACTACTCTGGTGGGGAATCTCAATTCCGCTGGAGACTTCAGTCTGACACCGTCAGTTACTGCATACTTCGGCGTACGAATAGTTTCCTACGAAACCTGCACTTGTGACCCGGTGCCGGGGGTGACACCTGCTTCGGCGAATTTACTGGGGAAAACACGAGCTTCGGCACCCGAACATTTCTATGAAGTCTGCACTTGTGACCCGGTGCGGGGTAAAGACACGAGCTTCAGCGCGTGACCCAGCTAAGGAGGTTACGTTCCTTCAGGACGCGTCTACTTGGGGAAGAGAATCATCCCTGCCTGGGGAGATATCAATGCTCACGATCTTGCGTTCAGACTCTACGGAGGAGAGGCCACTGAACTCTGCTGGAGAAGGAGGACTCGTCCTGCTTCGGGGATGCGTACAGCGCACTGTCTGGAATGTGCTACACCTGCAACAACACGAACAAACAGACAAGATACCCTTCTCAAAGGGGCCTATCAAGGTTATTATCTCGTGACAATATTCAGGTAATCAATTGTTTCAACAATTAGTGGCCTAGGCCAGTAAGTTTATGTATGCGCATTTTATCAAAAACATCGGCGTTTTCTTTCGCAAACAAAACAGATAAATGCTAAACAGGCAAACAGAATTGCTGAATAGTGCATTTCATTGATAACGAACCCCTGAATGGGTAAAAATGTTTTACAACAGAGGCAATCTCCTGGAATGAGGAAGCCGCGCAAAAATAAAACATAAATATACATCAGTATATACAAATGTCGGCAACGAGGCGTAGACGAACACCATAAGTTGATCCCTCTAAGACCCACTCGACTTCGATACTTCTCCGACGCTTCAGCTTCGGAAGAGATTGATTCAGATAAACGACCCTCAGGTCTTCCAAACCACTAAACGATGAAAGTCCACACGCGGAACGCAGTCATTTGCTTATTCAAATCCCTAACTTTTGCGTGAACCGCCCTTTACGGGTTTTCAGTTCACCGGGATACCCTTTTTTGCCGAAGCCGCCCAGTGTAGGTTTTCGACTTCGCGGGTGTACATTTTTTCAATATATCCCTAATTTTTGCCCGAACCTTTTATTCTGTTTTTGCTTCGCCGGGATGCCCCTTTTTTGCCTGGACTCTTTCCTTTTTTGTCCAGCGGGTCTCTTTCAAGCAAAGTATTGTTTAACTGCGTCCGCGTTCACCGGGGATGCAAAATCTTCACCATCCATCATGGATAATAACAAAGCTCCTCCCGAGAAGACCTTGCTGACGACATACGGCCCTTCGTAATTCGGAGTCCACTTGCCCCGGTGATCGGAGTGTGGCGGAAGAATCTTCTTCAGGAAGAGATCACCCGTCTGAAAGCTTCTGGGACGCACCTTCTTATCGCAAGCTTTCTTCATTCGGCTTTGGTACAGACGACCAAATGCAATCGATGCTAACCTCTTCTCGTCCATCAGGCTGAGTTAGTTCAAACGATTCGTAATCCATTCTGCCTCATTGAGTTTCACATCAACCAAAACTCGCAAAGAAGGGATCTCCACTTCTAACGGTAGGACAGCTTCCATACCGTACACCAAGGAGAAAGGAGTTGCCCCGGTTGACGTACGTACCGTCGTACGATAACCGTGCAATCAAACGGCAGCATCTCGTGCCAATCTTTGTACGTCACAACCATCTTCTGAACAATCTTCTTTATGTTCTTGTTGGCGGCTTCGACGACGCCATTCATCTTTGGCCGGTAAGGAGATGAGTTGTGGTGTTCGATCTTGAAGCTCTGGCACAACTCCTTCATCATCTTGTTATTCAGGTTCGAACCATTATCAGTAATGATCCGCTCGGGAACTCCGTAACGACAGATGATGTCCCTCTTTATGAATTTAGATACCACCTGCTTGGTCACATTAGCGTACGAGGCTGCCTCCACCCACTTGGTGAAGTAGTCGATAGCTACCAGAATGAAGCGATGACCGTTGGATGCAGTGGGCTCAATCTTGCCTATCATGTCGATGCCCCACATGGAGAACGGCCACGGGGAGGACATGACATTCAATGGGCACGGCGACACATGAACTTTATCAGCATAAATCTGGCATTTATGACATCTCTTCGCGAATCTGAAGCAATCCAACTCCATAGTCAGCCAGTAGTACCCTGCTCTCAGGATCTTTCTCGTCATAGCATGCCCGCCGGCGTGCGTACCAAATGTGCCTTCATGGACTTCCTCCATGAGCATACTCGCCTCTTTCTCATCTACACATCTGAGTAGCACGAGATCGTGGTTTCTCTTATACAACACTCCATCAGGATTGAGATAAAAGTTTCCAGACAGCCTCCTCAGAGTCTTCTTATCCTGGGTTGACGCACCCGCAGGATACTCCTTAGTCATAAGGAAAGTCTGGATGTCGTGGAACCAAGGGTTGCCGTCGGCGGCTTCCTCGATTGCAAATACAAATGTCGGTCTATCAAGACGCGAAAGAACAATTCTTGGAGCCTCATTCCAAAAATTAACTTTATACATTGAAGCCAACGTGGCTAAGGCATCAGCCATCTGATTTTCAGCCCTGGGTACATGATGAAGTTCCACTCGATCGAAGAACGGAAGCAGCCTCCTGGCATAATTCATGTATGGCACTAAATTCGCTTGACGAGTCTCCCACTCCCCTTTAATTTGGTTGATTACAAGCGCTGAGTCACCATATACGTCTAGATTCTTGATTCTCAAATCAATTGCCTCTTCTAGACCCATAATGCATGCTTTGTACTCCGCCTCATTGTTGGTAACTGGAAACGTCAGTCTCGCAGTAAACGGGATGTGGGATCCGTGAGGAGTCGTGATGATAGCCCCGATACCACTTCCATAGGAATTAACCGCTCCATCGAATATCAACTTCCATTGGGATTTCCTATCTGGCCCCTCGCCGGGCAACGGCTCATCGCAATCCTTCGCTTTGAGAAACATAATATCCTCGTCAGGGAATTCAAACTTCATCGGCTGGTAGTCCTCGATCGGCTGTTCGGCAAGGTAGTCAGACAATACGCTTCCCTTGATGGCCTTCTGGGAGACGTACTGAATATCATATTCTGTTAACACCATTTGCCACCTGGCAATCCTGCCCGAAAGAGCCTGCTTCTCGAAGACGTACTTGATCGGATCCATCTTCGAAATCAGCATAGTGGTGTGATTGAGCATATACTGTCGTAGACGTTTGGCGGCCCAAGCTAGTGCACAACACGTCTTCTCCAGCATCGAGTATCGAGATTCACACTCAGTGAACTTTTTACTCAAGTAGTAAATGGCATGCTCTTTTCTGCCCGTCTCGTCGTGCTGACCGAGAACACACCCCATACTATTCTCCAGAACCGTCAGGTACATGATTAAAAGCCGTCCAGCCACTGGGGGTATCAAGATTGGAGGTTCTTGAAGATACTGCTTTATCTTATCGAATGCCTTCTGGCAATCCTCATTCCAAGTAACTGCCTGATCTTTCTTTAAAAGCTTGAACATCGGTTCACAGGTGGCCGTGAGCTGAGAGATAAACCTTGCAATGTAGTTTATTCGGCCCAAGAAACCACGAACTTCTTTTTTTGTTTTCGGCGCTGGCATTTCTTGAATAGCTTTTATTTTCGCAGGATCAACTTCGATACCTCGTTCACTAACGATAAACCCCAATAACTTTCCGGACCGCACTCCGAAAGTGCACTTGTTAGGATTCAGCCTCAACCTGAACTTCCTAAGCCTCTCAAAAAGCTTCAATAAGTTGACCAGATGCTCTTCCTCCGTTTGGGACTTTGCAATCATGTCATCAACAAAGACCTCGATCTCATGATGAATCATATCATGAAACAAAGTTACCATTGCTCGCTGGTAAGTGGCCCCTGCGTTCTTCAGACCGAAGGGCATTACCTTATAGCAAAATGTTCCCCAGGGGGTGATAAACGTCGTTTTCTCCATGTCCTCCGGTGCCATCTTGATCTGATTGTAACCGGAGAAGCCATCCATGAATGAAAACACGGAGAACTGGGTTGTGTTGTCGACCAACACATTGATATGAGGCAACGAGAAATCATCTTTAGGGCTCGCCCTATTCAAATCCCGATAATCGACGCACATGCGTACCTTACCGTCCTTCTTCGGTACAGGCACTATGTTGGCGACCCACGGAGGGTAAGTGGTAACGGCTAAAAATCCTGCATCCAACTGCTTCTGGACTTCTTCTTTGATTTTTACAGCCATATCTGGTCTCGTCCTCCTAAGCTTCTGCTTGACGGGAGGGCAATCTTCACGCAACGCGCAAGCGGTGGACCACGATGTCCGTGTCAAGTCCGGGCATATCTTCGTATGACCAAGCAAAGACGTCACTATACTCTCGAAGCATCTCGACCAATCTATGCTTGACATCACTCTGCAGCGCAGCCCCTACTCTGACATTTCGGACGAGCTCTTCAGAAACCAGATTTACGATCTCAATATCTTCCTCGTGAGGCAGAATAACTTTCTCCTCTTGTCTCAACAAGCGGGCCAACTCTTCAGGAAGGTCTTCGTCTTCATCAATCTCATCCTCAGCGTGATAGATCGGGCAATCGAAGTCGTAGTGAGCCGTAGAAGGTCCAGAGTCGATGTCGTCTGTTATGTGGATCCTGCAATAACAAGGGTTAAGTTTAAAACAAGAATATGCAGGTTAGCACAAATCCCATTGCCCTTTTGCTGTTTTTCAAAATAAACATAAAACAGGAATAACAGAGAACACAATATTTGAGTACGAAGAAAACGCCTTTGATTTATTAACAAAATGCATGTACATAATCCAACAAGGCCCTGACAATAAAACCACTATGCCCCGGGTAGGACATAGGGTTGTACAATGATTGTAAAAAGTAAATCATTACTCTTCACTTGTCAGCTGGATAATTTCCTTGATGGTCCGATTGTTGAGGCGCTCGCCCGGCTTGCTTGGCTGAATCCAAGCGTCAAGATCACAATCACTATCCCCGCTGTCTTCAGACGCCGCGTTGATGCTTTCGAAGATCACTCCGCCACGGGTAAATAGGATCGACCCCTTCCCACGAGACGAACTGCTAGATGAAGAAGATGAAGCTTCAGCTTAAGGAGAATACCCCAATCCAAACTTATCCTGCTTGATCGGTATCTCCAAAATATGCCCCCAGCCTGGGGTGGATCCGGCTTCAACGACGGCTCGAGCTTCTTTGAATGAGGAGAGATTCATCTCTTGCTTCTCTGTGACGACAAGAGCTACCTCTTTCACCTTGACGGCTTCAAATGCTTGGCAGAGAGTTTCATGGATTTCTCCATCCATTTCAACATACTTAAAGGATGACAAATGGATCACCATAATGTCCTCCTCACCGCACACGGTTATTATGCTTCCCTCGATAGCATATTTGAGCTTTTGATGCAGCGTGGACGTCACGGCACCAGCAACATGGATCCACGGCCGACCTAAGAGGCAACTGTAGGCGGGCATGATGTCCATGATATAAAAAACCGTATCGAACGTCTCCGGACCAACTTGAATTGGTAGGGTCAACTCTCTGAAAACGTGGCGCTTAGTTCCGTCAAATGCTTTCACCACCAGATCACTGGGTGTGCAAAGTAATCCACGAGTGTCCAACTTCATTAGTGCCTTCTTCGGAAGCACATTAAGCGACGAACCCGTGTCCACCAGGACATGCGACATAATTGTGCCCCTGCACTCTATCGAGATGTGCAAGGCGCTGTTGTGATTCCTTCCTTTAGGAGTTAGCTCTAAATCTGTGAAACCTAGCCCATTGCCAGCATTAACATGGGCTACCACCTCTTCTAGTTGATTCACTGATATCTCCTGCGGTACGTAGGCAGCGTTCAATACCTTTAGTAACGCGTTGCGGTGCGCTTCAGAACACAGCAATAGGTTGAGAATAGAAATCTTCGAAGGCGTCTGATGGAGATGGTCTACAATCTTGTAGTCGCTCTTTTTGATTAACCGCATGAACTCTTCGGCATCTTTGACTAGCAAATCCTTCTCTACCCCACACGGGACCTCTTCGACGGCTTTGCCTTTACCCTTATCAGCAGCTTCAGCTCTGACCACTTTCTCTGCCGCAACCTCTGTCGGCGCAAACACTCTTCCGCTTCGGGTAATACCACTGACTCCTGCGAGATTCTGCACAGTCAATCCATACGGTTCCAACTCTAACTTCTGACCATTGCAATAGACTTCGGCGCCATAATGCCACGGAACGGCGTTAGTGCTCTCGAATGGGATCGGCCCAGCTCTGGTAATAGTGATTGTAGGCGGTCGGGGCGCAGAAATAGTAATAGGTTGACGAGGAATGGTGATGGTGGCGACTTCATCGGCCTGCTTCAACACTACCTCTCCTGACACACTTTCAGCCCTCCGGCTGAACTGCAAAATACCCTCAGTCATCAGACCTTGGATTCCTTCTACCAGCTGCTCACACCCGTCAGAATGTGTAGCACAGCCCATGCATAACTCTCCGCATCCTGGAAAGAACCCCTTCTTCAACAACTTAGCTTTGACGAAACTAAGCGGCGTCTTTAAGTCTTTGACATCGGTCAACAGGTCTGCACTCTCTTCCTCGATAATGGCGTTCACTCCGCCTCCCCTATGATTAGGCATAGGGTTTTTGGTGACATTGGGCACATTATCGGAAAAGTTGATAATCTTGGCATCTACCAGGTCCTGCACCTTGTGCTTAAAAGCTTTGCAGTTCTCAATCGTATAGCCTGGTGCCCCTGTGTGGAAATCGCAGGTGGCATTTGCGTCATACCATGGTGGTGGTGCCCCTGTCAAGGGAGCCATCGTCCTCTTCTGAACCAACTGAAGCTGAAGCAAAGTCTGCAAGAGTTGCGCATACGACATGGGCGGTGCTTCGAACTGACGGTTTGTCAAAGGAGCCCGATTCTGGTACTTTCTATATCCCTGCTAATTCGGTTGCTGTTGCTGCTGCTGCTGCTGCGGAGCTGCTGGGATATTTATTCTGGCTATCTGCTGCTGAGGGCCCTTGCCCTTTCTCCGAGCGCTGGTGACAGCGCTCGCATCTCCTTCTCGACGTTTACCAGCATAAGGTTTCTTTCCACCTCCTCCAGCTGAGGATGATTCACCTTGAATTTTTCCGATCTTTATACCATTCTCGACGTGCTCACCCATAGTGATGAGAGCTGAGAACGTCCCAGACATACCGCTGACTAGCTTTTCATAGTAGATTCTCGGGAGGGTAGCAACAAACATCTGCACGAGCTCGCGCTCAACCATCGGCGGTTGAACCCGAGCAGCCAACTCACGCCACCGTTGGGCGTACTCCTTAAAGCCTTCATTATTTCTCTGCGAAAGGTTCTGGAGCTGGACTCGGTTTGGGGCCAAGTCGCTATTGTACTGATAGTGGAGGACGAACGCTTCAGCGAGATCTTTCCAGGTGCGCACGGTAGTGGGCTCCAAGCCCATATACCACTCGAGGGATGGACCAGAAAGACTATCTTGGAAGAAGTGCATCAGCAACTTCTCATGGTCGGAATAGGCAGACATCTTTCTATAGTACGATCGGAGGTGGACCCGAGGGCAAGTAGTGCCCTTATATTTCTCAAAGACAGGCACCTTGAACTTAGGAGGTACCTTGAAATCAGTGATTAAACCCAGCTTGGACATATCAACACCCAATGTATTTTGATTCTCAATGTCTCTCATTTTATCTTCCAGTGCTTTGAACCTGAGCCGCGCTTCAGCATTCAACTCTGCTTCCGCACCTCTTTGAAAAAACACATCATCCTGATGATCCTCAAGCCACGGTTGAGGCACCAACAGATTTCCGACGCCAGCATTGCCGTTGACCGGCCCGATGTTGACATTAGCTCCCAGACCACCATTGCCGACGCCCGTCGCATTGAGTCCGATATTGGCCATCACATTGCCATTAGCGCTGCCGTTGCCCCCGGCAACAGGAACAATATTCTGCGGAGTATCAACTGGAGGAGGAGTAGGCACAGCCCCGCCATGAAGTATGCCGTTACTATCAACCCTGGAGATCAAAGGTTGAACCAAAGTACGAAGCTGGTCTTGACCATTGGCGACCACCTGCATCAGTTCCATAAAATGATCCATCCGTTCACGGAGCTCTTGAACATCTGACTGCACCTGATCCATGATCCTTGTCTGATTAGCTCGAGTTGAATAACGGTGAATGAGTCTGTGATCAATCCTGGAGACCGGAAACAGCTTGGAACCTGTGAACCTGAAAAACCTTGCAAACACTAAAGGTTAGGAAAAACAACAAGATGTACACCATGCAAATGCTTTATGCAGATGCATGCGCGTGTCTGTGTGCTTGGGAGATTTCCCCCGATCCTAGTGCCTTAGTGCCAGTGCTGATAATAATAATAAGAAGAAGAAGAAGTCCGAGCCCCAATCATGGAAACATCAATCTCATATATATATGGAAAGCCTATCAAGGCAGTACATAGCATCAGTGAGTACAAATCAAATCAACAGCGTGACCTCAGCCAACAAGTCTGGTGATGGTCAACATACAACAAAGATCAAAACAAAAGGAATACAAGCTAGTCAAGTACGGCCACGGGCGCGATACTCTGCTAATAACTCCTTCGTCTCTGGATGATCTGGCAAAGTGAGCAACCCTTCGACGAGTAGTTCCCTCTGCACAATGGTATACTGAAGTCCCTGAACTGAACTTTCCCATGCTCCTTCGCCGAAGCAATCTTCCAGTTTCCGCTTCTTAGACTCAAACTTCAGCTTGCACTCCTTCAGGTTGGCAAGGGCTTTGTTGAGTTGGCCTTCGGCGGCGTACCTGCTGGCGGTTTCTTCATCAAACCTCCGCTCATTGTCCTTCACCTCGACTTCCAGCTTAGAGATCTGCAGCATCAGTTTATCCTCTCGCTCCTTCCTGGTGGCCAGGGAAGCCTTCCAGTGCTGGTCGAACTTAGATATCCTCCGATACGCCTCGTCTAAATGCTGCTTCTTCGTAGCTAGTACATCATTAACAACCCTGAAATCTTGACCCAAGCGTTCGCGATCAGCTATCTGCTTTGCCAAGTCTGTACCCAGTTGGTTCACCGACTCTGTTTGCTTTTTGAAAGCATGGACGACCTCGTTCCTATCACTTCGAAGCTGAGCTAACTCCTTCTCCAGTTCTGCGTTCGCCCGCTTCAATTCATCCCGCTCAGCTAATACCTGGTTGTGCTGATGAATGGACACAGTAGTAGGTTCTTCGATTGGTGGAGGACTCTCTGGTCTGGCATGAGGAAATGGCATCCCTATAGCGTTGGCTCTGGCTCTGATCCATGTTGAATATGGAGGGTAGGCTTGACTGTTGCTCTTTCCAAACAAAGGCTTTCCTCTCTTGCTGATACTATTCCACGCACGCTGAAGCTTGGACAACAAATTCCCCTCTAAAGTACCCGTGAGGTACAGAGATTCCTGTACCTCTTCCTCCTTCGGCGGAGTCCTCAAAGCATATGCGAACTGACGAACTAGCAACGACGGATTGCAGTTTATGCAACCATTCCTACCTATCAGAGGTACATTAGGAATTCCCCTCTGAAGCTTGGACAACAAATTCCCCTCTAAAGTACCCGTGAGGTACAGAGATTCCTGTACCTCTTCCTCCTTCGGCGGAGTCCTCAAAGCATATGCGAACTGACGAACTAGCAACGACGGATTGCAGTTTATGCAACCATTCCTACCTATCAGAGGTACATTAGGAAACCCGCAACAACTGAAGATCACCTCAGTACCCAACCTGTCTCTGTCGAACCAATCAATATCTTCTGCAGATAAACCCATCAGACGCTCAGGCCACTCAGCTGTGGCTGCAGACAAGACGAAAGGACCCCTCTTGGGCAAATGACTATCAAACCATTTGTACAACAAGGGTACGCAGCATGAGACATTCTTCCCTCTCCGGTTCTCATTCTTGTAGTGCACTGAGTGATAGACGTCTCCGATCAAAGTAGGGACTGGATTCCCTGAAGCGAAGATGTGAAATGCATCAAAGTCTATGAAATCCGGCATGTTGGGGAACAGGATAATGCCATATATGCATAAAGCGAGGATGGCACTGAACGCGTACCAACATCTGTCCTTAGCACACTGATGAGCCTTAGCTACCAGAAACTACAAGGAGAACCCATGAACCTTGTTCCAACTCGTCACTACTAACTCAGAGGCGTCCAAATGAAGTGAAGGAGCCAAACCAGCCAGATCAGGCTCAGCATCCATGTGGACAAAAGGCATCTTCCTTTTGATAGGCACACCCAGCAAATCAGCATACTCTTCCAGCGTCGGCGCGAGAACGAAGTCCTGAAAAGTGAAACATCTCAGTGGAGGGTCATAGAACTGCAACAGAGCATGTAACCCATTCAACTCGAACGTAGAAGGCTTGCAAACCAAACTGAGCAACCGACCATAAGACTTCCTGAACTCATCCTTCACAGAATCACCTGCTAGGGCTATCAAACCAGTCAACTTCGACACATCAGGGGTCGGGAACTTGTACACAACGGTCTTCCTGAGAGAGGCCATAACAATATAATAGGAGGCAAGAAATCCTGGATCGGGGAAACGGTACCTGCAACACAGACACACGTTAATGAAATGCAAATGTCATGCGAACTAATGCAAAATGCAGTCATGCAATAATATATCCAGGTAGCTGGTGCTGCGGAGATTTTGTATCAACAATCACTGATGAGAAGAAAACCCCGGTGTAGGACCACAAATTTGATCTGCCAAGAACAATCATCTGATAGGACCACATACATAGGATCAAAATTCTGCTCTGTCGAGAACAAGTGTCTGGTAATAAGGACCTCGGATGTATGATCGAGAAATATCTGCTGATGAAGTCTTCAGACCCCAATCGCAAATCTGCCCTATCAAGAACAATCATACAGCTGCTGATGAGATCTTCAGACCCCACTCAAAATCTGCTCTATCAAGAACAAACAACATTTTCTGATGAGATCTTCAGACCCCAGAAATCTTCTCTATCAAGAACAAACCATTGATGACAATACTCTGATCAAAACCTGCTCTATCAAGAACAGACATACACCTGATGATAAGATCCTATGATCAAAACCTGCTCTATCAAGAACAGACATACACCTGATGATAAGATCCTCTGATCAAAACCTGCTCTATCAAGAACAGACATACACCTGATGATAAGATCCTCTGATCAAATCCTGCTCTATCAAGAACAGACAAACACTTGATGATAAGATCCTCTGATCAAAACCTGCTCTATCAAGAACAGACATACACCTGATGATAAGATCCTCTGATCAAAACCTGCTCTATCAAGAACAGACAAATCTGCAACTGAGAAACCCTGGTACAAACATAACTGATCCACTGTCGAGAAAACCAGGTAGTCTGAAGGTCAAAGTTTCCTGCAATAAACCCAATCCCACTCACAGGTATGGACCTAAACTGACTCAAGGTACGGCATCCTATGCGTTCATCAGCGTCACAGACTTTCAAGAGGGGTGATACGATACCCAGAAAGTGTGGCATCACCAGCTCATGAAGAGGCCTCACTTAGCTGAATCACAAATGACCGGTCCCCAGAGTCGACAATCCACCGAACCAGCAACCGTCTCAACCCAAAGGGTTGAAAGTGAAGCCAACCGGATGAACCTCGTCTGAGCGTGGATTTCATGAGACACTAGTGCCTGCAAAGCAAGCACGCGCCCACTAATTTCCACTCTAATGCTATGGTGCACTCAAGCCTGGGTCTGGCTTCTCACTCATCAGAACCCCCATCCCACAACAGCACAAATAATCATATTATACTGAAAATAAAGTGTGAGAAGTAAAATGCGATAAATAAATGCAACCCAACAAGTAAACACACAAACGGTAGGATTGACTCTCGCAGGGAACCGTTGAAGTCCCCAGCAGAGTCACCAGCTGTCGCTTGCGCGAAAATAAGGTGTCGACATGACAGAAGAGTCGCCACCTTTCGTTATTTATCCCTCAGAGCGGGAAAGGAAACGATCGGAAAAACCTGACGAAAAAGGGTAAGACAAGGTCATCGCAACCATTGTCTGGGTTCAAGAGTCGGTTACGCAAGGGGAAGGTATTAGCACCCCTCACGTCCGTCGTACTCGACGGGATCCTCGCTTGTTTGTTTACTTGGACGGGTTTGTTTATAATCTATCTACCTATCAAGGTTGGCTGAAAAAGAAAATAAAAATGACTCGGCAAATAGTCGTGCTTTATGCCTACGTATTCTCATCAGAGAATGAGAAATCAGAGTCAACGTAGTTCGGCCTACGAAGGGTTATGGGGGAAGGTAGCTCGCCAAGACTTCTCCATCTTGTGCCTACGTACTCTCAACAGGCATGAGAGATCAGAGCTCACGTAGTTCGGGAAACTACGGCTTATTTCCTGTCTTTACGAAAGAAGTGTTTTTTATTGTGTTTGCGATTCCAACCGCACTAGAGACTATGACCTGAGAGTGAATGCGTCGCATGTCACCCAAAGGGTACCATACTAAACATCCAGACTGTGGAAAAGAAGCTCTCCCACAATCCTTTCTCAAATAGCTTAAGGCTCGTAACGTACGAAAGAAATCATTCATGATTACTGTATCTTAAACTGTTTTGAGATGAGAAGAGAACAGGCCCAGCTAGGAGGGAGACTATCAAGTCCTACTGTTGTCATGCCATGGATTCATCCTATGGTTGAGGTTTGAACAGGGAACTCCTAGATGTTGTCATGCATAGGTTTCAACCTAAAAGTCTATCATCAAATCCTTATCCAAGGAAATGAGAGTCCTAAGGGATCATGTCAATGATACACCAAAACAGACAAAGCATCAGCTTAACAGTAAAATGCATGCAATGCAAGTGAGGCAGGAAATGTGTGTGGGGCTTCAGCCTCCACAAGCTCGTCTCAACCTCAAGCCAGTCATGAAATAATAGTAATCATACTGAAAAATAAACAACATGCTATCAAGCAATAAACTGCAATCATACAGATAAAAGAAATGAAATTGCCATCAGGCAATCAAACCACATAGGCAAGGGAGCTGGGCTCTACCAAATACCCGCAAGCAAAGCCACGCAGTAACAATACAAGCAGAGGGAGCAACTCAACCTCTAATGCAATCATTCTCCTAGATTCTACTTATTCTAGATGAACTTATTCTAATGCAACAGACAAATCAAGCAAAACACACAATACAGAAAAGAAAAACAGAAGAAAGCCTCAGCTCCTCCAGCAGCAACTCAGTCTTCAGACTTCATTCATCAATTGCTTTCCAGGTATCAACCCTACAACATGAGTTTCAACTCATCTTCTCCCTTAAGCTTCAGCTTCTTGATCAGCTCCACCTTCAGGCTTCACCTAATCTTCAGGGATCTTCAAGTATCAACTTGATCTTCATGCTCTACAAGCTTCAGCTGGAATGGCAGTCTTCAAGGATTCATCCTCTGCAATAATCTTCAATGAAGTCTTCATCTTCATGCTCAGGCTCTGACATCTCTCAAGAATAATCAAAACCAGAGAAAATCACCTACTGGATAAGCTGGGGGATATTGAACTGCTTATTTGATCACCAAAGGTGACCTATAAGGTTTCAATATCAAGGGACTGGTTCCCTCAAAAGTTCTACCTCCTAGGTATAACACTTATCCCTCCAAAGGAGAGAGGTGTATACCCTGGAAGGACTTTGAATCATAGGGAGGAATGGATGTGAAGGATACTATCCATGCTTGAGAAAGAAATTATCTACATCTAAGCTCTTCCCAATCCTAACCCTAAAACAATAAAAAGAAAAGAAGAACAAGCTCCTCAAGCTCATCCAAGCCTCTTCAAGTCTTCAAGCATGCTCCACAATGAGATGCCAAGCTCCTCAAACCAAAGGAAGACTCCAAAGCAAGGTAAACTAAACAAACATGCCCTAAAGGCAACACAAACAATCATTCAATTCAAAAATCAACCAAAAATAGTATATTATTCTATTAAATCCTAATATAAATGCTAGGGGACCCTACACATCTACCCTTAAGTCCCATATATTCCCCATAGACTAAATTGCCCTACAAAACCTAAACCTAAAATTGTTATGAACCTATGTTAAAGTTTTAAACTAATTCTACACTACTTAGAACTACCTAATTAAAACTACCCTAAAAATTATCACAAAAATATGACATTAATTCAAGGGGAACCTAGGACATACATATAATTATCCTAAAAAGATTGAACTAAAAATCCTAAGGGAAATACCCTAATTAAATTCTTCAAATCAACATATCAACTAAAAGAATTAAAAAAAGAAATTAAAATTAAAAATATGTAAAAAATATAAAAGTAAAATAAAATGGCTGTTTTATGGTTTTATATTTTTCTAGACAGAAAATGGAAAATGGGAAAAAAAGTCTCATTAAAAAATATTCATTTTTCATTTTTATCTGAATTTTTGAAGTAAAATGAAATTTGGAGAAAAAATAATATGAGAAATGATGAGGTGGGTGCAAGAAGTAATGCTGCTCAGTTCAATTGGTGATGGGCCCAGATATGGGGGTGCCAATAATAAGGCGCGCCTGGCCCACTGATTGCTCAGAAAACAAATTAAAATAAAAAGAAAATGATAAAAATAGCGGTGCAAATAGCAGGTAGTTATAGTTCATTTTCAATTGGGCCTGGACAAGGGGGTTGGAATAGCAAATAACACAAGGCCCAGCAGCGGTACATTAAGTGAAACGCCGCGTTTCACTTGGGGATGATTTCCCTCCATTTCGTTATTGAATCACAACCGTCCGATTGGCTTCCCAGTCAACTGGTCCACGCGCGATCAATGGTTTAGATTTTGTCTTCTTCCTTGAGCTTCTAGGGTTTCAGCAAAAAGCCATGAACACATACTCATGCATGGAACTTCCAGCCTCTCGTGTGACTTCATTACTCCACCAAATCACACGATCTAAGAACCAAACTTGACTAGAATTTCACGTAGAATACAACTGTGGCAATGGTTTGCACTAAAACACCATAAATCATCCAAACCGAACGGTGTACTTCCATGAACTCAAACTTTCTTCAGTTTTTGACCTCCACCAAACTCAGCAATCTTTATATAGAATTGATCCTTATGTTATGCTGATTAAAACTAGCCAAAAATCATGCATTATAACCCACTAAATCACTCATTCCAGCTCCATCAAGAACCAACCACCATGAATGAAACCTCACCAATTGGTCTTAAACTCATCCAAATGAACCACCTAATTGTCTCTAATGGTTTCACACTAACAATTAGTCCTAGCCATGCCTAAATCAGAATGTGGGAATGATTTTTCTTACCTTGTTTCTTGCAATGGTAGGTGTTGAAAAGCTTCAATCCAAGCCTTGTAGATCCTCATGAATGGTCCCTAGGTGATGAACAATCCTCTGCTTGCACAAGATTTGATGGAAATGGCTTGTATCTCAAGATCCAATGCCTTTTGCTCCCTTGAAACTTCACTTGGAACTCCCTCAATTCTTCAACAATGGAACCTCAAGCTAGCATGAACATACTCAGGGATGTTTGTAGAGAAGATTTGTGTAGAAAAATGGAAGGGTAATGAAGAGAAAGATGAAGTTTCAATACAATTTGCAAATGGAGAATTTTTTATTCAATCTCTATTCTCTACCACCATTAACATAAACAATCACCAACCTTGAGTCAATGCAATTCATATTCAATATATAGAGATGCTTAGAAAGGTCTAGAACCTCTTAGAACCATCTAGTAGGAACTTGAACTTTCCATGATATGGTAATTTGCATTTCAACTTCTCATGATATGGTACCTCATGCAAAAACCCTTATAATGCTTGTAACCAACTTGAATATCTCCTTACATGAGATTTAGGCCAAGATACAATGCTTAAACACCTTGTTTATTAAGCTTTTCTATGTTTTGGTTTGGTACCCCATTATGCAAGCAACCATATTGCAAAGCAACCCTAAGATTCAAGCCTCAAATCAAAATTGTGGCTGAACCATTGTTCTTAAAATGTCCTTTGGAGTCAAAATGACCTATCATATGACATGGTTTGGATTTGTAACTTGGATTTTATGATTTTCCATTTCACTTGAATTAACTTATGCCTCATTTTTAGGCCATTTTTATCACTTTTTGATATGAGCCTTTCCAACATCTCATGACCACCCTACTAGCCTTAAAACATAATTCTAAGAAACTTTTATGTTGAAGGTTTTTCCATTTGAAGCTTGGAAGTAGGAGATATGGCCATATGCTTGAAATGACCTATAACTTCCAAATGACCAAAATGCCCTTGGCTTGTCAAAGCCATAAGTTGAGTTCTACAAACCCTATCAAGGACTTCTAGTACTCTATAGAAATCTAAGAAGATGATCTTCAACATTCATGTTGACCAAGAGACCATAGGAATCATCCTACTAGGGAAAACGTTGTCTGCAAGTTGGGTGACTTTCAAGGACCCAGATTCACATACCTCAGATGACCTGTAATTTGTCAAAACCATAACTTGAGCTCTACAAATCCTATGAAGGACTTCCACCACTCAAATTAAATCTAAGAACAAGATCTACAACAATCATGTTGTGGGGAAGATGAGATGATAATCACATCTTGAGGTAAAACTGCCTGGAAGATAGGGATCAAACTAGGGGATTTTACACTATCAATCCTTAGAAACCCTAGCTTAAAACTTCTCAAACTCCTCAATCATGATGAGTTGATCTAGGAATCATCCTTATAGTATCTCAATGCTTCATTCCATGATCACATGGCTCTTGGATCAGGTCTCATCCTCCTTCAAATCATCAGTTGACCTAGGGTTGACCCAGTCAAACCCTAATTCTACCATTCATGGTTGAATCTTCTGAATTCTTGCTCAATGACCTCTCTGGGCTTCATGATGGCTTTCAAGACATCTCATAAACGTTATCAAAGCTTCAAGTATATCCTCATAATCTCTGAATCAACTGGGGAGCTCCCACAACTCTTAAGTTATGAGACACACCACCCTGGGTTTCAACCAATTCCTCTGAGGATCTCTTGAACTTTCTGATGAAGGTATCAACCTTCAAACACTTGATGGGTAAATAAATGTTGGTCAAATTTTAGGGTGCAACAATAGGCAGTGTCAAGACCTTTCAGCAAAGCGTTTCGATGAGCTTCGGAACAAAGCAACAATGACAGAATCGAGATTTTGGAAGGCATCTGCTGCAGATGATCGACAATTTTATAATCACTCTTCCGGATTAATCTCATAAATTCATCGACATCTTTAGTCAAAGCCTCTTTTTCCTTCTCTTGAGAAGGTCCTTCTTCATTGACTTTAGCCTTCGCTTTGGCAATTCTCTCAGCTTCTACTTCTAGTGACGCAAAAATTCTACCGCTGCGGGTTATGCCCCCTGCCCCCACAAGGCTATCAACTGACCCAACCGGCGGGCTTTCCAGGTTAATCTTTTCTCCATTGCAGTAAACTTCCGCCCCATAGTTCCAAGGGATGGATTTAGTGCTTTCGTATGGAATGGGTCCAGCTTTGGTTATGGTGATAGTCGGCCACTTGGGAGGCGCCGATATCGTGACAGTCTTAAACGGGATCGTAACCGTTGCAATTTCGCCCTGCTTTTCAGCTATTGCCTCAACAGGCTTCTCTTCAGTAGTACGGTCGAATTGCAGCGTACCCTCATTAATCAACCCTTGAATACCTCTTCTTAAACTATCACACCCCTCAGGCCGGGCTAAACAGTCAACATAATCTGCATCACAACCAGGGAAAACTCCCCCTTTCAGCAACCTGCTCTTTACACAGCCCAAAGGTGTCTTTAGTTCATCTACATTCATGATCAAATTCAGACTGGTATCTTCCAAGATTGCACCCACCTGTGCAGATCCGTGAGACGGAATCAGATTTTTCTCAATGTTGGGTGCCTCATTACCAAAGTTTATAGCCTTGCTATCTATCAAATCATGCACTTTGTGCTTGAATGCATGACAATTCTCTATGCTGTGACCAGGTGCCCCGGAGTGGAATTCACAATGTGCATTGGCATCATAACCAAAAGGAGGCGTGCCCTTCGGCGGAGCTAACGTCCTTTTCTCAACAAGCTGCAGTTGTAATAAAGTTGGAAGAAGCTGAGCATACGGCACTGGAGGCACATTAAATACTCTCTTCATGGCCCAATCCCGACCTTGGAACCTTTACGGGGCAGTGTTCTGCTGTCCCTGTTACTGTTGCGGCTGTTGGTGTTGTTGTTGAGGTACAAGAATTGTTACACTGGCAACCTGCTGCCTGCGACCAGTCTGACTTCTATCCCTTCTCCGAGCACTATACACCGAATTAGTGTCTCCCTGCTTTTTATTTCCGAATACCTTTTTACCACCTCCAGCTGAGGTTGATTCTCCTGCTTGAATCTTACCGATCTTGATGTCGTTCTCTATACGTTCTCCCAAGAGTATCAAATTAGAAAAACTATTCATTGTACAATTGAGAAGCCTGTCATAATACAAACCAGAGAAAGTGCCCACAAAAAGATCCACCAACTCACGCTCTACCATGGGTGGGTGTACCCTAGCTGCAAGCTCGCGCCACCTCTGGGCGTACTCTTTAAAACTCTCGCTAGTCTTTTGAGAAAGATTTTGAAGTTGGACCCTATTCGGAGCAAGGTCGTTGTTATACTGGTAATGCTTTACAAAGGCTTCCGCCAACTCCTTCCATCTACCGATCTGAGTGGGCTCCAACCCCATATACCATTCAAGTGATGGTCCAAACAAGCTATCTTGGAAAAAATGCATCAGCATCTTTTCGTCATCAGAATAGGCGGACATTCTCCGATAATAAGACCGTACATGAACTCTTGGGCAGGTATCCCCCTTATACTTGTCGAAAGTAGGCGCTTTGAACTTGAGTGGCACCCTCAAGCCAGGAACCAACCCCATATTAGCCATGTCCAACCCCATGGAATTCTGATTAGCAAGACCTCTCACTTGTTCCTCCAACATCTTGAACCTTCGGTCATTGCCTGTGGGCATCTCAAGATCCCGGCCCGGCGGAGGGAAAGCATCCTCTTGACGATCCTCACCCCAATGAGAATCCCCATTATCATACCCAGCGTAAGCAGCGTTAGGACCAAAGCCATTCTGATTGAACCCGGAACCATACCCCACATTACCAAAACCCTGATTAGCAACACCTGGCCCAAAACCAGCGTTGTAGGCACCCATCTGTCGCTACTGCGAAAATCGGCTCCGGCTGAACAGAAGAGTCGCCACCGTGCGTTATTTATCCCACAGGAGGGAAAGGAAATGCTCGAAGTAAACCTACCACAAAAAACGGGGAAAGGAATGGTCATCGCAACCAAATCCTGGGTTCGGGAGTCGGTTACGCAAGGGGAAGGTATTAGCACCCCTCACGTCCGTCGTACTCGACGGGATCCACGCTTGTTTTCGGGTATGGATTGTTATTCTATCTACTCTACAGGTCAGGGGTTAAAAGAAAAAGAAAATGACTCGGCAAAGTATCGCACTTTATGCCTATGTATTCCCGTCTGGAACGAGAAATCAGAGTCAACGTAGTTCGCCTACCTACGGGAAAGGAGGGGAAGGTTGCTCGCTAGGATATCGCATCCTATGCCTACGTACTTTCATACAGCATGAAAGATCAGAGCAAACGTAGTTCGGGCCACGGAAGACACAAGCTTGTCTTGATTGTTTTTATTCTTTCTGAAAAAGGTTTTTCTGATTAACAGTCCAAGCGGACAAAAATGACGTCTTGATGAGTTCACATTCTTTTACGGAAGAAGTGTCTTTTATTGTGTTTGAAATCTTTATTGTGTTTTTCTGTTTGTTTTGAGAAAGAAGAGACAAAACTCTAACCTATGGTTGCAAAGGGAATCAAACTAACCTAATGTTATCATGCATGGGTTAAGACCTAGTGTCTATCATGCTCCTCTCTTGCGCAGAGAGAAACAGAGATCCTAAGGGAATAGACGGAAACAGAAACAATAGCCAATATATACAGTAAAGCAGTAAAATGCATGGATGCAGCAATACAAGCGAGGCAAGGGAGTCCCACTCAACCTCGAACCTAGAAAACAATAGGCAAAAGTGAAAAGAATTCACCTTCAACCCAACAGGTTAAACAACAAACAATACAGTCAGGGAAAACCAAACAATACATTAGAAATGAAAAATAGCAAAAATAAACAGCATCAGCAGCTCTGATCAACACCTGCCTTCAAGTCAGCTCCAAACAGCTACAGGCTTCAAGCAAGCCTCAGTCTTCATCTCCACAGCCTTCAAGCAAGGTCTTGGTCATCAGTCTTCAATCTACAATGGCTTTTCTTCAAGTCTCAATCTCCAAGAGGAACATCAGTCAACAAGATGAAATGAATGTTAAACAGTAAACTGCCTATCAAAGGTGGCTCATTAACTGTTAACATTATACAGACAATTTTCTCTCAAAAGTTCTATCTTTCAAATACATTCACTGATCCTTCCAAAGGAAGGAGGTGGATATTTGAAAGAGACTTTGAATCATAGAGAAGGGATGGAGGCAGACAAGGCCTTCCATGTTTGTGAACCAAGCTTTCTACTCTAGAGCTCTGCCTAGCTCCTAGATCCTATACTCCTCAACAGCTGCTAGCAAGAATCTCCTCATCAACTCTGGAAGTTGGTCTTCATCCTTTTGATCTCCAATGGCTTCATCATCATAAGTCTTCAGCTCTCCCAATCCCCAAGCAAACCCAATACCCCACACAGACAGATAATAATCCCCAGAGAGGGCACACCACACCAGTCAACCAAATACAGACAGTATACTAATAGCAGTAGGGGAATCCTAATATTTTTTAAGGGATCTATTAACTACCCATAATCCCTATAGTCCCATACCCCAAAAATTCAAACTACAATCCCTAAAAGAATGATTTAATTCTCCTATGTTATCTCCTAAACCCTAGTTTTGATCATGTTATTCACACCTAAACAAATCACCTAAAATTAAGTCCTAAAAATATGAACTAAATTTTATATACAAGCTAACATTTTATACTAATCAACCTAAAAAGAATGGATCAAAAATATAAAATCATTTAATCAAACCAAAATTAACAAATTCATGCATCAAACTAAACATTTAAAAAAAGCTATTTAAAATAAAAATATACTAAAAATATGAAAATAAAATGAAATGCTAAAATTTTTATGTGATAATTTTCTTGACAAAAATATGAACAATATGCAAAAAGAACCAATTAAAATCATGCATTTTTCAAATTGTTATGATTTTTCAAAGAAATGAAATGAATTAAAAAAAATTAAAAGGAATTAAATTGGCTGAGGGGTGCAGAAAGTATATAACCTCTGTTAAAATAAGAGATGGGCCCAGACTGGGGGGCGCGCATAGCAAGCGCGTCTGGGCCCAGCAAGTCAGAAAACTTAACAAAAATTAAAAAAAAAACCTAAACGGTGCTAATAGCAAGAAAATCAGTTCATTTTAGTTTGGGCCTTGGGAACGGGGGTGTGAAAAGCAAGGAATGGCAAAAGCCCAGTGAGAAAACATTAATGAAACGGTGTGTTTAGTGCACAGTCTCTCCCTCCAAATTTCTTTTTAAATCGTGGCCCTTGGATTAACATCTGAGTCAAGTCAAAACCCTCCATCGTGTGGCCATGGTTCATCGTCTACCTTGAAACCCTAGGGTTTCAGAAAACCTCATCACCATGCACGCACCTTCCAGTTCTCTGTTCTCCCTCCATTCACCATGAAATCACTCGATATGAAAAGCAAACTTGGTCTATTCCTTCCCCTCTACACAACCATAGCAATGGTTCCTTCTAAAACTCATCCACAAATCAAACCCGATATGTATAACAGCTCGGTTCCACCATGATCACCTGATATCAACTCTTCCAATTTCTTCCAAACCTTACCCTAAAATGATCTACAAGCCATGCTAATCAACCTGAGCTATTCATCTAGGATTATCTTGCCGTAACCTATGAGTTATCAATCCTAACAGATTTGGTACACCATGATCAACCTTCATGAAACTTCTCCAAACTTTGCACAATCCATCATCTAACCTATCTTAACTGTTCTATGCTAACAAATCACTAACATGCTGACTAAATTAAGCAATTCGAATGGATATACCAACCTGGTTTGATGAGGAAAACAGCTATGGAATTCTCTTGATCCAATGCTTTCAATGCTCTGAACTTGTTCCACACACTCAAATCTTGATTCTGTATGCAAAGATTCTTGTTCAATCCCCTTGAATCTAGCAATTCCAACCTTATTGCACCTTGGATGATGGAACTTGTATGGCACGATCCTTGCTCAATTCAACCAAATCTTGATGTCAATTCTGATCTATGAAAGATGGTGATGATGATCCAATCAAGAAATGTGGAAATTGGTGGAAATTTGATGAAGTTTGAAAAGCTTTTGCAAATTGGAAGAATTGTGTATAACTTGTGTTTTGAACAAAGTGATTCACCAACCATGGCATGAAGCCACTCAATGCAATATATAGATGTCATTAGAAAGTCCTAGAACCTTGGAGAAACTTCCCATGCACACTTTCCCTTGGATTTGGATTATGTAACTTTCTTTGTAAGTAACCATGCATATCTTTCAATTCTTGAACCAAACTCAAAATGCTACTTTTGCCAATGTTCTTAAAACATTTTTTCCAATCAAAATTACCTATAATTTCATCCCATTTGGCCAAAGTATGAAAAATCTCAAATTTAGGTCACTTTTTATTCATTAAATTCACCAATTTTGAAACCTTGAGCTATGAGACTTTCCAATCTTTCATGTTCACTTTTCTAGACTCAAAATGTCATTTGGAGCAAGTTTGATGTTGTGAAGTTTTTCATTTGAAGCTTCCTTGTATGAGTTTTGGGCATAGGCTTGAAATGACCTGTAATTCTCAGATGACCAAAATACCCTTTGCTTGCCAAGACCATAAGTAGATTTCCACAAATCATATGAAGGCATACCATACCATTCTAGAAAGCTAAGACAATGAGGAACAACTCTTATGTTGACCTGAAATTCATTTGAAATCTCCTTGAGGGGTAAAAATTGCTTGGAAGACAAGTAACTTTCACAGACAAAATTTCAGATACCTCAGATGACCTGTAACTTTCAAGGACCATAACTTGAGTTCTATAAATCTCCTTAATGTCTTCCACAACTCAAATTAAAGGTCTTGAGATCCTTTACAAGTTTCATGTTGACCAAGGATCCATTTGAAGATTGCATTTTGACTTATCTTGCTTGGAAATTTGACCTAAATCAGGGGATTTTACACAGAAACCCTAATTTAGAAACTCCTCTTCTCCTTGATTTCTCTTGATTTCTTATTGGCACATCACCATATCCTCCTCTAAATGTCAAATGATGAACCCCACATCTCTCCAATAGACCTTAATGCCTTTCAATCAATCAATTGACCTAGGGTTGACCTAGAGTTGACCCAGATGAAACCCTAGTTGACTGTCTTCAACTGCAACTCTTGTGATCATATCAATGACTTGCCCCCTTCTCCAAATGACTTTCTAAGTCTTCCATGATGTCCACATACTCTCCATGCTCAATCCACAGCTCACAACTTCTTTGATGATACCCAGATACCCTCAGATAGGAGATAGATGCACTGTTTGATCCACTGACTTCTTAACTTTCAATTTCTTCTCTGATGACTTGGATAAGCTTGAATTTGAACAATAACCTCTTGATAGGCTCATAGAGATGAGAATAGTGCCTGGTCCCCTGTTGGATGAATTGATATGCTATGCTATGCAGATGATTAGCTTATGTACATGACTCTATATGCAAATGCTAATGATATTGAAACATAAACCAAGTGAAATAGGTTGAGCAAATTTTAGGGTGCAACAGCTGCCCCTATTCAAGCGACTTGGACCCGATTGGGTGAAGAGCGGACGACCTTCAAACATTCGCGGTACGAGACGGTTGAATACTAAGAACCCGGAAATTTGCCAACCGCAGAAATAAACTGCGCCACTGCTTGGGGATTATTTTCATCAGCCTGAGAAAGATTCTACCATCACAGGGATAGAACTTTGCTTGTCCACGTTAGGACGCCTGTGTCGTCAACACAAAGAAACCTCAACTAAAACTTATCCACGTCAGGACTCCACCTGCTGTCAACCCGGAAAAATCTCGGCAACTTCGCTGGGGATAATTCGTCTGCATTTCATCAGAAATAAATCGTCCACGTTAGGAATAAACTCTTCCACGTTAGGAATAACACCGTCCATGCAAGGAATCATCTCTTCTGTACCTGTCCACATCAGGACTAAACTCTTCCACGTCAGGAATAAACTTCGCCTAGATCTGTCCACGTCAGGACTAAATTCTTCCACGTAAGGAACACATCTTTTTTCCACGTAAGGAATCACGTCTTTTTTCCACGTAAGGAATCACATCTTTCCACGTAAGGAAACCACCTTCTTTTCTGAATTTGTCCGCGTCAGGACTAAACTTTCCACGTAAGGAATACATCGTTCTTCCACGTAAGGAATGCCATCTTTCCACGTAAGAAAACAATCTTATCTTTCCACGTAAGGAATCAATCTTCTTTCCACGTAAGGAAACCATCTTCTTTCCACGTAAGGAATAATTTTTCTGATTTGTCCATGTAAGGACTACATCGTTCCACGTAAGGAAACAACTTCTTTTCTGAATCTGTCCACGTCAGGACTAAACTTTCCACGTAAGGAATCCATCTTTCCACGTAAGGAACTAACTCATCTTGATTTGTCCACGTAAGGACTCCAATCTTTCCACGTAAGGAATCATCTCTTCTGATTTGTCCACGTAAGGACTCCCATCTTTCCACGTAAGGAACACCTCTTTCCATGTAAGGAACTAAAACTTCTCTTTCCACGTAAGGAATAAACTTGTCCACGTCAGGACTCACGTTTCGTCTTGATTTGTCCACGTCAGGACTCACCTCTTGACTCACTGAGGAAATAAAACTTGTCCACGTCAGGACTTACGCGTCTTCGACTTGCTGGGGAAACAAAACTCGTCCACGTCAGGACACACACTTCGCCAACAACACGAAGAAGGATAAATTTGTCCAAGTCAGGACTCTCGCATCTTGTCATCATGAAGAACTAGAAACTTGTCCACGTCAGGACACACCTTTCACCATTACGAAGGACGATATCTGCTGCAAATAAATTGTCCATGTCAGGACACCAACACGAAGAGTAATCAATTTTGTCCACGTCCGGACTTCACATTCAATCAATACCAAGAAATCAAATCTGTCCACGTTAGGACTAGCGCACATTTTCAACTTGAGGAAATGAAACTGTCCACGTTAGGACTTCACCTCTCTAACACGAAGAAAACCTGTCGATAAAATTGTCCACGTTATGACTCATTTTTCCATTGGTCCCAAACCACAAACTTCTTAGCACTGACGTGGCAGCGACTTTGAGGCGGACTCTACTGGGGATATTTGGAAACCAAGCTACCGGACGCCTGTTCTGATAACCGGCGGCAGCCTCTGAAATTCTGATTCAAGACACCCTTTGATGACAAATAACTCTGCTTGGGGACAAGGAGATATTTTGCCTACTGACTCTGGCGGGGAAAACAGGAGAAATTCACAAATAACTCTATTCGGAGACAAAGAGAACCTCATCATGATAACTCTGTGGGGAATAATGCCAAAGCTGACACTTCGTTGAATGTCTCGCGTTGATACCTCGAATGTTTAGTAATTCATTTGAGCAAGAGCTCCTTCCACCTGCAAGAGAGCAACACTTGAAACAAACGGTTAGCCAACCTGGTTTATGTTTCAAAATGCATATGTTTGATAATGACGCAATGCTCCCATCGACATGGAAATGCTACGCGGTTTTATGCAAATATGACACTATATGTCGATGCAAATGCAGACTCGAACTGCCGGGATACAGAAACTGCTTCAGCAAAATAAATGCTGAAGATAATGTCAACTCCGCTGGGGATAGCCAGGTGCTACAGAATTATCCCAGCAAAATAAATGCTGGAAGAGTGAAGTCGACTCAGTTGGGAAATTGGGAACTTAAACCAAGCACCTCATTGAAGTAACACCCTGCTGGGGAATATAACTCTGCTGGAGAATAGCAGATGAACCCGATATGATTGGACTTTTGCTGGAGAGTGAACGAATATCACACGGTATCCTGACAAAATAAATGCCAGGGCTCCCCACCAACTCTGCCGGGGAGAGTCTTAATCTTCGAGTTCCACTGGAAGGAAAGAAAACACTTGCTGGAAAGAGAATTCCGCTGAGGACGGAATGATTCTCTTTTGGGGAAAATCAACCGACTCCACTGGGGGAGAGTAAATGACCCTGCGGGGAAGGGTAAACTGCCTGAATACAGTTCACAAATATTAATCTTCTGCGGCTAAACCACTCTGCTTGAGATGGAGGAATCCTTCTTGGGGGACACCACACTGTCTGACCACAGCCTACAATCTTGGAATCGCCAAACTCTGCTGAAGACAAACGACTTTGCTGGAGAATGTCCTTTCGATAAGCTACGACTAGCTGGGAAATTTGATCCTTCTTCAGTGAGGAACATTGTAACACCCCCTTTCTATACCCCCAAATTAATCAAATAAATCAATTAGGCACTTAGAAAATTTATTTCATCAGAGTTTAATTAAAACATGGTATATAAGAGGCGCATCACATTATCATGAAACTAAACACATACGATACCTGCTCAATTTGATATGCAACAATGGGTAACCCACATCTCAATATTTAGAATAAAAGCGGAAACATCCAAATATTGAATCGATCACATTCATAAACTTATATACAACCATCAGTTAATTCATGCTTTACAACATATCCACAGCAGATACATACACATATGTATCACAAAAGAATCAAAACAAATGTAATTCCAAAAGAGTCAAAGGCTTCCTAACTACCCAGATGTTACATATCAGAGCCATTGACCAAAAAGAATGAAGACATCGCTTCACAAAAAAAGAACCTCCAGCTTCCTACTCTACAATGCCTCATAGAGCATTATAAAACAGCAGAAGGGTGAGAAACAACACCATAACAGTTAATGCATAAAATTGTATATTACATATACTCATATTGGTACAAGTTATACTCAAATTATGTTCTCACCGCATTAAGCATATACAAATAATCATGTCTCTACACATACACATGAACATTCACTATATTTTCCTCCAAACAATCATATATAACATACACAGTTATATTCACACAACTAATGCATCATACACAGATGACTCATGCAACTCATAGAGACCGACACACGACTCTATGCAGATGCAAATGCGGTACCGACTCATTCAACAGATTCGCTAAGGAATCGAGTATTCAGCAGATCCTCCACGGGATCAAGTACTCAGCAGATTCTCCACGGAATCAAATATTCATCCGATTCTCCACGGAATCGAATATTCAGCAGATCCTCCACGGGATCAAGTACTCAGCAAATTCTCCACGGAATCAAATACTCTAGCCAATCCTCCACGGGATTACATGTTATGACCGATTCTCCGAGGAATCACACAATGCAACTGATTCTCCAAGGAATCACACAATGCAACCGATTCTCCAAGGAATCAAATATAACCATCGTATCATACGAGGTTCTGCAAATCCTCCGAGGGATCAATCGACACAAAAATGCATACTATGCTCACAAACATACTCATTGCATTTATCACATACATAGCATATATCTATCATGCATTCACATTATACACCATTCCACACATGGTTTACACACATATCAGCCTATCAATGCGTTTCTATTCAATTCGAGCAAATACACAAGATTATCAAATATTCAAGATTCACCATTTACTCTACAATCTAGGATTCACGCCTTTCGGCCACCCACAACACGACATGTCAAAATAGTTCACACATCGATCATTCATATAGGCATTAATCATAATTGAATCAACCAAATATCATGCTATGAACAAACAGCAAAATAAAATAACACTGCCATGTTCGCCAACCTTCGCCTAGCGAAGCCACGCAGCGAATGCTCGCTGGCCTTCGCCTGGCGAACTTCCCAGCGAAGTCCACTGGGAGTAATTCTGGAATTACTCGCTGAGGCTCGCTACACACTCGCCTGGCGAACCTTCGCCAACTAACCTCGCCTGGCGAACTTGCCAGCGAATACAGGGTATTAGCTTCTGACTTGCTTCGCTACAGCTCGCTAAGCTTCGCCTGGCGAAGCTTCGCTGCCATTCGCCTGGCGAGCCTGCGAAGACAGAACTTCCATGGCTATCTCAAGAGCCCAAACTCCACAAAATCAACCGATTAAATCCAAACCAGTCTCAGTGGCACAACCCAACCATCACCCGACTAAACTACATCGTCTAATCCGAGTTCTAACCGATTAAAACCTCCTTCTATTCACAAAACCAACTTCTAACCTAAGTGGAAAAAGGGTAGAAACTCTACAAAATCCACACACATACACATACAATCATATGCATTAAAGAGATGATGGAGTTTCACACCCTTACCGATCGATTGCAAGCTTTGGTGATGATCCCTTGATGATTCTAGGTTTTCCTCTCCACTTTCTCTTCTCTTTCTCTTCTCCTCTTTTCTTTCTCTTGTTTTTCTTCTTATGTTACTACCTTTATTCCTTTTTCCTCTCTTATTCTATTTCTATCTCTATTTCTTTCCTCTCAAATTCTTTCCAACACTTACCAATCAATTCTCACACTAAATTGCTAAATGTCTAAAATGCCCTTTTTACTCTAATTCCCCGAAAACTCTCCGAATCGGTAAAAATAGATAAAATAAGCAAACACCACATAGTAATATATAATTTCTCAATTAAAACAAACATCAATTAAATAAATTAAAAGACTCAACAATTAATGGGAATTCAGAATCGGGGCGTTACAACTCTCCCCCACTTTAGAAATTTTCGTCCTCGAAAATATCACCTGATTCAAACAACTTTGGATGCGATTCTCGCATCTTGCTCTCCAATTCCCAAGTCATGTTGCCTTCCGCGACACCTCCCCAGGACACTTTCACAAGCGCAATATCCTTGCCTCTTAGCTTCTTAACTTCGCGGTCCAAAATACTAACCGGTAAAACTTCAACTGTAAGGTTATCTCTTACTTCAACTTCATCCATTGGGATAACATGTGACGGATCCGGAACATACTTCCGAAGTTGCGAGACATGGAATACATCATGCAAATCCGAAAGGTTCGGAGGCAACGCCACACGATAAGCCACCGCACCAACTCGCGCGACAATCTGATACGGACCAATAAAACGAGAAGTCAACTTTCTCGACTTCAAAGCACGACCCACACCCGTAACCGGTGTAACTCTCAAAAACACATGGTCGCCCTCTTGAAACTCGAGATCCTTTCTCCTTTTATCATGATAACTTTTCTGTCTACTCTGAGAAGCTCTCATCTTTTCCCGAATAGATTTCACCTTTTCCGTCGTTTGCTGTACCATTTCAGGACCAACTACCGACCTTTAACCCGTCTCATGCCAACACAGAGGTGTTCGACATCTCCGACCATATAAAGCCTCAAATGGCGCCATACCAATACTCGAATGGAAACTGTTATTATAGGTGAACTCAATCAACGCTAAATAACCGTCCCACGCACCACCTTGTTCAAGCACACAAGCACGCAACAAATCTTCTAACGATTGAATTGTCCTCTCGGTTTGACCATCTGTTTGCGGATGATATGCCGAACTCAATCTCAACTTAGAACCCAAGGCACCTTGCAAACTCTCCCAAAATCTTGAAGTAAATCTAGGATCTCTATCCGACACAATACTCTTAGGAACTCCATGAAGCTTCACAATAGTGCCAACATAAATCTCGGCCAACCTTTCCAAAGAATAAGTAATATCAATCGGAATAAAGTGAGCCGATTTAGTAAGCCTATCAACAATCACCCAAATAGCATTATGTCCTCTTTGCGTATTCGGCAATCCCGTAACAAAATCCATCGATATACTATCCCATTTCCATTCCGGAATATCCAACGGTTGCATCAATCCACTAGGCTTCTGATGCTCCACCTTAGACTTCTGGCAAATCAAACACGAGTACACAAAACGAGCAACATCGCTTTTCAATCCAGACCACCAAAAGATCTTCTTCAAATCCTGATACATCTTATTCGCTCCCGGATGAATACTTAAGTTACTCCGATGTCCCTCTTCCAATATCATCTTTTTCAAATCCGCATCATCGGGAATACAAATACGACCTCGAAACCTCAAAACTCCTAATTCATCAACTTTGAAATCTTCATTTCCATTCGTCATCAAATCCACAAATTTCAAATCCAACTTTTGCTTTTCACACACCATAGTAAGGAAATCATTTGTGACATGCAACATACCAAGCTTCACACTACTCGGCGTTAACTCACAAACCAAACTTAAATCTCTAAAGTTCTCCAAAAGTTCCCACTCTCTAACCATCAAAGTAGACACGTGCAACGACTTCCGACTTAAGGCATCGACTACCACATTCGCCTTACCCGGATGATAATTTAAACCAAAATCATAGTCCTTCAAAAGTTCTAGCCATCTCCTTTGCCTCATATTCAATTCTTTTTGATCAAACAAATACTTCAAACTCTTGTGATCGCTAAAAACTTCAAATCTTGCACCATAAAGATAGTGCCTCCAAATTTTCAAAACGAACACTACGGCCGCTAACTCCAAATCATGAGTAGGATAATTCTTTTCATGTACTCTCAACTGTCTAGAAGCATATGCCACGACCTTCCCATCTTGCATCAATACACCACCCAAACCTGACAAAGAAGCATCGCAATAAACCACAAAAGGTTCCGTAGGATTCGGCAAAATCAAAACTGGCGCTGTTGTTAACCTTCTCTTTAATTCCATGAAACTCTCTTCACAATTAACATCCCAAATAAAAGCCTTTCCTTTACAAGTCAACTGCGTTAACGGAAGTGCTAACTTTGAAAATCCTTCGATAAACCTCCGGTAGTAACCGGCCAAGCCCAAAAAGCTTCAAATTTCCGTAACCGATCTTGGAGTCTCCCATTGCATTACCGCATCGATCTTGGATGGATCCACACTAATACCATTGCCGGAAATAATATGTCCAAGAAAACTCACCTCCGACAACCAAAACTCACACTTAGACAACTTTGCGTACAACTTCTTCTCTTTCAAAATCCGCAACACAATCCTTAAATGTTCTTCGTGTTCCACACGAGACTTAGAATAAATCAGAATGTCATCGATAAACACTACCACAAAACGATCCAACTGCTCGTGGAAGATACGGTTCATATATTCCATGAAAACACCCGGCGCATTAGAAACTCCGAATGGCATCACCATATACTCATAGTGACCATATCTTGTTCTAAAAGCCGTCTTCGAAATATCTTCTTCCTTAACCCGAATCTGGTGATAACCGGATCTCAAATCAATCTTACTAAAAACACGAGCTCCAACCAATTGATCCATCAAATCATCAATTCTTGGAAGCAGATACTTGTTCTTAATTGTCACCTTATTCAACTGCCGATAATCAATACACAACCGCATACTACCATCCTTCTTCTTTACCAACAATACCGACGCACCCCAAGGAGAAACACTTGGTCTTACAAATCTCTTATCCAACAAATCATTCAACTGCTTCTTCAATTCCACCAACTCCGATGCTGACATCCGATACGGGGCCATCGAAATCGGTCTAGTACCCGGAACTAGATCAATAGAAAATTCAACCTCTCTCTTTGGCGGCACATCCGAAACATCTTCCGGAAACACTTCAGGAAATTCACAAACCACAGGAAACACGTCGAGCTCAACTTTGCTCTCCACCGACAACGATGCAAACAAACCAAACAACTGAGCTTCGTCCGCTAAAAGTTTCTTCAACTCTTTAGTGGAAAGAAAACTCTCGTTTTCACCATCTTCCAAAGAAGGAAACCTTACTAACTTGTGATAGCAATCCAAATGAACTCTATTAAATTGCAACCAGTTCATACCCAAGATTACGTCCAAACCTTCCAACGGCAAACACACTAAATCCATAACGAAGTCCTTACCATACATGGTCAAAGGACAACTTGCACACACCAAAGAAGTAGTTACCGACCCCGAAGCGGGAGTCCCAATAACCATACCACTACTCAAAGAAACCATACACAAATCCAACCGCTTAGCACACGCAAGGGAAATGAACGAGTGAGTCGCTCCAGTATCAATAATAGCAACTAAAGGCATATCATTAATAAAGCATGTACCTTTAATCAAACGATCCGCCTCATTAGTAGCGTCTGAACCTGCTAATGCGAATACGTTTCCTCCCGCCGGAGCTTGCTTCGGTTTGGTACAATTCGAGCTAATGTGACCCACCTCGCCACAATTAAAACACTTCACAACATTCTTTCTGCACTCTGCTGCATCATGTCCAAGGAGCCCACAGTTGGAACACTTTGCCTTGAACTTTCCACAATCATAAGACTTGTGGCCCATCACGCCACACTTAAAACATTTGATCGCACCAGAACCTCCTCCGGGTCTCCTATCAAAGTTTCCCCTATGTTTGCCCTTCTCAGCAGGCGTCACATAAGGTCCGCTTCGCACTTGCTACTTCCCTCTCCTCTCGCTCAAACCCTTATAATGAGTAGAACGAGCTCTACTGTCTTCTTCATAAATCCTACAGCACTCGGTCAAATCCAAAAATCTTCGTATCCTTTGATAACCCACCGCTTGCTTTATCTCAGGACGCAAGCCATTCTCATACTTGATACATTTGGAAAATTCCGCCGTAACCGCATCATAGTGAGGGTGAAACTTCACTAACTCAGTAAACTTAGCGGTGTAGTCCACCACCGACATATTACCTTGTTTCAACTCCAGAAATTCCATTTCTCTCTTCCCTTTGACACTTTCGGGATAATACTTCCTTAGAAACTCATTACGAAATAAATCCCACGTAATCTCCTCATCGTCGACCTCAAGAACTTGCCTCATGCTGACCCACCAGTCATCAGCCTCTTCCCTCAGCATGTGAGTCCCTAATCTCACCTTGTTCCCTTCAGCACAATCCATCACCCTAAAGATCCTCTCAATTTCCTTTAACCATATCTGAGCACCATCCGGATCAAATCTCCCTTTGAACACCGGTGGCTGGTTCTTCCTAAACTCATCATTCGCATTCACGTTAGGTGCACCCTGCACAGCTCTGGCCATAGCCTCTAACGCCGCTGCCATAGCATTGTCATTACGACCTGCCATATTCTGAGGATTCCCAAAAATAACAACAAGGTTAAACAACCGTTCAACCAACACAACAACAAGACAGACACGACTGACTCAACACTGGCTCTGATACCACTTAATGTAACACCCCCTTTCTATACCCCCAAATTAATCAAATAAATCAATTAGGCACTTAGAAAATTTATTTCATCAGAGTTTAATTAAAACATGGTATATAAGAGGCGCATCACATTATCATGAAACTAAACACATACGATACCTGCTCAATTTGATATGCAACAATGGGTAACCCACATCTCAATATTTAGAATAAAAGCGGAAACATCCAAATATTGAATCGATCACATTCATAAACTTATATACAACCATCAGTTAATTCATGCTTTACAACATATCCACAGCAGATACATACACATATGTATCACAAAAGAATCAAAACAAATGTAATTCCAAAAGAGTCAAAGGCTTCCTAACTACCCAGATGTTACATATCAGAGCCATTGACCAAAAAGAATGAAGACATCGCTTCACAAAAAAAGAACCTCCAGCTTCCTACTCTGCAATGCCTCATAGAGCATTATAAAACAGCAGAAGGGTGAGAAACAACACCATAACAGTTAATGCATAAAATTGTATATATACATATACTCATATTGGTACAAGTTATACTCAAATTATGTTCTCACCGCATTAAGCATATACAAATAATCATGTCTCTACACATACACATGAACATTCACTATATTTTCCTCCAAACAATCATATATAACATACACAGTTATATTCACACAACTAATGCATCATACACAGATGACTCATGCAACTCATAGAGACCGACACACGACTCTATGCAGATGCAAATGCGGTACCGACTCATTCAACAGATTCGCTAAGGAATCGAGTATTCAGCAGATCCTCCACGGGATCAAGTACTCAGCAGATTCTCCACGAAATCAAATATTCATCAGATTCTCCACGGAATCGAATATTCAGCAGATCCTCCACGGGATCAAGTACTCAGCAGATTCTCCACGGAATCAAATACTCTAGCCAATCCTCCACGGGATTACATGTTATGACCGATTCTCCGAGGAATCACACAATGCAACTGATTCTCCAAGGAATCACACAATGCAACCGATTCTCCAAGGAATCAAATATAACCATCGTATCATACGAGGTTCTGCAAATCCTCCGAGGGATCAATCGACACAAAAATGCATACTATGCTCACAAACATACTCATTGCATTTATCACATACATAGCATATATCTATCATGCATTCACATTATACACCATTCCACACATGGTTTACACACATATCAGCCTATCAATGCGTTTCTATTCAATTCGAGCAAATACACAAGATTATCAAATATTCAAGATTCACCATTTACTCTACAATCTAGGATTCACGCCTTTCGGCCACCCACAACACGACATGTCAAAATAGTTCACACATCGATCATTCATATAGGCATTAATCATAATTGAATCAACCAAATATCATGCTATGAACAAACAGCAAAACAAAATAACACTGCCATGTTCGCCAACCTTCGCCTGGCGAAGCCACGCAGCGAATGCTCGCTGGCCTTCGCCTGGCGAACTTCCCAGCGAAGTCCACTAGGAGTAATTCTGGAATTACTCGCTGAGGCTCGCTACACACTTGCCTGGCGAACCTTCGCCAACTAACCTCGCCTGGCGAACTTGCCAGCGAATACAGGGTATTAGCTTCTGACTTGCTTCGCTACAGCTCGCTAGGCTTCGCCTGGCGAAGCTTCGCTGCCATTCGCCTGGCGAGCCTGCGAAGACAGAACTTCCATGGTTGTCTCAAGAGCCCAAACTCCACAAAATCAACCGATTAAATCCAAACCAGTCTCAGTGGCACAACCCAACCATCACCCGACTAAACTACATCGTCTAATCTGAGTTCTAACCGATTAAAACCTCCTTCTATTCACAAAACCAACTTCTAACCTAAGTGGAAAAAGAGTAGAAACTCTACAAAATCCACACACATACACATACAATCATATACATTAAAGAGATGATGGAGTTTCACACCCTTACCGATCGATTGCAAGCTTTGGTGATGATCCCTTGATGATTCTAGGTTTTCCTCTCCACTTTCTCTTCTCTTTCTCTTCTCCTCTTTTCTTTCTCTTGTTTTTCTTCTTATGTTACTATCTTTATTCCTTTTTCCTCTCTTATTCTATTTCTATCTCTATTTCTTTCCTCTCAAATTCTTTCCAACACTTACCAATCAATTCTCACACTAAATTGCTAAATGTCTAAAATGCCCTTTTTACTCTAATTCCCCGAAAACTCTCCGAATCGGTAAAAATAGATAAAATAAGCAAACACCACATAGTAATATATAATTTCTCAATTAAAACAAACATCAATTAAATAAATTAAAAGACTCAACAATTAATGGGAATTCAGAATCGGGGCGTTACAAACATTGCTACCTTGGAAGCACGACCTACGTGGGGATCGAGTCTTTCGTTACTGCTTCTGGTCCATACTGCAATCTTTTGATCATCCACTTCGTACAGCTATGAACCCTGCAACACCACAAACAAGACAAGACAAGTCTATACAACCAAATCTATTCAGGTTAGCGTTAGTGACATCATTTTTAGTTAATTCAAAGTTTTAGCAATTATTGGCAAGGGCCAGTGACGTTATGCACATGCTAGTTTCATTAAACCTAAGCGTTTATCATGCACAAAACAGTAAAGAACCGGCATCAAATACTGAATAACATATTTTATTGATAGGGCCCCTGAATGGGCAGAGTTTTTGTACACGGGATGTAACTCCTGAAAAGAGGAAGCTACGCACAACAAATATACAAATATGCACAAGAAGCATAAATATGATGACAAATTAAATTTGTACACATGTCGGCAACGGGATGCAGACGAACATCACGAATTGATCCTCCTATGACTCGCCCGACTCTAATGCTTTTCCCCGGTATTCACACTTCCGAAGAGATTGTATCTGATAATCGACCCCTCAAGTGTATTCTCCCGCACTAATGCTCACCGCAGTATCAAATTCGGACCGCAGTCATTTGCTTTTCAAATCCCTAACTTTTGCGTGAACCGCCCTTTACGGGTTTTCAGTTCACCGGGATACCCTTTTTTGCCGAAGCCGCCCAGTGTAGGTTTTCAACTTCGCGGGTGTACATTTTTTCAATTTTATCCCTAACTTTTGCCCGAACCTTTCATTCTGTTTTTGGTTCGCCAGGATGCCCCATTTTTGCCTGGACTCTCTTTTTTTTTGTCCAGCGGGTCAATTTCAAGCAAAGTATTTTTTAACTGCGTCCGAATTTACAGGCGACGTAAAGTCTTCACCGTCCATGGTGGACAATAATAATGCTCCTCCTGAAAAGACTTTTCTGACAACGTATGGCCCTTCGTAGTTGGGGGTCCACTTGCCCCTGTGATCTGCCTGCGGTGGGAGAATCCTTTTCAGCACAAGGTCGCCCGTCTGAAAGCTCCGAGGATGTATCTTCTTATCATATGCTTTCTTCATTCGGCTCTGGTACAAACGACCGTATGCTACAGAAGCTAGCCTCTTATCATCCATTAAGCTCAGCTGGTTCAACCTGTCTTTCACCCATTCTGCCTCATCTAGCTGGACGTCTCGTAGTACTCTCAGAGAAGGAATCTCCACTTCCAATGGTAGCACAGCTTCCATTCCATATACTAACGAGAACGGGGTTGCCCCGGTTGATGTGCATACCGTCGTACGATAACCGTGCAAAGCGAAAGGTAGCATCTCATGCCAATCCTTATAGGTCACCACCATCTTTTGAACGATCTTCTTTATATTCTTATTGGCCGCTTAGACAGCGCCATTCATCTTGGGTCGGTAAGGGGAGGAGTTGTGATGTTCGATCTTGAAATTCTGACAGAGCTCCTTCATCATTTTGTTGTTCAGGTTTGAACCGTTGTCCGTGATTATCCGCTCGGGGATTCCATATCTGCAAATGATATCTCTCTTAATGAACCTGGCTACCACCTGCTTGGTTACATTTGCATAAGACGCCGCTTCCACCCACTTGGTGAAATAATTGATTGCTACTAGAATGAACCGGTGCCCATTAGAAGCCGTCGGCTCGATCTTTCCAATCATATCGATTCCCCACATTGAGAATGGCCATGGCGATGACATCACATTCAGAGGACTCGGAGGCACATGGATCTTATCAGCATAGATTTGGCACTTGTGGCACTTCCTTGCAAACTTGAAACAATCAGTTTCCATAGTCAGCCAAAAATAACCTGCCCGCAGCAGCTTCCTCGTCATAGCATGCCCGCCAGCATGCGTACCAAAGTTACCTTCATGTATTTCTTCCATGAGCAGCTTTGCCTCTTTTTCATCTACGCAACGCAGCAACACCAAATCGTGGTTTCTTCTGTATAAGACACCATCCGGATTCAAGTAAAATTACCCGCCAATCTCCTGAGAGTCTTCTGATCTTGACTGGATGCCCCAGCCGGATACTCTTTATTCTTCAGGAAATTAAGGATATCAAAATACCATGGTTTGTCATCGGATGCTTCATCAATAGCAAACACGAAGGCAGGTCTGTCAAGCCGAGAGATAAGAATGCTGGGAGCCTCGTTCCAGAAGTTGACTTTGTACATGGAAGACAAAGTGGCCAGGGCGTCAGCCATTTGATTTTCTGCTCTCGGTACATGATGCAATTCAACCTTGTCAAAGAAAGGCAACAATCTCCTCGCATAGTTCATGTATGGTAATAAATTGGGCTGACGTGTCTCCCATTCCCCTTTGATCTGATTCACCACCAGAGCTGAGTCTCCGTATACGTCCAGATTTTTGATTCGCAAATCAATGGCTTCTTCAAGCCCCATAATACAAGCTTCGTATTCGGCTTCATTATTGGTAACTGGAAAGGTCAATCGAGCAGTAAACGGGATGTGCGACCCGTGTGGAGTAGTAATGATTGCCCCTATTCCGCTACCGTAAGCGTTCACAGCTCCGTCAAAGATCAATTTCCATTTGGAACCCAACTCTGGTCCTTCGTCTGGCAAAGGCTCTTCACAATCTTTCATCTTTAGGTACATGATATCCTCGTCAGGAAAATCAAACCTCATTGATTGGTAATCTTCAATAGGCTGCTCCGCCAAGTACTCAGACAGTACACTCCCCTTTATCGCCTTCTGCGAGACGTACTGGATGTCATATTCAGTCAAGACCATCTGCCAACGGGAAATTCTCCCTGATAACGCCTGCTTTTTGAATACATATTTGATAGGATCCATCTTCGAGATGAGCATGGTTGTATGATTCAGCATGTACTGCCTCAAACGCTTGGCGGCCCAGGCTAGCGCGCAACAAGTTTTTTCAAGCATTGAATATCGAGATTCACATTCAGTGAACTTCTTACTCAAGTAATAGATCGCATGCTCTTTTCTTCCTGTCTCGTCGTGTTGACCGAGAACACAACCCATGCTTCCCTCAAGAACTGTCAAATACATAATCAAGGGTCTCCCTGCCACTGGAGGTATCAAAATAGGAGGCTCCTGCAAATACTGCTTTATTTTGTCGAACGCCTTTTGACAATTTTCGTTCCACGTCACAGCTTGATCTTTCTTCAACAGCTTGAATAATGGTTCACACGTAGCTGTTAGGTGAGATATGAACCGGGCGATGTAGTTCAACCTCCCTAAAAACCCGCGCACCTCTTTCTCTGTTCTAGGCGTCGGCATCTCTTGTATTGCTTTTATTTTAGCAGGATCAACCTCTATTCCCTTTTCGCTTACGATAAACCCCAGTAGTTTACCCGATCTCACCCCGAAGGTGCACTTGTTAGGGTTCAGTCTCAGCCTGAACTTCCTAAGCCTTTTGAATAACTTCAGCAGATTCACCAAATGCTCTTCCTTCGTCTGGGATTTGGAAATCATATCGTCAACATAAACTTCAATCTCCTTATGCATCATATCATGAAAAAGAGTCGTCATTGCACGCTGATACGTTGCCCCAACATTCTTCAAACCAAAGGGCATCACTTTATAACAAAATGTTCCCCAAGGCGTTATGAAAGTAGTCTTCTCCATGTCCTCTGGCGCCATTTTAATCTGATTATAACCTGAAAAGCCATCCATGAAGGAGAATACGGAGTATTGAGCAGTGTTATCAACTAGCACGTCGATATGAGGAAGTGGAAAATCGTCTTTCGGGCTCGCTTTGTTCAAGTCACGGTAATCGACGCACATTCTCACTTTACCGTCTTTCTTTGGCACTGGTACGATGTTAGCGACCCATGAGGGATATTTTGTCACAGCCAGGAAACCAACATCCCACTGTTTTTGAACCTCCTCTTTAATCTTCACTGCCATATCTAGTCTAGTTCTGCGAAGCTTTTGTTTGACCGGCGGGCATTCTTCTTTCAACGGCAGACGGTGCACAACCATATCTGTATCGAGCCCTGGCATGTCTTCATATGACCAAGCGAACACATCACTATACTCTCTGAGCATTTCAACCAGTCTTCGCTTGACGTCGCTCTGCAGCGCAGCTCCTATGCGGATATTCTTTTCAACCCCTTCCGACCCCAGGTTAATAATTTCGATGACCTCTTCATGAGGCAGAATGACACGCTCTTCTTGCTTCACCAACCAAGACAGTTCTTCGGGAACGTCCCCATCTTCAACAATCTCCTCTTCGGCCTGAAATACCGGGTGCTCAAAGTCGGGACGAGTCATAGGTGGTTCAAGGATGTCATCTGAAAATGTTATCCTGCAAAAGGAATGGTTAAATGCTTCAAAATGTGTATAAGCGAATAACCACGTTGCCATTTTATTGAAAAATACAAAACAGGAAAAACAGAGATCGCAATATTTGCACATGAAAAAACGCCTTTTATTTAATGATTAAACACGCAATGTTCATAACAGCACAACCCTAAGCAAATCATGATGCCCCGGGCAAGACACCAGATTGTTCAACAATTAATAAAACAAAGCATTACTGTTTAAGAGTCACAGGAACAATCTCCTGAATAGACCAGTTGCACAATCCTTGTCCTGGCACGCTCGGCTGAATCCAGGCGTCCATATCGCAGTCGCTGTCTCCTTCGTCAGACTCTGAAGCAGCGTTGACGGTCTCGTGACATACTCCACTGGCAGTGATGGTTATTGGCCCTCTGAAACGGGGTGCCCCCACAGCAGGTGTTGATGACGACGGTTGATACCCCAGCCCAAACCGGTCCATCTTCACAGGAATATCCAGCACTTTGCCCCAGCCCTTTGTCTCACCAGCCTCTACAAGAGCTTGAGCTTCTTTATATGACGAGACGGCTATCTCTGACACTTTGCTCGGCCTGGGACCTTTGTCCTTGATACGCAACCCTTCAAATGCCTGACAGGGTGTTTCGTGAATCTCTCCGTCGACCTCCACATACTTAAATGACGACAGATGGTTGACCAGGATGTCTTCTTCTCCGCACACAGTGACCACACTGTCTCCCACCATATATTTCAACTTTTGATGCAAGGTAGACGTGACTGTCCCAGCACCATGAATCCAGGGTCTTCCGAGAAAGCAGCTATATGCAGGCTGGATGTCCATGATATAAAACTCAGTCGCGAAAACCTCCGGCCCCACCTGTAGAGGCAATGTTATCGATCCAAAGACTGTTCTTCGCTTGCCATCGAATGCCCTGACTACCAAGTCACTGGGCGTGCACAGGATTCCTCTGACATCTAATTTCATCATCGCTTTCTTGGGCAGCACATTCAAAGACGATCCGGTATCGACCAGTACATGCGACATGACTGATCCTCTACACTCGACAGAGACGTGCAGCGCCATATTATGATCTCTGCCTTTCGGGGTCAAATCGAAATCTGTAAAGCCCAAGCTATGGTCGGCATTCACGTGCGCTAACACTCCCTCCAGCTGATTTACGGAAACATCTTGGGGTACGAAGGCAGTATCCAGGACTTTCAACAAAGCATTTCTGTGAGCCTCAGAACACAGTAGCAACGACAGTATAGATATCTTTGACGGCGTCTGTTGCAGATGCTCCACAATCTTATAATCACTTTTCCGAATCAAGCGCATGAACTCTTCTACATCCTTCGATGTCGTCTCTTTTTCATTCCCCTGCACTGGGACATTCTCAATCATCTTTCCTTTCCCCTTTGCCAATCTTTCGGCCTCTACTTCAGGCGATATGAAGATCCTACCACTCCTTGTCATACCTCCGGTACCAACAACATTGTCTACCGTCTCAGCTGGCTGCTTGTTAACATCAATTTTTACTCTGTCACAATACACTTCCAACCCATATGACCATGGGACTGCCTTTGTGCTCTCGTACGGGATTGGTCCGGCTTTAGTGATAGTGATTGGTGGTCGCTGGGCCGGTGCCGTTATGGTGATTGTCTTTCGAGGAATCGTCACAGTAGCCACATCACTCTGATTATCTGCTAATGCCCCTGCAGGTTCTTCAATTGCTGCTCGGTCAAACCGCAATGTGCCGCCATCTATTAAAGCCTGAATACCTTTCTTTAAATCATCACAACCCCCATCTAGGGTCCAGCATTCTAAACAATACTCGTCGCACCCTGGATAGACACCCCCTTGCAACAATCTGCTCTTTATCTCGCTCAGCGGCGTCTTTAAATCGTCGACATTCATAATAAAATTCAAACCCTCCTCAGTTAAAATGGCGTTTGCCCCATGGTTGGGCATGGGCTTCTGCACTATATTCGGACCCGCCGTTCCAAAATTGATAGCCTTACTATCCAATAAATCCTGCACGACATGCTTAAATGCATGGCAACCCTCTACGTCATGGCCCGGGGCCCCAGAGTGGAATTCACAATGCCTGCTTGCATCATAACCGTACGGAGGAGTTCCCGTTATTGGTGCCAGCGTTCTCTTCTCTACCAAGTTTAAACCCAACAATGTCTGTAACAAATCTGCATACGTTGAAGGAGGCTTCTCAAACACTCTCCTTGGTTTACCCCCCTGGAATCTGCGCTGAGCATGTTGTGCCCCCTGCTGCGGCTGCTGTTGCTGTTGTTGCTGCATTGGTTGTTGCTGAAACGGAATAGTGACGCTCGCCACCTGCTGCGACTGATTATAGTGGTTTCGACCTCTGCCTCTGCCTCGGCCTCGGCCTCCAAACACTGCGCTTGCATCGCCCTGACGGCGTCCACCAAAAGCCTTCCTGTTACTACCAGATGCAGTAGATTCCTCAGCTTGGAATCTTCCCTGTTTAATGTTGCTTTCAATCTTTTCTCCCATCAGAATTAAGTCTGAGAAACTGGCCAAAGATGTGTGAAACAACTTGTCATAAAACATACCGGTGAATGTTCCTATGAACATGTCATTCATTTCCTTGTCTTCTAAAGGAGGACGGACCCTAGCAGCCATGTCGCGCCATCTTTGCGCATACTCTTTAAAGCTCTCACCCTTCTTCTGAGACAATCCTTGAAATTGGACCCAATTGGGTGCCAAGTCGCTGTTATACTTATAGTGAGCTACAAATGCTTCCGCCAGCTGCTTCCATGTCTTTATATGGGTTGGCTCCAATCCCATATACCACTCGAGGGACGGACCAAACATGCTATCTTGAAAGAAATGCATTAGCATCCTCTCATCAGTTGAATACGCAGACATCCTTCTGTAATACGATCGCACGTGCACTTTCGGGCAGGTGTCCCCTTTATACTTATCAAATGTAGGAGCTTTGAATTTGATTGGCACCCTCAAGCCAGGTACCAGGCCCATTGTTGACATATCCAAGCCCACAACACTTTGATTTACGACCCCCCTCATCTGCTCTTCTAGCATTCTGATCCTCTGGGAGTCATCCATTGGTCCCTCGAAACCTCCACCGGAGAAAGCGTCCTCTTGCTGGTCTTCCTGCCAGTTACCATTCCCAGCTCCATACCCATCGTATCCGTTGTTACGGCCAGCTCTAATCTGATTCATCACCGGGCCTCGCCCTCTGTTGCCGTACCCCTGAGCAACTCCAGCAGGTCCAAAAGTCATCAACCCAGCGCCATTTCCATTTCCGAATCCTCCGTAACCCTGATTGGTCACACCGAATCCGTCCTGCCCAAAGCCTTGAGTATTGAAACCATATTTCCCAGTATTGTCGAATCCCTGGTCATTGAAGCCGAATCCAGCATTACCAAAGTCATTGCCTCCCATATTATCACCCAAGTTGACATCACCAAGCCCAACGTTATGGACACCAGTCTCGTTCCCAATTCCAACGTTACCGTTCCCAGCAACAGTAGCGTTGTTGACATTAACAGCAGGTATGTTGACTACAGGCGGAGCCACTGGTGTAGGAGTACCATCCCCATGAACAGTGTCGACTCGCACAGACTGATGATCCTCATTTCCATGCCCAGCGTTTCTTGCCAACAGAGGCTGCACCATAGCTTGCAAATTCTCCTGACCTTTTGCAATAGTCTCCATGGTCTGCATGAAGAGCGCTAGCTTCTCGCGCATATCTTGCATCTCATTCTGCATTTGATCTATGATTCTTCGACAATTGGTGCGAGTGGAGTACCGGTGTGGGCGCTAATCTTCAATCCTGAAAATACCTGGTACAGAGCAGGAAATAAGATACCATCCAATGATTACCTGTAATGCAATATGAATATGAATGCAATGCAATGTGTGTCTGTGCATTAGGGAAATTCATTCCCCGATTCTAGTGCGAAGGTGCCAGTGCAGTGACAGTGCTAGCAATATAAAGATCGGAGCCGAATCATAGAAAGCCTCATATATTGCAGAGAAATCCGTTAAGACAAGAATACAATATCACTGAGTGCAATAAGAAGGCATGACCTCAACCAACAATCCTGGTGATGGTCAGCACTATGCAAATAAAGCATACGAGTTAATACATGAAATGATCAAGTACTCCCATAAGCCCGGTACTCTTCTATTAACTTCTTGGTCTCTGGGTGGCTTGGTCGGGTAAGAAGACCCTCGACAAGCTGGTTTCTTCTCTTGAGAACACGTCACACGTCACCAGCGGTTTCCTCCCATGCCCCTTCTCCGAAGCGATCCTCCAGCTTCCGCTTCTGAGACACAGCTTCGTTCCTGCCTTCGATGGCTTTGTTCAATGCATTCTGGAGACTATACCGGGTCATCACTTCTTCTTCGTACTTCTTAATGCTAGCCTTCAACTGCTCTTCGAGGTTAGAAATTTGTTACTTCAACTTATCTTCCCTCTTTTTATTGTTGGTCAGCGTAGCATTCCAAGTCTTGTTACAAGAAGAGATTTCTCGATGTGCGGCGTCGAGTGCTTTCTTTTTGGATTCCAGCATGTCATGGGAGCTTCTGAACTCTTGCCCCAGACGTTCGCGCTTCTTTTTCTCCTCAGTCAACTCAACCCTTAGCCTGTTTACTAGCTCGATCTGCTGTTGGAAAGCATGCACAACCTTGTTTTTCTCGCTACGTATCTGAGCTAGCTCTTGCTCTAACCCTTCATTGATCTTCATCAAGGCTTCTTTTTCTTTCACAACTTGCTCGTAGGCCTCCCTAGTGACAGTAGTTGGTTCTTCCACCGGAATATGAACAGGGACTGGTGCAGCCGGAAATGGCATCAGCAACTGACTTGCTCTCTCTTGGATCCAAACTCTGTAGGGTGCATAAGCCTGACAATCATTCTTCCCTAACAGTGGCTTCCCTCTCCTGTTAATACGCGTCCAGGCATGCTGCAGCTTGGCTAATAACTCTCCCTTCAAATCACCGGTGAAGTACAGAGATTCCTGTACTTCTTCCTCCTTTGGCGGGTTCTTCAGCGCGTATCCGAACTGACGAATAAACAGAGAAGGGTTGTAATTGATACATCCTTTTCTTCCTATCAACGGAACATTAGGGTACCCAGAACAACTGAAGACGAGCTCAGACCCCAACAAGTCTCTAGCAAACCACTCAATGTCTTCGGAAGATAGCCTCATCAGGCGCTCTGACCAACTAGCTGTAGTTGCACTGTCCACAAAGGGTCCCTTCAAGGGAAGATGGCTCTTAAACCACATATTCAACAGCGACGCACAGCAGTACACAGTCTTTCCCCTTATGTTTTCATTCTTGTAGTGCAAGGAGTGATAGAAGTCTCCAATCAAAGTGGGCACCGGATTGCCAGCAGCAAACAGATGGAAAGCGTCCAAGTCCACAAAATTGGGCAAGTTAGGAAACAGCACTATTCCGTAAATGCATAGAGCTAAGATAGCATTGAAAACCACCCAACATCCGTTCTTGGCGTACTCTTGAGCTTTGCCAACCAGAAAATCAAGGGAGAAACCTGGAACCCCAAGCCAAGAAGTCACCAGTAGTTCAGCAGCGTTCATGTGCAAGGCCTTAGCTAAGTCCTCCAACTTGGGCTCAGCTGCAGAATGAATAAAGGGGACCTTGTTCTGTACAGGTAGCTCAGTAAACTCCACATACTCTTCGATGGTAGGCCCTAAAATGAAGTCAGCAAACGTGAAACATCTCAAAGTCGGGTCATAGAATTGCATCAGGGTGTACAGCCCATTCATCTCATCAGCAGTTGGCTTGCAGACCAATCTCAGCAATCTTCCATGACTCATTCTGAAGCTTCTCCTAACCTCCTCATCAGCAAGAGACATCAGACCAAGTAAAGGAGTAATATCTGGTGTAGGCAGCTTATACGCAACTGTCTTCCTCAAACCAGCCATGATTAATACTCAGAAACCCGGGCACTAGAACCAGGGGATATGCAAATGCACCTGCAGCACAGACACACGTTAATGGGATGCAATGATAATGGGTATGCAAACAATGCAATGCAAATAACATGCAACAGGGACCAAATGCCGTAGCTGATAAGCCTGAACCATATCAACAAGTCTCAGATAGACTCTTCAGAATTCCTCAAACCCTGGTCTCAGATAGACCTAAAACAAAGCTCCAACACTGGTCTCTGATAGACCTCACAATATAACTCTGATTGGTCTCTGATAGACCTCATATCATATTTCCCACTGGTCTCTGATAGACCTCATAACTCTCCACCTGGTCTCTGACAGACCTCGTACCACAACTCCAACTGGTCTCTGACAGACCTCATAACTCTCCATAAATACCCAGGATCTCAGATCAAGAAATAAACCGGTATCTGAAGGTCTAGTTACCTGCATAACCCCAAACCCTCTCACAGGTGGATGTCCTAGTAACTGACAAAGGTATGGCATCCTATGCGGTCGTCGGCGTCACAGACTTTCAGGGTTGATGATACGATTCCCAGAAGGAGTGGCATCATCAAATCCTGAAGAGGCCTCACTTAGCCAACTTCCAAATGATCGGTTCCCGGAGTCGACAATTCAGCTGACCAACAACCCCTTCGACCCAAAGGGTAGAAAAAGAAGCCAACCAGAAGAACCTCGTCCGAGTGTAGATTTCATGAGACACTAATGCAAGCAAAGCCGGCACGCGCCCACTACTTTCTACTCTAATTCTAGGTGCACTCAAGCCCAGGTTCGACTTATCTCTCAATCATAGAACACCCGTCACACCCCAATACAGCAATAATAATCAATATACATAATGCTGAAAATAAAGGTCAGAAAAAATAAATCCATACAAAATCCTCGACGGGAAAACAAGCGCTAGGATTGACTCTCTTAAGGGACGTTGGATCCCAAATGCATAAGGAACTATCGCAGTCCTTAGCAGCCAGGGGACGTTGGATCCCCAGCAGAGTCGCCAGCTGAAAGCAATGGATCATCAGTTTGTCATCTCGCACAAACGAAGTCATTCTTCGACAGAACATCATCAAATGTTGCTTCGGACAGCTTCCTCCCATGTACTTCTCAAATTTCGGCACTTTGAACTTATAAGGCAACACTAGGTCAGGAACCAAACACATGTCTACAACATTCAGGTTGACAGCATAGCCCTGATTTCCATAACCCTGATTGGCATAGCCCTGATTGCCATAGCCCTGATTGCCAAAACCTGCATTGCCAAAGCCCTGATTTCCATAACCCTGATTGGCATAGCCCTGATTGGCATAGCCCTGATTGCCATAGCCCTGATTGCCATAGCCTACATTGCCACCACCAATACCTACACCAGTGTTTCCAGCACCAACACCAAAACCAACATTCCCAGTTCCAACATTAAAACCCAGGTTTCCAGCTCCGACATTTCTGTTAGTTTCCACATACTCGTTACCATTACCAGTCACGTTCCCATTCCCAGCCCCATTACTGTTCTCAGTAGTATTGAGGAAGACCATCAGTACAGCATCACCCGCTCGGGGAGTCTCTCCATGAGGAGGATCAGTAGCAACCCCGCCATGTAGCACACCATTACCATTGACTCGTGCAATCAGTGGCTGCACCAGAGTCTGAAGCTGCTCTTGGCCCCTGGCCACAGTTTCCATAACCTGCATGAACTGCGCCATCCTGTCGCGCATCTCCTGCATCTCAGTTTGCATTTGATCCATAGCTTTCTTGCAATTACCTCTTGTAGAGTAGCGATGAATTCGCTGATCGACAATCCTGAAACCTGCATCGAAAGAGGGTTAGAGAAACATCTCAAGGTACCTGTTATGCACATGACTCATGCAAATACAAATGTGTGTCTGTGCTTTAGGGAGATTTCTCCCCCGATTCTAGTGCCAGAGTGCCAGTGCGGATAATAAGAAGTCTGGATCCAGTCATGGAAATAACGTCTCATATATATATATATAAGGCCCAACAAGGAAGCATACAATGTCACTGAATACATGGAAAATCAACAGCATGACCTCGACCGACAAGCCTGGTGATGGTCAGCCTACAACAAAGATCAGAAAATACAAAGGGTTACAAAGATAGTCAAGTGTGACAACGGGCGCGAAACTCTTCTAGCAACTCCTTCGTTTTGGGATGATCAGGCCGAGTGAGTAACCCTTCGACAAGTAACTCCCTCTGCATGATGGTGCACTGGAGACCTTCAACAGAGTCTTCCCACGCGCCTTGGCCAAAACAGTCTTCTAACCTTCGCTTCTTAGACTCAAACACCTGCTTGCGCTCTTTCAGGTTAGCGATAGCCTTGTTTAGCATGTCTTCAGTGGCATACCTACGAGTAGTTTCCTCATCAAACTTCTTCTCGTCGGCCTTCAACTGAGCCTTCAATTTGGAGATCTGCTGTTTCAGTTTGTCCTCCCGCTCTTTATTGCTGGCTATAGTGGCATTCCACTGCTGGTTGAATTTGGAGATTCTCCGGTATGCCTCGTCCAGGTTCTGCTTCTTGGTGGCAAGCACATCGTTGACAGATTTGAAGTCTAAACCCAAACGTTCACGGTCAGCTATCTGTTTAGTCAAGTCCGTGCCTAGCCAATTCATCAGCTCTGTCTGTTTTTTGAAGGAGTCGACGGCTTCATTTCTCTCGCTTCTAAGCTGTACCAGTTCTTTCTCCAACTCCTCGTTGGTCTTTTTCAGCTCTTCCTTCTCAGCTAACACCTGATTGTACTTCTGAATAGACACTGTAGTAGGCTCTTCAACCACTGGAGGGCGCTCTTGCTTAGCAGGTGGAAAAGGCATCCCTATTGTCTCTACCCTGGTTCGAATCCAAGTCACATAAGGAGCATAAGCCTGGCTATTGCTCTTACCCAACAATGCTTTCCCCCGTCTACTGATATCATTCCATGCATGTTGGAGCTTGGCTAACATGTCCCCTCTAGAATCCCCATGAGGTACAAAGATTCCTATACCTCTTCGTCTTTTGGCGGACCTCTCAAAGCGTACACAAACTGTCTGACAAGTAAAGAGGGATTATAGTTAATACATCCTTTTCTTCCAATCAAGGGTACGTTCGGAAAACCACTGCAGCTGAAGATGATTTCAGTACCCAGCATACCCCGATCAAACCAAACAATGCTCTCTACCGATAAACCCATCAAGCGCTCAGACCACTCAGCTGTGGCTGCAGATGAAGCAAAGAGACCCTTCTTGGGCATGTGGCTATCAAACCATCTATAGAGTAAAGGCACAAAGCACGATACATTTTTACCCCTTCTATTTTCATTCTTGTAATGGACAGAATGATATACATCTCCAATCAAGGTGGGAACTGGGTTTCCTGATGCGAAGATATGGAAGGCGTCCAAGTCTATAAAGTCCGGCATGTTGGGAAACAAGATGATGCCATATATGTAGAGGGCGAGAATGGCGTTGAATACGATCCAACAACCGTCTTTAGCACACTGTTGGGCTTTCCCAACTAGAAACTGCAGAGAAAATCTAGGGACCCCATTCCAACTGGTCAGAAGAAGCTCTGAGGCATCCAGATGAAGAGCAACAACTAGGTTAGCCAGATTAGGCTTAGCATCCATGTGAACAAATGACATCTGACTCTTAACTGGTACACCCAACAACTCAGCATACTCTTCTAATGTAGGCGCAAGAACGAAGTTCAGAAAAGTGAAGCACCTCATTGGAGGGTCATAGAACTGTAGCAAGGCATACAACCCGTTCAACTCATATACCGAAGGTTTACGAACCAGACTAAGTAACTTCCCATAAGATTTCCTGAATTCCCCTTTCACTGTATCATCTGCCAAGGCAATCAAACTAGACAGCAGAGCAACATCTGGGGTGGGGAGCTTGTAGGCCACATTCTTCTTCAAAGATCCCATGCTAGCAGAACTGAGGGCAAGAATTACCAGAACCGGGGGATAGTATATGCACCTGCAACACAGACACACGTTAATGATATGCAAATGAGTATGAAAAATGCAATCATGCAACAGGGGATCAAGATTGTGTTGTTGGGGAGACCGAGGCTCTGTTTCAACACAATCACAACGCTGCTATGATAATACAACCCTAAAGAGGACCAATAATTATGCATTGTCGATAATGAACATATCTCTGATGATAAGAACTCTTTGATACTAACAAAACAGATTCACTGTCAAGAAAACCAGGTGATCTGAAGGTTAAGGTTTCCTGTAATAACCCGACCCCGCTCACAGGTATGGACCTAATCACAGACAAGGTATGGCATCCTATGCGTTTCCCAGTGTCACAGACTTTCAAGAAACGATGATAAGATACCCAGGAAGGTGTGGCATCATCATCTCTTGAAGCGGCTCACTTAGCTGAGTCACAAATGATCGGTCCCCAGAGTCGACAATCCTCCAAACCAACAACCCCTCAAGCCCAAAGGGCCGGAAAAGAAGTCAACCGGGAGAATCTCGTCTGAGCGTTGATTTCATGAGACACTAGTACATGCAAAGCATGCACACCCCCACTACTTTCTAAAACTAATGCTAGGTATACACTCAAGCCTGGGTATGGCTTATCACTCATCAGAGCCCCTCCCACAACAGCACAATAATGATATCATACTGAAAATAAAATGCGGAAAGTAAAAAGCGATAAATAAAAGCAAACCCAACAGGTAAACATGCAAGTGCTAGGATTGACTCGCTTAGGGGATGGGAAACGGTCCCAACATAGGGGATGGGAAAAGTCCCCCAGCAGCTATAGGTCCCCAGCAGAGTCGCCAGCTGTCGCTACCGCGAAAATAAGGTGCCGGAAAAACAGAAGAGTCGCCACCTTTCATTATTTATCCCACAGAAAGGGAAAGGAAACGATCGGAAAAACCTGACAAAAAGGTATAAGACAAGGTCATCGCAACCAATGTCTGGATTCGGGAGTCGGTTACGCAAGGGGAAGGTATTAGCACCCCTCACGTCCATCGTACTCGATGGGATCCACGCTTGTTATGTTTATCTGACGGGTTGGTTTTTATCTATCTACACTAAAAGTCTGGTCTGAAAAGAAAAGAAACTTGACTCGGTAGAACACAACAGTTCTATGCCTACGTATTCCCGTCTAGAATGAGAAATCAGAGTCAACGTAGTTCGACTAACTACGGGTTACGGGGGAAGGTTGCTCGCCGAGATATCGCATCTCGTGCTTACGTACTTTCACACGGCGTGAAAGATCAGAGCAAACATAGTTCGAGCTAACAAAACCACAGGTTTGGTTCGCAATGTTTTTTATCCGAGTAGGGTTAACAGACGGTTCCAGCAGTTGGTGTATGCAGCTCGCTCGTCGGAGACTTAGGCGCTTACCGTTTGCGGTAGAACTGAAAGTTAACAAAACTCTCCTTATGAAAATGGTTTCCAAGGATTAAAGGTCCAAGAGGACAAAAAGATATTTGATCTTTGTTTTTGAAGTCTTTTACGGAAGAAGTATCTTTTATGGATGTTTGCAACTAATATCGCACTAGAGACTATGACCTGGGAGTGAATGCGTCGCATGTCACCCAAAGGGTGCCATACTAAACATCCAAGTTGTTGAAAAGAAACTCTCCAACAACCCTTTCTCAAGTAGCTTAAGGCTCGTAGCGTACGACATCAATTAACCTTTATTACTATATCTTGATTTGTTTGAAGATGAGAAGAGAAAAGACGCACTAAAGGGGACTAATCCAATCCTAAAGTTGTCATGCAAAGTTAATCCTATGATTGAGGTTAGGGGGAACTAACTAATGTTATCATGCATGGTTAGAACCCTAATGTCTGTCATAACTTCTCTTGAACAAGAGAAGCTAGAGTTCCTAGGGGAACATGGCAAAGGAAAGCAACAACAACAAAAATAGACTGAAAAGAAATAACTGTAAGTAAAATGCATGCAATGCAGCAATACAAGCAGAAGGAGACAAACTCAACTTCTAGAGCAATCATGCACAAGCAATACAAAAGCACAGGCAAGGGAGACAAACTCAACCTTCAGCCAACAAGCAAAGCCAAACAATAACAGACAAGCAGAGAGAGACAGACTCAACCTCTAATACAGACAAGCAAAGGGAGCTCAGCTCAACCTTTCAATGCACTTAGGCCTATAATCAACTACATGAAAGCCTAGTCTAATGCAACACACCAAACAGTCACACAAGTACAACAAAACAATCAGAAAACACAGCAAACAAGACAACAGCTCAACAGCAAAGCAGTCTTCTAACAGCAAAACAATCCAACAGTCTGTAGTTTGATCTCCATGCCCAAGCTATCTTCAAGAGAAGACTTCATCTTCAAGCTTCAAATGATCCACCAAGAGAGATGATAATCAACATCAAGATGATTGCATGATGATGGGAAGCATGATGGAAACCAAGGGAATCCATCATGGCACTCAACCATACATCTAAGATAGGCATCCTCAAAAGTTCTACCTTTTGTGATATGCCACACATCCTTCCAAAGGAGGGATGAGGCTTCCACATAGGGACCTTTAATCATTGGATGATAATGGAATGAACACAAAGCAAACCATGTTTGTGAAAGAAGAAAACAACTTCTAAGGCTCTACAAAACACTAATCCTACAAGCTTAAAGTAAGCCACTCAAAGGGAACCAAAACGCCAAAACCAAACCTTAAAATTAAGCACACATAAGCTCTAATAAGTCTAAAGCACTATCCAAATGGAATGGGAAATTTGTTTCATGCTATGGGTCACCATTGAGGTCATTCTAAATGAAAGGTCATGCTAGAAGCATCATAAAACTAGTCCAATTATTAATTCTAAGAAAAATATGAAATCAAGTCCTAAAATTCTAGGGAATTTTCTAAGGGATCCTAAGAGGGTTAGGGACCTATGGTAGAAAACTCAGGGACTGAATCTAAAGGGAGAATCACTAAAGAAATTCTAAACCCTAATGTGTGCAAAGGGAGATCAAATGGGGAAACTCCTAAAAGTCTAGTGTAAAACAGAAATTAAATTCATCTAAAAATCACCCTAAAAATCACACAAGCTCCTTAACATGTCTATAACAAACCAGCAAAGAATCAAGTCCAACTTCTGTACCAAGAAGGAGAACAAAAAATAGCAAGAAACAAGCATAAAATTGCAAATTAAATGAAATCAATAAAATGGAAAAAATGCAAATAAATTGGAAATTGCACAAAAATCAAATCTAAGCATGCCAAAAAATCAGAAATTAAATGAGGAGCATCCACATATTTTTGTTGTATTTTTCTGATGATTATTCAAGTTAAAATGAATTAAACAAGGAAAAAAACAATTAAAGAAAATAGGAAAATTAATAAAAGAAAATAAATGCTGAGAAAATAACAGGGGCGTTGGATCTGTGACTAAGTCAGCTAATCTAATGATCCAGGGCGTGCCAGCACATTAATTAAATGGTGTGTTATGGGGAGTCAAAGGTCAAGCTCAGAGTGATTCTCGTGCGTACGATCTCATGACTAAGTCTTCATTTCACACAGATCCAATGGATGTGGTTCATCGTCTACATTTAAACTGGTTCAGGAGGGAAATACTCAGGGTGGTGGTCCGACGGCTGCGCCACCGTCTTCTCCGGTGAGGCATCACTTACAGGTCATCAAATCATGTCAAACTTTATATGGATCTTCTCCATTTTTCATGTTGAGTTCAAATCCAGGCTTAGTTTCCATTGATTCCTCATGAATCTTAAAACACGATCAAGAACAAAAAATGCATCAAGTTATAGATCATCACCAAACTCAAAACTAAGTCCACAGATCTCTTCCTCATTCTCCGTGGATCATCATGTACTATTCCAATCTTGTTAACTCTCAACAATCAGGTAGTTACGAGTCTCAACAGAAAATTGATCACATCCTAATTTGTCTATAAACTCCAAAATTATGATCTAAAATCCATCTACATTCTTCCCTAATCCTTAACCACAAATCAATTCTACCTAGATCAACCTAGAATTAGAGCAATCGTGAAAGTTACCAACCTGAGTTGTAGCTTGAAATTTGAGCAGTTACACTGTGATTCTTGCTTCAATCTTGGGCAGATCTGTTCCTTGATGAATGATGAATTTATTAGAAACCTTGATTTGCCTTGAATTGCTCTAGAAATGGAAACACGATTTTCAGTTGAAGCTTGAAAACTCTCACTACACTCTCTGGTTCTAGCTCAAAATAACCACCAAACTTTATCTGAATCTCTTTCTGAACTTAAATAGAATGGATTTGAGTGATTTGGAGGCCCATTGGAGGCCCAAACTGTGATATCCAAGTTTTCAATTTTCTTCCAAAATTCAACAATGGAATACACGGTTCTGGCTTAGTTCCTTCTCCTAGAAGCTTCACATGTATTGTTTATGGCCTGTTGAGAATGAATGGACAGGATTAAGTCCTTGTTATCATCTTATGGCCAAGATTGAATGTGTTACTTATCCATGAAGTAACAATGTGAAACACCATGAAATGAGCCTCAAACTGATTTTTCAATGATGCCATTGTTCTTAAAATGATGTTTCCACTCAAAATATGCTCTCATTTGGTCTTGTTTCAACACATATGATTAAATTTGAATCTTTCAACTTAAATGCCTTTTAATTTCCCCTTTGTCAAGCTTCCATGAACCAAGTCTTGCTCTAAGCCAAATCAATGCCTCATGGATACATGGTTGACCTTAAAATCCCATTTTGAGCAAGTTTTGTGTTGGAAAAAACTTCATTTGAGGTGTGCAAGATAGTGAAAATGACCTATAATGCAAAATGACCTATAATCTCACTTTCCCAAAATGCCCCTTACTTGTAAACCTCATAACTTGCGTTCTACAAATCAGATGAAAGACTTCTAGTACAATTTGGAAAGCTAAGACCAAGACCTACAACTTTCATGTTGGCCAAAAGTTGAGGAGAAACATCCTTCTAGGTCAAACGTTCCTTGGAAGTTGGTTGACTTTTGCAGACAAATTTCACATTCATCTGATGACCTGTAACTTGTCTGGATCATAACTTGAGTTCTATAAATCCAATGGAGGACTTCTAGTACTCAAATTAAAGCTAAGAACATTATCTAAAAGTTTCATGTTGGCCAAAAGTTGATATGAAACTTGAATCTTGATATAAGTGGTCTTGAAGTTAGGCACTAAATAGAGGATTTTACCCTGAGAACCCTAGTTTAGCAACTCCTCACACTTGGATTTCTTCTTGAATTGATCTTGGAATAGCATCTCAAATGCCTCAACATAATATTCCATTAAAACCATGACTTAGAAATAGGTTTTTATCCTCTTCAATTGCACAGTTGACTCAAGGTTGCTTAGATGAAAACCCTAATTGCAACACCCTCAACTGTGGCTCTTCACCCTTGGCATAATGACTTGACTGAGCTCCACCATGACCCTCAGGGTACTCCCTGGGCTCTATCCACATATCCTATCCATGATCAAGGCTTCACAACCCCCTGATAGTCTTCAATTGCCCCCCCTAGTTAGGAGATGAACCACATACTAGCATCCAAACTTCTCAAGAACACAACCCACTTTCTGATGACCTTGGTGACCTCTCAAGCTTGAATAAGACCTCTAGATAGGCTCCTCTTGATATAAACCACACTTGATCCCCTGCTAAATGAACAATGCTATGCTATGCAAATGCTAAATCAATGATATGCTAATGCAATGAAACAAAAGCCAAGTAAGAAAAAGGTTAGGCAAATTTTGGGGTGCAACACTCAGCAATTACTCTCCAAGATTGCCAAAATGTACTAAGTAGCTAAATAATCATGCCATGATCATCCACAATTCTAATCTTATGACATATGCACCAAGTACTAACTTGTATCACTTATATACTTGCACCATTCACTATCCCTCCTGCAAATATACATGTACCGAATTAGTAACTGTCTATATATTATGAGAAATAATATGAAAGGTTATTGTCATATAATCAAATGTGGCCCAGCTGGAAGGAGGAACAGTTGAGAAAGTCTGATTATTGTCATGGATGCAAAGCAAGTTGAAAAATTCAACACTTTTTCCTGGGGACTTGTCAAAATCAACGGATGATGACGGTCTCTTTAATGGAGGTGAACCCTTCTTTTGCTTGTCCAAAGAACCCCGAATCTATTTCCAAATGTAAAAAAAAGCAATGCAGGCAGAAAGAGAACAATAGAACTTAGCATATTGGAGGATTGTAGAGGTGATTAAGTTGCAAAACCAAAATGTGCCTGACAACCTCGCCACTGCATAAGATTAAACATAGTTATTAGCAGAAGATTTGGATTCATCAATCAAGAGCACTCAAGTAATTAATCATCATCATCAATGTATCAGTTTTTCTTCTCAGACAATGTCCAACAAATATGTTCAAGCAAGAAGGAAAAATTATCGAGAATTTCTAATTACAGCCAACACATCCAAGCATATCGAGGCAAATACGAAAACTATTTCAAAATCGGGCAAGCATGTTTCCGACAGATTCAAACCAAGAAAGGAAAGAATTTATTATCATGTCTCGTTTTAACATCTTATAAATAAAAGAAGATTTGAGATTAAGAAAGGAGGAGCAGCACACTAATTCACGAGATTCAAACCAAAAAGCAATTCACAGAAAACCCAAACACCAGAAATCCATCCAAAAACCCAAAAATCGAAATTAATAAGAAACTTATCTTTTTAAGCTTCGCCGGAAACCGCTCCACCGATAGCACTAACCATCGGCCACCCATCGAATCCATCGCGAGAAGCCTTCGTTTGCATCCCCGCCTTCAAAACACCGTCCGTCTCTAAAAAAACGATCCAAATACACGTCGCCACCATTATCGTTGCTATCTCGAACCTCCGTCGTCCATAGCTCGCAGTAATCCTCCCATTTGCGTCAAATTTATTGAAGCTTTTGATTTGTTTGTTTGTGTTTCAGGTTTGAAAGAAGGAAGAGGATCAGGGATTAAGAAGTTGAGGAAGTAAAATGAAGGAGAAGAGTTGGAGAAGAAAGAAAACAGCGGAGAAGAGGGGAAGAGAATAGATTTAGGGTTTTGATTTTCAGCTTTTTTAATTTTATATATCATGTAATCTGATGCACGTGCACACACGGTATCACGGTACACCCTCACCATCATAGCCTTCCACCGCTCACGTGACCCAATCCAACACACCAGGTCGCACTCTCCACGGTAGACCCTTTCACCCGCGCTACACCAAATCAGCCGCCCCCTTTAATCCCTAATCAATCCTTAATCTGCTCATAAATCCACATAATCATTCACTTAAACTAATTTAATTAACCTTTTTAAATCAATTTTTTTAATTTAATTAAAACAAACTAATAAACCTTTTTAATTTAAATTAACCTTTTAATTTAATTAACCTATTTTTTAATTTGATAATTTCATTTCATTTTATTAATAACTTATTTCCATCACTTAATAATCTTTTTTAAATAATAATAGTAATTTGTTCATATTCTTAAAAAACCATTTCATATTTAGAATAACATTTTACTTAATAAAAATTTAAAATAACAAAAACTACTTTTTATTCAATATAAAACCTTTAATAAATCAAATCTCATTTAAAATTATTTCTACCTAAAAAACTTAATTAATTTATAAAAACTTTAATTAATTTCACTAAGCTAATGTATCCTTAAAAACATCTCCTCTTTAATTCAACATTTTCCTTAAAAACTAATCCCTAAAATCAATCTCTCCTAAAATTAATCGTGCACGCTTGTGTCCCCGCTCCGATCCATTCACATACTCACTTTCACTCACTTGTGTGTTTTAGCGCTTTCATGCGTTTGTGTATGCTTTTACTTTATCCGCAATTTATTTTTACCGTCGCTTTATCTTACCGTATTTATTTTATCGCATTGCATAAGCGTCCAAAGGAAGAATCCACGCATAATGTAAAACTTGTGTGTATGCATTTCATTTGCATCATATTCCCCATTTGATCCTTGATCCCATTCAAGTTGATATCTTAAGTTAGATCCTACCCCATAAGGAGGACCTTTGCCTTTTATCTTTATAACATAGAAAAAACAATTCAATAACTCAACTCAAACTCTTCAAACAATTAGAGAATAAGATGTTAGTCATCTTGACAGTCGAGATAAATCTCCTGCCCCATAACAATATAATCGAGATGTAGGAACTCTTCCGCTTGAGGGAGATAGTGGCGTACTCGTCGATAATCTCGAGTGCTTGAGCCCTTCTCTTAAGACGATGCAAATACCATTTTTCTACAAGTTGTGGTGGTTAAATCAAGTAATCTCCCTCGAGATGACAACTCGTCTTTTCTCCTAGACTCAATCACTCAGCAAACCTTGTCCCTTTGGAACTTTGACCAACAGTCAAAGAGTTCCTTAAACCCTTTAGGGGGAACTACAAATACTCTGATTCCATTCCCGTCAGGATATGTAGGCACAAGATGTGACGTCTTTGCGAGTATACTTAGAAATAAACCACTAGGTCTTTCATCCTTTAAGCAAATAACCCTTAGCAATAAACAACATTAAAACAAGAGGTTCCTGTAGAGTACTACAGAAACTTAGGATGCTAGCACCTTCCCTAAGTTTAACTAACTCCTGAACCTAAACTCTCTAGCTTTTGCATTTGCATTGCATTGTGGGTAATTCGGTCTTTTTCCCTTCCTTTGGACAATTAAAAGACCAGTTGTAATGAATTAAAGATTCAAGCTAATCAATAGCTTGGTATCCAATTTTCACCGCGACACTAGCGAACCCCAAAAGTGCCACCTGAAGTGCCTGTGCCCTGTGAACTCTCCCCAGACAAGTTTTCAAAAGTTCGCTAGGCGAGTAATCCTTCGCCTAGCGAATCCTTCGCTGTGAACTTCACCTAGCGAGTTTATGGCCCTTTCCTTGCTGTTTTAAGTTTAGCGAGTGCTTCACTTCCTCCCTCGCCTAGCGAGTTTATGGCCCTTTCCTTGCTGTTTTGGACTCTTGGCCTTTGCTACATAGTTCGCCTAGCAAACTTTGTGAATTTTTAGAGGGAGCTTTGCTGGCCAGTTCGCCTAGCGAACTTGCTGATGTTTGCTTGCTGTCTTGGTTTCCTTGCCATCTTTCTTGTGTCTTAATTCTCACTATTTCATGCCAAATTCTTGTAGAATAACACATAAATTAAATGTACCAAGATACTTTCACACAAAGTTGCAAACCAACCAAAACAAGAGTGATTTTGGACACTTTCTTGACAAAAAAGGAGTGAAAGATGCCCATATTTGATAGCTCAAATAAGCACAATTGGGCATCTAACAACTCTCCCCAACTAGGATCTTACTTGCCCTCAAGAAAAGTATGCCTCTTGATGAACAAGAGAATTTGCTTAAGAAAAAGATTTCTTTGAAATTGGATCAAATGGCTCAAACACAAGAATTTTCGCCAGACACAAGTTCCCAATGGTTAGAATAAAACAACGCACAAGAACTAAAGTCTTAAAGCAATGCAAAACATATATCAATCAACAACAATGTTATCCTGAATGAATCACCCTATCTCTCCTCTTCGAATAAGGATTGAAGAAATTACGGGTTTGCAACCGCGTGGACAATTTCACTCTCAAACAAACAATGCCAAAATCAATTCAATTCATACAACATCTAACAATTATAAATGAAAATATGGAAGCAAGAAGATCACTAAGGTATTTTCCGGTTGTAACTTGGTTGGGTTTACAAACAAGGGGCATATCTAAGGTCATTGAAACGAAATTGCCGATGCAAAAGAGACATTCACTGTACAAGTTATTCACACATCCCAACTTCATTCCACTTGTTCTCATTTGAAACCTTCCCAACTCTTATTTCACAACTTATTTTTGTTTTTCACTATTTTTCTTCCAAGCAAAGCATTCTTTTTCTCTTTTTTTTACATTTATATTCACATAACAAATTTTCTTTTCTTTTCAATGCTTGCTCGGTTTTTTTAAGAGTTGTGGCAACCTACCGAATGTCATTTCCGTTCTCCCCAACTTATCTTTTACTCAAACCTTAAGTGAATGCTCTTAAATTTTTTAAGGCAAAAAGAACAATTAACATCAAATTCCGGGGTTCAAGAAAAAAGTTTTTGGAATCTCGCACAATTTAAAGTCGAGATTCATACTGTTTAGGCTCTAGGGATTTACGAATACTCTTTGCTCACGGGAAAGTTGCTTTTGGAACTGGTTGTGCTCGATAAAAAACAAGTGCCTTGATCATTTCTAATTGCTTCCACAAATTCACAATAATAAAAGACAAAGCATGAATCAAATGAATCAAAACAATTTATTAGAATCTAGCATTTAGTGCACAGTGGAGGTTTCCTCACAATTTGTGGTTCTAAGTCCTAGGTGAACCATTCATTCAACAATGTTGCAAAAAGAACAATATTTATTTATGACAAGATTAAAGTTCTTAATGCATTCTAAAATTTTAACCAAAGGTAACCATGTACCATAGCATTATTCGCTTGTTTATTTTTATCATTTCCATCCAAACTCGGATGCACCTTCATTGGATACTTCTTTTTAGAGAGCAACCAATCTAGAAGTTTCGACAGCTCAATAACCAGAAAATTATTAAAAATCACTTAAAAGAAACAAAATAATTTAAACATAAAAATTTAACATTACTTCAAACAAAATAAAATGTGCATGGGGGAAAAACACCCCAAAATAGTACACAACCCAAATATCTGAAATAACAAAACAAAATATCTGAAACATAAAGCAATAAAATCAAAAGATCAAAGACTTAGTCCTCTTCGGACTCGGTCTCTCCCACACTCTCGGAACCAGAAGCAGAACCATCATCATTATCCTCATCATCATCAGCATCTACCTCAGCGCCACCATCACCAGAACCAGAAGCATCTACCCCCTCTCCGAAAACAGGCCTAACCTCAGGCCAGCTTGCGTGTTGCAGGAACTGCTCACGTGTCATCATAGTACGCTCCACATAAGGGTCACGGCATTGCAGCTGGAGTACCTGCATAGGATCATGAATATCGATCATGGCACGCTGAGTCGCCGCCATCCAATCCCAATTGTAGTTACACACAGCTTGATGAAATGGATCAAAACCCTGCGCAAAAGCAACACCAGGACCATCAGTAGGCCCGGTATCTGTGTAACAGCCCAAATTTCATTAATTAATTATTAATGTTAATTAATTTAATTAATTGACTTATTTTAATTATTCGATTTATTTGGTAGAGAATTTGTGAGAAGAGAAATGGGAAGGAAAGAAAACAAGGAAGTATATAAGGGAAGTGGAAGAGAAAAGAAAAGATAGTAAGATAAAGGAAATAGAAGAGAAAGAATAGAAAAAGAAGAGAAAAGAGAAGAGAAGAGGGAAACTTGGAGAAATCATCAAGAATCAACTTCAAACTTCAATCCAATCATGGTAAGGGTGAGAAACATTATTATCTAGTCAATGTATATGGTTATGTATGTGTGGGTTGGGTTTTGTTATGAGTTTCCACCATTTTTCAAGCTAGGGCAAAATGGATTTAATCGGTAGAATCGTAGTTTAACCGGTTAGAAACTGAAAATAATGTCGTAGAATAGTCGGGTGACGTGGGATTATGATTACTGGAACTGGTTCGGTGAGAATCGGTCGATTCTTGGAGGGTAGAAGTTTTGGGACAGATTGGGGTTTTCTGGTTTCGCAGGTTCGCTGGCTCACGCCAGGCGAGTGGAGGCGAAGCTTCGTCGGGCGAAGCCCGGCGAATAGCTGGCGAATAATTCCATAAAAACTCCCAGTGGTCTTCGCTGGTAGGTTCGCCAGGCGAAGGTGGATGGCGAAAGTTCGGCAGGCGAGTACTTTAGCGAAGGGTAGCGAAGCAAGTCAGTAGCTACTGACTTTGTTCGCCAGGCGAAGGTCCAGCGAGCATTCGCCAATGGCTTCGCCAGGCGAAGGGTGGCGAGCAGGACAACATAGTTTTTCTTTTCTGTTTTATCCATCAATGAGTGATTGCTTAGTTCAATTATGTTAACCCTATGTGATATGAATAAGCTTGTGTACTATTGTGGTGAGCTGTGGGTAGCCTTTGGGCGTGAATCCTAGATTGTGATGTGTGTATTGTCTAATAAGTATGTGAATGCATATTGTTGTATGCTAATGTATGTAATACATGGGAACATATCGTAGATATGTGTGCATTGTTTTGATGAATGTGATGATGGTATTGAATGTGAATGCCTTGAATTGTTATGAATATGTTTTGTGTGCAATCATGTTGTAATTCTTGAAGGGATGAATTATTTTAATGCATGGGATTAAGATGCGGGAACGGTCTTAAGTGCATTTTTGTTGGTTGATTGCATATGCATCATTTAGTCAAGAGGTAATGTTTGCTAGTTTCGTGGAGACTAGTTGCTTGTCCCAAACCTAGAAGGGTGGGTTTGAAAGCCTATGGGACGGGCTTTGTTGTTATCGGTCTAGAAGGATGGACCCGGTCTAAGTGTAAAAACCGAAAAATGATAACAAGTGTTGGTACCACATAGCATTGAGTTGCATTGAGTTGTGATTGAGTCACATATCATAAATGTCATTGATATATGAAATATGCTTGTGAGTGAATGTATATTGAATAATTGTGAATTGTGCATGATGAAATATGCTAGATGAATATCCATATTTGTTTATATGTATGATGAGATGTATATGACTGTGAAAATGAATTATGGTGAGAAATACGGATTATATGTAATTGTTACTTGTATATATATATATATATATATATATATATATATATATATATATATATATATATATATATATATATATATATATATATATATATATATATATATATATATATATATATATATATATATATATATATATATATATATATATATATATATATATATATATATATATATATATATATATATATATATATATATATATATATATATATAATCTTATGCATTGATTATTATGGTAATATTTCTCACCCTTCTGCTGTTTTATAATGCTCTATGAGGCATTGCAGATTAGGTTGCTGGAGGTTTCTTTTGTGAAGTATAGCTTCATTCTTTTGAGTCGGACTGCTCTGATAATGTAACACCGGGTAGTTAGGCTTGTATATCATTCTTTTGTGATACATTTGTGATGTATCAGTTGATGATGGTTTTTAACATGAATGATATTGATGAACCAACTGGATAACATGTATTTATGTGATCAAATGTTTTGAGGTAATTCAAATGTTTTATCTTCCGCTTTAATTCTAAATATCGAGATGTGGATTTAAGGACTAAGTTCCTCTACTTTGAAAACTATCCCACTGTTGCATATTTTTATAGAGCAGATGTTGAGTGTTTTATTGGTAATAATGTGACATACTTCTTTTATACCGTATTTTAAATTATACTCTGATAAAATTTATATGTGCCTATATATATATATATATATATATATATATATATATATATATATATATATATATATATATATATATATATATATATATATATATATATATATATATATATATATATATATATATATATATATATATATATATATATATATATATATATATATATATATATATATATATATATATATATATATATATATATATATATATATATATATATATATATATATATATATATATATATTATTGTTTATTTGGAGGTATAGAAGGGGGTGTTACATCAAGTGGTATCAGAGCAGGTCGGCCCGTCCAGCCAAGTTGTTAGTGTGTTGTTCTCCATGTATATTGATATGTGTGTGTGTTACACTATCGATATTGGTGTTCTTACGTGGTTCTGTTGTTGGAATTCGGTAAGATGGTTACAGGTAGGAATGACGAAGCAATTGCGGAGGCTTTGACGAGATTGGCTGGGGCAATTGGACAGAATCCTCAGGCCAGCGTGAATGTGAGGAATAATGCTGATGATGAATTCCGTGCTTTGGGAAAGTTCCAAAGGAATAATCCACCAACGTTCAAGGGAACCCATGAGCCTGACAAAGCACAAATCTGGTTGAAAGCTATTGAGAAGATTTTTCGGGTTATGAATTGTTCGGATGCACAGAAGGTGCATTTCGGAACTCATATGCTCGAAGAGGAAGCCGGAGACTGGTGGGGTAATACTCACCAAAGATTTGAAGAGGATGAGATTGTGATTACTTGGAATCTTTTTAGAGAGACATTTCTGGAGAAGTATTTTCCAGAAGATGTGCGCGGAAAGAAAGAGATTGAATTCCTTGAACTGAAGCAAGGTAATTTGACGGTAGCTGAGTATGCGGCAAGATTTGAAGAGTTGATCAAGTTTTGTCCTCACTAAAACACTGTTAATGCTGAGAGATCTAAGTGTCTCAAATTTGTGAATGGTTTGAGGCCTGAGATCAAGCAAGCTATTGGTTATCAGGAAATCCGGCGATTTTCTAAGTTGGTGAACATGAGTAGGATTTATGATGAGGACAGTAGGGTTCTATCTAGCCACTACAAGAACCTAAGTGATAAGAAAGGAAAGGGCCAATTCTGAGGAAAACCTTATGTGACTCCTGTTGAAAAGGGGAAACAAAGGGTTGGTTTCAGTAAGAAACCAAGTGGGGGAGTTTCTACTCCGGTGAGGTGTTATAGGTGTGGTGAAGAGGGACACCGTGCTCCGGAATGCAAAAGTGTTGAGAAAACGTGTTTCAAGTGTGGCAAGCTAGGCCACAAGGCTCTTGAGTGCAGAAGCGGTACGGGTGTGACTTGCTACAATTGTGGTGAGCAATGGCACATTAGTATAAAATATGATAAGCCGAAGAAGAATCAAGGGAGCGGAAAAGTGTTCGCTCTATCTGGATCTGAGACTGCTAGTGACGATCGCTTGATCAGAGCTACGTGTTTTATTAATGGTATACCTTTGATCGCTATAATTGATACTGGAGCTACGCATTCTTTTATTTCTCTGGAGTGTGTTAGAAGGTTGAATATTGAAATGTCTGTTATTGGCAGTGGCATGGTTATTGATACTCCTGCTATGGGTTCGGTAACTACACCGTATGTGTGTTTGAATTGTCCTTTGAGTATTTTCGGTAGAGACTTTGGGATTGATTTAGTGTGTCTTCACTTAGATCAACTTGATGTCATTCTTGGAATGAATTGGTTAAAATTCAATCGTGTTTATATTAACTGTTTTGATAAAACAGTTATATTTCCTGAACCGGGTGATGAAGGGGACTTGTTTATGACTGCTAAACAAGTGAAAGAATCAGTGCGAGATGGTGCAAAGGTATTTATGTTGATGGCAACTTTGAGTATTGGTGAGAGTGAGGCGATTGATGCTTTACCAGTTGTCCGAGAGTTTCCAGAAGTTTTTCCTGATGAGATAAGGGATTTACCGCCGGAACGAGAATTGGAGTTTTCGATTGACATGATTCCTGGAACCATCCCGATATCGATGGCTCCATATCGTATGTCTACATCGGAATTGAAAGAGTTGAAGAGTCAACTTGAAGATTTGCTTGAGAAGAGGTTTATTCGTTCGAGTGTATCGCCGTGGGGTGCACCGGTGTTGTTGGTTTAGAAGAAAGAAGGTTCTATGAGACTCTGTGTGGATTACAGACAGTTGAACAAGGTGACTATCAAGAACAAGTATCCACTTCCGAGGATTGATGATCTGATGGATCAGTTGGTTGGTGCAAGTGTGTTCAGTAAAATAGATTTGAGGTCTGGGTATCATCAGATTCGTGTGAAAGCTGAGGATATTCAGAAGACTGGTTTTAGAACGAGGTATGGACACTATGAGTATTCTGTAATGCCATTTGGTGTGACTAATGCACCAGGTGTATTTATGGAGTACATGAATAGGATTTTCCATCCTTATTTAGACAAGTTCGTTGTGGTGTTTATTGATGACATTTTGGTCTACTTGAAGAGTGAAGAGGAGCACGTCGAGCATTTGAAGATTGTGTTATCTGTGTTGAGAGAGAAGCAATTGTATGCGAAACTTTCTAAGTGTGAATTTTGGTTGAAAGAAGTGAGTTTCCTTGGTCATGTGATTTCAAGTGAAGGTATTGCGGTTGATCCATTGAAGGTTGAAGCGGTATCACAATGGGGTACTCCGAAATCAGTTTTTGAGATTAGAAGTTTTCTTGGTTTAGCGGGTTATTATCGTAAGTTTATTGAAGGATTTGCTAAGTTATCGTTACCGTTGACGCAATTGACTAGGAAGGGTCAAGCTTTTGTTTGGGATGCCAAGTGTGAAGAGAGTTTTCAGGAAGTTAAGAGAAGATTGACGACAACCCCTATTCTGATTTTGCCAAATCCGGAAGAGCCGTTTGTTGTGTATTGTGATGCTTCTTTGATGGGCTTGGGAGGTGTGTTAATGCAGAATAATCAAGTTGTAGCCTATGCTTCGAGGCAACTCAAAGTGCAATAGAAGAATTATCCGACGCATGACTTAGAGTTGGCTGCCGTTGTGTTTGTGCTTAAACTTTGGAGGCATTATTTGTTTGGTGCGAGGTTTGATGTGTTTAGTGATCACAAGAGTTTGAAGTATCTCTTTGATAAAAAGGAATTGAATGCTAGGCAAAGAAGGTGGTTAGAGCTTTTGAAGGATTATGATTTTGGGTTGAATTACCACCCAGGTAAAGCGAATGTGGCAGCGGGTGCGTTGAGTCGGAAATCGTTGCACATATCGATGATGATGATGAAAGAGTTGGAATTGATTGAGCAATTTCGTGATTTAAGTTTGGTGTGTAAGAGGACTTCTTATGGGATTAAGCTTGGAATGTTGAAGCTTACGAGTGGTATTCTGGACAAAATTAGAGAAGGACAGAAATCCGATTTGGGTTTAGTTGACCGGTTGACTTTGATCAACCAAGGCCAAGGTGGTGATTTTCGGATTGACGAGAATGGTATTATGAGGTGTCGGGATATAGTTTGTGTACCGGATCTTGATGGACTGAAAAAGAGTATTCTTGAGGAAGGACATCGTAGCGGATTGAGTATTCATCTGAGTGCTACTAAGATGTATCAAGATTTAAGGAAAATATTTTGGTGGCCTCGTATGAAGAAGGATATTGCCGAATTTGTGCATTATTGTCTGACTTGCCAGAAGTCGAAGATTGAGCATCAGAAACCGTCGGGTTTGATGCAACCGTTATTTATTCCTGAGTGGAAATGGGATAGCATTTCTATGGATTTTGTGTCTGGATTACTGAGGACGCCGGGTAACTTTGAAGCTATTTGGGTTATCGTGGATAGATTGACTAAATCTGCTCACTTTATTCCTATGCGAATGGATTATCCGTTAGAGAAAATGGCAAAGAAATACATCGAGAGGATTGTCAGCTTGCATGGTATTCCGTCTAGTATTGTGTCGGATCGGGATCCGAGGTTCACTTAGAGATTTTGGGAGAGCTTGCAAAGTGCTTTGGGTACGAAGTTGCGTTTGAGTTTAGCTTATCATCCTCAGACAGATGGTCAGACCGAGAGGACTATTCAATCACTTGAGGACCTTTTGAGAGCTTGTGTATTGGAGAAAGGAGGAGCTTGGGATAGCTACTTGCCGTTGCGGTGAGAATCGTGATCCCAAGCTATTGATTAACTTGAATCTGAATTCTTAAATTCACAACCGGACTTTAATTTATCCAAAGGAAAGTTCTAAAGAAATAAAAATCCTTTTCGCGATGTAACAACAACGCTAAAAGATTCGGGGATCGGGGGTTAGTTATGCATAGGGTAGGTATTTCACATCCTATACATCCGTAGTACTCTACATGAACCTTTTGTTTGATTGCATGCTAAGTTTGTAAATGTTTGCTAAGGTTTGGGATTGGGTAAAAGGTAAAGGTTAAAACCTAAAGATAGTTTCTAAGTTTGCTCGCAAAGACGTCGCGTCCTCTGCCTACGTATCCTAACTAGGATAGAATCAAAGCAATCGTAGTTCACCTCACAAGGGATAAAGATCACTTGATTATGATCAAGGTTCAAGGGGAACAAACATGACAATGTTTGTGTGGAGTTTGACAAAACTCCCTAATCTAAGTTGTAATATTCAAAAGGGAAAGTAATAAATCATGACGATGATTCTTACACAGAGTTGACGAACTCCTTCCTAGGGTTCTAGTTGAAGAACACTCCTAGTACAGGTGGGTCTCTTAGACTCAAAGAAAAGTCTAATGGTTTCTAAGCTAGGTGTAAAGTGACTTAACAAAGTCAAGGGAGGGTGAGGTGAATTATTCTTGACATGAGAGCCAAGTGAGCAGACCTTCCTTTGGAGGGAAACTGGGGAAGCAATTGGGTGAGAGCTGACAAGCCTCATAACTTAGGGGAAAAAATAAGAGGGAAAGGTAATAACATAACAAAACATTCTTCATGGTAACAACCAATTAAACAAATATATGCAATAATAAGGATGAAAGCACATTGATAATAATTAACACAGATGAAAAATGACGAGAACTGTAATGACAGATCACATTCAAATACAGTCAACAGGTGGGATGAGATGAACATAGTTATAACTCAAAATAAAAATCCTAGCATGTTAACTAACATGTATGGACATGAATACAAACAAATTTCACAAACAAATCCAAGTGGAACCACATAAAAATTCATCTGCAAATGCGTAAACGGACGCGAAACGCACTTAAATCGTACACAGTCAAAAGGGGTGATAAAATAGGAAAACATGAAAATAAAATACATGAGGAACATGAGGAACATGATGGTGGTGTTAATTTTCTGAAATTCCTTTGCATTTGAAAAACTCGATAGCAGCTGCATGTTGATGTCATGTGATGCATTTTGATGTGTGCAACTTGTTTCAATCCATTTTAATTCACACCAAACATACACCCAGTCCACATGAGGGATGATGAATGATTCTAACACTTCAAATATGTTCAATGCCAATATTTTGTGAAAGTAGTATGTCAAATGCAAGGTTTTTTGTGAAAATGCATATTGAAGTGAGAAACATGAGACAATCAGTTTTGAATCCAAATGATGATGCTCACAGCTCCTAAATGCTTGATATGAGGTGTCAGAAAAGTGGTTTTGAGGAGAAACATTTTTATGCAAAAAGTGGCATATTAGGTTAATGGTGTGTTTTAAAAAGTGCATTTTGAACTATAATGCTTACTTCAAACCATTCTCAATCCAAAACAAAGCTGCTAACAACTCACATACATGATAACGGATAGTTGTAACACTCAAAATAGGTTTAATGCAAATAGATTCTGAAAATGGTGTGTCAAGTGCAAAGTTTTCACAAATGTGCATTTTGAAAATGAGAAACTCATGACAGTTCTTCTAGAGCCAAGTGATGATGCTAACAGTTTTCAAATGATGAGTATGAAATGTTCCAGTAATAATTTTAAGAAACAGACTTGTGCAAAAAAAAGGGCCTATGAGTTTGAGTGATGAATTTGATGAAATGCCTTTTTGAATCCAAAAACATGAACTAATTGCTATTTATGAATGAAAGCTTGAACATGATGTATCTAGTAAATTCCAATATTTGATTTGGATAAGGAAACCACAAAATGAAATATGGCATGAGAATTGCAATTTCATATTGAAAACTGTAACCTTGCCATCACTAGCCTACAACAGATGGTTTTCTGAAAAGGGACTGAGGGTTTGGGCCTGTTTGAGATGTGGAATAGAACATGTATCCACAAGAGAAGTTTGTCTGAAATCAAAGGACCAAGCTGGTGTATGTGAGTTGCAAGTCAGCAACTCCTAATGTGTAACTCAGGCTGCTGATACATACACACTCACCAGACTTCATGATGGCAGTACTTGTAGATCCCTACACCCAATGTTCAACCACACCAACCAACCTAACTAAGTGAATGAGCAAAATAGTGTTGACAAAGCCAAACATCCCCGAACTCCTTTTGTATCAAAGTCCAAATCTACAAACATCTCAAAAAACTCTAAACAAAATTCATATAAGCACACAGGATGGCAACAAGTCTCTTGGTTTTATCTAGCCCCTAAAAGATAAACATGATATGACCATAGGATCAATATCAAAACTATGGTGAGGCTGAGTTATCTAAACCATGCCTAAGGGCAGATGAATTTGAAACAGAATATCAAGACTTGGTGGAAATTAAAACAACTTAAGGTAATAGTCATAATGCATAACCAAATGGATCCCAAGTTGTTGAATTCAAATTTGTGAAAGTTTAAACAGGTTTCAAATGTGCTATACATTGAATTCCAACAGAGATACCTGTTTAAGAAAAGTTGAAAAGAAAACTGGTTTTGCAAACTGGGTCCTGGTAGTGTTTTTGTGACAGAAGTACATCACCTAGTAGTTATGCTTTGAACAACACCAACAATCAATGACTGAGTACACTAAAACAAACACACACCACCAAATGCACATAGAATCCTAAAAAAAAATCAAGCTGGTTCAAACAGGATCTATCAGTCTTATCCTCTTGGAGTGTCCTAGCAGTCTCAATATTTCAGACTAGCACAAAAACCTGCATATCATGTTGAGGTCTTACTTGTGAATCAAGACCTATAACTAAACCTAACATGAGCATCACAGCTGAATCTAAACAGAAACAACGCCATACCTTAATGAGAGTGATGAATGCCAACTCAAGTGCTTCATATGACATTTACAACATAAGTGATTATATTCACAAACTCACAAACTCTAACAGCCAGTTTTTAAAGAATGACTATGATAGTCTCCAAACCACACACATAGTAAAAAAATAACATGGTCTTGCAAATAGTATTTAACAAACTCAACATACCATAATCAAAAGTTTAGCAAGAACCAACTCAACACTTATGCTAATATTCATACCAATCTGTCATTCATTAAAAATCACATATCATGAAAATCAACAAATGTTCATAGCTCCAAAATTCACAAAATGCCCAAAATGCAAGAAACATGAAAGAGTGGTGCAAGAGCCAATGTGTACAAGTTACATACCTCTTGTAGACCTTGTTGAACAAACTAGAATAGCCAAGAAAACTAGAGAACCTTAATCCACTTCCTTGCCTTGAATCCTTTCTTCACTTTTAAGCAAAATGCACACTTTGAGACAGTTGAAGAAATATGTTTTTCCAATGGTTTCCAATACTTTAGACAGCTGAGAAATGATGTAGGTGAGGTGTATGAATGATTAAAACGTCAAGGAAGTGCTTAGAACAAGACTTGGTGAAATTTGTAGCTTTTGGTCAAAGTAACTTGGTGAACAAGTTGACTTTTTGATTTGTGAAGTTTTTGGATAGTTTAATGGTTTAGACACCTTCTATACCATATTTGGAGAGTGTGTGGATGGTTGTTGGGGTGTTGGAATGTAGGGAAATGGTTTTGGCAGCCCTTGCACCAAGACAGATTTTTGGTGATTTTGGTGACTTTTCTTCACTTACAAGCAAGAAGGGAAAGAAAGAGAACTATATGATTATGATGCTTGGGATAGTTCTGGTGAGAAAAATAGAGTGTGTAGAAACCTCTATTTATAGGCCATGAGGAGCTTGGGGCAGATTTGGTTTTTCACCACTTTTGGAGGGAGATTTGAGATTTTCAAGTGAATCTTGTTAAATCTTTGTAGCAGCTCCAACACATCAGCTCCATGGACCAATGCTGAGCCAATAACAGCTGAGATGGGAAGGATGGGATGGCTATGGAGATAGGGGACTGCAGCTGCCCAACTTTGGAGAAAAAGTTTCTCTTTCATGGTTTTAATGATTATTTTAATATCCACTTGTTACCAACTTGCCATGCTCATCAAACTAACTCCTTTTCTGGATTTCTCCTCATCCACACCTCACATTATCAGTTTGAATTACAATCCAAGGGTTGAGGATAGTCCAAGTTATGGAAAACTGATTTTGAGAAGTTTAGCTAAAGTAAATTCAAGTGTGACAGGCCCAACTTCCATGTACCATAACTCTTAGCTCACAAATACTCTTGAGGAGTTCTTGTACTTTTTAGAAAGCCCTCATGTAGCTCTAAAAATTTCATGTTTTGGGAATTTCCAAATTCTTGATGGAACTAGGTTGAAAAACCCTTCAAAGTTCTGAAAAAGTGGTTTGTATGGCCAGAATTTGTGAAATTTCACTAAGTCCTTTACCTTTGAAAAATGATTTTTGCTATAACTTCAATTCCATGCATTTTTTGAATAAGGACCACTGTGGGACTTTTGTAGGGTTTGTCAAGACCTTTCAAACAAGCTTAGAACCACTTCAATTGGATGTGTGGTTGAGGAGTTATGGTTTTGCCCCTTTCGAAACCCTAATTCCCGATTTTTGCAATTACTTCCTAACCCTTGATCCAATGGTCATGACATTTTATGGGGAGGTGTAATATGATATAAGGAACATTTTTCATTCACACCTTGAAGTCAAATTCCTTATTGTTGGAGAGTTGACTTTTTGGTCAACTTTTCGATCGATCGGTGTCTATCGAGTTGCCCGTTGGTGATCCGGACATCCTGAGGACTTGAAACTCTTGGGATGGACTTTACTAAGCCATACGAGCTTAATGGACCTTGATCCCATCATTGATATACTCTTTGAATCAAAAGTCAAATTACAGTTGACTTTTTCTAGTTAAAAACCCTAATCGGGTGTCTCAAATTGCACTGTTCTCGAACCCCGGGTGATCACCTCAAATTGCACTCATTCTTGGTCCAATGTATCATCCTTGATCTTGTTTGAAGTTGGATCAATCCAAAACATTGATTGATCAAACCCTCGAAGTTTCGGTTTTGACGGTATGGAACCCTGATTCATCTGCATCCTGACAAAGATAAACTTGAAATGGGTTAAGGTTAGTTAATCAAATGAATATGATCCTAAAATGATGATGAAGATCTAAGGGGTCAAAATTTGGGGTGCAATAGTTGCCCCTATTTAAATATCTTCACTAGATGGCAATGAGAGATCACAATCCTCATAGAATCTTAGTGAAAGGTATTTAAATATAGCAAACCAGAAATTTTGTCCCTTAGATCCGATGATATGCAAAAGGACAAATGTTGAAATGCAAATGAGTATAAATGATGCTTTATGATGCCTGAATGCAAGACAAATGCAGACACACGAGCAAATAAAAAAGAACAACAATACGACGAGTAACCACTCACAAGGGACCCGACACATTGAGGAAAGATTCAAGGCAAAGTGAGCAAGATAGTTCAAACATGACTAACGATGCTGTTCAAGGGAATCTTTCACACAAGGGACACGGATTCCACCAGGGATGACACATCTTCACTGGGGAAAAGGAGACACACCGCCGGGGAAGAAGACAATTCTTCACTGGGGATACGAAAGAAAAGAAGCGCAAACTTCACTAGGGAAGAAACCCACTAGGGAAAACTTTGTTGGGGAATAATTCCACTGGGGAAGCACATCTTCACCAGGGAAAAGATGGAACGGAGACACGAATCTCAACGGGAATAATCAGGTGAGAAGTTTCCTATAATGAAGAGTTCAAACGGGATCTTCAGGAAAAGGTTAGAAACAAGACCGGACGCGTTGGGGAAGCTAGTACCCAGTAGTTCTCCGAGACGCGACTAGGAAAGCAAAAGTTTCAACGGGAAAACTGGTGACGACCAGAACAACAAACAGTCTCAACCAGTGCTAGTTTCCGCTAGACTTACTGGGGATATGGTGACGATCAAAACAATAACGGTTTCCAAGAAGTGTTAAATATCACTAGACTTCCTGGGGATATGGTGACGACCAAATCGAAGTTCCAATTACAATTGGGGAATTCCAACCAATGTTGTTAAAACAACAGGACTCTGGCTGGGGAAGTTGGTAACAATCAACTTTCGGTACTAATAACGATTAGTTTTCAAGCAATGCCAGTAACCACTGGTCTTAGAGGAGACCGGTGATGACCAAATCAGGATATACCAATAACAATTGGTTCTGGACAATGCTAATACCCACTAGACTTAACTGGGAATTTTGGTGACGACCGAGTCCAGGAAGACCAATGACCATTGGTTCCTTTTTCAAAAAGCTTGGTAATGACCAGAGGATAACAATCTGCTTTAAGCGATGCCAACAACTATTGGACTCAGGTCAATTGGTGACGACCGAACTAGGTATACCAATAACAATTGGTTCTGGATAGTGCTAGTAACCACTAGATTTTCCAAACAAGGCTAGTGACCACTAGACTTATAGAGATTGGTACTAAACGAATCAAAGGGTACCAATAACAATTGGGTCTGAGGGTAAGACTAGTAACGACTAGGTTTTCCAAACAAGGCTAGTGACCACTAGACTTATAGAGATTGGTAATAACTGAATCAAGGGGTACCAATAACAATTGGATTTGAAGGTGATGCCAATAATCATTGGACTTTTAGGGAATTTTGGTGACGACCAACTCCAATGTCAACGATCATTAGTTTTTTAGAGGGCAATACTAGCAACCACTAGATTTTTAGCCAAATTGGTGAAAACTGAATCAAAGGGACTCCAATAACAATTGGTTTGCTTTATAACAGAATCCATATCAACTGGGTTTGAAAAATAGTTAGTGACGACCAAATCACGGTACCGAACGTAATTAGTTCTGAACATGTGCTAGTGACCACTAGTCTTTCAAAGTTTGTTGGTGACGACCAAATTGAAGATGAAAATTGGTAACAACCCTCTGTTGGTGTAAATTGGATATTGTTAATCACCACTAACTTCTCCACGAAAATAAGGAACCCCAGGATGTCGACTTTGAAGCGAACTTTGTAATAACAGGTCAAAGATAAAGGTAATGACCGAAGGATCTCAATGGCAGGAATGCAAACAAATGCGTATGTTGGCATGATGTTGTATGCAAGACGCAGACCGGCCCGTAGGAACAAAGGAAAACAAAATAAAGAGAGAACTCGTCACGCTGAGTTTCAAAATGCCTTAAGTCAGGCGACACTTCCTTCTTTGGTGTAAATAACTATCTCTTCTCAATACTATCTTCGTAATTCTGCAGAGGAAAAGTCTTAGCTTAAGAGATAGAATCGCTGTCAGATACCTCTAGCTTGGTCAAAGGTAACAGCAACTTCCACAACTTCGAGAAATGTGTAATATCATCATATTACCTCTAGAATTCTTCAAACATTTTGTCAAATCATGTTTTCCTTTTTTTCAAAACAAAACTTTAAGCTTTTCAAAACACTTTGCTTTCATGAAAAAATTTTATTAACAAATAAGTGAAATTGCATAACAAAAATAGCGGATCATAACAATGATTTGGCCAAAATCTGATTTTATTGATAGACAAGAGCTTTACAAAAGGCAAAGCCTTGGGAACTTTATAAGTTTGAAAAAAATGGCAACAGAAAAGGTTACAAAATCCCATAATAATCTGGTCCTTCCGACTGCCAGTTCACTTGCTTTGCTGCTTCTGACGAGAACAACAGACGTTGACCTTTCTTTTAATATTATTCTGCACAGGACTCTGCCCCAACATTTGCCAGCTTTCAAACATTGGGCTTTCATCTTGTCGAGGAACTGAAATCCTCTTTCTATGTATTTCGTTTCAGGCGTAGTATTTTCTTACTGCGTCTAAGTTGATGGGATACTTGAGTGGTTCTCCATCCATAGTTTCGAGAATCAGAGATCCTCCGGAGAAAACAGTCTTCACAACGAAAGGGCCGTCATAGTTGGGCATCCACTTGCCACACATGTCTTTTTGCGTTGGTAGGATTTTTCTAAGCACAAGCTCTCCTTCTCTATACTCTTTGGGATGAACCTTCTTGTTGAACGCTCGGGCCATTCTCTGTTGATAGATTTGACTGTGGCACATGGCCGTCATTCTTTTCTCGTCAATGAGATTCAACGAATCGAATCTTTCTTTTATCCACTCGTCTTCATCCAGCTTTGCTTCCGTCAAGATCTTCAAGGAAGGTATTTTGACTTCAATGGGTAGCACAACGTCCATTCCGTACACTAAGGAAAAGGGAGTTGTCCATGTCGAAGTGCGCACTGATGTTCGGTACCCGTGCAAAGCAAATGGTAACATCTCATGCCAATCTTTGTAAGTTACGACCATTTTTTGTATTATCTTTTTGATGTTTTTGTTTGCAGCTTCAACTGCACCATTCATCCTAGGTCTGTAAGGGGACGAGTTGTGATGTTTGATCTTAAAATCGTCACAAAGTTCCTTCATTGTTTTGTTGTTTATATTCAACCCGTTTTTAGTGATGATCTGGTTAGGGATACCATATCGGCAGACGATCTCCTTTTTAATGAAGCGTGCAACCACTTGCTTCGTCACGTTTGCATATGATGCTGCTTCCACCCATTTGGTGAAATAATCGATTGCGACAAGGATGAAGCGATGGCCGTTAGAAGCTTTTGGCTCTATTGCTCCAATCATATCTATGCCCCACATTGCAAAAGGCCAAGGTGATGTCATCACATTGAGAGGATGCGGAGGGACATGCACTTTATCGGCATAAATTTGACATTTATGACACTTTCGAGCGAAGAGTATGTAGTTCGTCTCCAAAGTTAACCAGAAGTAACCTGCTCTTAAGATTTTCTTAGCCATGGCGTGGCCATTCGCATGGGTGCCGAAGGTTCCTTCATGTACTTCGGTCATTATGAAATTCGCCTCGTTTTCATCGACGCATCGGAGTAAGACCATGTCATGATTTCTCTTGTACAAGACGCCATTACTGATGAAGAATTTAGATGACAACCTTTGTATTACTCTTTTGTCAATTATGGACGCGTTAGCGGGATACTCTTGATTTTGGAGGAAATTCTTGATGTCATGAAACCATGGCTTCTCATCAGATCCTTCGTCTATTGCCATGGCGTATGCGGGTACTGTCCTTCTTTCGATGCGGATCAAAGGTGCCTCGTTGACAAACTGGACTTTCCACATTGATGCCATCATGGCTAACGCATCGACAATGTGATTTTCCGCCCTTGGTACGTGCTTAAAGGTAATTTCATCAAAATATTCAGCCATCTCTAAGATGTGGGTCTTATAAGGGACCAATTTTTCATCCCTGGTTTCCCATTCTCCTTTGAGTTGGTATATCACCAAAGCAGAATCAACAATTACTTCCAAGATTTTGATACGGAGATCAATGGAAGCTTCCAATCCTAGGATGCAGGCTTCATACTCTGCTATGTTGTTTATACATGAGAAACAAACTCGGGCTGTGACCGCAGTGTACCCTCCAGTTGGATTTTTCATAACAGCTCTGATGCCATGTCCATTTTTGTTTGATGCTCCATCGAACATCATCTCCCAGCGGGATCCCGACTCGGGACCTTCTTCCGGACCAGGCTCTGGTTTCGTGCGCTGAATATACATCACGTCTTCATCAGGAAAATCAAATTTGAGTGGTTGATAATCCTCCATAGGGTGCTCTGCGAGGTGTTCTGACAAGACACTTTCTCTGATAGATTTTTGAGCAACATATTGGATATCATACTCTGATAAGAGCATATGCCATCGGGATAATCTTCCTGTTTGAGTTGGCTTTTCAAAGATGTACTTGATGGGGTCCATCTTAGAAATCAACATCGTAGTGTGACAAATCATGTATTGCCTCAGACGCTTGGCAGCCCATGCTAATGCACAACAAGCTTTTTCCAGGGGAGAGTAACGACTCTCGTAATCAGTGAACTTCTTGCTTAGATAATAGATTGCGTGTTCTTTCTTCCCTGACTCATCAGTCTGGCCCAAGACACAGGCCATTGAATCTTCTAACACTGTCATATACATGAACAAAGGCCTTCCAGGTACCGGCGGAATCAGCACTGGAGGTTCTTGCAAATACTGCTTGATTTTCTCGAATGCGGTCTGACAGTTTTCATTCCATACCACTGTTTGATCCTTTCGTAACAACTTGAAGATCAGTGTGTAGGTAGGGGTCAAATTGGAGATGAACCTGGAGATGTAATTCAAACGTCCGAGGAAGCCTCTGACTTGTTTCTCAGTTTTGGGAGCAGGCATCTCCTGGATTGCTTTAACCTTGTCGGGGTCTACTTTAATTCCTCGCTGACTAACGATGAAACCAAGTAACTTGCCTGAGCAAACTCCGAAGGTACATTTCGCTGGATTTAGTCTCAATTGATACTTTCGGAGTCTCTTGAATAGCTTCAGTAGATGATCCAAGTGGTCTTCTTCACTTTGGGATTTTGCAATCATATCGTCCACGTACACCTCGATTTCTTTGTGCATCATATCATGAAAGAGTGTGACCATAGCTCTCTGATACGTTGCCTCTGCGTTCTTCAAACCAAAAGGCATTACCTTATAACAATAGGTGCCCCATGGTGTGATGAAAGTTGTTTTCTCCATGTCATCTGGATCCATTTTTATCTGGTTATAACCAGAAAATCCGTCCATGAACGAGAAAACTGTGAAGCTTGCTGTGTTATCCACCAAAGTATCAATGTGCGGTAGCGGGAAATCATCCTTCGGACTTGCTTTGTTTAGATCCCTGTAGTCGACGCACATCCTAACCTTGCCATCCTTCTTTGGGACCGGTACAATGTTTGCCACCCATTCTGGATATTTGGATACTGCTAAAAAACCGGCATCTATTTGCTTTTTGAACTCGTCTCGGATTTTAAGTGCCATGTCTGGTCTCGTCCTTCGAAGCTTTTGTTTGACCGGAGGACATTCTGGCTTCAGGGGGAGTTTGTGCATGACAATGTCAGTATCCAACCCTGGCATATCTTGGTAGGACCAAGCAAATACGTCAACAAAATCTCTGAGGATTGTTATCAGCTTGTTTTTTATTTCTGGCCTTAATGATGCCCCAATCTTGACTTCTCTTTTGTCTTCCTCTGACCCCAAGTTGATGACTTCCATCTGCTCTTTGTGGGGTTGGAGACAAACATCTTCGTATTCCGCCATTCTCTTTAACTCTTCTGGGACTTCTAACTCTTCGTCATTCTCTTCTTCAGCTTGAAAGACAAATGAACCGCTAGTAGAAAGAACCGAAGGATCATAGGATTTTGTGGTTGATGGAGGTATTCTGCATGTTTTATTTTGGAACAATTAGGCACACACACACACAGACATGCAGATGAAGGGTTGTTTTTATATTTTTTTTTTCAAAAGAAGATTGCCATTGTTTTAACAAAAAGAGTGAAAGTGATGTAAAAAACAAATAACAAGGGTTTTAACAAAAACACTTTTTCATTAATGATTTTCAATTTTTGCAAAGTGGCCCAATATAAAATAATTCGCAGGTCTTGGGCAAGACCAGGAAAATTTTTTTTAAAGAAAAACACAAAGCTAACAAGCAGAGTGAATTACTCTAAAGGTAAAAAGATGGGAACTTCCACAGCCTCCCAATTGTGCAATGCTGCTCCTCCCCTAGTTATTAGATTATCCAGATTACCGTCTTCATCTTCAGTAATAATGGCATTGACTTGTACACCGCCACTGGTGAATATCTCTTTTAAGGACTTCTTCTTCATGGTGCCTTCTTCTGGCTCGCCTTCCGGAGTTGGTTTGTAACCCAACCCTTGTCGATCATTCTTGGCTCGAGCATTGACTTTGATGACCTCTCCCCATCCCAGTGGGACTCCAGCTTTCAGTGCTGCCTTAATACTTTGAGCAGAGGTAAATGATGGCCCTTGGGTTATGTCTGATTCATCAACTAGAACAGCGTGAGCTATTTCTAGTGCTTGGAAGGCCGTCTCGAGGGAATCTTCCTCAACCTCAATATACCGGAATGATGACAAGTTGCTCACCATTAAGTCTTCTTCTCCATGGGCAATGACCAGCTGGTCATTCACAACAAACTTCATTTTTTGGTGGAGAGTGGAAGTGACAACGCCAGCTGTATGAATCCATGGTCTTCCCAATAGACAACTGTAGACCGGATTTATGTCCATCACCTGAAAAGTGACTTCGAAGAGTTGTGGTCCAATTAGGATAGGAAGATCAACTTCTCCTATCACGGTTCTCCTGGATCCATCAAATGCCTTGACTATAAGAGAGGTTGGTCTCATGGTAGCACCTTGATATGCCAGCTTGGCCAAAGTCCTTTTAGGCATTACGTTGAGTGTTGATCCCGTGTCAACAAGAACTCGGGACATTGTATCTTTTTCACATTTGACTGACACATGTAAGGCACGATTGTGCTTACGCTTCTCAGCTGTCAGGTTATTATCATCAAAGCTCAAAGTGTTGCAGGCGGTGATATTTTCTACAACGGAGTCAAACTGCCCCACTGTAATATCTTTAGTGACGTGGGTCTGGGTCAGGATTTTGAGCAATGCCTGGCGGTGTGCTGGAGAGCTTAAAAGCAAAGCCATGACCGAGATCTTGGAGGGTGTTTGGTTTAATTGGTCCACCACCCTATAATCGCTTCGCCGAATGATTCTCAAGAATTCTTCTTCATCGTTCTTGAGACTTTCTTTTCCTCTAACTAAAGGTTCTTTGGCGGTGGTTGTCTCTGGAACAGGCTTCTGAGGAACAGGCGTTTTTTGAACAGAAACTGCTGGTGGAGGAGCCCCGTTGTATGTTCGAGGTTGATAGACACGACCACTCCGGGTCATTTTGCTTCCACTGGCAATGTTGGCCACACTTACTGGTTTCTTTTCTTTGAAAATCCCCTCACACCATGAATAGTCTTGTTTTGGTGTCACGGTTCTTAGGTGAGGCTTAGATCCTCCCCTTGGCTCAAACCTAGTTTGTCCCCTCCCGAATTTCGGGGGTGCATCATTGCGAAATACTGGCCGAACATTCTTGTAGTTTTTGTTACTGTTATCATCTCTGAATACGGCTCTTTTGTTGGGCCCTCCTGGTATGTTAAACACAGGTTCGATGACTGCCACATCTTCTCCCTTTTTCTGGTGGGCGATTTTTATCATTCCATGTTCAATCATAGCCCGAATGTCCTTTTTCACAGCGTCACAACCCTCAGGATTCAGCATACATTCTTTGCAATCTTCGTGAGATGTCTTGAGTGGCCACGCCTGAGTGAGGCGTTTGTGTAGGTCTGCTAGTGGCACTTTGATCTCACCAACAGTAGTAACTTTCTTGTCTTCTGACCCCTCCCCTTCATCAGTAATGGCGTTGACTCCACCATGATTTGGAAGAGGGTTGCTCTTAACGTTGGGCGGATTATCTTCGAAGGATAGAATTATTTTTTCAATAAGTTCACGAACTAGGTGCTGAAGGGCGAAGAAACCTTCGAGATCGTGGCCTGGAGCATTCTCATGAAATGGGCAGTGAGCATTTGCATCGTAATAGAATGGGAGTGGATTAGGAGGAGCACCTAATTTTCTTGTTTTAACCAACCCTATTTCTATTAGCATGGGAAACAGGTCAGTGTAACTCATTGGAATAGGCTGTATCTTTGGCCTATTTGCTTGATAATTTGCCCTCGGGGCCCTGTTCTGAGGTTGTTGACCCTGCGGCTGCTGGTATTGTTGTTGATTATTGGTGCAATAATGTTGCTGACTGCCAGGCTGATACTGGTGTTGATTGCTGAACGCCCCAGGTTGGGGACCATGATGTGAAGAAGGTTGAAAAACCGGGGTCACTGCCGCTATATATGATGGTTGGTACTGTGGGTGGTGGCTTCGTGAGCTTTGTACTTTCTTTCCATATGTGATTGCACTCACCTCTCCCTCTTTCTTCTTGTGGAACATGCTGACTGGCTTCTTTGCCGTGCTGGCGCTTGAGGTAACATTTGGAGTGGTCACTTTTCCACTCTTTAAACCTGCTTCCACCTTGACTCCCACTGCCACAATATCAGAGAAATTTGTTGTAACACTGTTGATCAAACGTTCATAGAATTCTGGTCGAACTGTATCCACAAACCAGTCTGCCAATTCCTTCTCAGTAAGGGGAGGCTCTACTTGTGCTACAGTTCCGCGCCATCTTTGCGCATACTCCTTGAAGGTTTCAGTATTTTTCTGCGTCATGCTGAGAAGCTGACGGCGGTCGGGAGCTAGGTCCATGTTGTACTTGTACTGTTGAATAAAAGCATCTGAAAGGTCTTGGAAACTGTGAATTTTAGCTTGATCTAAACCGAGATACCACTTAGCCGAAGCTCCTTTAAGACTATCTTGGAAACAGTGAACTAACAGTTTATCATTTTCAATATGCGGAGCCATCCGCCTACAGTACACGATTAGGTGCTCCTTAGGACAAGTGGTCCCCTCATATTTGTCGAAGATTGGCATTTTAAATTTCTGGGGAAACACCAATCCAGATACCAGACATAGATCCTTGGCATCAGATCCAAAGACATGATTTCCTTCAATGGCCCTCATCCTTTTGGCCATGATGTCCATCTCCACTCTTAATTTTTCGTGTTTTTCGTCCTCAGCTTCAGACCCATCAGGTATATCAAAGATTGGCTGTTGATTGGCGAAGACTGGTCGTACTGTGGTAGGTCCACCTGCTTGAGTGAAAATAGGGTTTCTGATTGTTGTGTCGAACAAAGGATTGAGACCTGAAGACTGCATGTTGTTGAAAGGTGGCACAAAATCCCGGGACATGCCATAGGGAAACTCTGCTGAAGTAACAGGATCTATTGTGACATTGGTTGCTGTTGTGGCAACTTCGGAGATCACTGTAGGTTGCGTATCCATTTTTGCTTTGATTATGTTGAGGACTTCCATGATCTGGTTGATGTCCCCTTTGATCCCTTCAATGTCATTATCCATTTGATCGAACCTTTGGTCGTTATCTGCCATCTTCTTTTGAGCTTGGGACCGTGTGTTGTATCTGTGGGTACTCAGTGTGACTCCTTATCTCCTCTCTAGACAAGAACAAAGGATGAGCTGTGGAACCCCAAATGCAGGACTGATGTAGGATGACATGCAAATGCAAATGCGAATGCATAAACCATTCAAGGAAACTCAAAATTTTCGTTTACAAACAAAAAGTTAGACCAACATGTAACAACATGCTTAAAAAGCGTTTTTTCATTTGATAGCTGGAAATCTATTACAATAGAGTGGCCTTTGCTAAAAAGCAAGACTTTTCTTACAAGGAAAATGAAAGTAAATGCAACAAACAGGATTTCAATCCTTTTTTAGGGAAAGCAGGGAAATGGTGAAACAAAGATCAATTTAACAAGACGACCCTTCTCCTTATTGGATTTTGACATGAACTTGATCCTGGCGGATAATCTCCCACAGGTCTTCGTTTTCTCTTTGCGCTTTGACCAAAGCGTATCTTAGCTCTTCCCTAGTTGTGGGGACCTCAGGCTCTATGGTTATCACATAGTCATGAGTGTAGAACATGGTTAAGGCAATTTCTTTTGACCATAGCAGGTATCCTCTGGTGGTTAAGCAGATTGCATTCTCCATTGGAGTTGGGCCCATGAGGTGTGGATCTCTTTGAGCGTATTGAGCATTTTCTTCTAGTTCTTGGTTGCGACCTGTCTCACAGAAGCGAGGCCTCAACAGTTCTGGTTCAGGCTCTGGTCCGGTAGGATACCCATGTTGACGCCCAGCGAGAATAGTATTATAAGTGATCACCCCTTCTATCCCAATGAGAGGCACATTGGGGAAATCTCTGTAGCTAGAAATCATGACTTGGTCACCGATGCTGGTGTCATACCATGTGATATCATGGTGTCTGAGAGTGACAAGTTTAGAAACCCATGCGCTTTTGGTAGGAAGCCTCCAAAGGATATGGGTCCTTGGCAGATGAGAAGTAAACCATCGGTTGAGTAGTGCAAGACAGCATGAGAATCGCCCACAACCATACAAGGCGAAACGGTGAATGACTACATAAGTGTCAGCCAGTATTGTGTTGACCGGATTTTTGAGGATGAAGAGGCGGATCGCTTCTTCACTGATGAAGTCGTAACTGCTTGGGAACAGATACAGTCCATATATTAGTAGTTCCAGAATCGCCTCAAAAATGCCCAGGTTTCTGCTTTCATAATGATATTCAGCCATCTCCATTAGAGGCCTGACATCCATTCCATACCACCCTCCTTTCGCTCTCATCGGTGGTAAGTCTTCCAGCTTGATATGCAGGGCTTTAGCTAAGTCCCTTTTCTTTGGTTTTCCATAAGGGAGCGTAAAAGCCATGGAATCTTTAAGTAAGCATTATACTCCTCAAGGGTCGGGAGTAACTGAAACTCTGGAAACACAAAGCATTGGTAAGTTGTATGATAGAATTCAACCAAGGCTTGCAACATGGGCTCGTTGATCGGAGCGCTTATCAATGGCAATAGGTCCCCATATTTGACTATGAAAGCAGCAGGGTTTCAGACAAGTCTGGTTAACATTCTTAGACGGCCCAATCTCAGATCCGGGACTCGAAGCATGTCTCTTCTTACCATGTTGTTGTCTGTAAAGAAAAAGATGAATTTCCTTGAATGGTTAGAAGAAGTGCAAATGCAAATGCGAATGATTGTCATGGAACTCAGATATTTTCGAACATCAGAAGTCGTCATTTCATTGATTAACAAAACAGATTACAAAACATTGCTTCCTCTTACAAGAGTTTTAAATAACAACTAAGTGAATCCTATCAAGGTTCTCCTAGCAGCCTGAGGTTGAGCTTCTCGATCTTTCTTTCCATCTGAGTCTTCTCAAAGATGAGTCTGTCCATAATTATCTTCCATGGATTAGAATGAGGCTCGTAAGGTTCTTCTAGTGCTTTCCTCTTCTTACAAGAGAGGATTTCTTCATCTTTCAACCAGGGTTGTCTTTGGAGCTCCGCGTTTTCTTCGACGACTATTTGATACTTGTGCTTCCAAGCTTCTTCAGTTTGCTGTGCTTTGACCAAAGCAATTTTCAACTTTTCTTCTTCAGACATGAAGACCAACGAGCGTTCTTCCTTCAAGGCCATAGGCTCTTGCTTAGGGTATGGCATCCTTAGTGTGACGACTCTTTTCCGAACCCATTGGAGGTAAGGTTCCAAAGAAACACAGTTGAGTCTTCCAACATCTTTCTTTCCTCTCTTGTGCAGATGCTTCCAAGCTTCTAGAACTTTCTCTTTTAATCCTCGACTATCTTCCCCTTCTTTGAAGAAGATGCTTTCCACTTGAACACTTTTGGGTTTGTCCTTTAGAGGGTATCCCAATTGTCGGTGAGCGAGTATTGGATTGTAGCTGACCCCTCCATTTATGCTGAGGAGAGGTACATTGCCAAATTCCCCACAACTGTCAATAATCATTGTCCCATCATAATCACGACTATACCAATCAATATCGGAATGGGTAAGAGCCATGATTTTTTGCGACCACCATCCTTCCTTTGGATCCCAAAAAGCGTTGGCTTTGGCCAAGTGAGAAGTGAACCACTTATACAATAAAGGAGCGCAACAAGTGATCATTCCCCCATTGTGGAAGTTCCTCAGATGCACAGAATGGTTTGTGTTTGCTAACAAGGTAGGCACAGGATTCTTCTTCAAGAAAATTTTGATGGCATTGAGGTCCACAAAATTCTCAAAGCTTAGAAACAAGAATATACCATAGATGAGTAAGGCAAGAATAGCCTCGAATGCGTCTGTGCTTAAATGATCTGCGTAATACTGAGCTTTCTCAACCTAGAATTCTTCTTTTAACCCAAAGACTCCTCCTTTTATAATTAGATTCTTTTTTATATCAACCACTCCCAAACGTGTAGCTTTGGCAATGTCCTGCTCTTTAGGGTCCTTCTCCTTAATCGGAAAAGGAGAATCTTCAAGAATAGGCAATCCAATTAACTGGGAATACTCTTCTAGCGTGGGCACTAGCTGATAATCAGAGAATGTAAAACAGTGGTAAAGCGGGTCATAAAATTGGAGGAGAGTAGAAAGAAGTCCACTATTGTTGCACCCTAAAATTTGCTCAACCTTATTCACTTGGTTTATGTTTCAATATCATTAGCATTTGCATATAGAGTCATGTACGTAGTCTAGTCATATACATAGCATAGCATAGCAAATCATCCAACAGGGATCAAGCACTATTCTCATATCTATGAGCCTATCAATAGGTTATTATTCAAATTCAAGCATATTCAAGTCATCAGAAAGAATTTGAAAGCTAAGAAGTCAATGGATCAAGCAGTGCATCTATCTCCTATCTAAGGGTATCTGAAGATCATCAAAGAAGTTGTGAGCTGTGAACTGAGCATGGAGAGTATATAGACATCATGGAAAACTTAGAAAGTCATTTGGAGGAGGAGGCAAGTCATTGATATGATCACAAGAGTGGCAGTTGAAGACAGTCAACTAGGGTTTCATCTGGGTTAACCCTGGGTCAACTCTAGGTCAATTGATTGATTGAAAGGCATTAAGGTCTATTGGAGAGATGTGGGGTTCATCATTTGACATGTAGATAAGGATATGGTGATGTGCTAAGAAGAAATCAAGAGAAATCAAGGAGAAGAGGAGTTTCTAAATTAGGGTTTCTGTGTAAAATCCCCTAGTTTAGGTCAAACTTCCAAGCAAGATAAGTAAAGATGCAAGCTTCATATGGATCATTTGCCAACATGAAACTTGTAGAGGATCTCAATAACTTTAATTTGAGTGGTGGAATACATCAAGGAGATTTATAGAACTCAAGTTATGGTCCTTGCAAGTTACAGGTCATCTGAGGTATCTGAAATTTTGTCTGTGAAAGTTACTTGTCTTCCAAGCAACTTTTACCCCTCAAGGAGATGTCAAATGAATTTCTGGTCAACATAAGAGTTGTTCCTCATTGTATTAGATTTCTATAATGGTATGGTACTCCTTCATATGATTTGTGGAACTCTACTTATGGTCTTGGAAAGCAAAGGGTATTTTGGTCATCTGAGAATTACAGGTCATTTCAAGCCTATGCCCAAAACTCATACAAGGAAGCTTCAAATGGAAAACTTCACAACATCAAACTTGTTCCAAATGACATTTTGAGTCTAGAAAAGTGACCATGAAAGATTGGAAAGGCTCATAGCTCAAGGTTTCAAAATTGGTGGATTTAATGAATAAAAAATGACCTAAATTTGAGATTTTTCATAGTTTGGCCAAATGGGATGAAATTATAGGTCATTTTGATTGGAAATAATGTTTTAAGAACATTGGAAAAAGTAGAATTTTGAGTTTGGTTCAAGAATTGAAAGATATGCATGGTTACTTACAAATGAAGTTACATAATCCAAATCCAAGGGAAAGTGTGCATGGGAAGGTTCTACAAACTTCTAGGGCTTTCTATTCTCATCTATATATTGAATGAAGTAACTCCATGCCATGGTTGGTGATTCATTTTTGTGCATGATACCAAGTTTTGCATCATTCTTCCAATTTGCAAAAGCATCTCATACTCTCTCAAATCTCTATCAATTTCCATTTTTCTTGATCTGATCATCATCAACATCATTCATAGATCACAATTCACACAAGAATTTGGTGGAATTGAGCAAGAATCATGCCATCCATCTTCATCATCCAAGGTGCAAGAACTTTGGGATTGCTGAATTCAAGAGGATTGAACAAGAATCTTTGCATACAGAATCAAGATTTGAGTGTGTGGATCAAGTTCAGACCATTGCAAGCATCAGATTCAAGGATTTCCATACCTGTTTTCATCACCATACCAGGTTGGTTCTCTCATTCGAACTGGCTGAATTAGTTAGAATCATAGAGAATTGTTAGCATAGAAATGTTAGGATAGGTTAGAGGATTGATTTCACAAAGTTTGGAGAAGTTTCATGAAGGTTGATCATAGTGCACCAAATCTGTTAGGATTGATAACTCATAGTTTATGGCAAGATAATCCTAGATGGATAGCTCAGGTTGATTAGCATGGCTTATAGATCATTTTAGGGTAAAGATTAGCAAGGATTGGCAGGATTGATCACAGGTGAAAATGGTGGAATGCGAATGTTGCACTCATCGGGTTTGGTTGTTGGTTGAGTTTTAGAAGGAGCTGATGATATGGCTGTGTAGAGGGAAGAAAATGGATCGTTTTTTCTTTTTGTATCGTGTGATTTCATGGTGAATGGAGAGAGAACAAGGAGATGGAAGGTGCGTGTATGGAGGGAAATTTTCTGAAACCCTAGGGTTTCTAAGGTTGAAGACGAAGCGAGGGCCACACGATTGCTTGTTTGACCTTGACTCTGAGACCAATCCAACGGCCGTGGTTTAAATGAAATACGGAGGGTAATCCAAAAGGCTATACGCACCGTTTCACTTATTTTTCTGACTGGGCTTTGGTTTCAGTTACTAATACCACCCCTTCAACGCAGACCCAATTCAATTCTAACTGAAATCTTTACTATATACACCTTTCCAGTTTTTTTATTTTTTTGATTAAATTTTCTGAGTCATTGGGCCTAGACGTGCTTGCTATGCGCGCCCCCCAGTCTGGGCCCATCCTTTATTTCAACTGCATTTAATTACTCATGGCACCCCCTCATCTCAATTAATTCTATCATTTTCTTAATTCATTTCAATTCTTTGAAAAATCATAAAAAATAGAAAAATGCATGATTTTAAATGGTTCTTTTTGCATATTGTTCATAATTTTGTTAAGAAAATTATCACATAAAAATTTTAGCATTTCATTTTATTTTATATTTTTGGCATATTTTTCTTTTAAATAGGTGTAAATAATGTTTAGTTTAATGCATGAATTTGGTGATTTTAGTTTGATTAAATGCTTTTACATTTTTAATCCATTCTTTTTAGGTTGATTAGTATAGAATGTTAGCTTGTATATAAAATTTAGTTCACATTTTTAGGACTTAATTTTAGGTGATTTGTTTAGGTGTGAATAACATGATCAAAACTAGGGTTTAGGAGATAACATAGGTGAATTAGGTCATTTCCCTTAGGAGTTGTAGATTGAATTTTTGGGGTATGGGACTATAGGGGTTATGGGTATATATTAGATCCCTTAGAAAATATTAGGATTCCCCTACTACTACTAGTATACTGCTTATGTCTGTTTGACTGTGTGGTGTGCCCTCTCTAGGGTTATTTCATTTGTCTGTGTGGGGTATTGGGTTTGCTTGGGGATTGGGAGAGCTGAAGACCTGTGATGATGAAGTCCATTGGAGATCAGAGATTGAAGTCCAACTTCCAGAGTTGATGAGGAGCATCCTTTGTTGGCATCTGTTGAGGAGTATAGGGTTTAGGAGCTAGGCAGAGCTCTAGAGTAGTAAACTTGATTCTCAAAACATGGAAGGTCTTGATTGCCTCCATCCCTCTCTGTGATGCAGAGTCTCTCTAAGACACTCACCCCCATCCTTTGGAAGGCTTGGTGATAGTGTCTAAGAGATAGAACTCTTGAGAGAAATATTCTATGTGTTGTTAGCAGTCTGTTTGCCACCCTTGGTGGTCAACTAATTGCTTAACACCCAATTCACTCTTGTGATTGATTCCTCAGCTTGGAGATTGGGACTTGAAGAAAAGCCATTGCAGATAGAAGACTGATGACAGAGACCTTGCTTGAAGGCTGTGGAGATGAAGACTGAGGCTTGCCTGAAGCCTGTAGCTGTTTGATGATGACTTGAAGTCAGATGTTGATGCAGAGCTGCTGTGGCTGTTTATTTTTGTTGTTTATTCTTGATGTATTGTTTGGTTTTCCCTGACTGTATTGTTTGATGTTTAACCTGTTGGGTTGAAAGTGAATTTTGTTCACTTTTGCCTATTGTTTTCTAGGTTCGAGGTTGAGTGGGACTCCCTTGCCTCGCTTGTATTGTTGCATCCATGCATTTTACTGCTTTACTGTATATATGCTATTGTTTCTGTTTCCGTCTATTCCCTTAGGATCTCTGTTTCTCTCTGCGCAAGAGAGGGGCATGATAGACACTAGGTCTTAACCCATGCATGATAACATTAGGTTAGTTTGATTCCCTTTGCAACCGTAGGTTAGAGTTCTGTCTCTTCTTTCTCAAAACAAACAGAAAAACACAATAAATATTTCAAACACAATAAAAGACACTTCTTCTGTAAAAGAATGTGAACTCATCAAACGTCATTTTTGTCCGCTTGGACTGTTAATCAGAAAAACCCTTTTTCAGAAGGAATAAAAACAATCAAGACAGACTTGTGTTATACGTGGCCCGAACTACGTTTGCTCTGATCTTTCATGCTGTATGAAAGTACGTAGGCATAGGATGCGATATCCTAGCGAGCAACCTTCCCCTCCTTTCCCGTAGGTAGGCGAACTACGTTGACTCTTATTTCTCGTTCCAGACGGGAATACGTAGGCATAAAGTGCGATACTTTGCCGAGTCATTTTCTTTTCTTTTAACCCTTGACCTGTAGTTTAGATAGAATAACAATCCATATCTGAAAACAAGCGTGGATCCCGTAGAGTACGACGGACGTGAGGGGTGCTAATACCTTCCCCTTGCGTAACCGACTCCCAAATCCAGGTTTTGGTTGCGACGACCATACCTTTCCCCGTTTTGCGTTAGGTTTACTCTGAGCGTTTCCTTTCCCTCCCGTGGGATAAATAACGCACGGTGGCGACTCTTCTGTTCAGCCGGCGCCGATTTTCGCAGTAGCGACAGCTGGCGAATCTGCTGGGGATCCAACGTCCCCTGGCCGCTAAGGACTGCGATAGTCCTTATGCATTTGGGATCCAACGTCCCTTAAGCGAGTCAATCCTAGCGCTTGTTTTCCCGTCGAGGATTTTGTATGGATTTATATTTCTGACCTTTATTTTCAGCATTATATATTATTGATTATTATTGCTGTATTGGGGTGTGATGGGTGTTCCATGATTGAGAGATAAGCCAGACCTGGGCTTGAGTGCACCTAGACTTAGAGTAGAGATTAGTGGGCGCGCACGTGCTTTGCATGTTCTAGTGTCCCGCGAAATCTACACTCGGACGAGGTTCTTCTGGTTGGCCTCCTGTCCTGCCCCTGGGGTGGCTCGGGTTGCTGGTTAGTTGGATTGTCGACTCTGGGGACCGATCATTTGGAAGTTGGCTAAGTGAGGCCTCTTCAGGATTTGATGATGCCACTCCTTTTGGGAATTGTATCATCAACCCTGAAAGTCTGTGACGCCGACGACCGCATAGGATGCCATACCTTTGTCAGTTACTAGGACATCTACCTGTGAGGGGGTTTGGGGTTATGCAGGTAACTAGACCTTCAGATACCGGTTATTTCTTGATCTGAGATCCTGGGTATTTATGGACAGTGAAGAGGTCTATCAGAGACCATTCAGAGTTATTGTTGAGGTCTGTCAGAGACCAGTCAGAGTTTTGATATGGGGTCTATCAGAGACCAGTGTTGGAGCTTTGTTTCAGGTCTATCTGAGACTAGGGTTTGAGGAATCCTAGAGGGTCTATCTGAGACTTGTTGATATGGTTCAGGCTTCTCAGTTATGGCACTTGGTCCCTGTTGCATGTTGCTTGCATTGCATTGTTTGCATAACCATTATCATTGCATCCCATTAACGTGTGTCTGTGCTGCAGGTGCATTTGCATATTCCCTGGTTCTAGTGTCTGGACTGTTGAGTATTGATCATGGCTGGTTTGAGGATGACAGTTGCGTACAAGCTACCTATCCCTGATATTACTCCACTCCTGGGTTTGATTTCTCTTGCAGATGAGGATGTCCGTAGAAGCTTCAGGCAGAGTTACGGACGACTGTTGAGTCTGGTTCGCAAATCCACTGATGATGAACTAAATGGGCTGTACACGCTGATGCAATTCTATGACCCGGCTTTGAGGTGTTTCACGTTTGCTGACTTCATTTTGGGACCTACCATAGAGGAGTATGTGGAGTTTACTGAGCTGCCGGTACAGAATGCAGTTCCTTTTATTCACTCTGCCACTGAACCTAAGTTGGAGGATTTAGCTAAGGCCTTGCACATGGATGCTTCTGAGCTGTTGATGACTTCTTGGCGAGGGGTTCCGGGTTTCTCTCTCCAGTTTCTGGTTAGTAAGGCTCAAGAGTACACCAAGAATGGGTGTTGGGTGGTCTTTAACGCTATTTTGGCTCTATGCATTTATGGGATCGTGCTGTTTCCCAATTTCCCAAACTTCGTGGACATGGATGCATTTCATCTGTTTGCTGCTGGCAACCCGGTGCCTACACTGATCGGGGACTTCTATCATTCGATGCACTACAGAAATGAGAACAGGAGAGGCAAGAATGTCTCTTGTTGTGTGCCTTTGCTGTACATGTGGTTTAAGAGCCATCTTCCCTTGAAGGGGCCTGTTGTGGATAGTGCAACTACATCCGACTGGCCAGAGCGTATGATGAGGCTATCTTCTGAAGACATTGAGTGGTTTGATCGAGACTTGCTGGGGTCCGAGCTTATTTTCAGTTGTTCTGGGTATCCTAATGTTCCTTTAATAGGAAGAAAATGGTGTATCAATTACAACCCTTCGCTGTTCGTTCGCCAGTTTGGATACGCGCTGAAGAACCCACCAAAGGAGGAAGAAGTACAGGAATCTCTGTACTTCACCGGTGATTTGAAGGGAGGGTTACTAGCTAAGCTTCAGCATGCCTGGACGCGTATTAACAGAAGAGGGAAGCCGCTATTAGGGAAGAATGATTGTCAGGCTTATACACCCTACAGAGTTTGGATTCAAGAGAGAGCAAGGCAGTTGCGGATGCCATTTCCAGATGCACCAGTCCCTGTTCATATTCCGGTGGAAGAACCAACTACTGTTACTAGGGAAGCCTACGAGCAAGTTGTGAAAGAAAAAGAAGCCTTAATGAAGATCAATGAAGGGCTAGAGCAGGAGTTGGCTCAGATACGCAGTGAGAAGAATAAGGCTGTACGTTCTTTCCAACAGCAGATTGAGCTAGTAAAAAGACTAGGGGCTGAGTTGACGGAGGAGAAAAAGAAGCGCGAACGTCTGGGGCAAGAGTTCAGAAGCTCCCATGACATGCTGGAATCCAAAAAGAAAGCACTTGACGCCGCACACCGGGAAATCTCTTCTTGTAACAAGACTTGGAATGCTACGCTGACCAACAATAAAAAGAGGGAAGATAAATTGAAGCAGCAAATTTCCGACCTCGAAGAGCAGTTGAAGGCTAGCATTAAGAAGTACGAAGAAGAGGTGATGACCAGGTATAGTCTCCAGAATGCATTGAACAAGGCCAGCGAAGGCAGAAACGAAGCTGTGACTCAGAAGCGGAAGCTAGAGGATCGCTTCGGAGAAGGGGCATGGGAAGAAACCGCTGGTGACGTGCGACGTGTTCTCAAGAGAAGAAACCAGCTTGTCGAGGGTCTGCTTACCCGACCAAGCCATCCAGAGACCAAGAAGTTAATAGAAGAGTATCGGGCTTATGGGAGTACTTGATCATTTCATGTATTAACTTGTATGCTTTATTTGCATAGTGCTGACCATCACCAGGATTGTTGGTTGAGGTCATGCCTTCTTATTGTACTCAGTGATATTGTATTCTTGGCTTATTGGATTTCTCTGCAATATATGAGGCTTTCTATGATTCAGCTCCGATCTTCGCATTGCTAGCACTGTCACTGCACTGGCACCTTCGCACTAGAATCGGGGAATGAATTTCCCTAATGTACAGACACACATTGCATTGCATTCATATTCATATTGCATTACAGGTAATCATTGGATGGTATCTTATTTCCTGCTCTGTACCAGGTCTTTTCAGGATTGCAGATCAGCACCCGCACCGATACTCCACTCGCACTAACTGTCGAAGAATCATGGATCAAATGCAGAACGAGATGCAAGATATGCGCAAGAAGCTAGCACTCTTTATGCAGACAATGGAGACTATTGCAAAAGGTCAGGAGAATTTGCAAGCTATGGTGCAGCCTCTGTTGGCAAGAAACGCTGGGCATGGAAATGAGGATCATCAGTCGGTGCGAGTCGACACTGTTCATGGGGATGGTACTCCCACACCAGTGGCTCCGCCTGTAGTCAATATACCTGCTGTCAATGTTAACAACGGTACTGCTGCTGGGAACGGTAACGTTGGAATTGGGAACGAGACTGTTGTCCATAACGTTGGGCTTGGAGATGTCAACTTGGTTGATAATATGGGAGGCAATGGTTTCGGTAATGCTGGATTCGGGTTCAATGACCAGGGATTCGATAATGCTGGGAAATATGGTTTCAATGCTCAAGGCTTTGGGCAGGACGGTTTTGGCGTGACTAATCAAGGTTACGGAGGATTCGGAAATGGAAATGGCGCTGGGTTAATGGCTTTTGGACCTGTTGGAGTTGCTCCGGGATACGGTAACAGAGGGCGAGGCCCGGTGATGAATCAGATTAGAGCTGGCCATAACAATGGACACGATGGGTATGGAGCTGGGAATGGTAACTGGCAAGAGGACCAGCAAAAGGACGCTTTCTCCGGTGGAGGTTTCGAGGGGCCGATGGATGACTCTCAGAGGATTAGAATGCTAGAAGAGCAGATGAGGGGGGTCGTAAATCAAAGTGTTGTGGGCTTAGATATGTCAACGATGGGTCTGGTGCCTGGTCTGAGGGTGCCAATCAAATTCAAAGCTCCTACATTTGATAAGTATAAAGGGGACACTTGTCCAAAAGTGCACGTGCGGTCATATTACAGAAGGATGTTTGCATATTCAACTGATGAGAGGATGCTAATGCATTTCTTTCAAGATAGCTTGTCAGGTCCGTCCCTCGAGTGGTATATGGGATTGGAACCAACTCATATTAAGACATGGAAGCAGCTGGCAGAAGCATTTGTAGCTCACTATAAGTATAACAGCGACTTGGCACCCAATCGGGTCCAATTGCAAGGATTGTCTCAGAAGAAGGGTGAGAGCTTTAAAGAGTATGCGCAGAGATGGCGCGACATGGCTGCTAGGGTCCGTCCTCCTTTAGAAGACAAGGAAATGAATGACATGTTCATAGGAACATTCACCGGCATGTTTTATGACAAGTTGTTTCATACATCTTTGGCCAGTTTCTCAGACTTAATTCTGATGGGAGAAAAGATTGAGAGCAACATTAAACAGGGAAGATTCCAAGCGGAGGAATCTACTGCATCTGGCAGTAACAGAAACGCTTTCGGCGGGCGCCGCCAGGGCGATGCAAGCGCAGTGTTTGGAGGCCGAGGCCGAGGTCGAAACCAGTATAATCAGCCGCAGCAGGTGGCGAGCGTTACTATACCGTTTCAACAGCAACCACAGCAACAACCATTTCAACAACAGCAACAGCAACAGCAGCCGCAACAGGGGGCACAGCCTGCCCAGCGCAGATTCCAGGGGGGTAAACCAAGGAGAGTGTTTGAGAAGCCACCTTCAACGTATGCCGATTTGCTACAGACGTTATTAGGGTTGAACTTGGTCGAGAAAAGAACGCTGGCACCAATAACAGGCACTCTTCCGTATGGCTATGATGCAAGCAGGCACTGTGAATTCCACTCCGGGGCTCCGGGCCACGATGTAGAGGGTTGCCATGCATTTAAGCATGTAGTGCAGGATCTATTGGATAATAAGGATATCAATTTTGGAACGGCGGGTCCGAATATAGTGCAGAAGCCCATGCCCAACCATGGGGCAAACACCATTCTAACTGAGGAGGGTCTGAATCTGATTATGAATGTCAATGATTTAAAGACACCTTTGTGTGAAATAAAGAACCGATTATTGCAAGGGGGTGTCTATCCTGGATGTGACGAATATTGCTTAGAGTGCTGGACCCTAGCTAGGGGTTGTGATGATTTAAAGAAGGGTATTCAGGTTTTAATAGATGGCGGCACATTGCAATTTGACCGAGTAGCAATTGAAGAGCCTGCAGGGGCATTAGCAGACAAGCAAAGTGATGTGGCCACTGTAACGATTCCTCGAAAAACGATCACCATAACGGCACCGGCCCAGCGACCACCGATCACTATCATTAAGGCCGGACCAATCCCATATGAGAGCACTAAAGCAGTCCCTTGGTCATATGGGTTGGAAGTGTATTGTGATGGGATAAAAATTGATGTTAATAAGCAGCCAGCTGAGACTGTAGACAATGTTGTCGGTACCGGAGGTATGACAAGGAGTGGAAGAATCTTCATATCGCCTGAGGTAGAGGCTGAAAGACTGGCAAAGGGGAAAGGAAAGATGGTTGAGAATGTCCCAGTACAGGGGAATGAAAAAGCAACTGCATCGAAAGATGTAGAAGAGTTCATGCGCTTGATTCGTAAAGTGATTATAAGATTGTTGAGCATCTGCAACAGACGCCGTCCAAGATATCTATACTGTCGTTGCTACTGTGTTTTGAAGCTCATAGAAATGCATTGCTGAAAGTCCTGGATACTTCCTTCGTACCCCAAGAGGTTTCTGTGAATCAGCTGGAGGGGGTGTTGGCACATGTAAATGCAGGCCATAGCTTGGGCTTTACCGACTTCGATCTAACCCCTAAGGGGAGGGAGCATAATATGGCGCTGCACATCTCTGTGGAGTGTAGAGGATCGGTCATGTCTCATGTGCTGGTCGATACCGGGTCGTCTTTGAATGTGTTGCCCAAGAAAGCAATGATGAAGCTAGATGTCAGAGGAATCCTGTGCACGCCCAGTGACTTGGTGGTCAGGGCATTCGATGGCACGCGAAGAACAGTTTTTGGATCTATAACATTGCCTTTACAGGTAGGGCCGGAGGTTTTCGCGAATGAATTTTATATCATGGACATCCAGCCTGCATACAGCTGCCTGCTCGGAAGACCTTGGATTCATGGTGCTGGGGCAGTCACATCTACCTTGCATCAAAAGCTGAAATATATGGTAGGAGACAGCGTGGACACTGTATGCGGAGAAGAAGACATCCTGGTCAGCCATCTGTCGTCCTTTAAGTATGTGGAGGTCGATGGAGAGATTCACGAAACACCCTGTCAGGCATTCGAAGGGTTGCGCATCAAGGACAAAAGTCCCGGGCCGAGCAAAGCGTCGGAGATAGTCGTCTCATCATATAAAGAAGCTCAAGCTCTGGTAGAGACTGGTGAGACCAAGGGCTGGGGCAAAGTGCTGGATATTCCCGTGAAGATGGACCGGTTTGGGCTGGGATATCAACCGTCGTCATCAACACCTGCTGTGGGGGCACCCCGTTTCATAGGGCCAATAACTATCACTGCTAGTGGAGTATGTCATGAGACCGTCAATGCTGCTTCAGAGTCTGACGAAGGAGACAACGATTGCGATACGGACGCCTGGATTCAGCCGAGCGTGCCAGGACAGGGACTGTGCAACTGGTCTATTCAGGAGCTTGTTCCTGTGACTCTTAAACAGTAATGCTTTGTTTTATTAATTGTTGAACAATCTGGTGTCTTGCCCGGGGCATCATGATTTGCTTAGGGCTGTGCTGTTATGAACATTGCGTGTTTAATCATTAAATAAAAGGCGTTTTTCATGTGCAAATATTGTGATCTCTGTTTTTCTTGTTTTGTATTTTTCAATAAAATGGCAATGAGGTTATTCGCTTTATACGCATTTTGAAGCATTTAACCATTCCTTTTGCAGTATAACATTTTCAGATGACATCCTTGAACCACCTATGACTCGTCCCGACTTCGAGCACCCGATATTTCAGGCCGAAGAAGAGATTGTTGAAGATGGTGACGTTCCCGAAGAACTGTCTTGGTTGGTGAAGCAAGAAGAGCGTGTCATTCTGCCTCATGAAGAGGTCATCGAAATTATTAACCTGGGGTCGGAAGGGGTTGAAAAGAATATCCGGATAGGAGCCGCGCTGCAGAGCGACGTCAAGCGAAGACTGGTTGAAATGCTCAGAGAGTATAGTGATGTGTTCGCTTGGTCGTATGAAGACATGCCAGGGCTCGATACAGATATGGTTGTGCACCGTCTGCCGTTGAAAGAAGAATGCCCTCCGGTCAAGCAAAAGCTTCGCAGAACTAGACCAGATATGGCAGTGAAGATTAAAGAGGAGGTTCAAAAACAGTGGGATGCTGGTTTCCTGGCTGTGACAAAATATCCCTCATGGGTCGCTAATATCGTACTAGTGCCAAAGAAAGACGGTAAAGTGAGAATGTGCGTCGATTACCGTGACTTGAACAAAGCGAGCCCGAAAGATGATTTTTCGCTTCCTCATATCGATGTGTTAGTTGACAACACTGCTCAATACTCCGTATTCTCCTTCATGGATGGCTTCTCGGGCTATAATCAGATTAAAATGGCGCCAGAGGACATGGAGAAGACTACTTTCATAACGCCTTGGGGAACATTTTGTTATAAAGTGATGCCCTTTGGATTGAAGAATGCTGGGGCAACGTATCAGTGTGCAATGACGACTCTTTTTCATGATATGATGCATAAGGAGATCGAAGTTTATGTCGACGATATGATTGCCAAATCCCAGACGGAGGAAGAGCATTTGGTGAATCTGCTGAAGTTATTCAAAAGGCTTAGGAAGTTCAGGCTGAGACTGAACCCTAACAAGTGCACCTTCGGGGTGAGATCGGGTAAACTGCTGGGGTTTATCGTAAGCGAAAAAGGAATAGAGGTTGATCCTGCAAAAATAAAAGCAATTCAAGAGATGCCGACGCCTAAAACAGAGAAAGAGGTGCGCGGGTTTTTAGGGAGGTTGAACTACATCGCTCGGTTCATATCTCACCTAACTGCTACGTGTGAACCATTATTCAAGCTATTGAAAAAAGATCAAGCTGTAACATGGAACGAAAATTGTCAAAAGGCGTTCGATAAAATAAAGCAGTATTTGCAGGAGCCTCCTATTTTGATACCCCCAGTGGCAGGGAGACCCTTGATTATGTATTTGACAGTTCTTGAGGGAAGCATGGGTTGTGTTCTCGGTCAACACGACGAGACAGGAAGAAAAGAGCATGCGATCTATTACTTGAGTAAGAAATTCACAGATTGTGAATCTCGATATTCAATGCTTGAGAAAACTTGTTGCGCGCTAGCCTGGGCCGCCAAGCGTTTGAGGCAATACATGCTGAACCATACAACCATGCTCATCTCGAAGATGGACCCTATCAAATATGTATTTGAAAAGCAGGCATTGTCAGGGAGAATTGCCCGTTGGCAGATGGTCTTGACTGAATATGACATCCAGTATGTCTCGCAGAAGGCTATAAAGGGGAGTGTACTGTCTGAGTACTTGGCGGAGCAGCCTATTGAGGATTACCAATCGATGAGGTTTGATTTTCCTGACGAGGATATCATGTACCTAAAGATGAAAGATTGTGAAGAGCCGTTGCCAGACGAAGGGCCAGAATTGGGTTCCAAGTGGAAGTTGATCTTTGACGGAGCTGTAAATGCCTACGGTAGCGGAATAGGGGCAATCATCACTACTCCACACGGGTCGCACATCCCGTTTACTACTCGATTGACCTTTTCGGTTACCAATAACGAAGCCGAATACGAAGCTTGTATTATGGGGCTTGAAGAAGCCATTGATTTGCGAATCAAGAATCTAGACGTATACGGAGACTCAGCTCTGGTGGTGAATCAAATAAAAGGGGAATGGGAGACACGTCAGCCCAATTTAATACCGTACATGAACTACGCAAGGAGATTGTTGCCTTTCTTTGACAAGGTTGAATTGCATCATGTACCGCGAGCGGAGAATCAGATGGCTAACGCCCTGGCCACTTTGTCTTCCATGTACAAAGTTAACTTCTAGAACGAGGCTCCCAGCATTGTTATCTCTCGACTTGACAGACCTGCCTTCGTGTTTGCTATTGACGAAGCATCTGACGATAAACCATGGTATTTTGATATCCTTAATTTCCTGAAGAACAAAGAGTATTCGGCTGGGGCATCCAGTCAAGATCAGAAGACTCTCAGGAGATTGGCGGGTAATTTCTATTTGAATCCAGATGGCGTCTTGTACAGAAAAAACCATGATTTGGTGCTGATGCGCTGTGTAGACGAGAAAGAGGCGAAATTGCTCATGGAGGAAATACATGAGGGTATGTTTGGTACGCATGCTGGTGGGCATGCTATGACGAGGAAGCTGCTGCGGGCAAGTTATTTTTGGCTGACTATGGAAACTGATGGTTTCAAGTTTGCGAAGAAGTGCCACAAGTGCCAAATCTATGCTGATAAAATCCATGTGCCTCCGAGTCCCCTGAATGTGATGTCATCGCCATGGCCATTCTCGATGTGGGGAATCAATATGATTGGAAAGATCGAGCCAACAGCTTCTAACGGACACCGGTTCATTCTAGTAGCAATCGATTATTTCACCAAATGGGTGGAAGCGGCGTCTTATGCAAATGTAACTAAGCAGGTGGTGGCCAGGTTCATCAAGAGAGATATCATTTGCAGATATGGAACCCCCGAGAGGATAATCACTGACAACGGCTCAAACCTGAACAACAAAATGATGAAGGAGCTCTGTCAGAATTTCAAGATCGAGCATCACAACTCCTCCCCTTACCGACCCAAGATGAATGGCGCTGTCGAAGCGGCCAATAAGAATATAAAGAAGATCGTTCAAAAGATGGTGGTGACCTATAAGGATTGGCATGAGATGCTACCTTTTGCTTTGCACGGTTATCGTACGACGGTACGCACATCAACCGGGGCAACCCCGTTCTCGTTGGTATACGGAATGGAAGCAGTGTTACCACTGGAAGTCGAGATTCCTTCTCTGAGGGTATTGCGAGACGTCCAACTAGACGAGGCAGAATGGGTGAAAGACAGGTTGAACCAGCTGAGCTTAATGGACGAGAAGAGGCTAGCGTCTCTAGCATACGGGCGTTTGTACCAGAGCCGAATGAAGAAAGCATATGATAAGAAGATACATCCTCGGAGCTTTCAGACGGGCGACCTTGTGCTGAAAAGGATTCTCCCGCCGCAGGCAGATCACAGGGGCAAGTGGACCCCTAACTACGAAGGGCCATACGTTGTCAGAAAAGTCTTTTCAGTAGGAGCTTTGTTGTTGTCCACCATGGACGGTGAAGACTTTATGTCGCCTGTGAATTCGGACGCAGTTAAAAAATACTTTGCTTGAAATTGACCCGCTGGACAGAAAAAGAGAGTCCAGGCAAAAATGGGGCATCCTGGAGAACCAAAAACAGAATGAAAGGTTCGGGCAAAAGTTAGGGATAAAATGGAAAAAATGTACACCCGCGAAGTTGAAAACCTACACTGGGCGGCTTCGGCAAAAAAGGGTATCCCGGTGAACTGAAAACCCGTAAAGGGCAGTTTACGCAAAAGTTAGGGATTTGAAGAGCAAATGACTGCGGTCCGAATTTGATACTGCATTGAGCATTGGTACGGGAGAATACACTCGAGGGGTCGATTATCGGATACAATCTCTTCGGAAGTGTGGATACCGGGAAAGCATTAGAGTCGGGCGAGTCATAGGAGGATCAGCTCGTGGTGTTCGTCTGCATCTCGTTGCCGACATGTGTACAAATTTAATTTGTCATCATATTTATGCTTCTTGTGCATACTTGTGTATTTGTTGTGCGTAGCTTCCTCTTTTCAGGAGTTACATCCCGTGTACAAAACTCCGCCCATTCAGGGGCCCAATCAATAAAATATGTTATTCAGTATTTGATGCTGGTTCTTTACTGTTTTGTGCATGATAAACGCCTAAGTTTGATGAAACTAGCAAGTGCATAACGTCACTGGCCCTTGCTAACAATTGTTAAAACTTTGAATTAACTGAAAACAATGTCACTAACACTAACCTGAATAGATTTGGTTGCGTAGACTTGTCTTGTGTTGTTTGTGGTGTTGCAGGGTTCATAGCCGTACAAGAGGACGATCAAAAGATTGCAGTATGGATCAGAAGCTCGTAGCGAAAGACTAGCTCCCCACGCAGGTCATGTTTACAAGATCGCAGTGTTCTTCCTGAAGAATGATCAAATTCTCCAGCTAGTCGTAGCTTATCCAAAGGACGTTCTCCAGCAGAGGCGTTTACCCTCAGCAGAATTGGTGATTCCAAAATTGAAGGCTGTATTCAGACAGTGCATCTCAAGCAGCGTGGTTTAGCCTCAGAAGATTAATATTTCCAATTGGTGAGCTGTATTCAGGCAGTTTACCTTTCCCCGCAGGGTCAGTTACTCTCCCCCAGTGGAGCCAGTTGATTTTCCCCAAGAGAATCATCCCATCCCCAGCGGAGTTCTCTTTTCAGCAAGTGTTTTCATTCCTCCCAGTGGAACTCGAAGATTAAGACTCTCCCCGGCAGAGTTGGTTGCGTGTCCTGGCATTTATTTTGCCAGAATACCATGTGATATCCGTTCACTCTCCAGCAGAAGTCCAATCATACCAGGCGCATCTGCTATTCTCCAGCAGAGTTATATTCCCCAGCAGGGTGTTACTTCAATGAGGTGCTTGGTTAAGCTCCCAATTTCCCAGCTGAGTCGACGTCACTCTTCCAGCATTTATTTTGTTGGAATCATCCTGTAGCATCTGGCTATCCCCAGCGGAGTCGGCATTGTCTTCAGCATTTATTCTGCTGAAGCGGTTCCTGTATCCCAGCAGTTCGAGTCTGCATTTGCATTGGCATATAGGGTCATACTTGCATCCATCAAATAAACAAGCGTAGCATTTCCATGTCGAATGAAGCATTGCGTCATTGTCAAACATATGCATTTTGAAACATAAGCCAAGTGTGCTAACCGTTTGTTTCAAGTATTGCCCTCTTGCAGGTGGAAGGAGCTCTTGCTCAAACGAATTACCAAACATTCAAGATCTCGACGTGAGACATTCAATGATAGTGTCAGCTTTGGCATTATTCCCCACAGAGTTATCATGATGAAGTTCTCTTTGTCTCCGAACAGAGTTATTCGTGTAAATTTCTCTTGTTTTCCCCGCCAGCATTAGTAGGCAAAATCTCTCCTCATTCCCAAGCAGAGTTATTCGTCATCAAGGGGTCATGAATCAGAATTTCAGAGGCTGCCGCCGGTTATCAAGACAGGCGTCCGGTAGTTTAGTTTCCAAATATCCCTAGTAGAGTCCGCCCCAAAGTTGCTGTCATGTCAGTGCTGAGAAGTTTGTGGGTTGGGATCAATGGAGAAATGAGTCCTGACGTGGACAATTTATTCCTATGTTGACGGGATTTCTTCGTGCTAGAGAAGTGGGGGTCCTAACGTGGACAGATTTATTTCCCCGGGTGATGAGAAGTGCTAGTCCTAACGTGGACGGATTCGGTTTCTCAGTATTGGTGGAATGTGAAGTCATGACGTTGATAAAATTGGTTACTCTCAGTGTTGGTGTCCTGACGCGGACCATTTATTTCCAGCAGATATCTTTATTCGTAATGGTGAAGTGTGCGTCCTGACGTGGACAAGTTTATAGTTCTTCGTGTTCTCAAGATGCGCGAGTCCTGATGTGGACAAATTTATCTCTCTTCGTAATGGTGAAGCGCGAGTCCTGACGTGGACAAGTTTTATTTCTTCAGAAGGTTGAGATGTGAGTCCTGACGTGGACAAATTTTCTTTCCTCAGCGGGTCGAGAGATGAGTCCTGACGTGGACAAGTTTTATTTCCTCAGCAAGTCAAGAGGTGGGTCCTGACGTGGACAAATCAAGACGAGATGGTTTCCTTACGTGGAAAGAAGTTGATTCCTTACGTGGGAAGATGGTTTCCTTACGTGGAAAAGAGAGGTTTGCTTACGTGGAAAGATTATGATTCCTTACGTGGAAAGAAGATGTATTCCTGACGTGGAAAGATTGTATTCCTTACGTCGAAAGATTGATTCCTTACGTGGAAAGTTTGCGGTTCCTTACGTGGAAAGAAGATTGTTTCCTTACGTGGAAAGATTTATTCCTTACGTGGAAAGAAGAGGCATTCCTTACGTGGAAAGACGTTATTCATAAGATGGAAAGAAGTTTATTCCTAACGTGGAAGGGTGAGTCCTAACGTGGACGATGTATTCATAACCTAAGAAGTTTAGTCCTTACGTGGACAGACCAAGAAAATTTTTATTCCTTACGTGGAAAGAAGATGGTTTCCTTACGTGGACGATGTATTCCTTACGTGGAAGAGTTTAGTCCTGACGTGGACAGATCCAGACGAAGTCTTAGTCCTAACGTGGACGGTGTTATTCCTAACGTGGAAGAGTTTATTCCTAACGTGGACGATTTATTTTTGATGAAATGCAGACGAATTATCCCCAGCGAAGTCGCAGATATTTTTTCCGGGTTGACGACAGGTGGAGTCCTAACATGGACAAGTTTAGTTGAGAATTCTTTGTGTTGACAAAACAGGAGTCCTAACGTGGACAAAGTTTTATCCCTGCGATGATAGAATCTTTTTCAGGCTGATGAAAATAATCCCCAGCACGAGATCAGTGGGTTGCCGTAAACAGTTAGATTCAGTTGATGAATGTCGTTCCCCAAGCAGTAGTGCAGTTTATCTCTGCGGTTGGCAAATTTCCGGGTTCTTAGTATTCAACTGTCTCGTACCTCGAATGTTTGAAGGTCGTCCGCTCTTCACCCAATCGGGTCCAAGTCGCTTGAATAGGGGCAGCTGTTGCACCCTAAAATTTTCTCAACCTTATTCACTTGGTTTATGTTTCAATATCATTAGCATTTGCATATAGAGTCATGTACATAGTCTAGTCATCTGCATAGCATAGCATAACAAATCATCCAACAGGGATCAAGCACTATTCTCATCTCTATGATCCTATCAAGAGGTTATTATTCAAATTCAAGCATATTCAAGTCATCAGAAAGAATTTGAAAGCTAAGAAGTCAATGGATCAAGCAGTGCATCTATCTCCTATCTGAGGGTATCTGAAGATCATCAAAGAAGTTGTGAGCTGTGAACTGAGCATGGGGAGTATATAGACATCATGGAAAACTTAGAAAGTCATTTGGAGGAGGAGGCAAGTCATTGATATGATCACAAGAGTGGCAGTTGAAGACAGTCAACTAGGGTTTCATCTGGGTCAACCCTGGGTCAACTCTAGGTCAATTGATTGACTGAAAGGCATTAAGGTCTATTGGAGAGATGTGGGGTTCATCATTTGACATGTAGATAAGGATATGGTGATGTGCTAAGAAGAAATCAAGAGAAATCAAGGAGAAGAGGAGTTTCTAAATTAGGGTTTCTGTGTAAAATCCCCTAGTTTAGGTCAAACTTCCAAGCAAGATAAGTCAAAATGAAAGCTTCAAATGGATCATTGGCCAACATGAAACTTGTAGAGTATCTCAAGACCTTTAATTTGAGTTGTGGAATACATCAAGGAGATTTATAGAACTCAAGTTATGGTCCTTGCAAGTTACAGGTCATCTAAGGTATCTGAAATTTTGTCTGTGAAAGTTACTTGTCTTCCAAGCAACTTTTACCCCTCAAGGAGATTTCAAATGAATTTATGGTCAACATAAGAGTTGTTCCTCATTGTCTTATCTTTCTAGAATGGTATGGTATGCCTTCATATGATTTGTGGAACTCTACTTATGGTCTTGGCAAGCAAAGGGTATTTTGGTCATCTGAGAATTACAGGTCATTTCAAGCCTATGCCCAAAACTCATACAAGGCAGCTTCAAATGTAAAACTTCACAACATAAAACTTGTTCCAAATGACATTTTGAGTCTAGAAAATGACTATGAAAGATTGGAAAGGCTCATAGATCAAGGTTTCAAAATTGGTGGATTTAATCAATAAAAAATGACCTAAATTTGAGATTTTTCATAATTTGGCCAAATGGGATGAAATTATAGGTCATTTTGATTGGAAAAAATGTTTTAAGAACATTGGCAAAAGTAGAATTTTGAGTTTGGTTCAAGAATTGAAAGATATGCATGGTTACTTACAAATGAAGTTACATAATCCAAATCCAAGGGAAAGTGTGCATGGGAAGGTTCTATAAACTCCTGGGGCTTTCTATTCTCATCTATATATTGAATGAAGTAACTCCATGCCATGGTTGGTGATTCATTTTTGTGCATGATACCAAGTTTTGCATCATTCTTCCAATTTGCAAAAGCATCTCATACTCTCTCAAATCTCTATCAATTTCCATTTTTCTTGATCTGATCATCATCAACATCATTCATAGATCACAATTCACACAAGAATTTGGTGGAATTGAGCAAGAATAGTGCCATCCATCTTCATCATCCAAGGTGCAAGAACTTTGGGATTGCTGAATTCAAGAGGATTGAACAAGAATCTTTGCATACAGAATCAAGATTTGAGTGTGTGGATCAAGTTCAGACCATTGCAAGCATCAGATTCAAGGATTTCCATACCTGTTTTCATCACCATACCAGGTTGGTTCTCTCATTCGAATTGGCTAAATTAGTTAGAATCATAGAGAATTGTTAGCATAGAAATGTTAGGATAGGTTAGAGGATTGATTTCACAAAGTTTGGAGAAGTTTCATGAAGGTTGATCATAGTGCACCAAATCTGTTAGGATTGATAACTCATAGTTTATGGCAAGATAATCCTAGATGGATAGCTCAGGTTGATTAGCATGGCTTGTAGATCATTTTAGGGTAAAGATTAGCAAGGATAGGCAGGATTGATCACAGGTGAAAATGGTGGAATGCGAATGTTGCACTCATCGAGTTTGGTTGTTGGTTGAGTTTTAGAAGGAGCTGATGATATGGCTGTGTAGAGGGAAGAAAATGGATCGTTTTTGCTTTTTGTATCGTGTGATTTCATGGTGAATGGAGAGAGAACAAGGAGATGGAAGGTGTGTGTATGGAGGGAAATTTTCTGAAACCCTAGGGTTTCTAAGGTTGAAGACGAAGCGAGGGCCACACGATTGCTTGTTTAACCTTGACTCTGAGACCAATTCAACGGCCTTGGTTTAAATGAAATACGGAGGGAAATCCAAAAGGCTATACGCACCGTTTCACTTATTTTTCTGACTGGGCTTTGGTTTCAGTTACTAATACCACCCCTTCAACGCAGGCCCAATTCAATTCTAACTGAAATCTTTACTATATACACCGTTCCAGTTTTTTGATTTTTTTGATTAAATTTTCTGAGTCATTGGGCCCATACGCGCTTGCTATGCGCGCCCCCCAGTCTGGGCCCATCCTTTATTTCAACTGCATTTAATTACTCATGGCACCCCCTCATCTCAATTAATTCTATCATTTTCTTAATTCATTTCAATTCTTTGAAAAATCATAAAAAATAGAAAAATGCATGATTTTAATTGGTTCTTTTTGCATATTGTTCATAATTTTGTTAAGAAAATTATCACATAAAAATTTTAGCATTTCATTTTATTTTATATTTTTGGCATATTTTTCTTTTAAATAGGTGTAAATAATGTTTAGTTTAATGCATGAATTTGGTGATTTTAGTTTGATTAAATTCTTTTACATTTTTAATCCATTCTTTTTAAGTTGATTAGTATAGAATGTTAGCTTGTATATAAAATTTAGTTCATATTTTTAGGACTTAATTTTAGGTGATTTGTTTAGGTGTGAATAACATGATCAAAACTAGGGTTTAGGAGATAACATAGGTGAATTAGGTCATTTCCCTTAGGAGTTGTAGATTGAATTTTTGGGGTATGGGACTATAGGGGTTATGGGTATATATTAGATCCCTTAGAAAATATTAGGATTCCCCTACTGCTACTAGTATACTGCTTATGTCTGTTTGACTGTGTGGTGTGCCCTCTCTAGGGTTATTTCATTTGTCTGTGTGGGGTATTGGGTTTGCTTGGGGATTGGGAGAGCTGAAGACCTGTGATGATGAAGTCCATTGGAGATTAGAGATTGAAGTCCAACTTCCAGAGTTGATGAGGAGCATCCTTTGCTGGCAGCTGTTGAGGAGTATAGGGTTTAGGAGCTAGGCAGAGCTCTAGAGTAGTAAACTTGATTCTCAAAACATGGAAGGTCTTGATTGCCTCCATCCCTCTCTGTGATGCAGAGTCTCTCTAAGACACTCACCCCCTTCCTTTGGAAGGTTTGGTGATAGTGTCTAAGAGATAGAACTCTTGAGAGAAATATTCTATGTGTTGTTAGCAGTCTGTTTGCCACCCTTGGTGGTCAACTAATTGCTTAACACCCAATTCACTCTTGTGATTGATTCCTCAGCTTGGAGATTGGGACTTGAAGAAAAGCCATTGCAGATAGAAGACTGATGACAGAGACCTTGCTTGAAGGCTGTGGAGATGAAGACTGAGGCTTGCCTGAAGCCTGTAGCTGTTTGATGATGACTTGAAGTCAGATGTTGATGCAGAGCTGCTGTGGCTGTTTATTTTTGCTGTTTATTCTTGATGTATTGTTTGGTTTTCCCTGACTGTATTGTTTGCTGTTTAACCTGTTGGGTTGAAAGTGAATTCTGTTCACTTTTGCCTATTGTTTTCTAGGTTCGAGGTTGAGTGGGACTCCCTTGCCTCGCTTGTATTGTTGCATCCATGCATTTTACTACTTTACTGTATATATGCTATTGTTTCTGTTTCCGTCTATTCCGTTAGGATCTCTGTTTCTCTCTGCGCAAGAGAGGGGCATGATAGACACTAGGTCTTAACCCATGCATGATAACATTAGGTTAGTTTGATTCCCTTTGCAACCGTAGGTTAGAGTTCTGTCTCTTCTTTCTCAAAACAAACAGAAAAACACAATAAATATTTCAAACACAATAAAAGACACTTCTTCCGTAAAAGAATGTGAACTCATCAAAACGTCATTTTTGTCCGCTTGGACTGTTAATCAGAAAAACCCTTTTTCAGAAGGAATAAAAACAATCCAGACAGACTTGTGTCGTACGTGGCCCGAACTACGTTTGCTCTGATCTTTCATGCTGTATGAAACTACGTAGGCATAGGATGCGATATCCTAGCGAGCAACCTTCCCCTCCTTTCCCGTAGGTAGGCGAACTACGTTGACTCTTATTTCTCGTTCCAGACGGGAATACGTAGGCATAAAGTGCGATACTTTGCCGAGTCATTTTCTTTTCTTTTAACCCTTGACCTGTAGTTTAGATAGAATAACAATCCATATCCGAAAACAAGCGTGGATCCCGTCGAGTACGACGGACGTGAGGGGTGCTAATACCTTCCCCTTGCGTAACCGACTCCCGAATCCAGGTTTTGGTTGCAACGACCATACCTTTCCCCGTTTTGCGTTAGGTTTACTCTGAGCGTTTCCTTTCCCTCCCGTGGGATAAATAACGCACGGTGGCGACTCTTCTGTTCAGCCGGTGCCGATTTTCGCAGTAGCGACAACTATCCATCTTTATCTTCAAGAGTAGCAACAGCTTCCCATATCGGTTTTGAAATCCCTCTGGATCTGTTACTAAGGTGCTCAACCTTTTCAAATCATCTAGGTTAAAACCCTTGTAAGTGTACTTCAAAGTCTTCTTTCTTTCACTGTTCATGACGACCTCTGATGTTTACAAACAACAAAGTCCGAGTTCCATGAAACCATATGATGATATGATGACATGATGATATGAATGCACAAACACAAGCAGATGCATATGCACACACCACAAGCTTAGGGTTAAGGACAAGCATGAGTCCAAGGGTTTACCCATCCCCAAAGATTTGTACTATGGATTGATTGTACCTGCTGAACGGGTTCTACAAAGTTCCCAGAGTCATCAACCCATCCTTCGGATATTATCAACTTCCCAAATTACTTGGTAATCGATAATATTCTCAAGAGAATCTCGTCTGAGTGTAGTATCGCGTATCAACTATTTCGGAAATACTTCCCTATAGTCATCGCACTACGTCCTAATAAGGCCAAAGTGGGGTAAAGTGTATTCTAAAAGTCCACAATGTCGTGGGCTCCTTCATCGAAAGTAGCATTGTTTTCACGAATACTCGATCAACAATACTAAACTTTCAAGAGGGCCTACACTGAGCGGTGGTTTCTCAAGTTAGCTTGGTCGGGAATCAACTCCCTATAAGCCTTCTTGAATATACCACCATCCTATTACAATTGCACTCAAGTCCGGGTATAGGACCGTCTCACCACTCAAACACCCAATATCCAACAATTAAACAAATATATTGACAAATATACATGTTAAGCAAATATTCACAAATATAGCATGCAAATTAAACAAAATAGGCTAAACCCTCAAGTTCTAAATCTATCCCCAGTGAAGTCGCCATTTCTGTTGCGGTGAGAATCGTGATCCCAAGCTATTGATTAACTTGAATCTGAATTCTTAAATTCACAACCGGACTTTAATTTATCCAAAGGAAAGGTCTAAAGAAAGAAAAACCCTTTTTGCAATGTAACAACAACGCTAAAAGATTCGGGGATCGGGGGTTAGTTATGCATAGGATAGGTATTTCACATCCTAAAAATTCGTAGTACTCTACAGGAACCTTTTGTTTGATTGCATGCTAAGTTTGTAAATGTTTGCTAAGGTTTGGGATTGGGTAAAAGTTAAAGGTTAAAACCTAAATATAGTTTCTAAGTTTGCTCGCAAAGACGTCGCGTCCTTTGCCTACATATCCTAACTAGGATAGAATCAGAGCAATCGTAGTTCACCTCACAAGGGATAAAGAACACTTGATTATGATCAAGGTTCAAGGGGAACAAACATGACAATGTTTGTGTGGAGTTTGACAAAACTCCCTAATCTAAGTTGTAATATTCAAAAGGGAAAGTAATAAATCATGACGATGATTCTTACACAGAGTTGACGAACTCCTTCCTAGGGTTCTAGTTGAAGAACACTCCTAGTACAGGTGGGTCTCTTAGACTCAAAGAAAATTCTAATGGTTTCTAAGCTAGGGGTAAAGTGACTTAACAAAGTCAAGGGAGGGTGAGGTGAATTATTCTTGACATGAGAGCCAAGTGAGCAGACCTTCCTTTGGAGGGAAACTGGGGAAGCAATTGGGTGAGAGCTGACAAGCCTCATAACTTGGGGGAAAAAAAAGAGGGAAAGGTAATAACATAACAAAACATTCTTCATGGTAACAACCAATTAAACAAATATATGCAATAATAAGGATGAAAGCACATTGATAATAATTAACACAGATGAAAAATGACGAGAACTGTAACGACAGATCGCATTCAAATACAGTCAACAGGTGGGATGAGATGAACATAGTTATAACTCAAAATAAAAATCCTAGCATGTTAAATAACATGTATGGACATGAATACAAACAAATTTCACAAACAAATCCAAGTGGAACCACATAAAAATTCATCTGCAAATGCGTAAACGGACGTGAAACGCACTTAAATCGTACACAATCAAAAGGGGTGATAAAATAGGAAAACATGAAAATAAAATACATGGCATGAAAGTAGATACAAATATGAACACGATGAAAAAAGAACGGGCGAATAACGATAAAAAACGAGAGAGATACGATTTTTTGAAGTTTGAATGAAAAATAGCAAAAAAAAAACAAAAGAGTTGCCCTCCTCAGGGGTCGAACTCAGGAACATGGGGTGAAAGGCTCTTTTTGCAATATGGGCTTACCACTGGGATGGCTATACATCCGTTGATTGATGCCACCCCTTTAATTAATAAGGGTAGTTTCTTTCTATGGCTGGGCAAAAATAACACAAATCAAGGATTTACGTTTTGGTGCGTAACTTTTCTGTCGCTCAACCAAATGAAGCAAACTTTATATGCATCTCAACTAGAAAAACATGAGGAACATGATGGTGGTGTTAATTTTTTGAAATTCCTTTGTGTAGCTTGCGCGAAAATAAGGTGCCGGCACAACAGAAGAGTCGCCACCTTTCGTTATTTATCCCTCAGAGCGGGAAAGGAAACGATCGGAAAAACCTAACGAAAAAGGGTAAGACAAGGTCATCGCAACCGTTGTCTGGATTCGGGAGTCGGTTACGCAAGGGGAAGGTATTAGAACCCCTCACGTCCGTCGTACTCAACGGGATCCTCGCTTGTTGTGTTTACTTGGACGGGTTGGTTTTATTCTATCTACCTATCAAGGCTGGCTGGAAAAGAAAAGAAAAATGACTCGGCAAAGCGTCGCACTTTATGCCTACGTATTCTCATCAGAGAATGAGAAATCAGAGTCAACGTAGTTCGGCCTACGAAGGGTTATGGGGGAAGGTAGCTCGCCAAGACATCGCCATCTTGTGCCTACGTACTCTCAACAGGTATGAGAGATCAGAGCTCACGTAGTTCGGGAAACTACGGTTTATTTCCTGTCTTTTACGAAAGAGGTGTTTTTTATTGTGTTTGCAATTTCAACCGCACTAGAGACTATGACCTGAGAGTATGTCACCCAAAGGGTACCATACTAAACATCCAGACTGTGGAAAAGAAACTCTCCCACAATCCTTTCTCAGATAGCTTAAGGCTCGTAACGTACGAAAGAAATCATTCATGATTACTGTATCTTGAACTGTTTTGAGATGAGAAGAGAACAGGCCCGACTAGGAGGGAGACTATCAAGTCCTACCGTTGTCATGCCATGGATTCACCCTATGGTTGAGGTTTGAACAGGGAACTCCTAGAAGTTGTCATGCATAGGTTTCAACCTAAAATTCTATCATCAATTCCTTATCAAAGGAAATGAGAGTCCTAAGGGATCATGTCAATGATACACCAAAACAGACAAAGCATCAGCTTAACAGTAAAATGCATGCAATGCAAGTGAGGGAGGAAATGTGTGTGGGGCTTCAGCCTCCACAAGCTCATCTCAACCTCAAGCCAGAATGGATAACAGTAATCATACTGAAATATAAACAACATGCTATCAAGCAATGATAGTAAACTGCAATCATACAGATAAAATGAAATGAAATGCAATCAGGCAAACAAACCACATGGGCAAGGGAGATGGGCTCTACCGAATACCCGCAAGCAAAGCCACACAGTAACAATACAAGCAGAGGGAGCAACTCAACCTCTAGTGCAATCATGCTCCTAGATTCTACCTATTCTAGATATGAACTTATTCTAATGCATCAAGCAAGTCAAACAAAACACAGCAATACAGAAAAGAAAAGAAAGCAGATCAACTCCTCTCTCAGCTCCAAGCTTTAGCTCTCCAACAGCAACTCAGTCTTCAGACTTCAATCACTTGACAAATATCAGTCCGCTTTTCCAGGTTTCAACCCTACAATCATAAGTCTCAACTTATCTTCTCCTTTAAGCTTCAGCTTCTTGATCAGCTCCACCTTCAGGCTTCACTATCAGTCATGAGTATCAACTTGTCTCCTTCAGGATCTCCAGGTATCAAAGTAAGTATCAACTTCCTTTGTTCTTCAAGCTTCAGCTCTTCAGAATCAATCTCAATCACTTAGAAGTGTCAACTTCATCCTTCAGTCTTTATTTCATCTTCAGAGGTCTTCAAGTATCAACTTGCTCTTGCTGCTCTTCAAACTTCAGCTGGAATGGCAATGCCCAGGGATTCATCCTCTTCTACACTCTTCATTGAAGTCTTCATCTTCAAGCTCAGGCTCAACCTCTCTCAAGACAATCAAACCAGAGAAAATCACCTACTGGATAAGCTGGGGGATATTGAACTGTTTATTGACCACCAAAGGTGACCTTTAAGGGTTCAACATCAGAGGAATGGTTCCCTCAACAGTTCTACTTCCTAGGTACATCACTTATCCCTCCAAAGGAGAGAGGTGTATACCATGGAAGGACTTTGAATCATAGGGAGGAATGAAGGTGAAAGATACCATCCATGTTTAAGAAAGAAGTTATCTAAGTCTAAACTCTTCCTAATCCCTAACCCTAAAACAACAAAAAAAGAAAATACGATCAAGCTCTCAAGCTCCTCAATGCATCTTCAAGTCTTCTACTATGCTCCTCAATGCTCCTTAGAACAAGATCAAGCTCTCCAAGCCCACAAAGCAAAGCAAACTAAAGCAAACATGCCCTAAAGGCAACACAAACAATCAACCAATACAAAAATCAACTAAAAATATCATACTACTATATTAAATCCTAATATAATTTCTAAGGGATCCTACATACCTACCCTTAATACCCATATATGCCCCATAGTCTAAATTGTCCTAAAAACCCAAAAATCTAAAGTTATTATGGACCTATGTTGAAGTTTAACCTAATTCTACACAACCTAATAGCATCTAATCAAAACTATCCTAAAAATCATCAAAAAAATATGGAATTAATCCAGGGGGAAGCTAAAACCTATATCTAACTATTCTAAAAAGAATGAATTAAAAATACTAAGGGAGATACCTAAACTAAATTCTACAAAATCATATATCAATATAAAAGAATTAAAAAGCAATAAAAGAAGAAAATATGCAAAAAATACTAAAATGCATGATATGAAAAATATTTTTATTTGATATTTTTCTAGACAAAAATATGAAAAGGGAGAAAAAACTCCCATTAAAAAATATTGATTTTTCCATTTGATATGAATTTTACAAGATCAAAAATAAAATGGAGAAAAATAAGATGGAAATATGAACATGGGGTGCAGCTAGTAACAAAATACAATGCAATGCACATATGGGCCCAGACTGGGGGGTGGGAACAGCAAGCGCGCTGGGCCTAAAACCAAATCAGAAAAACAATTAAGAAATCAAAAGAAAAAGAAAAATGAGCGGTGCCAAAAGCAATGCAATTCAGTTATAAAATGGATTGGGCTTCAAAGGGGGGTGGGGTTATCAATTCAGCCCAAACCTTCCTTTAATGAAACGCGGCGTTTCATGCGTGTTTCTGATTTCCCTCCAAACGCGAGATTGAATGTGAGCCAATGGATTAGGTCTTGAGTCAATTGGTCAGCGTGCATCCAACGGCTGTGGCTTCGTCTTCAACCTTGGACCAAGGGTTTCTGAAACCTCCATTAAAACCAGAATTCATGCTACAGATTTCTACCAACTCGTGCTCTCTCATAACTTCATCAATTCCCAAAATGTAAAACACAAAGTTGCTCAGTTTTTTACCCTGATCATGCCTATGGTATTGGATTCCATTGAAATGGTCTCTATTATGCAACCCGATGGTGCAACTCCATTAATCCCAAAATATGATCCATACTCAACTTCAACCAAACTCAAATTTCTTTACATCAAAATGCTTATCACGTTGCCCTAGTCAAAACTAGCTATTAATCTTGCCTTATCGCTCATTATATAACACGTTCTTGCTCTATCAAGAAATGATGTCCATGACTGAAACTTCATCAAAGGCTTTCAAACTCTCCAAAATTGATCACCTAGTTGTCTCTAACAGTTCTACACTAATAACTTAACCTAACCATGCCTAAATAATGAGGTGGAAGAGATTTTGCAAACCTGGCTTCTTGATATGGCAGATGATGTAGATCTTCAATTCAAGGCTTGAAACTCTTCAAGAATGATCCTTGGATGATGAAAACTCTTCTGTTTGCAAAAGTTCTGAAGGAGAGAGCTTGTACTCCAAGATTCGATGATAATTGCTTCTTTGCAAATCCAATGTGAACACCTTCAATCTTCCATCAATGGAGCTTCAATTCAGCATGCACGCACTCATAAGGATCTATGGAAAAGGTTTGTGAAGAAAAAAAGGATGGGAATGAAGAAGAATGAAGAAATTGAATGTGACTTGCAATGGAGGATTTTGGATTTCACTCTCTCTTCTCTACACCAATTAACACCAACCTTGCATCTGAGCAAGTTAGACTTGTTATATAGAGTGGTTTAGAATCATATAGAACCCCCTAGAACAATCCAATGAGAAATTGAAGTTTTCATGTCATGGTATTTTGATTTCAATTCTCTCCACATGCTATCTCATGCCATATGCCTTGTAACCTTGGTTTATGACTTGAATTTATCCCCACATGAGATTTAGGGTAAGTTACAATGCACAAGTACCTTGCTTATTGAGTTTTGCCTTGTTTTGGTTTGGTACCTTAAGATGCAAGTAATCAAATTCCAAAGCAGCCCTATGATCCAAGCCTCAAATCAAAATTGTGGTTGAACCATTGTTCTTAGAATGTCATTTAGAGTCAAAATGACCTATTACATGACATGGTTTGGACTTATAACTTCGGATTTCCATTTTTCAAATTCACTTGAATTAACTTATGCCTCATTTTTAGGCCATTTTTATCACTTTTTGATATGAGCCTTTTCAACATCTCATGACCTCCCTACTAGCCTTAAAACATCATTCTAAGCAAGTTTGATGTTGAATATTTTTCCATTTGAAGCTTGGAAATAAGAGATATGGCCTTATGCTTGAAATGACCTATAACTTCCAAATGACCAAAATGCCCTTGACTTGTCAAAGCCATAAGTTGAGTTCTATAAATCCTATCAAGGACTTATAGTACTCTCTAGAAAGCTAAGAAGATGCTATTCAACATTCATGTTGACCAAGAGTTCATAGGAATCATCCTACTAGGGCAAAAGTTGTCTGCAAGTTGGGTGACTTTCAAGGACCCAGATTCACATACCTCAGATGACCTGTAATTTGTCAAAACCATAACTTGAGCTCTACAAATCCTATCAAGGACTTCTACTACTAAAATTAAAGCTAAAAACAATATCTACAACATTCATGTTGTGGGGAAGATGAGATGACAATCACATCTTGAGCTAAACTGCCTTGAAGATAGGGATCAAACTAGGGGATTTTACACTGTCAATCCTTAGAAACCCTAGCTTAAAACTTCTCAAACTCCTCAATCATGATGAGTTGGTCTAGGAATCATCCTTATAGTATCTCAATACATCATTCCATGATCACATGGCTCTTGGATTAGGTCTCAACCCTCTCCAAATCATCAGTTGACCTAGGGTTGACCCAGTCAAACCCTAATTCTACCACTCATGGTTGAATCTTCTGAATTCTTATACAATGACCTCTCTAGGCTTCATGATGGCTTTCAAGAAATATCATAAGCTTTCTCAAAGCTTTAAGTCCATCCTCATAGTCTCAGAATCATTTGAGGAGCATCCACAACTCTCAAGTTATGAGGCACACAACCTTGGTTTCAACCAATTCCTCTTAGGATCTCTTAGGTTCTCTGACAAAGGTATCAACCTTTGGAAATTGCAATAACTTTCTTGGATAACTCCATAGTCTCACACAACTCTTGATGGGTAAATAAATGTTGGTAAAATTTTGGGGTGCAACAGCTGCCCCTATTCAAACGGCTTGAACCTGACTGGGTGAGGAGCGAACGACTCTCAGCCAATCAAGGTGTGAGACGGTTGAATACCGATAAACCCAGAAATTTGCCAACTGCTCAAGTACTGGAATAATAGCTGCACGGAAACTATCTGGAGAAATACTGATCTGACATCGCCGTCAGTTATCCACATTAAATTCCTCTGACATCGCCATCAGACCACCAAACACCCAACATCGCCGCTGGAAAACTAGAGAATCTGACATCGCCGTCAAACGACTGAAATACCCAACATCGCCGCTGGAGAACTAAAGGATCTGACATCGCCGTCGGAAACAAAACACCCAACATCGCCGCTGGAAAACTAAATCACCTGACATCACCGTCAGACCCAAACATCCAACATCGCCGCTGAAAACAAACACCTGACATCGCCGCCAGAAACACTATAACTCTGAGGAAAACTCGACATCGCCGTCGGAAACAAACAAATATCCAACATCTCCACTGGAGGACCACCTGACATCGCCGCCAGAAACAAACAAATATCCAACATTGCCGCTGGAGGACCACCTGACATCGCCGCCAGAAACAAACAAATATCCAACATCGCCGCTGGAGAACTCAAAATAGTCTGACCTCGCCGTCAAAAACAAACATCCAACATCGCCGCTGGAAACGAGCATAATCTGACCTCGCCGTCAAAACAAATATCCAACATCGCCGCTGGAAACAAACATAATCTGACCTCGCCGTCAGGATGAAGAAACTTCATTGGGGAATGGGTCACACGGTAACCGGTAATACGTAGTCGATCGTGCCATCAGGCAATCAAAGAACACTGTCGGGCATCAGCCGGACTTCAACCATCAGGTTGATCATGCCATCGGGCATTCAAGGAGATTGTCGGGCATCAGCCAGACTTCATCAGCAAGCCGGGAATAGAATTCTTGGTCAATCATGAGCCAACTGGGAACATCTAAACCTCTTCCATCAGGCACTCCGCATCCGCTGAGAGAACTGCTTCATTAACACGGTTAGACTTCAATCATGGAGTCTTCAAAGGAGATTTCAACTTCTCCGTTGGAAAATCTACTGGGGAGGACGCTTCACCGCTGGGGAATCTGGAGAACTATCAAGTAACTCTGCTCCGGGGGTCCAGAAATCATTCTGGATGAATCAACTCTGCTGAGGACTTCAAGAATCATCTTGGACAAATAACTCCGTCGGGGACCTCAAGAATCATCTTGAACCGATAACCCTTCCGAGCAAACACTCTGTTGGGGATTCCAGGAATCATCCTGGGCAACTCTTGCCGGGGACAAACCAATCATGGCTTGAGCGGCTTCCAAGGATTCGGCTCTCTTGGGGCTTCAGGAATCATCCTGGGCAACCTTCACTGGGGACCCTACTGGGGTCTTAAGAATCATCTTAAGCAAACAGCCCTACTGAGGGATTCAAGAATCATCTTGAACTGAAGACTTCGCTGGGGATCTCAAGAATCATCTTGAGCAAGCGACTTCGTTGGGGAGAATGTCAGGAATCATCCTGAGCAACTGATCCTTCGGCGGAACACCTGCAAAACAAGAACGGTAGCAACCTAGATCATGTTTATTATGCATATGCTTCGGCGCCATGCTCCACACGGTGGAAATGCTATACGCTTATGATAAATGCTATGCAATCATGCACAATGATGCGATCCCGTCAGCAAAATAAATGCCGAAGGGGGAAATCCTCCTGTCAAGGAGAAAGAACTACTCAGATAGAGGAATCATCCTGCTGAGGAGAACCTGGACACGCGAATATCAATTGGACTCTGCAGGGGACACAACTTCAGTTGACTGTTGCGGGGGAAACAACTTCAGTTGACTACTGCATGGGGACGAAGCTCTACGAGAACCTGGACCTGCTGAGGGAAAACGATGTCAATAAACTGCGTGGTCGTCTCGGCTACTCTTCTGGGGGTAAGACTCTGTGGGGAAACAACTTCAGCTGCTCAACACTCCCACTGGGGAAAATCAATCATGGTCTGATCAACTTCCAAGGATTCGGCTCTCTTGGGGGATCTGCAAACTCGGCTGGGGAAGAAGAAATCATTCTGCTTCGCTGGAGAGAGTACGACTCTGGGGGAAATACAACATCAGCTGTTCAACGCTCTGCTGGGGAAAACCAATCATGGTCCCAACTACTTCGCTGGAGAGTACAACTCTGATGAGGAATTTCAATTCCGCTGGGGAAGAAGGAATCATCCGACTTCTGGGGGGAGTACAACTCTGGTGGGGAATTTCAATTCCGCTGGAGACTTCAGTCTAGCACCATCAGTTGCTGCATACTTCGGCGTACGAACAGTTTCCTACGAAACCTGCACTTGTGACCCGGTGCGGGGGAAAGAAATCATGCTTCGGCGCTTGACTCAGCTAAGGAGGTGAAGTTCCTTCAGGACGCATCTGCTTGGGGAAGAGAATCATCTCTGCATGGGGAGACATATCAATGCTCACGATCTCGCGTTCAGACTCTACGGGGAGAGGCTACTGAACTCTGCTGGAGAAAGAGGAATCATCCTGCTTCCGGATACGCACAACGCATTGTCTGGAATATGCTACACCTGTAACAGCATAAACAAACGGACAAGATACCCTTCTCAAAGGGACCTATCAAGGTCATTATCTCGTGACAATGTTCAAGTATTTAATTGTTTCAACATTCAGTGGCCTAGGCCAGTAAGTTTATGTATGTGCATTTTATCAAAAACATCGGCGTTCCTTTTCGCAAACAAAACAGATAAATGCTAAACAGGCAAACAGAATTGCTGAATAGTATGCATTTTATTGATAACGAACCCCTGAATGGGTAAAAAATGTTTTACAACAGAGGCCAGCTCCTCGAATGAGGAAGCCGCGCAAAAATAAAACATAAATATACATCAGTATATACAAATGTCGGCAACGAGGCGTAGACGAACACCATGAGTTGATCCCTCTAAGACCCACTCGACTTCGATACTTCTCTGATGCTTCAGCTTCGGAAGAGATTGATTCAGATGAACGACCCTCAGGTCCTCCAAACCACTAAACAATGAAAGTCCACATGCGGAACGCAGTCATTTGCTTATTCAAATCCCTAACTTTTGCGTGAGCCGCCCTTTGCGGGTTTTCAGTTCACCGGGATACCCTTTTTTGCCGAAGCCGCCCAGTGTAGGTTTTCGACTTCGCGGGTGTACCTTTTTTCAATTTATATCCCTAATTTTTTCCCGAACCTTTTATTCTGTTTTTGGTTCGCCGGGATGCCCCTTTTTTGCCTGGACTCTCCTTTTTTGTCCAGCGGGTCGCTTTCAAGCAAAGTATTTTTAACTGCGTCTGCGTTCACCGGGGATGCAAAATCTTCACCATCCATCGTGGATAACAACAAAGCTCCTCCCGAGAAGACCTTGCTGACGACATACAGACCTTCGTAATTTGGAGTCTACTTGCCCCAGTGATCGGAGTGTGGAGGAAGAATCTTCTTCAGGACGAGATCACCCGTCTGAAAGCTTCTAGGATGCACCTTCTTATCATAAGCTTTCTTCACTCGGCTTTGGTACAGACAACCAAATGCAATCGATGCTAACCTCTTCTCGTCCATCAGGCTGAGTTGGTTCAAACGATTCGTAATCCATTCTGCCTCGTCGAGTTTCACATCAACCAAAACTCGCAAAGAAGGGATCTCCACTTCTAACGGTAGGACTGCTTCCATACCGTACACTAAGGAGAAAGGAGTTGCCCCGGTCGACGTACGGACCGTCGTACGATAACCGTGCAATGCAAATGGCAGCATCTCGTGCCAATCCTTGTAGGTCACAACCATCTTTTGAACAATCTTCTTTATGTTCTTATTGGCGGCTTTGACGGCGCCATTCATCTTCGGCCGGTAAGGAGATGAGTTGTGGTGTTCGATCTTGAAGCTCTGGCACAGCTCCTTCATCATCTTGTTATTCAGGTTCGAACCATTATCAGTAATGACCCACTCGGGAATTCCGTAACGACAGATGATGTCCCTCTTTATGAATTTAGCCACCACCTGCTTGGTCACATTAGCATACGAGGCTGCCTCCACCCACTTGGTGAAGTAGTCGATAGCTACCAGAATGAAACAATGACCGTTGGATGCAGTGGGCTCGATCTTTCCTATCATGTCGATGCCCCACATGGAGAACGGCCACGGGGAGGACATGACATTTAACTGGCACGGCGGCACATGAACTTTATTAGCATAAATCTGGCATTTATGACATCTCTTCGCGAATCTGAAGCAATCCGACTCCATTGTCAGCCAGTAGTATCCTGCTCTCAGGATCTTCCTCGTCATAGCATGCCCGCCGGCGTGCGTACCAAATGTGCCCTCATGGACTTCTTCCATGAGCATACTCGCCTCTTTCTCATCTACACATCTGAGCAGCACGAGATCGTGGTTTCTCTTATACAGCACTCCATCAGGATTGAGATAAAAGTTTCCAGACAGCCTCCTCAGGGTCTTCTTATCCTGGGTTGACGCACCCACAGGATACTCCTTAGTCATAAGGAAAGTTTGGATGTCATGGAACCATGGCTTGCCGTCGGCGGCATCCTCGATTGCAAAGACAAATGCCGGTCTATCAAGGCGCGAAAGCACAATTCTTGGAGCCTCATTCCAAAAATTGACTTTATACATTGAAGCCAACGTGGCTAAGGCATCAGCCATCTGATTTTTAGCCCGGGGTACATGATGGAGTTCCACTCGATCAAAGAACGGAAGTAGCCTTCTGGCATAATTCATGTACGGCACCAAATTCGATTGACGAGTCTCCCATTCCCCTTTAATTTGGTTGATCACAAGCGCTGAGTCACCATATACGTATAGGTTCTTGATTCACAAATCAATTGCCTCTTCTAGACCCATGATGCATGCTTCGTACTCCGCCTCATTGTTGGTAACTGGAAACGTCAGTCTCGCAGTAAACGGGATATGGGATCCGTGGGGAGTCGTGATGATAGCCCCGATGCCACTTCCATAGGAATTAACTGCCCCATCGAATATCAATTTCCACTGGGATTTCCTATCTGGCCCCTCGTCGGGCAACGGCTCATCGCAGTCCTTCGCTTTGAGAAACATAATATCCTCGTCAGGGAATTCGAACTTCATTGGCTGGTAATCTTCGATCGGCTGCTCGGCAAGGTAATCAGACAATACGCTTCCCTTGATGGCCTTCTGGGAGACGTACTGAATATCATATTCCGTTAACACCATTTGCCATCTGGCAATCCTGCCCGAAAGAGCCTGCTTCTCGAAGACGTACTTGATCGGATCCATATTCGACATTAGCATGGTGGTGTGATTGAGCATGTACTGTCATAAACGTTTGGCAGCCCAAGCTAGTGCACAACACGTCTTCTCCAGCATCGAGTATCGAGATTCACAGTCAGTGAATTTTTTACTCAAGTAGTAAATGTCATGCTCCTTTCTGCCCGTCTCGTCGTGCTGACCGAGAACACACCCCATACTGTTCTCAAGAACCGTCAAGTACATGATTAATGGCCGTCCAGCCACTGGGGGTATCAAGATTGGAGGCTCTTGAAGATATTGCTTTATCTTGTCGAATGCCTTCTGGCAATCCTTATTCCAAGTAATCGCCTGATCTTTCTTTAAAAGCTTGAACATCGGTTCACAAGTGGCCGTGAGCTGAGAGATAAACCTTGCAATGTAGTTTATTCGGCCCAAGAAACCACGAACTTCTTTTTCTGTTTTCGGCGCTGGCATTTCTTTAATAGCTTTTATTTTCGCAGGATCAACCTCGATGCCTCGCTCACTAACGATAAACCCCAGCAACTTTCCGGACCGCACTCCGAAAGTGCATTTGTTAGGATTCAGCCTCAACCTGAATTTCCTAAGCCTCTCAAAAAGCTTCAATAATTTGAACCGATGCTCTTCCTCCGTTTGGGACTTCGCAATCATGTCATCAACATAGACCTCGATCTCATGATGAATCATATCATGAAACAAAGTTACCATTGCTCGTTGGTAAGTGGCCCCTGCGTTCTTCAGACCGAAGGGCATTACCTTATAGCAAAATGTTCCCCAAGGGGTGATAAACGTCGTTTTCTCCATGTCCTCCGGCGCCATCTTGATCTGGTTGTAACCGGAGAAGCCATCCATGAACGAAAACATGGAGAACTGGGTTGTGTTGTCGACCAACACATTGATATGAGGCAACGGGAAATCATCTTTAGGGCTCGCCCTATTCAAATCCCGATAATCGACACACATGCGTACCTTACCGTCCTTCTTCGGTACAGGCACTATGTTGGCGACCCACGGAGGGTAAGTGGTGACCGCTAAGAAGCCAGCATCGAGCTGTTTCTGCACTTCTTCTTTGATCTTAACGGCCATATCTGGTCTCGTCCTCCTAAGCTTCTGCTTAACGGGAGGGCAATCTTCTCGCAACGGCAAGTGGTGGACCACGATGTCCGTGTCAAGTCCGGGCATATCTTCGTATGACCAAGCAAAGACGTCACTATACTCTCGAAGCATCTCGACCAATCTATGCTTGACATCGCTCTGTAATGCATCCCCTATCTTGACATTTCTGACGAGCTCTTCAGAACCCAGATTCACGATCTCAATCTCCTCCTCGTGAGGCAGAATAACTTTTTCCTCTTGTTTCAACAAGCGGGCCAACTCTTCAGGAAGGTCTTTGTCCTCATCAATCTCTTCCTCGGCTTGATAGATCGGGCAATCGAAGTCGAAGTGAGCCGTAGAAGGTCCAGAGTCGATGTCATCTGTTATGTGGATCCTGCAATAACAAGGGTTAAGTTTAAAACAAGAATATGCAGGTTAGCACAAACCCCATTGCCATTTTACTGTTTTTCAAAACAAATATAAAACAGGAATAACAGAGATCACAATATTCGAATACGAAGAAAACGCCTTTGATTTATTAACAAAATGCATGTACATAATCCAACAAGGCCCTGACAATAAAACCGCTATGCCCCAGGTAGGACATAGGGTTGTACAATGATTGAAGAAAGTAAATCATTACTCTTCACTTGTCAGCTGGATGATATCCTTGATGGTCCAATTGTTGAGGCCCTCGCCCGGCTTGCTTGGCTGAATCCAAGAGTCAAGATCACAATCGCTATCCCCGCTGTCTTCAGACGCCGCGTTGATGCTTTCGAAGATCACTCTGCCACTGGTAAATAGGATCGGGCCCTTACCCCGTGACGCGCTGCTAGACGAAGAAGAAGAAGCTTCAGCTTCAGGAGAATACCCCAACCCAAACTTATCCTGCTTGTTTGGTATCTCCAAAATATGCCCCCAGCCTGGGGTGGATCCAGCTTGGACGACGGCCCGAGCTTCTTTGAATGAGGAGAGATTCATCTCTGGCTTCTCTGTGACAACAGGAGCTACCTCTTTCACCTTGACGGCTTCAAATGCTTGACAGAGAGTTTCATGGATTTCGCCATCCATTTCCACATACTTAAAGGACGACAAATGGCTCACCATTATGTCCTCCTCACCGCACACGGTTACTATGCTTCCCCCAACAGCATATTTGAGCTTTTGGTGCAACGTGGAGGTCACGACACCAGCAGCATGGATCCATGGCCGGCCCAAGAGGCAACTGTAGGCAGGCATGATGTCCATGATATAAAAGACCGTGTCGAACGTTTCCGGACCAACCTGGATCGGCAGGGTCAACTCCCCGAAAACATGGCGCTTAGTTCCGTCAAACGCTTTCACGACCAGATCACTGGGTGTGCAAAGCAATCCACGAGTGTCCAACTTCATTAATGCCTTCTTCAGAAGCACATTAAGCGACGAACCCGTGTCCATCAGGACGTGCGACATGATTGTGCCTCTGCACTCTATCGAGATGTGCAAGGCGCTGTTGTGATCTCTCCCTTTAGGCGTCAGCTCTAAATCTGTGAAACCTAGCCCATTACCAGCGTTAACGTGAGCTACCACCTCTTCTAGCTGATTCACCGATATGTCTTGCGGTACGTAGGCAGCGTTCAATACCTTCAGTAGCGCGTTGCGGTGTGCTTCAGAACACAGCAACAAGTTGAGAATAGAAATTTTCGAAGGCGTCTGATGGAGATGGTCTACAATCTTGTAGTCGCTCTTTTTTATTAACCGCATAAACTCCTCGACATCTTTGACCAGCAAATCTTTCTATACCCCACACGGGGCCTCTTCGACGACTTTGCTTTTACCCTTATCAGCCGCATCAGCTCTAACCGCTTTCTCTGCCACGACCTCCGGTGGTGCAAACACTCTTTCGCTATGGGTAATACCACCGATTCCTGCGAGATTCTCCACAGTCGACCCATATGGCTCCAGCTCTAACCTCTGACCGTTGCAATAGACTTCAGCTCCATAATGCCACGGAACGACGTTAGTGCTCTCGAATGGTATCGGCCCAGCTTTGGTAATAGTGATTGCGGGCGGTCGGGGCGCAGAAATAGTTATTGGTTGGCGAGGAATGGTGATGGTGGCGACTTCATTGGCCTGCTTCAACACTACCTCTCCTGATACACTTTCAGCCCTCCGGCTGAACTGCAAAATACCCTCAGTCATCAGACTTTGGATTCCTTCTACCAGCTGCTCACATCCATCAGAATGTGTAGCACAGACCATGCATAACTCTCCGCATCCTGGAAAGAACCCTTTCTTCAACAACTTAGCTTTGACGAAACTAAGCGGCGTCTTTAAGTCTTTGACATCAGTCAACAAATCTGCACTCTCTTCTTCGCTAATGGCGTTCACGCCGCCTCCCCTATGATTCGGCATAGGGTTTTTCGTGACATTGGGCACATTATCGGAAAAGTTAATAATTTTGGCATCAACCAGGTCCTGCACCTTGTGCTTAAAGGCTTTGTAGTTCTCGATTGTGTGGCCTGGCGCCCCTGTGTGGAAATCGCAAGTGGCATTTGCGTCGTACCCTGGTGGAGGTGCCCCTGTCAAGGGAGCCATCGTCCTCTTCTGAACCAACTGAAGCTGAAGCAAAGTCTGCAAGAGTTGCGCATACGACATAGGCGGTGCCTCGAAGTGACGGTTGGTCAAAGGTGCCCGATTCTGGTACTTTCTATATCCCGGCTGATTCGGTTGCTGCTGTTGTTGCTGCGGTTGCGGGGCCGCTGAGATATTTATACTAGCTATCTGCTGCTGAGGGCCTTTGCCCTTTCTTCGAGCGTTGGTCACAGCGCTCGCATCTCCTTCTCGTCGTTTACCAGCATAAGGTTTCTTTCCACCTCCTCCAGCTGAGGATGACTCACCTTGAATTTTCCCGATCTTGATACCATTCTCGACGTGCTCGCCCATGGTAATGAGAGCTGAGAACGTCCCCGATATACCGCTGACTAACTTTTCATAGTAGACCCCTGGGAGGGTAGCCACAAACATCTGCACGAGCTCGCGCTCAACCATCGGCGGTTGAACCCGAGCAGCCAACTCACGCCACCGCTGGGCGTACTCCTTAAATCCTTCATTATTCCTCTGCGAAAGGTTCTGGAGCTGGACTCGGTTCGGGGCCAAGTCGCTATTGTACTGATAGTGGTGGACAAACGCTTCAGCGAGATCCTTCCATGTGTGCACGGTAGTGGGCTCCAGGCCCATGTACCACTCGAGGGATGGTCCAGAAAGACTATCTTGGAAGAAGTGCATCAGCAACTTCTCGTCTTCGGAATAGGCAGACATCTTTCTATAGTACGATCGCAGGTGGACACGAGGGCAAGTGGTGCCCTTATATTTCTCAAAGTAAGGCACCCTGAACTTAGGAGGTACCTTGAAATCAACAATTAACCCCAGCTTGGACATATCAACACCCAAAGTATTCTGATTCTCAATATCTCTCATTTTATCTTCAAGTGCTTTGAATCTGAGCCGCGCTTCAGCATTCAGCTCCCTTTCTGCACCACTTTGAGAGAACACATCATCCTGATGATCCTCAAGCCATGGTTGAGGCACCAACAGATTCCCGACGCCAGTGTTGCCGTTGACCGGCCCGATGTTGACATTAGCTCCCAGACTCCCATTACCGACGCCCGTCGTATTGAGTCCGATATTGGCCATCACATTGCCATTAGCATTGCCGTTGCCCCCGGCCCCGGGGACACCATTCTGCGGAGTATCAACTGGTGGAGGAGTAGGCACAGCCCCGCCATGAAGTATGCCGTTGCTATCAACCCTGGAGATCAAAGGCTGAACCAAATTCCTGAGCTGGTCTTGACCATTGGCGACCACCTGCATAAGTTCCATAAAGCGATCCATCCTCTCGCGGAGCTCCTAGACATCTGTCTGCACTTGATCCATGATCCTGGTCTGATTAGCTCGAGTTGGATAACGGTGAATTAGCCTCTGATCAATCCTGGAGTCACCAGAAACAGTCTGGGACCTGTAAACCTGAAAAACCTGCAAACACTACAGGTTAGGAAAAACAACAAAATGTACGCCATGCAAATGCTTCATGCAAATGCATGCGTGTGTCTGTGTGTTTGGGAGATTTCCCCCGATCCTAGTGCCTGAGTGCCAGTGCTGATAATAATAATAAGAAGAAGTCTGAGCCCAATCATGGAAACATCAATCTCATATATAAAGGAAAGCCTATCAAGGCAGTACATAGCATCAGCGAGTACAAGACGAATCAACAGCGTGACCTCAGCCAACAAGCCTGGTGATGGTCAGCATACAACAAAGATCAAAACAAAAGGAATACAACTAGTCAAGTACGGCCACAGGCGCGATACTCTGCTAATAACTCCTTCGTCTCCGGATGATTTGGCAAAGTGAGCAACCCCTCGACGAGTAGTTCCCTCTGCACAATGGTATACTGAAGTCCCTGAACTGAACTTTCCCATGCTCCTTCGCCGAAGCAATCTTCTAATTTCCGCTTTTTCGACTCAAACGTCAGCTTGCGCTCCTTCAGGTTAGCGAGAGCTTTGTTGAGTTGGCCTTCGGCGGCGTATCTGCGGGCGGTTTCTTCATCAAACCTCTGCTCACTGTCCTTCACCTCGGCTTCCAGCTTGGAGATCTGCAGCACCAGCTTATCCTCCCGCTCTTTCCTGGTGGCCAGGGAAGCCTTCCAGTGTTGGTCGAACTTGGATATCCTCCGATATGCCTCGTCCAAATGCTGCTTCTTCGTAGCTAGTACGTCGTTGACAGCCCTGAAGTCTTGACCCATGCGTTCACGCTCGGCTATCTGCTTAGTCAGGTCTGTACCTAGCTGGTTCACCAACTCTGTCTGCCTTTTGAAAGAGTGAACGGCCTCGTTCCTTTCGCTTCGAAGCTGAGCTAACTCCTTCTCTAGTTCTACGTTCGCCCGCTTCAATTCATCCCGCTCAACTAATACCTGGTTATGCTGATGAATGGGCACAGTAGTAGGCTCTTCGATTGTTGGAGGACTTTCTGGATTGGCATGAGGAAACGGCATCCTTATAGCATTGGCTCTGGCTCTGATCCAAGTCGTATACGGAGGGTAGGCATGATTGTTGCTTTTTCCCAACAAAGGCTTTCCTCGCTTACTGATACTATTCCATGCACGCTGAAGCTTGGACAACAAATCCCCCTCTAGAGTACCGGTGAGGTACAGAGATTCCTGTACCTCTTCCTCCTTTGGCGGAGTTCTCAAAGCATACGCGAACTGTCAAACCAGCAACGACGGATTGTAGTTGAAGCAGCCCTTCCTACCTATCAGAGGCACATTTGGAAACCCGCTGCAACTGAAGATCACCTCAGTACCCAACCTGTCTCTGTCGAACCATTCAATATCCTCTACAGATAAACTCATCAGACGCTCAGGCCACTCAGCTGTGGCTGCAGACAAGACGAAAGGACCCCTCTTGGGAAGATGACTATCAAGCCATTTGTACAGCAAGGGTACGCAGCATGAGACGTTCTTCCCCCTCCTGTTCTCATTCTTGTAGTGGACTGAGTGGTAGACATCTCCGATCAGGGTAGGGACTGGATTCCCTAAAGCGAAGATGTGAAACGCATCAAAGTCTACAAAATCGGGCATGTTGGGGAACATGATGATGCCATATATGCATAGAGCGAGGATGGCGTTGAACGCGTCCCAACATCCGTCCTTGGCACACTACTGAGCCTTAACCACCAGAAACTGCAAGGAGAACCTAGGCTCAGCGTCCATATGAACAAAAGGCATCTGCCTTTTGATAGGCACACCTAGCAAATCAGCATACTCTTCCAGCGTGGGTGCGAGAACGAAGTCCTGAAAAGTGAAACATCTCAGTGGAGGGTCGTAGAACTGCAGCAGAGCGTGCAACCCATTCAACTCGAACATAGAAGGCTTATAAACCAAACTGAGCAACCTTCCATAAGATTTCCTGAACTCATCCTTCACAGAATCACCTGCTAGAGCTATCAAACCAGTCAACTTAACCACATCAAGGGTAGGGAACTTGTACGCCACGGTCTTCCTCAGAGAGCCCATAACAATACAATAGGAGGCAAGAAATCCTGGATCGGGGAAAACGGTACCTGCAACACAGACACACGTTAATGAAATGCAAATGAACATGCAAACTAATGCAAAATGCAATCATGCAATAATATATCCGGGCAAATGCTGTTGTGGAGATTCTGTATCAACAAAACCACGACCACTGATGAGAAGAAAACCCTAGTGTAGGACCACAAATCTGATATGCCAAGAACAACCATCTGATAGGACCATGTACACAGGATCATAATTCCGCTATGTCAAGAACAAATGTCAGATAATAAGGACCTCTGATGTATGATCAAGAAATATCTGCTGATGAGGTCTTCGGACCCCACTTAAAAATCTGCTCTATCAAGAACAAACATACAGCTGCTGATGAGATCTTCAGACCCCACTCAAAATCTGCTCCATCAAGAACAAACAACATCTGTTGATGAGATCTTCAGACCCCAAAAATCTGCTCTATCAAGAACAAACAACATCTGCTGATGAGATCTTCGGACCCCAAAAATCTGCTCTGTCAAGAACAAACCACTGATGACAATATTCTGATCAAACCTGCTCTATCAAGAACAGACATACTCCTGATGATAAGATCCTTTGATCAAAACCTGCTCTATCAAGAACAGACATACACCTGATGATAAGATCCTCTGATCAAAACCTGCTCTATCAAGAACAAACATACACCTGATGATAAGATCCTCTGATCAAAACCTACTCTATCAAGAACAGACAAATCTGCAACTGAGAAACCCTGGTACCAACAAAACTGATTCACTATCAAGAAAACCAGGTAGTCTGAAGGTCAAAGTTTCCTGCAATAAACCCAACCCCACTCACAGGTATGGACCTAAACTGACTCAAGGTATGGCATCCTATGCGTTCATCAGCGTCACAAACTTTCAAGAGGGGTGATACGATACCCAGAAGGTGTGGCATCACCAGCTCATGAAGCGGCCTCACTTAGCTGAATCACAAATGATCGGTCCCCAGAGTCGATAATCCACCAAACCAGCAACCGTCTCAACCCAAAGGGTTGAAAGTGAAGCCAACCGGATGAACCTCGTCTAAGCGTGGATTTCATGAGACACTAGTGCCTGCAAAGCAAGCACGCGCCCACTAATTTCCACTCTAAGTCTATAGTGCACTCAAGCTTGGGTCTGGCTTCTCACTCATCGGAACTCCCATCCCACAACAGCACAAATAATCATATGATACTGAAAATAAAATGCGGGAAATAAAGTGCGAGAAGTAAAATGAGATAAATAAACGCAACCCAGCAGGTAAACATACAAGCGTTAGGATTGACTCTCAGGGAACTGTTGAGATTCCCCAGCAGAGTCGCCAGGAAGAAAATCCAAGGCGAGACTCGCATAGGGAACCATCGCTGTCCCTAGCAGAGTCGCCAACTGTCGCTTGCGCGAAAATAAGGTGTCGGCACAACATAAGAGTCGCCACCTTTCGTTATTTATCCCTCAGAGCGGGAAAGGAAACGATCGGAAAAACCTAACGAAAAAGGGTAAGACAAGGTCATCTCAACCGTTGTCTGGATTCGGGAGTCAGTTACGCAAGGGGAAGGTATTAGCACCCCTCACGTCCGTCGTACTCGACGGGATCCTCGCTTGTTGTGTTTACTTGGACGGGTTGGTTTTATTCTATCTACCTATCAAGGCTGGCTGGAAAAGAAAAGAAAAATGACTCGGCAAACCTTCGCACTTTATGCCTGCGTATTCTCATCAGAGAATGAGAAATCAGAGTCAACGTAGTTCGGCCTATGAAGGGTTATGGGGGAAGGTAGCTCGCCAAGACATCTCCATCTTGTGCCTACGTACTCTCAACAGGTATGAGAGATCATAGCTCACGTAGTTCGGGAAACTACGGTTTATTTCCTGTCTTTTACGAAAGAGGTGTTTTTATTGTGTTTGCAATTTCAACCGCACTAGAGACTATGACCTAAGAGTGAATGCGTCGCATGTCACCCAAAGGGTACCATACTAAACATCCAGACTGTGGAAAAGAAACTCTCCCACAATCCTTTCTCAGATAGCTTAAGGCTCGTAACGTACGAAAGAAATCATTCATGATTACTGTATCTTGAACTGTTTTGAGATGAGAAGAGAAAAGGCCCGACTAGGAGGCAGACTATCAAGTCCTACTGTTGTCATGCCATGGATTCATCCTATGGTTGAGGTTTGAACAGGGAACTCCTAGAAGTTGTCATGCATAGGTTTCAACCTAAAATTCTATCATCAATTCCTTATCAAAGGAAATGAGAGTCCAAAGGGATCATGTCAATGATACACCAAAACAGACAAAGCATCAACTTAACAGTAAAGTGCATGCAATGGAAGTGAGGGAGGAAATGTGTGTGGGGATTCAGCCTCCACAAGCTCATCTCAACCTCAAGCCAGAATGGATAACAATAATCATACTGAAATATAAACAACATGCTATCAAGCAATGACAGTAAACTGCAATCATACAGATAAAATGAAATGAAATGCCATCAGGCAAACAAACCACATGGGCAAGGGAGCTGGGCTTTACCGAATACCCGCAAGCAAAGCCACATAGTAACAATACAAGCAGAGGGAGCAACTCAACCTCAAGTGCAATCATGCTCCTAGATTCTACCTATTCTAGATATGAACTTATTCTAATGCATCAAGCAAGTCAAACAAAACACAGCAATACAGAAAAGAAAAGAAAGCAGATCAACTCCTCTCTCAGCTCCAAGCTTTAGCTCTCCAACAGCAACTCAGTCTTCAGACTTCAATCACTTGACAAATATCAGTCTGCTTTTCCAGGTTTCAACCCTACAATCATAAGTCTCAACTTATCTTCTCCTTTAAGCTTCAGCTTCTTGATCAGCTCCACCTTCAGGCTTCACTATCAGTCATGAGTATCAACTTGGCTCCTTCAGGATCTCCAGGTATCAAAGTAAGTATCAACTTCCTTTGTTCTTCAAGCTTCAGCTCTTCAGAATCAATCTCAATCACTTAGAAGTGTCAACTTCATCCTTCAGTCTTTATTTCATCTTCAGAGGTCTTCAAGTATCAACTTGCTCTTGCTGCTCTTCAAACTTCAGCTGGAATGGCAATGCCCAGGGATTCATCCTCTTCTACACTCTTCATTGAAGTCTTCATCTTCAAGCTCAGGCTCAACCTCTCTCAAGACAATCAAACCAGAGAAAATCACCTACTGGATAAGCTGGGGGATATGGAACTGCTTATTGACCACCAAAGGTGACCTTTAAGGGTTCAACATCAGAGGAATGGTTCCCTCAACAGTTCTACTTCCTAGGTACATCACTTATCCCTCCAAAGGAGAGAGGTGTATACCATGGAAGGACTTTGAATCATAGGGAGGAATGAAGGTGAAAGATACCATCCATGTTTAAGAAAGAAGTTATCTAAGTCTAAACTCTTCCTAATCCCTAACCCTAAAACAACAAAAAAAGAAAATAAGATCAAGCTCTCAAGCTCCTCAATGCATCTTCAAGTCTTCTACTATGCTCCTCAATGCTCCTTAGAACAAGATCAAGCTCTCCAAGCCCACAAAGCAAAGCAAACTAAAGCAAACATGCCCTAAAGGCAACACAAACAATCAACCAATACAAAAATCAACTAAAAATATCATACTACTATATTAAATCCTAATATAATTTCTAAGGGATCCTACATACCTACCCTTAATACCCATATATGCCCCCATAGTCTAACTTGTCCTAAAAACCCAAAAATCTAAAGTTACTATGGACCTATGTTGAAGTTTAACCTAATTCTACACAACCTAATAGCATCTAATCAAAACTATCCTAAAAATCATCACAAAAATATGGAATTAATCCAGGGGGAAGCTAAAACCTATATCTAACTATTCTAAAAAGAATGAATTAAAAATACTAAGGGAGCTACCTAAACTAAATTCTACAAAATCATATATCAATATAAAAGAATTAAAAAGAAATAAAAGAAGAAAATATGCAAAAAATACTAAAATGCATGATATGAAAAATATTTTTATTTGATATTTTTCTAGACAAAAATATGAAAAGGGAGAAAAACTCCCATTAAAAAATATTGATTTTTCCATTTGATATGAATTTTACAAGATCAAAAATAAAATGGAGAAAAATAAGATGGAAATATGAACATGGGGTGCAGCTAGTAACAAAATACAATGCAATGCACATATGGGCCCAGACTGGGGGGTGGGAACGGCAAGCGCGCTGGGCCCAAAACCAAATCAGAAAAACAATTAAGAAATCAAAAGAAAAAGAAAAATGAGCAGTGCCAAAAGCAATGCAATTCAGTTATAAAATGGATTGGGCTTCAAAGGGGGGTGGGGTTATCAATTCAGCCCAGACCTTCCTTTAATGAAACGCGGCGTTTCATGCGTGTTTCTGATTTCCCTCCAAATGCGAGATTGAATGTGAGCCAATGGATTAGGTCTTGAGTCAATTGGTCAGCGTGCATCCAACGGCTGTGGCTTCGTCTTCAACCTTGGACCTAGGGTTTCTGAAACCTCCATTAAAACCAGAATTCATGCAACAGATTTCTACCAACTCGTGCTCTCTCATAACTTCATCAATTCCCAAAATGTAAAACACAAAGTTGCTCAGTTTTTTACCCTGATCACGCCTATGGTATTGGATTCCATTGAAATGGTCTCTATTATGCAACCCGATGGTGCAACTCCATTAATCCCAAAATATGATCCATACTCAACTTCAACCAAACTCTAATTTCTTTACATCAAAATGCTTATCACGTTGCCCTAGTCAAAACTAGCTATTAATCTTGCCTTATCGCTCTTTATACAACACGTTCTTGCTCCATCAAGAAATGATGTCCATGACTGAAACTTCATCAAAGGCTTTCAAACTCTCCAAAATTGATCACCTAGTTGTCTCTAACAGTTCTACACTAATAACTTAACCTAACCATGCCTAAATAATGAGGTGGAAGAGATTTTGCAAACCTGGCTTCTTGATATGGCAGATGATGTAGATCTTCAATTCAAGGCTTGAAACTCTTCAAGAATGATCCTTGGATGATGAAAACTCTTCTGTTTGCAAAAGTTCTGAAGGAGAGAGCTTGTACTCCAAGATTCGATGATAATTGCTTCTTTGCAAATCCAATGTGAACACCTTCAATCTTCCATCAATGGAGCTTCAATTCAGCATGCACACACTCAGAAGGATCTATGGAAAAGGTTTGTGAAGAAAAAAAGGATGGGAATGAAGAAGAATGAAGAAATTGAATGTGACTTGCAATGGAGGATTTTGGATTTCACTCTCTCTTCTCTACACCAATTAACACCAACCTTGCATCTGAGCAAGTTAGACTTGTTATATAGAGTGGTTTAGAATCATCTAGAACCCCCTAGAACAATCTAATGAGAAATTGAAGTTTTCATGTCATGGTATTTTGATTTCAATTCTCTCCACATGCTATCTCATGCCATATGCCTTGTAACCTTGGTTTCTGACTTGAATTTATCCCCACATGAGATTTAGGGTAAGTTACAATGCACAAGTACCTTGCTTATTGAGTTTTGCCTTGTTTGGGTTTGGTACCTTAAGATGCAAGTAATCAAATTCCAAAGCAGCCCTATGATCCAAGCCTCAAATCAAAGTTGTGGCTGAACCATTGTTCTTAGAATGTCATTTGGAGTCAAAATGACCTATTACATGACATGGTTTGGACTTATAACTTGGGATTTCCATTTTTCAAATTCACTTGAATTAACTTATGCCTCATTTTTAGGCCATTTTTATCACTTTTTGATATGAGCCTTTTCAACATATCATGATCTCCCTACTAGCCTCAAAACATAATTCTAAGAAAGTTTGATGTTGAAGATTTTTCCATTTGAAGCTTGGAAAGAGGAGATATGGCCTTATGCTTGAAATGACCTATAACTTCCAAATGACCAAAATGCCCTTGACTTGTCAAAGCCATAAGTTGAGTTCTACAAATCCTATCAAGGACTTCTAGTACTCTCAAGAAATCTAAGAAGATGCTCTTCAACATTCATGTTGACCAAGAGTTCATAAGAATCATCCTACTAGGGCAAAAGTTGTCTGCAAGTTCGGTGACTTTCAAGGACCCAGATTCACATACCTCAGATGACCTGTAATTTGTCAAAACCATAACTTGAGCTCTACAAATCCTATCAAGGACTTATACTACTCAAATTAAATCTAAGAACAATCTCTACAACATTCATGTTATGGGGAAGATGAGATGACAATCACATCTTGAGCTAAACTGCCTTGAAGATAGGGATCAAACTAGGGGATTTTACACTGTCAATCCTTAGAAACCCTAGCTTAACACTTCTCAAACTCCTCAATCATGATGAGTTGGTCTAGGAATCATCCTTATATTATCTCAATACATCATTCCATGATCACATGGCTCTTAGATTAGGTCTCAACCCTCTCCAAATCATCAGTTGACCTAGGGTTGACCCAGTCAAACCCTAATTCTACCACTCATGGTTGAATCTTCTGAATTCTTGTACAATGACCTCTCTAGGCTTCATGATGGCTTTCAAGACATATCATAAGCTTTCTCAAAGCTTTATGTCCATCCTCATAGTCTCAGAATCATCTGAGGAGCACCCACAACTCTCAAGTTATGAGGCACACAACCTTGGCTTCAACCAATTCCTCTGAGGATCTCTTGGGTTCTCTGACAAAGGTATCAACCTTTTGAAATTGCAATAACTTTCTTGGCTAACTCCATAGTCTCATACAACTCTTGATGGGTAAATAAATGTTGGTCAAATTTTGGGGTGCAACACTTTGCATTTGAAAAACTCGATAGCATCTGCATGTTGATGTCATGTGATGCATTTTGATGTGTGCAACTTGTTTCAATCCATTTTAATTCAAACCAAACATACACACAGTCCACATGAGTGATGATGAATAATTCTAACACTTCAAATATGTTCAATGCCAACAGTTTGTGAAAGTAGTATGTCAAATGCAAGGTTTTTTGTGAAAATGCATATTGAAGTGAGAAACATGAGACAGTCAGTTTTGAATCCAAATGATGATGCTCACAGCTCCTAAATGCTTGATATGAGGTGTCAGAAAAGTGGTTTTGAGGAGAAACATTTTTATGCAAAAAGTGGCATATGAGGTTAATGGTGTGTTTTGAAAAGTGCATTTTGAACTATAATGCTTACTTCAAACCATTCTCAATCCAAAACAAAGCTGCTAACAGCTCACATACATGATAAAGGATAGTTGTAACACTCAAAATAGGTTTAATGCAAATAGATTCTGAAAATGGTGTGTCAAGTGCAAAGTTTTCACAAATGTGCATTTTGAAAATGAGAAACTCATGACAGTTATTCTATAGCCAAGTGATGATGCTAACAGTTTTCAAATGATGAGTATGAAATGTTCCAGTCATAATTTTAATGTGAAACAAACTTGTGCAAAAAAAAGGGCCTATGAGTTTGAGTGATGAATTTGATGAAATGCATTTTTGAATCCAAAAACATGAACTAATTGCTATTTATGAATGAAAGCTTGAACATGATGTATCTAGTAAATTCCAATATTTGATTTGGATAAGGAAACCACAAAATGAAATATGGCATGAGAATTGCAATTTCATATTGAAAACTGTAACCTTGCCATCACTAGCCTACAACAAATGGTTTTCTGAAAAGGGACTGAGGGTTTGGGCCTGTTTGAGATGTGGAATAGAACATGTATCCACAAGAGAAGTTTGTCTGAAATCAAAGGACCAAGCTGGTGTATGTGAGTTGCAAGTCAGCAACTCCTAATGTGTAACTCAGGCTGCTGATACATACACACTCACCAGACTTCATGATGGCAGTACTTGTAGATCCCTACACCCAATGTTTAACTACACCAACCAACCTAAGTGAATGAGAAAAATAGTGTTGACAGAGCAAAACATCCCTGAACTCCTTTTGTATCAAAGTCCAAATCTACAAACATCTCAAAAAACTCTAAACAAAATTCATATAAGCACACAGGATGGCAACAAGTCTCTTGGTTTTATCTAGCCCCTAAAAGATAAACATGATATGACCATAGGATCAATATCAAAACTATGGTGAGGCTGAGTTATCTAAACCATGCCTAAGGGCAGATGAATTGGAAACAGAATATCAAGACTTGGTGGAAATTAAAACAACTTAAGGTAACAGTCATAATGCATAACCAAATGGATCCCAAGTTGTTGAATTCAAATTTGTGAAAGTTTAAACAGGTTTCAAATGTGCTATAAATTGAATTCCAACAGAGATACCTGTTTAAAAAAGTTGAAAAGAAAACTGGTTTTGCAAATTGGGTCCTGGCAGTGTTTTTGTGACAGAAGTACATCACCTAGTAGTTATGCTTTGAACAACACCAACAGTCAATGACTGAGTACACTAAAACAAACACACACCACCAAATGCACATAGAATCCTAAAAAAAAACCAAGCTGGTTCAAACAGGATCTATCAGTCTTATCCTCTTGGAGTGTCCTAGCAATCTCAATATTTCAGACTAGCACAAAAACCTGCATATCATGTTGAGGTCTTACTTGTGAATCAAAACCTATAACTAAACCTAACATGAGCATCACAGCTGAATCTAAACAAAAACAACAACATACCTTAATGAGAGTGATGAATGCCAACTCAAGTGCTTCATATGACATTTACAACATAAGTGATTATATTCACAAACTCACAAACTCTAACAGCCAGTTTTTAAAGAATGACTATGATAGTCTCCAAACCACACACATAGTAAACAAAATAACATGGTCTTGCAAATAGTATTTAACAAACTCAACATACCATAATCAAAAGTTTAGCAAGAACCAACTCAACACTTATGCTAATATTCATACCAATCTGTCATTCATTAAAAATCACATATCATGAAAATCAACAAATGTTCATAGCTCCAAAATTCAGAAAATGCCCAAAATGCAAGAAACATGAAAGAGTGGTGCAATAGCCAATGTGTACAAGTTACATACCTCTTGTAGACCTTGTTGAACAAACTAGAATAGCCAAGAAAACCAGAGAACCTTAATCCACTTCCTTGCCTTGAATCCTTTCTTCACTTTTAAGCAAAATGCAAACTTTGAGAAAGTTGAAGAAATATGCTTTTCCAATGGTTTCCAATACTTTAGACAGCTTAGAAATGATGTAGGTGAGGTGTATGAATGATTAAAACGTCAAGGAAGTGCTTAGAACAAGACTTGGTGAAATTTGTAGCTTTTGGTCAAAGTAACTTAGTGAACAAGTTGACTTTTTGATTTGTGAAGTTTTTGGATGTTTTAATGGTTTAGACACCTTCTATACCATATTTGGAGAGTGTGTGGATGGTTGTTGGGGTGTTGGAATGTAGGGAAATGGTTTTGGCAGCCCTTGCACCAAGACATATTTTTGGTGATTTTGGTGACTTTTCTTCACTTACAAGCAAGAAGGGAAAGAAAGAGAACTATATGATTATGATGCTTGGGATAGTTCTGGTGTGAAAAATAGAGTGTGGAGAAACCTCTATTTATAGGCCATGAGGAGCTTGGGGAAGATTTGGTTTTTCACCACTTTTGGAGGGAGATTTGAGATTTTCAAGTGAATCTTGCCAAATCTTTGTAGCAGCTCCAACACATCAGCTCCATGGATCAATGCTGAGCCAATATCAGCTGAGATGGGAAGGATGGGATGGCTATGGAGATAGGGGACTGCAGCTGCCCAACTTTGGAGAAAAAGTTTCTCTTTCATGGTTTTAATGATTATTTTAATATCCACTTGTTACCAACTTGCCATGCTCATCAAACTAACTCCTTTTCTGGCTTTCTCCTCATCCACACCTCACATTATCAGTTTGAATTACAATCCAAGGGTTGAGGATAGTCCAAGTTATGAAAACTGATTTTGAGAAGTTTAGCTAAAGTAAATTCAAGTGTGACAGGCCCAACTACCATGTACCATAACTCTTAGCTCACAAATCCTCTTGAGGAGTTCTTGTACTTTTTAGAAAGCCCTCATGTAGCTCTAAAAATTTCATGTTTTGGGAATTTCCAAATTCTTGATGGAACTAGGTTGAAAAACCCTTCAAAGTTCTGAAAAAGTGGTTTGTATGGCCAGAATTTGTGAAATTTCACTAAGTCCTTTACCTTTGAAAAATGATTTTTGCTATAACTCCAATTCCATGCATTTTTTGAATATGGACCACTGTGGGACTTTTTTAGGGTTTGTCAAGACCTTTCAAACAAGCTTAGAACCACTTCAATTGGATGTGTGGTTGAGGAGTTATGGTTTTGCCCCTTTCGAAATCCTAATTCCCGATTTTTGCAATTACTTCCTAACCCTTGATCCAATGGTCATGAAATTTTATGGGTAGGTGTAATATGATATAAGGAACATTTTTCATTCACACCTTGAATTCAAATTCCTTATTGTTGGAGAGTTTACTTTTTGGTCAACGTTTCGATCGATCAGTGTCTACCGAGTTGCCCGTTGGTGATCAGGACATCCTGAGGACTTGAAACTCTTGGGATGGACTTTAATAAGCCATAGGATATTAATGAAGCTTGATCCCATCATTTAAATACTCTTTGAATCAAAAGTCAAACTACAGTTGATTTTTTCTAGTCAAAAACCCTAATCGGGTGTCTCAAATTGCACTGTTCTCGAACCCCGGGTGATCACCTCAAATTGCACTAATTCTTGGTCCAATGTATCATCCTTGATATTGTTTGAATTTGGATCAATCCAAAACATTGATTGATCAAACCCTCAAAGTTTCGGTTTTGACGGTATGGAACCCTGATTCATCTGCATCCTGACAAAGATAAACTTGAAATGGGTTAAGGTTAGTTAATCAAATGAATATGATCCTAAAATGATGATGAGGATCTAAGGGGTCAAAATTTGGGGTGCAACACTTGCCTTTGGTTGAGTTTACTTACAACAACAGTTTTCATTTGAGTATTGGTATGGCACCGTTCGAAGCATTGTATGGTAGGCGGTGTAGGACGCCATTGTGTTGGTATGAGTCCGGAGAGAGTTCGGTAGCTGGACCCGAGATAGTTCAGCAGACTACGGACAAGATTAAGCTGATTCAAGAGAAGATGAGGATTTCTCAAAGTCGTCAGAAGAGTTATCATGACAAGAGGAGAAAGGCACTTGAATTTCAAGAGGGAGATCGTGTGTTTCTTCGGGTTACTCCAATGACTGGTGTTGGTAGGGCATTCAAGTCGCGTAAGTTGACGCCGCGTTTCATTGGTCCTTATCATATTTTACAGAGGATAGGAGAAGTGGCCTATCGTGTGGCTTTACCGTCGTCGCTTGCTAATCTCCATGATGTGTTCCATGTATCTCAGTTGAGGAAATACATTGCGGATCCGTCTCATGTAGTCTAAGCAGATGATGTGCAGGTGAGAGGTAACCTAACTATGGAGGCATCACCTATGCAGATAGAAGATCGGAAGTTGAAGCAACTTAGAGGCAAAGAGATTTCTTTGGTGAAGATCGCTTGGGGAGGTCCGGCTGGTGGAAATGTGACTTGGGAACTGGAGAGCCAAATGAGGGAGTCTTATCCAGAATTGTTTGAACCAGGTAACATTTTCGAGGACGAAAATTCCTAAAGTGGGGGAGGGTTGTAACAGCCCAAATTTCATTAATTAATTATTAATGTTAATTAATTTAATTAATTGACTTATTTTAATTATTGGATTTATTTGGTAGAGAATTTGTGAGAAGAGAAATGGGAAGGAAAGAAAATAAGGAAGTATATAAGAGAAGTGGAAGAGAAAAGAAAAGATAGTAAGATAAAGGAAATAGAAGAGAAACAATAGAAAAAGATGAGAAAAGAGAATAGAAGAGGGAAACTTGGAGAAATCATCAAGAATCAACTTCAAACTTCAATCCAATCAAGGTAAGGGTGAGAAACATTATTATCTAGTCAATGTATGTGGTTATGTATGTGTGGGTTGGGTTTTGTTGTGAGTTTCCACCATTTTTCAAGCTAGGGCAAAATGGATTTAATCGGTAGAATCGTAGTTTAATCGGTTACAAACCGAAAATAATGTCGTAGAATAGTCGGGTGACGTGGGATTATGATTACTGGAACTGGTTCGGTGAGAATCGGTCGATTCTTGGAGGGTAGAAGTTTTGGGATAGATTGGGGTTTTCTAGTTTCGCAGGTTCGCTGGCTCACGCCAGGCGAGTGGAGGCGAAGCTTCGCCGGGCGAAGCCCAGCGAATAGATGGCGAATAATTCCATAAAAACTCCCAGTGGTCTTCGCTGGTAGGTTCGCCAGGCGAAGGTGGGTGGCGAAAGTTCGCCAGGCAAGTACTTTAGCGAAGGGTAGCGAAGCAAGTCAGTAGCTACTGACTTTGTTCGCTGGCGAGTTCGCCAGGCAAAGGTCCAGCGAGCATTCGCCAATGGCTTCACCAGGCGAAGGGTGGCGAGCAAGACAACATAGTTTTTCTTTTCTGTTTTATCCATCCAATGATTGATTGCTTAGTTCAATTATGTTAACCCTATGTGATATGAATAAGCTTGTGTACTATTGTGGTGAGCTGTGGGTAGCCTTTGGGCGTGAATCCTAGATTGTGATGTGTGTATTGTCTAATAAGTATGTGAATGCATATTGTTGTATGCTAATGTATGTAATGCATGGGAACATATCGTAGATATGTGTGCATTATTTTGATGAATGTGATGATGGTATTGAATGTGAATGCCTTGAATTGTTATGAATATGTTGTGTGTGCAATCATGTTGTAATTCTTGAAGGGATGAATTATTTGAATGCATGGGATTAAGATGCGGGAACGGTCTTAAGTGCATTTTTGTTGGTTGATTGCATATGCATCATTTAGTCAAGAGGCAATGTTTGCTAGTTTTATGGAGACTAGTGGCTTGTCCCAAACCTAGAAGGGTGGGTTTGAAAGCCTAGTGGACGGGCTTTGTTGTTATCGGTCTAGAAGGGTGGACCCGGTTTAAGTGTAAAAACCGAAAAATGATAACAAGTGTTGGTACCACATAGCATTGAGTTGCATTGAGTTGTGATTGAGTCACATAGCATAAATGTCATTGATATATGAAATATGCTTGTGAGTGAATGTATATTGAATAATTGTGAATTGTGCATGATGAAATATGCTAGATGAATATCCATATTTGTTCATATGTATGATGAGATGTATATGACTACGAAAACGAATTGTGGTGAGAAATGCGGATTATATGTAATTGTTACTTGTATATATATATATAATCTTATGCATTGATTATTATGGTAATATTTCTCACCCTTCTGTTGTTTTATAATGCTCTATGAGGCATTGTGTCGCACCTCGAAAATTCATTTCGAACATACGACCCTCGCGCGAAAGGCGCGAAAATGCGGTTCGACAGAGTCGCCACCGAACTTTATTTTTCCCGAATGAACGGGAGAGGAAAATATTGAGAAAACCTCAAAAACGCGGAAGGAACACGGTCGTCGCAACCAAATTTTCCTGGGTTCGGGAGTCGGTTACGCGAGGGGAAGGTATTAGCACCCCTCACGTCTGTCGTACTCGACGGGAACCTCTTAATTCGAGTTGTGATGGATGTTAGCTAAACTTATTTCTTCTCTTCTCAATACTAAATACTAAACGATACTATAAAGGGATAAAGACACTAGGGGAAAGGGGATGGTTAGAGGATAGGGTGCTCGCCAAGGATTGGGGCCCTTGTGCCTACGTATGCTCATTCGGACGAGAATGAGAAATCAGAGCATCGTAGTTCGACTACGGGAAAGGATGGGGAAAAATGGAAGATGGAGGGAATTGTGCTCGCCAAGATCATCGCAATCTTGTGCCTACGTATCTTACATTCAAGAGTGAATGAAGAATCAGAGCAGTCGTAGTTCATGGTAACGACCACGAAAGAAACGGGTTTGAATTGGATTTGAAGTGGGTACGGATGATGACTACTTGAAGCTTAAGAAAGACTTCTCGGACCCAAGTAATCGGGAGAGTGAACCAAAGACTTAAAACACTCTCTTTTTCATCGCAACAGAAGGTTGTTTGAATGGGTGAGGTTTGAAATGAGTGGTTGGAATTGGATGACGATTACTCGAATCTTAAGAAAGACTTCTCGGACCCCAAGTAATCGGGAGAGCGAACCAAATACTTGGAACACTCTCTTTTTCATTGAGAAAGGAAAGTTGTTTGAGTTGGAAATAGTTGAACGATGTCGAATTGTTAATGTTAATTAAAGGCGTCAATTGTTCACACACGAATAAGATAACTCGCATCCAAACAATCGAAAGTAAGCTCAAAGACTTGAACCTACTCTTTACACCTTGCAAAGTGTTAAACAGTTGTTAATTGATTAATGGTTTGTTTCGAAAATCCGCTTGACGTTGGATCAAGAGTTTGACTTATTATCGCGTGCAAAGCATGTTGGAAATGAAATGGTTTGAAAAAAGAGACTGACTTGACTTACGCATCAAGGGTCGAGTTGTAATAGGTTGATGGTGAATGCGTATGAGCACTCGACTTACAAGGGTTTGAAAATGGCTCGATGATGAATCGAGAATTAGTTTGAAAATAGTTTGATCCGCTCTAGTCCCTATGGGTGCTCCTAGGAGATAAACTAATAATCAAATAAATACGAAACATACATCGAAATGGGGGAGGGGTACATGTAATTTACACGGGATTACACGAAATAAAGGGGTCTCATTGTCAGGTAGCCCAAGAGAAAGCCGTGTGTGTGCATTGTGTCCTAAACTACGCCTTAAGCAAAGTCTGGCACGACTTAAAATCGGGGTTCCTACAAATAACCAATGATACAACAGTCCACCAATTCGGCTTTTAGGAGTTTCGATAATTTATTAGGTATTTTCGAATATGGGTGAATGAATATGAATAATGAGATATGATAATATGAATAATAATATGACAATAATATTCACAATAATATTTAACAAAAATTAAAGTTATTGGTTAGTTTAGTGAATTGAATCGGGACACGAAAGAATAAGATCTCAAAGTACGGAAAATTACCCCAATGGTTATTCCCCATAGATTTGAAATCGAGAAGGTTATCAACCTCGATACGCGACGCTTACGAATCTAAAGACATCATCGATCCGAAAAAGTGAATAAAAATGGAAATGAAAAGGAAAATGAAATAGAAAATGAAATAGTCTCGAATAAAATATCATCTATCAATAATTTGACCGATAATATGTATTGAAATTCGTCATGGACCAAAAGGTGATAAAAGTGTATAAAAATGAATAAAAAATCAATAAAAATCGAAAAATGAAAAGTTGGTCTCAGGTTTGTTATTTTTCATCAATAATTTGACAGAAAAACAACTATGGGGTATCGTCATCAACCCTATAAACAATCATAAAATCGTAAAGAAAAAGACAAGAAATGAAAGGAAATAAATATAGAAATTTCAAATCAAGAACCTACATGAGTTAAAAAGACTTATTATAAATAAAAAAACCAAAACCAACGGTAATAAGAGTAAAAGGGGTGCATGGACTGATTTATGTGTGGTTAGAAACTCCACCATGGGTTTTAATCAAAGCCCACTTCTCCGAATAATAAGGCAGGGTGCACAGAGTAATTAAAGAGGGTGAGTGTAAAGGAATCACACAGGCTTCTGAGCTTGTCATCCTACCACCAAGTCTTGACATATAATAAAAAAAACTAAACAGGCTATGAAGCCCAAAACAGAAACAAGGGCATAGTTCCCCTCATTGAAAATAATATACAAACATAAAAAAAAAATTAAAAAAACAAGCTCAATGGAGCACATTGTCCTCTTACGAAAAGAAGAAGAACATCACGGGTTAAACTGAGAACAAGATCAGAAGGAAAGAAAATGAAAAAACGTCGTCTTCAACCTTTTTCTCGCGCATCCATTCGTCTTTCCCGATGGCCTTTGATCTCCTACTCCATCGACTCAAGCTTCAAGTTTATAACGGTTTGGGTTTCAAATTTCACTCTCGTTTGATTCACTCTCCTTCTATTCCTTCTGATTTTTCGATTCTGTTAGGTTTATATTTGGGTTTCAAAGAGTTGGGTTGAAGTGAAGCTCGGTCAAAGGAGAAAGAAGGTTATGCTGGTTCTGCAAGTTAGGTTTTGAGATTATGGAGTTGAAGTTTGATACGGGTTGTTAAGTTTTAGGAAAAAAAGGAAGGGTGAGTTATGGTTTTGTTGTTGTGTTGTGGAAGAAGAGTAGCTCTAGGTTTATGGAAGGTTGAAGGAAAGATTGTTGGGTGTTATGAGGATATGAAGATGATTGATGTTGAGTTGTTCACGGCGGAGGGAAGGCGATATACACGGTGGTACTCATGGGTAATTCTTGATAAAATGGTTTGTGAATATTTTTTGTTTATGAAAATTTCGCACGAAGGGGAAAGTTTTGGCTGGGTGAAGATTGAAACTTGATTAATGGTTTGAGTGAGGTTTTGTTAGATGAAGATTGGAAGGGGTTTTGGTTTGAAGCTGAAGGTTTGAAGAAGATTCTGTTATGGGTTGAAGTTATGAGGTTCAGGAAATGAAGTTTCTTGAAGGTGGGTATAAGAAGGTTTTGGTAGGTGTTAATGAACATGAAATGCTGATGAAAAAAAAATGTAAGAGAGTGATTATTACATAGCGATTTTTCTGGTAAGAGAAGGAGGAGAACAAGGCAGTGTAATAGCAGGTTGGGGAAAGAAAAGAGGAAAATGTTAATGGGAAAATGCTTTGGGACGGAAATGGAGTGAAGAGTTGGAGGTTTTGCAAAGGAGTGAGGCGAGGATGTGAGAGCCAATGCCTCTGTTTTCTTTTTTCAGATAAGGAGGAATGAGAGTTTTTTTAAAGCAACCGGTGGCTAGGGTTTTTTTCTACTGTAGCCTCTCACATGGTTTTATATGGGGAGAGTATCTGGAGGATTGAGGTGAGGTTCTGCCTCCTCTTTTGTCTGTAGTGAGGTAACATCTTCAATTAGTTTTCACTGTGGTAACTGCTTTTTACTTTTACTGTGGTAAATGGTATTCACATTGATCTGTAACTATGTTTGAAAATGTTGTGCTGCAGGTTTTTTTGCAATTGTACTGATTTTTATCATTCATGTAGCACCAGTTAGCATTTGATTATGGTTTGTGGGAACCAACTACTTTATGTCATAACTCGTCGTCTTATTTTGTCCGCAGGTAATGAATTGATCCGACGACGAGACAAAATCCGGGCTTGGTCTTGGAGCAACATTTTTTCCTTCACTTAATTGTAGGTATTGGGGTCACCGAAACTTTTGTGTTGGGCATTTGGTGTTATCCTTCTTCTGCAGTTGATGTCCATTTTATGTGGGATAGATAAACTCACTTAATGCTGTTGTATAATGGTGGCTCATGACACTTTATACTGACTTTCTTTTGTGGTTTCGCAGAATCCTCGTGCGCGGTAATTAGAAGCTAAGTCCTGTGAAAATAGAAAACTCACGCTGGTTTTAAGCACCATATTCGGGAATTGATTTGGCGTGTTGTAACGGCTTAAAGAAAGTTATGAATTGCGCGGTCACGGTATGGACTGTTATGTCGTTTGCGGAGCTCTCGCAACCATTTCATGAACAAGATTGTGTGGGGATCCTCAGCTGTCTTTCCTACCTCATGAAAGTTGCCTCCTTTATTGCCGGTAATGATCTGTTGATGCGTACGGTTTCATCTTTATGTATTTTTTTTTTTGTGAAATTATATGTTGACTGATGGTTGTTGCATTTTGAATCAACATATACCGCATTTCTACGTTTTGCTGTGATTGGGGTGGCCTGGTTTCATGTCGGTTGTACGAAGTTTTTTTCCGCATGGGGCCATGTTGAACGGATTGGAAAGTGGTAGCAGAAGTGAGTCGTGTAGCGGTGACGAGTATGTTTTGTGGGCACTGAAGCTTGAGGTAGAGCCTTTGTTATTGTGGTATTGTGATGGCAACTTTTCTGTATTGGAAATTTGCGTGATGTGAGGCGGAGAATGTGAACGTGGCTGCTGAATGGAGTTGTGAAAACTGTCGGCAACAGGGTAATTATTGGTGAGTGGTCTCTCTTTGTGAAATAATTTTTGCTCTGCAATTATATGAGTTGTGGTTGAGGTTTGAAATGGCCTGTACTGTATGATGCAGGTCATGGTTTGTAATTCCTCATGCAGGTTTTTATGTGGTGAAACGGCCAAAACAGGGTAGAGTGTACGGTTGTGTTGTCGATGCTGCTACCACATGTTTTGTACGTTGGTCATACATCAATATGGTCTCCAACAACCTGTTTCATTTATGCATTCCGCCTTCATCTTATTTCCATTTCGGGAAAAAAATCTTGTATTAATCTTACGCACTTTTCCTTTGTTTCGAGCTTTGTGGCTTGCGTGAAGGATCGTACAATGATTTTGTTGCGGAATGAAAATGAACTTCTGCTTTTCTGTCCTGTGTATCAGCTGGAGGTGAGCTCTTTATAGTACAGTTTGTTGCATATTTTTTGTAATGTTGGATATTTATTTCACTTGTTATTACTTTTGTGTGGGGTAATGACTATCGTCCCTTTGTCTGTTGCAGAATTGCTCATGATGCTTTTTTGGTTTAATCGGAAGTGAGTTTGATTATGCCGGAAAATGTGTGAAGCTTACGGTAATTCAAGCTGTGAACCAACTGGTGCAGGATGCTATATGCAAATCACGGTCATACCAGCTGGGAGTAAGTACCAACAGGTTTTTGGGTCTGGTTGTGCGGAGTATGCGCTGGTCGTACACACACGATACATGGCTGTGAATTTATTATGGCGTAACCACTGCGTTTCGTACTGTTGTTGCCTCTATTGAACTTCCATTTGAAATTTTTGCTGCAGGTGTGAATGTATGGTTGCTGAGAATCATGAAGAAGTTTGTGAGAGGTTCTGTTGTGAAAATGAAGTGTTGGGCAGGAAAATCTGGAATTATGCGCAACCGTCGACACAACTTTTAGAAGCAGCTTGGGACGCATGCTCTACCGTTGGCTTGTTGTTGCACCCCAAAATTTGACCAACAATTATTTATCCATCTAGTGTTTGAAAGTTGATACCTTCATCAGACAGTTCAAGAGATCTCCAGAGGAATTGGGTGAAACCAGGGTTGTGTGCTTCATAGCTTGAGAGTTGTGGGTGCTCCTCAGATGATTCTGAGACTTTGAGAATGAACTTGATGTTTTGAGAAAGATTATGAGATGTCTTGACAACCATCATGAAGCCCAGAGAGGTCATCAGGCAAGAATTCAGGAGACTCAACCATGAATAGTAGAATTAGGGTTTTGACTGAGTCAACCCTAGATTAACTGAAAATTTGGAGAAGGTTGAGACCTAATCCAAGGGCCATGAGATCATGGAATGATGTATGGATATGTTTTAAAGATGATTCCTAGGCCAACTCATCATAATTGAGGAGTTGGAGAAGTTTTGAGTTAGGGTTTCTGAGGATTGTCAGTGAAAAAACCCTAATTTGACCCCTACCTTCCAGGCAGTTTTAGCTCTAGATGTGATTGATATCTCATCTTCCCCACAACATGAATGTTGTAGAGCTTGTTCTTAGATTTAATTTGAGTGGTGGAAGTCCTTGATAGGAGTTACAGAGCTCAAGTTATGGTTTTGACAAATTACAGGTCAGCAGAGGTGTGTGAATCTGGGTCCTTGAAAGTCACCCAACTTGCAGACAACTTTTGCCCTAGTAGGATGATTCCTATGATCTCTTGGTCAACATGAATGTTGAAGGGCATCTTCTTAGCTTTAATTTTAGTGGTAGAAGTCCTTGATAGGATTTGTGGAACTCAACTTATGGTTTGAACAAGACAGGGGTATTTTGGTCATTTGTCAGTTATAGGTCATTTTTAAGCAAATGCCATATCTCCTACTTCCAAGCTTCAAATGGAAAAACTCAAAACATGAAAGTTGTTCAAAATGTGATTTTAAGTCTAGAAAGAAGGTCATGAATTGTTGGAAAAGCTCATAGCATGGATTTGCATGATTGGTCAAAAATGAACTAAAAATGGCTTATAAGTTTGAAAAGTTGAATTTGAAAATTGGTTTGGAAGATCCACAAATCCAAAATAGGTCATCCAATATATCATTTTGATTGGAAAAACTATTTTAAAAACAATGGTTCAGCCACAATTTTGGTTTAAGGCCTAAAAATGGAGGTTGCTTTGTAAAATTCTTTCTTGCATATTAAGGCAACTTGGGAAAACTTGAAATAAGTGAACACATTGGTTGTTTTAACACCCTAATCACCTCTATAACTCATATGGGGAGATTTTGACTTGAAATTAAAGGGTGGTAAGGATTATATCATGAGATGTCATGAGATATGTGAGAAATCCATAAGTTCATGACATGAAACTTCTAGAAAGCTCTTAGAAGTTTCCAGCAACTCCTAGATGCTCCCATTATGGCCTATATATTGAGCAGAGATCATTCATGCAAGGGTTGGTGATGGTTAATGGTGAGCAAGTGCAAAAAGAGTGAAATTCCTCCATTTGCAAAATCATAACAAACTCTCTTTCTCCTCCATCTTCATTCTTTTCTCCTCCACAAATACACTCCTCTAATCATTGTGAGCATTTGCATACCATAATTGAGGTGGATCCATGGAGTCTTGAAGGTGCAAGATCAAAATTGAAAAGGAAGCAAATCTCACTCAAGCTCAAGATTCAAGCGTGCTACACTAAATCTTTTGCATACAGAAAGATCATCATCGAGAAAAGAGTGATTTTGGACAGTTTCAAGCATTGAAGAGGAGTGTAACCATTGCTGCCATCATCAAGTTGCAGGTTTGCAAATTCACTCGATTCTCTCTGTTTGCATAGTTCTAGATCATGTGGTTAGGGTAATTATGACTAGCAACCATTAGGGATGGATCTTGAGAAGTTAGAGTTCATTCTGAGAAGTTTGAGAATTTGACATCATACTTTAAAGATCAAGAACTAGCTGGTTATTGAGTTTTAATATTAATGCTTTAGTTTAGGTTGATCAGCGATGCATGAATATTAGTTTAGTACCAAGAAATTGAGGTTTCGTGAGGGTGAAAACCTTGAGCATTAATGGTGGATGAGCGTCGGGTTTCCAGTTTGAGGCTGTTTTAATGCAAGCTGAGGACATGGTTGTGTTTAGGGAGGAGAGCTGAGCGAGTTTGCTCTTTACATGAGTGAGTTTGGCTGAGAGACGAGAGAGAACGAGCGGGTAGAAGACGACTGCATGAGAGAGTCGTGCATGGTGTTGCCATCAAACCCTAACCAAACTCAAGGAAGAAGATAGCTATCCGTCGTTGGATCAGGTCAAAGAAGTTGACTGGGATTTTAATCGTACGGTTGTAATTTAAATTCGCAAAATGGAGGGAAGCAAGAACCAGCCAAACGACGTCGTTTGGTTTAATGAAGGACGTGTGGGCTTGTTCTACTCGCACCCCACCATGATCAGGCCCATTGGAGAATGAACTGGCGCGTACTACTATTTCCACCCCCCCTCCCTTTTATATTGTTTTCTCTTATTTTTAATTCTTTTAATATTTTTGCCATCTTTAAAAATTCATAATTAAATGAAAAATAATGATTTTTTGTTCATTCTTTTTTCTATGTTGAGATAATTTTGTGTAGAAAATTATAAAAATAAAAATGAAATTTTATTTTTAATGTAGAATTTTTGATGAAATTTTCTTTGATATAGTGTATTTTCTTTCTTTTAGTTGAGACCTTATTTTGCAAGAATTGTTTTAGGACCTTCCCTTAGGTTTTTTAACTCATTCTTTTTTGTGTAATTAGATATTGAATCATAGTTCCCCATAGGATTTATTAATAGATTTTTAGACTAAAACTTGATTAGTTTAGATAGTTGAATTTAGGTGCTCTAATTAGGGTTTTTAAGTAGTATACTTGAGCTTCAACAAATTTGTTTTGGGGTCTATAGGCCAAATTAGTGTATGGGGAACACATGGGTTAAGGGTAAGTATGTATAGAATCCCCTAGAATTTTGCTATAATATTGTATGGTGTTTTAGTATTTTTCATTGATTTTTGAATGTATGGATAGTATGTGTGTTGCTTGGAGGCACAAGTTGTATTGTTGTGTTTTCTTTCCTTCTCTTTTGAGTGTGTGAGCTTTGAAGGTTGAATTGAAGACCTTGTGGATCATCATGGAAGCTTTGAAGACCTTGCAGAGGAGTTTAGCATAGCTTTTGTTGTTTTGTTTATAGGTTTATAGGTGCATAGGCAGAGCCCTAGATAGAATACTTTGTTCAATAAACAAGGAGTGTCTTGTTCACCTCCTTTCTTCTCTGTGACATAGAGTCCCTTAAGGGTATTCACCTCTCTCCTTTGGAGGGATTAGTGACCTTGCCCTATAAGGTAGAACTTTGAGAGAGCCTTTCTTTTGATGTTAAGTCCTCAATGGCATCCTTTGGAAGTCAGTGAGTACTGTAACATCCCCACCTCATCTTGTTAACTGAATCTTGTTTGCTGGAGCATTGGAGTCATTGAAGATAGAAGCTAAGGCCTTGAAAAGGATGATTCCTTGAAGATTATTGAAGTCTGGAGACTCTGTGAAGATCAAGTTGATGCCTGAAGATCCCTGAAGATAGTGAAGCCTGAAGGTAGAGCTGATCAAAGGAGCTGAAGCTCAAAGGGAGAAGATGAGTTGATACTCCTGTTGTAGGGTTGATACCTGGAAAGCAAGTGATCTCTGAAGTCTGAAGACTGGGTTGCTGCTGGAGGAGCTGAGGCTTTCTTCTGTTTTCTTTGATGTATTGTGTGTTTTGTCTGATTTGTCTGCTGCATTAGATTAAGCACATTTAGAATAAGTTCAGTCTAAGAGCATGAGTGCATCTGATTGTATTGTTATTGCTTGGATTTGCTTGCGGGTATTCGGTAGAGCCCAGCTCCCTTGCCCATGTGTTTATTTTGCTTGATAGCATTTCATTTCTCCTGTCTGTATGATTACAGTTTACTGTTTTTGCTTGATAACATGTTGTTTACTTCAGTATGATTACTGTTATTTCATGACTGGCTTGAGGTCGAGACGAGCTTGTGGAGGCTGAAGCCCCACACACATTTCCTCCCTCACTTGCATTGCATGCATTTTACTGTTAAAGCTGATGCTTTTGTCTGTTTTGGTGTATCATTGACATGATCCCTCAGGACTCTCATTTCCTCTGATGAGGATTTGATGATAGACTTTTAGGTTGAAACCTATGCATGACAACATCTTGGAGTTCCCTGTTCAAACCTCAACCATAGGATGAATCCATGGCATGACAACAGTAGGACTTGATAGTCTCCCTCCTAGTTGGGCCTGTTCTCTTCTCATCTCAAAGCAGTTTAAGATACAGTAATCATGAATGATTTCTTTCGTACGTTACAAGCCTTAAGCTATCTGAGAAAGGATTGTGGGAGAGTTTCTTTTCCACAGTCTGGATGTTTAGTATGGTACCCTTTGGTGACATGCGACGCATTCACTCTCAGGTCATAGTCTCTAGTGCGGTTGAAATCGCAAACATAATAAAAAACACTTCTTTTAGGAAATAACCCGTAGTTTCCCGAACTACGTTTGCTCTGATCTTTCATACCAGATGAAAGTACGTAGGCATAGGACGCGACGTCCTAGCGAGCAACCTTTCCCCCGTGATCCCGTAGTTAGGCCGAACTACGTTGACTCTGATTTCTCATTCTCTGATGAGAATACGTAGGCATAAAGTGCGACGCTTTGCCGAGTCACTTTTCTTTTCTTTTTCAGCCAGCCTTGATAGGTAGATAGATTGTAACCAACCCGTCCAAGTAAACAAACAAGCGAGGATCCCGTCGAGTACGACGGACGTGAGGGGTGCTAATACCTTCCCCTTGTGTAACCGACTCCCGAACCCAGACAATGGTTGCGATGACCTTGTCTTACCCTTTTTCGTCAGGTTTTTCCGATCGTTTCCTTTCCCGCTCTGAGGGATAAATAACGAAAGGTGGCGACTCTTCTGTCATGCCGGCACCTTATTTTCGCGCAAGCGACAGCTGGCGACTCTGCTGGGGACTCCAACGGTTCCCTGCGAGTCAATCCTATCGTTTGTATGTTCGCCTGTTGGGTTGCGTTGGTTTATCGCATTTTTTTTACTTCTCGCACTTTATTTCCCGCATTTTATATTCAGTAAAATATGATTATTTATGCTGTTGTGGGATGGGAGTTCTGATTGAGTGAGAAGCCAGACCCAGGCTTGAGTGCACCATAGACTTAGAGTGGAAATTAGTGGGCGCGTGCTTGCTTTGCAGGCACTAGTGTCTCATGAAATCCACGCTCAGACGAGGTTCATCCGGTTGGCTTCACTTTCAACCCTTTGGGTTGAGACGGTTGCTGGTTTGGTGGATTGTCGACTCTGGGGACCGATCATTTGTGATTCAGCTAAGTGAGGCCTCTTCAGGACTTGATGATGCCACTCCTTCTGGGAATCGTATCATCAGTTTTGAAAGTCTGTGACGCTGGTGAACGCATAGGATGCCGTACCTTGAGTCAGTCTAGGTTCATACCTGTGAGTGGGACTGGGTTTATTGCAGGAAACTTAGACCTTCAGACTACCTGGTTTTCTTGACAGTAAATCAGTTATGTTGGGTTCTCAGTTACAGATATGTTTGTTCTTGACAGAGCCAGTTTTGATCAGAGGATCTTGTCGCCGGGTGTTTGTCTGTTCTTGATAGAGCAGGTGTTGATCAGGATGTTATCATCAGTGGTTTGTTCTGGATGGAGCTGATTTTGAGTGAGGTCTGAAGGCCTCATCGGCAGATGTTATTTGTTCTTGATAGGGCAGATTTTGAGTGAGGTCTGAAGATCTCATCAGCAGCTGTGTGTTTGTTCTTGATAGGGCAGATCTTTGATTTGGGGTCTGAAGACTTCATCACCGTATATCCCTTGCAGCCGGGATTCTTATTATCTGTCACTTATTCTTGTCAGAACAGAATTTTGGTCCTATCAGATGGTTATTCTCAGCAGATCAGATTAGTGGTCTTACACCGGGGTTTCCCTTTCATCAGTGACTGTTGATACCGAATCTCCATAGCAGCCACCTGGATATATTATTGCATACCTGCATTTTGCATTAGTTTGCACATTCATCTGCATTCCATTAACGTGTGTCTGTGTTGCAGGTACCGTTTCCCCGATCCCGGATTTCTCATCTTCTGCTGCTGTTATGGCCTCTCTCAGAAAGACTGTTGCATACAAGTTCCCGACCCCCGATGTGTCGAAGCTGACTGGTTTGATAGCCCTGGCAGGGGATTCTGTGAAGGATAGGTTCAGGAAGTCTTATGGCAGGTTGCTTAGTCTGGTTTGCAAACCTTCTACGTCCGAGTTGAATGGGTTACATGCTCTTCTGCAGTTCTATGACCCTCCTCTGAGGTGTTTCACTTTTCATGACTTCATTCTCGCGCCGACATTGGAAGAGTATGCTGATATGCTGGGTGTGCCTATCAAAAGGCAGATGCCTTTTGTCCACATGGATGCTGAGCCTGATCTGGCTGGTTTAGCTTCCTCACTCCATTTGAGCGCTTCAGAGTTAGTGGTGACGAGCTGGAACAAGGTACCAGGGTTCTCTCTGCAGTTTCTGATAGCTAAGGCCCAGCAGTGTGCTAAGGACAAGTGTTGGGACGCGTTCAACGCCGTCCTTGCTTTGTGCATATATGGCATTATCCTATTTCCCAGCATGCCTGATTTCGTAGATTTTGATGCATTCCATATCTTTGCCTCAGGGAATCCAGTCCCTACTCTGATCGGAGACGTTTACCATTCAGTGCATTACAAGAATGAGAACCGGAGAGGGAAGAATGTTTCATGCTACGTACCGTTGTTGTACAAGTGGTTTGATAGTCATTTGCCTAAGAAGGGTTCTTCTGTCTTGTCTGCAGCCACAGCTGAGTGGCCTGAGCGTCTGATGAGTTTGTCGGCAGAAGACATTGATTGGTTTGTTGACAGAGACAGGTTAGGCACCGAGGTGATTTTCAGTTGTAGTGGGTTTCCTAATGTACCTCTGAGAGGTAGGAAGGGTTGCATCAACTACAATCCATCATTGCTAGTTCGTCAGTTTGCATATGCTTTGAGGGCTCCACCAAAGGAAGAAGAGGTACGGGAATCTCTGTACCTCACGGGTATTCTAGAAGGGGAGTTGTTGTCCAAGCTGCAGTATGCGTGGAATAACATCAGCACGAGAGGAAAGCCTTTGTTGGGGAAGAGCAACAGCCAGGCCTACCCTCCTTATTCAGATTGGATCAGAGCCAGAGCCAGCGCTATAGGGATGCCATTCCCTCATGTCAGACCAGAGAGTCCTCCACCAGTCGAAGAGCCTACCACTGTGTCCATTCATCAGCACAACCAGATATTATTCGAGCGTGATGAACTGAAGAGGGCAAATGCAGAATTAGAGAAGGAGTTAGCTCAGCTTCAAAGTGAGAGGAACGAAGCCGTGCATGCTCTCAAAAAGCAAACAGAGTCGGTGAGCCAGCTGAGTGCAGACTTGGCAAAGCAGATTGCTGATCGAGAACGCTTGGGTCAAGACTTCAGAGCTGCTAATGATGTGCTAGCTACGAAGAAGACGCATTTGGAGGAAGCATACCGAAGAATATCTAAGTTCGACCAGCATTGGAAGACTTCCATGGCCACCAGGAAGGAGCGAGAAGACAAGCTGATGCTGCAGATTTCTAAGCTAGAGACCGAAGTGAAGGACAGTGAGCGGAGGTTTGATGAAGAGACTGCCCGCAGGTACTCCGCTGAAGCCCGTCTCAACAAAGCCATTGCTAGCCTGAAGGAGCATAAGCTGATGTTTGAGTCTAAGAAGCGGAAGCTGGAAGATTGCTTTGGCGAAGGCGCTTGGGAGAGTTCAGTTCAGGGGCTTCAGCATACTATTAGGCAGAGGGAACTACTCGTCGAGGGGTTGCTCACTTCGCCAGATCATTTGGAGACAAAGGAGTTATTAGCAGAGTATCGCGCCCGTGGCCGTACTTGACTAGTTATATCCCTGTTGTTTTTGATCTTTGATGTATGCTGACCATCACCAGGCTTGTTGGCTGAGGTCATGCTGTTGATTTGTACTCGCTGATACTGTGTACTGCCTCGACAGGCCTTTCCATATATATATGAGATTGATGTTTCCATGATTGGGCTCGGATTTCTTCTTCCTCTTGTTATTATCAGCACCGTCACTAAGGCACTAGGATCGGGGGAAAATCTCCCACGCACACAGACACACGCATGCATCTGCATGAAGCATATTTGCATGGTGTATATCTTATTGCTTTTCCTAACCTTTATTGTTAACAGGTTTTTCAGGTTTCAAGCTGCTTTCGATCTCCAGGATTGATCAAAGACTCATCCACCGCTACTCAACTCGCGCTAATCAGACAAGAATCATGGACCAGGTGCAGTCGGATGTTCAAGAACTCCGTGAGCGGATGGATCGTTTTATGGAGCTGATGCAGGTGGTCGTGAATGGTCAAGACCAGCTTCGTACTCTGGTTCAACCTCTGATCTCCAGGGTTGACAGTAATGGCATACTTCATGGAGGGGCCGTGCCTACTCCTCCTCCAGGGGATACTCCACAGAATGTTGTTCCCGCCGCCGGGGGCAACGGCAGTGCTAACGGCAATCTGATGACTAATCTCGGACTCAATGCGGCAGGCGTCGGCAATGGTAGTCTGGGAGCCAATGTTAACATAGGGCCGGTCAACGGCAATGCTGGTGCAGGAAATCTGGTGGTGCCTCAACCGTGGCTGGAGGACCATCAGGATGATATATTCTCTCAGAGAGGTGTAGAGGCAGAGTTGAATGCTGAGGCTCGACTCAGGTTCAAGGCGCTGGAACACAAGATGAGAAGCATAGAAAATCAGAACACATTGGGCGTTGACATGTCCAACCTAGGGTTGATTGCTGGCTTTAAAGTACCTCACAAATTCAAGGTGCCTACCTTCGAGAAGTATAAGGGTACTACTTGCCCCCGGGTCCACCTCCGATCTTATTATAGAAAGATGTCCGCTTATTCTGACGATGAGAAGCTGCTGATGCACTTCTTTCAGGATAGTCTTTCTGGCCCATCGCTCGAATGGTATATGGGCTTGGAGCCCGCTACTGTGCGCACCTGGAAAGATCTTGCAGAAGCATTTGTCCTCCACTATCAATATAATAGCGACTTGGCTCCCAACCGAGTTCAGCTTCAGAATCTCTCACAGCGGAACAATGAAAGCTTTAAAGAGTACGCCCAGCGGTGGCGTGAATTGTCTGCTCGGGTTCAACCGCCGATGGTTGAGCGTGAGCTAGTGCAAATGTTCGTGGCTACCCTTCCTGGAATCTACTATGAAAAGCTGGTCAGTGGCATGTCTGGAACATTCTCGGCTCTCATCACTATGGGCGAGCATGTTGAGAACGGTATAAAGATCGGAAAAATTCAGGGCGAATCATCCTCAGCTGGAGGAGGTAGTAAGAAACCCTACGCTGGCAAGCGTCGAGAGGGGGATGCAAGTGCTGTCACTAATGCTCGGAGAAAGGGCAAGGGCCCTCAGCAACAGATTGCTAGCATAAATATCCCAGCTGCTCCGCCGCAGCAGCAGCAGCAGCCCCAGCAGCAGAATCAACAGGGGTATAGGAAATATCAGAACCGGGCTCCTTTGGCAAATCGTCATTTTGAAACTCCACCTATGTCATATGCGCAGCTTCTGCAAACTTTGCTGCATCTTCAGCTAGTTCAAAAGAGGACGTTGGCTCCCTTAACAGGGGCACCACCACCGGGGTATGATGCCAATGCTACTTGTGAGTTCCATACTGGGGCACCAGGCCATACGGTTGAGAATTGTAAAGCTTTTAAGCACAAAGTCCAGGACTTGGTGGACGCCAAGGTTATCAACTTTTCTGACAACGTGCCCAACGTCACCAAAAACCCGATGCCTCATCATAAGGGGGGCGGAGTGAATGCTGTTATCACCGAGGAGAGTGCGGACTTGCTGACTGATGTCAAAGATTTGAAGACGCCGTTGAGTTTTGTCAAGGCTAAGTTGCTGAAGAAGGGCTTCTTTCCTGGATGCGGAGAGTTGTGTATGGCTTGTGCTACACTTCCTGATGGGTGTGAGCAGCTGATCGAAGGTATCCAAAGTCTGATGACCGAGGGTATTTTGCAATTCAGCCGGAGCGTCGAGAGTGCGTCAGGGGAAGTTGTGCTGAAGCAGGCAGACGAAGTTGCTACCATTACTATTCCTCGTCACCCTATTACTATCTCTGCGCCTCGTCCGCCTACTATTACCATCACCAGGGCCGGACCAATCCCATTCGAGAATACCAATGCCGTTCCATGGCATTATGGCGCCGAAGTTTATTGTAATGGTCAGAAGATAGAGCTTGAGCCGTTCGGGTCAACTATGCAGAATCTTACTGAAGTCAGTGGTATCACTAGGAGCGGTAGAGTATTTGCGCCAGCGGAGGTTGCAGCAGAGAAAGTGGTTCGGGCTGACGCCATGGATAAAGGTAAAGGTAAAGCTGTTGAAGAGGTCCCTGCAGGGGCAGAAAAAGACTTGCTAGTTAAAGATGCTGAAGAGTTCATGCGACTAATCAAGAAAAGTGACTACAAGATTGTAGATCATCTTCATCAGACTCCGTCAAAGATCTCGATTCTTAACTTGTTGCTGTGCTCTGAGGCGCACCGCAATGCATTACTGAAGGTATTGAATGCTGCATACGTACCGCAGGAGATATCAGTAAATCAACTCGAGGAGGTGGTGGCCCATGTCAATGCTGGTAATGGGCTGGGATTTACAGATCTGGAGCTGACTCCTAAGGGAAGAGATCACAACAGCACCTTACACGTCTCAATAGAGTGCAGAGGCACGATTATGTCACATGTCCTGGTAGATACGGGTTCCTCGCTCAACGTGCTCCCGAAGAAGGCACTGATGAAGTTGGATACCCGTGGATTGCTGTGCACGCCCAGTGATCTGGTCGTGAAAGCCTTTGACGGGACCAAGCGCCACGTCTTCGGAGAATTGACCCTGCCAATTCAAGTTGGTCCAGAGACGTTCAATACGGTTTTCTATATCATGGATATCATGCCCGCCTATAGTTGCCTCTTAGGTCGGCCATGGATCCATTCTGCTGGTGCCGTGACGTCCACGCTGCATCAGAAGCTTAAATATGCTGTTGGGGGCAGCATAGTGACAGTCTGTGGAGAGGAGGACATCATGGTAAGCCACCTGTCGCCCTTTAAATACGTTGAAATGGATGGTGAGATCCATGAGACTCTTTGCCAAGCATTTGAAACTGTCAAGGTGAAGGAGGTAGCTCTTGTCGTCGCAGAGAAGCAGGAGATGCATCTCTCCTCGTTTAAGGAAGCTCGGGCCGTCGTCGAAGCCGGTTTCACCCCAGCTTGGGGGCATGTCTTGGATATACCAATCAAGCAGGATAAGTTTGGATTAGGGTATTCTCCTGGAGCTGAAGCTTCATCTTCTTCTGGCAGCTCGTCTCGTGGGAAAGGGCCGATCCTATTCACCAGGGGGGGAGTAATTTTCGAGAGCATCAACGCTGCGTCGGAGGATAGCGGAGACAGTGATTGCGATCTTGACGCCTGGATTCAACCGAGCAAGCCAGGCGAGCGCCTCCACAATTGGACCATCAAGGAGATTATCAAGCTGACAAGTGAAGAGTAATGATTTGCTTTTTACAATCTTTGTACATCCCTATGTCCTGCCCGGGGCATAGTGGTTTTACTGTCAGGGCCTTGTTGGATTATGTGTATGCATTTTGTTAATAAATAAAAGGCGTTTTCTTCGTAATCAAATATTGTGTTCTCTGTTATTCCTATTTTATGTTTATTTCGAAAAAACAGCAAAAGGGCAACGAGGTTCGTGCTAACCTGCATATTCCTGCTTTAAACTTAACCCTTGTTATTGCAGGATCCACGTAACAGATGACATCGACTCTGGACCCTCTACGGCTCACTACGACTTTGATTGCCCGATCTATCAAGCCGAGGATGAGATTGATGAAGACGAAGACCTTCCAGAAGAGTTGGCTCGCTTGTTGAGACAAGAGGAGAAGGTTATTCTGCCTCACGAGGAGGATATTGAGATCATAAATCTGGGTTCTGAGGAGCTCGTCAGAAATGTCAGAGTTGGGGCTGCGCTGCAGAATGATGTCAAGCATAGGCTGGTCGAGATGCTTCGAGAGTATAGTGACGTCTTTGCCTAGTCATATGAGGATATGCCCGGACTTGACACTGATATCGTGGTTCATCGCTTGCCGTTGCGGGAAGATTGCCCTCCAGTCAAGCAGAAGCTCAGGAGGACGAGACCAGACATGGCTGTAAAGATCAAAGAAGAGGTCCAGAAGCAGTTGGACGCAGGATTTCTAGCCGTTACCACTTACCCTCCGTGGGTCGCCAACATTGTGCCTGTACCGAAGAAGGACGGTAAGGTACGCATGTGCGTCGATTATCGGGATTTGAATAGGGCGAGCCCTAAGGATGATTTCCCGTTGCCTCATATCGATGTGTTGGTCGACAACACAGCCCAGTTTTCCGTGTTTTCATTCATGGATGGCTTCTCCGGTTACAATCAGATTAAGATGGCACCGGAGGACATGGAGAAAACGACGTTAATCACCCCCTGGGGAACGTTTTGCTATAAGGTAATGCCCTTCGGTCTGAAGAACGCAGGGGCCACTTACCAGTGAGCAATGGTAACTTTGTTTCATGATATGATTCATCATGAGATCGAGGTCTATGTTGATGACATGATTGCAAAGTCCCAAACGGAGGAGGAGCATCTGGTCAATTTGTTGAAGCTGTTTGAAAGGCTTAGGAAGTTCAGGCTGAGGCTGAATCCTAACAAATGCACTTTTGGAGTGCGGTCCGGAAAGTTATTGGGGTTTATCGTTAGTGAACGAGGTATTGAAGTTGATCCTGCGAAGATAAAAGCTATCCAAGAAATGCCAGCGCCGAAAACGGAGAAAGAAGTTCGTGGTTTCCTGGGCCGAATAAACTACATTGCAAGGTTTATCTCTCAGCTCACGGCCACTTGTGAACCGATGTTCAAGCTGTTAAAGAAAAATCAGGCGATTACTTGGAATGAGGATTGCCAGAAGGCATTCGATAAAATAAAGCAGTATCTTCAAGAACCTCCAATCTTGATACCCCCAGTGGCTGGACGGCCATTGATCATGTACCTGACGGTTCTGGAGAATAGTATGGGGTGTGTTCTCGGTCAGCACGACGAGACGGGCAGGAAAGAGCATGCCATCTATTACTTGAGTAAAAAGTTCACTGAGTGTGAATCTCGATACTCGATGCTGGAGAAGACGTGTTGTGCATTAGCTTGGGCCGCCAAACGTCTACGACAGTATATGCTCAACCACACCACTATGCTAATTTCGAAGATGGATCCGATCAAGTACGTCTTCAAGAAGCAGGCTCTTTCGGGCAGGATTGCCAGGTGGCAAATGGTGTTAACAGAGTATGATATTCAGTACGTTTCTCAGAAAGCCATTAAGGGAAGCGTATTGTCTGACTATATTGCCGAGCAGCCAATCGAAGACTACCAGCCGATGAAGTTCGAATTCCCTGACGAGGACATTATGTTTCTCAAAGCAAAGGATTGCGATGAGCCATTGCCCGATGAGGGGCCAGATAGGAAGTCTCAATGGAAGTTGATATTCGACGGAGCGGTTAATTCCTATGGAAGTGGTATCGGGGCTATCATCACGACTCCTCACGGATCCCACATCCCGTTTACTGCGAAACTGACGTTTCCAGTTACCAACAATGAAGCCGAGTATGAAGCATGTATTATGGGTCTAGAAGAGGCAATTGATTTGAGAATCAAGAATCTAGACGTATATGGTGACTCAGCGCTTGTAATCAATCAGATTAAAGGGGAGTGGGAAACTCGTCAAGCGAATTTAGTGCCGTACATGAATTACGCCAGGAGGCTGCTTCCGTTCTTCGACCGAGTAGAACTTCATCATGTACCCAGGGCTGAAAATCAAATGGCTGATGCTTTAGCCACGCTGGCTTCAATGTATAAAGTCAATTATTGGAATGAGGCTCCAAGAATTGTACTTTCGCGTCTTGATAGACCGGCATTTGTCTTTGCAATTGAGGATGCCACTGACGGCAAGCCATGGTTCCACGATATCCAGACCTTCCTTATGACCAAGGAGTATCCGGCGGGTGCGTCAACCCAGGATAAGAAGACTCTAAGGAGGCTATCTGGAAACTTTTATCTCAATCCTGATGGAGTGCTGTATAAAAGAAACCACGATCTCGTGCTACTCAGATGTGTGGATGGAAAAGAAGCGAGCATGCTCATGGAAGAAGTCCATGAGGGCACATTTGGTACGCACGCCGGCGGGCACGCCATGACGAGAAAGATCCTGAGAGCAGGATATTACTGGCTGACTATGGAGTCGGATTGCTTCAGATTCGCGAAGAAATGTCACAAATGCCAGATTTATGCTGATAAAGTTCACGTGCCGCCGTGCCCATTGAATGTCATGTCCTCCCCTTGGCCGTTCTCCATGTGGGGCATCGACATGATAGGCAACATCGAGCCCACTGCGTCCAATGGTCATCGTTTCATTCTGGTAGCTATCGACTACTTCACCAAGTGGGTGGAGGCAGCCTCGTACGCTAATGTGACCAAGCAGGTGGTAGCTAAATTCATAAAGAGGGACATCATCTGTCGCTATGGAATTCCCGAACGAATCATTACTGATAATGGTTCGAATTTGAATAACAAGATGATGAAAGAGCTGTGCCAGAGCTTCAAGATTGAACACCATAACTCATCTCCTTACCGGCCGAAGATGAATGGCGCTGTTGAAGCGGCCAACAAGAACATCAAGAAGATTGTTCAGAAGATGGTTGTGACGTACAAAGATTGGCACGAGATGTTGCCGTTCGCCTTGCACGGTTATTGTACGAAGGTGCGTACGTCGACCGGGGCAACTCATTTCTCCTTGGTGTACGGTATGGAGGCTGTCCTACTGCTAGAAGTGGAGATTCCCTCTTTGCGAGTTTTGGTTGATGTGAAACTCGACGAGGCAGAATGGGTCACGAATTGCTTGAACCAACTCAGCCTGATGGACGAGAAGAGGTTAGCATCGATTGCATTTGGTCGCCTGTACCAAAGCCGAATGAAGAAAGCTTACGATAAGAAGGTGCGTCCTAGAAGCTTTCAGACGGGTGATCTCGTCCTGAAGAAAATTCTTCCGCCACACTCCGATCACCGAGGCAAATGGACTCCGAATTACGAAGGGCCGTATGTCGTCAGCAAGGTCTTCTCAGGAGGAGCTTTGTTGTTATCCACGATGGATGGTGAAGATTTTGCATCCCCGGTGAACGCGGACGCAGTTAAAAAATACTTTGCTTAAAAGAGACCCGCTGGACAAAAAAGAAAGAGTCCAGGCAAAAAAGGGGCATCCCGGCGAACCAAAAACAGAATAAAAGGTTCGGGCAAAAATTAGGGATATATTGAAAAAAATGTACACCCGCGAAGTCGAAAACCTACACTGGGCGGCTTCGGCAAAAAAGGGTATCCCGGTGAACTGAAAACCCGTAAAGGGCGGTTCACGCAAAAGTTAGGGATTTGAATAAGCAAATGACTGCGTTCCGCGTGTGGACTTTCATTGTTTGGTGGTTTGGAGGACCTGAGGGCCGTTTATCTGAATCAATCTCTCCCAAAGCTGAATCATCGGAGAAGTATCGAAGTCGAGTGGGTCTTAGAGGGATCAACTCATGGTGTTCGTCTACGCCTCGATTGCCGACATTTGTATATACTGATGTATATTTATGTTTTCTTTTTTGCGCGGCTTCCTCATTCCAGGAGCTTGCCTCTGTTGTAAAACGTTTTTGCCCATTCAGGGGTTCATCATCAATAAAATGCATTATTCAGCAATTCCGCTTGCCTGTTTAGCATTTATCTGTTTTGTTTGCGAATGAAAACGCCGGTGTTTTTTTGATAAAATGCGCATACATAAGCTTGTGGGCCTAGGCCCATTGATTGTTGAAACAATTGATTAATTGAATATTGTCACGAGATAATAACCTGGATAGGCCCCTTTGAGAAGGGTATTTTGTCTGTTTGTTCGTGTTGTTGCAGGTGTAGCACCTTCCAGAAGATGTGCCGTGCGCATCCCCGAAGCAGGGCGAGCCCTCCTTCTCCAACAGAGTTCAGTAGTCTCTCTTCCATAGAATCAGAATCAGAATAGTGAGCATTGATATGTCCCCCCACGCAGAGATGATTCTTTTCCCCAAGCAGATGCATCCTGAAGGAACGTCACCTCATCAGCTGAGTCAAGCACCGAAGAATGATGTCTTCCCCAGCACCGGGTCACAAGTGCAGATTTCATAGAAGTGTTCGGGTGCCGAAGCTCATGTTTCCCCAGTAAAGTCTCCAGCGGAATTAAGATTCCCCACCAGAGTCATGCTCTCTCCTGAAGATGGATGGTTCCCTCTTCCCCAGTAGAGTGTTGGAACAGCTGATGTTGTATTCCCTTGCAGAGTTGTACTCTCCCCCGAAGTCAGATGATTCTTTCTTCCCCAGCGAAATTGAAATTCCGCACCAGAGTCGTACTCTCCAGTGAAGTAGAATGATTTCTCTCCCCGGCTGAGTCCGCAAAAAAGCAGAATCCTTGGAAGCTGATCAGATCATGATCAATTTTCCCCAGCAGAGCGTGGGGCAGCTAATGCTGTGTTTCCCCAGAGTCGCACTCTCTCCAAGCGAAGCAGAATGATTTCTCCTTCCCCAGCCGAGTGTGCAGATGCCCGAGAAAGCCGAGTCCTTGGAAGTTGATCAGATCGTGATTGGTTTTTCCCCAGTGGAGTGTTGAGCAGCTGAAGTTGTTTTCCCTGCAGCAGTCAACGGAAGATCGTTCCCCAGACAGAGTCCGATTGGTATTGGCGTGTCCACGTTCTCCTCAGCAGGATAATTCCTCTACCTGAGTAGTTCTTTCTCCTTGACAGGAGAACTTCCCCCAGCATTTATTTTGCAGACGGGATCGCATCACTGGGCATCACTGCATAGCATTTAACATTGCATGGCATTGTGCATAATTGCACAGCATTTAGCATAAACGCATAGCATTCCCACCGTGTGGGGCATGGCACAGAAGCATACGCATCATAAGCATGATCTAGGTCATTATCCTTCCTGCCTTACAGGTGTTTCAACCGAAAGACCAGTTGCTCAGGACGATTCCTGATATTCTCTCCAACGAGGTCGTTGCCTTAAGATGATTCTTAAAGACCCCGGTGTAATTCCCACAGTCGCTCACTCAAGATGATTTTTGAGATCCCCAGCGAAGTCTTCAGCTCAAGACGATTCTTGAATTCCTCAGCAGAGCCGTTTGCTTAAGATGACTCTTAAGACCTCTGCGCAGCTTCCCGCGTTGTTTGCTCAGGATGATTCTCGAGCTCCCTAGTAGCGTCCTCAGCAAGAGTTGCCCAGGAAGATTCCTGGAATACCCAGCAGAATAAAAGTCTCCAGAAAGGTTATCAGTTCAGGATGATTCTTGAAGGTGCCCGACGGATTTGTTTGTTCAAGATGATTCTTGGAACCCCTAGCAGCGTGATATGTCTGCTCCAACAGTGATGTCTAATCTGAAGATTGACTTCGTAAACGCCTGAGGGCGGTATCAGAAGGTTCCTGTGAGTTCAGATTTCCTTGTTGATGAATCAACGTGGGGATGAAGACAAGGTTCCAAAGCTTGTAGATATAGCAAAGTGATCCGTGTTGGTCAGAAGACCAAGCCAGTTGTCCTGAGGATATGATTGATTGCGATCAAGTGAATGATATTTCTTCTGACTGAAGTCGAATATGTTTCTCCAGCTGAAGCGGAGTTTGCCTGAAGGCGAAGTGTTTGGATCTCCGTAGAGTCGTGAATGGCTCAGGGTACCATTTCTTTGACTGAAGTCACAGATTTCCTAAGCTGAAGCGAAGGTGCCTAAGGGCAAGGTTATCCCCCAAGGTCATGAAGGACCTAGGATTCATTTTTCGGACTGAAGGCCGAAGTATACCCCTGACTGAAGTCTCAGATGCTCTATAGCAGAGGCAGAGTTGCCTGAAGGCATATCCATGTATCCTTGAAGGCCAAGGACCATTTCTTCAGACTGAAGTCGAAGATACCTCCTGCAGAGTTGCCGACGGGCAAAGTTTACATCCTTGAAGGCCAAGGATGCTCTTTCTAGCTGAAGCTGGAATAGCCGACGGGCAGGGTTTCATCTATCTTCAGAAAAACTTGAAGATTCTCCAGCGGATCTGGAGTGGCCAGGGGCCAGGGTTTCATCTATCTTTAGAAGAGCTTGAAGATTCTCCAGCGGATCTGGAGTGGCCAAGGGTCAGGATCTCATTCATATTCAGAAATACTTGAAGATTTTTTCTAGCTGAAGCTGGAAATGGCCAGGGGCCAGGGTTCCATATATCTTTAATATTGAAGTTCTACGGTGGGCGGTGTGCAGCAGTATCCCGATGTTCGTTATGGTTCTGAGGGTGAACCCCAGATCAGAGTGTGCTCGGTTAAGTCTCTCATTCCCGGCGGAGTAGTCTCAAATACGCAAGTGTACTTTTTGTTCCATTTACCAAGGGTGAACCCCAGGTCGGAGATGTTCAGGATTGTATTTGTCCGGCGGCGAGGTTGGATGTTTGTTCGACGGCGAGGTTGAACGTTTGGATTTGACGGCGAGGTTAGATCATCAGTTGTCCGGCGGCGAGGTTGGATGTTTGTTCGACGGCGAGGTTGAACGTTTGGATTTGACGGCAAGGTTAGATCATCAGTTGTCCGGCGGCGAGGTTGGATGTTTGTTCGACGGCGAGGTTGAACGTTTGGATTTGACGGCGAGGTCAGATCATCATTTGTCCGGCGGCGAGGTTGGATGTTTGTTCGACGGCAAGGTTGAACGTTTGGATTCGACGGCGAGGTCAAATTATGTTTGTTTGACGGCGAGGCCAGACTCTTTAAATCCCCAGTAAAGATGATGTTTGTACGACGGCGATGTCGAGTGTCTCTAAGAGGATGTTTGTTTCCGACGGTGATGTCAGATTCAGTTTTCCAGCGGCGATGTTGGGCGTGTCAAGGTGATCCAGTCTTTCGACGGCGATGTTAGGTGACGCAGATCCTTTAGTTCTCCAGCGGCGATGCGGGGTATTTTGACAGATTTAGTTCTCCAGCGGCGATGCGGGGTATTCTGTCAGATGCAGTTCTCCAGCGGCGATGCGGGGTACTTTGTTCATTGTTGTATTTTCTCCAGCGGCGATGTTGGGTATTTTGGTGATTCAGGTTTAGGTCTCCGGCGGGGATGTTGGACGCTTGTTTCCCCGAGTTATGGTTGTTCTTGACGGCGATGTCAGGTGATTTAGTCTTCCAGCGGCGATGTCGGGTGTTGTGGTTGTCTGAAGGCAATATCAGAAGAAGTTAATGTGGATAACTGACGGCGATGTCAGGTCGATATTTCTCCAGCTAGTTGTTGAGCAGCTAGTGTTGCAGTATTCAAAGATGTGTTCCCCGCAGAGTACCGTATGCTCGTGCAGTTGGCAAATTTTCGAGTTTACCGATATTCAATCGTCTCGCACCTTGATTGGTTGAGAGCCGTTCGCTTCTCACCCAGTCAGGTTCAAGCCGTTTGAATAGGGGCAGCTGTTGCACCCCAAAATTTGACCAACAATTATTTATCCATCTAGTGTTTGAAAGTTGATACCTTCATCAGACAGTTCAAGAGATCTCCAGAGGAATTGGGTGAAACCAGGGTTGTGTGCTTCATAGCTTGAGAGTTGTGGGTGCTCCTCAGATGATTCTGATACTTTGAGAATTAAATTGATGTTTTGAGAAAGATTATGAGATGTCTTGACAACCATCATGAAGCCCAGAGAGGTCATCAGGCAAGAATTCAGGAGACTCAACCATGAATAGTAGAATTAGGGTTTTGACTGAGTCAACCCTAGATTAACTGAAAATTTGGAGAAGGTTGAGACCTAATCCAAGGGCCATGAGATCATGGAATGATGTATGGATATGTTATAAAGATTATTCCTAGGCCAACTCATCATAATTGAGGAGTTGGAGAAGTTTTGAGTTAGGGTTTCTGAGGATTGTCAGTGAAAAAACCCTAATTTGACCCCTACCTTCCAGGCAGTTTTAGCTTTTGATGTGATTGATATCTCATCTTACCCACAACATGAATGTTATAGAGATTGTTCTTAGCTTTAATTTTAGTGGTGGAAGTCCTTGATAGGAGTTACAGAGCTCAAGTTATGGTTTTGACAAATTACAGGTCAGCAGAGGTGTGTGAATCTGGGTCCTTGAAAGTCACCCAACTTGCAGACAACTTTTGCCCTAGTAGGATGATTCCTATGATCTCTTGGTCAACATGAATGTTGAAGGGCATCTTCTTAGATTTAATTTGAGTGGTAGAAGTCCTTTATAGGATTTGTGGAACTCAACTTATGGTTTGAACAAGACAGGGGTATTTTGGTCTTTTGTCAGTTATAGGTCATTTTTAAGCAAATGCCATATCTCCTACTTCCAAGCTTCAAATGGAAAAACTCAAAACATGAAAGTTGTTCAAAATGTGATTTTAAGTCTAGAAAGAAGGTCATGAATTGTTGGAAAAGCTCATAGCATGGATTTGCATGATTGGTCAAAAATGAACTAAAAATGGCTTATAAGTTTGAAAAGTTGAATTTGAAAATTGGTTTGGAAGATCCACAAATCCAAAATAGGTCATCCAATATATCATTTTGATTGGAAAAACCATTTTAAAAACAATGGTTCAGCCACAATTTTGGTTTAAGGCCTAAAAATGGAGGTTGCTTTGTAAAATTCTTTCTTGCATATTAAGGCAACTTGGGAAAACTTGAAATAAGTGAACACATTGGTTGTTTTAACACCCTAATCACCTCTATAACTCATATGGGGAGATTTTGACTTGAAATTAAAGGGTGGTAAGGATTATATCATGAGATGTCATGAGATATGTGAGAAATCCATAAGTTCATGACATGAAACTTCTAGAAAGCTCTTAGAAGTTTCCAGCAACTCCTAGATGCTCCCATTATGGCCTATATATTGAGCAGAGATCATTCATGCAAGGGTTGGTGATGGTTAATGGTGAGCAAGTGCAAAAAGAGTGAAATTCCTCCATTTGCAAAATCATAACAAACTCTCTTTCTCCTCCATCTTCATTCTTTTCTCCTCCACAAATACACTCCTCTAATCATTGTGAGCATTTGCATACCATAATTGAGGTGGATCCATGGAGTCTTGAAGGTGCAAGATCAAAATTGAAAAGGAAGCAAATCTCACTCAAGCTCAAGATTCAAGCGTGCTACACTAAATCTTTTGCATACAGAAAGATCATCATCGAGAAAAGAGTGATTTTGGACAGTTTCAAGCATTGAAGAGGAGTGTAACCATTGCTGCCATCATCAAGTTGCAGGTTTGCAAATTCACTCGATTCTCTCTGTTTGCATAGTTCTAGATCATGTGGTTAGGGTAATTATGACTAGCAACCATTAGGGATGGATCTTGAGAAGTTAGAGTTCATTCTGAGAAGTTTGAGAATTTGACATCATACTTTAAAGATCAAGAACTAGCTGGTTATTGAGTTTTAATATTAATGCTTTAGTTTAGGTTGATCAGTGATGCATGAATATTAGTTTAGTACCAAGAAATTGAGGTTTCGTGAGGGTGAAAACCTTGAGCATTAATGGTGGATGAGCGTCGGGTTTCCAGTTTGAGGCTGTTTTAATGCAAGCTGAGGACATGGTTGTGTTTAGGGAGGAGAGCTGAGCGAGTTTGCTCTTTACATGAGTGAGTTTGGCTGAGAGACGAGAGAGAATGAGCGGGTAGAAGACGACTGCATGAGAGAGTCGTGCATGGTGTTGCCATCAAACCCTAACCAAACTCAAGGAAGAAGATAGCTATCCGTCGTTGGATCAGGTCAAAGAAGTTGACTGGGATTTTAATCGTACGGTTGTAATTTAAATTCGCAAAATGGAGGGAAGCAAGAACCAGCCAAACGACGTCGTTTGGTTTAATGAAGGACGTGTGGGCTTGTTCTACTCGCACCCCACCATGATCAGGCCCATTGGAGAATGAACTGGCGCGTACTACTATTTCCACCCCCCTCCCTTTTATATTGTTTTCTCTTATTTTTAATTCTTTTAATATTTTTGCCATCTTTAAAAATTCATAATTAAATGAAAAATAATGATTTTTTGTTCATTCTTTTTTCTATGTTGAGATAATTTTGTGTAGAAAATTATAAAAATAAAAATGAAATTTTATTTTTAATGTAGAATTTTTGATGATATTTTCTTTGATATAGTATATTTTCTTTCTTTTAGTTGAGACCTTATTTTGCAAGAATTGTTTTAGGACCTTCCCTTAGGTTTTTTAACTCATTCTTTTTTATGTAATTAGATATTGAATCATAGTTACCCATAGGATTTATTACTAGATTTTTAGACTAAAACTTGATTAGTTTAGGTAGTTGAATTTAGGTGCTCTAATTAGGGTTTTTAAGTAGTATACTTGAGCTTCAACAAATTTGTTTTGGGGTCTATAGGCCAAATTAGTGTATGGGGAACACATGGGTTAAGGGTAAGTATGTATAGAATCCCCTAGAATTTTTCTATAATATTGTATGGTGTTTTAGTATTTTTCATTGATTTTTGAATGTATGGATAGTATGTGTGTTGCTTGGAGGCACAAGTTGTATTGTTGTGTTTTCTTTCCTTCTCTTTTGAGTGTGTGAGCTTTGAAGGTTGAATTGAATACCTTGTGGATCATCATGGAAGCTTTGAAGACCTTGCAAAGGAGTTTAGCATAGCTTTTGTTGTTTTGTTTATAGGTTTATAGGTGCATAGGCAGAGCCCTAGATAGAATACTTTGTTCAATAAACAAGGAGTGTCTTGTTCACCTCCTTTCTTCTCTGTGACATAGAGTCCCTTAAGGGTATTCACCTCTCTCCTTTGGAGGGATTAGTGACCTTGCCCTATAAGGTAGAACTTTGAGAGAGCCTTTCTTTTGATGTTAAGTCCTCAATGGCATCCTTTGGAAGTCAGTGAGTATTGTAACATCCCCACCTCATCTTGTTAACTGAATCTTGTTTGCTGGAGCATTGGAGTCATTGAAGATAGAAGCTAAGGCCTTGAAGAGGATGATTCCTTGAAGATTATTGAAGTCTGGAGACTCTGTGAAGATCAAGTTGATGCCTGAAGATCCCTGAAGATAGTGAAGCCTGAAGGTAGAGCTGATCAAAGGAGCTGAAGCTCAAAGGGAGAAGATGAGTTGATACTCATGTTGTAGGGTTGATACCTGGAAAGCAAGTGATCTCTGAAGTCTGAAGACTGGGTTGCTGCTGGAGGAGCTGAGGCTTTCTTCTGTTTTCTTTGATGTATTGTGTGTTTTGTCTGATTTGTCTGCTGCATTAGATTAAGCACATTTAGAATAAGTTCAGTCTAAGAGCATGAGTGCATCTGATTGTATTGTTATTGCTTGGCTTTGCTTGCGGGTATTCGGTAGAGCCCAGCTCCCTTGCCCATGTGTTTATTTTGCTTGATAGCATTTCATTTCTCCTGTCTGTATGATTACAGTTTACTGTTTTTGCTTGATAACATGTTGTTTACTTCAGTATGATTACTGTTATTTCATGACTGGCTTGAGGTCGAGACGAGCTTGTGGAGGCTGAAGCCCCACACACATTTCCTCCCTCACTTGCATTGCATGCATTTTACTGTTAAAGTTGATGCTTTTGTCTATTTTGGTGTATCATTGACATGATCCCTTAGGACTCTCATTTCCTCTGATGAGGATTTGATGATAGACTTTTAGGTTGAAACCTATGCATGACAACATCTAGGAGTTCCCTGTTCAAACCTCAACCATAGGATGAATCCATGGCATGACAACAGTAGGACTTGATAGTCTCCCTCCTAGTTGGGCCTGTTCTCTTCTCATCTCAAAGCAGTTTAAGATACAGTAATCATGAATGATTTCTTTCGTACGTTACGAGCCTTAAGCTATCTGAGAAAGGATTGTGGGAGAGTTTCTTTTCCACAGTCTGGATGTTTAGTATGGTACCCTTTGGTGACATGCGACGCATTCACTCTCAGGTCATAGTCTCTAGTGCGGTTGAAATCGCAAACATAATAAAAAACACTTCTTTTAGGAAATAACCCGTAGTTTCCCGAACTACGTTTGCTCTGATCTTTCATACCAGATGAAAGTACGTAGGCATAGGACGCGACGTCCTAGCGAGCAACCTTTCCCCCGTGATCCCGTAGTTAGGCCGAACTACGTTGACTCTGATTTCTCATTCTCTGATGAGAATACGTAGGCATAAAGTGTGACGCTTTGCCGAGTCACTTTTCTTTTCTTTTTCAGCCAGCCTTGATAGGTAGATAGATTGTAACCAACCCGTCCAAGTAAACAAACAAGCGAGGATCCCGTCGAGTACGACGGACGTGAGGGGTGCTAATACCTTCCCCTTGCGTAACCGACTCCCGAACCCAGACAATGGTTGCGATGACCTTGTCTTACCCTTTTTCGTCAGGTTTTTCCGATCGTTTCCTTTCCCGCTCTGAGGGATAAATAACGAAAGGTGGCGACTCTTCTGTCATGCCGGCACCTTATTTTCGCGCAAGCGACACTTGTATGGGCTTTTTAATGCAGGTACCGGTGGTGGCAACGACAACCCTTCTGTACCACTCAGCACTCGAGGACTTCGTGATAACAAGCAGCGGCGTCAAAGCTTAAACTCTTGATTTTTGTCATAACTTATGATACCACTTTCAAGTGTTGAATTCGAATGTACTGTTCCTTTATTGTAACCTCAAATTTGTATACTTATTGAAAACAATAATTTATCGTATGAATGATAATCCTACTGTATTAGGATTTTACCATAATATACAATAACTTCACACCAAATATTCACAATTGAGCCTGGACTAAATCCTCAAGAAACCTATCCAAGGCCTGGTCACATTTTCAGCGTGGCGCAACAACATCACCCTAGTTGGGCTAAAGTCTCTTGAATCAACAATAGGAGAAAAATGCAATTATTATCTTTAAAACATTTCTTAATCTTTAAAACCACCCTTAAGTATGCCTTAAAGATAATCACATCCTAATCTTTGCAAAACCTCCGCAAGTATTCCAAAAACCATACTAAGTGTCACGACCCTGATGGGTATATATCAAGTCTTTATGTGCCAAAGTTTTTAGGAAATCAAAGCTAGAAGCCCAAACAATCACTTGAGAAAAAAAAGATCATGAAAACACACAGTAAATAATGGGTGGGACAAATTTGGGGTATGACACATTGCAGATTAGGTTGCTGGAGGTTTCTTTTGTGAAGTATAGCTTCATTCTTTTGAGTCGGACTGCTCTGATAATGTAACACCGGATAGTTAGGCTTGTATATCATTCTTTTGTGATACATTTGTGATGTATCAGTTGATGATGGTTTGTAACATGAATGATATTAATGAACCAACTGGACAACATGTATTTATGTGATCAAATGTTTTGAGGTAATTCAAATGTTTTATCTTCCGCTTTAATTCTAAATATCGAGATGTGGATTTAAGGACTAAGTTCCTCTACTTTGAAAACTATCCCACTGTTGCATATTTTTATAGAGTAGGTGTTGAGTGTTTTATTGGTAATAATGTGACATACTTCTTTTATACCGTATTTTAAATTATACTCTGATAAAATTTATATGTGCCTATATATATATATATATATATATATATATATATATATATATATATATATATATATATATATATATATATATATATATATATATATATATATATATATATATATATATATATATATATATATATATATATATATATATATATATATATATATATATATATATATATATATATATATATATATTATTGTTTATTTAGGGGTATAGAAGGGGTTGTTACAATCTGCAGTACTGGCTCTGAAATTCTTAGGCCGACAATACTTGTCCACGTAACGATCATCGATCGTAGCTGGAATAGTCACCTGTCTCCGGGAGGGTAATTTCACCCTCGACTGAACACATAAGGCCTTAATGAGACATGGGAAAGCAAGGGGGCAATTAACTCGCGCCTCTGCTTTCAGCCCACTCTCTACCACGGACTTCAGCTCATCAGCAATAATTTTAGCCATGTCAATCTGTACGTTAGTTAGAATCGAGTGAACCAAGTGTGCCACTGGGATCGACACTGTTGAAGTGTGGGATTTCAGTTTGATATTTGTCAAAATAAGCAGCTACACCAACTGGGCTAGAGGTGCCATGTCCTCACGGTGGTACCTCCTAGGAACCCCAGATGGGTTCAGCTCTACTGTCTTGTCCTCCGTCAATATGGCTTCAGAAATGGCATATGTGTTTCTATGCAGCCTTAAATCACGGTGATAATCGTCAATCTCTTCCTCGCCCAAGGTGAGAGGTCCTCTAAGCACCCTATTGATGGCATCTCTATCAAACACCGCCTGTCGTCCTGACACCTTCGTGATCCAGGTAAAAGGTTCATCATCATTCGGAAGTGCATTAGCGTAAAACTCACGCAAATCTCAATGTTGTAACTATCTGTTGGAGTCACCAATGTATCCAATTTCTTGTCATGGATGAGTCTGGTAAACATTTTGTACTCGCCCTCTGGATGAATAAGAAACCACTTTTCAGGCAGAATTTTGTGTTTTTCCAGAGCTACATAGCGTGCGGCTTGTTTCGGACCCACAAAGCGATATGTGACGTACTGTATCGGTTGAGGACGAGATGTGCTGCCAACTTTCCTCTTTTTAGAAGCACCGAACCTGGAAGCCATTTGTAACAACATAGAAGAGAAACAAAAAGTATCCACAAAACAGATTAATAATCAGAGCAGAAAAATGAAAATCGGTCACATTCGCTGCTAGATTCGCCTAGCGAAGCCTAGCGAATGCTTGCTCCAGGTTCTCCTAGCGAAAGTGCTAGCGAAGGTTGCGGGTTTTTGTTTTCTCCCACTGTTTTCAACCAAAATCCAGGCAATCCATTTTTTTTCATCAATACTCAAGAACCATAATATTTAGCACGTTAAGAACAATATTACACAGACATGCAATCCTAACTCTACAGATATGTAACTCACCCACAACAACCCACATGGTTTGTTCTCAAGAAATTTAGAGCACTCAATCAAAGAAAAATAGAACAGATACATACCTGATTGAATAGAGTGATTGGGTTGTTGAGGCAGTGAGAAGAGAAGTAGGGTTTTCACGGATGCACAAATGATGTGAGTGAGATTGTAGTGTGGCAAGTGTGAAAGTGAAACAGAAACCCTAAAAGTCCTTCAGACTAACACTAAAACAAACAAAACGATTTTTGGGCCCAAATAGGTGCTCCATTGAATTAAAATAAAATAACTTGTTTTACTATGTTCGCCTAGCGAAGGTGCTAGCGAATGACCGGTAAATTAGCAAGTGTACTAATTGTACAATGTAGTAATAAGGGGAAATTCCCCGAATATCGATCTCGCGGACTGCGTATGAACACAAGTTCTAAAATAATACAATTGAACAAAAAGTCATAGGGGTTTTGGTTTGTTTCTTACAATTTTAAAGGCCAAAAGGCAAAAGCAGTAAAATAAAGGTTTTAGACAGTTATGAGAAGCATGCTAGAGTAGGGTGTATGAAAAAACCTTGAAATAACCTTAATCCTTAATTTTTATAAATCACTGCTCAATTTAATCGTTACCGGTTTTAAAGATTAGTTTACTCTAATTCCTTAGCAGAAAACCCTTTGGTATTCTCCCTATGCCCCAATTCCTTGGCGGTATAGGAACAATACCAAGCAATATATTTTATCTAAAATATTACGGTTACTATAGGGTATCCCCATTCCTAGGCAATATCTACTATAATATTATCGTATACACGTGTTAACACTTGTTCTTCCGAACCTAAGGTTAACCGTAAATCATATTCTCATTTGTCAAATAAGAAAAGCCATAAAACATTATACGATAACAACGATGATTAGAAAGTAGTGAAATATATAATTCAAGACACCAAAGGTTATTACAGAGTCAATTCAAGGACACCCCCTAGCAATTGGGGGTTTAGCTATTCATAATAATAAAAATAAAATCAACAATAAAATTCAAAATTACAAGAGAATTGGTTGCTTTGATCTTCAATCGCTTCCGCTCATGAGGATCTTCTGTTCCCAAATCCTTGATCGCTTCAATCTTTATCGTCAAATTTCTTTTATGTTCAAAAGTAATCCTTATTATTTCTCCAAACACGTATCAAATAGTCTCAATTCAAACTCATCACTAGGGAAATACCCACAATACCCTCGGGGATCACAAGAGTCAAAAATACAAGAAAAATAGGGAAAAAAGCGCTTCCTGCAACACGGGCGCCCGTGTTGGCTTCCTGAAAGATTTTTCGCGTGAAATTTGCAAGTCCCAGGTGTCACAACACAGGCCGTGTCACACGACACGGGCACCCATGTTGTGCCACTGTTTTTTCTCCAAAAATCGCCTTTTCTGAGCACATCCTGCAACACGGGCCGTGTCACACAACACGGGCACCCGTGTTGCACCCCTGTTTCGTACCTGACTTCGACTCCAACACGAAAGTCGTAGCTCTCTCTCTTAGATTTCCGACGGTTTTTAGAACGCCTCAAACGGATTCCCGGAACTCCAGTTATGATCGTTTTCGTGCAGACTGCTAAAGATTTCACAACAAAACTCTTCCAAAATCTTGCCATTTTTCCCAGTTTTCGCTCTGCTTCTCCTTTATTGTATACCTGAACCTAGAAACAGTAAAAATACCAAATCGACGCGTAAAATGTAATGAAAACAACTAAAATGCGACAAGACAAAACAAATGATTAACTGAAATAAATTGTAAAATGACGTGTAAAAACCATCGATCAAACTCCCCCGAACTTAAACCATTGCTTGACCTCAAGCAAAAAACTTGGATAAATAATTTTCAAGTCAAATAGTATATCAAGTGAAGGGTTCAGGGTTGTAAGGCGTGTCGATACTCATACGTGAGTCTTAGTTCTGATCGGCTCAAACCAGCTCTCTCAGTACTCATCCGTTAACGAAGGCATTACATAAACACATACCACAGTAAACTTACGGACCTAAATCTCCCTTTCGGCCACCTCTCCAACTATGCTTTGGGCTTAAGTCTTTTCTTCGACTTTCTACCCCTTTCATTCGAATAATCAGATTAAGGCATGCACATTTGCTCGAGATTTTTTCTGTGGCACCTTTATTCTTTTTCTCGCTCACAGGCGTTTATTAGTCCACTTTGGGACGACTATAGAGATTCAACCGCCATTAGGCTAAATAACTGGGTGAGGGTTACCTAACTTAGAAGGACAGGTTGTCTTTACCGTCATTATTCAACTCCTTTTTTTTTGTGCCACACATCATTCTCAAAACAATTTTTTTTATGTAGGACTATCACAATGAACTAATCGGGGTATACTTTTCAAATCCAAGTACTATGGCACAAATCTACACGTTGGACTCGTTTCCTTACTCTGGGGAACCTAGGGAAAAAATAATAACAACAAAAGAAACAACATCAATTCATAAAACCGTGGGTTGCCTCCCACGCAGCGCTTCGTTTAACGTCGCATGGCTCGACGATCGACTCCCCATTATTATGGGGGGGTACTTTAGCTTCCAAACTCTATTGCTCGACTTCTTCGCAACAGAATATTGTGCCGGTCCAAATAAGAGCAACTTGAAATGGTTTTGATCGTTCTCCCTTCTTAGTTGTGTTAATCTTCCCAACTGAAGGTTTGACATCTTTCTCCTTACCTTTCTTTCGACCCTCTTGAGTTTTTAAAGTGATTTCCTCATCAAAAAATTTCAAAGTGAGCGTACCTTTTTCCACATCAATATTGCACCGACTAGTAAGCAAGAACGGTCGGCCAAGTATGATCGAATTTTCTTCATCCTTGGGTATATCCATGATTTGAAAATCAACTAGGTAAGTGAAGTTATCGATTGTCACTAAAACATCCTCTGCTAGCCCATATGCCATCTTAGTTGTGTGGTCAGCAAACTTCAAGCTTGTTCCCGTATCACTCAGTTTTCTAATATCCAGCTTTTCGAAAATTGATAACGGCATGAGACTCACACTAGCACCTGAATCAATCGGGACTTTCTTAAAAGTTCGCTCCTTTATAGTACATGGAATTACAACTGGTCCAGGATCCTTCATCTTGATTGGTATTTTCCTTTCTTGTGTTATTTCCTTGCATTGCTCAGTTGTGGTCTTCGATTCTTCACCCATTGGTCTCTTTTTACCTATAACCTCTTTCATGAACTTCTTGTACAAAGGCATTTGCTCAAGTGCTTCAAAGAAGGGCATGTTGATTTCCAATTTGTTGAACATTGCAATGAACTTTCCGAAGTCTTTCTCGTTCTGATCCTTCTTTGTAACTCTTTGAGGGAATGGTAATTTAATTTTCGGTTTGACCTCCTCTTTCTTTTTCTCTCCAGTTGACTTTTCAGTTAGTACAGCTTCTTCTGGTTCTTTTATTTTTTCTCTTACCTCACGTTCCACCTCTATACATTCTTCCCCCTTTGTTTCCTCCTCTTCTATCGCTTTCTGATTTCTTGTTTTGACAACATTAATACTCTCTTGATTTTTTGGATTCGGTACTGTCGCGCTCGGGAGGATTCCTTGAGCGTGTGTTGAGAGGTGTTGGGCTATCTGTCCCATCTGCGACTCAAGGTTTTTTATGGAAGTTGTGATGTTCCTTTGAATGTTTCGGGTTTCTTCTTCGAATTGCATACTTTGAGCTGCCATTCTTTCAATAGCTAACTCCCATTCTGCTTTTTGAGGAGCCTGTTGTTGTTGCGGATATGGAGATTGGTTTTGGTCTTTCCAGGAAAAATTAGGATGATTCTTCCATCCTGGATTATAGGTATGAGAATACGGATTGTTTTGCCTCAAAACTTTTATCTCTTCAATTTGTTGAGCAGTAGCAAGACAATGCACAGTAAAATGGGGACCATTACATACCTCACAACTTGGACAGGTTGTACCTGAGCTACAGCTTCAATACCCATATTCATTCCCTTAAGCCTTCTTTCCACTTCAGCTTTGATTTGATCTTCCATTTTCACAACTTGTGCGGCCAACTTCAAGTCAACTATTTCTTCCGGCTTACTCACACTCCGGTCATATAATTCCAGATGTTCGTTTGCAGCGATTGCTTCAATAATTTTTCTGATTCCAGTGGTTGTTGTAAAGTTGGATGAACCACCGGCTGCTGTATTGATTAGCTGCTTAGTCTTCATCTTAAGACCATTCACAAACATCTGCATCTGTTCAGTTTGATCCAGATTGTGAGTAGGACATGCAACCAATAATCGTTTGAACCTTTTATACGAGTCCCTGAGTGATTCTCCCTCCTCCTGTTTAAAATTCATAATATCATATCGTTTGCGAATATACACAAAGGCAGGAAAATACTCATTCAGAAAGGCTTTTTCCATTTCTTCCCACGTAGTAATACTTCCGGCTGGTATTGAGTAAAACCATTCTTCAGCTTCTTCAGATAAAGTGAACGGGAACATTCTTAACCTTTTAGCTTCATCTGTGTGTCCTTCAATCTTTAGAGTAGTGCTCATCGTCAGAAATCTCTGTAGATGCTTATTTGCGTCTTCGCTAACCTTTCCAGTGAAAGGTCTCCTCTCAAGGTGAGTGGTTGTGCTCGGATGCAGTTAGAAATTTGCGACATTCACTGGTTGATTCACAATGGTCATCCGGTTTGGTTGAGCATTTGCCCCTCCATAGTCTCCCAAAAGTCTCTCCGCTGGTGGGAGATCCGCCATAGCTTCAGTATCTCTTTCTGATTCTGAACCTGAATCTGAATGAACAAAAACTCTTTCCTCTTCTAAAACTAATAGTCTAGCTTGCCTACGTCTTTCGCGTAGAGTCCTTTCAATTTCTGCGTCCAAAGAAAAATTAGCTGAGGGATCTCCTCGCATGAAAGTGTTAGACACAGATTTTTAGTAACAAAATAAAAATAATTAAAATTAAAATTAAAAACTGAAAATAAAATTTTGGTCGCAGAGCAACAAAATTTCAATTGAATTAGAATTAAACTTATATTCTGGCAGTCCCCGGCAACGGCGCCAAAAACTTGACCGGTAAATTAGCAAGTGTACTAATTGTACCGATGTAGTAATAAGGGGAAATTCCCTGAATATCGATCTCGCGGACTGCGTATGAACACAAGTTCTAAAATAATACAATTGAACAAAAAGTCATAGGGGTTTTGGTTTGTTTCTTACAATTTTAAAGGCCAAAAGGCAAAAGCAGTAAAATAAAGGTTTTAGACAGTTATGAGAAGCATGCTAGAGTAGGGTGTATGAAAAAACCTTGTAATAACCTTAATCCTTAATTTTCATAAATCACTGCTCAATTCAATCATTACCGGTTTTAAAGATTAGTTGACTCTAATTCCTTAGCAGAAAACCCTTTGGTATTCTCCCTATGCCCCAATTCCTTGGCGGTATAGGAACAATACCAAGCAATATATTTTATCTAAAACATTACGGTTACTATAGGGTATCCCCATTCCTAGGCAATATCTACTATAATATTATCGTATACACGCGTTAACACTTGTTCTTCTGAACCTAAGGTTAACCGTAAATCATATTCCCATTTGTCAAATAAGAAAAACCATAAAACATTATACGATAACAACGATGATTAGAAAGCAGTGAAATATATAATTCAAGAAACCAAAGGTTATTACAGAGTCAATTCAGGGACACCACCCTAGCATTGGGGGGTTTAGCTACTCATAATAATAAAAATAAACTCAACAATAAAATTCAACATTACAAGAGAATTGGTTGTTTTGATCTTCAATCGCTTCCGCTCATGAGGATCTTCCGTTCCCAAATCCTTGATCGCTTCAATCTTTATCGTCAAATTTCTTTTCCGTTCAAAAGTAATCCTTATTCTTTCTCCAAATACGTATCAAATAGTCTCAATTCAAACTCATCACTAGGGAAATACCCACAATACCCTCGGGGATCACAAGAGTCAAAAATACAAGAAAAATAGGGAGAAAAAAGGCTTCCTGCAACACGGGCGCCCGTGTTGGCTTCCTGAAAGATTTTTCGCGTGAAATTTGCAAGTCCCAGGTGTCACAACACGGGCCGTGTCACACGACACGGGCACCCGTGTTGTGCCACTGTTTTTTCTCCAAAAATCGCCTTTTCTGAGCACATCCTACAACACGGGCCGTGTCACACAACACGGGCACCCGTTGTTGCACCCTAAAATTTGCCCAACATTTCTTTACCTAGCTTGTGTTTCATTTTATTCACATTAGCATTATCATTTGCATTTCATTGACATGTATGTAGGAGATCAAGAGGTATGATTACCAATCAAGGGCTACACAAGACTATGAAGCTAAGCTAAGAAGGTTATTCAAGTGTTCAAGGGTTGATATCCTTGTCAGAGAAGTTAAAAGATCCTCAGGGAGAGTGATTGAAGTCAAGTGTGTAGGTCTCCTAACTTGAGAGTCGTGGAAAGTCATCAGATTATTCTGAAGCCATGAAGTTAAACATGAGGTCTTGAGATACCTCACGAGAAGATTTGAAGATCACTTTGAGGCCTAGACATGTCATTGTGCAAGATTAAGAAGGCTCAGCCATGAGTGGTGCAGCTAGGGTTTGACTGGGTCAACCCTAAGTCAACTGGTGAGTTGAAGGAGGTTGAGACTTAATTCAAGAGCCATGTGATCATGGATTGATACATTGAAATGTTCTAAGAATGATTTCAAGGTCAACTCATCATGATTGAAGAGTTTGAGAAGTTTCAAGCTAGGGTTTCTAAGACCTGACAGTGTAAAATCCCCTAGTTTGGCCCCTATCTTCAAGGCAATTTAGCTCAAGATATGATTGTCATCCCATCTTGCCCCCAACATGATTGTTGTATAGCATGGTATTAGATTTAATTTTAGTGCTAGAAGTCTTTGATAGGATGTGTAGAACTCAAGTTATGGCTTTGACAAGTTACAGGGCATCTGAGGCATGTGAATTTGGAGCTTGAAAGTTACCCAACTTGCATGACACTTTTGCCCTAGAAGGATGATTCCTATGAACTTTTGTTCAACATGAATGTTGTTCCTTATTCTCTTAGATTTCCATAGAGTACTAAAAGTCCATGATTGGATTTGTAGAACTCAAGTTATGGCTTTGACAAGTCAAGGGTATTTTGGGTATTTGGATATTACAGGTCATTTTGAATCATAAGTAAATTTCACCATCTTGCAAGCCTCAAATGGATTTTTGTTCAACATGGAAGTTGTTCAAAATGATGTTTTTAGCTTGTCTAAGTATCAAGAGCCCATTGATATGGATCATATCAAGCATTGGTAGAAGAAAGTTCATATAAAAGCCATTTTAATGAATTAAGATGGGAAAATTCAAAACAATTGAGAATTACTTGTTTTCAAGTCAAATTTGTCGTCATTTTGAATGGGATTGATGTTTTAGAAAGATTGGCATTGTCACATTTTTGATTTGAAGTGCTTAACATGGCCATTTGGAAGGTTGCTTCACAAATAAGAAACACACCTCACACACTCCATATGTTGAAATCAAGGGAAATAAACCACATCATTACATCCCACAAGGCTTAAGTGTATGGTTTGGAATGAAATTGGAGTATGAACAAAGCTTGAGAGCACATATCCACATGGAAATTTTGGAAGGAAGGTGATAATCCAAAATCCACAAATGGGCTTGGTTTGGGCCTCTAATCCATTGAAACAGAATATAAAAGGGATTTAGAACAGAATTGGAAGTTTCTAGTGCCAAATTCATGGAGAAGCCATTGATGCCAAGTGAAGAACAAAGCTTGAAAGTGGAAATTCGTTTTGGAGAATCAAGAGGTTTCAAACAGAATTAAGCATCAAGAAGTATTCTCCATTAATCACTGAAGGTTTCTGCAAGGTTTGGAAGAGAATTGAGGCGTGAATCCACTGCAATCCAAGTTCAAAGACAGGTTTTAAATTCTTGAAGTTTCTCTTTGATTATGTGTTTTTAACGAACTAGAAGCATGCGGTTAGGTTCCCTTATTGGTCTAGATGGATTTTGGATGATCAATTTTAACTTTAGAGACGATTTAGGTTGGATACCATTTTCGGTTGAGATTGATATCTCACGATCCTTGCATTTTTAGAATGAATGAATGGCCTGGTTGAATTGCTGATGAAATTTAGGGCAAGATTCGTTTAGAAATCGTGGCGAATGGTTGAGTGTAGGTGGAGTTAGGGTTGCGCAGGGGTGGCCGGAAAAGCCACCGGCGATCTGGTTTGCACGCGCAGGTTGAGTTGTTTGCAGAAGTTTAAAATGAGGAAGACGAAATCATGTCCTTCCATGCTTGCTGAAGGATTGACTCAGTCACTCAATCCAAGTGTCCTAAATGAGCCATGTAACCCTTTCCAAAACACACGGTTTTGATTAGTTGAAATTTAGACTTTGTTTCTTCGCCGTGTGAACCGAGTGTGCTTTGGTTCGAATCCTGGTGTGTACCAATTTTTCTTTTATTTCTTGTGAACTGAAGTGGGCAATTGAAGCCATAGCGTTGGGCCTTAGTGATATCTTGCTATCCTCACCCCCATCTCCAGGCCCAATGTGGATTGTCAACGTGATTTCCTTGCTTAATTCACCCCCTCCCCTGGTTATTTGTTTGAACTGAGTTGATACTCAGATGGGCCTCACGCCCTATTGCTATGTGTGCCTCCAATACCATGGGCCCAAGCGCTTTGAACTAGAATTGGTTGCTGATCACACCCTCTGACCATCTTCTTCCTTTTGTTGTTTTATTATTTTCATCATTTCATCTAGTTAGAAAATAATTCATAAAAAATAGAATAATAACTCAATTAATTCCAGGTTTTTTCCCCCTGATTCATGATTGAATCTAGAATTTTATTGAATAAAAATATTAGGAAAATCATGCATTTTCATTTTTTGTGCATTTTTTACATTTTATTTGATAATAAAATCACAATGGTTGATACCTCTGTTTGGTGAATTTTGTTTGATCATTTGATGATGATTCTTGAGCTGATTTTTGGTGTGTAGTTAGTTTAGACATGTATTCTCCCCTTAGATTTTTCTCACATTTTTTTGATGAAATTAGGTGTTGTTTTTAAGTATAAACTTTAGGTGCTCTAGTTTTAGGGTTTAAGCTTAGTACCTTGTAGTTTGGATTTTATTTCTAGGACCTTTTGGATGATTTAACCTCTGGATTTTGTATGGTAGATTCATGATTGACTTAGGTTCCTATAGTTATTTTTGTATGATTTTACAATTGGTTTTAGTATTTTAGTTAAGATTAACTTTAGTACTAGGTTTTAGGTGATCCTAACTTGCTAATTCAACTAGAATGATTTCTTTAGTTCCCTTAGATTAGGGTTTTGCTTCTCTTGCTCTTGGGTGATGATGAATACATGTGTGGGCTGCTGAGGAATGCATGGTGGAGCTTGGACTTGAAGTTTTCTCTTCCTTTGGAGTAGTTTTGTTTAGGTGTTAAGATTAGGGTTTGTAAGTAGAGCTTCTAGATAGATTCTCTTCTTTCATAAACATGGAAGGTGTTGATCACTTCCATTCTTACCTATGATGTAAGGTCCCCTTGTGAAGACCTCATCCCTCCTTTGATAGGATGTGTGGCTCTTCACAAGTTGGTAGAACCTTTGAGGGTTCCTTTCTTTGAGGGTGGGGTGTTTAGTGGTGACCTTTGGTCTTCACTTTGCTTTCCATTATCCAAACCTTGCTCTTGTTAGATGAATCTTTCTCCCTTGCTAGAGGATGGAGTTCCTTGTTAGAAGATTGAAGATGCTAGAAGTTGCTACTTCTCTGTATTTGAAGACTGCCATTAGAGCTGAAGCTTGAAGACCAAGAAGAACAAGTTGACACTTGTGAAGAAGATCCAGCTGAGATCAAATGAAGAGCTGAAGCTTGAAGTTGGAGAACAAGTTGATACTTGTGTTTGATGCATTGAAAGCTTGAAAAAGCAAGTTGACACTTTCTATTGAAGATGAGAGCCTTGAAAAGCAGTTACAGACTGAGGACTGAACTGCTGTCAGAAAGATTGCTTTGTTGTGAAGCTGTGGAAGCTGTTGATCTGCTTTCTTTCCTGTCTGTTTGCTTTCTGTGCAACTGTATTGATGTGACTTGTGTGATTTGCTTGATGCATTAGAATAAGTTCATGTTTAGATTGTGTTAAGCTAGGAGCATGATTGCACTAGAGGTTGAGTTGCTCCCTCTGCTTGTATTGTTACTGTATGGCTTTGCTTGCGGGTATTCGGTAGAGCCCTGCTCCCTTGCCTATGTGGGTTGTGATTTGCTTGATGGCACTTTATTTTATTTTCCTTTATGGTTGCAGTTACTCATATTTGGCTTGAGGTTGAGATGAGCTTGTGGAGGCTGATGCCCCACACACATTTCCTCCCTCACTTGCATTGCATGCATTTTACAGTCGTTTACTGTTTACTGTTTAAGCTGATGCTTTATCTATTTCTGTTTATCATTGACATGATCCCCTAGGAATCTCACTTCCTTTGATAAGGAAGTGATGATTAGAACTTTAGGTTGAAACCTATGCATGATAACTTCTAGGAGTTCCCTATTTCAAACCTCAACCATAGGATGAATCCTTGGCATGACAACATTAGGACTTGATAGTCTCCCCTTAGTTGAACCTGTTCGTTCTCTCTTCTCATCTCAAAACAAATTAAAATACAGTAATAAGGGTTAACTGATGCCGTACGTTACGAGCCTTAAGCTATCTGAGAAAGGGTTGTCGGAGAGTTTCTTTTCGACAGCTTGGATGTTTAGTATGGCACTCTTTGGGTGACATGCGACGCATTCACTCTCAGGTCATAGTCTCTAGTGCAATATTGGTTGCAAACATCCATAAAAAACAGTTCTTCCATAAAAGACAGAAAACAAACTTCAAACCTTTTTGCCCCGTGGGCCCGTAAGTCAAAGGAAGCTTTTCTGAAGAAAAGAGTTTCGTTAACTCCCAATTCTACCGCAAACGGTAACGCCTAAGTCTCCAAGGGTCGAGCTGCGTACGCCAAACTGCTGGAACTATTTGTTAACCCTACTCGAAAAAACAGATGAATCTGAATTCCCGTAATCCGTATTATCCCGAACTACGTAAGCTCTGATCTCTCATACCTGTTGAGAGTACGTAGGCACAATACTGATGTATTGGCGAGCCACCTTCCCCATCACCCGTAGTTAGGCGAACTATGTTGACTCTGATTTCTCATTCTCTGATGAGAATACGTAGGCATAAAGTGCGACGCTTTGCCGAGTCACTTTCTTTTCTTTTTAGACCAGCCTTGATAGGTAGATAGTTGAATAAACCCGTCAGATAAACACAACAAGCATGGATCCCATCGAGTACGATGGACGTGAGGGGTGCTAATACCTTCCCCTTACGTAACCGACTCCCGAACCCAGACAATGGTTGCGATGACCTTGTCTTATACCTTTTCGTCAGGTTTTTCCGATCGTTTCCTTTCCCGTTCTGAGGGATAAATAACGAAAGGTGGCGAATCTTCTGTTTTACCGGCACCTTACTTTCGCGGTAGCGACAGCTGGCGACTCTACTGAGGATTTGATAGTTTCCTGGGATCCAACGTCCCTTATGCGAGTCAGTTTGGGGATCCAACGTCCCTTGCGAGAGTCAATCCTAGCGCTTGTATGTTTACTTGTTGGGTTGTGTTTACTTATCGCATTTTATTTCCCGCACTTTATTTTCAGTATGATATTATTATCTGTGCTGTTGTGGGAGGGGCATTCTGATGAGTGAGGAGCCAGACCCATGCTTGAGTGTACCTAGCATTAGTTGTGGAAATTAGTGGGCGCGTGCTTGCTTTGCAGGCACTAGTGTCTCATGAAATCCACGCTCAGACGAGGTTCTCCCAGTTGACTTCTTTTCCGGCCCTTTGGGCCTGAGGGGTTGTTGGTTTGGAGGATTGTCGACTCTGGGGACCGACCATTTGGGATTCAGCTAAGTGAGGTCGCTTTAGGAGATGGTGATGCCACACCTTCTGGGTATCGTATCATCTCTCTTGAATGTCTGTGACGCTGATGACCGCATAGGATGCCAAACTTGTGTCAGTTTAGGTTCATACCTGTGAGCAGGGTCGGGTTTGTTGCAGGAAACCTTAACCTTCAGACTACCCGGTTTTCTTGATAGTGAATCAGTTTTGTTGGTATCAGAGGTTCTCATCATCATATATGTGTTTGTTCTTGACAGAGCAGATTTATGGCCTGGTATCAGGGGTTCTTATCGTCTGAGATATGTTCGTTCTTGACAGAGCAGATTGTGGCCCTTCTCCGCAACAGCACATTCGTCTTGATCTCCTGCTGCATGATTGCATTTTGCATTGTTTTGCATACTCATTTGCATATCATTAACGTGTGTCTGTCTTGCAGGTACCGTTTCCCCCGGTTCAGGTTTTCTTGCCTTCTATTGTGCTATCATGGGTTCTCTGAGGAAGACCGTGGCCTACAAGCTCCCCACTCCTGATGTTGTTCAACTGTCTAGTTTGATTGCTTTGGCAGATGATTCTGTGAAAGGTGAATTCATAAAGTCTTATGGGAAATTGCTCAGCTTGGTTCGTAAACCTTCTGTGTTTGAGTAGAATGGGTTGTACGCCTTGCTGCAGTTCTACGATCCTTCTTTGAGATGCTTTACTTTCCCGAACTTTATTCTCGCACCTACACTAGAGAAGTACGCTGATCTGTTAGGTGTGCCTATCAAGAGTCAGATGCCCTTTGTTCATATGGATGCTGAGCCTAATCTGGCTAGTCTAGCTCTTTCGCTTCATCTGGATGCCTCTGAGTTGGTCTTGTCTAGTTGGAACGGGGTTCCCGGTTTCTCCATGCAATTCTTAGTGGGAAAGGCCCAGCAGTGTGCCAAAGACTGTTGTTGGATCGTGTTCAACACTATTCTTGCTCTTTGCATATACGACATCATTATGTTCCCTAATATGCCTGACTTTGTAGACTTGGATGCCTTTCATATCTTTGCAGCAGGGAATCCAGTCCCTACCTTGATTGGAGATGCCTATCATTCCGTCCATTACAAAAACGAGAAAAGAAGGGGCAAGAATGTCTCGTGCTGTGTGCCCCTCTTCTATAGATGGCTTGATAGTCACCTACCCAAGAAGGGTCCCTTTGCTTCATTTGTAGCCATAGCTGAGTGGCCTGAGCGTTTGATGAGTCTATCAGCGGAGGATGTTGCCTGGTTTGATAGAGATAGGTTGGGTACTGAGATTATCTTCAGCTGCAGCGGGTTTCCGAATGTGCCTTTGATAGGCAGGAAGGGTTGTATCTACTATAATCCATCCCTGTTGGTCCGACAGTTTGCTTATGCTTTGAGAGCTCCGCCGAAGGATGAAGAGGTACAGGAATCTCTGTACCTCACTGGTCTACTTGAGGGGGATATGTTATCTAAGCTTCAGCACGCTTGGAATGGTATCAGTAGGCGGGGGAAACCGTTGTTGGGAAAAAGTAATAGCCAAGCCTACGCTCCATATGTGACCTGGATCAGAGCCAGAGCAGATATCATAGGGATGTTGTTTCCTCCTGCCAAGCTAGAAAGCCCTCCAGTGATTGAAGAGCCTGCCACCGTGCCTATTCAATAGTACAATCAGGTGTTAGCTGAGCGAGAGGAGCTGAAGAAGGAAAATGAAGAACTGGAGAAAGAATTGGCTCAGCTCAGAAGCGAGAGAAGCGAAGCCGCCTATTCCTTCAAGAGGAAAACAGAGCTGGTAAACAAGTTAGGTACGGATTTGACTAAGCAGACGGCAGAACGTGAGCGTTTGGGTCGGGACTTCAAATATGTCAACGACGTATTGGCCACTAAGAAGCAGCACTTGGATGAAGCGTACCAGAGAATATCCAAGTTTAATCAGCATGGAAGGCCACCCTAGCCAACGGCAAGGAACGGGAGGATAAACTGAAGCAGCAGATCTCTAAATTGAAAGCCCAGGTGAAGGCTAGTGAGAAGAGGTTTGATGAAGAAACCGCTCGCAGATATGCCACTTAAGGCCTGCTAAACAAGGCTCTTGCTAACCTGAAGGAGCGCAAACAAACGTTTGGATCCAAGAAGCGGAAGCTAGAAGATTGTTTCGGCGAAGGAGCATGGGAAGACTCAGTTGAAGGTCTTCAATACACTATTACACAGAGGGAGTTACTCGTCGAAGGGTTGCTCACTCGGCCTGATCATCCAGAAACGAGGGATCTGTTAGAAGAGTTTCGCACCCATGGCAGTGCTTGACTATATTTGTAATCCTTTTGTTTTGATCATTATTATATGCTGACCATCACCAGGCTTGTTGGTCGAGGTCATGCTATTGATTCTGCTTGTACTCAGTGACGTTGTGTACCGCTGTGATGGGATTTCTTTATATATATGAGATGTTATTTCCATGAATGGACTCAGACTTCTTATTATCAGCACTGGCACTCAAGCACTAGGATCGGGGGAGAAATCTCCCTAACGCACAGGCACACGTTTACATTTGCATGAAGCATTTGCATGACGAGCACGTTGTCGTTTTTCTAACCCTTTGTGTATGCAGGTTGTTCCAGGATTGATCAAAGGCCGATCCACCGCTATCTGACCAGAGAGAATCAATCTAGAGCAATGGAACAAGTGCAAACTGACGTCCAGGAACTCCGAGAGAGGATGGACCGCTTCATGGAGCTCATGCAAGTGGTCGCCAACGGCCAAGACCAACTCAGAACATTGGTCCAGCCTCTGATCTCAAGGGTTGATAGCAATGGTGTACTTCATGGAGGGAACGTTCCAACCCCTCCACCTGTTGAAACTCCTCAGAATGGCATCCCCGTGACCGGGGGGAATGGCAGTGGTAACGGCAATGTGATCACTAACATAGCGCTCAATGGTAATACGACTGGCGTCGGTAATGGAAATTTTGAAGCTAATGGCAATGCTGGACTGGGCAATGGCAACACAGGTACTGGAAATCTGTATGGGCCTCAGCCATGGCTAAAAGATTGTCAAGAAGATTTGTTCTCACAGGGGAGTGCTGAAGGAGAGCTGACTGCTGAAGCACGTCTGAGGTTTAAGGAACTCGAGGACAAAATGAGGAGTTTCGAGAACCTGAACACTACGGGTGTCGACATGAGTAAATTGGGATTGATTGCTGATTTCAAGGTGCCTCCTAAATTCAAGGTACCCGACTTTGAGAAGTACAAGGGCACCACCTGCCCTCGTGTCCACTTAAGGTCATACTATCGAAAGATGTCCGCTCACTCTGAAGACGAGAAGCTGCTGATGCACTTCTTTTAGGATAGCTTGTCCGGGCCATCTTTGGAATGGTACATGAGTTTGGAACCTACTAGTGTGCGCTCGTGGAAGGAACTTGCTGAGGCCTTCATGCACCATTATCAGTATAACAGTGACTTGGCTCCGAACCGAGTTCAACTGCAGAACTTGTCACAGAGGAACAACAAGGGGTTCAAAGAATACGCCCAGGGGTGGCGTGAATTGGCAGCTAGAGTTCAGCCGCCGATGGTTGAACGAGAGCTTGTTGAAATGTTTGTAGCCACTCTCCCGAGGGTCTATTACGAGAAATTGGTCAGTGGTATGTCTGGAAGTTTCTCTGATCTCATCATCACTGGGGAGCACGTTGAAAACGGGATCAAGTTGGGGAAAATTCAAGGTGGTGATCTATCCTCAGCTGGAGGAGGAAAGAAACCATATGGTAGCAAAAGGCGTGAAGGGGAGACGAGCGTCGTGTCTAACGCTCGAAGGAAAGGTAAGGGCCAGCGCCAGCAGGTGGCTAGCATAACCATCCCTGCTGTCCAACAACCCCAGCCACAGCAGCGGCCGCAGCAGCAGCAGCCAAATTAGCAAGGGTGCAGAAAGTATCAGAACAGGGCACCTTTGTCAAGTCGTCACCTTAAGACACCGCCCATGTCGTATGCTCAGCTGTTACAAACTCTGCTTCAGTTACAGCTAGTCCAGAAGAGAACCCTGGCTCCCTTGACAGGGGCACCTCCGCCAGGTTATGATGTGAATGCAACATGTGAGTTTCACTCAGGAGCACCTGGCCACACGATAGAAAACTGCAAAGCCTTCAAGCACAAGGTACAAGATATGGTGGATGCTAAGATTATCAATTTCTCAGATAATGTGTCGAATGTCACGAAGAACCCTATGCCGAATCATAGGGGAGGTGGGGTGAATGCCATTATTGAAGACGAGAACTTGGATTTATTGATTGACGTTAAGGATCTGAAGACACCGCTTAGCTTCGTTAAAGCCAAGCTGATGAAGAGAGGCGTCTTTCCGGGCTGTGGAGAATTATGTATGGGCTGTGCGACTCGTCCTGATGGATGTGAACAGTTGATAGTAGGGATTCAAAGTCTAATGACCGAAGGAATCTTGCAGTTTAGCCGAAGGACCGAATGGGGATCTGGAGAGGTAATGTTGAAGCTAGATGATGAGGTTTCCACCATCACCATCCCTCGCCAGACGATAACCATTTCTGCACCCAGGCCACCCTGTCGCTTGCGCGAAAATAAGGTGCCGGCATGACAGAAGAGTCGCCACCTTTCGTTATTTATCCCTCAGAGCGGGAAAGGAAACGATTGGAAAAACCTGACGAATAAGGGTAAGACAAGGTCACCGCAACCATTGTCTGGGTTCGGGAGTCGGTTACGCAAGGGGAAGGTATTAGCACCCCTCACGTCCGTCGTACTCGACGGGATCCACGCTTGTTTGTTTACTTGGACGGGTTGGTTTTATTCTATCTACCTATCAAGGCTGGCTGAAAAAGAAAAGAAAAATGACTCGGCAAAGCGTCGCACTTTATGCCTACGTATTCTCATCAGAGATTGAGAAATCAGAGTCAACGTAGTTCGGCCTACGAAGGGTTACGGGGGAAAGGTTGCTCGCTAGGATATCGCATCCTATGCCTACTTACTTCCACACTGTATGGAAGATCAGAGCAAACGTAGTTCGGGAAACTACAGTTTATTTCCTGAAAGAAGTGCTTTTTATTGTGTTTGCGATTTCAACCGCACTAGAGACTATGACCTGAGAGTGAATGCGTCGCATGTCACCCAAAGGGTACCATACTAAACATCCAACCTCAGATAGCTTAAGGCTCGTAACGTATGAAGGAAATCATTCATGATTACTGTATCTTAAACTGCTTTGAGATGAGAAGAGAACATGCCCAACTAGGAGGGAGACTATCAAGTCCTACTGTTATCATGCCATGGATTCATCCTATAGTTGAGGTTTGAACAGGGAACTCCTAGAAGTTGTCATGCATAGGTTTCAACCTAAGATTCTATCATCACATCCTTATCAAAGGAAATGAGAGTCCTAAGGGATCATGTCAATGATACGCCAAAACAGACAAAGCATCAGCTTAACAGTAAAATGCATGCAATGCAAGTGAGGGAGGAAATATGTGTGGGGCTTCAGCCTCCACAAGCTCATCTCGACCTCAAGCCAGTCATGAAATAATAGTAATCATACTGAAAAATAAACAACATGCTATCAAGCAATAAACAGTAAAAGAGAGGAAGTGCCATCAGGCAAACAAACCACATGCTTGAGAAAGAAATCATCTACATCTTTAATCCTAACCCTAAAACAAAACCTTAATCAAATCTAAGCAAAGCCCTAAAGCAAAACCTAAACCAGAGAAATCAATCCCAGTCTTCAAGCTTCAAAACAAGCTTGCCAAAGAAAGGGAGCTAAGTAGGCAGACTCATAGTGTCTTCCTCAGGAAAGCACTAGGAGGCTTGTACTCAGGAATCATATCCTACGTGGCTCAACAACTGTGATTAGTTTACATTCCTCCTCAGGAGAAATTAAACTCACATGAAGGCTCCAACATCACTGGATATTTAAGAAATCCTACCTGAACTAGGGGAACTAAATGAATAGACCCATAGGACCTTCCTCAGGAAAGTACTAGGAGGCTTCCACTTAGGAATTGCATCCCATGTGGCTCAACAACTGTGATCAGTTTACATTCCTCCTCAGGAGAAATTAAACTCACAAGTTGGCTCCGACATCATTGGATACTTAAGAAATCCTACCTGAACTAGTGGAACTAAGTGAATAGACCCATAGGACCTTCCTCCGGAAAGTACTAGGAGGCTTCCACTTAGGAGTTGTATCCCATGTGGCTCAACAACTGTGATCAGTTTACATTCCTCCTCAGGAGAAATTAAACTCAAAAGTTGGCTCCAACATCATTGGATACTTGAGAAAGAGGTGAGAAGAAAGAATGAAAGTCATTCATAGTGCCTTCCTCAGGAAAGTACCATGAACTTCCCTCAAACTTCAGGATCTCAAACCTCACAGACAGGGAATAATCTCCAAGCTCTGGGTCTCTGGGTCTTGATCTTCAATCTTCTCCTTCATCATGCTCCTCAACAAGATCTTCAAAACAAACTAAGCCCCACAACAAATTCCCAAAAATAAACCCCAGGGACAAACAAATAACCACAGAACAGTCAATACAATCAGTCAACTTCAGAAAATACCTAAAAATACTAAAGCAAGAGGGAAAAATCTAACAATTATTCACAAGGGTCTATAACATCTATCCATAACATCCCTATATGCCCATCCCCAAAAATCAAGACAAAACTCTCCAAAGAAAATGAAGTATTTCACCTATGCATCCTTAAACCCTAATTTTGATACCCTAATGCTAACCTAATTAAACTAATCAAATTTTAATCTAAAAATCAAGAATTAAATCCTATAGGAAGCTATGATTAAATATCTAACTATGCCAAAAAGAATGAACTTAAAAGACTAAGGGAAGGTCCTAAAAGAAATTCTACAAAATGGAGTACAAACTAAAATCAATTAAAAAAATCTATTTACATGGAAAATACTCTAAAAATATTAAAAGAAAATAAAGTGCCAATTTTATTTATTGATATTTTTCTAGACATGATCATGAACATATAGAAAAAACAAGAATTAAAAAATACTAATTTTTCAATTTTCTATGAATTTTATAATATGCAATAAAATATAAAAGAAATGAAAATAAAAGAATGAAAGAAAAAGGGGAGGGGGTGTCAAACTTAAAGCGCCCAGTTGTTATATTAAATGGGCCAAATCAGGGGGGTGGGAATAGCGCGCGCTTCTGAGGCCCAGGATTCATCATTAATCAAAACGCCGCGTTTGGCTTCATTCTTTCCCTCCGTTTCTGAAGTTCAATTGGAACCGTTGGATGCGTCTAACTAGTCAATTAAAATAGCACGATCCAACGATCGTGAGTCATCGTCCCAAATGAGCACTTAGGGTTTCAGGTTTCAATGTTCATGCACGCGACTTCTTCCCACTCGTACTCCCTCGTATGGCCATGAAATAACACGATATAAAAACCAAACTTGCACCATTTTCTCCCTCTACACAGCCATGACCTTGGATTTTTCTAACACTCACCCTACAATGAAATACGAAAGGTGAAAGTTCTGGACACCATGCTTTAGCTCTGGTGTGCATGGAAACTATATGTGCTCAAACTACTCTAGAGTGTTCTATGCACTATGGTGAGTATTCTAAACATAATATCAAGGATTATCTTGCCCTAATCACCATGATCTTGATCACCCAAGAATCCACACCATATTCTGAACCTTCAAGAACAGCTCTCAAACTCCTCACACTGCATCCTCTAATGGTCTCTAACATATATATCTTAACCACACGTTCTAATATTGGATAAATAAGGAGATTCGATTGAAATTGCATACCTATCACTTGATGATGGCAATGGTGGTTATCCTTCAATCCAGCTTTTGTCACTTACTTCAAAGGATCTCCAATGGATGTTGAGCCTTCTGTACGCACTAATTCTTGATAACACCCTTTGAATCACTCTAGCCACCTCTTCATGCAACTTGGAGGGAAGACTTGGATCACACGAAACAACCACTAATTCCACTAGTTCTTGCTGGCTTCTTACTCCATGATGATGGTAGAAGATGATTGTAACAAGAAATTTGGTAGTTGATGAAGTTTAGATGAAGTTTGAAATCAAAATGCAATTTGGAGTGATGGAATCAAACTATGGTTTGCAAGCACAATGAATCACCAACCCTGCCATGGATCAACTCTAGGGCATTTATAGAGAAGGATGGAAGTGTGTAGAAGCTTGTAGAAGATTCCAAGAAGTTTCTAGAATGTATCATGCAATGAGATTTTGATTTTTCCATATTTAGTAATTCTCATGCAAACTCATGATAAGCCATGCATTTCCACTTAATATCTCCTTAAATGAGTAATTGGTATGAGAACAAGGCATTTCAAACCCTTATGTAGCATTTTCTCACTTTCTCTTTTGGTGCCTTAAAATGCAAGAAACAATTTTACAAAGCAACTCCAATTTTTAAGCCTAAACTCAAAAATCTATTTGAACCATTGTTTTTAGAATGATGTTTGGATTCAAAATGACATATTGGATGACCCATTTTGGATTTGTACATCTCCTAAACCAAAATTCCATTTCAACTTTTTTAACTTATAAGCCATTTACAAGCCATTTGCACCACTTTTAAAAATCCATGCTCTAAGCTTTTCCAAACTTTCACACCCTCTTTTCTAGCCTTAAAATCCCATTTTGAACAACTTTGATGTTTTGAGTTTTTTCATTTGAGGCTTGGAAATAGGAGATATGGCCTTTGCTTAAAATGACCTATAACTTCCAAATGACCAAAATACCCCTGTCTTGTACAAACCATAAGTTGAGTTCTACAAATCCTATCAAGGACTTCTAGTACTCTCTAGAAAGCTAAGAAGATGCTCTTAAACATTCATGTTGACCAAGAAATCATAGGAATCATCCTACTAGGGCAAAAGTTGTCTGCAAGTTGGGTGACTTTCAGGGACCCAGATTCACACACCTCAGCTGACCTGTAATTTGTCAAAACCATAACTTGAGCTCTGCAACTCCTATCAAGGACTTCTACCACTAAAATTAAAGCTAAGAACAAGCTCTACAACATTCATGTTGTGGGGAAGATGAGATGACAACCCTTGGAAACCCTAGCTTAAAACTTCTCAAACTCTTCAATCATGATGTGTTGGTCTAGGAATCATCCTTATAGTATCTCAATACATCACTCCATGATCACATGGCCCTTGGATTAGGTCTCAACCCTCTCCAAATCATCAGTTGACCTAGGGTTGACCTAGCCAAAACCCTAATTTCACTACTCATGGCTGAATCTTCTGAATTCTTGCATAATGACCTCTCTAGGCTTCATGATGGCTTTCAAGACATCTCATAGGCTTTCTCAAAGCTTCAAGTTTATCCTCACAGTCTCAGAATCTTCTGAGGGGCACCCACGACTCTCAAGTTATGAGACACACAAACCTGGTTTCAACCAATTCCTCTGAGGATCTCTTGAACTTTCTGATGAAGGTATCAACTTTCAAACACTTGATGGATAAATAAATGTTGGTCAAATTTTGGGGTGCAACAACTGCCCCTATTCAAACGGCTTGAACCTGACTGGATGAGAAGCGAACGGCTCTCAGCCAATCAAGGTGCGAGACGGTTGATTACCGGTAAACCCGAAAATTTGCCAACTGCACGGGCACACGATACTCTGCGGGGAACAAATCTTCGAATACTGCAATACTAGCTGCACGACAACTAGCTGGGGAAATACTGATCTGACATTGCCGTCAGTTATCCACGTTAAATTCTTCTGATACTGCCTTCAGACAACCACAACACCCAACCTCGCCGCTGGAAGACTAAACCATCTGACATCGCCGTTGGACAATCAAAAATACCCTGCATCGCCGCTGGAGAACTGAATCATCTGGCACACCCATCATAGCTGCTGGAAAACTGAATCTGACATCGCCGTCGGAAACAACCATCACTCTGAGAGACACTCGACATCGCCGTCGTGCAAACATCATCTCTGCTGGGAATTTAAAGAGTCTGACCTTGCCGCCAAACAAACGTAATCTGACCTCGCCGTCAAAACGAACATTCAACCTCACCGTCGAACAAACATCCAACCTCGCCGCCGGACAAAATATAATCTGAAAACGAACATTCAACCTCGCCGCCGGACAAAGTATAATCTGAAAATGAACATTCAACCTCGTCATCGAACAAACATCCAACCTCGCCGTCAGAAACAAACATAATCTGACCTGGGGTTCACCCCTGGTAAATGGAACAAAAGGTACACTTGCGTATTTGAGACTACTCCGCTGGGAATGAGAGACTTAACCGAGCACACTCTGATCTGGGGTCCTCCCTCAGAACCATAACGAACATCGGAATACTACTGCACTGATCCCACCGTAGAACTTCAACATTAAAGCTATATGAAACCCTGGCCCCTGGCCACTTCCAGCTTCAGCTAGAAAAGATCTTCAAGTATTTCTGAAGATAAGCATCCTTGGCCTTCAAGGATGGCAACTCTGCAGGAGGTATCTTCGACTTCAGTCTGAAGAAATGGTCCTTGGCCTTTAAGGATACATGGATCTGCCTTCAGGCAACTCCGCCTCTGCTATAGAGTATCCGAGACTTCAGTCAGGGATGTACTTCGGCCTTCAGTCCGAAAAATGAATCCTAAGTCATTCATGACTTTGGGGATAACCTTGCCTTCAGGCACCTTCGCTTCAGCTTGGGAAATCTGTGACTTCAGTCAGAGAAATGGTATCCTGAGCCATTCATGACTCTACGGGGATTCAAACACTTTGCCTTCAGGAAAAACTCCGCTTCAGCTGGAGAAACATCTTCGACTTCAGTCAGAAGGAAAACTATTCACTTGATCGTAATCAATCATCACCTCAGGACAACTGACTTGGTCTTCAGGCCAACACGGATCACTGTGCATACAAAAGTTGGATCTACAAACTTTTGATCCTCGTCTTCAGACAAACGTTGATTCATCAACAAGGAAATCCGAATCCACAGGAACATTCTGATACCGCCTTCAGGCGTTTACGAAGTCAATCTTCAGATTAGACATCACTGTTGGAGCAAACATATCACGCTGCTAGGGACTTCAAGAATCATCTTGAACAAACAACTCCGTCGGGCACCTTCAAGAATCATCCTGAACCGATAACCATTCTGGAGACTTTATTCTGCTAGGGATTCCAGGAATCTTCCTGGGCAACTTTTGCTGGGGACGCTACTGGGGAGCTCAAGAATCATCCTAAGCAAACAACTCGGGAAACTGAGCTGAGGTCTTAAGAATCATCTTAAGCAAACGGCTCTGCTGAGGGATTCAAGAATCGTCTTGAACTGAAGACTTCGCTGGGGATCTCAAAAATCATCTTGAGCGAGCGACTGTGGGGATTACACCGGGGTCTTAAGAATCATTTTAAGAAAGCGACCTCGTTAGGGAGAACATCAGGAGTCATCCTGAGCAACTGATCCTTCAGTGGAGCACCTGTAAAACAAGAATGATAATAACCTAGATCATGCTTATGATGCATATGCTTCTGCGCCATGCCCCACACGGTGGAAATGCTATGCGTTTATGCTAAATGCTATGCAACCATGCACAATGATGCGATCCCGTCAGCAAAATAAATGCCGAGGGGGAAATTCTCCTGTCGAGGAGAAAAAAAAACTACTCAGATAAAGGAATCATCCTGCTGAGGAGAATGCGGACATGCCAATATCAATCGGACTCTATCTGGGGAATTGATCTCCCGTTGACTGCTGCATGGAAAACAACTTCAGTTGATTACTGCAGGGGAGACAACTTCTACGAGAACCTGGACCTGCTGATATCAATCGCGAGAATAAACTGCGCGGCCGTCTCGGCTACTCTTCTGCGGATGATAACTCTGTGGGGAGACAACTTCAGCTGCTCACCACTCCACTGGGGAAAAACCAATCATGATCTGATCAATTTCCAAGGACTCGGCTCTCCTGGACATCTGCAAACTCGGCTGAGGAAGGAGAAGTCGTTCTGCTTCGCTGGAGAGAGTGCGACTCTGGGGAAATACAGCATCAGCTGTTCAATGCTCCGTTAGGGAAAACCACTCACGGTCTCCACTGCTTCCAAGGATTCGGCCCTCTTGGGGGTTTGCGGACTCAGCCGGGGGGAGAGAAATCATTCTACTTCACTGGAGAGTACAACTCTGATGAGGAATTCTAATTCCGCTGGGGAAGAAGGAATCATCCGACTTCGGGGGAGAGTATAACTCTGCAGGGGAATACAGCAGCAGCTGTTCCCACACTCTACTGGGGAAGAGGGAATCATCCAACTTCAGGAGAGAATACGGCTCTGATGGGGAATCTCAATTCTGCCGGAGACTTCAATCTGGCACCATCAGTTACTGCATCCTTCGGCATACGAACAGCTTCCTACAAGACTTGCACTTGTGACCCGGTGCTAGGGGAAACACCTGCTTCGGCGAATTTACTGGGGAAACACGAGTTTCGGCACCCGAGCATTGCTATGAAATCTGCACTTGTGACCCGGTGCTGGGGTTATATGAGCTTCGGCGCTTGAACACTTCTGATGAGGTGACGTTCCTTTAGGATGCGTCTGCTTGGGGAAGAGAATCACCTCTGCCTGGGGAGACATATCAATGCTCACTATCTTGCGTTCAGATTCTGCGGAGGAGAGACTACTGAACACTGCTGGAGAAGGAGGAATCGCCCTGCTTCGGGGATGCGCACGACACACTGTCTGGAAGGTGCTACACCTGCAACAACACAAACAAACAGACAAGATACCCTCCTCAAAGGGCCTATCAAGGTTATTATCTCGTGACAATATTCAGGTAATTAATTGTTTCAACGATCAATGGGCCTAGGCCCGTAAGTTTATGTATGCGCATTTTATCAAAAACATCGGCGTTTTCTTTCGCAAACAAAACAGATAAATGCTAAATAGGCAAACAAAATTGCTGAGTAACATGTATTTTATTGATGGTGAACCCCTGAATGGGCAAAAATGTTTTACAACAGAGGCAAGCTCCTGGAATGAGGAAGCCGCGCTAGAATAAAACATAAATATACATCAGTATATACAAATGTCGGCAACGAGGCGTAGACGAACACCATGAGTTGATCCCTCTAAGACCCACTCGACTTCGATACTTCCCCGACGCTTCAGCTTCGGAAGAGATTGATTCAGATAAACGGCCCTCAGGTCCTCCAAACCACTAAACAATGAAAGTCCATGCGCGGAACGCAGTCATTTGCTTATTCAAATCCCTAACTTTTGCGTGAACCGCCCTTAGTGGGTTTTCAGTTCACCGGGATACCCTTTTTTGCCGAAGCCGCCCAGTGTAGGTTTTCGACTTCGCGGGTGTACATTTTTTCAATATATCCCTAATTTTTGCCCGAACCTTTTATTCTGTTTTTGGTTCGCCGGGATGCCCCATTTTTGCCTGGACTCTTTCTTTTTTTGTCCAGCGGGTCTCTTTCAAGCAAAGTATTTTTTAACTGCGTCCGTGTTCACCGGGGATGCAAAATCTTCACCATCCATCGTGGATAACAACAAAGCTCCTCCCGAGAAGACCTTGCTGACGACATACGGCCCTTCGTAATTCGGAGTCCACTTGCCCCGGTGATCGGAGTGTGGCGGAAGAATTTTCTTCAGGACGAGATCACCCGTCTGAAAGCTTCTAGGACGCACCTTCTTATCATAAGCTTTCTTCATTCGGCTTTGGTATAGACGACCAAATGCAATCGATGCTAACCTCTTCTCGTCCATCAGGCTGAGTTGGTTCAGACAATTCGTAATCCATTCTGCCTCGTCGAGTTTCACATCAACCAAAACTCGCAAAGAAGGAATCTCCACTTCTAACGGTAGGACAACCTCCATACCGTACACCAAGGAGAAAGGATTTGCCCCGGTCGACGTACGCACTGTCGTACGATAACCGTGCAAGGCAAACGGAAGCATCTCGTGCCAATCTTTGTACGTCACAACCATCTTCTGAACAATCTTCTTTATGTTCTTGTTGGCGGCTTCGACGGCGCCATTCATCTTCGGCCGGTAAGGAGATGAGTTGTGGTGTTCAATCTTGAAGCTCTGGCACAGCTCCTTCATCATCTTGTTATTCAAATTCGAACCAATATCAGTAATGATCCGCTCGGGAATTCCATAGCGACAGATGATGTCCCTCTTTATGAATTTAGCTACCACCTGCTTGGTCACATTAGCGTACGAGGCTGCCTCCACCCATTTGGTGAAGTAGTCGATAGCTACCAGAATGAAATGATGACCATTGGATGCAGTGGGCTCGATCTTGCCTATCATGTCGATGCCCCACATGGAGAACGGCCAAGGGGAGGACATGACATTCAATGGGCACGGCGGCACATGAACTTTATCAGCATAAATCTGGCATTTATGACATTTCTTCGCGAATCTGAAGCAATCCGACTCCATAGTCAGCCAGTAGTATCCTGCTCTCAGGATCTTTCTCGTCATAGCGTGCCCGCCGGCGTGCGTACCAAATGTGCCCTCATGGACTTCCTCCATGAGCATACTTGCCTCTTTCTCATCTACACATCTGAGTAGCACGAGATTGTGGTTTCTCTTATACAACACTCCATCAGGATTGAGATAAAAGTTTCCAGATAGCCTCCTCAGAGTCTTCTTATCCTGGGTTGACGCACCCGCAGGATACTCCTTAGTCATAAGGAAGGTCTGGATATCGTGGAACCATGGCTTGCCGTCGGCGGCATCCTCGATTGCAAAGACAAATGCCGGTCTGTCAAGACGCGAAAGCACAATTCTTGGAGCCTCATTCCAAAAATTGACCTTATACATTGAAGCCAACATGGCTAAGGCATCAGCCATCTGATTTTCAGCCCTGGGTACATGATGGAGTTCCACTCGATCGAAGAACGGAAGCAGCCTCCTGGCATAATTCATGTACGACACCAAATTCGCTTGACGAGTTTCCCACTCCCCTTTAATTTGATTGATTACAAGCGCTGAGTCACCATATACGTCTAGATTCTTGATTCTCAAATCAATTGCCTCTTCTAGACCCATAATACATGCTTCATACTCTGCTTCATTGTTGGTAACTGGAAACGTCAGTCTCGCAGTAAACGGGATGTGGGATCCGTGAGGAGTCGTGATGATAGCCCCGATACCACTTCCATAGGAATTAACCGCTCCATCGAAAATCAACTTCCACTGAGACTTTCTATCTGGCCCTTCACCGGGCAATGGCTCATCGCAATCCTTCGCTTTGAGAAACATAATATCCTCGTCAGGGAATTCAAACTTCATCGGCTGGTAGTCTTCGATTGGCTGTTCTGCAAGGTAATCAGACAATACGCTTCCCTTAATGGCCTTCTGGGAGACGTACTGAATATCATATTCTGTTAACACCATTTGCCATCTGGCAATCCTGCCCGAAAGAGCCTGCTTCTCGAAGACGTACTTGATCGGATCCATCTTCGAAATTAGCATAGTGGTGTGATTGAGCATATACTGTCGTAGACGTTTGGCAGCCCAAGCTAATGCACAACACGTCTTCTCCAGCATCGAGTATCGAGATTCACACTCAGTGAACTTTTTACTCAAGTAATAAATGGCATGCTCTTTTCTGCCCGTCTCGTCGTGCTGACCGAGAACACACCCCATACTATTCTCCAGAACCGTCAGGTACATGATTAATGGTCGTCCAACCACTGGGGGTATCAAGATTGGAGGTTCTTGAAGATACTGCTTTATTTTGTCGAATGCCTTCTGGCATTCCTCATTCCAAGTAATCGCCTGATCTTTCTTTAAAAGTTTGAACATCGGTTCACAAGTGGCCGTGAGTTGAGAGATAAACCTGGCAATGTAATTTATTCGGCCCAAGAAACCACGAACTTCTTTTTCTGTTTTCGGCGCTGGCATTTCTTGAATAACTTTTATTTTCGCAGGATCAACTTCAATACCTCGTTCACTAACGATAAACCCCAATAACTTTCCGGACCGCACTCCGAAAGTGCACTTGTTAGGATTCAGCCTCAGCCTGAACTTCCTAAGCCTCTCAAAAAGCTTCAATAAGTTGACCAGATGCTCTTCCTCCGTTTGGGACTTCGCAATCATGTCATCAACATAGACCTCGATCTCATGATGAATCATATCATGAAACAAAGTTACCATTGCTCGCTGGTAAGTGGCCCCTGCGTTCTTCAGACCGAAGGGCATTACCTTATAGCAAAATGTTCCCCAGGGGGTGATAAACGTCGTTTTCTCCATGTCCTCCGGTGCCATATTAATATGATTGTAACCGGAGAAGCCATCCATGAACAAAAACATGGAAAACTGGGTTGTGTTGTCGACCAACACATCGATATGAGGCAACGGGAAATCATCCTTAGGGCTCGCCCTATTCAAATCCCGATAATCGACGCACATGCGTACCTTACCGTCCTTCTTCGGTACAGGCACTATGTTGGCGACCCACGGAGGGTAAGTGGTAACGGCTAGAAATCCTGCGTCCAACTGCTTCTGGACCTCTTTTTTGATTTTTACAGCCATATCTGGTCTCGTCCTCCTAAGCTTCTGCTTGACTGGAGGGCAATCTTCTCGCAACGGCAAGCGATGAACCACGATGTCTGTGTCGAGTCCGGGCATATCTTCGTATGACCAAGCAAAGACGTCACTATACTCTCGAAGCATCTCGACCAGTCTATGCTTGATATCATTCTGCAGCGCAGCCCCTACTCTGACATTTCTGACGAGCTCTTCAGAACCCAGATTTATGATCTCAATATCCTCCTCGTGAGGCAGAATAACCTTTTCCTCTTGTCTCAACAAGCGGGCCAACTCTTCCGGAAGGTCTTCGTCTTCATCAATCTCATCCTCGGCTTGATATATCGGGCAATCGAAGTCGTAGTGAGCCGTAGAGGGTCCAGAGTCGATGTCGTCTGTTATGTGGATCCTGCAATAACAAGGGTTAAGTTTAAAGCAAGAATATGCAGGTTAGCACAAACCTCGTTGCCATTTTGCTGTTTTTCGAAATAAACATAAAACAGGAATAACAGAGAACACAATATTTGAGTACGAAGAAAACGCCTTTGATTTATTAACAAAATGCATGTACATAATCCAACAAGGCCCTGACAATAAAACCTCTATGCCCCGGGCAGGACATAGGGTTGTACAAAGATTGTAAAAAGCAAATCATTACTCTTCGCTTGTCAGCTGGATAATCTCCTTGATGGTCCAATTGTTGAGGTGCTCGCCCGGCTTGCTTGGCTAAATCCAGGCGTCAAGATCACAATCGTTATCCCCGCTGTCCTCAGACGCTGCGTTGATGCTTTCGAAAATCACTCCGCCCTTGGTGAATAGGATCGGCCCCTTTCCACGAGACGAGCTGCTAGACAAAGAAGATGAAGCTTCAGCTCCAGGAGAATACCCCAATCCAAACTTATCCTGCTTAATCGGTACCTCCAAGACATGCCCCCAGCCTGGGGTGGAACCGGCTTCGACGACGGCCCGAGCCTCTTTGAATGAGGAGAGATTCATCTCTTGCTTCTCTATGACGACAGGAGCTACCTCTTTCACCTTGACGGTTTCAAATGCTTGGCAGAGAGTATCATGGATTTCTCCGTCCATTTCAACATATTTAAAGGATGACAAGTGGCTCACCATAATGTCCTCCTCACCACAGACGGTTACTATGCTTCCCCCGACAGCATATTTGAGCTTTTGATGCAGCGTGGACGTCACGACACCAGCAGCATGGATCCATGGCCGACCTAAGAGGCAACTGTAGGCAGGCATGATATCCATGATATAGAAAACCGTATCAAACGTCTCTGGACCAACTTGAATCGGCAGGGTCAACTCTCCGAAAACGTGGCGCTTAGTTCCGTCAAATGCTTTTACAACCAGATCACTGGGCGTGCAAAGCAATCCACGAGTGTCCAACTTCATTAGTGCCTTTTTCGGAAGCACATTAAGCGACGAACCCGTATGTAATACCCCAAATTTTACCCTTATATTTAATCAGTCATTTTTGCATAGCATCTCATATGTACATTTGCTAACCACTAACAAGTTATGAAGGGGTTTTGTTTTGCAGATTTGGTCCCAGGGGTATTTCGATCATTTTGCGCAAATTCTATCAATTCCTGGAAGACGGGCTGTTATTAAAATTCTGAGGCATCTGATACGTATTGGTTTTGAGGCATTTATCTACCACCAGTTCTGATCATATTGAGATTTTAGCGGTTTGGTCAGTGGAATTTAATTACGATTAGTTTTACTGTTGATGCTGAAAATGTTGTGATTACGGTGCCCCTATGTGTTTGGTTATGAAACAATTGGTTAACATTTTAATCGGATGATGAGATCAGGATCACAAATACCACTTGGGGTTATTTATGTTTTATGCCTATTGTTAATGAATTTAAATACTTGTGGATTTATTCACAATTGTTTATATTTTTAACTAAGAATAAAATATAAATAAATTCAAAACTTTGAGAATTTTATTCCATAAATAATGCTATCATACAAGAATGTGGAGGTTGCTTCATATTTTACAAAGTACTGTTACAAGGAAGTACATTAAAATTCTCAATCCTAAGGCATCTATCCTAAATCCTAAGAGTATCTAAAGGTCTTCATGTTGTATTTGAACTTCTCCATGAATCCTCAGCTAACCTGCACATCAAAAGAAAACAGACAGTATAGAAAAATGTTAGAAGTTTTTTTCGACACTCTCAGAACAATGTCATCATCGAGTGCCGGGAGTGGCACAACCGAAGCTGCGTCCTACCCCCGTTACCGATCCGCGCCGTGGGCGTCAGATAAGGTAATACGTGTTCTTATCCATATGGGACATCCGAGAGATAGAAAAAATAAATGAGGTGGGACTGATTCGTTTTGCCACGATTTGGATTTCCAAACTGATACGAAAATAAGGCAACATAGGCAAAGTTCTGGCCCAGACCCGGATGCCGGCATGTCTGAGCCTCCTTGGTTTTAAAACTTCCCACACCTGAAAAATCCACGAACACATCAATATCAGTTTCAGCATTCAAAACTCAAAATGATTCATAAGATGCCATAAGCCAAAACCGCATCAAACTGCATTAATTCTAGGCAAGTTCGTGAAAAACCAAGTTCAGACAGAACAAGAAGAGTGAAACGAAAGCCAAGCTGCCCCAAATGAACTCATAAAGGAACTCCAAGTATCAATGGATAACCACAAACAATAGTGCTGTCAAAGGCATCATGGTGTGGCCAAGCTGCGAAAAAGTTCGAGCCAAGGGACAAAAGGCATCAAGCCTAACGTCTGCAGAAAGAGAATCAAAACAATGCATCAGAAGGCAAATTTATGCGCAAGAAGACATAAGAAAAGTCCTACAAATCTGTCATGACAGAAAAATATTCAGCAGGCCCCAAAGACGCACAACAGCATCAAACATGGTTTAGCATCATATTCAAAAATCAGATTATAGCGAAACCATACCAGAAAAGGAACAAAGATGAGTTCAAGAAATCGCAGCGATACATCACGTTTAGGTTGGGTCCCGAATGTGCAAAGCACATCAGAAAGCAAAGCACCAAACAGGGGCTCAGTTATGAACATCATCGCCCCAACAAACAAAGTCACCGAAAACAAGTTATCAAAACCATACTCGGTCCATAAAACAAACAAATACATGGCTCAGTTCATCGACATCATAGCCAATCATCATCACCAATTCAATCAGAAGCAGCAATATGATCAGAAGCTAGGACGTAGTATCTTGCTCCATCAGGCTCAGACAAGCTGTCATCATCGCCACGTACCATCCTCGGCGGCGTTTAACTCAACCAAAGCGTAGTACCTATCCTGGAAAAAAGAATAGAAAAGCGTAAGTGAATTCCAACTGATAACCAAACTGAACGAAGCAAGTTCAGAATAAAACTAAAACATATCAGTTCAGAGCGAATCATGATCAAATGTGCAAGGCACATTGGAAAAACAAAGCGCAAAGTTTAGGGCTCAGTTCACCATACAGGAGACCCAGGCTCACATTTAAAGAAATCATCAACACCTGCGAAACAGGTTCACATAACCCTGTTAGAAGAAAATGACACGAGGTCTCCAAACCATATCAGAAAAATAGGGAACAAGGCTGACAACAATCCATATCATAGGGAGCCATAGAGCCAATATCCCAAAGACATGATGTAATCAGGTTGCATCGGTAAATCCACGTCAGTAAAAATACCGGATGTCACAGAGTAAATCCAGAATCCAACATCAAGACTGGATGACCGAAGTGAAAAATCTGCACCAGAAAATCAAGGGGATTAAAAGCCTAAGCAGATATCCAACAAAATCCAAAGGTCAAACGGTATCAGAAAAATCCAGGAAGTTGCAAAATCCAATCCGAATCACAAATTCGAAATCGAGATATATCAGAATGCAAATCAAAACGAACTGAAAATCCTGAGTTTGAAAAGGGAAAGAATCCCAAATCAATCCAAAGTGGATTCAATCAAATAATTCTGAAATCAAATCAAATCAATTTGTATCAGAAATCACAAAAATAAAACGCAAATCCAACACCTTGAAAAGGCCCACGAAAGTCAAAAAAAGATATAAAAGGAACATACACAACCTGATAAAGGAGGCCGAAAAATCACTGAGCAAAGAAACCCTAGAGAAGACGGAGGAACCAGAGTGAAAAACGGCGCGAACCCTAAACGATCACCAGAGAAATAACTCACACGACTGCCTTCGTCTCTCGACGGGAAATCGTGTTCCTTGAAGCTCAGGCTCGCATCATCGCTCCCTTCGCGACCTCAATCGGAATCATCATCATCGGACATCGTTCGGGGTCATGCAACTGAAGCGGCGGCCGTAAGATCCCCAGACAATTTACTACCGCCGGCGTTCGATCCAAGGCTCAACGGAAGGGGTCTCCTCCACCATCATCATCGCCTCGTTATTTCTACAAACACCGAAAGCAACCCTCGAGATAAAATGTAAGCAAAAGTCACATTATATCATCGTTGTTAATGGATTTTGTGTGATTTCAGGTTAATTTGTAAAGGAGGAGACATCGGGGGAAATCGGGAAGAAAGACAAAGAGGAATTGAAGAAGAACTGCGCCGCGAGCAACAATAGGGTTGAAACCCTAGTTCGTGCGTTGTTTGTTTTGTGGGTTGCACACAACCGGGTTGGGTCCGGATGTGATTACCGGCCCAACCCCCTCTCCTTCTTATTTTTTTTTTTATTATTTTATTGTACCTTTTTTAAATTTTATTTGTTTTGTGTTTTAAAAAAAAAGTTTTTTTTTACATTTTAATTTTACACTTAAAAAAATCTTTATATAATATTTTTCTTTTAATCATAAAAAAAATCTTTATAGGAAAAAAATAATAATATAATATTTTTCTTTTAATCATAAAAAAAAAATCTTTTTAAAATATAGTTATCAAGAAATAAATTAAAACTCTTTTTTTTATATTAAAACTTTTTTTTTATAAAATTAAAACTCTTGTAAATATGAAAAAATGAAAAACTTTTTTTAATAATGAAAAATAAAAATCTTTTTTACATTAAATCATTAAATATCAAACAAAACAATCTCGAGTTGGGATCTCATTTTCTTCACAGCCTCGTAGTTCGTCTGATAACTGGTTGACCGCGCCTACTAACGGGTGTTCGTTTTTGCAGTTCACATTCAGTGTATTGAGTTTTCATTTAAGTTTCATTCATATTTGTATCTGTATCTCAATTGTAATCTCGCGAACCTAATAATCGCGTTTACTTTTCGCATTTAATTTCTGCATGATGTATGATTTAAATTTCTGCTGATGTATCGCGATATTTCTGTCACCTTACACTCCGAAGGTTAGGTCTAGCTTTTGGTCGCCGCACCAATAGTCCTCAACCTCAAAACCTCAAAACTACACCTTACAAACCCTAAATTTTCACAAATGCCTCGCCGCAGGCAAGATTACAATTTTACCCCTAGCATTAGGTCAAAGAGCCGCCGCGCTCATTTTAGGGTTTCCCGCCGTGGAATCCCTAACCTAATTTAACCCTAATTACAACTTAACATTTCAACGTAGAGATTTGGAGTTTCTACACTCCACGTAAGCGTGTCCTTAAGATGCGTTTATTCCCCTTGAGACCTTGACCACAGTCAAGAAGTTTCTAACCTCCCTATTGAGGGGAACTACGATTACTCTGATTCCACTCCCGTAAGGATACGTAGGCGCAAGATGCGATGTCTTGCCGAGTAAACTTAGAATTAACCCCTTAGGTCTCCTTTCTCACTTTTAATCCTTTGTACATATATCTTAAGCAAATAAATAAAGCAAATAGTAAACACCTGAACAAAAGGTTCCTGTAGAGTACTACAGAAGTTTAGGGTGCTAATACCTTCCCTAAATTTAACCAACCCCCGAACCCTAGATCTTTCCCCGCATTGTGTTTACGATGCAAAATAGGTTGTCCCCCTTTTGACCTTTTCCTTCGGATAAATCAAAGAGCGGTTGTGAATTGAATTGCGATTCAAACTAATTAATAGTTTGTGATCCTATTTCCACCGCAACAGAAAATGGCGACTTCACTGGGGATTCTGAGGCTTTTGAGGGTTATCCCTAACTCGTTCATATTTATTACTATTTGTTTTATTATTCATTTGCATGTATATATTGTACTTTGATTTTGGGATGGTTCCTTGTGTTGTGAGATAAGTCCTACGCCCGGACTAGTGACATTATTATAGGATGGGGATATATTCGATGAGGCTTATAGGGAGTGAATCCCGACCAAGCTGATTCGAGAATCACCGCTCAGTTGAGACCTTTTCGAAAATGGTTCGGTTGAACGAGTAATCGTGAAAACTTTTTCCATGTTCGATTGGAGTCTGTGATATTGGGAACCGTAGCACCTTTACACCACCTCGGCCTTATTTAGGACGTAGTGCGGGAACTATGTGGGAGTAGTCCTACAATGGTTGCTACGCGATACTACACTCAAAAGAGGTTCTCTTGAGAATATTATTAACCCCCGAGTCAATCGGAAGGTTGATAATATCCGAAAGATGGGCTGATGACTTTGGGCACTTTTTAGAACCTTGTTCTACAGGTACAACTAACCTATAGTACACTCCTTTTGGGGATGGGTAGACCTTAACTCCGCTCACGTACCTTTAACCTAGGACTTTGTGTGTTTTCATGCATTACATCCATAAAGCATCTCATTGCATTGTATTTCGTGGAGTCCAAATACCATTTACGGATATCGCGGGATACCATAAATAAAAGATAAAACGAAAAAACAAGAAAAAGATTTCCTTGGTACCCCACGACATTCGTAAATGTTTGAATTCCATGAAATCTCCATCCACATTTTAGCATCATTTACTTTCTTGCATTGCATGTGTCTCCCGATTTCTCACACTCGGTTCTCTCACCTTCCAGTTTCGTCACCCTGAGTTCTCGGCACCAATACAACACCAGAGCCCAAACTCGGAAAAAAATGGAGGATCAGGCAAAAGAGATTGATCGCCTTAGCAATGAACTTGAAGACCTTCGAGGGGGTATGGGGCGTATGATGGAATTGTTACATGTCATGAATGCTAAGATGGATACCCAGCCCACTGTTGTTTCTGAGATTACCGGCGTTACTATGGACCCTCCACCAAGTGTGACCATAGCAAGGGACCCACCTTATGGTCTTGCTCCAGGTTTTGTGCCTCCTCAAGCCACTGTTCCGATTAATCAACCTGTTCAGCAAGCCGTGCCCTTGTTTTCTGAAGTTTCTAGGGGGGCTCCTATCTTTGCACCACCTGTTGTACACACTCGTGCGCAACCGTACTTCAATGAGACAGTTTTTGATAATCTTGATGAGAATGTTGAGGGTTATGAGAAACATGATAAGCTTCGTGAGGAAGTGAACACCATCGTCCAGAGATTGAAAAAGGTAGAGGGTGATCAAATTTTTGGGACTGCTGCAAGGGATGTTTGTTTGGTCTCGGGTTTGGTTATTCCCCCGAAGTTCAAAACTCCGAACTTCGATCGCTATGAAGGTGCCACCTGTCCTAAGAGTCATCTGATCATGTATTATCGCAAAATGGCTGCCCATGTTGAGAATGATAAACTGATGATTCATTGCTTCCAAGATAGTTTGAAGGGTGCTTCCTCCAAGTGGTATTTAACTTTAGACCAGTCTCGCATTAAGAACTTTCAAGATTTATCTGACGCCTTCATCAAACACTACAAGTACAATATGGATCTGGCTCCTGACAGAAGACAGTTGCTGAGTATGTCACAAAAGAGTTCTGAGTCATTCAAAGAATATGCCCAAAGGTGGAGAGAGACTGCTTCGCAGGTAGAACCTCCTTTGACCGAGAAGGAGTTAGCTGATTGGTTTGTCGACACGGTCCGTCCAGAATTTTACGAGAGAATGGTGGGCAGTGTGACTTCAAATTTCTCCGACATCGTTGCTGTGGGTGTCAAGATTGAATTGGGTATGAAAAGTGGTAAAATGACAAATAATCATGGTGCTTCTAAGGATCAGCCGAAGAAACCTCCGTATAGCTCCCAGAAAAAGAAGGAGGGTGAGACTAATGCTATATCCTCTGGTAGACCAAGAGAACGCTTTTATCGGCATCCGCAAGGTTATGCTCAACCTCAAGGGTACCCAGTCCAATATGCTCAACAACCCTATGTGGAAGCTATTACACCTTCCTTCAATCAACAGGTTCCCATGTATCAACCTATGCAACAACCTCCTGTTTATCCGCCTCCTGCCAACTACCTACAGGCACCCAACGCTCCTGCTCCTCAACAGCCAAAGAGTCCGGCTCCTCGCCAGAATATGCCGAACAGAAGAACGTATAAACCTTGTCCGCCGATTCCAATGACTTTTACCGAGTTGTATCCCTCTTTGGTCAAGCAGGGGCTCATCACCACTCGGGCTTTGGGTCCGCCTCCTAATCCATTACCCGCTAATTACAACGCCGCCGCTCATTGTTTATTTCATGAGGGTGCGCCTGGTCATGATCTGGAGAATTGTTATGCTCTCAAAAATATTGTCAGGGATCTATTGGAAAAGAAGATTTTGTCATTTGAAGATCCTCAACCAAATGTTAAGAAGAACCCTTTTCCTAACCATGAGAGTGTCAATGCCGTTAGTGTTGATTCGGGGGAAGGTCATGCCCTTGACGTTGAACAGATTAAGACTCCTCTCAAGATGTTCCATTCGAAACTGTTTGAAGCTGGTTTGGTAGATACTTCCCACGTTGCATGCGTAAGTTGTGAAGCCAGTACTAAGGGTTGCGTGTTGGTTCAGAATGATGTTCAGAGGTTGATTAATGAGGGTGTTTTACAAGTGACAAGCCAAGCCAAGAAGGATGTAGTCGCTGTGGTTGAGCCTGTCTTCCATCGGCCTGAATCAAAGGGTAAGGTACCAGTGTTTAATCTATCAGGGGCAGGCTCCGCCAATCTCGTGTTCGATATACCGAGGTCGTATATCCCTGAAGTGAATCAGCCTAAGCCTATAGTTATTCGAAGACCGAGTCCGTTTCCTTTCAGTGATCCTAAAGCTGTGCCTTGGAAATATGACGTGACGATGATTGACAAGGAGTCCGGGAAGGTTATTCCAAATGAAGAGGTTAAGGGCACGGTGACCAATATCGCAGAGGTAAGCAGGATGACTCGCAGTGGCCGTGTGTATACTCCCCATTCCAATGAGGTCCCACCTAAGGAAACGACTAGTACCCCGATGCCTGCCAAAGACAAAGGTAAAGGAGCCGTCACGAATGATGAAGATGCCGAATTTTTGAGGATCATCAAGAAAAGTGACTATAAAGTTATCGATCAACTTCATCAGACTCCTTCCAAGATCTCGATTCTATCTCTGTTAATGAGTTCACCCGCTCATAGGATGGCCTTACAGAAGGTTTTGACTCAAGCACATGTGGATCAAGATATTAGCACCAGTCGGTTTGATAGTGTGATTGCCAATTTAACCGCTTGTAACACCCTCAGTTTCAGCAATGAAGAGTTACCGAAGGAGGGTCCGAACCATAATCGTGCTTTACATATATCGGCAAAATGTCAGGAGGACAATCTAGCGAGAGTGTTAGTAGACACCGGCTCTTCTCTGAATGTTCTACCCAAGAGGGTTCTTGATAGGTTGGCTTGTAAAGAGACTGCGCTGAAACCTACACCTTTGGTTGTCAAGGCTTTCGATGGCTCTCGTCGATCGGTAATGGGGGAGGTTGAGCTACCTATCCTGATCGGTCCGCAAGTTTTTAGCATCACATTTCAAGTCATGGACATTAACCCCAATTACAGTTGTTTACTTGGAAGGCCGTGGATTCATGCCGCTGGGGCAGTAACCTCAACTTTACATCAGAAGATGAAATTCGTGATCGATGGAAAGTTGGTTATTATACACGGCGAGGAGGATCTGATGGTCAGTAACCTGTCTTCATTCCGTTATATCGAGGCCGATGAGAATGCTTTAGACATCTCCTTCCAAGCACTTGAGATCGCCAATGCTGTTCTGCTAGAAGTCGAAGAGACAGTGGGTCAGGGTAATCCATCTTTTGCATCTCTGAAGAGTACCAAAGCAACAATTGACAGGGGCATTCCTGAAGGTTGGGGAGAGGTAATCGACGTCAAGACCAAGACTGATCGCTCTGGGTTGGGTTACAAACCAACTCAGAATGGAGCTACCACAACTGTCGAAGGGCGTCCTAAGGTTATCCAAGAGGTATTTGTTAGCGGAGGTTTCCAAGTCAATGCCATCAACGACTGCGAGAAAAATGAAGAGCTGAGCAACCTGGTGTTTAAGGGTGATGCAGTTTTGAACAACTGGGAGGCCGTAGAGATCCCTGTTATCTTTCCCTTGTCAAAGTAATTGTTTTTTTAAAGTTTCATTTACATTTTCAAAAAAAAATCCGTAGCTCTGCCCAAGGCTATAGGGTCGTTTTATCGGGCCACCTTTCATTTCTAAAAAGATATTAATAAAAGCATTTTGTTCAATTCCACTTTGGTTCATTTGCGTTTTTCGTTTTCACCTTTAAAAATGAAATTGGCAACCTTTTTTCCCGAAAAAAAAAAAAACAGCATTCCATTTCTTGTCTTGCATATCTTTGAGCATCTTAATTAAGTAAGCCTTCCATCATGCAGAGATATCGTAAACCTTGTTGGATCCAATGACTTTACTGACACTCCTGACTGGGATGCACCCATCAATCAAGCTGAGGACGAGGGTGAAGAAGATTTCGAAGTACCCGCGGAACTGACAAGATTGATTGAGTACGAGTACACAGAGCTTCAACCGCATAAAGAGCAGGTGGACCTAATTAATCTCGGTACGGATGAGAGCAAGAAAGAGGTCAAGATTGGTGCAATGCTGGGGACGGAGATTAGGCCGAGGTTGATTGAGTTGTTAAAAGAGTATATTGATGTGTTTGCATGGTCGTATCAAGATATGCCGGGCCTGAACACAGATATTGTTGTTCACAAGTTGCCACTTAAGCCAGATTGTCCACCTATCAAGCAGAAACTCCGAAGAACGAGACCCGACATGGCTTTGAAGATTCGAGATGAGGTTAAAAAGCAGTTGGATGCAGGTTTCTTGGCAGTCGCAAAATATCCAGATTGGGTTGCCAACATTGTGCCAGTACCTAAGAAGGACGGTAAAGTTAGGATGTGTGTAGACTACAGGGATCTGAACAAAGCAAGTCCAAAAGACGACTTCCCACTGCCACATATTGACACACTGGTAGACAATACGGCCAGTTTTGCGTTGTTCTCATTTATGGATGGTTTCTCTGGCTATAATCAGATCAAGATGGATCCCGATGATCGAGAGAAGACTACTTTCATTACTCCTTGGGGAATCTTCTGCTACAAAGTCATGCCTTTCGGCTTGAAGAATGCAGGAGCAACTTATCAACGCGCTATGACCACTCTTTTTCATGATATGATGCACAAAGAGATTGAGGTGTATGTGGACGATATGATAGCCAAATCTCAGAGTGAAGAGGAGCATCTAGACCATTTGGTGAAATTGTTTGAACGACTCAGGAAATATCAGTTGAAATTGAACCCTGCTAAATGTACCTTCGGTGTCAGATCTGGAAAACTGCTTGGTTTCATTGCTAGCCAGCGAGGGATTGAGGTGGATCCTGACAAAGTCCGAGCCATTCAAGATATGCCGGCTCCGCGAACCGAGACGCAAGTTAGGGGTTTTCTGGGACGTCTGAATTACATTTCCAGATTTATCTTTAATATGAACGCCACTTGTGAGCCGATATTCAAGTTGCTTTGCAAGGGGCAGACAGTTGAGTGGAACCCTGATTGTCAGAAAGCGTTTGAGAAGATTAAGGGTTATTTGCAAGATCCCCCTATTCTGATCCCTCCCGTACCTGGAAGACCGTTATTTATGTACCTTACTGTTCTCGAGAAGTCTATGGGTTGTGTGCTTGGGCAACATGATGAGACTGGGAAAAAGGAACATGCGATTTATTACCTGAGCAAGAAGTTTACCGATTGCGAAAACAGATACTCACCATTAGAGAAAACTTGTTGTGCATTGGCATGGGCCGCTAAGCGCCTTCGGCAATATATGGTCTGTCATACCACGTTATTGATTTCTAAAATGGATCCGATCAAGTATATTTTTGAAAAACCTGCTCAAACCGGGAGGCTAGCCCGTTGGCACATGTTGTTATCCGAATATGACATCCAGTATGTACCCCAGAAGGCGATTAAGGGTAGTATCTTATCTGATTATCTCGCAGACCAGCCGGTTGAAGATTATGAACCTCTTAAGCTCGATTTTCCTGATGAGGATATTTTGTTGATTAAAAGAGATTGTGAAGAGCCAGATCCGAGCGAAGGTCCAGAACCAGGTCTTTGGTGGAAGATGATGTTTGATGGCTCCTCGAATTTCAATGGGCATGGTATAGGCGCCGTTTTGATGAACCCAAAAGGCGGATTCACTCCATTTACAGCAAGATTGGACTTTGAGTGCACTAACAACGTCGCAGAATACGAAGCATGTATTCTTGGCCTCGAAGAGGCGATTCACCTCCGAATCAAACTTCTTAAAGTAAGTGGCGACTCAGCCTTGGTTATTTACCAGGTACAAGGCAAATGGGAAACGAAGAATGAGAAGCTGATCCCTTATAAGGACTACATTATTGACCTGATCAAGCATTTCGACGAGATAGAATTCGAGCATGTTCCTAGATCCGAGAATCACGTAGCTGATGCTTTAGCCATGTTAGCATCTATGTGGAAAGTTAAATTCGTTAATGAAGCACCTCTTATCCATATTGAGCGCAAGGTTGAGCCCGCTTATTGTCAGATGGTCGAAGAAGTTGAGGGGGATGAAAAGCCTTGATTTCATGATATCAAGAACTATCTCGTCAAGCAGGAATATCCCGATGGTGCTACTGGTCTGGACAAAAAGACATTGAGAAGATTGGCGTCCAAATTCTTTATCAGTAATGGTGTGTTGTACAAGAGAAATCACGACATGGTCCTGCTCAGATGTGTTGATAAACGGGAAGCGGACATGTTACTACAGGAAATTCATGAGGGGACCTTCGGAACCCATGCCAATGGTTATGCTATGTCCAAGAAGATGTTAAGGGCTGGGTATTACTGGTTAACCATGGAAGCCGACTGCATCCAATACGCTAGGAAATGCCATAAGTGCCAAATTTATGCTGATAAAATGCACGTACCTCCGTCACCGTTGAATGTGTTGTCTTCACCATGGCCGTTCTCTATGTGGGGCATTGACATGATTGGGGCAATCGAGCCGAAAGCTTCTAATGGACATCGTTTTATCCTTGTTGCCATTGATTATTTCACCAAATGGGTAGAGGCTGCCTCCTACACCAACGTGACCAAGCAAGTGGTTGCCCGATTCATCAGGAAAGAGATCATCTGCCGTTATGGAGTCCCAAGCCGGATAATAACTGACAATGGCACCAATCTGAATAATAAGACTATGAAAGAGCTGTGTGATAATTTCAAGATCACTCATCATAATTCTTCTCCGTACCGTCCTAAGATGAATGGAGCTGTTGAAGCTGCAAATAAGAATATCAAGAAGATCCTGCAAAAGATGGTTGTGACTTACAAAGATTGGCATGAGATGTTACCGTTTGCTTTACATGGATACAGAACCTCGGTGAGAACTTCGACAGGGGCAACACCTTTCTCACTGGTATATGGAATGGACGCCGTGCTCCCCATCGAAGTAGAGATACCTTCGCTAAGAGTGTTAATGGAGGCTGAACTTGAGGAAGCTGAGTGGGTTCAAGACAGATTGGATCAGTTGAATCTCATTGACGAGAAGCGTTTGACAGCCATGTGCCATGGGCAATTATATCAGAAACGGATGAAAAGAGCGTTTGATAAGAAGATTCGTATCCGCGAGTTCCGTCAAGGAGAGCTCGTACTCAAAAAGATCTTACCAGTACATAAAGATATGCGTGGAAAGTGGATGCCCAATTATGAAGGCCCATTCGTTGTAAAGACTGTCTTCTCCGGAGGGTCTCTAATACTTACGACAATGGACGGTGAAGAACTAGCACATCCCGTGAATTCTGATGCAGTCCGAAAATATTATGCCTAAAAACCCGCTAAGTCGAAAACCTGCAAAAGGCGACTTAGGCAAAAGTAAGGGTTGAAAAAAAAAAGAAATAATAATAAAAAGCTCGCTAAGTTGAAAACCCGAAAGGGCGGCTTAGGCAAAAAAGAGCGTCCCGGTGGATTGAAAACCCGAAAGGGCGGTCCAGGCAAAAGTTAGGGACAAAGGCATTTCATTGCATCAGAGGACACTGATTATCTCGAACACACTTTCCGCATAAGAGCCATGTTTCAGTTCTTTCATCCTCGCCCAAAGCAGGATTTTGGATTAGTCTTAGTTATTAGTGTCAGTAGGTGTCATTGGATTCGATGTAACTTTTTCTCATGTTGCCAATTTCAAAACATAGTCATCTGTGGAGCTATGCCTTCAGCGAGCTACCGCCCTTTAAATAAAAGAAACCATCTCGTTACTTACATTCTTTGGTGCATTGCTCTTTGTTTTCTATTTGTTATGCAAAATGCGTTTATTCCTAAAATTTGAAAATGAAAGGTGCATTGTAGATTTTCAAAACTATTTTTCAAAAACAAAACAAATTTAAAATGTAATAAATTACTTTGACTAGTGGAAATTCCGAAAGGATCTCTTCATTCCCCGGAAATATCATTATTGCAGAAACACTTTCAAACCATTGCTCTAACACAGTCCCCAGCGAGACTATAAGCTGACAACTTTTTCTTGGGTAACTCGAAAGTGTCCCTCAGGTTTTCTTCTCCCCATGTGAAGACATAGTACGGTGCACTCAAGCAGATTACTTTCTCCCCAGAGAATTCAGAACTTTAAAACCAGATGTGGTTCTACCATTGATCTTTCTTACCCATGATTGACGTATTGGTTGCAGAGAACGCAGGGTATCTCCGTCGGGATGTTTATTTCATCTCTCGTCTCTAGTCTGTTTTGTCAGCATACGCAAGGGCATAAGCACCACATGCCTATCTCATGGCATATTCATTACATATTCATTACATATCCATTACATACTCATTGCATATTCATTACATACTCATTACATACTCATTTCATAACATCTTGCATACATAGACATTAACATACATTCATATTAACATATTCATTAACATATGCATTAGCATTCGCAGGTTCATTGTGTTTCACCATCATTTGGTTGTTACCGCCGAGTAACTGGGTTCGTCCATTCTCTCCAAATAGATTGTCAGCCCTAAGCATAAAATACTTACTTGTTTCCAGTTTCCCCACGGAGCTCGATCCTCGTGGATGACGGTTACTTCAGCTATCTTTCCTCTCCAGGATAAGATATCTACCCTTCGAGATCATTCCCTCGATGGAGTCTTGATTACCAGTCTTCTTTCTAGCTCGATCCTAGATTGAATCTCAGTCATGTCGGTAGTCAAGCCCAACCGGACGTGCATTTATTTTGCACCATCTAAAAAACTTCACTATACCATGGCAGATACGCGACTGTTCTCGCCCGAGAAGTTTACCACTGTACCCGGATGTGCATTTATTTTGCACTATCTTTCAAGAAAATCAACTACAATCCTTTACAGATACACGCCAGTTCACGCCTGGAAAATATATCAGTACCACACTTTACAATCCTACATGTTACAACCCTTTACACTTTACATTTTACAGCATCAACATACAACATTTCTCACCTAAGAAGTCGATCCTATCCTCGTTATGACTCGCAGCAAATGGCCATCTCCATGGAGCAGTTGGGCTTCCATTTACCTGCCGTCTTGGGGTATGAACCAAATCATATTCAGGAGAGCACGATCCTGAGTTACGGGGAGGTTTGAGCGAAATCATATTCAGGAGAGCACGATTCTGAAGTTATGAAGAAGTTCATTTATCCTTTAGTAAAAGAAGGAGCGGAATCATATTCAGGAGAGCACGATTCTGAGTTATGAGGAAGTTCAATTATCCGTTTTCATGTTCAGGAGAGCACGATTCTGAAGTATGAAGAATTTCATTTACAAGAAAGAGCCGAATCATATTCAGGAGAACACGATTCTGAATTATGAGGAAGTTCAGTTGGCCGTTTTTCAGGAGTGCACGATTCTGAAAAATGAGGAAATTTCAAGAGCCGAATCATATTCAGGAGAGCACGATTCTGAGGTATGAGGAAGTTCGATTATCCAGTTTCATATTCAGGAGAGCACGATTCTGAAGTATGAGTATATTCAGTCATCCAGTTTCATATTCAGGAGAGCACGATTCTGAAGTATGAGTATATTCAGTCATCCAGTTTCATATTCAGGAGAGCACGATTCTGAAGTATGAGGAAGTTCAGTTTACCCGTTTCATGTTCAAGAGAGCACGATCTTGAAGCAGTTTATTTATCCTTCAGTAAGAGAAGAATCAGAATCGTATTCCAGGCGCCGACCTTAAAATGCGAGAAGATTTATTTATCAGATAAGCAACAGCCTCTTTATTTGAGTGCTTATCCATTTTTGCACATAAGTCCCTTCCAACGATAAGTGATAGTTCTCCCTCGAGCAGCTTATCAGGGCATTTCCCATTAAAGTCCATTTATTTTGGCATACAGCCGGTCTTTACCCTGTATATTTGATACGGATTTCCGAAAAGTCCATTCGATCCCATCACGAAGGATAGTTTATAGAAGCTTGGATGTTATTCTTCGCTCAATGCTCCAGCAGTCTGTAATCGATCTTGCAAGCCGTGTAGATCCTGTTATTATTAAACATTCCCAGTGGAGGCCGTCTCGTAGGTACCATCTCCATTTGAGGATCTCGTTCCTTTTCTAAAAGTGACAATTGGTCATTCGCACCAGTTGACTATCATTTTTAGATTTCCCCAGTGTTGTACTGTGTCTCAGCGCGTCATTTTCCCCAGTGAGTTCTCCTCGTGGCGTCTGTCCCGGTGTCGTCATGTTCGTCAGCATTTTCGCATTCATACGCATCATACCATATTCATGGCATCATCTGCATTAAGCTGTTCCCGTTTTGTCCATAGCATGGCATATCGTCGCATATAAGGGCAAAATTTTCGGTTATCTATATTTAAATCTCTCCACCACGATTCCTCGAGTCTCTGTCACTCAAATCGTCCAGTGTAGCTATTTAAATAGGGGCAACTGTAATACCCCAAATTTTACCCTTATATTTAATCAGTCATTTTTGCATAGCATCTCATATGTACATTTGCTAACCACTAACAAGTTATGAAGGGGTTTTGTTTTGCAGATTTGGTCCCAGGGGTATTTCGATCATTTTGCGCAAATTCTATCAATTCCTGGAAGACGGGCTGTTATTAAAATTCTGAGGCATCTGATACGTATTGGTTTTGAGGCATTTATCTACCACCAGTTCTGATCATATTGAGATTTTAGCGGTTTGGTCAGTGGAATTTAATTACGATTAGTTTTACTGTTGATGCTGAAAATGTTGTGATTACGGTGCCCCTATGTGTTTGGTTATGAAACAATTGGTTAACATTTTAATCGGATGATGAGATCAGGATCACAAATACCACTTGGGGTTATTTATGTTTTATGCCTATTGTTAATGAATTTAAATACTTGTGGATTTATTCACAATTGTTTATATTTTTAACTAAGAATAAAATATAAATAAATTCAAAACTTTGAGAATTTTATTCCATAAATAATGCTATCATACAAGAATGTGGAGGTTGCTTCATATTTTACAAAGTACTGTTACAAGGAAGTACATTAAAATTCTCAATCCTAAGGCATCTATCCTAAATCCTAAGAGTATCTAAAGGTCTTCATGTTGTATTTGAACTTCTCCATGAATCCTCAGCTAACCTGCACATCAAAAGAAAACAGACAGTATAGAAAAATGTTAGAAGTTTTTTTCGACACTCTCAGAACAATGTCATCATCGAGTGCCGGGAGTGGCACAACCGAAGCTGCGTCCTACCCCCGTTACCGATCCGCGTCGTGGGCGTCAGATAAGGTAATACGTGTTCTTATCCATATGGGACATCCGAGAGATAGAAAAAATAAATGAGGTGGGACTGATTCGTTTTGCCACGATTTGGATTTCCAAACTGATACGAAAATAAGGCAACATAGGCAAAGTTCTGGCCCAGACCCGGATGCCGGCAGGTCTGAGCCTCCTTGGTTTTAAAACTTCCCACACCTGAAAAATCCACGAACACATCAATATCAGTTTCAGCATTCAAAACTCAAAATGATTCATAAGATGCCATAAGCCAAAACCGCATCAAACTGCATTAATTCTAGGCAAGTTCGTGAAAAACCAAGTTCAGACAGAACAAGAAGAGTGAAACGAAAGCCAAGCTGCCCCAAATGAACTCATAAAGGAACTCCAAGTATCAATGGATAACCACAAACAATAGTGCTGTCAAAGGCATCATGGTGTGGCCAAGCTGCGAAAAAGTTCGAGCCAAGGGACAAAAGGCATCAAGCCTAACGTCTGCAGAAAGAGAATCAAAACAATGCATCAGAAGGCAAATTTATGCGCAAGAAGACATAAGAAAAGTCCTACAAATCTGTCATGACAGAAAAATATTCAGCAGGCCCCAAAGACGCACAACAACATCAAACATGGTTTAGCAGCATATTCAAAAATCAGATTATAGCGAAACCATACCAGAAAAGGAACAAAGATGAGTTCAAGAAATCGCAGCGATACATCACGTTTAGGTTGGGTCCCGAATGTGCAAAGCACATCAGAAAGCAAAGCACCAAACAGGGGCTCAGTTATGAACATCATCGCCCCAACAAACAAAGTCACCGAAAACAAGTTATCAAAACCATACTCGGTCCATAAAACAAACAAATACATGGCTCAGTTCATCGACATCATAGCCAATCATCATCACCAATTCAATCAGAAGCAGCAATATGATCAGAAGCTAGGACGTAGTATCTTGCTCCATCAGGCTCAGACAAGCTGTCATCATCGCCACGTACCATCCTCGGCGGCGTTTAACTCAACCAAAGCGTAGTACCTATCCTGGAAAAAAGAATAGAAAAGCGTAAGTGAATTCCAACTGATAACCAAACTGAACGAAGCAAGTTCAGAACAAAACTAAAACATATCAGTTCAGAGCGAATCATGATCAAATGTGCAAGGCACATTGGAAAAACAAAGCGCAAAGTTTAGGGCTCAGTTCACCATACAGGAGACCCAGGCTCACATTTAAAGAAATCATCAACACCTGCGAAACAGGTTCACATAACCCTGTTAGAAGAAAATGACACGAGGTCTCCAAACCATATCAGAAAAATAGGGAACAAGGCTGACAACAATCCATATCATAGGGAGCCATAGAGCCAATATCCCAAAGACATGATGTAATCAGGTTGCATCGGTAAATCCACGTCAGTAAAAATACCAGATGTCACAGAGTAAATCCAGAATCCAACATCAAGACTGGATGACCGAAGTGAAAAATCTGCACCAGAAAATCAAGGGGATTAAAAGCCTAAGCAGATATCCAACAAAATCCAAAGGTCAAACGGTATCAGAAAAATCCAGGAAGTTGCAAAATCCAATCCGAATCACAAATTCGAAATCGAGATATATCAGAATGCAAATCAAAACGAACTGAAAATCCTGAGTTTGAAAAGGGAAAGAATCCCAAATCAATCCAAAGTGGATTCAATCAAATAATTCTGAAATCAAATCAAATCAATTTGTATCAGAAATCACAAAAATAAAACGCAAATCCAACACCTTGAAAAGGCCCACGAAAGTCAAAAAAAGATATAAAAGGAACAGACACAACCTGATAAAGGAGGCCGAAAAATCACTGAGCAAAGAAACCCTAGAGAAGACGGAGGAACCAGAGTGAAAAACGGCGCGAACCCTAAACGATCACCAGAGAAATAACTCACACGACTGCCTTCGTCTCTCGACGGGAAATCGTGTTCCTTGAAGCTCAGGCTCGCATCATCGCTCCCTTCGCGACCTCAATCGGAATCATCATCATCGGACATCGTTCGGGGTCATGCAACTGAAGCGGCGGCCGTAAGATCCCCAGACAATTTACTACCGCCGGCGTTCGATCGAAGGCTCAACGGAAGGGGTCTCCTCCACCATCATCATCGCCTCGTTATTTCTACAAACACCGAAAGCAACCCTCGAGATAAAATGTAAGCAAAAGTCACATTATATCATCGTTGTTAATGGATTTTGTGTGATTTCAGGTTAATTTGTAAAGGAGGAGACATCGGGGGAAATCGGGAAGAAAGACGAAGAGGAATTGAAGAAGAACTGTGCCGCGAGCAACAATAGGGTTGAAACCCTAGTTCGTGCGTTGTTTGTTTTGTGGGTTGCACACAACCGGGTTGGGTCCGGATGTGATTACCGGCCCAACCCCCTCTCCTTCTTTCTTTTTTTTTTATTATTTTATTGTACCTTTTTTAAATTTTATTTGTTTTGTGTTTTAAAAAAAAAGTTTTTTTTTACATTTTAATTTTACACTTAAAAAAATCTTTATATAATATTTTTCTTTTAATCATAAAAAAAATCTTTATAGGAAAAAAATAATAATATAATATTTTTCTTTTAATCATAAAAAAAAATCTTTTTAAAATATAATTATCAAGAAATAAATTAAAACTCTTTTTTTTATATTAAAACTTTTTTTTTATAAAATTAAAACTCTTGTAAATATGAAAAAATGAAAAACTTTTTTTAATAATGAAAAATAAAAATCTTTTTTACATTAAATCATTAAATATCAAACAAAACAATCTCGAGTTGGGATCTCATTTTCTTCACAGCCTCGTAGTTCGTCTGATAACTGGTTGACCGCGCCTACTAACGGGTGTTCGTTTTTGCAGTTCACATTCAGTGTATTGAGTTTTCATTTAAGTTTCATTCATATTTGTATCTGTATCTCAATTGTAATCTCGCGAACCTAATAATCGCGTTTACTTTTCGCATTTAATTTCTGCATGATGTATGATTTAAATTTCTGCTGATGTATCGCGATATTTCTGTCACCTTACACTCCGAAGGTTAGGTCTAGCTTTTGGTCGCCGCACCAATAGTCCTCAACCTCAAAACCTCAAAACTACACCTTACAAACCCTAAATTTTCACAAATGCCTCGCCGCAGGCAAGATTACAATTTTACCCCTAGCATTAGGTCAAAGAGCCGCCGCGCTCATTTTAGGGTTTCCCGCCGTGGAATCCCTAACCTAATTTAACCCTAATTACAACTTAACATTTCAACGTAGAGATTTGGAGTTTCTACACTCCACGTAAGCGTGTCCTTAAGATGCGTTTATTCCCCTTGAGACCTTGACCACAGTCAAGAAGTTTCTAACCTCCCTATTGAGGGGAACTACGATTACTCTGATTCCACTCCCGTAAGGATACGTAGGCACAAGATGCGATGTCTTGCCGAGTAAACTTAGAATTAACCCCTTAGGTCTCCTTTCTCACTTTTAATCCTTTGTACATATATCTTAAGCAAATAAATAAAGCAAATAGTAAACACCTGAACAAAAGGTTCCTGTAGAGTACTACAGAAGTTTAGGGTGCTAATACCTTCCCTAAATTTAACCAACCCCCGAACCCTAGATCTTTCCCCGCATTGTGTTTACGATGCAAAATAGGTTTTCCCCCTTTTGACCTTTTCCTTCGGATAAATCAAAGAGCGGTTGTGAATTGAATTGCGATTCAAACTAATTAATAGTTTGTGATCCTATTTCCACCGCAACACCGTATCCACCAGGACATGCGACATGATAGTGCCTCTGCACTCTATTGAGACGTGCAAGGCGCTGTTGTGATCTCTCCCTTTAGGAGTCAGCTCTAAATCTGTGAATCCCAGCCCATTGCCAGCGTTAACATGGGCTACCACCTCTTCTAGCTGATTTACTGATATCTCCTGCGGCACGTAGGCAGTGTTCAATACCTTCAGTAATGCGTTGCGGTGCGCTTCAGAACACAGCAACAAGTTGAGAATAGAGATCTTAGACGGAGTCTGATGAAGATGATCTACAATCTTGTAGTCGCTCTTCTTGATTAACCGCATGAACTCTTCAGCATCTTTAACTAGCAAATCCTTCTCTGCCCCAGAAGGGACCTCTTCGACGACTTTGCCTTTACCCTTATCCACAGCGTCAGCTCTGACCACTTTCTCTGCTGCAACCTCTGGCGGCGCAAACACTCTACCGCTTCGAGTAATACCGCTGACCCCGGCGAGATTCTGCACAGTCGATCCGTACGGCTCAAGCTCTATCTTCTGACCATTGCAATAGACCTCGGCGCCATAATGCCATGGAACGGCATTAGTGCTCTCGAATGGGATTGGCCCGGCCCTGGTAATAGTGATTGTAGGCGGTCGGGGCGCATAAATAGTAATAGGTTGACGAGGAATGGTAATGATAGCGACTTCATCTGCCTGCTTCAGCACAACCTCCCCGGATACACCTTCAACTCTCCGGCTGAACTGCAAAATACCCTCAGACATCAGACTTTGGATACCTTCTACCAGCTGCTCACACCCATCAGGAAGTGTAGCACAAGCCATACATAACTCTCCGCATCCAGGAAAGAAGCCCTTCTTCAGCAGCTTAGCTTTGACAAAACTAAGCGGCGTCTTCAAGTCTTTGACATCAATCAGCAAGTCTGAACTCTCCTCTGTGATAACGGCGTTCACTCCGCCTCCCCTATGATGAGGCATAGGGTTTTTGGTGACATTGGGCACACTATCAGAAAAGTTAATAACCTTGGCGTCTACCAGGTCCTGCACCTTGTGCTTAAAAGCTTTACAGTTCTCAATCGTATGGCCTGGTGCCCCAGTATGGAAATCACAAGTAGCACTTGCGTCATACCCTGGTGGTGGTGCCCTTGTTAAGGGAGCCAACGTCCTCTTTTGAACTAACTGAAGCTGCAGCAAAGTTTGCAGAAGCTGCGCATATGACATAGGTGGAGCTTCAAAATGACGATTTGCCAAAGGAGCCCGATTCTGATATTTCCTATACCCCTGCTGATTCTGCTGCTGCGGTTGCTGCTGCTGCTGTGGCGGCGGAGCTGCCAGGATATTTATGCTAGCAATCTGCTGTTGAGGGCCTTTGCCCTTTCTCCGAGCATTGGTGACAGCACTTGCATCTCCTTCTCGACGCTTGCCAGCGTAGGGTTTCTTACCACCTCCTCCAGCTGAGGATGATTCGCCTTGAATTTTTCCAATCTTTAAACCGTTCTCGACGTGCTCGCCCATAGTGATGAGAGCCGAGAATGTCCCAGACATGCCACTGACCAGCTTTTCATAGTAGATTCCAGGAAGGGTAGCCACGAACATTTGCACTAGCTCGCGCTCAACCATCGGCGGTTGAACCCGAGCAGCCAATTCACGCCACCGCTGGGCGTACTCTTTAAAGCTTTCATTGTTCCGCTGTGAGAGATTCTGAAGCTGGACTCGGTTGGGGGCCAAGTCGCTGTTGTACTGATAGTGGAGGACGAACGCTTCAGCGAGATCTTTCCACGTGCGCACTGTAGCGGGTTCCAAGCCCATGTACCATTCGAGGGATGGACCAGAAAGACTATCTTGGAAGAAGTGCATCAGTAACTTCTCATCGTCAGAATAAGCAGACATCTTTCTATAATAAGATCGAAGGTGAACACGGGGGCAAGTAGTACCCTTATACTTCTCAAAGACAGACACCTTGAATTTATGAGGTACCTTGAAATCAGCAATCAACCCGAGCTTGGACATATCAACGCCCAATGTATTCTGATTTTCAATGTCTCTCATCTTGTCTTCCAGCGCTTTGAACCTGAGTCGAGCTTCAGCATTCAACTCTGCTTCCACACCTCTCTGAGAGAATACGTCATCCTGATGGTCCTCCAGCCACGGTTGAGGCACCAACAGATTTCCGACACCAGCATTGCCGTTAACCGGCCCTATGTTAACATTGGCTCCCAGACTACCATTGTCGACGCCTGCCGCATTGAGTCCGATATTAGTCATCATATTGTCGTTAGCACTGCCGTTGCCCCCGGCAACAGGAACAACATTCTGTGGAGCATCCACTGGAGGAGGAGTGGGCACAGCCCCTCCATGAAGTATGCCATTACTGTCAACCCTGAAGATCAAAGGTTGAACCAAAGTACGAAGCTGATCCTGACCATTAGCGACCACCTGCATCAGTTCCATAAAACGATACATCCGTTCACGGAGCTCTTGAACATCTGACTGCACCTGATCCATGATTCTAGTCTGATTAGCTCGAGTTGAGTAACGGTGAATGAGTCTTTGATCAATCCTGGAGACCGGAAGCAGCTCGGAACCTGTGAACCTGAAAAACCTATCACTATTAAAGGTTAGGAAAAGCAACAAAATGTATGTCATGCAAATGCTTCATGCAGATGTATGCGTGTGTCTGTGTGCTTGAGAGATTTCCCCCGATCCTAGCGTCTTAGTACCAGTGCTGACAATAACCAGAAGAATAGAAATCTGAGCCCAATCATGGAAACAGCAATCTCATATATACATAGTACCAGTGATAGTCAACTCCGACACATCAGGGATCGAGAACTCGTACGCAACAGTCTTTCTGAGAGAGGCTGTAATAATACAATAAGAGGCGAGAGATCCTGGATCGGGGAAACGGTACCTGTCACAGACACATGTTAATGGAATGCAAATGAACATGCAAACTAATGCAAAATGCAGGCATGCAACAATATATCCAGGTGGCTGCTGTGGAGATTCGGTATCAACAATCACTGATGAGAAGAAAACCCCGGTGCAAGACCACTAATCTGATCTGCTAAGAACGACCTTCTGGAAGGACCATATATATAAGATCAAAGTTCTGCTCTGCCGAGAACAAACGTCTGATAATAAGGACCCCGGATGTATGATCAAGAAATATCTGCTGACGAAGTCTTCAGACCCCAAATCAAAAATCTGCCCTATCAAGAACAAACATACAGCTGCTGATGAGATCTTCAGACCCCACTTAAAATCTGCCCTATCAAGAACAAACAACATCTGCTGATGAGATCTTCAGACCCCACTCGAAATCTGCCCTATCAAGAACAAACAACATCTGTTGATGAGATCTTCAGACCCCACTTGAAATCTGCTCCATCAAGAACAAACCTCTGATGACAATACTCTGATCAAAACCTGCTCTATCAAGAACAGACATAGCCCTGATGATAAGATCCTCTTATCGAAAACTTGCTCTATCAAGAACAGATAGATCCACAACTGAGAACCCTGTACCAACATAACTGATTCACTGTCAAGAAAACCAGGTAGTCTGAAGGTCAAAGTTTCCTGCAATATCCCAATCCCACTCACAGGTATGGACCTAATCCACGGACAAAGGTACGGCATCCTATGCGGTCATCAGCGTCACAGACTTTCATGAGTGATGATACGATTCCCAGAAGGAGTGGCATCATCAAGTCATGAAGAGGCCTCACTTAGCTGACTTCCAAATGATCGGTCCCCAGAGTCGACAATCCTCACGTCTGGACTCCCCTCAGATCCTCAGGACCGGAAAGGAGAACCTCTGCAAGAATCTCGTCTGAGCGCATATTTTTGTAGGGAACTGTGCCTGCTCAGCAGACAGGTTCGTCTACTACTTCTCCGCAACTATGTCTAGGTGTATACTCAAGCCCAGGCCCGGCTTCTCACTCATAGTAACATCCCTCTCCCACAGCAGCACAGATAATTATATCAAACTGGAAAATAACATGCGGGAAATAAAATGCGAGAAGTAAAAATGCGATAAATAAACGCAACCCAACAAGCAAACATACAAGCGCTAGGATTGACTCTCATAGGGAACCGAAGAACCAGAGATTCTGGGTTCAATCCCCAGCAGAGTCGCCAGCTGTCGCTTGCGCGAAAATAAGGTGCCGGTATGACAGAAGAGTCGCCATCTTTCGTTATTTATCCCTCAGAGCGGGAAAGGAAACGATTGGAAAAACCTGACGAATAAGGGTAAGACAAGGTCACCGCAACCATTCTCTGGGTTCGGGAGTCGGTTACGCAAGGGGAAGGTATTAGCACCCCTCACGTCCGTCGTACTCGACGGGATCCACGCTTGTTTGTTTACTTGGACGGGTTGGTTTTATTCTATCTACCTATCAAGGCTGGCTGAAAAAGAAAAGAAAAATGACTCGGCAAAGCGTCGCACTTTATGCCTACGTATTCTCATCAGAGAATGAGAAATCAGAGTCAACGTAGTTCGGCCTACGAAGGGTTACGGGGGAAAGGTTGCTCGCTAGGATATCGCATCCTATGCCTACGTACTTCCACACTGTATGGAAGATCAGAGCAAACGTAGTTCGGGAAACTACGGTTTATTTCCTGAAAGAAGTGCTTTTTATTGTGTTTGCGATTTCAACCGCACTAGAGACTATGACCTGAGAGTGAATGCGTCGCATGTCACCCAAAGGGTACCATACTAAACATCCAACCTCAGATAGCTTAAGGCTCGTAACGTACGAAAGAAATCATTCATGATTACTGTATCTTAAACTGCTTTGAGATGAGAAGAGAACAGGCCCAACTAGGAGGGAGACTATCAAGTCCTACTGTTATCATGCCATGGATTCATCCTATGGTTGAGGTTTGAACAGGGAACTCCTAGAAGTTGTCATGCATAGGTTTCAACCTAAGATTCTATCATCACATCCTTATCAAAGGAAATGAGAGTCCTAAGGGATCATGTCAATGATACGCCAAAACAGACAAAACATCAGCTTAACAGTAAAATGCATGCAATGCAAGTGAGGGAGGAAATATGTGTGAGGCTTCAGCCTCCACAAGCTCATCTCGACCTCAAGCCAGTCATGAAATAACAGTAATCATACTGAAAAATAAACAACATGCTATCAAGCAATAAACAGTAAAAGAGAGGAAGTGCCATCAGGCAAACAAACCACATGCTTGAGAAAGAAATCATCTACATCTTTAATCCTAACCCTAAAACAAAACCTTAATCAAATCTAAGCAAAGCCCTAAAGCAAAACCTAAACCAGAGAAATCAATCCCAGTCTTCAAGCTTCAAAACAAGCTTGCCAAAGAAAGGGAGCTAAGTAGGCAGACTCATAGTGTCTTCCTCAGGAAAGCACTAGGAGGCTTGTACTCAGGAATCATATCCTACGTGGCTCAACAACTATGATCAGTTTACATTCCTCCTCAGGAGAAATTAAACTCACATGAAGGCTCCAACATCACTGGATATTTAAGAAATCCTACCTGAACTAGGGGAACTAAATGAATAGACCCATAGGACCTTCCTCAGGAAAGTACTAGGAGGCTTCCACTTAGGAATTGCATCCCATGTGGCTCAACAACTGTGATCAGTTTACATTCCTCCTTAGGAGAAATTAAACTCACAAGTTGGCTCCGACATCATTGGATACTTAAGAAATCCTACCTGAACTAGTGGAACTAAGTGAATAGACCCATAGGACCTTCCTCAGGAAAGTACTAGGAGTGTTCCACTTAGGAGTTGTATCCCATGTGGCTCAACAACTGTGATCAGTTTACATTCCTCCTCAGGAGAAATTAAACTCACAAGTTGGCTCCAACATCATTGGATACTTGAGAAAGAGGTGAGAAGAAAGAATGAAAGTCATTCATAGTGCCTTCCTCAGGAAAGTACCATGAACTTCCCTCAAACTTCAGGATCTCAAACCTCACAGACAGGGAATAATCTCCAAGCTCTGGGTCTCTGGGTCTTGATCTTCAATCTTCTCCTTCATCATGCTCCTCAACAAGATCTTCAAAACAAACTAAGCCCCACAACAAATTCCCAAAAATAAACCCCAGGGACAAACAAATAACCACAGAACAGTCAATACAATCAGTCAACTTCAGAAAATACCTAAAAATACTAAAGCAAGAGGGAAAAATCTAACAATTATTCACAAGGGTCTATAACATCTACCCATAACATCCCTATATGCCCATCCCCAAAAATCAAGACAAAACTCTCCAAAGAAAATGAAGTATTTCACCTATGCATCCTTAAACCCTAATTTTGATACCCTAATGCTAACCTAATTAAACTAATCAAATTTTAATCTAAAAATCAAGAATTAAATCCTATAGGAAGCTATGATTAAATATCTAACTATGCCAAAAAGAATGAACTTAAAAGACTAAGGGAAGGTCCTAAAAGAAATTCTACAAAATGGAGTACAAACTAAAATCAATTAAAAAAAGCTATTTACATGGAAAATACTCTAAAAATATTAAAAGAAAATAAAGTGCCAATTTTATTTATTGATATTTTTCTAGACATGATCATGAACATATAGAAAAAACAAGAATTAAAAAATACTAATTTTTCAATTTTCTATGAATTTTATAATATGCAATAAAATATAAAAGAAATGAAAATAAAAGAATGAAAGAAAAAGGGGAGGGGGTGTCAAACTTAAAGCGCCCAGTTGTTATATTAAATGGGCCAAATCAGGGGGTGGGAATAGCGCGCGCTTCTGAGGCCCAGGATTCATCATTAATCAAAACGCCGCGTTTGGCTTCATTCTTTCCCTCCGTTTCTGAAGTTCAATTGGAACCGTTGGATGCGTCTAACTAGTCAATTAAAATAGCACGATCCAACGATCGTGAGTCATCGTCCCAAATGAGCACTTAGGGTTTCAGGTTTCAATGTTCATGCACGCGACTTCTTCCCACTCGTACTCCCTCGTATGGCCATGAAATAACACGATATAAAAACCAAACTTGCACCATTTTCTCCCTCTACGCAGCCATGACCTTGGATTTTTCTAACACTCACCCTACAATGAAATACGAAAGGTGAAAGTTCTGGACACCATGCTTTAGCTCTGGTGTGCATGGAAACTATACGTGCTCAAACTACTCTAGAGTGTTCTATGCACTATGGTGAGTATTCTAAACATAATATCTAGGATTATCTTGCCCTAATCACCATGATCTTGATCACCCAAGAATCCACACCATATTCTGAACCTTCAAGAACAACTCTCAAACTCCTCACACTGCATCCTCTAATGGTCTCTAACATATATATCCTAACCACACGTTCTAATATTGGATAAATAAGGAGATTCGATTGAAATTGCATACCTATCACTTGATGATGGCAATGGTGGTTATCCTTCAATCCAGCTCTTGTCACTTACTTCAAAGGATCTCCAATGGATGTTGAGCCTTCTGTACGCACGAATTCTTGATAACACCCTTTGAATCACTCTAGCCACTTCTTCATGCAACTTGGAGGGAAGACTTGGATCACACGAAACAGCCACTAATTCCACTAGTTCTTGCTGGCTTCTTACTCCATGATGATGGTAGAAGATGATTGTAACAAGAAATTTGGTAGTTGATGAAGTTTAGATGAAGTTTGAAATCAAAATGCAATTTGGAGTGATGGAATCAAACTATGGTTTGCAAGCACAATGAATCACCAACCCTGCCATGGATCAACTCTAGGGCATTTATAGAGAAGGATGGAAGTGTGTAGAAGCTTGTAGAAGATTCCAAGAAGTTTCTAGAATGTATCATGCAATGAGATTTTGATTTTTTCCATATTTAGTAATTCTCATGCAAACTCATGATAAGCCATGCATTTCCACTTAATATCTCCTTAAATGAGTAATTGGTATGAGAACAAGGCATTTCAAACCCTTATGTAGCATTTTCTCACTTTCTCTTTTGGTGCCTTAAAATGCAAGAAACAAATTTACAAAGCAACTCCAATTTTTAAGCCTAAACTCAAAAATCTATTTGAACCATTGTTTTTATAATGATGTTTGGATTCAAAATGACATATTGGATGACCCATTTTGGATTTGTACATCTCCTAAACCAAAATTCCATTTCAACTTTTTTAACTTATAAGCCATTTACAAGCCATTTGCACCACTTTTAAAAATCCATGCTCTAAGCTTTTCCAAACTTTCACACCCTCTTTTATAGCCTTAAAATCCCATTTTGAACAACTTTGATGTTTTGAGTTTTTTCATTTGAGGCTTGGAAATAGGAGATATGGCCTTTGCTTAAAATGACCTATAACTTCCAAATGACCAAAATACCCCTGTCTTGTACAAACCATAAGTTGAGTTCTACAAATCCTATCAAGGACTTCTAGTACTATATAGAAAGCTAAGAAGATGATCTTCAACATTAATGTTGACCAAGAAATCATAGGAATCATCCTACTAGGGCAAAAGTTGTCTGCAAGTTGGGTGACTTTCAGGGACCCAGATTCACACACCTCAGCTGACCTGTAATTTGTCAAAACCATAACTTGAGCTCTGCAACTCCTATCAAGGACTTCTACCACTCAAATTAAAGCTAAGAAAAAGCTCTACAACATTCATGTTGTGGGGAAGATGAGATGACAACCCTTGGAAACCCTAGCTTAAAACTTCTCAAACTCTTCAATCATGATGTGTTGGTCTAGGAATCATCCTTATAGTATCTCAATACATCAATCCATGATCACATGGCCCTTGGATTAGGTCTCAACCCTCTCCAAATCATCAGTTGACCTAGGGTTGACCCAGCCAAAACCCTAATTTCACCACTCATGGCTGAATCTTCTGAATTCTTGCATAATGACCTCTCTAGGCTTCATGATGGCTTTCAAGACATCTCATAGGCTTTCTCAAAGCTTCAAGTTTATCCTCACAGTCTCAGAATCTTCTGAGGGGCACCCACGAATCTCAAGTTATGAGACACACAAACCTGGTTTCAACCAATTCCTCTGAGGATCTCTTGAACTTTCTGATGAAGGTATCAACTTTCAAACACTTGATGGATAAATAAATGTTGGTCAAATTTTGGGGTGCAACACGCCCACAATCACCATCACCAAAGCTGGGCCGATACCTTTTGAAAGCACCAATGCTGTCCCATGGCATTATGGGGCAGACGTCTACTGTAACAGACAAAAATTGGAATTGGAACCATCTGGGCAGTCTGTGGGTAACCTAGTGGGAATTGGCGGAATCACGCGCAGCGGAAGAGTGTTTGCTCCACCTGAGGTTGTGGCGGACAAAGCAGATAAAGCTGAAGAAACCGATAAGGGAAAGAGTAAAGTCGTTGAGGAAACCCCTCGTGGGGTAGAGAAGGACTTACTTGTAAAGGACGCTGAAGAGTTCATGAGGTTGATCAAGAAGAGTGACTACAAGATCGTGGATCACCTCCATCAAACACCCTCGAAAATTTCCATCCTGAATTTGTTGTTGTGTTCGGAGTCACATCACAACGCGCTGTTAAAGGTTTTGAATGCCACGTATGTACCGCAGGAAATCTCGATCAACCATCTGGAAGGGGTAGTATCCCACGTGTACGCTGGAAACGGGTTAGGGTTCACTGACTTGGAGCTGACGTCGAAGGGAAGGAACCACAACAGTGCCCTGCATATCTCGATAGAGTGTAGGGGAACGATTATGTCTCATGTGTTGGTGGACACAGGGTCGTCGCTCAATGTTCTTTCGAAGAAGGCATTGATGAAGTTAGATACTTGAGGATTGATTTGCACACCCAGTGATCTGGTTGTGAAGGCTTTCGATGGAACCAAGCGTCATGTCTTTGGAGAGGTAACATTACCAATCCAAGTCGGGCCAGAAACTTTCGACGCAGTCTTTTACATTATGGACATCATGCCAACCTACAACTGTCTCTTAGGCCGACCATGGATCCACTCTGCTGGCACCGTGACCTCCACGTTGCACCAGAAGCTCAAGTACGCTGTCGGAGGCAGCATCGTAACTGTATGTGGCGAGGAAGACATAATGGTGAGCCATTTTTCGTCCTTCAAATATGTTGAGATGGATGGGGAAATCCACGAAACCCTATGTCAGGCGTTCGAAGCTGTTAAAGTCAAGGACGTGGCTCCTGTAATGACCGAAAAGCCAGAGATGACTCTCTCTTCCTTCAGGGAAGCCCGGGCCGTTGTTCAAGCCGGATCTACCCCAGGCTGGGGGCAGATTCTAGAAATACCTAACAAACAGGACAAGTTTGGGTTAGGATACTCTCCTGCGGCTACAACCTCCTCTTCTCACATTGTGTCGCGAGGTAAAGGGCCGATCCAGTTTACAAGCGGCGGGGTAATATTCGAAAGTGTCAACACAGTGTCTGAAGACGGCGAAGACAGCGATTGCGACCTAGACTCTTGGATCCAGCCAAGCAAACCAGGCCAGAGCCTCACCAACTGGTCCATCAGGGATACCATCCAAGTGACAGGCAAAGAGTAATGATTTACTTTCTCCAATCGTTGTACAACCCCATGTCCTACCCGGGGCATGGTGGTTTTATTGTCAGGGCCTTGTGTGATTATGTACATGCATTTTACCAATAAATCAAAAGGCGTTCTTTCGCATTCAAATGTTGTGATCTCTGTTATTCCTGTTTTATATTTGTTTTGAAAAACAATAAAATGGCAATAGGGTTTGTGCTAACCTACATATCCTTGTCTTAAGCTTAACCCTTGTTATTGCAGGATCCACATAGCAGATGACATCGACTCTGGACCTTCTACGACTCACTTCGACTTCGATTGCCCGATCTATCAAGCCGAAGAAGAGATTGATGAAGACGAAGACCTTCCCGAAGAGTTGGCCCGCTTGTTGAAACAAGAAGAGAAAGTTATTCTGCCTCACGAGGAAGAGATTGAGATTGTGAATTTGGGTTCTGAAGAACTTGTCAGGAACATCAGGATAGGGGCCGTATTGCAGAGTGATGTCAAGCAGAGATTGGTCGAGATGCTTCGAGAGTATAGTGACATCTTTGCTTGGTCATACGAAGATATGCCAGGACTTGACACTGACATCGTGGTCCATCACTTGCCGCTGCGAGAAGATTGTCCTCCCGTTAAGCAGAAGCTTAGGAGGACACGACCAGATATGGCCGTTAAGATCAAAGAAGAAGTGCAAAAGCAGCTTGATGCTGGCTTCTTAGAGGTCACTACTTACCCTCCGTGGGTCGCCAACATAGTACCTGTACCGAAGAAGGACGGTAAGGTGCGAATATGCGTCGATTATCGGGATTTGAATAGGGCGAGCCCTAAGGATGATTTCCCGCTCCCTCATATTGATGTGTTGGTCGACAATACAGCTCAGTTCTCTGTATTTTTGTTCATGGATGGCTTCTTCGGTTACAATCAGATCAAGATGGCGCCGGAGGACATGGAGAAAACTACGTTTATCACTCCGTGGAGGACATTTTGCTACAAGGTAATGCCTTTCGGTCTGAAGAACGCAGGGGCCACTTATCAACGAGCAATGGTTACTTTGTTTCATGATATGATTCATCATGAGATTGAAGTCTATGTTGATGACATGATTGCGAAGTCCCAAACGGAGGAGGGACATGTGGTCAATTTGCTGAAGCTTTTTGAGAGGCTTAGGAAGTTCAGGTTGAGGCTGAATCCTAACAAGTGTACTTTCGGAGTACGTTCTGGAAAACTAATGGGGTTTATTGTGAGTGAAAGAGGCATCGAGGTTGATCCTGCGAAGATAAAAGCAATACAAGAAATGCCAGCGCCAAAAACAGAAAAAGAAGTTCGTGGTTTCCTGGGCAGAATAAACTACATCGCAAGGTTTATTTCTCAACTCACGGCCACGTGTGAACCGATGTTCAAATTGTTAAAGAAAGATCAGGCGATTATCTAGAACGAGGGTTTCCAGAAGGCATTTGATAAGATAAAACAGTATCTACAGGAACCTTCGATCTTGATACCCCCAGTGGCCGGACGACCCTTAATCATGTACTTGGCAGTTCTTGAGAATAGTATGGGGTGTGTTCTCGGTCAGCACGACGAGATAGGAAGAAAGGAGCATGCCATTTACTATTTGAGTAAAAAGTTCACAGACTGTGAATCTCATTACTCAATGCTGGAGAAGACGTGTTGCGCATTAGCCTGGGCTGCCAAACGTTTACGACAGTACATGCTCAATCACACGACCATGCTAATTTCGAAGATGGATCCGATCAAGTACGTCTTCGAGAAGCAAGCGCTTTCGGGCAGGATTGCCAGATGGCAAATGGTGTTGACGAAATATGACATTCAGTATGTTTCCTAGAAGGTCATCAAAGGCAGCGTATTGTCTGAATACCTTGCCGAACAGCCGATCGAAGATTATCAGCCGACGAAATTTGAATTCCCTGACGAGGACGTCATGTTTCTCAAAGCAAAGGATTGGGATGAACCGTTGCCCGACGAGGGTCCAGATAGGAAATCCCAATGGAAATTGATATTTGACGGGGAGGTTAATTCTTACGGAAGTGGCATTGGGGCAGTCATCACAACTCCCCATGGATCCCACATCCCGTTTACCGCTAGACTGACGTTTCCGGTCACCAATAACGAAGCGGAGTATGAAGCATGCATCATTGGTCTAGAAGAAGAAATTAATTTGAGAATCAAGAGCCTAGATGTGTGTGGTGACTCGGCACTTGTGATCAACCAGATTAAAGGGGAGTGGGAGACTCGTCAATCGAATTTGGTGCCGTACATGAACTATGCCAGAAGGCTGCTTCCGTTCTTTGATCGAGTGGAACTCCATCATGTGCCCAGGGCTGAGAATCAAATGGCTGATGCCTTAGCCATGTTGGCTTCGATGTATAAAGTCAATTTTTGGAATGAAGCTCCAAGAATTGTCCTTTCTCGTCTGGATAGACCTGCATTTGTCTTCGCGATCGAGGAAGCCTCCCACGGCAAGCCATGGTTCCATGACATCCAGACTTTCCTTATGACTAAGGAATATCCTGCGGGAGCGTCAACCCAGGAAAAGAAGACTCTGAGGAGGCTGTCTGGAAATTTTTATCTCAATCCTGATGGAGTTTTGTACAAAAGAAACCACGATCTCGTGCTACTCAGATGTGTAGATGAGAAAGAAACGAATATGCTCATGGAAGAAGTCCATGAAGGCACATTTGGTACGCACGCCGGCGGGCATGCTATGACAAGAAAGATCCTGAGAGCAGGATACTACTGGCAAACGATGGAGTCTGATTGCTTCAAATTCGCGAAGAGATGTCATAAATGCCAGATTTATGCTGATAAGATTCATGTGCTGCCATGCCCGTTAAATGTCATGTCCTCCCCATGGTCGTTCTCCATGTGGGGCATCGACATGATAGGCAAGATCGAGCCCACCGCATCTAACGGTCATTGCTTCATTCTAGTAGCCATCGACTACTTCACCAAGTGGGTAGGAGCAGGTGGTGGCTAGATTCATAAAGAGGGACATCATATGTCGTTACAGAATTCACGAGTGGATCATCACTGATAATGGTTCGAATCTGAATAACAAGATGATGAAGGAGTTGTGCCAAAGTTTCAAGATTGAACATCACAACTCATCTCCTTACCGGCCGAAGATGAATGGCACAGTTGAAGCGGCTAATAAGAACATTAAGAAGATTATACAGAAGATGGTTGTGACCTATAAGGATTGGCACGAGATGTTGCCATTTGCACTGCACGGTTATCGTACGACGGTACGTACATGAACCGGGGCAACTCCTTTCTTACTGGTGTACGGTACGGAAGTTGTCCTACCATTAGAAGTTGAGATCCCTTCTTTACGAGTTTTGGTTGATGTGAAACTCGATGAGGCAGAATGGATTAAGAACCGACTAAACAAACTCAGCCTGATGGACGAGAAAAGATTAGCATCGATTGCATATGGTCGTCTGTACCAAAGACGAATGAAGAAAGCTTATGATAAGAAGGTGCGTCCTAGAAGCTTTCAGACGGGTGATCTCGTCCTGAAGAAGATTCTTTCTCCACACTCCGATCACCGGGACAAGTGGACTCCCAATTATGAAGGTCCGTACGTCGTCAGTAAGGTCTTCTCGGGAGGAGCCTTGTTGTTATCCACGATAGATGGCGAAGATTTTGCATCCCCGGTGAACGCGGACGCAGTTAAAAAATACTTTGCTTAAAGAATGACCCGCTAGAAAGAAAAAGAATATCCAGGCAAAAATGGGGCATCCCGGCGAACCATAAAAAAGGGAAAAAGGTTCGGGCAAAAATTAGGGATATAAAACAAAAAATGTACACCCGCAAAGTTGAAAACCCGGAAGGGCGACTTTGGCAAAAAAGGGTATCCCGGTGTATCGAAAACCCGAAAGGGCGGTTCAGGCAAAAGTTAGGGATTTGAAAAAAAGCAAATGACTGCGTTCCGCGTGTGGACTGTATTTGTTTAGTGGTTTGGAAGACCTGAAGGTCGTTTATCTGAATCAATCTCTTCTGAAGCTGAAGCGTCGGAGAGGTATCGAGGTCGAGTGGGTTATAGAGGGATCAACTCATGGTGTTCGTCTACGCCGTATTGCCGACACTTGTGTATATACTGATGTATATTTATGTTTTTATATTTGCGCAGTTTCCTCATTCCAGGAGCTTGCATCTGTTGTAAAACACTTTCCCCCATTCAGGGGTTCATCATTAATAAAATATATACTATTCAGCAATTCTGTTTGCTTGTTTAGCATTTATCTGTTTTGTTTGCGAAAAATAACGCTGATGTTTTTGATAAAATGTGCATACATAAACTTACTGGCCTAGGCCAATGATTGTTGAAACAAGGAATTACTTGAACATTTGTCACAAGATGATAACCTTGATAGGTCCCTTTGAGAAGGGTATCTTGTCTATTTGTTTGTGTTGTTGCAGGTATAGCATATTCCAGGCAGTACGCCGTATGTTTCCCCAAGCGGGATGATTCCTTCTTCTTCAGCAAGTGTAACAGCATCTCCCCATGGAGTTTGAACATAAGACCAAGAGCATTGATATGTATCCCCCAAAGAGTGAAGATTCTCTCCCCAACCAGATGCATCCTAGGCAGGATCCTCATTTCCCCAGCTGAGTCATGCGCAGAGGTGTATACTCGTTCCCCGACACTGGATCAAAGTGCAGTTTTCATAGAAGACCACTCGCAAGCGTGCAGCTTTCAATAGTTCAAGACTGAAGTCTCCAGCGGAATCGAAATTCCCCACAAAGTTGTACTCTCCCCAGCAAGCAGGATGATTCCTTCTTCCCCAGCCGAGCTGGCAAAGCTCCAAGAGAGCCGAGTCCTTGGGAGCCGTTTGGGGCCATGATTGGTTTTCCCCAGTAGAGTGTTGAATAGCTGATGCTATATTTCCCCACCGGAGTCGGTATCTCCAGTAAAGTTTTAGCCGCAAAGGTCGTGCAGTTTATTTCTGCAATTAACATCGTTTTCCTCAGCAGTTGTGGTTCGTACACCTAGATGAGCAGGTCCAGGTTCTCGTAGAACTTTGTTCCCCTACAGCAGCCGGCTGAAGATCATTTCCCCAGGCGGAGCCCAATTGAGATTGGTGTGACTTCTTCTCCTTGGCAGGATGAATCCTTCCTCCACCAGAGTGATCCTTTCTCCTTGACAGGAGGTTTTTCCCTTCAGCATTTATTTTGCTGATGGGGTCGTAGCATCTTGCATGATTGCATAGCATTTACCCTAAATGCGTAGCATTTCCACCGTGTGGAGCATTACGCCATTGACGATCATAGGCATATGAAACATGAGCTAGGTCGTTATCGTTCTTGTTTTGCAGGTGTTCCTCCATAGAATGGTTTTCTCAAGATGATTCTTGAATTCCCCAGCGAAGTTGTTTGTTTAAGATGATTCTTAAAATCCCCGGTGAAGTCGCCAGAGAGGGTTACTCAAGTTGATGCTTGGAGTCCCCGGCAGAGCGTTTGCTCAGGATGATTCCTGAAATCTCCAACAGAGGTACTGGCTCAGGATGATTCTTGAAGTCCCCGACGGATTTATTGGTCCAAGATGATTCTGGAAGTCCTCAGCAGAGTTGATTCACCCAGAATGATTTCTGGATCCCCGAAGCAGAGTTACTTGATAGTTCTCCAGAATCCCCAGCGGAGATGTGTCATCCCCGGCAGGTTTTTGAACAGAGAAGTTGAGATTTCCTTGAAGACTTGATGATTGAAGTATTGCAGTAGTGCCAAAACTCCTGACTTACTGATGAAGTCTGACTGCAATGTCAAAGCAGTTCTCCCAGCTGACGCGGAGTGCCTGACGGTAAAAGAATGTATATCCTTATTGGTTCATGATTGACCGAGGATTCTAGTTCAGATTCGCTGACGAAGTCCGGCTGACGCCCGAGATGTTCTGTGAATGCCCGACGGCATAATTAACTTGATTGTTAAAATGTTCCTAATGACCTGATGAGTCCCGAGGAATCCTTCTGCCGGAGTGCCGCAGAGTGTCTGACGGTAATATCAGCTATGTATCGCCGGTTACCGAGTGACCAGTGATCCCTTGATGACTTGAGGAAGAAGCTGCAGCAAAATCTAATGATCATCCCGACGGAGATTTGAGAGTAGCCCTTCACCAGTTACCGAATAACCGGTGATCCCTTATTGACTTACTGATGAAGCCCGACAAAGATGTTGTCGACGTTCCTAGTGACACGATGAGTCCATAGGTGACGATAAGGAATTCTTCTGCTATGACACAGAACGCCTGACGGTATAATCAACCATTCATTACCAGTTACCGCGTAACCGGTGATCCCTTGATGACTTGAGGACGAAGATCTACAGCAAAATCAAATGATCATCCTGACTGAGATTTGAGATTAGACCTTTCACCGGTTACCGTGTCACCAATTCCCCAGCAGAGTTGCCGTGCAACTGTCATGCTCAGTTTTTGAAGATGTTCCTACCAATCCAAGTATTGTTTACCTGTGCGGTTGGCAAATCACCCGTTACCGTGTAACCAGTGATCCCTAGATGATTTGAGGATGCAATGATATCAGATAAATCAGAGAATCATCCTGACGGAGATTCAGATCAGTATTTCTCCAGCTAGTTGTCGCGCAGCTATTATTTCCGTTTCCGAAGATTCGTACCCATCAGAGTACCGTGTACTTGTGCAGTTGGAAAATTTCCGTGTTTGTTGGTATTCAACCGTCTTTTACCTTGATTGTTTGAGAGCCGTTCGCTTCTCACCCAGTCAGGTCCAAGCCGTTTGAATAGGGGCAGCTGTTGCACCCCAAAATTTGCCCAACATTTCTTTACCTAGCTTGTGTTTCATTTCATTCACATTAGCATTATCATTTGCATTTCATTGACATGTATGTAGGAGATCAAGAGGTATGATTGCCAATCAAGGGCTACACAAGACTATGAAGCTAAGCTAAGAAGGTTATTCAAGTGTTCAAGGGTTGATATCCTTGTCAGAGAAGTTAAAAGATCCTCAGGGAGAGTGATTGAAGTCAAGTGTGTAGGTCTCCTAACTTGAGAGTCGTGGAAAGCCATCAGATGATTCTAAAGCCATGAAGTTAAACTTTAGGTCTTGAGAGAGCTCATGAGAAGATTTGAAGATCACTTTGAGGCCTAGACATGTCATTGTGCAAGATTAAGAAGGCTCAGCCATGAATGGTGCAACTAGGGTTTGACTGGGTCAACCCTAAGTTAACTGGTGAGTTGAAGGAGGTTGAGACTTAATTCAAGAGCCATGTGATCATGGATTGATACATTGAAATGTTATAAGAATGATTTCAAGGTCAACTCATCATGATTGAAGAGTTTGAGAAGTTTCAAGCTAGGGTTTCTAAGACTTGACAGTGTAAAATCCCCTAGTTTGGCCCCTATCTTCAAGGCAATTTAGCTCAAGATATGATTGTCATCCCATATTGCCCCCAACATGATTGTTTTAGAGCATGGTCTTAGATTTAATTTGAGTGCTAGAAGTCTTTGATAGGATGTGTAGAACTCAAGTTATGGCTTTGACAAGTTACAGGGCATCTGAGGCATGTGAATTTGGAGCTTGAAAGTTACCCAACTTGCATGACACTTTTGCCCTAGAAGGATGATTCCTATGAACTTTTGGTAAACATGAATGTTGTTCCTTATTCTCTTAGCTTTCCATAGAGTACTAGAAGTCCATGATTGGATTTGTAGAACTCATGTTATGGCTTTGACAAGTCAAGGGTATTTTGGGTATTTGGATATTACAGGTCATTTTGAATCATAAGTCAATTTCACCATCTTGCAAGCCTCAAATGGATTTTTGTTCAACAGGGAAGTTGTTCAAAATGATGTTTTTAGCTTTTCTAAGTATCAAGAGCCCATTGATATGGATCATATCAAGCATTGGTGGAAGAAAGTTCATATAAAAGCCATTTTAATGAATTAAGATGGGAAAATTCAAAACAATTGAGAATAACTTGTTTTCAAGTCAAATTTGTGGTCATTTTGAATGGGATTGATGTTTTAGAAAGATTGGAATTGTCACATTTTTTATTTGAAGTGCTTAACATGGACATTTGGATGGTTGCTTCACAAATAAGAAACACACCTCACACACTCCATATGTTGAAATCAAGGGAAATAAACCACATCATTACATCCCACAAGGCTTAAGTGTATGGTTTGGAATGAAATTGGAGTATGAACAAAGCTTGAGAGCACATATCCACATGGAAATTTTGGAAGGAAGGTGATAATCCAAAATCCACAAATGGGCTTGGTTTGGGCCTCTAATCCATTGAAACAGAATATAAAAGGGATTTAGAACAGAATTGGAAGTTTCTAGTGCCAAATTCGTGGAGAAGCCATTGATGCCAAGTGAAGAACAAAGCTTGAAAGTGGAAATTCGTTTTGGAGAATCAGGAGGTTTCAACCAGAATTAAGCATCAAGAAGTATTCTCCATTAATCACTGAAGGTTTTTGCAAGGTTTGGAAGAGAATTGAGGCGTGAATCCACTACAATCCAAGTTCAAAGACAAGTTTTAACTTCTTGAAATTTCTCTTTGATTATGTGTTTTTAACGAACTAGAAGCATGCGGTTAGGTTCCCCTATTGGTCTAGATGGATTTTGGATGATCAACTTTAACTTTAGAGACGATTTAGGTTGGATACCATTTTTCGGTTGAGATTGATATCTCACGATCCTTGCATTTTTAGAATATATGAATGGCCTGGTTGAATTGCTGATGAAATTTAGGGCAAGATTCGTTTAGAAATCGTGGCGAATGGTTGAGTGTAGGTGGAGATAGGGTTCCGCAGGGGTGGCCAGAAAAGCCCCCGGCGATCTGGTTTGCGCGCGCAGGTTGAGTTGTTTGCAGAAGTTTAAAATGAGGAAGACGAAATCATGTCTGTCCATGCATGCTGAAGGATTGACTCAGTCACTCAATCCAAGTGTCCTCAATGAGCCACGTAACCCTTTCCAAAACAAACCGTTTTGATTAGTTGAACTTTAGACTTTGTTTCTTCGCTGTGTGAACCAAGCGTGCTTTGATTTGAATCCTGGCGTGTACCACTTTTTATTTTATTTCTTGTGAACTGAAGTGGGCAATTGAAGCCATAGCGTTGGGCCTTAGTGATCTCTTGCTATCCTCACCCCCATCTCCAGGCCCAATGTGGATTGTCAACGTGATTGCCTTGCTTAATTCACCCCCTCCCCTGGTTATTTGTTTGAACTGAGTTGATACTCAGATGGGCCTCACGCCCTATTTCTATGTGTGCCCCCAAATCCATGGGCCCAAGCGCTTTGAACTAGAATTGGTTGCTGATCACACCCTCTGACCATCTTCTTCCTTTTATTGTTTTATTATTTTCATCATTTCATCTAGTTAGAAAATAATTCATAAAAAATAGAATAATAACTCAATTAATTCCAGGTTTTTTTCCCCTGATTCATGATTGAATCTAGAATTTTATTGAATAGAAATATTAGGAAAATCATGCATTTTCATTTTTTGTGCATTTTTTACATTTTATTTGATAATAAAATCACAATGGTTGATACCTCTGTTTGGTGAATTTTGTTTGATCATTTGATGATGATTCTTGAGCTGATTTTTTGCGCGTAGTTAGTTTAGACATGTATGATCCCCTTAGATTTTTCTCACATTTTTGTGATGAAATTAGGTGTTGGTTTTAAGTTGAAACTTTAGGTGCTCTAGTTTTAGGGTTTAAGCTTAGCACCTTGTAGTTTGGATTTTATTTCTAGGACCTTTTGGATGATTTAACCTCTGGATTTTGTATGGTAGATTCATGATTGACTTAGGTTCCCATAGTTATTTTTGTAGGATTTTACAATTGGTTTTAGTATTTTAGTTAAGATTAACTTTAGTACTAGGTTTTAGGTGATCCTAACTTGCTAATTCAACTAGAATGATTTCTTTAGTTCCCTTAGATTAGGGTTTTGCTTCTCTTGCTTTTGGATGATGATGAATACATGTGTGGGCTGCTGAGGAATGCATGGTGGAGCTTGGACTTGAAGTTTTCTCTTCCTTTGGAGTAGTTTTGTTTAGGTGTTAAGATTAGGGTTTGTAAGTAGAGCTTCTAGGTAGATTCTCTTCTTTCATAAACATGGAAGGTGTTGATCACTTCCATTCTTCCCTATGATGTAAGGTCCCCTTGTAAAGACCTCATCCCTCCTTTGATAGGATGTGTGGCTCTTCACAAGTTGGTAGAACCTTTGAGGGTTCCTTTCTTTGAGGGTGGGGTGTTTAGTGGTGACCTTTGGTCTTCACTTTGCTTTCCATTATCCAAACCTTGCTCTTGTTAGATGAATCTTTCTCCCTTGCTAGAGGATGGAGTTCCTTGTTAGAAGATTGAAGATGCTAGAAGTTGCTACTTCTCTGTATTTGAAGACTGCCATTAGAGCTGAAGCTTGAAGACCAAGAAGAACAAGTTGACACTTGTGAAGAAGATCCAGCTGAGATCAAATGAAGAGCTGAAGCTTGAAGTTGGAGAACAAGTTGATACTTGTGTTTGATGCATTAAAAGCTTGAAGAAGCAAGTTGACACTTGCTATTGAAGATGAGAGCCTTGAAGAGCAGTTACAGACTGAGGATTGAACTGCTGTCAGAAAGATTGCTTTGCTGTGAAGTTGTGGAAGCTGTTGATCTACTTTCTTTCCTGTCTGTTTGCTTTCTGTGCAACTGTATTGATGTGACTTGTGTGATTTGCTTGATTCATTAAAATAAGTTCATGTTTAGATTGTGTTAAGCTAGGAGCATGATTGCACTAGAGGTTGAGTTGCTCCCTCTGCTTGTATTGTTACTGTATGGCTTTGCTTGCGGGTATTCGGTAGAGTCCTGCTCCCTTGCCTATGTGGGTTGTGATTTGCTTGATGGCACTTTATTTTATTTTCCTTTATGGTTGCAGTTATTCATATTTGGCTTGAGGTTGAGATGAGCTTGTGGAGGCTGATGCCCCACACACATTTCCTCCCTCACTTGCATTGCATGCATTTTACAGTCGTTTACTGTTTACTGTTTAAGCTGATGCTTTATCTATTTCTGTTTATCATTGACATGATCCCCTAGAAATCTCACTTCCTTTGATAAGGAAGTGATGATTAGAACTTTAGGTTGAAACCTATGCATGATAACTTCTAGGAGTTCTCTATTTCAAACCTCAACCATAGGATGAATCCTTGGCATGACAACATTAGGACTTGATAGTCTCCCCTTAGTTGAACCTGTTCATTCTTTCTTCTCATCTCAAAACAAATTAAAATACAGTAATAAGGGTTAACTAATATCGTACGTTACGAGCCTTAAGCTATCTGAGAAAGGGTTGTCGGAGAGTTTCTTTTCGACAGCTTGGATGTTTAGTATGGCACTCTTTGGGTGACATGCGACGCATTCACTCTCAGGTCATAGTCTCTAGTGCGATATTGGTTGCAAACATCCATAAAAAACAGTTCTTCCGTAAAAGACAGAAAACAAACTTCAAACGTTTTTGCCCCGTGGGCCCGTAAGTCAAAGGAAGCTTTTCTGAAGAAAAGAGTGTCGTTAACTCCTAGTTCTACCGCAAACGGTAACGCCTAAGTCTCCAAGGGTCGAGCTGCGTACGCCAAACTGCTGGAACTGTTTGTTAATCCTACTCGAAAAAACAGATGACTCTGAATTCCCGTAATCCGTATTATCCCGAACTACGTAAGCTCTGATCTCTCATACCTGTTGAGAGTACGTAGGCACAATACTGATGTATTGGCGAGCCACCTTCCCCATCACCCGTAGTTAGGCGAACTACGTTGACTCTGATTTCTCATTCTCTGATGAGAATACGTAGGCATAAAGTGCGACGCTTTACCGAGTCACTTTCTTTTCTTTTTAGACCAGCCTTGATAGGTAGATAGTTGAATAAACCCGTCAGATAAACACAACAAGCGTGGATCCCATCGAGTACGATGGACGTGAGGGGTGCTAATACCTTCCTGTTACGTAACCGACTCCCGAACCCAGACAATGGTTGCGATGACCTTGTCTTATACCTTTTCGTCAGGTTTTTCCGATCGTTTCCTTTCCCGTTCTGAGGGATAAATAACGAAAGGTGGCGAATCTTCTGTTTTGTCGGCACCTTACTTTCGCGGTAGCGACACCCGTGTTGCACCCCTGTTTCGAATCTGACTTTGACTCCAACACGAAAGTCGTAGCTTTCTCTCTTAGCATTCCGGAGGTTTTTAGAACGCCTCAAACGGATTCCCGGAACTCCAGTTATGATCGTTTTCGTGCAGACTGCTAAAGATTTCACAACAAAACTCTTCCGAAATCTTGCCATTTTTTCCCAGTTTTCGCTCTGCTTCTCCTTTATTGTATACCTGAACCTAGAAACAGTAAAAATACCAAATCGACACGTAAAATGTAATAAAAACAACTAAAATGCGACAAGACAAAACAAATGATTAACTGAAATAAACTGTAAAATAACGTGTAAAAACCATCGATCAGCGAACATGACAGGTTTTGGTTTTTTAAACAAACAATGCACAACACAACTCAGCCAAGTTCCACCACATCAAGCACCAAATTCACACAACAGAAAACAATAAATACTTACAATGTTGGGGTGCCTCTCAACAAGCGCTTTGTTTAACATCGTTGGAGCTCGACGGTCAGATGCGATCACAAATCTCCAAAATGCACGGAGATGGTGTCCCGCTTGAAATCACCACCTAAGTAAATTTTCAACCTTTGGCCATTTACAGTCCAATTCTCTTTGGTCTTGATATCTTCAATGATAATAGCCCCGTAGCTCAAAATGTCGTGAATCCTTAACGGACCCGACCACTTGGATTTTAATTTTTCGGGAAATAATCTTAACCTCGAATTGAATAGTAACACCAACTGTCCTACCTCAAATGTCTTGGTCACAAGCTTTTTGTCATGATACATCTTCATTCAGTCCTTGTAAATCTTATTCGACTCATAAGCTTGAAGGCGAATTTCGTCCAACTCATGAAGTTGGCTTTTTCTTTTTTTGCCACTCAAATTATGATTAAAATTAAGCAACTTCAAAACCCAAAAGAATTTGTGTTCCAATTCCACCGGAAGATGACAATTTTTTCTGTAGACCATTTTAAACAGCGTGAGACCAATCAGAGCTTTGAAAGCGGTCCGATAGGCCCACAAGGCATCGTCAAGCTTGCTTGACCAATCCTTCCGTGAGGTAGACACGGTTTTTTCCAAAAAAAATTAATCTCTCGGTTCGATACCTCCGTTTGTCCGTTAGCTTGCGGCTGGTATGGTGTTGTAACTTTGTCCCGCACACCATACTGCTCTCAAGCTTTGGCTAACTGAGTGTTACAAAAGTGCGAACCACCGTCACTTATTAACACTCTCGGAGTACCGAAACGAGAAAATATGTTTTTTTTCAAACATTTTATTACGGTTTTCCCGTCTGCCTTAGCCCTAGCTATGGCTTCCACCTATTTGGAGACGTAGTCTACCGCAATAAGAATGTATTCATTTCCAAATGACGGTGGAAATGGACCAACAAAATCAATGCCCTAATAATCGAAAACTTCGACTTCCACCTATTTGTCACAACTTTTTGTGTGCGCGTACGCATCTTTGAACAAGGGCGGCCAATAAAATCCCGATTGAAGGACTTTAGCGGCCTTCTTGTATTGTTAAAATGACCTCCATACGAAGAATTGTGAAAATGCCACAGGATATCTTTGGCTTCCTCCTCAGAAACACATCTCCACAAAATTTTATCGACACCAAGTTTAAAAAGATGTGGTTCATCCCAAACAAAGTACATGGCGTCCAGCAATTTTTTTTTCTTTGGTGACTAGTTAGACCTTCAGGCATCAATCCGGTGGCTTTGTGGTTAGCCATATCAGTGAACCAAGGTCTAATCTTCACCATATACAATTTTCCATCGGGGAACTCCTCCCTCACCTCTTTCTCATGTTTTGTGACTTCATCATTCACAAGTCGGGACAAGTGATCTGCTACCAAATTCTCTGACCCTTTTTTATCACGAATTTCAAGATCAAATTCTTGAAGTAAAAGAATCTAACGAATTAATCATTGCTTAGAATCCAGTTTGGTAAGCAGATACTTAATCGCCGCATGATCGGTGTAAACCACAACTTTTGATCCAATCAAATAAGACCTAAATTTTTCTAATGCGTACACTATAGCCAGCAATTCCTTTTTCGTTGTTGCATAATTAATTTGAGCCTGATTCAGAACCTTGCTTGCATAATGTATCGCATGGAAATTTTTTGTTTTTCTTTGGCCTAAAACTGCACCAACCGCATAATCGCTTGTGTCGTACATAAGTTCAAAATCATTTTTCCAGTTCGGTGCGACAATTATGGGTGCAGTTATTAGGCTTTGTTTCAAAGAATCAAAAGCTGTCATGCAAGAATCATCAAAAAGAAAAGACTTATCTTTGTTGAGCAGGTTGCTCAATGGCTTTGCTATCTTCGCGAAGTCCTTGATGAATCTTCGATAAAATCCTGCATGACCTAGAAAGCTTTGAATTCCCTTCAGATTCAGAGGTGGCGGTAGCTTTTCAATCACTTCCACTTTAGCTCTATCAACTTCAAGTCCCTTTGAAAAAATCTTGTGTTCGAGCACAATACCTTCCGTGACCATGAAGTTGCATTTCTCCCAATTAAGCACTAGATTAGTATCCACACACCTCTCTAAGACAACATTAAGATTTTTTAGACAAAGATCAAATGACGGCCCAAAAACTAAGAAATCATCCATAAACACCTCGATCGTCTTCTCAATCAAGTCCGAGAATATAGCTTGTATACACCGTTGAAAAGTCGCTGGTGCATTACACAAACCAAACGACATCCTCCGATAAGCAAAGATTCCGAAAGGACAAGTGATAGCTGTTTTTTCATGAGCTTCCGAGTCGACAATGATTTGATTATACCCGGAATACCCATCCAAAAAGCAATAGTATTCTTGACCGGAAAGCCTGTCGAGCATTTGATCCATGAAATGAAGAGGAAAGTGATCTTTTCTCATAGCTTGATTTAGCCTACGATAGTCAATACACATTCTCCATCCCGTTACGGTTTTTTGTTGGAATCAACTCATTCATCTCATTACGGAAAATCGTCATTCCACCCTTCTTCAGCACCACTTGAACAGGACTCGCCCACGGACTATCAGAAATAGGATAAATCATGCCGGCATCCAACATTTTTATAACTTCTTTCCTCGCCACTTCTTTCATAGTGGGATTCAATCTTCTTTGTGGTTGAGCTACCGGCTTAAAATCGTCCTCCATGAATATTCAATGCATACAATAGGAAGGACTTATACCTTTTAAGTCAGAAGAGCCCAACCCATTGCCTCTTGATTTTTCTTCAACACCACAATTAATTTCCTTTCTTCATTGATGATTAACTCCGAACTTATGATCACTGGCTTGTTTTTCTCTTCATCAAGGAAAACATACTTTAGATGAGACGTGTTGCACCCAAAAATTTGCCCAACCTTTTCTTAACTTGGTTTATGTTTCATTTCACTTCTTTCTAGCATTTTCATTACATGGCATTTTGCATTGAACAGGGGATCAAGAGTTGGTGCATAGCAAGAGGAATCTACTCAGAGGGCTGAGCCTAGGCAGGGGGTTTTACTCAAGTTTGGATGGTCATCAAGTTATCTAGAAGTGGGTGTCGCTACTGCGAAAATCGGCGCCGGCTGAACAGAAGAGTCGCCACCGTGCGTTATTTATCCCACGGGAGGGAAAGGAAACGCTCAGAGTAAACCTCGCACAACACGGGAAAGGTATGGTCGTCGCAACCAAAACCTGGGTTCGGGAGTCGGTTACGCAAGGGGAAGGTATTAGCACCCCTCACGTCCGTCGTACTCGACGGGATCCACGCTTGTTTTCGGGTATGGATTGTTATTCTATCTAAACTATAGGTCAAGGGTTAAAAAGAAAATAAAATGAAAAAAATGACTCGGCAAAGTATCGCACTTTATGCCTACGTATTCCCGCCTGGAACGAGAAATCAGAGTCAACGTAGTTTGCCTACCTACGGGAAAGGAGGGGAAGGTTGCTCGCTAGGATATCGCATCCTATGCCTACGTACTTTCATACAGCATGAAAGATCAGAGCAAACGTAGTTCGGGCCACGTACGACACAAGTCTGTCTTGGTTGATTTTATTCCTTCTGAAAAAGGTTTTTCTGATTAGCAGTCCCGGCGGACAAAAATGACGTCTTGATGAGTTCACGTTCTTTTACGAAAGAAGTGTCTTTTATTGTGTTTGAAATCTTTATGGTATTTTTCTGTTTGTTTTGAGGAAGGAGAGATAGAACTCTAACCTACGGTTGCGAAGGGAATCAAACTAACCTAATGTTATCATGCATGGGTTAAGACCTAGTGTCTATCATGCTTCTCTCTTGCGCAGAGAGAAACAGAGATCCTAAGGGAATAAACGGAAATAGAAACAGTAGCAGATATATACAGTAAAACAGTAAAATGCATGAATGCAGCAATACAAGCGAGGCAAGGGAGTCCCACTCAACCTCGAACTTAGAAAACAATAGGCAAAAGTGAACAGGCTTCACTTTCAACCCAACAGGGTAAACAGCAAACAATACAGTCATGAAAACCAATCAATACATCAGAAATGAAATACATCAAAAATAAACAGCATCAGCAGCTTTGAATCAACATCTGGCTTCAAGTAATCTTCAATCAGCTACAGGCTTCAACAAGCATTAATCTCCATCTTCAGGACCTTCAAGCAAGGGCTTTGATCATCAGTCCTCTATCTACAATGGCTTTTCTTCAAGTTCAAACCTCCAGGATGAGGGATCAATCACAAGAGTGAATTAGGTGTTAAGCAATCAGTTGACTACCAAGGGTGGTGAACAGACTGCTTCCAACACATATGATAGTCTCTCTCAAGAGTTCTATCTCTTAGACACTAGCACCAAGCCTTCCAAAGGAAGGGGGTGAGTGTCTTAGAGAGACTCTGTATCACAGAGAAGAATGGATGCAGACAAGGCAATCCATGTTTGAGAAACAAGCTTTCTAATCTAGAGCTCTGCCTAGCCCCTAAACCCTAATCTCCACAACAGCTGCTAGCAAGAAACTCCTCTTCAACTCTGGAAAATTGGACTTCAGGCTCTGGATTTCCAATGGCTCCACCATCATCAGTCTTCAGCTTCCCCAATCCCCAGACAAATCCCAACACCCGAACAAGCAAGCAATAATCCCCAGAGGGCACACCACACCAGTCAATCAAACATAGGCAGTAGATTAATAGCAGTAAGGGAATCCTATTGATTTCTAAGGGGATTTAATAACTACCCATAGCCCCTATAGTCCCATAGCTAAACTATTTAATCCTTAAATCCTAAGGGAAATGAACTACTTCCCCTAAGTTGTCACTTAAAAACCCTAATTTGTTCATGTTATTCTCACCTAAACTAAACACCTAAAATTAAGTCTTAAAAATGGGAACTAAATTGTATCTACAAGTTGAATATCTAAACTAAACAACCTAAAAAGAATGGACAAAAAATATTAAATAAATTAATAGAACAAAAATTAACAAATTTATGTATGAAATGAAACTATTTAAAATGCTATTTATTTGGAAAATATGGGAAAAATATCAAATAAAAAATAAAATGCAATTTTTATTTTTTATAATTTTCTTGACTTTTTAAAGAAAATGTTAAAAAGAGAATGAATTAAAAATATGCAATTTCTAATTTGTTATGAATTTTCAAAAATGAATGAAAATAAAAAGAAATTGAAAAAGGAAATAAGAAGAAATAAAGGGAGGGGGTAAGAATAGTAGCTCGCTGCAGTTGTTTTTCAGGTGGGCTGAGTAGTGGGGGGTGCGTATAGCTATCTGAGTCCAAGCCCAACGTTTCAATTAAATGAAACGCGGCGTTTCGTACCAAGTCATTCCCTCCGTTTTCCATTTGAATATGATCCGTTGGATGAGTCCTTCAGTCAAAGGTCAAAAATGTGATCGTGTGGCTCATGGATCGTCTCCTACCTCCAGCAAACCCTAGGGTTTCAGAAATGGCTTTCCATGCAAGCATTTTCGAGCTCGTCTTTCTCCCTCCACAAGCCATGAAACTTCAAGGTATAAAAAGCAAAAACAGTCCAATTCTTCCCTTCTACAAGTCTATGTCCTTAGCTTGCACTGAAACTCATTCAATCAACCAATTCGATAGGTAGAACAGATGGAAACCACCATTAATAACTGATATCAATCCTCTCAATTCTCTCTAATTATTGCCCTAACATGTTCTATACCTTACACTGATCATTTCAAGCTATTAATCCATGCTTATCGTGCCTTAATCCAAGAGTTATAAGTCTCAACAGAATTGATACATCATGCTCAAACTTCATGAAACTTCTCCAAAATCATCCCAATCAATCCTCTATCCTATCTTAACCATTCTATTCTATCAAAACCCTAAGATTCTAACTAATTCATGCCATACGAAGAGGAAACAAACCTGGTGCAATTTCTTGATACAGGTGCTAAGATCTCCAAATCAGATGCTTGTGATGAATGGAAAGTGATCAATAAGCTTGGTGATTACTTCTGTATGCAACAAGTATGGTTCTAAGGCCTTGAATCACTCACTTCCAAGATTGGTTCTCCTTGGATGATGATGATGAATAGCACGATCCTTGCTCCAATTTACCACATCTTTGATGGAATTCTGATCTAGGGATGATGATGATGAAGATTCAATCAAGAAATGTGAGAATTGAGGGAGATTTGAGAGAGTTTGGGAAGCTTATGCAAAATGAAGAAAGTGTGTATAACTTGGGGTTTTGAACAAGTGAAGTCACCAACCATGGCATGAACCATCTTGTATGAATATATAGATGAGGTTAGAACCTCCTAGAAACTTGGAGAAGTTTCCCTTGCACAAATTCCCTTGGATTTTGATTATGTTTCTTACATTGCAAGCAACCATGGATAACTCACAAATTATGAACTAAACTCAAAATTCCACTTTAGCCAATGTCTTTAAAATGACCTTTCCATTCAAAATGACCTATAATTTTGCTTCATTTGGCCAAGATATGAAAAATCTCATTTTTAAGGCCATTTTTATTCATTAAATCCAACAATTTTGAAACCTTGTGCTATGAATCTTTCCAATCTCTCATGGTCACTTTTATAGACTCAAAATTCCATTTGGAACAAGTTTGATGTTGTAAAGTTTTCCATTTGAAGCTTCCTTGTATGAGTTTTGGGCATAGGTTAAAATGACCTGTAATTCACAAATGACCAAAATACCCTTTGCTTGCCAAGACCATAAGTAGAATTCCACACATCCTATGAAGGCATACTATACCATTCTAGAAAGCTAAGACAATAAGGAACAACTCTTATGTTGACCAGAAATTCATTTGAAATCTCCTTGAGGGGTAAAAATTGCTTGGAAGTCAAGTCACTTTCACAGACAAAATTTCAGATACCTCAGATGACCTGTAACTTGCAAGGACCATAACTTGAGTTCTATAACTCTCCTCAATGTCTTCCACCACTAAAATTAAAGGTCTTGAGATCCTCTACAAGTTTCATGTTGGCCAAGGATCCATTTGAAACTTGCATTTTGACTTATCTTGTCTGGGAATTTGACCTAAACTAGGGGATTTTACATAGAAACCCTAATTTAGGACCTCCTCTTCTCCTTGATTTCTCTTGATTTCTTCTTAGCATAACAACATATCCTTATTCTCCATGTCAAATGATGAACCCCACATCTCTTCAATAGCCCTTAATGCCTCTCCAACAATCCTTTGACCTAGGGTTGACCCAGGGTTGACCCAGATGAAACCCTAGTTGAATGTCTTCAACTGCAATTCTTGTGATCACATCAACAACTTGTTTTCTTCTCCAAATGACTTTCTAAGTCCTCCAAGATGTCTAGATACTCCCCATGCTCTCAATTCACAACTCATAATTCCCTTGTTGACCCTCAGACACCCTCAGTTAGGAGATATACTCAATGCTTGATCCACTGAACTCCCTGCTTTCAAATTCTTTTCTGATGACTTGAATGAGATTGAATTAGGATAATAACCTCTTGATAGGCCTCTAGAGATGATAATAATGATTGGTCCCTGATTGGATGACTTGCTATGCTATGCTATGCAGATGATTAGTCTATGTACATGACTCTATATGCAAATGCTAATGATATTGAAACATAAACCCAGTGAATAAGGTTGGGCAAATTTTAGGGTGCAACAGTGGGCAGTGGTCTTATGAAAGAAAGGATGAATGTATGTGGGCCAGCTCCTAGCTTGGAGGTCAGTTCAAGATTATCAGAGGGTTGTGAATTCATGGTTATGGATATAAGATGTTGAGAGAGCTCATTGAGTGCCTTGAGGTCATTGTGGAGCTCATCCAAGTGTTTGTGCTAAGTGTGAAAGGTTACAGTTGAGAGTGTTGCAATTAGGGTTTCATTTGGCTAGTCTTCAGTCAACTGTGCAATTGAAGGAGATTAAAACTCAATTCAAAGTCTCTATGGTCATGGGATGTTGTATTAGGATATTGGAGATATCATCTCAAGTTCAATTCATTAAGGATCAAGTGTGTGAGAAGTTGCTAAATTAGGGTTCTCAGGGTAAAATCCCTTATTTAGTGCCTAACTTCAAGACCACTTATCTCAAGATACAAGTTTCATCTCAACTTTTGACCAACATGGAACTTGTATATCATGTTCTTAGCTTTCATTTGAGTACTAGAAGTCCTTGATTAGATTTATAGAACTCAAGTTATGATCCAAACAAGTTACAGGTCATCAAAGGGATGTGATTTTGGTCAACAAAAGTTAACCAACTTCCAAGCCATTTTTGACCTAAAAGGATATTTCTCCTTAACTTTTGGCCAACATGAAAGTTGTAGATCTTGGTCTTAGCTTTCCAAAATGTACTAGAAGTCTTTCATCTAATTTGTAGAACTCAAGTTATGAGGTTTAAAAGTTAGGGATATTTTGGGAAAGTAAGATTATAGGTCATAAAACTATAGCTCCATTTCATTAACTTGCACACTTCAAATGAAGTATTTTCCAACATCAAACTTGCTCCAAATGGTGTTATTTTCTTAGTCAAGCATTGAGAAGTCATGGTTTGTGCTTGAAATGAGGATTGGATATGTGAATTTTCATGGAAGAATTATTAAAAGGGCAAAATTGGAATTATGTCATTTTTTTATCAATTTGGTGCAAATGAGTGCATTTTCTGAGTGCAAATAACATTTTGAATGCATTGGCAATTTTACATTTTGAATTTGAGGTGTGTAAGTGAGCCATTTTCAAGGTTTCTTCACTATGAAGTTACACAACTAACATGAGCCATTGAGATCAATTAAGGCTCTAATCCTGACCATTTATGCTCCATGAGGTACCAACAAGCTGTTTCAACCATTTTAGAGCCATTTTGAGTGCAATTTCATCAGAAGTGCAAATTGGAGCCAAATTGATCACAAACGATTTTCAAAAAGTGTTGAAAATTCAAATTTCGAGTTTGGAGATTGAGGTTGTTTCAAGAGAAATTGTGAATTGAGAAAGCTTTATTGGAGTTTGTTGAACGATTCTGGGCAATTATCTTCAAGCTTGAGCTCCATTTGAAGGCTCAGTGGAAGTTCTCCACTAGGTAATTGAAATTCAACGTTACACTCTTGATAAGCATCAATTCACTGCCATTTTTGCATACTTGAGACGTAGGATCAATGTAGATCATTAAAATGTAAAACGAACTGACATTGGTTGTGATTGTAGGATGATGCTTGAAAATGCTTGGATCTGTTTTGGCTTATTTATGCATGATCTTTCTTGTTTAATGATGGATCTGTAACCTACGTGAGCTCTAGTTGAGTTTTAGATCAAATTGAAGTTGTTTTCATGAACTTTGGATTTTGGTGTGTGATCTTGTTGTTTTCGGTTTGGATTTATATTGCACGATAAGCAGTTTTTGAGGCCAGAAATGAGATCCTCGTGATCTCTAGTTCAATTTTGATATAAAATTCAAGTGATTTGGTTGAGTGTGGATGATACATGATTGTGGCTGGGTTGTTCACGGCGGAGGCTGGCCGGAGAAGACAGTGAATAGTGTCCTCCGACCGGTGACTGGTTTTCTGGTTGTTTTGGGGAAGAATACGCTGAGGTGTCACGGTTACACGCGTCTGATTGAATTACTTTTATATTCAATTGTGTCGATTAAGACACACGGTGGGGATGAGTTGACTAAAACTATGAGATTACATTCAAATATTCATTTATTCGCTGGCACGCTTGCAGCCACTGGATGGCTTACTTTTTGATCAGATGGATATGATTGAGTCCCCATGATGCACTGCGTTTGACTCATCACACATAATTCCTAGGTTTATTTTGTTTTGAATTATTGCTGATGGGCCTAGCACGCATGCGCTATCCACACCCCCAGCTTGGGCCCAGTTCTCTGTTTGAACTGATCTGGATTGCTATTTGCCACGCTTTTTTTTCATTTTCATTTTATTTTATTTTGTGTTTTATTTTATTTTCTGTTTACAATTTTAATTAATTAAAGTAGCTCCAATATGTTAAAAATTCACCAAAAATATTTTTTATCAACTTTGAGATGTCTACTTTCTTTTGGATATTTTTTATTTTATTTTACCATTTTGTTTTCAATTGAAAAATGAATTAAATATTGGAGTTGTTTTGGTTGAATTAAATTGTAACATGTTTTGCTTTTGCATTTGTTTCTCTCTTTCTTTTTTGATCCAATGATTGAAAATTGATCCTCATCTCAATGATGAGTTGATCAATTTTAGAGGACCATTTTGCCCCTGGTTGTTGACTTTTGAGTTGACTTTTGTGGCTTTTCTTCTTGCCCTTGTTTCTCCCATTTCAAAGTGGTACATCTAAATGATTTGATTCTTTTGATGGTGCTTTGAGGGGACATTTGTCTTGATTTCTTGGCCTCTGGTCAACTTGTGTAGTTTCTTTGTGCATTTTATTTGATATTTTTTTATCCTTTTTCCTATTTTTGAAGTGACTTGCAAGTTAGGTCATCTCATAGGATAGCTCACGCGAGTGCTTGACCTAGTTTGGATTGGAAATGACCTTTGTGGATCCAATAAGCTCTCAACTTTTCTTGTTTCACATTTTAGACATGTTGAGCTTGCTGTATGTTCATTTTTAGGTCAAAATTACGTTCATAGCTTGTTGTTTGATGCCTTTCTTTGTGTGCTTTCAACTTGAACTCCTATGTGATGCATGTGTGTTTCCCTTGTGCTTTTACTTGCATTTCTTCTTGATGTGCTTTGATATTGCTTTTGAGCTCTCTTCTTTTCATCTCCCTTCTGTCCAATGACCTTGGAGTGTCATTTAAGGTAGCTTTGTGCCTCCTTAGGAGGAATTTGAAGCTTACCTAAAGTGATGAATCCATGAGGACCCTTTCTTTGTGTTTGTCACTTGTTTGTTTTATTTTGATACATCTCTCTTTCTTCTTCTCTTTTCTTGCATTTCCATATGCATGCTTGGGTGAGATGATCTTGTGGTGGCTACTTCCCCACACTATTTTCCTCCCAGTATCATTCTACTTGTGCATTCTATATGTGCATTCTTTCATTTGCATATGCATTCTTCTTCTTCCTCTCTTTCTTTTAGCTTTTCTTTGCCACGTTCCCCATAAGTTCTCTAACCTCTTGAGGTTATGATAGACATTAGGTGCCTAACTATGCATGATAACATTAGGTAGTCCCCTTTTCAAACTCAACTTTAAGTCCACTTTGCATGATAACTTTTAGGATTGATTAGTCTCCCATTAGTGTTCCTTCTTCTCTTCTCATCTTCAAACAAGTTTAACATACTTAATAAGGATAATGAATGTTGTGCCATGAGTCTTATACTTGGGAAATGGTAGTTGAGGGGCCACCTCTCAATTGCCTAGAGTGTTTAGTATACGTCCTTAGGACGATATGCGACGCATTCGATCCTAGGTTCTAGACTTTGTTACAACATACATTATAAACACTAATTCAAAACACTTCTTCTCTAAAAAACACAAAAACACTTCAAACCTTTTTCACCCTTTGGGGTTCTTAATCAAGGAAAATCTTTTCATAACAAGAGTGTCGTTAACTCCTAGTTCTGTCGCAAACGGTAACGCCTAAGTCTCCAATGGTCGAGCTGCATACACCAACTGCTAGAACTATTTGTTAACCATACTCGGGCCTAAAAAACTGTTGAACCAACCTGTGGTCCTTTTTGCCCGAACTACATTTGCTCTGATCTTTCGTGCCAGACGAAAGTACTTAGGCACGAGACGCGATGTCTCGGCGAGCAACCTTTCCCTCTTCTTTAGCCGTAGTTAGGCGAACTACATTGACTCTGACTTTCCCATTGCACGAGGGTGTACGTAGGCACAGAGCGGCGATGCTCTGCCGAGTCAGTTCTCTTTTCCTTTTTCTTTTTTCCTTAAGCCTTTAGCTAGCTAGTATCAACAAACCCTTTTAGATAGACAACAATGCATGGATCCCGTCGAGTACGACGGACGTGAGGGGTGCTAATACCTTCCCCTTGCGTAACCAACTCCCGAATCCAGAAATGGTTGCGATGACCTTGTCTTTCCCTTTTTCTTTAGGTTTTTGCGATCGTTTCCTTTCCCTATCTTTGGGATAAATAATGAAAGTGGCGACTCTTCTGTTTTTCTGCCAGTGGTTTTTCGCAGTTGCGATATCTGGCGACTCTGCTGGGGACTCTGGTTCCCTATGAGAGTCAATCCTAGCGCTTGTGTGTTTATCTTTGGGTGTTGTATATATGTGCTTTATTTACTTTCGCATTTTACTTTCCCGCATTTATTTTCCGCATCATATATCATTACTATTGTGCTGTGGGATGAGAGGTTTCATTGAGTGATAAGCCGGACTCGGGCTTGAGTACATACCTAGTATTAGAGTGGAGACTAATGGGGGGCCTATTTGCTTAGCAGATACAGTTCCCCATGAAATTCACACTCAGACGAGATTTTTGTTGATGATTTTCCTTCAGATCCTTAAGATCGATTGGGATTTTGGATTTGAGAATTGTCGACTCTGGGAACCGATCATTTGTGAGTCAGCTAAGTGAGGCCTCTTCAGGAGATAATGATGCCAAACCAGAAATGGTGAACGTATCATCATTTCTTGAAAGTCTGTGACGCTGATGAATGCATAGGATGCCAAACCTTGTCAGTGGATAGGTCCACACCTGTGTGGGGGATTGGGTTATGTAGGAAATCGTAGCCTTCAGATTACCCGGTTCTTTGCAAGTGTGAATCTGTGTTCCTGATATTAGTGGATCCTACTGTCGGTACTTTGTTCCTGCTAAGGCGAAGCTCTGGTTTTTCTCGACCGACGGCAGAACAGTCTTGATCCCTTGTTTTACATTTGCATTTGAATTTTCATTTGCATTTCATTAACATGTATTTATGTTGGAGGTGCATATTTCTCCTTTGATTCTAGTGATCTTTTCCCTCATTGCTATTATGGAGTCCCTGAAGAGTACAGTGGCCTACAAGTTTCTAGTTCCGGATGTTAGTACTTTGCTGAGTCTGATTGCCTTGGGTGAGAAAGCAGTAATGGAAGAGTTTAGGAAGTCTTATGGGAGATTATTGAGATATGTCCGCAAGCCTTCTGAGTATGAGATTAGTGGTGTCTATGCTTTTTTACAGTTTTATGATGCCCAGTTGAGATGTTTCGTATTTTCCGACTATGTCTTGGCTCCTACATTAGAGGAGTATTCTGAGTTGCTAGGAGTACCCATTCTGAATCGGATGCCGGTTGTTCATGTTGATACTAAGCCTAATCTGGCCAAACTTGCCGCTATTTTGCACCTTAAGGCTTCAGAGTTAGATGTGAAGATTATCCGAAGACTTAGGATGTATGGTTTTCTGTTGCCTTGCTTGATTGAGAAAGCTCAACAGTGTGCTAAAAATGGCTGTTGGATTGTGTTTAGAGCCATCTTGGCTCTGTGTATATATGGGATTGTTCTGTTTCCTCATCTTTCAGACTTTGTGGATGTTGATGCGTTCTATATCTTAGCTTCAGGCAACCCAGTGCCCACCTTACTTGAAGACGTTTATCATTCTGTGCATTATAAGAATGAGAAACGAAGGGGGTAAGAACGTAGCCTGTTGTGTTCCTCTATTGTATGCTTGGTTTGCTAGTCATCTACCTCAGACGGGTCCGTTTGTTGCCACTTCCAGGACTTCAGAATGGTCAGAAAGATTGATGGGATTATCTGCAGAGAATATTATGTGGTTTGATCGAGATATGCTGGGTAAGGATATTGTTTATAGTTGTGGTGGCTTTCCTAACGTTCCTTTGATCGGAAGGAAAGGTTTCATCAATTATAATCCTTCTTTATTGGTGAGACAGTTCGGGTATGCATTGAGAGAGCCTCCTAGAGAAGAGGAGATACAGGAATCTCTGTATCTTACTGGCTTATTGGAGGGCGAGGCTCTGGGCAGACTTGAGCATGCATGGAATAGCATTTATCAGAAAGGGAAGTTAGCTTTGGGGAAGAGTAACAGCCAAGCGTATGACCCTTACGTGACTTGGATTCATGATAGAGTTGCGAAGTTCTTGATGTCATTCCCTGCAGTCGCACCATTGTATCCTCTCATGATCGAGGAACCCACTACTGTAGATATCCAGAAATACAATCAGGTATTGGCGGAGAAAGAAGAGCTGAGAAAAGCGAATGAAGAATTGGAGAAAGAGATTATCCAACTTCACAGTGAGAAGATAAATGCAGTTTATTCTTTCGGGAGACAAACCGAGCTTGTGAACAAGCTGGGTACTGATCTGACTAAGGAGGCTAAGGACAGGGAGCGCACAGGACAAGATTTGAATGCTTCTTACAGGGTTCTTTCCACAAAGAAGGAAGAGTTGGATAAGGCTTACACGAGGATCTCCAAGTTTAAGTCAATATGGAATGCCACACTCACTAACAACAAGGAGCGTGAGGACAAGTTAAAACTCCAGATCAGCAAGTTGAAGGCTCAGCTTAATGCCAAAGATGAAGAGATTGCAGCAGACTCATCACTTAGACAAGATAGCGAGTGCAGGTTGAATGAAGCGATCGCAAACTTGAAGGATTTCAAGTTGAGAGCTAGCTCCAAGAGGCGCAGACTTGAGGCATGTTTCTGAGAGAGAGCTTTAGAGGATTATGTTGATAGCCTACAACATACTGTGAGTCAGCAGGATTTGCTTATCCAGGGGTTGCTTGCCAGGCCGGATCATCCAGAGACGTTGAGGCTGTTAGAGGATTTCCGATCACGTCATCCTGCCTGACCTGTTTTGTCTATTTCTATTATAGTTTTTGCTGTTTATTTGTTGTATTCGACCATCGCAAGGCTTGTTGGCTGAGGTTTTTTCTTTATTTGTACTCAGCTAGAGTTTGTACTTTTCCTAATGGCTTGTTGATCTATATATGAGGAGTTGGTATTCTATGCTTGCTCGCAGGGTTCTCCATTGTTATTTGTTCCTGGAAACTAGAATCAAGGGGGAATATCCCTATTGTATAAATACATGTCTGTATTTTAGCATTTTTCACGCATTTGCAGGTGCCCCGGAACCGTTAACCTTATTTCTTCTTGTGGTTTACTAGTATTTCAAGATTGCTGACGTGACAACTCACCGGTACGGTACTAGAGGAAACCAGAAAATACTGGTGGATCAAATGCATGTAGAAATGCAAGAGATGAGAGATCGTATGGCACAGCTGATGGAGGTCATGCAAGGGGTTGCTAGTGGTCAGGCTCAACTTCAGACTTTGGTGCAACCTCTGATTGCGTGGGTTGATAGTGATGGTGTGCTACACGGTGGGATTTCTTCTAACCCTCCTCATCAGGAAACTCCTCGGGTAGACAATTCTATGCCAACTTTAGTCATCCCTACTGCTGGAGGGGGTGGTCACACTGCTGGTGCTAGAAATGCAGCAGGTTTTAATCATGCTGGTTTTGCCAATGGTGGTAATGGTAATGGTAATGGAAATGGCTATGGCTATGGTCTCGACACTACCGGTGTTGTATATGGTAGTCTGAACCATACTTGGAATGAGGATAGGCAGGAAGATGTGTTTTCTCCAAGGATTGTGAATGTTGAAATACCTTCTGAGGCTGACAGAAGGATTAAGATGATCAAAGAGAAGATGAGGTCGCTTGAATGCCAAAATTCTATGGGGCTGGATATGTCTAATCTGGGGTTGATTCCAGGCTTGAGAGTGCCACCAAAGTTTAAGGTTCTGGATTTCGATAAGTACAAGGGTACCACTTTCCCTAGGGTTCATTTGAGGTCTTATTATCACAAAATGTCGGTGCATTCTGAGGGTGAGAAGCTCTTGATGCACTTTTTCTAGGATAGCTTATCCGGACCATCGCTGGAATGATATATGAGCTTAGAGCCCGCTAATGTCCGTAGCTGGAAAGAACTAGCCGAAGCTTTTGTAAGGCACTATCAGTACAACAGTGACCTTGCTCCGAATAGAGTTTAGCTGCAGAATCTTTCTCAGAAGAGCAGTGAATGCTTTAAAGAATACGCCCAGAGGTGGCGAGAACTTGCTGCTAGGGTACAACCACCAATGGTAGAAAGGGAACTGGTGGATATGTTTGTTGCTACCTTACTAGGAGTGTATTATGAGAAACTCATCGGCAATATGTCTGGAAGCTTTTCTGATCTGATTATCACTGGTGAAAGGGTGGAGAATGGAATCAAGATAGGAAAGATCAATGCTGGTGAAGGATCCTCATCTGGAGGAGGAAACAAGAAAGTGTTTGGAAACAAAAGGCGAGAGGGAGACACTAAGGCTGTATCCAGTTCAAGGGGAAGGAATAGGGGTCAGAATAGACAGCATCAACAGATTGCTAGCATCACTATTCCAGCAGTTCAACAACCACAGCAACAACAGCGTCAGCAACAACAGCAACAACGACCGCAACAAAATCAACAGGGGTATGGTAGATACCAAGATAGAGGCCGGGAAGCAAATAGGCATTTTGATGCGCCTCCTATGCCTTACTCTCAGTTATTGCAGGCTTTGCTACAGCTGCAATTGATTCAGAAAAGGACTTTGGCTCCTTTGACCGGACAACCTCCACATGGGTACGATGTAAATGCCCACTGTGAATTTCATTCAGGTGCTCCAGGATATAATATAGACAATTGCAAAGCCTTTAAACATAAAGTGCAAGATATGATTGAAAGTAAGGCAATCAATTTTTCTAATGATGTTCCCAACATGGTGCAGAATCCCATGCCGAATCACGGATAGGCTGGGGTTAATGAAATTATAGAGGAAGAGGTTTTGAACTTGGTGACCAATGTTGATGAATTGAGAACACCCTTAAGCTTTGTAAAAGCCAGAATGCTAAAGGGAGGTGTTTTCCCGGGATGTGTTGAAGGCTGTGTGGAATGTTCTGTTGATCCTGAGAGAGGATGTGGATTATTGAGAAGCTGTATTTAGCAGATGATGGATGATGGAGTTTTACAATTCGACCGTTCTGTTGGAAGAGAATCTGAGGATGGAGTGGCTGAAGAGAAGGATGAGATTGCGACAATCTTCATCCCTTATAAGACTGTTACTATTTACGCTCCAAAGCCGCCAACGGTAACTATCACCAAAGCAGGTCCTATGCCGTTTGAGAGCACTAAGGCCATTCCGTAGAACTACGAAGCCGAAGTGTATTATAATGGGCAGAAGGTAAACTTGGATGATACCCCTGCAAGTTCAGTTGACAATCTAGTAGGTGCCGGAGGCATTACTCGCAGTGGCCGAGTCTTTTCATCGCCTGAGGTGATTGTTGATAAGGTGGACAAGAGGAAAAGCTCGGCAGTGGAGGAGACTTCTTAATCTGGGGAAAGAGAATCTTTGTTTAAAGACGCGGAGGAATTTATGAGGCTGATCCGGAAAAGCGACTACAAGATAGTCGATCACTTGCAGCAAACTCCGTCCAAAATATCTATATTGTTGTTGCTCCTTTGCTCTGAGGCGCATAAGAATGCATTGCTGAAGATACTAAACACTGCGTACGTGTGTTTACCGTGTTTTTTAGTAAACAACCTCTGGTCTATCAATTTGCTGTCAAATTGACTAACTTGCAGGATTGACCATACGAAATCCTAGGACATGTGCTAAAGGGTGTTTCTATTTGAACCTATCTAAAAAAATGTGTTTCGATAATACCAAGAAGAAGTAATTTAAAAGAGCAGAACTACCCACTATGTTTAAAAGAGGGAAGGAGGAAGAATTACAGAAAGGAAAAGAGATAAAGGTTTTTTGAGAGAGAAAGACTTAGTCGAAGTAGTAATGGTGAACAAAAGAAAAGACGAAATAAATAGGTAAAAGTACTTGACAAAAGTAAAGAAAACAAAGTAACTTCATTGAAAAGATAAAGGATGGTGTGTTTACATCACGTACATTCTCTATAATACTCTCTTTCTCTACACTCGGATACTTGGAGTAATTTTAAGAGTGACTTGTACAACAGTAAATTACAACACACTTAAGTTTATGTCTAAGACTCCTATTTATAATAATAATAATAGTAACTACTAATAACCTCCTTAGGCAATCTATTTCTGACAAGTGTCACACTGCATGCAGTCCTTTGTCCGATGAGTGCCACTTGTCCTTCTTAGTCATAAGAAAATATAACTACTCCCTCCAATATTTAAATTTCAAAAACTCAATTCGTTCTCACTTCCAAATTTCGGTCGAAGGCTAATTCGCTACTTCGGTCGAAATGTCTAGTTCCAAAACTTCAATTTTTCTAAGTCCTTGGAGGACCTGTAGGTCCTTTAACAAGCTGAAATAGCCTCAAAATATGGGTCGTCGAATTTGGCGAGCTAACAAATTGCCCCCCAAAAATGTAGTTTTCGATACTACCAAAAGTACATTTTTTGACAGCATCAAATTTCGACGCCGTTTATCTTCGACTGTATCCTGAGTGTTGACCCACTTCAACTGCTTCGAGCTTAGGAAGCTGAAAGGTAACGGGAAACGACATATCCAAAATCTCACGCAAAAAGGAACTGTTACGCCACCTTCATGCACGGTCTCTGACGTCATGAACATCATGGCAAATTTCTCGGGAATCACCAAAATCATGAGCCATCATTACTCCTACAGAGCATAGGTTACAACCGCCACCCCTACTAACTCATCCTGAGTATACACGTGGCCCCACTAACCCCAGCCACTTATGAGAAAAAAAACTCTTGATTTTCCTCTTTCACTTATAAATAACTTTTCAAAACGTCTTTTTTACTTTTTACCTCCTCAATCTTTTTACAACATTTCCTCGCATTTTCTCCCCACAATCGTTTCTTCCAAGAAAACTCCTCCAACTCTTATCATGGCTGAACTAAGATCCCAGAAACAAAAAACCCAGTCTCACAAACAAACCTCTTCTTCCATCCTTCCCCCTTTTGCTGCTCTGAGCGGCCCGAAGGTGGCGAAAAATCAGCAACTCGTTCGTGAGCCTTTACTGGAGGAGAAACACCATATCTACGAATCCCAGGTAATCATACCTGTTACTGTTGCGAATAAACCATTGGCTATGTCTGGGCCTCTATCCCCCTTAGGTCTAAACTATTCCCATTTGAATGAGTTTTTTCCTTCTTACCGAAAAACCAAACCTCTAGGGCAAAAAGACTCCCAAAAGGTTCCCTTGGATAATCCAGATAGCTTGGATGTTTACAATGTGGATCTCAAGTACCTCCACGATGGCGCAAGATTATTTAGGGCTACACCATATTTCAAGGATTCTGAACTCTACCTCAACTGGTTAAAGAAGGTAGAAAAGGCAAAAGCTCAAGACTGGAAAGACATGGGCATCTACGACCTTATTATGATGTCGAAAGTGGGTCCCAACTACTGCCCCCTGATGTTGGCTGCATCTTTGTTCTTTTGGGATAGCACACATTACACTTTTCATCTTCCATGTGGGATGATGACGCCTACTTTATTCGATGTTGCTGCTATTGTAGGGCTGAAACCCCATGGGCTGGTTTACGACCTTGAAGCTGATAGCCAAGACACCATTGGTTTCTCAACCATCAAACACACTTACACCCATTTCATCAACCATTATCATGATAAGAATAATGTCACTGTTAGAGACGGGGAACATATAGCCTTTTTGGCCATGTGGTTGTCTCGTTGTATTTTCTGTACTAAATCCTTGCAGGTGGCACGAAAATACTTAACACTGGCGAACCAGCTGCATAAAAAGAGAGAAATATGTTTGAGCAAAATGATCCTTGCAAGTCTATACGAAGCCTTAAGCGAAAGTGCCGGCAAACTGAAGGACCCTGAGAGTAACGACAACTTGGTAATGTCGGGGCCGTTTTGGTTACTTCAATTGTGGTTAAACGCCACCTTTGAAGGCAGCCTACCAAATAAGGGTGAAGTCGATGAAGGGTCTCCTTCGATTTATGGAAGGCAAGTCGAATGGCCTCGCTTAGTTCAGCTTACTCCCAGCGAAGAAGGGCAGACACTTCGAGCCAACCTCTCAGGCTTCGTCCAGATGTTCGCGAAGCGCTATGTCTTCACACCTGGGATGGATCCCTTCGCAGAACGGAAATGCGGCCCTGAATGGTTCACTAGGCCTTTCCCAGCTTTGCTCAAGGGACAAGAAGAAGAATCGAAGTTGATTTAGGAGCGATTCCTTACGCCTTGACTGCTTGTCCACAAGCTCAATCTGACAAAAGGGCAAGCTTCCTTGATAGCTTATCAACCAAATCTGGTGTCGAGACAGTTTGGGCTTATCCAAACTCTGCCTAGGTGTTTATACGAGAAAAAGTCTCATATTATGTTTCCACTCCACATCGTTAACCCCATCGAACGTTCAACCCAATTGGCGCGCCATGCCCATAAATCCTCACTTACCCCGCTCTATTTTGAACCCTCTTATTTCTGTTCCCCAGAATTTTATAACTGGTGGTCCAGACATTATTCTTCTGAATTTCTTGATGCTGCCAGTCTTACTCGAATGATTGATCACGCTTTCATTGATGTGTAGGAAAAAACCAAGAAAGGTAGGTCCACTCACATAAAGGAGATACAAGCCTTCCAAAAATACTTTGAAACTGCTTATCAACCGGATGATATTAGTCGAACCGTCCGCGAGGATGCTGTCACTTTGAGGGAAAAATTTCTAAAACAGATGGAGAATTTAAAAATTCCTTCATCCATCCCCCGTGAGAAACGGTATGAGATGGCTTTCAAATTATTTCCCCCTAAGATTCCTTGATTGCCATCTGCTGATTTTGGAGTGGCCCTTGCCCCTCCATTTCCAGATTGGTTCATCTGTGAGGATCCTATAAAAATCCTCAGACAGCAGTCGAAGCCTAAAGCGCAGCAAGTGGTTCCGACTAAACATATCGTCGACACTTTCAAAGGGCACCTTCATATTAATATCGAAGATGTTCGCATCGAATCTGACATTCTTGAAGGTCGACTCTTCTTCGTTTTAGACTTCTTAAACAAAGCTTTATCGTTACTAACGGATGGCACTGTCATTTGTCTTTTGCAGCTGCTCCCAAAAAGACTGCCATTTCGGCGAAGACTGAAAGTTCCGTCGAGGGTCAGAAGGTAAAATTAATGCACCATCTTAATCCTTTCAACATTCTGGGTTTAAAAACCTAGCACTTTCCCAATGCTTTTTTAGGTAAGCCAGAAACCACCTACCCCTCAGAAAAAATTAAAGAGGGGTGCCACCCTAGTCATCATTGACTCAGAAGATGAAGATGGTTCTCCTCCAGAGGAGGTTCCAATAAAAAGGCGGCGAAGGGTTGTCCGCGGTCTCGACGCCACTGACTCAGATCCTCCATCGACTCAAATCCCTGAATCACAAGCTCATTGTGCAGACCTTGGTAAGGCTCCTGCCGAAGGTACCCCAATTCTCCAAACTGCTGATGTTGAAAGCGACAACTCCAGTCCGGCTGATGAAGGCCCTAAGGTCCAACTCCTATCTTCGACTGCTTTCTGTCTGAATTTCAAACTGCTTTTGGATTCTTTTTTTCTTCATGTTTAGATTCTTTCTTTTCAGCCTGACGTTGTGATGACAGAAAGCATCCCAACTACATCTCTTCTTGAGGCTTATCCTTTGAACAGTCGAGGTGAGCCCACCTATCGTCCTTCTTCGGACTTAAGTTCTAGTGTGAGTTCTCTTGGGGAAATCAATAAACCTGAGATTCCTGTGGTTCCCTTGCCTTCTCTTTTAAAAGCTGTCACCCAACAATCTCAAACTGATGGGTCTGATCATGACGAGGGGAACAATTCCCATAATCCCATCGAAGCAGGTGAAGAAGAGAACTTTTTGGACGAGGGCGTAAATCCTGCTGATGGTTCGCCTCAGGGTACCACAATGGAGGTTGATGACAAACCTGTGGAGGAAAAGGGCACGACAGATGGAGTCATGCATCAATCTGAGTTGGAAGAGTCTATTGAGGAAGATGTCGAAGAATACGAGGAAGAGGATACTACCAATGTTGTCCCAATTAAAGAAACTGTTGTCGAGAGTCCTCCCATCAAGCAAGCTAAGCCTTTTGAAACAGCTCCAATTGCTCCTGCCAACACCCCCGCAAAAGCGGAAGCGATGCCTGCTAAGAGTGCGACAGATCTTACTGCGGCAGAACTTGATGCTCTAAAAGCGTCCGACCGTCGACAGTACATCCAACTCCTCCTCCGTAAGCGAAATAGTTCCTTAGGAAAATCCCAAAGCACTTCGACCTCTGAAGGTCCAACTTCAACTCCAATCAACAGTGCTCTTGAGAAAGTAAAGAACAAGATTTTCAAAGGGGACCTCTTTTCTCTCTTGCAAATGGGTCCAGTCCATTACCTTTCTTTGAAAGCTCTCCTACAGCAAGTGGACCTTCAGTCGATCTCCACTGAGGCTGCGGCCGTAATCCAAGAAATTGGGACATTGATCGACCAGGTTCATACTGACTTTGGGCTCTTGCCTCGGCTCGAAAAGGATATATCTGAGAAGTCAGGTAGTGAGGCTGCTGCTTGGACTACCGTTGCGGATTACGAGGACAAAATTGCAGCGTTGGAGGAGCAAAAGGCCAAGAATCAAAAGGAGATTACTGAGAACGAAACGAGCATCGCTTGTTGGGAGCGTAAGATCAGAAAACTTTGCAGCAAGATAGCCAAAGCTCAGAAGAGAAACGCTGAGCTGTCTTCCTTCGATGATTCTTCCTTGTCGACAGAGCTTGATCATGCCGTCCTTTTTGTTGAGGAGGCTCGACAACTTGAAGCCGAGATTGTACAAATGAAAACCGACAAAGCCTCTTTCCAGAGTCGTCTCTACGCTCAGAAGGCAAGCTACCTCAAGATGAAGGCCAACCTTCCTTTTTAGATTTCTGAAATGTTTAATGTTTATTTTCTGGCCTTTGTAAGCCATGTTTCTATTGATGTATTTGTAAAGACTAAGCCATTTTTGGCACATTTTATTAATGCCATTTATGTCCCTACTTATCATCTTTATATTACTCTGTTGAAATGTTTACCTCTCGAAGCGCTGGTTTGTATTTTTTCAAATACTTACCGTTTACTTTTAAGATTTGTTTATCGTTGCTAAGCTCCTCAACTTCGTATGCCCCATTCAAGAAGACTTTTGAGATTTGAAACGGTTCTTCCCACTTCGGGGACCATTTGCCTAGTGTCCTGACCTTTCGATCCATTGGCAGGATTACCCTCCAAACTAAATTTCCAATCAAGAAGGTCTTTGCTTTGGCTCTCTTATTATAGGATTTCTCCACTCTTATCTTTTGCCTTCTCAAGAGTTCCAACGCTCTTAACCTTTCCTCGTCTAAATCCACTAGCTCGTCGAGCATCATGTCCCAATAGATTTCACAGGGAATTTCGTGATGCCTCTGAATCCTGGTCGACTGCAGAAGAATTTCGACTGGTAATACTGCATCATGGCCAAAGGTCAGTCGATAAAGTGTAGTGTTGGTAGCTTCTTTGGGGGATGTTCGACATGCCCATAGGACCTGGTCTAGGGTTTTATGCCAGTTTTTTGGCTTACCCCCTACTTACTTTTTTATCATTCCAATTACTACCTTATTTGCTGCCTCGACCTGGCCATTGGCTTGGGCGTAGTAAGGGGTCGAAGTAAGGAGTTTGAATCCTATTTCTCTTGAAAACTCTTGCATTTTCCGACCAGTAAAGACTGATCCTTGATCTGTTGTTATCGTTTCTGGAAGACCAAATCTAAAGATAATGTATTTTTGAATAAATTCAATCACATCGTCTTGGTCTACTTTCGGAAGGGGTACCGCCTCGACCCATTTGGTGAAGTAGTCTATCCCCACCAAGATGAATTTCTGGTTTTTTGAGGACGCGGGTCGAATTTCTCCTATTAGGTCCAAAGCCCATCCTCTAAATGGCCACGGCTTAATTATAGAGTGTAACTCGCTTGCTGGAACATGTTGTATACCAGCGTGTATTTGGCACTCTTGGCAGCCTTTGGCAAATTCGATACAATCTTTCAGCATTGTAGGCCAATATAGACCTTGGCGAAATAGTAGCCATTTCATCTTCTGGCCTACCTGGTGTGCCCCACATGCTCCACTATGAACTGATGATAATGCTAGATACACCTCAGATTCACTTAGACACTTAAGCAAAACTCCCTCAGGAGTTCTTTTGAATAATTCGTTTCCTAGGAGGACGTAGCTCAGTGCTTGGTATTTTATTTTTCGCTCTGTGGTGCTTGAAGGATTTTGGAGGTATTCGACCAACGGTCTCCTCCAGTCCCCGTTCGACATCGATTTGATTGTAAAGATCTCGAAGGTTTCTTCGTCGGTGAAACCGAACTTTGTAGCCGTCAAATCTGATGGCTGCAGTGCCACAGCTACTACCTTGCTTCTGACTTGGATTACTTCTCGCAGGTCTTCGCAGGACACCTTGTATCCTGATGCTATTTGGGCCAAATTGTTGGCCACCTAATTTCGTAGTCGTGGTATATGTCGAATAATAGTCTCTTCGAATTTCTTTAATAGCCTATTTGCTACTACAAAGTACACGATGAGGCTTTCTTTGACGCACTTGTATTCTTTTGTCAATTGTTTTATGACTAACTCTGAGTCTCCCATTATTTCGACTCTAGTTGCCCCCAATTCCAACAGAATTTCAAGTCCAGCTATCAAAGCCTCGTATTCCGCCTCATTGTTGGAGCATGGCTCACCTATTCTATACTTGAATTGTGTTGGAATTTTGCCAGGAGAAATAATCAGCATGCCTATGCCAGTTCCCTTCTTATGGCTGGAACCATCGAAGTACAACTTCCAAGGTTCTAGTTCGACCATATTTAAAGCATTTGTATCTACGGAGTGGTCGACAATAAAGTCTGCCACTATTTGCCATTTAATTGCTTTCAATGGTTTATACGTTAAGGAAAACTCCGTTAACGCTAATGCCAATTTACCTATTCGACTATGCAAAATAGGTTTAGACAACATATGCTTTATAACATCAAAGTGCGAAGAGACACAAACATCAACAGGCTTTATATATTGTTTTAATTTTGTACATGAGAAATATAAACATAGGCATAGCTTTTCTACTTCGCTATATCTAGTCTCTGCATCATTTAGGACTCTACTAAGGTAGTAAATGGCTCTATCTGTACCATTTTCGTCCTCTTGAGCTAACATGCTTCCCAGAGTCTTGTGTGATGCAGCTATGTATAACCTCATGCTCTTGTATCGACAAGGTGGAGAGAGGATTGGAGGATTGGTCAAATAACTTTTGATTTTGTCGAAAGCTTCTTATTGTTCCTTCCTCCATTCATACCCTTCTTTGGTGACTCGAAGCAACGGCGAGAAAGCTTGTGTTTTGCCGCTTAGGTTCGATATGAACCTCCTTAAGAAATTAATCTTGCCCAACAGGGATTGTAATTCCTTTTTATTTGACGGCGCCTTGGTCTCCATAATGGCCTTCGTCTTGTTTTGGTTTATTTTGATGCCCTTTTTGTGGACTACGAAACCCAGGAAGTCACCCGCCTGCACAAAGAACGCACATTTTAAAGGATTCATTTTGAGGCCAAACTTCCTCATCCTTAAGAAGGATTGTCGAAGATGATCTATATGATCTTTGCCTGGTACAGATTTAACCACAATGTCATCAATATATATCTGCATAAAAGATTTTATATAGTCATGGAAGATTGAATTCATTGCTCGTTGGTATGTTGCCCCAGCGTTTTTTAGGCTAAAAGGCATCACTACCCATTCGTAGGTGCCTATGGCCCCTGGACAGCGAAACGCTGTTTTGGGAACATCGTCCTCGACAATGAAGATTTGGTTATAACCAGAATAACCATCTAACATACTAAGGTATTCGTGGTCGGCGGCTAAATCGACTAGCATTTCTGCCATCGGCATCGAATATTCATCCTTAGGAGTTGCTGAGTTTAAGTCCCTAAAGTCTATGCAGACTCTCAAGGAACCATTTTTCTTAAAAACTGGCACAATATTAGCAAGCCATTCGACATACCTGGTTGTGCGAATGAATTTACATCGCAGAAGTCTTTTGATTTCCGCTTTTATTTTTGATAGAACCTCTGGAGAAAAACGCCTTGGGCTTTGTTTGACTGGTTTCTTGCCAGGCTTGATTGGCAGTCTATGTTCCACCAACTCTCTTTTTAATCCTGGCATTTCATTATAATCTCAGGCAAAACAGTCTTTATATTTTCGCAACAGCTGGATGACCTCACCTTTGAATTGAGTGTCGAGGTTAGCACTAATATAAGTTGGCCTTTTGATAACGCTATCTCCTAAGTCGACTTCCTCTAGCGGGTCCTGCACAAGCATCTTGGCATCCTCTGCCAAGGGATCTTTCTCGAAACCTAAAGGCTCGTCGTCATAGATAGCGTCAAGCCTTTTTCTTTCTTGATGGGTTTCATCAGATAATTCCATGCTGAAGCCTTCCTTGTAGCCTCTCTGAAGAACTTCCTTATTGGCCTCTGTGGCCATTTCGCTTTTGACAGCCTCCAAGGCCGTTTGTAGTCTAGTTTCGGCCATATAAGCCGAAATCCTTCGAAGCGCATTGGCTTCAGTCATTATTACTGAAATCACTTCCCCATCCCGTGGGGTCTACTGGCAAGGTTCCAAGGTATGGAAGCCTTTCTCCTGGCACTTCTCTGTCCCAATGGAAACCGTCTACAGGATGTAAATATAACGAGCAAAATACTTTGTCATCTGGCTTGAAATCGAAGTCCGCTGGTCCACAAGGACCTATACCAGCCAAGTGTTTGTCGAAGTGCCTTTGATCGACATAGTTGATGGGTGCCTTAAAATACCCTTGATCAGCTTCAATATTTTCCACGATGCCATCTGGCCTCCAAATTGCAATTCTTTGATGCATCGAGGATGGCACTGCCCCCACGCCATGAATCCACTCACGTCCAAGTAACAAGTTGTAATTGGCTGTAGTTTCTACAACCATGAATACCGTTGGCCGCGTTACCGTTCCAACGGTGACATCTACCTGGATTACTCCCCTGGTTGAGCCTACCTTGCCTTCATAGTTGGACAGGACCATGTTGTGTGGCTTGGTGTCGGCATCGCACTTCCCGATTTTGTTTAATAGAAGATGTGGCATCAAATTAACAGTTGCGCCACAGTCCACCAGAATTTTGTTAACTGGGGTATTTTCTACTTTTGCCGTAATATAGAGTGGCTTCAAATGGTTCCTCATCTCCTCAGTGGGCCGTTCGAAGAAAGCATTTTGCTCTTCGACACAACCGTTGTTCATCACATAATAGCAGACGGGTTTGTGTGCTGCCATTTCACAGTCTGCATCAGTGTCGCAGTTTTCGACCACGGATACTCTGTCATATTCTTTTGGCATCACTGACACTACGTTCACCAACAAATTTAGTGAATCGTCAGAATCTGAGTCGAAGTTGTCCGTCATTTCGTCATCGACCCCAGTGGTCTCCCTCTGACTTCGAACCTGGTCAGAGAATAACTTCCTGCCCACTGGCGGTTTTGCTGATATCTTCGACGGCTCTCTCTGATTTTTTGTTGGGAGATTAGTACTAGATTCGGCCTTGTCCTTCAACGCCGCTTCTCTAAGAGCTTTTCTTTTCCATTGTTCTCGCCTCCACTGCGACCGAGACATGGGGTTTTTCCCCTTATAATTCTCGGATACATGGGCCATCTTTGAAGACTAGAATTCTTTTCGATAGGTAACTGAGGAACCCCTGTTCACTTCGAAATTCTTCCATTTTTGTTGGCCTTGTCGTCTATCCTCGTTGGGTTTCGTCCACCTACCATCGGTGTTTCCAACAACGGGTTTGAAACTAGCAGGCCTTGTTTTGGGGGCTTTGATGCAGGGTTCAAATCTTTTCAGCAAGCTGCTTCGTTCATCGAATTCAGGCATTTCCCTATTTTGCTTGAGCCTTCGTGTTCTCTCAAGTCTCTAGGCAGCCTTTTTGTCGAAGATTGCGCTGCATCGTGGGCATAACATCACACTGGAACCCTTTCCCTGGCATCTGTGAAGAAAATCCACAATTGTTTCCTCTTGCTTCGGGTAAGACTCCTTAGTGATTTCCTCTTGGTTGTTCGACTCACTGTCCCCTTTACCTTCTTGTTGGGTAACTTCCATCATGTTGATCTCAACCTCCTCGACCAAATTCAAACCCTTTAAGCTTAGACCCAAACCTTCAGTAGCCTGGTCCATTTCGACGAAGTTGTCAGCCATCTCCTTGGTCACCATCTCCCATCTTGGATTGTCTGCTACCCCATCAATGTTGCTAGCATCCATCTCTCCTTCACTGCCTTGACCAAAGCCCATTATGACATTTGTCATCACAGCACTCTTGATGAAGTCATCAGTAACTTCTATCATGCTTTCTGAGAAGTCGCGGCCTTCAGTGACCTCGATCATGTTGGCTTCTAATGGCTCTGTGTAGTGAGCGTCTGTCACTTGTAGAGGGTCCGTGTCGACCTTCATTTGGCTGGCGGCTTTCTCCCCAAACTTCAGGCGTCCCTCCTGGATTGCGTTCTGAACAAGATCCCTGGTTTTCCAAGTGTATTTCCCTTGCGTTTCTTACGTCCTGTCGAGGGACGTTCGCTATTGGGTTTTGATTTTTGGGTACAGGGGGTACTCCCATGAACTCAGCCAATCGTGTCAACTGCAGCGTCAGTTTGTTGGTTGGTTTGAGTTATGTTATGGATCAATGGCTGGAAGATTTCGCCCATAGTCTGGGACAAAGTCTGAACCATTTGCATGTTGCTCTCATCCATCTGTTGCCTTAAGCATGCGACTGAGGTATTGGTCAAGTTGGGGCCTTGCGTCGAATACCCCAGACTCTGGCCCTGGAAACTTCGACCAATGTTCACACCAGATCCTGATCCTTACAGCGGAGAAGTCACAGGGTTATCTGAAAAGATGGGGGGAGCATTTTGAAGCCCCTGCATCACAGTTGTAGGCATTCCATATGTTGGATTCCTGGGTATCTGTACCAATCGAGGAAGAGGGTTTTGTCTAGGCAGTGGGCTTCCTCCTAATGGTGTTTAAGGATTGGACACTTGGGGTCCGATATATTCCAATACTGGCTGACTATAGAGTCTTATTACAGTCGACCCAGTCCCTAGTATCGAAGGTGTTGGTACAGGCCTTACTGGGAGCCCTACTTGCTCTCCAGTCGATGGTATTGAAGACAGAGCTTCGTCGTTTCTTGTTTCTTCACTAGAGCCATTTTGTTGGCCACTTGGCTGAACGGTTTCGTCGCCATATTCCTAGAGTTACGTCTTACTAAACTTTCTTTGTTTACAGTGGTTATTCTGCCACTTCTTAGTAACATACAATATATTTTGAAGGCAAGTTGATAAGGCTTATATTTCTAAAGTTTTATGATCTCAAAACTTTCTTTGTTTAGCACTGTCCCACCAGGTGTGCCATTTTGTTTACCGTGTTTTTTGGTAAACAACCTCTGGTCTATCAATTTGGTGTCAAATTGACTAACTTGCAGGATTGACCATACGAAATCCTAGGACATGTGCTAAAGGGTATTTCTATTTGAACCTATCTAAAAAAATGTGTTTCGATAATACCAAGAAGAAGTAATTTAAAAGAGCAGAACTACCCACTACATTTAAAAGAGGGAAGGAGGAAGAATTACATAAAGGAAAAGAGATAAAGGTTTTTTGAGAGAGAAAGACTTAGCCGAAGTAGTAATGGTGAACAAAAGGAAAGACGAAATAAATAGGTAAAAGTACTTGACAAAAGTAAAGAAAATAAAGTAACTTCATTGAAAAGGTAAAGGATGGTGTGTTTACATCACGTACATTCTCTATAATACTCTCTTTCTCTACACTCGGATACTTGGAGTAATTTTAAGAGTGACTTGTACAACAGTAAATTACAACACACTTAAGTTTATGACTAAGACTCCTATTTATAATAATAATAGTAACTACTAATAACCTCCTTAGGCCATCTATTTCTGACAAGTGTCACACCGCATGCAGTCCTTTGTTCGATGAGCGCCACTTGTCCTTCTTAGTCATAAGAAAATATAACTACTCCCTCAAATATTTAAATTTCAAAAACTCAATTTGTTCCCACTTCCAAATTTTGATCGAAGGCTAATTCGCTACTTAGGTCAAAATGTCTAGTTCCAAAACTTCAATTTTTCTAAGTCCTTGGAGGACCTGTAGGTCCTTTAACAAGCTGAAATAGCCTCAAAATATGGGTCGTCGAATTTGGCGAGCTAACAACGTACCATAGGAAATTTCAGTTAATCAACTTGAAGGGGTGGTGGCGCACGTAAATGCAGGCAATGGCTTAGGCTTTACGGACCTGGATTTGACACCCAGAGGCAGAAATCGTAATTGTGCGTTGCACATATCTTTGGAATGCCGAGGGACTGTCATGTCTCACGTGCTTGTAGATACGATATCTTCTTTAAACGTGCTTCCCAAGAATTCTTTGATGAAGTTAGATATGAAGGGGTTGATTTTCACGCCAAGTGACTTGGTGGTGCATGCGTTTGACGAAACCCGAAGATCCGTGTTTGGGGAGGTAACTTTGCCAATTCAGGTTGGACCTGAAGTCTTTGATGTTGTGTTTTACATCATGGGTATCCAGCCGGCCTACAGTTGTTTGCTAGGTCGCCCTTGGATTCATTCAGCCGGGGCTGTTACATCAACTCTGCATCAGAAGCTGAAATACATGGTTGGTGGTAGCGTTGTAACGGTATGCGGAAATGAGGATATTATGATCAGTCATTTATCATCCTTTAAGTATGTTGAAGTGGATGGAGAGATCCATGAAACCCTCTGCCAAGCTTTCGAAGCGGTCAAGATCAAAGACAAGTCTCCAGTTGTGAGTAAAGAGTCTGAAGTTGCTATGTCCTCATTTAAAGAAGCACAAACTATGGTGTAAGCTAGTTCAGCCCAAGGCTGGGGGCAGGTGATTGATATACCGCAGAAGCAAGACAAATTTGGTTTGGGGTACCGCCCGTCGTCTTCATAAAGCACGCCGAAGTTCAAGGGGCCGATCAGGTTTACTAGCGGAGGTGTCTTCTTTGAGTAGATCAGTGCCATTTCTGATGATGAAGTTAGAGACAGTGACTGTGACATGGATGCCTGGATCAAGCCATGTGTTCCAGAACAGAGCCTACGCAACTGGTCAATTGAAGAAGTCATTCAAGTGAGGACCGAACAATAATGCTTTGATTTTCCAATTATTGTACTACCCTATGTCCTACCCGGGGCATAGTGGTATTTCATTTCAGGGCCTTACTTGTTTATGTCTGAACACTATTTATCAATTAATCAAAGGGCATTTTCTCATATAAATTTTGTGATCTCTGTTTTTCTTATTTTTGAGTTTCCCAATAAAATGGCAACATGGTTTATATTTGTTTGCAAATTGTTGAAACACTTAACCATTTTCATTGCAGGATTCCTATTGCAGATGACACCGATCCAGAACCTTATATGACTCGCTTCGACTTCGATCAACCGATATATCAAGTGGAAGAAGAGATTGATGAGGATGAAGACATGCCTGAGGAATTAGCCAGACTTTTGAAACAAGAAGAGAAAATCATTCTGCCTCATCAGGAGGAAATTGAGGTCATTAATCTGGGTTCTGAGGAAGTTGTCAAAAATATTCAAATAGGGGTTGCGCTACAAAGCAACGTCAAGCAAAGACTGATCGAGATGCTTCGAGAGTATAGTGACATCTTTGCTTGGTCGTATGAGGATATGCATGGGCTTGATACCAACATAGTGGTTCATCGCTTACCGTTGCATGAGGAATGTCCGCCGGTCAAGCAAAAGCTTAGAAGAACGAGACCAGATATGGCGGTAAAAATCAAAGAAGAGGTCCAAAAGTAGTGGGATGCTGGATTCTTAGCCGTGACCACCTACCCTTCGCGGGTCGCTAACATTGTACATGTACTGAAGAAAGACGGTAAGGTGCGTATGTATGTTGATTATCGGGATTTGAACAAGGCGAGCCCTAAAGATGATTTCCCGCTCCCTCATATTGACGTATTGGTCGACAATACTGCTCAATTCTCAGTGTTTTCCTTCATGGATGGTTTCTCGGGGTATAATCAGATAAAGATGGCACCTGAGGACATGGAGAAAACAACATTCATTACACCATGGGGAATGTTTTGTTATAAGGTGATGCCTTTTGGCTTGAAGAATGTCGGAGCAACATATCAGCGTGCTATGACAATGGTCTTTCATGACGTGATGTATAAAGAGATTGAGGTTTATGTTGACGATATGATTGCTAAATCCCAAACGGAGGAGGAGCATCTGGTTAACCTGTTGAAGCTGTTTGAGAGGCTTAGAAAGTTCAAACTAAGTTTGAATCCAAATAAGTGCACTTTCGGAGTTCAGTCCGGAAAGTTATTAGGGTTTATTGTCAGCGAAAAAGGCATCGAGGTAGATCCTGCAAAGATAAAAGCCATACAAGACATGCCAGCACCGAAAACAGAAAAAGAAGTCTGTGGTTTCCTGGGGAGATTGAACTACATTGCTCGGTTCATATCGCATCTCACAGCCACGTGTGAGCCAATGTTTAAGCTGTTAAAGAAAGATCAGGCGGTTGTCTGGAATGAAAATTGTCAAAAAGCATTTGATAAAATAAAACAGTATTTACAGGAGCCTCCAATATTGATACCCCCAGTAGCTGGAAGTCCATTAATCATGTACTTGACGGTTCTTGAGAATTCCATGGGTTGTGTTCTCGGTCAACACGACGAGACTGGAAGAAAGGAGCATGCGATTTATCATCTGAGTAAAAAGTTCACAGATTGTGAGTCCCGATACTTAATGCTCCAAAAAATGTGTTGTGCACTTGCTTGAGCTGCCAAACGTTTGAGGAAGTATATGCTCAATCACACAACCATGCTGATTTCGAAGATGGATCTGATTAAGTATGTCTTCGAGAAGCAAGCACTTTCAGGAAGAATTGCCAGATGGCAGATGGTACTGATAGAGTACGATATACAGTATGTTTCTCAGAAAGCCATTAAAGGGAGTGTTCTGTCAGAATACCTTGCTGAGCAGCCAATCAAAGATTACCAACCGATGAAGTTTGAATTTCCTGACGAGGATATCATGTTTCTCAAAGCAAAAGATTTTGAAAAACCACTGCACGGTGAAGGTCCAGAGAGAGATTCTCAGTGGCAAATGATACTCGATGGTGTTGTCAACTCTTATGGTAATGGAATTGGGGCAATTATTACAACTTCTCATGGCACCCACATCCCGTTCACTTCCAGATTGACATTTCCAGTCACCAACAATGAAGCTGAGTACGAAGCATGTATCATGGGTCTGGAAGAAGCTATTGATCTGAAGATCAAGAATCTCAATGTATATGGCGATTCAGCGCTAGTTGTTAATCAGATCGAAGGAGAATGGCAAACTCGTCAATCGAATTTGATTCCTTACAGAGATTATGCAAGGAGGTTGTTACCATTTTTCAATCGTATAGACTTCCACCATGTACCAAGAGCGGAGAATCAGATGGCTGATGCTTTGGCAACGCTATCTTTGATGTACAAAGTCAATTTCTGGAATGAAGCTCCCAGAATAGTCATTTCTCGCTTGGACAGACCCGCTTTCGTATTCGCCATTGAAGAGGCTGCTGATGGCAAGCCATGGTTTTACGATATACAGAACTTCCTCAAGAAGCAAGAGTATCTACCAAGGAATTCGACCCAGGATAAGAAAACGCTGAGGAGGTTATCTGGCAACTTTTACCTTAACCCAGATGGTGTACTTTATAGAAGGAACCATGATTTGGTGCTGTTGAGATGTGTGGATGAGAAAGAAGCAACGTTGCTTATGGAAGAAGTCCACGAGGGTACTTTTGGTATGCATGCCGGCGGACATGCCATGTCTCAGAAACTCTTACGAGCTGGTTATTTTTGGCTAACTATGGAGTCAGATTGTTTCAAATTTGCGAAGAAATGCCATAAATGCCAGATTTATGTTGATAAGATACATGTGTTGTCGTGCCCATTGAATGTTATGGCGTCCCCGTGGCCTTTTTCCATGTGGGGCATTGATATGATTGGCAAGATTGAGCCCACCGCATCCAACGGTCACCGTTTCATCTTGGTAGCCATCGATTACTTCACCAAGTAGGTGGAGGCAGCTTCGTACGCCAATGTGACCAAGCAAGTGGTAGCAAGATTCATAAAGAAGGACATCATTTGCAGATATGGAGTTCCCGAGCGAATCATTATTGATAATGGTTCGAATCTGAACAACAAAATGATGAAGGATTTATGCCAGAACTTCAAGATTGAACATCACAACTCGTCGCCCTATCGGCCGAAGATGAATGGTGTTGTTGAAGCGGCAAAAAAGAACATCAAAAAGATAGTGCAAAAGATGGTTGTTACCTACAAAGATTGGCATGAGATGTTGCCTTTCTCCTTGCACGGTTATCGTACGACGGTACGCACATCAACCGGGGCAACTCCTTTCTCGCTAGTGTACAGTATAGAAGCTGTCCTACCGCTAGAAGTCGAGATTCCTTATTTGAGAGTTTTGGTCGAAGTGAAACTTGATGAGGTAGAATGGATTAAGAATCGCTTGAATCAGCTTAGCCTGATGGACGAAAAGAGGCTAGCATCAATTGCATATGGTCGTTTGTACCAAAGCCGAATGAAGAAAGCTTTTGATAAGAAGGTGCGCCCTCGAAGCTTTCCGACGGGCGATCTTGTGCTGAAAAAGATTCTCCCGCCACACTCAGATCATAGGGGAAAGTGGACACCCAACTATGAAGGTCCATATGTCGTTAGGAAGGTCTTCTCGGGAGGAGCCTTACTGTTATCCACGATGGATGGCGAAGATTTCGCGTCCCCTGTGAACGCAGACACAATTAAAAAATACTTTGCTTAAAAGAGACCCGCTGGACACAAAAAGAAACGTCCAGGAAAAAATGGGGCATCCCGGCGAACCATAAAAAAGGAAAAGAGGTTCGGGCAAAAATTAGGGATAAAAATGAAAAGATGTAAACCCGCAAGGTCGAAAACCTGGAAAGGAGACTTTGGCAAAAATGGGTATCCAGGTGAATCCAAAACCCGAAAAGGGCGGTTCAGGCAAAAGTTAGGGATTGAAAAGTAAATGACTGCGGTATGCGGATGAACTTCATTGCTTAGTGGATGGGGAGAACCTGAAGGTTGTTTTCATCTGAATCAATCTCTTTTGAAGACGAAGCGTCGGGAAAGCGTCAAAGTCAGGAGAGTCATAAAGGGATCAGCTCATGGTGTTTGCATGTGCCACGTTGCCGACAATTTTGTACACTCTTGTATATTTCTGTACATATCTGTATTTGTTTTGTGCAGCTTCCTCTTTTCAGGAATTGCATCTGTTGTAAAAATTTTCCTATTTACAGGCCCTTCATCAATAAACATATACTATTCAGTACTTGATATGTGTGCTTTGTTTTAACTTTTACTGTTTTGTTTGTGAAAACGCCCAATGTTTTGATAAACTTGTGCTAACATAAACTTGCAGGCCTCGGCCAATAACTGTTAAAACTTTGAATTAATTGAACACCATCATGAATGACGACTAAGATGATTCTGTTGCGTAGGATATCTTGTCGGTTTGTTAAGTTTTACAGGGTCGTTACCCTTGGGGCAAAGGTAGATGAAGTTTGTCATATCCCTAACCAGAGATTTACTTCCCCGATCAGTGAAGTTTGTATCTCTATCCCCAGTAGATTTGTTGCACATTTAATCCCCACAAGGTGCATGCTTGTAGGCACTCCCCAGTGAGTCGTATTTGGATTTTTTCCCTACAGAGTAATTTGCAGCCTGGTTAGGTTCGTTCCCTGGTGGAGCATTCCCCAGCAGATTAAAGGGATGATTTCCTCGACAGTGTTGTTTTCTCTTTCTCAGCAGGACAGAAGAATGTTGTCACGTTGGTATTCCTCACAGGAAGCCAGTAAAAGCCCGGTTCTCGGCATAAGTTCAATTGTTATTAGCATGAGCAAGTTTACGCTCTATTCCCCGGCAGAATTCTTGATCCCCTTAATAGGGTTATTTTTTGTTATCCTAGCATGGTGGTTTCTGTATCTCTAGCATTTATTTTGTCGATTTGGTTCTAGTGCATCTACATGCGTGCATAACATCTACCCAAATGCATAGCATTTCCATTTCGTATGAAGCATTACGCCACTTTCAAACATATGCATATGAAACATAAGCCAGGTTGTTATCTCTTTGTTTCAGGTATATCTTTGGAGGTTTTGATCTGCTTCTTTGGTATCCAGACTATGTGATCTCTCCTAGCCCGTGTGGTATCTAGACCCCGGCTCATGTTATTACCCAGCGGTATCTTCGGATCTCAGAGGATCAGGATAAGTATTTGTGTTCCGTTGAGTATCCAGACTCCGGTCCATTCCCAGTTGAGGAGGTTTTCTTTTTCCGTCGAGTATCCAGACTCCGGTAAAGATGGTTGTGGTATCCAGACCACTGTGATTGATTGTTATGTTTTTCGTCAAGTGTTCAGACTCTGGTAAAGGTAGTATGGGGCTCAGTTTTGATGATTATATTTGTGGTATCTTCCTCTCGTCCGTTGAGTATTCAGGCTCCTATCAATCCTTCGTTGAGCATCCAGGCTCCGGTTTCTCCGTTGAGCATCCAGACTCCGGTGAATGTTTTATTTGCGAAGCATTTCTTTCCCCGCTGAGTATCCAGACTCCGGTAAAGCCAAACTTTGGTAAGTTTCGTGATAGTGCTTATTCTCCGTTGAATATTCAGGTTCCACTGAATCTTTGATTTGTGGTATTTGGTTTTGTCCGTCGAGTATCCAGGATCCGGTCAATTTTCCATCGAGTATCCGGGCTCCGGTAATTTTCATATGATGATGTCTCTTTTGTCCATTGAGTATTCAGGCTCCGGTCACTCTCGTTGAGCATTCAGGCTCCGGTTTATTTTCGTCGAACATTCAGGGTCCAACGTATTACGTTGAGTATCCAGACACCGACCAATTTCCAATATGTGGTAATTTCTCTTGTGCGTTGAGTATCTAGACTCCGGAATATGATTTGTGATTCCCATTTTGTCGAGTATCCAGGCTCCGATGAGGTTCCAGTTTATGGTATACTTTGTAGTCTGTTGAGTATTCAGGCTCCGGCTTTTCCGTCGAGTATCCAGGCTCCGTGGATTTTGCACATGATATATCCTTTGTTTCATTGAGCGTTCAGGCTCCGGTCAATCTTGCGTTCAGGCTCCGGTCAATCTTGCGTTGAGCGTTCAGACTCCAGTTTTTACGTCGAGTGTTCAGACTCTGGCTTTTCGTCGAATGATCAGATTTCGGATTTTACGTTGAGCGTTCAGGCTCCGGCAATTTTCATTGATTCATTTTGTTCAGTGAATATCCAGATTCTGGCAATTTGAAGTATTTCCCCATTTCAGGGTTTTCCCCAAGTAGAGTTACTTGGTTAAGTTTCTCTTTTCCCCAGCGGAATATGTTTGTTTTCTCGAATTCAGTTTTCCAGAGATCGTTACCCTATGAGGGTTTGCAGATTTATTTTCTGCGGTTGGCAAATTTCCGGGTTCTTTGGTATTCAACCATCTTCTACCTTGATTGTGTGAAAGCCGTTCGCTTTTCACTCCTTCAGCTCCAAGTCGTTTGAATAGGGGCAGCTGTTGCACCCCAAAATTTGCCCAACCTTTTCTTAGCTTGGTTTATGTTTCATTTCATTTCTTTCTAGCATTTGCATTGCATAGCATTTTGCATTGAACAAGGGATCAAGAGTTGGTGCATAGCAAGAGGAATCTACTCAGAGGGCTGAGCCTAGGCAGGGGGTTTTACTCAAGTTTGGATGGTCATCAAGTCATCTAGAAGTAGGCAGTGGTCTTATGAAAGAAAGGATGAATGTATGTGGGTCAGCTCCTAGCTTGGAGGTTAGTTCAAGATCATCAGAGGGTTGTGAATTCATGGTTATAGATATAAGATGTTGAGAGAGCTCATTGAGTGCCTTGAGGGTCATTGTGGAGCTCATCCAAGTGTTTGTGCTAAGTGTGAAAGGTTACAGTTGAAGGTGTTGCAATTAGGGTTTCATCTGGCTAGTCTTCAATCAACTGTGCAATTGAAGGAGATTAAAACTAAATTCAAAGTCTCTATGGTCATGGGATGTTATATTAGGATATTGGAGATATCATCTCAAGTTCAATTCATCAAGGATCAAGTGTGTGACAAGTTGCTAAATTAGGGTTCTCAGGGTAAAATCCCCTATTTAGTGCCTAACTTCAAGACCACTTATCTCAAGATACAAGTTTCATCTCAACTTTTGACCAACATGGAACTTGTATATCATGTTCTTAGCTTTCATTTGAGTACTAGAAGTCCTTGATTAGATTTATAGAACTCAAGTTATGATCCAAACAAGTTACAGGTCATCAAAGGGATGTGATTTTGGTCAACAAAAGTCAACCAACTTCCAAGCCATTTTTGACCTAGAAGTATGTTTCTCCTTAACTTTTTGCCAACATGAAAGTTGTAGATCTTGGTCTTAGCTTTCCAAAATGTACTAGAAGTCTTTCATCTGATTTGTAGAACTCAAGTTATGAGGTTTACAAGTTAGGGATATTTTGGGAAAGTAAGATTATAGGTCATAAAATTATAGGTCCATTTCACCAACTTGCACACTTCAAATGAAGTTTTTTCCAACATCAAACTTGCTCCAAATGGTGTTATTTTCTTAGTCAAGCATTGAGAAGTCATGGTTTGTGCTTGGAATAAGGATTGGATATGTGAATTTTCAGGGAAGAATTATTAAAAGGGCAAAATTGGAATTATGTCATTTTTTTTATCAATTTGGTGCAAATGAGTACATTTTCTGAGTGCAAATAACATTTTGAATGCATTGGCAATTTTACATTTTGAATTTGAGGTGTGTAAGTGAGCCATTTTCAAGGTTTCTTCACTATGAAGTTACACAACCAACATGAGCCATTGAGATCAATTAAGGCTCTAATCCTAACCATTCATGCTCCATGAGGTACCAGCAAACTGTTTCAGCCATTTTGAGTGCAATTTTCGTGTACATGAAAGCTTGAAAAACTCAATTCCTTGGATTTTGGTATGGGCTGTTAGAGGCTGAGTTTGGGCTCAAATATCATCAAGATCCATTGCATAAAAGGTTTTGAACCTTCACAATTCATCAGAAGTGCAAATTAGAGCCAAATTGATCAGAAACGATTTTCAAAAAGTGTTGAAAATTCAAATTTCAAATTTGGAGATTGAGGCTGTTTCAAGAGAAATTGTGAATTGAGAAAGCTTTATTGGAGTTTGTTGAATGATTCTAGGCAATTATCTTCAAGCTTGAGCTCCATTTGAAGGCTCAGTGGAAGTTCTCCACTAGGTAATTGAAATTCAACTTTACACTCTTGATAAGCATCAATTCACTACCATTTTTGCATACTTGAGACGTAGGATCAATGTAGATCATTAAAATGTAAAACGAACTGGCATTGGTTGTGATTGTTGGATGATGCTTGAAAATGCTTGGATCTATTTTGGCTTATTTATGCATGATCTTGCTTGTTTAATGATGGATCTTTAACCTACGTGAGCTCTAGTTGAGTTTTAGATCAAATTGAAGTTGTTTTCATGAACTTTGGATTTTGGTGTGTGATCTTGTTGTTTTCGGTTTGGATTTATGTTGCACGATAAGCAGTTTTTGAGGCCAGAAATGAGATCCTCGTGATCTCTAGTTCAATTTTGATATAAAATTCAAGTGATTTGGTTGAGTGTGGATGATACACGATTGTGGTTGGGCTGTTCACGGCGGAGGATGGCCGGAGAAGACAATGAATAGTGTCCTCCGGCCAGTGACTGGTTTTCTGGTTGTTTTGGGGAAGAAGACGCTGAGGTGTCACAGTTACACGCGTCTGATTGAATTACTTTTGTATTCAATGATGTTGATTCAGACACACGGTGGGGATGAGTTTACTGAAACTATGAGATTACATTCAAATATTCATTTATTCGCTGGCACGCTTGCAGCCACTGGATGGCTTACTTTTTGATCAGATGGATATGATTGAGTCCCCATGATGCACTGCGTTTGACTCATCACACGTGATTCCCAGGTTTATTTTGTTTTGAATCGTTGCTGATGGGCCTAGCACGCATGCGCTATCCACACCCCTAGCTTGGGCCCAGTTCTCTGTTTGAACTGATCTGGATTGCTATTTGCCATGCTTTTTTTTTCATTTTCATTTTATTTTCTTTTGTGTTTTATTTTATTTTTTGTTTACAATTTTAATTAATTAAAATAGCTCCAATATGTTAAAAATTCACCAAAAATATTTTTTATCAACTTTGAGATGTCTACTTTTTTTTGGATATTTTTATTTTTTTTTCCATTTTTTTTCAATTAAAAAATGAATTAAATATTGGAGTTGTTTTGGTTGGTTTAAATTGTAACATGTTTTGCTTTTGCATTTGTTTCTCTCTTTCTTTTTTGATCCAATAATTGAAAATTGATCCTCATCTCAATGATGAGTTGATCAATTTTAGAGGACCATTTTGCCCCTTGTTGTTGACTTTTGGGTTGACTTTTGTGGCTTTTCTTCTTGCCCTTGTTTCTCCCATTTCAAAGTGGTACATCTAAATAATTTGATTCTTTTGATGGTGCTTTGAGGGGACATTTGTCTTGATTTCTTGGCCTCTGGTTGCCAACTTGTTTAGTTTCTTTGTGCATTTTATTTGATATTTTTTGAGCCTTTTTCCTATTTTTGAAGTGACTTGCAAGTTAGGTCATCTCATAGGACAACTCACACAATTGCTTGACCTAGTTTGGATTGGAAATGACCTTTGTTGATCCAATAAGCTCTCAACTTTTCTTGTTTCACATTTTAGACATGTTGAGCTTGCTGTATGTTCATTTTTAGGTCAAAATTACGTTCATAGCTTGTTGTTTGATGTCTTTCTTTGTGTGCTTTCAACTTGAACTCCTATGTGATGCATGTGTGTTTCCCTTGTGCTTTTACTTGCATTTCTTCTTGATGTGCTTTGATATTGCTTTTGAGCTCTCTTATTTTCATCTCCCTTCTGTCCAATGACCTTGGAGTGTCATTTAAGGTAGCTTGGTGCCTCCTTAGGAGGAATTTGAAGCTTACCTAAAGTGATGAATCCATGAGGACCCTTTCTTTGTGTTTGTCACTTGTTTGTTTGCTTTTGATGCATCTCTCTTTCTTCTTATCTTTTCTTGCATTTCCATATGTATGCTTGGTTGAGATGAGCTTGTGGTGGCTACTGCCCCACACTATTTTCCTCCCACTATCATTCTACTTGTGCATTCTATATGTGCATTCTTTCATTTGCATATGCATTCTTCTTCTTCCTCTCTTTCTTTTAGCTTTTCTTTTCCATGTTCCCCATAAGTTCTCTAACCTCTTGAGGTTATGATAGACATTAGGTGCCTAAATATGCATGATAACATTAGGTAGTTCCCTTTTCAAACTCAACTTTAAGTCCACTTTGCATGATAACTTTTAGGATTGATTAGTCTCCCATTAGTGTTCCTTCTTCTCTTCTCATCTTCAAACAAGTTTAACATACTTAATAAGGATAATGAATGTTGTGCCATGAGCCTTATAATTGGGAAATGGTATTTGAGGGGCCACCTCTCAATTGCCTAGAGTGTTTAGTATACGTCCTTAGGACTATATACGACGCATTCGATCCTAGGTTTTAGAGTTTATTACAACATACATTATAAACACTAATTCTAAACACTTCTTCTCTAAAAAACACAAAAACACTTCAAACCTTTTTCACCCTTTGGGGTTCTTAATCAAGGAAAATCTTTTCATAACAAGAGTGTCGTTAACTCCTAGTTCTACCGCAAATGGTAACGCCTAAGTCTCCAATGGTCGAGCTGCATACACCAACTGCTAGAACTATTTGTTAACCCTACTCGGGCCTAAAAAACTGTTGAACCAACTTGTGGTCCTTTTTTCCCGAACTACGTTTGCTCTAATCTTTCATACCAGACGAAAGTACGTAGGCACGAGACGTGATGTCTCGGCGAGCAACCTTTCCCCCTTCTTTAGCCGTAGTTACGCGGACTAAGTTGACTCTGACTTTCCCATTGCACGAGGGAGTACGTAGGCACAGAGCGGCGATGCTCTGCCGAGTCAGTTCTCTTTTCCTTTTTCTTTTGTCCTTAAGCCTTTAGCTAGCTAGTATCAACACACCCTTTTAGATAGACAACAATGCGTGGATCCCGTCGAGTACGACGGACGTGAGGGGTGCTAATACCTTCTCCTTGCGTAACCGACTCTCGAATCCAGACATGGTTGCGATGACCTTGTCTTTCCCTTTTTCTTTAGGTTCTTGCGATCGTTTCCTTTCCCCCTCTTTGGGATAAATAATGAAAGTGGCGACTCTTCTGTTTTTCCGCTGGTGGTTTTTCGCAGTTGCGACAAAATGGTAACAATTTCAACTTAAGCTTGTCTTCCTCATTGTTCTCTTTTTTCAAATTTTCCACCTTTTCTTTCAAAGGTGGGATTTCCTCTAACTCTTCAAGTTCCCGCAAACACTTTTCAATTTCTCGTTCTTCTTCTTCATTGACTTTTGAAAGAGCATTAGTAAGAACTTGTTGTAATGGTGTGAGAACTTGTAATAACTCCTTGACTTCTTCAATTGCGACTTCCGTTGCATCAATTCTAAAACAATCGATTTTGTCTTTAGAAAGCTTCATGGCTTCGAAAAGATTGAAGCAAATCTCCTCATCAAGCACTCTTACTTTCATGAGACCATCGTCCATATCAATCGCCATGCGTGCGGTCTTCATCAAAGGTCGACCGAGAATCAATGGAGAGTCTTCATCTTCTTCCATATCAATTACTACAAAGTCAATTGGGAACAAAAATTTATCAACCTTTACCAACACATCTTCAGCTACACCATGAGGGCGAGCGGTAGATTTTTCGGCAAGTTGCAAAGTCATTTGAGTAGATTTCAACTCCATGTATCCCAACCGCTTCACAATAGATAAGGGTATCAAATTTATGCTAGAGCCCAAATCAATCAACCCCTTGCCAACATAAGTATTTCCAATTGTAATGGGCAAAGTGACTCGTCCCGGATCACTTTCTTTCCTCGGGAGAGTACGTTGAATAATTGCGCTACAACTAGCATCCACCATGATCGTTTCTTGATCCGTATACCACTTCTTCTTCGTGAGAATGTCCTTCATGAATTTAGCATACTTTGGCATTTGCTCCAATGGTTCGGAAAATGGAATATTAATTTGCAATTGTTTGAATATGTCCATAAACCGAGCATAGTATCTAGCATTGTCTTTCCTTGTCAGAGCATGCGGGTAAGGCAAATTTTGAATCGGTATCGTGTTCACTTGCTCTTTTCCTTTTCTCGACTTTCTCACACTTTCCTCTCTCTTACTTTTCTCTCCCTCCTCATTTTTTTTTCACTTTCTCATTTTCAACTAAATCTCCCTCAACATTTTTTTCTACTTCTCCCTCAACATTTTCAATTTGTTTTTCAACTACAACTTCCTCCGCCACTACCTCCTCACCTACGCCCATATCAATTTCTCTACCACTTCTTGTAAGAATCACCATGCAATGCTCCTTCGGATTTGGCATAGTGGTAGCCGTGAAAGGCCCTTTTTGTTGATCAGCCAATTGTTTTGATAATTGGCCAACTTTAGTCTCCAAATTCTTGATAGCCGCATCGGTATTCTTTTGATTTGAAGTTGACATTTGCATGAATTGAGTAAGAGCTTCCTCCATCTTTGACGGTGCACTTTGAGTTTGTGGAGGTTGAGTGTAGTTTTGATATTGTTGACGGTTTGAAGTTCTGGCTTCTTGCAACCTCCATGGTTGTTGGTAACCTTGATTAGGTCTTTGATAACCTTGATTTGCTTGTTGATAAGGTGGTCTTTGTTGGTATCCTTGATTTTGATTTCCGGCATAATTGGCTTCTTCCAAAACGGGAGGGCAATATCCGGTAGGATGGTCACCTTTGCACAATTCGCAACTCGCCACTTGAACTTGAGTAGGAACTTCTTGCATCTCTTTGATTTGTTGTGGAAGCTTTGACATTTGTTGAGTTAAAAGCTCCACTTGTTGCGTAAGAAGTTTGCTTTGGGAAAGAATAGCATCATTCGTACCTAACTAGAGCACGCATGGTTTTCTTTGAGCTACCCCACGGTTATGATTCCCTTGGTGATCATTAAGTGTCATCTTGTCAATAATTGTAATTGCATCATCGACGCTTTTAGACATCAAAGAACCTTCCGCCGTAGCATCCAATAAGGTCTTGTGAACCGAAAGGTGACCATTGCGGAAAATATGAACTTGAGTAAGTTCATCAAAACCATGTCCTTTTCATTTTCTTAACATAGACTTGAATCTCTCCCAAGCTTCGTTGAGGGATTCACTTGCTCCTTGTGAAAACACAGCTATTGCAGTTTTAGCTTCCATGAAACAGTTATGTAGAAAGAACCTTTCTAGAAAGTTCTCTTCCAAAAGATTCCAATCCGTCATGATTGTTGTAGATTGATCAAGATACCATTCCTTCACTTTTCTAATCAAGGAATGAGGAAATAGTCTCCTAAACAATGACTCTTCATCAGCTATGGTTGCTCCCGTTGCACCCGCAATCTCATAGAATTTTGTAAGATGCGTAAACGAATCCTCATGATCTAACCCCGTGAAAGGGTTTTGATAGATAAGTGCTAGGATTCCCGTCTTCATCTCGGCTTGTCTTCCATTTGGAAGATTACGTGCGAATTGAGCGGTGTGTCTTGGACTGTTTGTACAAGGGACAGAAACTGGAGGTGGAGGTGGGGGTGGTGCTTCCATAATTGGTGAATTAGGTGGAGTGGATGAAGAATATTCTCCAAGCTCTTGTATTTCAATAGCTTGTTGTCGTCTTCTCCTTGTGCGACTATTGGTATGCCGAACGGTTCTCTCAATCTCAGGATCGAAAAGAAGGTTTTCCAGCCGAACCTGTCCGCACATAAACGAATTCTGCACATGAACTAAACAAATTAAAAAGCACAAAGAATTACAATACAAAAATCTTAAAATCACTAAACTATTGCAATGCTTACAATATTCAACTAACAATCCCCGACAACGGTGCCATTTTGTTAGAAAGTATTTTGCGGTAGTGTTTTATCGTATCCACAGGGATTGAACAGAATATAGATGCTTGTCGTTTAACGGTTTAATGTCTTAAGAAAAAGTGGGGTTTTTATAATGGTTTCAATTTCGTAACATAAGTTTGCAAGAATTAAAACGGAATAAAAGTCGGTCTAAGTTTGATAAAAGCATGTCAAGATTAGGGTTCGCTAGTCCGTCCTAAACGTATCCAATCAATAAAATATGTGAACGAAGTTCTAACCAACATAACCGCGTATCCTCGCAAAAACGTTTATCTCTAAAGAGATTTCGTGAATGCTATTGTTTCGACCGTTAGATGATCTCTCTAAATAACAGTCGAAACAATAATCATTAAGATCGATACAAAGCGGATATCAACTTTCAAATCTATCTCTAGCATTTGTATAGTTGATAGATGAAGATATTAGGTCAAGACTTGGAGAGTTCATGTCTAAAGCAATCCAAACCATAAATGTACAAATAGTAGCAAATAAATTCATCTACATTGATCATAACATTATTCACATACAAGAGATTAAGAAGAATACATAAAATCTGAACTAACTATTCCTAACCTTGACAAGAGAGGGATTTAGCCACTCATTTCCATGATAGCTTGAACAACAAGTTTCAGAAGAAGGTTGATCAACATCCGAGTCGAATAATCGAGAATGGATGGGAATCCACCTTCTTTTAGTGAAATATTGCTAAAGGATGATGAGAAATGAAAGAATGGGTTTCTAGGTCAGAAAAATCCTCTCAAATGCAAGTACAAGAAATTAGATATTTTTACAAAAAGTAGCCCATGCTACTTATAACCCTGTTGGTGGTTGCAGATGGCTGGAAGAAATTATCATGTTATTGTTGATGCGCTGGAATCACTTGCCCAAGTGATGGCCCAGAATGGTGGACTTCCAGATGAGTTTCGTGCTTTGGGAAAGTTCCAGAGGAACAATCTGCCGACTTTTGTGGGCACTAATGATCTTGATGGTGCGCAGAAGTGGCTGAAAGTGATTGAGAAGATTTTTTGAGTTATGGCGTGCACTGATGCTCAGCAGGTGCAATTTGGTACGCATATGTTAGCAGAGGAGGCTAAGGACTGGTGGGATAACACTCGTCAGAGATTGGGAGGTACTGGCATTGCAATAACTTGGGTTGTGTTTAAGGAAGAATTTTTGAGGAAGTATTTTCCTGAAGATGTTCGGGGCAAGAAAGAGGTGGAATTCCTTGAGCTGAAACAAGGGAGTATGATTGTGGTTGAGTATGCGGCAAAGTTTGAGTCTTTGGTAAAGTTTTATCCGTATTACAATCGTGCTGATGCAGATATGTCGAAGTGTCTCAATTTTGAGAATGGATTGAGACCAGAGATTAAGCAAGGAATTTGGTACCAGCTGATTCGTCGGTTTGCGGAACTGGTGGACAAGAGAAGAACTTACGATGAGGATAGCCGAGCTCGATCTACTCACTACAAGCAGCTGAGTTAGAAGAAAGATAAAGGTCAGTATAGAGGGAAACCGTATGTGACTTCTGGTGATAAAGGGAAGCAGAAGGCTTCAGATGGGAAAAATTCAAGTGGGGGAACGGCTACTGCTCCAGGCAAGTGTTATAAGTGTGGCGAGCAAGGTCACCGTGCTAAGGTTTGTAGGGCGCTGAGATGTCATCGTTGTGGCAAGAGAGGTCATAGAGCTACTGACTGTAAAGACAAAGCTCTGACTTGCTTCAACTGTGGAGAGAAGGGTCATATCAGTACCTAGTGCCAGCAGCCAACGAAGACTGATGTTGCTGCTTAGACAAGTGGTAGAATGTTTGCTTTGAGCGGTGCAAAAGAACCTAAGACAGATAACTTGATCAAAGGTATTTGCTTTATTAATGATGTTGAACTGATTGCTATGATTGATACTGGCACTACTCATTTATTTGTTTCACTTGAATGTGCTAAGAGGTTGAATTTGAAATTATCTTCTATGATTGGGAGTATGGTTATCGATACCCCGGCTAATGGTTCCGTGACTACTGCGTTAGTCTGTTTGAGCTGCCCTTTGACCATTTATGATAAGAATTTTGTGATGGACTTGGTCTGTCTACCTTTGCATCAAATCAATGTTATTCTCGGAATGAACTGGTTGGAGTGTAACTATGTTCATATCGATTGCTACAACAAGACTGTGAGGTTCCCAGAATTTGGTGATGGTCGAGAGCTGATGTATGTATCTGCCAAGCAAGTAAAATAACTCTTGGAAGATAAGGCTCAGATGTTTGCATTGCTTGCATCATTTCAAGTTGATTATGAGGCAGTGAGCATGGAACTACCGGTTATTCGGGAATTTCCAGAAGTGTTTCTAGACGACGTGAGTGACTTGAAGTTTACTATTGATGTGATATCGGGCACTAGTCTTGTGTCGATGGCTCCTTATTGGATGTCTGCATCTGAGTTAGGGGAATTGAAGAAACATTTGGAAGAGCTTCTTGAGAAAAAGTTTATTCGACCGAGTGTTTCTCCGTGGGGTGCTCCTGTGTTGTTGGTGAAGAAGAAAGATGGTAGCATGAGATTGTGTGTGGATTATTGACAGTTGAATAAAGTAACAATCAAGAATAAGTATCCGCTTTCGAAGATTGATGATTTGATGGATCAATTGGTGGGTGATTATGTGTTTAGCAAGATTGATTTAAGGTCTGGTTATTATCAGATTCGTGTTAAGCTTGATGATATTCCGAAGACAGCTTTCAGGACGAGATAAGGACACTATGAATATACTGTGATGCCGTTTGGTGTATCTAATACACCTGGTGTATTCATGGAGTATATGAATAGGATTTTCATCCTTATTTGGATCGGTTTGTGGTAGTGTTCATTGACGACATCTTGATATATTCTAAGTCCAAGGAAGAGCATGCGCAACATCTAAGAGTGGTATTGCAGGTTTTGAGAGACAAGAAGTTTTATGCCAAGTTGTCCAAGTGTGAGTTTTGGTTGAAGGAAGTGAGTTTCCTTGGCCATGTAATTTTTAGCGGAGGAATTGTTGTTGATTCGTCGAAAGTTGATGTTGTGTTGCAGTGGGAGACTCCAAAGTATGCTACTGAGATTCGAAGTTTCCTTGGATTGGCTGGTTATTATCGCTAGTTTATAGAAGGCTTTTCAAAGTTGGCATTGCCTTTAATGCAGTTGACTCGAAAGGGTCAAGCTTATGTGTGGGATGTGGCTTGCGAGCAGAGTTTTGTAGAACTCAAGAAGAAGTTGATGACTGCTCCAATGTTGGTTTTGCCAAACCCGAGTGAGTCTTTTATAGTGTATTGTGATACATCGAAGATGGGTCTTGGAGGCATATTAATGCAGAATTGTCAGGTTGTTGCTTATGCTTCCAGACAACTGAAGGTTCATGAAAGGAATTATCCTACGCATGACTTAGAGTTGGCCACCGTGGTGTTTGTGTTAAAATTTTGGAGACATTATCTCTTTCGGTCTAGGTTTGTAGTGTTTCGTGATTACAAGAGCCTGAAGTATTTGTTTGATCAGAAGGAGTTGAACATGAGGCAGAGAAGATGGCTTGAACTTCTAAAGGATTATGATTTTGAATTGAGTTACCATCCTAGTAAGGCTAATGTTGTGGCTGATGCGTTAAGTAGGAAGTCCTTACATATGTCAATGCTTATGGTTCGAGAGTTAGGACTAATTGAGCAATTCATAGATATGAGTTTGGTTTATGAAGAGACTCCTAACACTGTGAAGTTAGGTATAAGTTGACTTGTGGTATTCTCCAACAAATTAGAGAATGTCAAAAATATTATTTGAGTTTGGTGGATCGTCTCACATTAATCATGAAGTTAACGGAGGTGATTTTCAGATCGATGAGAATGGTGTGATGAGGTTCAGAGATAGAGTGTGTGTTCCCGATGTGCCAAAAATCAAGAAGAGCATTCTTGAGGAAGGTTACAGAAGCAGGTTGAGTATTCATCCTGGTGCCACAAAGATGTATCAAGATTTGAAGAAGTTGTTTTGGTGGCCAAGTATGAAGAAGGAAATTGCGGAGTTTGTGTATGCTTGTTTGACTTGTCAGAAGTCAAAGATTGAACATCAGAGACCGTCGGGTCTGATGCAACCGCTGAATATTCTAGAATGGAAATGGGATAGCATTTCTATGGATTTTGTGAGAGGTTTACCGAAGATTTTGAAGGGACATGATTCAATTTGGGTGATTGTTGATAGATTGACCAAATCAGCTCATTTTATACCGATGAGGATCAATTATTCGTTGCAGAAGCTTGCCAAATTATATATTGACCAGATTGTGAAACTGCATGGTATTCCTTCGAGTATTGTGTCTGATAGAGATCTGAGATTTACATCGAGGTTCTGGGAAAGTTTGCAGACAGCTTTGGATACTAAGTTGAGGTTGAGTTCTGCCTATCATCCGCAGACGGATGGACAGACAGAGAGAACTATCCAGTCTTTAGAGGATTTGTTGAGGGCTTGTGTGTTGGATCAAGGTGGATCATGGGATAGTCATTTTTAGTTGATTGAGTTTACCTACAATAACAGTTACCATGCTAGTGTCGGAATGACACCGTATAAGGCTTTGTATGGTAGAAGGTGTAGGACTCCGTTGTGTTGGTATGAGTCAGGCGAGAGTGTTGTACTCGGACCTGAGATTGTGCAAGAGACGACTGAAAAGATCAAGATGATCCAAGAAAAGATGAAATCGTCGCATAGTCATCAGAAAAGTTACCATGATAAAAGGAGGAAAGCACTTGAATTCCAAGAGGGAGATCATGTGTTTTTGAAAGTTACGTCGATAACTGGTGTTGGTCGAGCCTTGAAGTCTCAAAAGCTCATATCGCATTTTGTTGGTCCATATCAGATTTCATAAAGGGTGGGGGAAGTAGCATATCAAATTGATTTATCGTCGTCGCTTGCGAATTTACATGATGTGTTTCATGTGTCTCAGTTGAGGAAGTACACCCCAGATCCGTCGCATATCATTCAGATGGATGATGTACAAGTGCGAGATGACTTAATTGTTGAGGCGTTGCCTGTTCGGATTGATGAACGAGAAGTGAAACAGCTGCGAGGTAAAGAGATTGCCTTGGTGAAGGTATTGTGGGGAGGACCGGCTGGAGAAAGTTGGACTTGGGAGCGTGAAAATCAGATGAGGGAGTCGTATCCGGCTCTGTTTCCTTGAGGTAATTTTCGAGGGAGAAAATTATTTTAAGTGGGGGAGAGTTGTAACACCCCAAATTTCATTGGAATATTTATTTAATTTATTTAAATAAGAATATTCACATTTTTGGTGATTTTCGGTGGTTGTTGTGGAATGTTGAGAATTATGGATTTTGGGTTATTTATTTAAATAATAGTATATAATATGAATATATTAGTATTATTATTAATTTAAATAAATATAAGTTAACTAAGGGCAAATTGGACAATTGAGAGGAGTTAGTGAGGGTAATATTGGAAAGCCCAATTTTGAGGCCCAAGGCTAGGTTTAACAAAAAGGAAATTGTGATGGGATTAGGATTTTTTTGTTAGACCGTGAAAAGAATTGAGGTCAGAGCTCTGAGGAGGAAGAATTGAGGCAAAAGCTTCGAAAGGTTTTCTGAAAGATTTAAGAAGGCTTTGAGTCGAAAATTAAGGTATGGGGAGTATTACCTTCATTGTTTTCAATGTATAATTTTAATGTATTTAAAGCTGATTTAAGGGTTTTGAGGCTGATTATGAGATAAAAGGGAATTTGGCCTTCGTGGCCTAAATTGAGATTTTAACCGTAGGGATTTATTCGGGATAAAGGAAATTAGGCCTTCATGGCCAAAGCTCTGATTTGACATTTGTCTAACCCTGTAGGATATTGGATAGTGAGCAACTCTAATGTCTGTGTGGTAATTGTAAGAAATTTGGGATTTAGAGCGTGAATATGATACAGGATTGGCCTAATAAACCGTAGGTTTTGTGCCTTTATGGTCGTAAGACCTTAGGGATAATTTATGGATGTTTTGGGGGCATTGGGGAAGTGAATCGTGGGGCTTTTGGACTGGTTTTTGGTTCTGGTGCGTAACAGCATTTTGGTGTCATCGTGTTGTTCGCACAATGAAGAATCCTTCGCACAGGGAACAATTTCGTCCCAGACTCGCCTAGCGAACTTGCTAGCGAACGTAGCAGAGTTTCGCAAATGCTGATTTTATGCAGTGATGCCTTGATGTTTGATGCCATGATTTCTCTGATGAAGTAATATGAGTATGACTGTGATTGTTATGTGATTTGTACATGATTATATGATGTTTCCTATGATGTAATGATTGATGAGCTATGATGATGTTTCCATGAGTTGTGATGATTCTATGATGACATGAGTTTTGATGATGATTATGATGAACGATGACGCACCTATGATGTTATTATAAGGATGATTATTGACGTGTGCGTCATGCATTCATATGCATTCGGACTTCGGTTCAGGACCTTGATTACTTTGGCTTTAATACCATTATATGGATGTGAGGTATTTTGATGTGCTCCGGTTCTCAAGTAGAATCGATCCTATTGATGGGGATCTATGGAGGGTTGATGGCCCAGTGTCCATCGAGCTGTGATGATTGATACCACATGCATTGAGTCTTGTTGCATTTGCATTTATGAGAAGATCTTGAGAAATTATGATGTTGTGGCTTTTGATGTCCATTGATGAACATGATGATGTAGAATATGAAAATGACGCCATTTTATATGTTAATTTCCTACATTGATTATTATGAATCGTTTTACTCACCCTACTTGTTTGAATGTTGCCTCCACGTGGGTAACATGCAGATGACCAGGTTTAGCCGTTGAGGACTTTTGAAGTTTTGAGTTGCTGGCCTTTTAGTTAACCAAGAGGGTCATGCTCTGATAATGTAACATCGGGTTGGGGTCTTTGAGTTAAACCATGTTTTATTTGAGTTAGTGTGATTATCTTCCCGTATAAGGAAAACATTGGATTATGCCTTTTGAGTTCCGCTGCCTTTGTGAAATTTTTGATGTCTTTTGGGAAAACACGTTGTTTACGGAGCCTTGACCTATTTTGATTTATTGGGAAATGTACGCCCTTTAAGGTGATTTTTATTGAGTTTAATATTTTACTCTGATATCTGTGTTATTTTGCCTATAAAATTGTGGGGTAGAAAAGGGTGTTACAGTGAGTCTTGTCCATGGTGGTTAAAGTTTTCATTTGAGCTACTGCCATGGATGGTTAAGCATTGTTGTTGGACTTTTGTGTTGAGTGTTTTGTACCTTTGATGGTTAAATTTTGTGTCTGTTGACTTTGATGTTATGCTTCTGCCAAGTGGTAAAACTTTTGATGTATTATTTCTGCTTGGTGGTTAAGCATTTGAACCCATGACTTTATTGATGTTAGCTTATGCACGATGATGATTAAACATTGATTTCATTGTATTTTTCTTTGTTTGATGTAATTTCCCATTGTTCATCCATAGTGACTATTGGATATATAAATTAGTGACTATTAGAGATACAAATTAGTTACATATTAATCATGGTGAGATAGTAGTATATATTGTTGTAATCACCTCATTAGAATGATATTTTTCACTCATTTATAATAAATCATCTTGATCAATACAAAGAGTTTGAAACTTTTATAATAATTTTACCATGTTTAGGTGTTCTTAAATCCTTGACTTTTGTCTTAGATGCTTTTGAAATACATGTTTGTGTGTTTAAAGCATTGTGATGTTTTTATCTTTGTTCATGACCATGCTGAACCCTAGCATACATGTTTAGGTTGTTACCTACTTGTCTTAACGTGTCCCAACTTGTACCATGTTTAATTTTTTAATCAATGTCTCAATTTTGTTCACATGATGTTTGATATTTAAAACATGTTATACATGGATGTTTGTGTGAAAATCTTTGTGGAGTTCCCATTTTGTTTAAGGCCATGTTGAAACCCTAATGTATGATTTCTTTAAATCTTGAACTTAACTTGTATCCATGATGCTTTAGTCTTGTTAGAACTATACTTCATGAATATTTAGATGTTGTAACATCTTTGTTGTCACCATGTGAGTTTGAAACTTCTTTGAACTTTGAGTATGCTTGGTTGTTACCTTGCTCTTTTTGACTTTGTCAAGTCTTCACCTTGGATGTTGTTACATTTATTCTCATGCTTTGATTGTTACCATATGCTTTTTCATGTTACAATTAACATCATGTTTGAATGTTATTAACATCATGCTTGAATATCACACTTGTTTCCATTATACTTTCTTTAAGCTTTGTTAATTTGTTTCCCCCAAGTGATGTTAGCTTGTTAGCTTTCATCCTTAAGTTACCCTTTATTTCCCCAAATCCAAAGGAAAGTATCCATATTGAATCAATATCATAGATAGCTCAGTCTCACCCTTTTCTCTTGCCCTTGTTAGAATCATTAGGCCTCTTAACTAAGACTTGAGTTAGAACCTACAACCCCTTTTGACTTTGTCAAGTCAATACCTTAACAACTACCTTATTAGGAGCTAACCTTTAGTTACTCTTTCAATGTAGACTTAGAGAGTTTGTTAACTCTATGTAAGTATCATGGTTATGAATACTTACTCCCCTTGGAACCTTGACCATAGTCAAGTGTTTTTCACCCTTAGTGAGGTGAACTACGAATACTCTGATTCCATCCTAGTTAGGATACATAGGCATGAGATGCAATGTCTTTGCAAGCATACTTGTATATACCCTAGGCCTTTACCTTAACACCTTTTCCTTAGCAAGCAAACTTTAGCATAACATAAATACTAACAAGAGGTTCCTGTAGAGTACTACAGATACTTAAGATGCTAACACCTTTCCTAGGTATAACCAACCTCCGAACCTTAGATCTCTAGCTTTGTTGTTACATAACACACTTAGGGTTTTCTTCGATCTTTACCATTTCCTTTGGATAAATCAAAGCTCGGTGGTGAACTTCATGTTTTGTGATTCAAGTTAACTAATAGCTTAATATTCGATTCTCACTGCAACAGATATAAAGTACAATAAAATATGTTACATCTCAAGCGCCACATACCTCGCAGTTTCTACTAAAAACCGAGGAGAAAATATTTTTTTTATTATATTTTTTACACAAAATATTGAAATAAATTGTTTAAACAAATCTATATTTTGACAATGGATTCTTTGAGAACAATAAATCTTTTTAAATTTCTGATAAGTTATCTATTCCTACCAAGAGAATTTTTTTTCACTTGTAATCCATCCCAGAGAGATTTTATTATCTTGAGAAAATGTTTTCATGCCAAATTCTTTCATGTGAGATATTGGATCGAACTCTAGTATGGTCAAAGTCTGTTCGCGAGTAATGCATGTTGTAGTGGAAGTTTGTTCTAACATGCATTAGTCAATATTGCTAGGTTTGTTATCATGTTGATTTGGGCCTTGCTTGTAGTCCCAATTGTTTAAGTTAGCTTGTAATGGGTAATTGTTAAAAAAAACCATTAGGTTAGTGTTTAGTTTTCTTATAAGTAGCATGCTAGTCTCTCATCTTGTATAAGCAAAAATATGAAGATAAAATCCTAATTCAAGAGAGAAAAGTTATTTTGTTATTCTTGTATACTTGTAATCTTATTTGATAGAGAAAGGAAATAATAGCAGTTTATAACCAATCCTTGTTGTTTCTTGTTGTTTTCCCTTATTTTCTTTGTTAACCCTAACCCTTGTGTGTTTTTTGATCATAAAGAAACCGTTTATATTTTGTTTCAAGACATCCTACTCACAACAAATTGGTGCGGTGAGTGTAGAGAAGATGCCTTCAATAAAGTATGAGATTGAAAAGTTCACCGGAGTGAACGACTTTGGTCTGTGGCTCTTGAAGATGAAAGCCTTACTGGTTCAGCAGAGTTGTTTGGAAGCATTGAAGGGAGAGGCAGCCATAGACGTTGCATTAACGGCAAAATAAAATACGACCATGATTGAGAAAGCCCACAGTGCAATATTGTTGAGCCTTGGTAATAAGGTTCTTCAACATGTATCTAAGAAGGCTACAACATCGGGGTTATGGGTGAAACTTGAAAGTTTGTACATGACCAAATCTCTGGTGAATCGACTCTACCAGAAGCAAGCTTTATATTCATTCAAGATGAGTGAAGACAAAGTGTTGGCTGAGCAGTTGGATATGTTCAACAAGATGATTCTTGATCTTGAAAATATTGATATGAAGATCGATGATGAAGATAAAGCACTATTGTTGTTGTGTGCTTTGCCTAGAACACATGCTCACTTCAAAGAAACTCTCTTGTATGGAAGGGAGTCTCTGAGCTTTGAAGAAGTTCAATCAACCTTGTATTCTAAGGACTTGAACGAACTAAAGGAGCTTAAACCTTCGACGATGGGCGAAGGTTTGGCCGTTAAGGGAAAATTCATGGGAAAGGATGGTAAGTTCGATAAGAAGAAAGGTAAAAGTCAGTAGAAGTCTTATAGTGGCGAAGCATCTGGTGTTCGACGTTATCACTGTAAGAAGGAGGGTTACACAAGAAAGGTGTTCCCTGAACGCCTGAAAGATCATGGAGGTAAGGATAATAGCAACGTAACCATTGCTCAAAATGATTTCGACTCATCTAATGTCCTTGTGGTTTCAAGTGGCGAATCAAGAAAAGAGTGGATTATGGATTCAGGTTGCACTTGGCACATGACTCCAAATAGAGAATTGCTCGAGGAGCTATATGATCAAGATGGTGAATTGGTGCTACTGGGAAACAACAAATCTTGCAAAATTGCAGGTATTTGATATGTGAGATTCAAGCTTCATGATGAGTCAATAAGGTTATTGACTGAAGTCAGGTATGTACCTAATTTGAAGAGAAATTTGATTTCTCTTGGTGAATTCCGCAGAAAAGGATATGTTTTTTAAGGAGAGAAAAGTATCCTAAGAGTCATGAAGGGGTCGAAGGAAGTCTTGAGAGACGTGAAGATATAAGGCTTGTATACCCTTGAGGCCATGACAACAACACTTGGGAACTGATCAAGAAATATGCTGGAGCCAGATTAGTCAGCTGTAAATGGGTTTTCAAAGTTAAGGAAGGGATCGAAGGAGTGGCGTCGAAGAGATACAAGGCAAGATTAGTTGTTAGGGGGTTCACTCAGAAAGAAGGTGTCGACTTCAATAATGTGTTCTCTCTTGTTGTGAAGCACATATCCATTCGAATGTCGCTTGCCATAGTGGCATAGTTTAACCTTGAACTAGAACATATGGATATGAAGGTTGTGTTTTTGTATGGTGATCTAGATGAAATAATCCTTATGAGGGAACCTGAAGGGTATGTCGAAAAAGGGAAGGAAGATTATGTGTGCAAACTGAATAGATCTTTATATAGACTGAAACAATCTTCTCGACAGTGGAACATGAGATTCAAAAAGTTCATGGCACGCATAAGTTTCATTAGAAGTCAGTTCAACCATTGTGTTTACTTCAGATTTTGACTTGGTAATTCATTTGTTATTCTGTTGCTTTATGTGGATGAGATTCTAATAGCAAGCAACAATGTCGAAGATGTAATGAGGGTGAAGGCTGAACTTAATAAGAAGTTTGACATGAAGGATATGGGAGCTACATCCTGGATTCTTGGGATTGGCATTCGAAGAGATAAAAAGCAGTCAAAATTATGCTTATTTCTAGAGGCATACCTATGAAAGATTCTCGAAAAGTATGGTATGTCGAATTCAAATCCTGTTGTGACTCCGAAAAACTCTCAATTCAAGCTGAGTATACATCAGTGTCCCATCACTGATGTCTAAAGAACTTATATGAATAGCATTCCATATGCTAATATAGTAGGTTCTTTGATGTATGATATGGTATGTACTAGACCCGACATAGAATATGTAGTAAGTCTTGTAAGCAAGTACATGGTGAATCCTAGAAAGCTCACTGGTAAGCATTGAAGTGAATTCTAAGGTACATAAATGGGTCTCTAAATAGATTCCTAATTTATGGTGGAGCCTTGGGTGAAGATAGTAAAGCAGCAACCGAAGGATATGTCAATTCTGATTATACAGGTTCTATGGATTCTAGAAAATCTACTTCTGGATATGTGTTCACTATGTTTGGGACAACAATTAGTTGGGAAGCAACACTTTAAAAGGTCGTTGCCTTATCAACCACTGAAGTGGAATATATCGCCCTAACTGAAGCTACGAAGGAAGCATTGCGGCTTGAAGGTCTTGCAAAGGAGCTGAAACTTCAAGGTCGAGTTATCACTGTTAAATGTGATAGTCAAAGTGCAATACACCTGTCAAAGAATTCAGCCTATGATGAGCGAACCAAGCATATTGATGTGATGCTGCATTTCGTCAGAGGGGTAATCGAGCATGGAGAAGTCCAAGTGCTAAAGGTTTTGATATATCATAATGCTGCTGATATGATCACCAAGACGTTGCCCAGTTGCAAGTTTTTCCACTGTATGCAGTTGATAAAGATGCATGAAGAAAGCTAATTTCTTGATGTTATAGTTAGATCCAAGGTGGAGATTTGTGAGATATTGGATCGAAATCTAGTATGTTTAAAGTCTGTTTGCGAGTAATGTGTGTTGTAGTCGAAGTTTGTTCTAACATGCATTAGTCAATATTGCTAAGTTTGTTAGCATGTTGAATTGGGTCTTGCTTGTAAATCCAATTGTTTAAGTTAGCTTGTACCCTAAGTTAGCATGTAATGGGTGATTGTTAAAAAGTCCATTAGGTTAGTGTGTTAGTTTTCTTATAAATAGCATGCTAGTCTCTTATCTTGTATAAGGAAAAATAGGAAGATAAAATCCTAATTCAAGAGAGAGGTTATTTTATTATTCTTGTATACTTGTATACTTTTAATCTTGTTTGATAGAGAAAGAAAAGAATAGCAATTTATAACTAATGTTGCTGGGATTCAAAGCATACCTTGAATTATTGTTTTCCCTCAATTATATTTAAAAACTGAGAGAATATATGGTATTTATTATAAAAAAAATTAAACATGGCGCGTCTTGACATTTTACCTCGGTTTTTGGTTGGGTGAGGTGAAAACTTTGTCATGAAATATATTAGTTGTTGGTTTGCATCTTTAACCGCTTAAATGCTTATGCTTGACTTGTCATCATTAATTTTCATCATTATACAAAAGCTGTCACCGTAAAAGTTACAATAGTTGTCTTTTTTAAAAGCATATCACTTGAAAAATAAGGTTCCATATTCTCCCCTTTTTTATGATGACAACACATCTCTATAGGGAGGTGGTAAAAGAATATAACACATATGTTTTTAGAGTAATATTATATCTATCAGTAGCAACAACTATTTGAAATATAGATTTGTTACATATTAGGCCTAGTAAGGTAGTAGTATATATAGTTGTAACCACCTCATTAGAAGGATATTTTTCACTCATTTGTAATATTCTATCTTGATCAACACAAAAAATTTGAAGCTTTTCTCTCCCTCATTCCATGGATGCCATGTTTCATAACATGGTATCTGAGCAACTATGATATCCACCTTGAACAATCTTTCCACTGCATTTTCTCGAGAAAATTGAATTTTCTCAATTTTCCAGTCTCTTTCTCATTCTATTTCTCTTTCCTATTTACCATAGATTAATGACAGTTGTAGTCTATACACATTTTGATTTCTTGGTTTCCAAATTCTAATTCGGTTTCAGTTTCTTTCTTTCTCGATCGTTTTTCATTTTTTCGATCATGTTCTAGTGATTCCACTTTATCGCAATTTCGTCTGCATTTTTTCTTCAATGTCTTATTCTATTTCACTTTCTATTCGAATTTCTTGTTCAATTTTGTGACCGATCAATGTTTTCAATCTATGAATCTTTATCTTTCTTGTTACACATATTCTTGTTCTTGTGGTTACAATTCTATATTCATCGCAATTTTGTGTTCTCGTAATTTTTCATAAATTCTAGGGTTCCTAAACTAATGTCGTTTTTGCATTGGTGTTTGATCTGAGATAACAAATTTAATTCATCTTGCATGACTTAAGCATAGGAAGCTTCAACAGGAAATCATTGTGAATTTCGACGATGTTGTCATGGTTTCTGATTCTACAAAAGAGGGATGTATCCTTAATTTTGAGAGGAATTCAATTTGGAGCTGGTATTGTGAGCAATTTAATTTTGAAGCCTTGCATTCTTTCATTGGGTAATATCATTTACATCTCTTTGTTTGTGATTAGTTAATTGTAACAACTCTTGCGATTGGTGAATTATTGTTATGTAAAACTAGATATTTACACTTGATATTGTTGGATTTGAGTTTGTAAGATTCAGTTTGACTCCCTTTCCAATTTTGAATGTTAATTTGCTATTACATGTGAGTTTGGCATTGTTGCATATTACTCCCTCCGTCCCACAATGAATGATCCGATTGTCAATTTCACTCTAAGAAAAAAAGAATAAATGAAAGAGAGAAAATGATATTTTTACTAAAGTACCCCTTATCAATTATTGAAAATAAGGAAACTAATATTAATTACAGGGTAAAATTGGAAAACATGCATTGGAAATTAAAATGGGTCATTCATTTTAGAACACTATTGATTTTAAATATGTGAGATGTTGGATCGAACTCTAGTATGGTCGAAGTCTATTCATGAGTAATGCGTGTTGTAGTCGAAATTTGTTCTAACATGCATTAGTCAATATTGCTAGGTTTGTTAGCATGTTGAATTGGGCCTTACTTGTAAGCCCAATTGTTTAAGTTAGCTTGTACCCTAAGTTAGCTTGTAATGGGTAATTATTAAAAAGCCCATTAGGTTAGTGTGCTATTTTTCTTATAAATAGAATGCTAGTTTCTCAATCTTGAAATAAGGAAAAATAGGAAGATAAAATCCTAATTTCAAGAGAGGTTATTTTGTTATTCTTGTATACTTGTAATCTTGTTCTAAGAGAAAGGAAAGAATAGCAGTTTAATAACTAATCCTTGTTCTTCCTTGTTGTTTTACCTTGTTTTCTTTGTTAACCCTAACCCTTGTGTGTTTCTTGATCAAGAAGAAACGATTTATACTTTGTCTCAAGGTATCCGATTCACAACAAATTGGTGCGATGAGCATGGAGAAGATGCCTTCAACAAAGTATGAGATTGAAAAGTTCACTGGAGTGAACGACTTTGGTTTGTGGCGCTTGAAGATGAAAGCTCTACTGGTTCAGTAGGGTTGTTTGGAAGCGTTGAAGGGTGAGGCAGCCATGGACGTTGCATTAACGATAAAATAAAAGACGGGCATGATCGAGAAAACCCACAACGCAATATTGTTGAGCCTTGGTGATAAGGTTCTTCGACAGGTATCAAAGGAGACTACAGCATCGGGATTATGGTTGAAACTTGAAATTTTGTACATGACCAATCTATGGTGAATCAACTATACCTGAAGCAAGCTTTGTATTCATTCAAGATGAGTGAAGGCAAAGTGTTGGCTGAACAGTTGGATATGTTCAACAAGATGATTCTTGATCTTGAAAATATTGATGTGAAGATCGATAATGAAGATCAAGCATTGTTGTTGTTGTGTGCTTTGCCTAGAACACATGCTCACTTCAAAGAAACTCTCTTGTATGGAAGGGAGTTCCTGACCTTTGAAGAAGTTCAGTCAGACTTGTATTCTAAGGACATGAACGAATGAAAGGAGCATAAACCATCGACGGTGGGTGAAGGTTTGGCCCTTAAGGGAAAATTCTTGTGAAAGGATGGTAAGTTTGACAAGAAGAGAGGTAAAAGTCAATAGAAGTATTATAGTGTCAAAACATATGGTATTCAATGTTATCACTGTAAGAAGGAGGGTCACATAAGAAAGGTGTTCCCTGAATGCCTGAAAGATCATGGAGGTAATGGCAACACAACCATTATTCAAGATGACTTCGACTCATCTGAGGTTCTTGTGGTTTCAAGTGGCGACTCGAGAAAAGACTAGATTATGGATTCAGGTTGCACTTGGCACATGACTCCAAACAGAGAATTGTTCGAGGAGCTATGTGATCAAGATGGTGGATCTGTGCTGTTGGGAAACAACAAATCTTGCAAAATTGCAGGTATTGGATCTGTGAGATTCAAGCTCCATGATGAGTCAATAAGGTTATTTACTGAAGTTAGGTATGTACCTGACTTGAAAATAAATTTGATTTCTCTTGGTGAATTCGACAAAAAGGGATATGTTTTTCAAGGAGAGAAAAGTATCCTAAGAGTCATGAAGGGGTCGATGGATGTCTTGAGAGGCGTGAAGAAACAAAGCTTGTATACCCTTGAGGCTGAGGTTGTAAGTGGTTTGACAAATGTTGCATCCACGAAACCTGTGTCGAAGACAGAATTATGGCACATGAGATTGAGCCATGTCAGCAAAAAAGGCCTGGTCGAATTGGGGAAGCAGAACCTGCTAGGAGGTGACAAAGTCGAAAAGTTGAAGTTTTGTGAATCTTGTGTATTTGGTAAATCCTGTAGGACGAAGTTTAACAAAGGCAAGCAAAAACACATGGATCCCTAGATTACATTCATGCTGATCTTTGAGGGTCTGTAAGGAATCCTTCACACTCGGGTGCAAGGTATTTTCTATCCATCGCTAATGACTATTCCAGAAAGTTATGGGTATTCATTCAGAAGACGAAGGATGAAACTTTTGAGAATTTCAAAAGTTGGAAGATTTTGGTCGAAACTTAAACTGGCAGAAAGGTTAAGAGGTTGAGAACTGACAATGGCCTTGAATTCTGCAACGAAGCGTTTGACAGTTACTGTGTTAAGTCTGGTATTGCAAGGCATAAGACTGTAGCAGGTACTGCTCAACAAAATGGCTTAGCTGAGAGATTCAGTTGAACAATCCTTGAAAAGGTTATATTCATGTTGGTTAGTATTGGATTGAAAAAGGTGTTTTGCGCGGAAGCTGTTTCGACAGTAGCTTACTTGATAAATAGATGTCCCTCGACTGCCTTGGGAATGAAGACACCTGAAGAAGTTTGGTCGGGACATCCACCTAGTCTCGAGAGACTGAGGGTATTTGGTTATGTGACCTATGCTCACATTAGGCAAGACAAGGTCGAACCTAGAGCTCTGAAATGTATGTTCATGAGATACCCTGAAGGAGTCAAAGTTTATAGGCTATGGTGCCTAGAGCCAGGTCACAGGAGGTGTATCACCCTTCGAGATGTAGTTTTTAATGAAGCAGAGATGGCTTTAAAGAAAAATAATGATGCTGATGAAGATCTGAAATAGGGAGAGATTCCTGTTGAGGTGGAGCATGTTGATGCTGAATTGCGTACCCCAGATGAAGTCGAAGAAGATACATAAGATGTTATTGAAGATGAGAAGACAGATAATGACTACCTACTAGTAAGAGACAGGTCGAGGAGAGTCATCAAGCCACCTCAGAGACTTGGGTATGCAGATCTTATAGCTTATGCCTTAATCTCTGCTAGTGAGGTTCTAGATGAAGAACCTAGAGACTATAAGGAAGTTTTGAGGAGTCGAAAGAAGACTGAATGGCTGAAGGCCATGGATGATGAAATGAAATCTCTTCATGATAACAACACCTGGGAACTTATCAAGAAACCTGCTGGAGCCAGGTTAGTCAGCTGTAAATGGGTTTTCAAAGTTAAGGAAGGAATCTAAGGAGTGGTGTCGAAGAGATACAAGGCAAGATTAGTTGCTAGGGGGTTCACTTAGAAAGAAGGTGTCGACTTCAATGATGTGTTCTCTCTTGTTGTTAAGCATAGATCCATTCGAATGTTGCTTGCCCCAGTGGCACTGTTCGACCTTGAACTAGAAGAGATGGATGTGAAGACTGCGTTCTTGTATGGTGACTTAGATGAAACAATCCTAATGAGGCAACCTAAAGGGTATGTCGAAAAAGGGAAGGATGATTATGTGTGCAAGTTGAATAGATCCTTATATGGACTGAAACAATCTCCTCGACAGTGGAATAGGAGATTCGACAAGTTCATAGCACACATAAGTTTCATCAGAAGTCAGTTCGACCACTATGTTTACCTCAGATTTCGACCGGGTAATTCATTTGTTATTTTGTTGCTCTATGTGGATGATATTCTAATAGCAAGCAACAATGTCGAAGATGTAATGAGGGTGAAGGATGAACTCAATAAAGAGTTTGACATGAAGGATCTAGGAGCTACATCCAGGATTCTTAGGATTGACATCCAGAGAGATAGAAAGCAGTCGAAATTATGCTTATCTCAAGAGGCATACCTACGGAAGGTTCTCGAAAAGTTTGGTATGTCGAATTCAAAGCTTGTTGTGACTCCAACAAACCCTCAATTCAAGCTGAGTATAGATCAGTGTCCCAGAACTAATGTTAAAAGAACTTATATGAATAGAATTCCATATGCTAACATAGTAGGTTCTTTGATGTATGTTATAGTCTGTACTAGACCCAACATACCATATGCAGTAAGTCTTGTAAGCAGGTAAATGGCGAATCCTGGAAAGGCTCCTAGCAAGCATTGAAGTGGATTTTAAGGTACATAAATGGGTCTCTGAATAGAGTCCTAATTTATGGTGGAGCCTTGGGTGAAGATAGTAAAGTAGCAATCGAAGGATATGTCGACTCTGATTATGCAGGTTGTATGGATTCCAGAAAATCTATCTCTGGATATGTGTTCACTATGTTTGGAACAACAATCAGTTGGAAAGCAACACTTTAGAAGGTTGTTGCCTTATCAACCACTGAAGCGGAGTATATTTCCCTAACTGAAGCGGAGTATATTGCCCTAACTAAAGCTGTGAAGGAAGCATTGTGGTTTGAAGGTTTTGCAAAGGAGCTAAAACTTCAAGGTCGAGTTATCACTGTTAAATGTGATAGTCAAAGTGCAATACACTTGTCGGAGAATTCAGCCTATCATGAGCGAACCAAGCACATTGATGTGAGGCTGCATTTCGTCAGAGGGGCAATCGAGCGTGGAGAAGTCCAAGTGCTGAAGGTTTCGACAGATCATAATGTTGCTGATATGATCACCATGACGTTGCCCAGTTGCAAGTTTTTCCACTGTATGCAGTTAATAAAGCTGCATGAAGAAAGCTAGTTTCTTGATGTTATAGAGTTAGATCCAAGGTGGAGATTTGTGAGATGTTGGATCAAACTTTAGTATGATCGAAGTCTGTTCGTGAGTAATGCGTGTTGTAGTCGAACTTTGTTCTAACATGCACTAGTCAATATTTTTAGGGTTGTTAGCATGTTGAGTTGGAACTTGCTTGTAATTCCAATTGTTTAAGTTAGCTTGTAATGGATAATTGTTAAAAAGTCCATTAGGTTAGTGTGCTATTTTTCTTATAAATAGGGTGCTAGTTTCTCAATCTTGGAATAAGGAAAAATAGGAAGATAAAATTCTAATTTCAAGAGAGGTTATTTTGTTATTCTTGTATACTTGTAATCTTGTTCTAAGAGAAAGGAAAGAATAGAAATTTAATAATCATTCCTTGTTGTTTTACCTTATTTTCTTTGTTAACCCTAACCCTAGTGTGTTTCTTGATCAAGAAGAAATTGTTTATACTTTGTCTCAAGGTATCTGATTCATAACAAAATAGATCACTCATTGTGGGACAAATGGAGTATAATTTTGAAACCCTGATCAATTGAAGCCCATTGATTTCTTTTGCCATGAATATTGTGATATGGTTCCTTGATATAAAGATTGGTAGCAATTGATATCAAATAATTAGTTGTGTACAATATTCTGTGTTTCTTTATTGATATTTAGAGTATACTTTTGGTTTTGGAAATGTTAAGTATTATTAAGGTTATGCATCTACTACAAAGTTATTTTGGCTAGTAGTTGGATGTCATTGTATGTATTTTCTTTGAAGAATTGGTGTGATGCAGTAGTAAATAGAATTACATGACTTTTTTAATGAATATTAGAAGCATGTGATTTTGAAATTTCTAAGCTTTTAAATGTTGGATAACAAGGAATTAAAGAGTCTAATTGGGAAATCCTGCTAGTCAGTTATGTTCCATCAGCTTGATGTGTAGTTTCTTGTTGAGTTTTGAGGTTTATTTTGTAAGTTGTTCGGTTTCATTCAAGTTCTACAGTTTTACACATGTTTAGTTTTTCAAATTCAGTTCGGCAGGTCTAGAGTTTGTTCCAAGTTCGATTTTGCAAGCTTGTTGCTTCATTGAAGTTTCAGACAAATGCAAGATGTGATTTAATTTCGGTTCTTATTTTCATCTGGGACTGTGTTGGCAAACTGTGTTGGCAAACTGTGTTTCTAGGTTCAAGCTCGTTTGTGTTGACTTTATTGTGGATTTCAGTTCAATTTGTGTTCATTTTCGGTTGTGATATATTTTCGATTCAACAAGTTGATTCGATTAAGAAAGTTTGTTCGGTTTTGTTATTTTATTCATTTTGGTTCTACAATTTGGTGTTCGAATTAACAAGTTCCATCTTCTATTTTTTGTTTCTTCTGGATTAAATGACCCATGTGACTTCACAATAGATGATATTCAGTTTGACCGCTCACCGCTTTAGCCATTTGCTATTGCATTTTTTTCATTGGCTATGGATTTTCTGAGATGATTTGGTAATTTGTTGGCTTTCTTAGTTTCTTCGTTGTTGAAATATTTGAATTATTGACTTATGGTTTGAAGACACATTGACATGTATATGTTTCTCATATGGTTTAAAGACACATTTACCTGGATATGCTCCTCCATTGGCCTATTGATTTTGTTATTTGTTGCCATGTTTGATGCAGATACTTAGTTTTATTCGCTTGTTGTGAGTCTTGTCCATGGTGGTTAAAGTTTTCATTTGAGCTTCTCTCATAGATGGTTAAGCATTGTTGTTGTACTTCTGTCTTGAGTGTTTTGCACTTTTGATGGTAAATTTTGTGTCTATTGACTTTGATGTTATGCTTCTGCCCAGTGGTAAAACTTTTGATGTTAGCTTATGCACGATGATGGTTAAGCATTGATTTCATTGTATTTTTCTTTGTTTGATGTAATTTTCCATTGTTCATCCATAGTGACTATTGGAGATATAAATTAATGACTATTAGAGATAAATTAGTTACATATTAGTCATGGTGAGATTGAAGTATATATTGTTGTAATCACCTCATTAGAATGATATTTTTTACTCATTTATAATATCAGTTACTTATCACATTTTAGCCGTCTTTGCAAAATTTTCTTATATTAAAATAAAGTCAAATGTTAATCCTAAATTCCAAGTATACTTGTTCTTAATTTTATGGGTTATCACCTAACACTCACGTTGATTCTCCCTAATTGGGACTCCATCTTTAAATTACTAATAATCAGACCTAACTTTTCAGTAAAAGAAAATCATTGACCTAAGAGTCAACACAAGTGGCAAGCCAAGAAACAATTTATTAGTACGACAATTTTTTGGTAAAATTTCATTAATAGAATAAAATACTTTTGATTCCTACATGGCGTAGCTCTCATGTATAATACATCTAACTATATGGTATTTTTAACTTAGAAAACTTGTTCAATAAAAAAAATCTATAACCATTTATTTAAAAGATTTAAATCTTTTATGACTTAATAATTAAAATATTTAAACCATTTATTTGACCAAATTAATTATCGCATTTTGTCTTGAATGTTTGGAGAAATTTGTTCCGAGCCCAATGAAGAAAATGATTGCTCTGTTACCTAAAACAATGAAGTCGTATTGTATCAAATTTATTGCATTATCTATTATTTCCACAATTAAAAATGTTATTGTTCTTTCAACTTCTCTCCAATTCACCTACGAATTTTCCTTTAAATACACACACTTGTGAAAACTACATGTTTCATTCTACAAGAACTCTCAACAACAATTACAATTCTTCTATCTTTGTCTCCATCATGTTCATGTTTCGTTTCTTCATCATTTCATTTTTATTTCTAGGATCAAGAGTTGAGAAAACTAATGCTCAATTATCTTATAAAAAAGTCGGAAACAAACTCTTGTCTTATTCAGAAATATTTGTTGATCCATCCGGACATGAAAATTTTAATACAATTCAATCAGCAATAGATTCAATTCCGTCCAACAATAAACACTGGACGGCTATAAGGGTTAAGGCCGGCACCTACAGGTACGATTTTCATAATAATATATTAATAATTCAATAAATTTAAAGAATAATTTTTATATTGTAACTTACCATGAATATTTATAGTGTTCAATCTCATTATACATATATATTATTTATAAATTTTTATAAAAATTAATTTATTATTAAATATATTTTGTTTTTATTTCAGAGAAAAAGTAGTTATTCCAGAAGATAAACCTTATATCTTATTGAAAGGATCAGGAAAGAATAAAACTTTGGTTGAATGGGATGACCATTCAGACTTAAGAAATCCTACATTTTCATCATTGGCTGACAATATTGTTGTCAAAGCTATAAGCTTTAGGGTAAGAAATAATTTGACGGAATTCCTATTAATTATTTTTCTCTAATTGAACTTTGATATTTAAGTTAATTGGTTTTATATGGTTGCCATATATATTCTTATTTCCTATTTTTTTTGACCAAATTATTGCATTTTGTCTTCAATGTTTGGGGAAGTTCGTTCCCAGCCCAATATAACAATATTTATATGTTAGCGTATATTTTCAAGAAATATGAGGTTTTTAATATGAATTTGTTTAGTTTTGTTAAGTGAATTTTGTTGATAGTTGTGAAAAGATTTTTGATTATAATTTAGTTTATTTATTTTTAAGGGATGGAATGTCATTAAATTATTTGACAAGAAATATGAATTATGTTATTATTTTGCCTTAATAGTAACTTTGGTTCCCTATTTTTTTAAATGGAAAATCAAAACCTAAACAAATATGGAAACAAATTGCAAATTAAGCCTATTAATAAATTTTAAAAATAGTAATCTTTATCATTTTTTATTTAAAATGAAAAGACTCATTTGAACTATTTAAAAAAAATCATATTAAATTGACCCACAAAATATGCATCTCTAATTGATTTTGCTAGATAAAGAAAAAATCTTAATTTACCATATATATATATATATATATATATATATATATATATATATATATATATATATATATATATATATATATATATATATATATATATATATATATATATATATATATATATATATATATATATATATATATATATATATAGTCAATAAAACAACAATTGAATATGTAGTTTAGACTTTGGTAATATTTCCTTATTTTAGAGTTACTGAATTAGTTTTTTTTTTTATAGAAATATACCATTTTAAAATAATTTTTTACTATATTTACTAATTTGTGTAATATTATTGAGTAATAATTTGGTTATAATGTGGAGCAGAACTCATACAACAATCCAATAAATAACAAACCTAAGTTACCTGCAGTAGCTGCAATGGTAAGTGGTGACAAAACCTATTTTTTCAGAGTTGGTTTTTATGGTTATCAAGACACTTTGTATGACTCCAAAGGAAGACATTACTATAAGCTTTGTACAATACAGGGCGCTGTAGATTTTATCTTTGGTGCAGGACAATCTTTGTTTGAGGTAACTAATTTAATTTAATATATTTTTCTTGTTAATGATTGTTGTGAATCAGATATCTTTAAACAAAGTATAAATGGTTTTTTAATAATCAAAAAACTCACAAGAGTTAGGGTTACGAAAGAAAACAAGGTAAAACAACAAGGAATAACAAAGATTGGTTATTAAACTGCTATTCTTTCCTTTCTCTTTGAACAAGATTACAAGAATAACAAAATGACCTCTCTCCCTTGAAATTAGGATTTTATCTTCCTATTTTTCCTTATGCCAAGATTGAGAAACTAACATTCTATTTATAATAAAATAGCACACTAACAATTACCCATTACAAGCCAACTTAGGGTACAAGCTAACTTAAACAATTGGCTTACAACCAAGGCCCAATTCAACATGCTAACAACATGCTAACAACCCTAGCAATATTGACTAATGCATGTTAGAACAAACTTCGACTACAACACACATTACTCGCGAATAGACTTCGACCATACTAGAGTTCGATCCAATATCTCACAAATCTCCACCTTGGATCTAACTCTATCACATCAAGAAACTAGCTTTCTTCATGCAGCTTTATCAACTGCATACAGTGGAAACACTTGCAACTGGGCAACGTCTTTTCTTTTGCCGTTAACGCAATGTCCATGGCTGTCTCACCCTTCAATGCTTCCAAACAACCATGCTGAACCAATAGGGCTTTTATCTTCAAGCGCCACAGACCGAAGTTGTTCACTCCGGTGAACTTTTCAATCTCATACTTTGTTGAAGGCATCTTCTCCACGCTCACCGCACCAATTTGTTGTGAATCAGATACCTTTAAACAAAGTATAATGGTTTCTTAATAATCAAGAAACTCACAAGGGTTAGGGTTAACAAAGAAAACAAGGTAAAACAACAAGGATTGGTTATTAAACTGCTATTATTTCCTTTCTCTTTGAACAAGATTACAAGTATACAAAAATAACAAAATAACCTCTCTCCCTTGAAATTAGGATTTTATCTTCCTATTTTTCCTTATACCAAGATTGAGAAACTAACATCCTATTTATAATAAAATAGCACACTAACCTAATGGACTTTTTAACAATTACCCATTACAAGCCAACTTAGGGTACAAGCTAACTTAAACAATTGGGCTTACAACCAAGGCTCAATTCAACATGCTAACAACCCTAGCAATATTGACTAATGCATGTTAGAACAAACTTCGACTACAACACGCATTACTCGCGAACAGACTTCGACTATACTAGAGTTTGATCCAATATCTCACAATGATCTTACACAAAATAATAGAATTCTAGGTGATCCACACTACTCTATTTGAGGATGCAAATTTAAAATCTATCAAGGTTTAAAGTTATGATTAATAGGGTTTTATAAAATATTTGTCATAGTTTATCTGTGATAAAATATAGCTCTTAATTGATTTGTCACTATTAAAATGATAATTTTAATTGAAATTCTAAAAACTTAAAGACAATTATGATAATTAGAATTGTTCGTGACATAGATAGAAAACCGAACTAGTCATCTATTTTATTTTTTTATAATCAAACCAAACCAAAATTAGTGGTTTTGTATACAATTTAAAATTTTAAAATTTTAAGTGAATAAAATCGTTGTAGAACACTTTTTTCAAAACTAAATGATAAAGAACATAATCATTATGTTTTTTTAAAATCTTTTCAATGAAGAATTTTAGACTTGTTTTTAATATTTTTCATTTTTAATTTTGATTTAGTTTACTTGCCACTTGTTTCGGTTTTAAAAATATTTATGCAACATAGTTCAGTGCACAAACTAAATATAATATTCAATTATTTTAACTTAAATTTGATTTGACGTTCAATTCAGTTTCAAGGATTTTTTTTAACAGTTCTCCTAATGATTCACTTAATATATTGTAGAGTGGTGTTTTAATGTATGATATTTTTGTTAATTGAATTTTGTAGAGGTGTTCCATAAGTGTTATTGGTGAAGGTTATATAACAGCACAAGGTAGAGAAAGTCCAAATGATTCAAGTGGATTTGTTTTCAAAGATTCACATGTGTTTGGAAATGCTACAACTTATTTGGGAAGAGCTTGGAGACAATATGCAAGAGTTTTATTTTACAATACTAACTTGACCAATGTTATACAACCTTTGGGTTGGGATTCATGGAATTTTTCTACTCGTGAGTAAGTTCTCTACATTTTTATCACCTCATATTCAAATAAATTAAGGTTTTTTTTTCTCTTTAAGATTTATTTTAGTTTATCTACTTGGAATTCATGTTTTGAAATAAAATTTTGCAGGAATCTAATAACATTTGCAGAATATGGGAATTTTGGACCTAGTGCAGATACATCAAAACGAGTGGGTTGGGTTGATAAACTTGATAAAGCAACCATTGAGAATATGGCAAGTGTGAACTTCATTGACCACAAGAACGAATGGATTTATAGTCATCCATACTAAAAACTTGTTTGGAAGTGCTTTTAGGCTGTAAAAGGACTTTAGTATATGCTATCTACTATATTATTATGAATTTAGTTACTATGGACTTTGGTTGTAAAATGTTTTACACTAATTTATCACAATCATTCATTCATAGATGTTATTTTAGATTTTAGAGAGAGAGCTGTAATAAAATCAAATATTTGTAAAAAATTTATGATGAATTGATGGTTTAAAATATTTTTAAACTGTCAATACATATTAATAAAATTTTATTATTTATTAAATTTTTGAGAATTTAATATTCGATTTAAGGATCGACTAATCTGATGAAATATTTATTCTATTTGCTAATTATTTGTTTTTATTTAATCCCTACAATTTATGATTGTTATTTTTAGATTCATACAAGATAAAAGCTTTAAATGCATATAACGCAATGACTTTAGGTTGTCAATTGCGGTTTAGGTATATAATGACTTTTATAGTAAAATCTTCATTTTAAAAAACTTTGCCTAGAGTTCTCGTATGATTCATAATCTGAATAAATTATTTTTTTAGGTTTTATAATTATGTATTGTTAAAAGCATAATACGTGACAACCCCTAACGATGAAGGGCTATCAGGGATTTTAGGGTTTGTTGAAGGGTTTAGAGCTAGCTAGCTCACGTAGAAAGGTGAGAAGCTCCGTGTATCTAGTATTTGTGTCAATATGAGATTGTCTAGATTCATGTCTTTCACATATATCACATGTACCACTATACACTTTGATTAGCCAATCTACTCTAGAAACTCATTAATCCTCTTGCCATATGCTCTTGGATCTTGTTTTAGGCTATAAAGAGACTTATGGAGCTTCAAGAACTTATCATATTCACCTTTCACAATGAATTCCCGATGTTGTTCAACATAAAATTCCTCTTTAAAGAATCCATTGAGAAGTGCATATTTGACATCTAGTTGAACAAGATTCAATTGTATGAATTAAGCCAACGCTACCACCAATTTGAATGTCTCATTTCTGCAACTGGTGTAAACATTTGTGTCAAATCAAGACTAAACTTTTGTAAGAACCTCTTTCAACAATCCTTGTCTTATGTTTGTCAATGGAACCATGTGGTAGATGTTTCATTTTATATACAACTGTAATAGGTCTTGTACTTTTTAAAAGCACAATACATGATAACCCTAAGTGATTAAGGGATGTTAGAGGCTTTAGAGTTTGTTGATGTGTTTAGAGATAGCTCACGTATGGAGGTGATAAGCTCTATGTATCTAGTATTTGTGTCAATATAAGATTGGGAGTGGTTTGTTAATCCTCTATTATTCGTGCTAAATAAAAATAAATAATTATACCCTTTTACCCCTGTTAGGTTTGTACTCATGGGTTAATATGTTTATCTTAGCCCTTTTACCTCGGTTGTACCTTCATGGGTAACTTGAAGGGTGTCTCACATTTCTTTTTCAGATTCATAGTGAAAACATGCAATAACTCATCAATACCAAGAGTGATAACAGTAGAGGTTTTTTCTTTCAAATTGTGTTGCACTTTTTCCTTGTCCTTTTTGGCCTAAATTTCTCTATCTTTATTTTCCACATCACCATCAACTAGATGTGTTGGAACATAGAGACTTTTTCTTAGAAGTTCATATATCATAGTTTATCCTCTATATAAAGATTCTCATTTTCTCTTTTCACATATCATACCCCTCTTAATTAAAGGATGGAGGCCTGTTTAGTGAATCGTTTGAAGTCATTCCTACCTCTTGTAACGATTATAACAAGAGTATGATTCTAATGTCATTTTTTTACTAAGTAACTCCAAATACTAGAGGGAGGAGTGAATTGTGATATTCCAATTTCAAAAACCGGTTTATAAAAATATTTTGATTTAAAATCATTTATGTGTTTTAATTTAAAATAATTTATGTTAGACGATAGAGATAAATAGAGATAAAGTAGCAGAATAGTGCTCCCCTTGAAAATCGGAAAACAACCGCTGATCTTCCAAATCTAACTTTGGTGACTCACAGGATCGATCAGATTGATCTTAGGACATGTGCTAAAAGATTTATTTTTTGGTTTTAAGGTTTTTATCCAAGTTCCACACTCGAATAAGGTTGGGATAAACAGAATCCTAAAAGAACATCTATTCGACTGCGGATTAATTTGCAGGTAAAATAAGGCTTCTAATAAAAAAGAAGAAAGTTTGTTGGTAAAGGTGAATTTAGTTTGAGGGCGAAGGGAAAAGAATTGCGTAAGGGGAAAAGAAGTAAGGTAAAGAGTAAAAAAGGGTAAGGACAATAAAGGCAGTAAAAGACTTTGTAAAACTTAAAGTAAAAACAAATAAATTGCATTAAGTTTAAAAGATGGTGTGTTTACATCACGTACATTCTCCTTGATACTCTTTTCTCTACACTCGGATACTTTGAGTAAATTTAGGAGTGACTTGCACAAATAGTAAATTACAACACAATTTAGATGTGTCTAAGACACTCTATTTATAGTAACAAAAAATAACCTCTAATAACTTCCAACATAAGACTTAGCTTCTTTCGGGGTGGGTCTTTCGACTTAGCTTCTTCCTCCTTTCGACCATTTTGTTGTATTCAAGGTATTCTCCACCTTTTTCTTTGGAAACTTTCTTTCTAGCTGAGGCGTCGAATTTAGGAGCTAATAAATTGCCCCCCAAAAATGTCTTTTCAACTTCGACCGTGAAAAAGCACATTTTTTGACAATACTTGACCTTCGACGCTGCTTTGCCCTTGTGAGTGCCATCTGGTATTCTTTCCACCAATGTGAGCCTGGGAAGTTGAAAGAGAATGAAAGAGAAAAAGAGAAATATCTATGAACATGCAAGCTACTGTTCTGCCGCCTTGATGCACGTTTTATGACATCATTATCATCATCGCTATTTTCTCGGGACTCAACAAAATCGTGGGCCATCATCATCCTTCCATCCTCGGGGACGTTGTAACAGCCCAAATTTCATTAAATAATTAATTGTAGTAATTAATTGATTTAGTGGGATTTTATGTTAATATTGGAATTAATTTTTATTAATTGGAATTAATAGAGAATTGAAAGGAAATTGGAAGGAAAGAAAATAAAAGGGATATATAAGTGAGAAAGAAGAGAAAGGAAATTAGAGAAAACATTTGGAGAGAAAGAGGAAAGAAAGAAGAAAGAAGAGAAAGAGAGGAGAAGAAGAGGAAAAGTGGAAAAATCATCAAGAACCAACATCAAAGCTCCGATTAATCGAGGTAAGGGTGAGAAATGTTTCTATTTGATCATTGCATGATGTTATGTATGTTGGGTTGGGGTTTTGGTAGAGTTTTCATCACTTTCCAATTAGGGCAAATGTTGGATTAATCGGTAGATTGATGATTTAATCAGTTGGAACTGAGTAATAACACCGTAGAATAGTCGGGTAACATGTATTGATGCTATTTGTACTGATTTGGATGTTCAAGAGTTGGTGGATGGTGGAATGGTGAAGGAGGGACAGAGTGTGGTTCTGTTCTGCGCAGGTTCGCTGGCTCTCGCCAGGCGAAGCCCAGCGAATGCTGGCGAATAATTAAGTTTAAGTTCCAGTGGACTTTGCTGGCGAGTTCGCCAGGCGAAGTTGGATAGCGAAGGTTCGCCCAGCGAAGGTGCTGGCGAATGGTGGCGAATGAAGTCAGTAGCTACTGACTTGGGCTCGCTGGAAAGTCTCGCCAGGAGAAGCCTAGCGAGTGTTCGCTGAGAGAGTTCGCCAGGCGAAGGCCAGGCGAAGGTTCGCTTCGAGGGTTCGCCAGGCGAATGAAGGCGAATGTGACAGCATTTTTCTTTTGCTGTGTTGCTCATGTGGTGATTGTTTGGTTGATTCACATAGGTTAATACCTCTATGATATGAATAAGTATGTGATCCATGGTGATGATATGTGCTGTGGGTAGCCTTTGGGCGTGAATCCTAGATTTGTGGTATGAGTATTAATCAGATCGATTATAAATACATGAGAACATGATAATGATTATGTGTGTATTATTTAATAATGGTAATGTGCGTATTATTTGATGAGTTTGTGAAGGTTTGATGTAGTGTGCAATTAGGTAATAAGTATGCATGAGAACATTGTGGATATATGTGTGCATAGCCTATAATTGTATTATTGGTACTGTGACATGTATACCTTGTATGAAATGGCATGAGATGAATAATAAACATAATACAAACATGTATTGTGGATGTATATTGTTTATATGGGGTTGTATGTTAAGATACATGAAGAATGCATGAGAGCATATTGAGGGATATGCGTGCATCGTTTGATAAATATGATGTTTGTATTGATTGGATGCGATTATGTATGAACAATGCGTGAGAATATATCGTGAATATATGTACATTGCGTGGTAAATGTGTTATGCGTGTAAGCATGATGTAATTCTTGTATGATGAATTACTTGAGAATGCATGAGAACATATTGTGGATATGTGTGCATTGTTGATAATGCGGTGATGATATTGAATTGTGAATGTATATTGTTGGTATATGGTGGTATGAATAGAATGCATGAGAACATGTCATGGATATGTGTGCATTGCTTGATAGATGTTGTAAATGCATATTGTATGTATGTGATTAAATGTGAATAATGCATGAGAACATATCGTGGATATGTGTGCATTGTTTGATAACTGTGAAGAATGCATGAGAACATATCGTGGATATGTGTGCATTGTGAGTGATAATGTGGTGATAGTGTTGAATTATGAATACATCGATGAATGTTATGTGAATATGTTGTGTGTGCAATCATAATGTAATTCTTGAAGAGATGAATTATTTGAATGCATGAGATTAAGATGTTGGTCTTAAGTGCATTTGTTGTGGCTGATTGTACATGCATCATTTAGTCAAGAGGCAATGTCTGTTAGTTTCGTGGAAACTAGTGGCTTGTCCCAAACCTAGAAGAGTGGGTTTGAAGGCTTAGAGGACGGGCCTTTGTGGTTATCGGTCTAGAAGAGTGGACCCGGTTTAATGTAAAAACCGAAAAAAGATAACGGGTTATCGGTCTAGAAGAGTGGACCTGGTTTAATGTAAAAACCGAAAAAAGATAACGAGAGTCGGTACCGTATTGCATGAGTTGCATTGAGTTGTTGAGTCACATTAATATATGACATATGCATGAAGAGATGCTTATGTGTGAATGATGAGATTGTGAAATTGTGAGAGTATGCATGATGTGGAAATGCTTTACAAATATTCGTGTTGTCATTATATGTGAGGCAAATATATATGACTAAGAAATTGAATTGTGGTGAGAAATACGGAGTGGAACTTGTATTGATTACCTATATATACATGATTTTATGCTTTGATTATTATGGTAATATTTCTCACCCTTCTGCTGTTTTATAATGCTCTATGAGGCATTGCAGATTAGGTTGCTGGAGGCCTTTATGAAGTTCTGCTTGTAGTTCGAGGTTGCTACGTGTGTAGCGTTTTAGTAATTATTTATGGGCCGAGTCATGCTCTGGTCGTGTAACACGGGGATCGATTGCTTATGTTTTAGGATTACATTATGTAACCTAAGTTATGTTTTCATATTTGGAGTAATTGAGATAATGAGATGTTGGCCTTAGTGCCTAGAGATGTTGATTTTATATGATGAAAGTAAATGTTTCTTTTAAAGGATTTTCATTAATGAATCCGCTGCTAAATGGAAAGGTGTTTATGAGCATGACAGATTATTTTAATGTGGTGCAAGTTTTGTGTGATGCCCTTTTATGTATGCATGTTAACTTTTACTCTGATTATGCATATATTATTTGCGGGGTTTAGAAGGGTGTTACATTAGTGGTATCAGAGCAGGTCGGTCTGTCCGGCCAAGTTGTCTAATTTTATTTGTTCCCTTGTATGCGACATGTGTGTGAAAACACTGTCGATACATGTTGTTGCTTAACCTTGTCTGGAGAAGTGGGAATGATCTAAGTGGGGGAGAAGTTGTGCTTCTCCAAGATGCTGCAGGTGTAGAAGTTGTAGCTCAGTGGGTGGTTAACACTCTTGTGGTTTGGTAAAGATAGTCTATACTCCATCATGATTTTCAGCTGCCTATTGACAAATTGAGGAACTGATCACCCTTAATCTCTTGTTGATAGTAGTTGGAGTTCTGTTGGATGGGATGGACGTGTCTTGCAAGCTTAGGTGGCGTGAGCAGAGAATTGTTTTGAGCTAAGCCAGGTGCTTAAGAAGTGTGTTGATGAGTCGGCACGAGACAGTAAGGAGATGGTTAATTTTGATGGGAATTCGGGGTGCTAATGAAAGTGGGAAGATGGCGGTTTTGCCGACTAATTATATCTGTTTGGACAGTCGAAGAATTAAATTGATTGAGTAGTGTTGAGAATTATGTCTGGTGTGTGTGCTACGGCAACAGATTGTGGAGTTGAGTATAAGGGTGGATAATGACTTCTAGTGATTACTAAAGGAAATGAGATGTGGAATACATGGTTGGTATAATTGGACCCTTAAGCATTTCAAGAGTTGGAGAGGTATTGGATGACCTTTAAGTGTGGAAGGGTTGTTTCCGTGATTTTGTCGTAACGGAAAATCGTAATTCGGAATGACGCAAGATTAGAAGTGTTGGAAGATATTACAGTGCTCTATGTGATGGGAAAGTAGTGACATGGGATTAAGTATTTATTGGCGAAAAATGTTTGGATGTTATGGTAAGCGCGGAGAGTGCGGTTTGTGTTATCACCAGAAGTTCACAGCTGAGTGTCCGTTTGATATAATGATTTTCCACACTTGATTGAGAGAGTCAATGGTTATGTAACCGATGGTGTTTGGATATGTTCGGAGAGTATAGGGGTTCATGTCGAGCGTCGGGAACTTGAGTTATTAGTATTGGGGAAGAGGCAGTGATGTACTACTGTGAAGAAAGTTCAAAGAGTTTTGAGAAAGCTGTCAACAGTTCGTGTATTGGTTTTGCCAAGTCCGACAGGATTGTCGTTGTGTTTTGAGATACTTTGTTGATATGATTAAGAGATGTGTTAAGTACAACATTAATGAGTTTTGGTTATGCTTGAAGGTAATATAAAGTACAGAGAGGGATTATCTGACAAGTAATTTGGAGTGGGTTGTTGTTGTGTGTTTGTACCGGAGTTTGGAAGCCTCAATTGTTTAGTTGAGATTTGAGATGGTTACTGACCTTAAGGTATTTGTTTTATTTGAGAGAGAGTCAAATATGAGACAGAGAAGTAATTGGAACTCCTGAAGGAGTATGGTTTTGGTTAAATTACCATTCGGATGAGACCGAGTGGTAGCTAAGATATCGAATCGGGAATTTTGGTATACACTAATGAAGATGGTAAGGAAGTTAGAACTGATTAAGCAAATTCAGATATGAGTTCGGCCTGTGAAGAGACTTCTTATGGAGTTGAGCCTTGGATGTTGAGATTGACTTTTGGTATTCTGATGAGGTTCGAGGAAATCGGAATTCTGAGTTGAGTTGATAGATTAATTGAATTTAATGGATAAAAGTCAGAGGGCTTATTTTCGGATTAAGGGAAATGGTATTGTGAGATGCCGTGATGAAGTGTGTATTCTGAATAGTGTGAGTTGGATAAGAGTACTCAGGGAGAAGTACATCGAGAAAGATGGAGTATCCGTGCAGGTACTAGGAAGATGCGACCGAATTTGAGAAATAGTTTTGGATAGCCATAGATGGAGAAGGAATTGATTGAGTTTGTATATGTTGATTAGACTTGCTGGGAATTGAAGTATGGACATTAGAGATGGTTGGATCTGATACAACTGTTGAGTATTTCGAGTGGGATGGGATAGTATTCCCATGGGCTTTGTGCCGGTTTTTCTGATGAATTGGAGGAAGTATGATCCGATTTGGACAGTTAAGAATGGATTAACAAGAGTAACTCGTTGCCTACCAGTGAAGATGAATCATTCTGTTAGATGGGAACTTAAGTTTTTCGTTAAGATTATGGGAAAGATTGCGAAAGCGGTTGGGTGCCATGTTGAAGATGAACTCTGACTAGCGTCCGTGAATGGCATGGACAAACGAAGAAAACTATCCAGTATGAAGAGGACTCGTTGAGAGCTTGTGTGTTGGACCAAGATGGATCTAAGGGTAGTTAATTGTCGTTGATGGAGTTGCCTACAATAACTGTTGCCATTTCGTATCGGAAACAACATCGTATGAAGTTCGTTGGGTAAGAGGGTATGACTCCTTTGTGTTGTTGCATGTCCAACGAGAGTGTTGTACTCGGATCAAAGACCGTGCAAGGGACGATGGAAACGATCAAAGAATCCAAGTAAGGCCGTGTTTTGAGAGTTATGGTAGTAATTGGTGTTGGTCGAGCTTGAAGTCTCGTGAGCACCCAGTGTTTTGTTGATCTGTATCAGAGTAGCGCAGTGGAAGCGTGAGGCGGATAGCATGTTAGACTGTTTTACCGCTGTCGCTTGAGAGGATTGCATGAGGTGTTCATATGTCTAAGTTGAAGAGGTACATTGATTCAGGTGGATGGTGTACAAGTGAGAGAGAATTTGACTTCGGAGGCGTGGCTAGTTCTAGTTGTTGATAAGAAACAACTTCGAAGTATAGAGATTCCTTTGGTGGAAGTAGTTATGGGAGAATTGGATTTGGAAGAATTGGAATGCGAGAGTCGTATCCAGAGTTGTTAGGATCAGATAACATTTTCGAGGACGAAAATTCCTAAAGTGGGGGAGGGTTGTAACAGCCCAAATTTCATTAAATAATTAATTGTAGTAATTAATTGATTTAGTGGGATTTTATGTTAATATTGGAATTAATTTTTATTAATTGGAATTAATAGAGAATTGAAAGGAAATTGGAAGGAAAGAAAATAAAAGGGATATATAAGTGAGAAAGAAGAGAAAGGAAATTAGAGAAAACATTTGGAGAGAAAGAGGAAAGAAAGAAGAAAGAAGAGAAAGAGAGGAGAAGAAGAGGAAAAGTGGAAAAATCATCAAGAACCAACATCAAAGCTCCGATTAATCGAGGTAAGGGTGAGAAATGTTTCTATTTGATCATTGCATGATGTTATGTATGTTGGGTTGGGGTTTTGGTAGAGTTTTCATCACTTTCCAATTAGGGCAAATGTTGGATTAATCGATAGATTGATGATTTAATCGGTTGGAACTGAGTAATAACACCGTAGAATAGTCGGGTAACATGTATTGATGCTATTTGTACTGATTTGGATGTTCAAGAGTTGGTGGATGGTGGAATGGTGAAGGAGGGACAGAGTGTGGTTCTGTTCTGCGCAGGTTCGCTGGCTCTCGCCAGGCGAAGCCCAGCGAATGCTGGCGAATAATTAAGTTTAAGTTCCAGTGGACTTCGCTGGCGAGTTCGCCAGGCGAAGTTGGATAGCGAAGGTTCGCCCAGCGAAGGTGCTGGCGAATGGTGGCGAATGAAGTCAGTAGCTACTGACTTGGGCTCGCTGGGAAGTCTCGCCAGGCGAAGCCTAGCGAGTGTTCGCTGAGAGAGTTCGCCAGGAGAAGGCCAGGTGAAGGTTCGCTTCGAGGGTTCGCCAGGCGAATGAAGGCGAATGTGACAGCATTTTTCTTTTGCTGTGTTGCTCATGTGGTGATTGTTTGGTTGATTCACATAGGTTAATACCTCTATGATATGAATAAGTATGTGATCCATGGTGATGATATGTGTTGTGGGTAGCCTTTGGGCGTGAATCCTAGATTTGTGGTATGAGTATTAATCAGATCGATTATAAATACATGAGAACATGATAATGATTATGTGTGTATTATTTAATAATGGTAATGTGCGTATTATTTGATGAGTTTGTGAAGGTTTGATGTAGTGTGCAATTAGGTAATAAGTATGCATGAGAACATTGTGGATATATGTGTGCATAGCTTATAATTGTATTATTGGTACTGTGACATGTATACCTTGTATGAAATGGCATGAGATGAATAATAAACATAATACAAAAATGTATTGTGGATGTATATTGTTTATATGCGGTTGTATGTTAAGATACATGAAGAATGCATGAGAGCATATTGAGGGATATGCGTGCATCGTTTGATAAATATGATGTTTGTATTGATTGGATGCGATTATGTATGAACAATGCGTGAGAATATATCGTGAATATATGTACATTGCGTGGTAAATGTGTTATGCGTGTAAGCATGATGTAATTCTTGTATGATGAATTACTTGAGAATGCATGAGAACATATTGTGGATATGTGTGCATTGTTGATAATGCGGTGATGATATTGAATTGTGAATGTATATTGTTGGTATATGGTGGTATGAATAGAATGCATGAGAACATGTCATGGATATGTGTGCATTGCTTGATAGATGTTGTAAATGCATATTGTATGTATGTGATTAAATGTGAATAATGCATGAGAACATATCGTGGATATGTGTGCATTGTTTGATAACTGTGAAGAATGCATGAGAACATATCGTGGATATGTGTGCATTGTGAGTGATAATGTGGTGATAGTGTTGAATTATGAATACATCGATGAATGTTATGTGAATATGTTGTGTGTGCAATCATAATGTAATTCTTGAAGAGATGAATTATTTGAATGCATGAGATTAAGATGTCGGTCTTAAGTGCATTTGTTGTGGCTGATTGTACATGCATCATTTAGTCAAGAGGCAATGTCTGTTAGTTTCGTGGAAACTAGTGGCTTGTCCCAAACCTAGAAGAGTGGGTTTGAAGGCTTAGAGGACGGGCCTTTGTGGTTATCGGTCTAGAAGAGTGGACCCGGTTTAATGTAAAAACCGAAAAAGGATAACGGGTTATCGGTCTAGAAGAGTGGACCCGGTTTAATGTAAAAACCGAAAAAAGATAACGAGAGTCGGTACCGCATTGCATGAGTTGCATTGAGTTGTTGAGTCACATTAATATATGACATATGCATGAAGAGATGCTTATGTGTGAATGATGAGATTGTGAAATTGTGAGAGTATGCATGATGTGGAAATGCTTTACAAATATTCGTGTTGTCATTATATGTGAGGCAAATATATATGACTAAGAAATTGAATTGTGGTGAGAAATACGGAGTGGAACTTGTATTGATTACCTATATATACATGATTTTATGCTTTGATTATTATGGTAATATTTCTCACCCTTCTGCTGTTTTATAATGCTCTATGAGGCATTGCAGATTAGGTTGCTGGAGGCCTTTATGAAGTTCTGCTTGTAGTTCGAGGTTGCTACGTGTGTAGCGTTTTAGTAATTATTTATGGGTCGAGTCATGCTCTGGTCGTGTAACACGGGGATCGATTGCTTATGTTTTAGGATTACATTATGTAACCTAAGTTATGTTTTCATATTTGGAGTAATTGAGATAATGAGATGTTGGCCTTAGTGCCTAGAGATGTTGATTTTATATGATGAAAGTAAATGTTTCTTTTAAAGGATTTTCATTAATGAATCCGCTGCTAAATGGAAAGGTGTTTATGAGCATGACAGATTGTTTTAATGTGGTGCAAGTTTTGTGTGATGCCCTTTTATGTATGCATGTTAACTTTTACTCTGATTATGCATATATTATTTGCGGGGTTTAGAAGGGTGTTACATTAGTGGTATCAGAGCAGGTCGGTCCGTCCGGCCAAGTTGTCTAATGTTATTTGTTCCCTTGTATGCGACATGTGTGTGAAAACACTGTCGATACATGTTGTTGCTTAACCTTGTCTGGAGAAGTGGGAATGATCTAAGTGGGGGAGAAATTGTGCTTCTCCAAGATGCTGCAGGTGTAGAAGTTGTAGCTCAGTGGGTGGTTAACACTCTTGTGGTTTGGTAAAGATAGTCTATACTCCATCATGATTTTCAGCTGCCTATTGACAAATTGAGGAACTGATCACCCTTAATCTCTTGTTGATAGTAGTTGGAGTTCTGTTAGATGGGATGGACGTGTCTTGCAAGCTTAGGTGGCGTGAGCAGAGAATTGTTTTGAGCTAAGCCAGGTGCTTAAGAAGTGTGTTGATGAGTCGGCACGAGACAGTAAGGAGATGGTTAATTTTGATGGGAATTCGGGGTGCTAATGAAAGTGGGAAGATGGCGGTTTTGCCGACTAATTATATCTGTTTGGACAGTCGAAGAATTAAATTGATTGAGTAGTGTTGAGAATTATGTCTGGTGTGTGTGCTACGGCAACAGATTGTGGAGTTGAGTATAAGGGTGGATAATGACTTCTAGTGATTACTAAAGGAAATGAGATGTGGAATACATGGTTGGTATAATTGGACCCTTAAGCATTTCAAGAGTTGGAGAGGTATTGGATGACCTTTAAGTGTGGAAGGGTTGTTTCCGTGATTTTGTCGTAACGGAAAATCGTAATTCGGAATGACGCAAGATTAGAAGTGTTGGAAGATATTACAGTGCTCTATGTGATGGGAAAGTAGTGACATGGGATTAAGTATTTATTGGCGAAAAATGTTTGGATGTTATGGTAAGCGCGGAGAGTGCGGTTTGTGTTATCACCAGAAGTTCACAGCTGAGTGTCCGTTTGATATAATGATTTTCCACACTTGATTGAGAGAGTCAATGGTTATGTAACCGATGGTGTTTGGATATGTTCGGAGAGTATAGGGGTTCATGTCGAGCGTCGGGAACTTGAGTTATTAGTATTGGGGAAGAGGCAGTGATGTACTACTGTGAAGAAAGTTCAAAGAGTTTTGAGAAAGCTGTCAACAGTTCGTGTATTGGTTTTGCCAAGTCCGACAGGATTGTCGTTGTGTTTTGAGATACTTTGTTGATATGATTAAGAGATGTGTTAAGTACAACATTAATGAGTTTTGGTTATGCTTGAAGGTAATATAAAGTACAGAGAGGGATTATCTGACAAGTAATTTGGAGTGGGTTGTTGTTGTGTGTTTGTACCGGAGTTTGGAAGCCTCAATTGTTTAGTTGAGATTTGAGATGGTTACTGACCTTAAGGTATTTGTTTTATTTGAGAGAGAGTCAAATATGAGACAGAGAAGTAATTGGAACTCCTGAAGGAGTATGGTTTTGGTTAAATTACCATTCGGATGAGACCGAGTGGTAGCTAAGATATCGAATCGGGAATTTTGGTATACACTAATGAAGATGGTAAGGAAGTTAGAACTGATTAAGCAAATTCAGATATGAGTTCGGCCTGTGAAGAGACTTCTTATGGAGTTGAGCCTTGGATGTTGAGATTGACTTTTGGTATTCTGATGAGGTTCGAGGAAATCGGAATTCTGAGTTGAGTTGATAGATTAATTGAATTTAATGGATAAAAGTCAGAGGGCTTATTTTCGGATTAAGGGAAATGGTATTGTGAGATGCCGTGATGAAGTGTGTATTCTGAATAGTGTGAGTTGGATAAGAGTACTCAGGGAGAAGTACATCGAGAAAGATGGAGTATCCGTGCAGGTACTAGGAAGATGCGACCGAATTTGAGAAATAGTTTTGGATAGCCATAGATGGAGAAGGAATTGATTGAGTTTGTATATGTTGATTAGACTTGCTGGGAATTGAAGTATGGACATTAGAGATGGTTGGATCTGATACAACTGTTGAGTATTTCGAGTGGGATGGGATAGTATTCCCATGGGCTTTGTGCCGGTTTTTCTGATGAATTGGAGGAAGTATGATCCGATTTGGACAGTTAAGAATGGATTAACAAGAGTAACTCGTTGCCTACCAGTGAAGATGAATCATTCTGTTAGATGGGAACTTAAGTTTTTCGTTAAGATTATGGGAAAGATTGCGAAAGCGGTTGGGTGCCATGTTGAAGATGAACTCTGACTAGCGTCCGTGAATGGCATGGACAAACGAAGAAAACTATCCAGTATGAAGAGGACTCGTTGAGAGCTTGTGTGTTGGACCAAGATGGATCTAAGGGTAGTTAATTGTCGTTGATGGAGTTGCCTACAATAACTGTTGCCATTTCGTATCGGAAACAACATCGTATGAAGTTCGTTGGGTAAGAGGGTATGACTCCTTTGTGTTGTTGCATGTCCAACGAGAGTGTTGTACTCGGATCAAAGACCGTGCAAGGGACGATGGAAACGATCAAAGAATCCAAGTAAGGCCGTGTTTTGAGAGTTATGGTAGTAATTGGTGTTGGTCGAGCTTGAAGTCTCGTGAGCACCCAGTGTTTTGTTGATCTGTATCAGAGTAGCGCAGTGGAAGCGTGAGGCGGATAGCATGTTAGACTGTTTTACCGCTGTCGCTTGAGAGGATTGCATGAGGTGTTCATATGTCTAAGTTGAAGAGGTACATTGATTCAGGTGGATGGTGTACAAGTGAGAGAGAATTTGACTTCGGAGGCGTGGCTAGTTCTAGTTGTTGATAAGAAACAACTTCGAAGTATAGAGATTCCTTTGGTGGAAGTAGTTATGGGAGAATTGGATTTGGAAGAATTGGAATGCGAGAGTCGTATCCAGAGTTGTTAGGATCAGATAACATTTTCGAGGACGAAAATTCCTAAAGTGGGGGAGGGTTGTAACAGCCCAAATTTCATTAAATAATTAATTGTAGTAATTAATTGATTTAGTGGGATTTTATGTTAATATTGGAATTAATTTTTATTAATTGGAATTAATAGAGAATTGAAAGGAAATTGGAAGGAAAGAAAATAAAAGGGATATATAAGTGAGAAAGAAGAGAAAGGAAATTAGAGAAAACATTTGGAGAGAAAGAGGAAAGAAAGAAGAAAGAAGAGAAAGAGAGGAGAAGAAGAGGAAAAGTGGAAAAATCATCAAGAACCAACATCAAAGCTCCGATTAATCGAGGTAAGGGTGAGAAATGTTTCTATTTGATCATTGCATGATGTTATGTATGTTGGGTTGGGGTTTTGGTAGAGTTTTCATCACTTTCCAATTAGGGCAAATGTTGGATTAATCGATAGATTGATGATTTAATCGGTTGGAACTGAGTAATAACACCGTAGAATAGTCGGGTAACATGTATTGATGCTATTTGTACTGATTTGGATGTTCAAGAGTTGGTGGATGGTGGAATGGTGAAGGAGGGACAGAGTGTGGTTCTGTTCTGCGCAGGTTCGCTGGCTCTCGCCAGGCGAAGCCCAGCGAATGCTGGCGAATAATTAAGTTTAAGTTCCAGTGGACTTTGCTGGCGAGTTCGCCAGGCGAAGTTGGATAGCGAAGGTTCGCCCAGCGAAGGTGCTGGCGAATGGTGGCGAATGAAGTCAGTAGCTACTGACTTGGGCTCGCTGGGAAGTCTCGCCAGGCGAAGCCTAGCGAGTGTTCGCTGAGAGAGTTCGCCAGGAGAAGGCCAGGCGAAGGTTCGCTTCGAGGGTTCGCCAGGCGAATGAAGGCGAATGTGACAGCATTTTTCTTTTGCTGTGTTGCTCATGTGGTGATTGTTTGGTTGATTCACATAGGTTAATACCTCTATGATATGAATAAGTATGTGATCCATGGTGATGATATGTGCTGTGGGTAGCCTTTGGGCGTGAATCCTAGATTTGTGGTATGAGTATTAATCAGATCGATTATAAATACATGAGAACATGATAATGATTATGTGTGTATTATTTAATAATGGTAATGTGCGTATTATTTGATGAGTTTGTGAAGGTTTGATGTAGTGTGCAATTAGGTAATAAGTATGCATGAGAACATTGTGGATATATGTGTGCATAGCCTATAATTGTATTATTGGTACTGTGACATGTATACCTTGTATGAAATGGCATGAGATGAATAATAAACATAATACAAACATGTATTGTGGATGTATATTGTTTATATGGGGTTGTATGTTAAGATACATGAAGAATGCATGAGAGCATATTGAGGGATATGCGTGCATCGTTTGATAAATATGATGTTTGTATTGATTGGATGCGATTATGTATGAACAATGCGTGAGAATATATCGTGAATATATGTACATTGCGTGGTAAATGTGTTATGCGTGTAAGCATGATGTAATTCTTGTATGATGAATTACTTGAGAATGCATGAGAACATATTGTGGATATGTGTGCATTGTTGATAATGCGGTGATGATATTGAATTGTGAATGTATATTGTTGGTATATGGTGGTATGAATAGAATGCATGAGAACATGTCATGGATATGTGTGCATTGCTTGATAGATGTTGTAAATGCATATTGTATGTATGTGATTAAATGTGAATAATGCATGAGAACATATCGTGGATATGTGTGCATTGTTTGATAACTGTGAAGAATGCATGAGAACATATCGTGGATATGTGTGCATTGTGAGTGATAATGTGGTGATAGTGTTGAATTATGAATACATCGATGAATGTTATGTGAATATGTTGTGTGTGCAATCATAATGTAATTCTTGAAGAGATGAATTATTTGAATGCATGAGATTAAGATGTTGGTCTTAAGTGCATTTGTTGTGGCTGATTGTACATGCATCATTTAGTCAAGAGGCAATGTCTGTTAGTTTCGTGGAAACTAGTGGCTTGTCCCAAACCTAGAAGAGTGGGTTTGAAGGCTTAGAGGACGGGCCTTTGTGGTTATCGGTCTAGAAGAGTGGACCCGGTTTAATGTAAAAACCAAAAAAAGATAACGGGTTATCGGTCTAGAAGAGTGGACCTGGTTTAATGTAAAAACCGAAAAAAGATAACGAGAGTCGGTACCGTATTGCATGAGTTGCATTGAGTTGTTGAGTCACATTAATATATGACATATGCATGAAGAGATGCTTATGTGTGAATGATGAGATTGTGAAATTGTGAGAGTATGCATGATGTGGAAATGCTTTACAAATATTCGTGTTGTCATTATATGTGAGGCAAATATATATGACTAAGAAATTGAATTGTGGTGAGAAATACGGAGTGGAACTTGTATTGATTACCTATATATACATGATTTTATGCTTTGATTATTATGGTAATATTTCTCACCCTTCTGCTGTTTTATAATGCTCTATGAGGCATTGCAGATTAGGTTGCTGGAGGCCTTTATGAAGTTCTGCTTGTAGTTCGAGGTTGCTACGTGTGTAGCGTTTTAGTAATTATTTATGGGCCGAGTCATGCTCTGGTCGTGTAACACGGGGATCGATTGCTTATGTTTTAGGATTACATTATGTAACCTAAGTTATGTTTTCATATTTGGAGTAATTGAGATAATGAGATGTTGGCCTTAGTGCCTAGAGATGTTGATTTTATATGATGAAAGTAAATGTTTCTTTTAAAGGATTTTCATTAATGAATCCGCTGCTAAATGGAAAGGTGTTTATGAGCATGACAGATTGTTTTAATGTGGTGCAAGTTTTGTGTGATGCCCTTTTATGGATGCATGTTAACTTTTACTCTGATTATGCATATATTATTTGCGGGGTTTAGAAGGGTGTTACAGACGTGATTTGCAACTACTACCTCTGCCATTCCACATCCAGGTGTACACGTGGCCCACTACCTCTAGCCCCTCAATGATGGAAACTTTCAGTCTTCCACTTACTACATAAGTAATTTCTTTTGTTGTTTTTATTTCTTACAACTTCTCTAACTTCCCATAACTTTCCTTGCTTTTTCTCTAATTCTATGCTCTTAACCAACCAAACCTTATTTCTTCCAACAATGGCCGATCATCAGAAAAAGAAAGCGCAACCTAAGGAACAAACTTCTGCACCCTTACTTCCTCCCTTTGCTAGTTTGAGCGGCCCTCAGGTGATAAAAAAATCAACAATTCATCTGGGATCCCCTGACGGAGGAAAAACGACACATCTACGAATCTCAGGTAATCATCCCTGTTAATGTTGCTGGGAGGCCTTTAGCCATGTCTGGGCCTTTACCCCCTCCCGGTCTCGATTATTCTGCCATCAAATATTTCTTCCCTTCTTACAGAACTACTAAACCCCTAGGGCAAAGAAACTACAACAAAGCTCCCATTGATGGTCCTGACAGCCTGAGCCTCTTCGACGTGGACTTTAAGTATCTTCAGGACGGGGCCAGATTGTTTAGGGCCACCCCCTATTTCAAAGATTTTGAACTCTATCTTAACTGGCTGACGAAAATAGAGAAGGTAAAAGCTCCAGAATGGAAGGAAACAGGGATTTACGATCTGATTATGATGTCAAAGGTAGGCCCTTCGTACTGCCCTCTCATGTTGGCCTCCTCCTTGTTCTTCTGGGATAGGACACACAACACTTTTCACCTTCCTTGTGGGATGATGACACCCACTTTGCTCGACATAGCTGCCATTGTAGGCCTAAAACTCTATGGCCTCGTTTATGATCCTGAGATTGATAGTCATGACAGTATTGGTTTCGCCAATACTAAACACACCTATACAGCTTTTGTCCAACACTACCATAACAAAACTAGTGCCCCTGTTGAGCATGAATATCACATAGCCTTCTTGGCCATGTGGTTATCCCGCTGTGTATTTTGTACCAAATCTTTGCAGGTGGCGAGAAAGTATCTGGTCCTGGCCAACCAACTGCACCTGAAGAGAGGCATTTGTCTGAGTGAAATGATCCTGGCTAGTCTCTACGAAGCTTTAAGCGAAGGTGTAGGTAAACTGAAAGATCCTGACAGTCATGGCAACTTGCTGTTGTCGGGCCCCTTCTGGCTTCTTCAGCTGTGGCTTAATGCCTCGTTCGAGCACAGTTTCCCCAACAAAGGTGAAGTTGATGAACATTCACCTGCAGTTGCTGAGAGGGAAGTCGAGTGGCCTCGCCTGGCCCAACTTACTCCTAGTGAGGAACGTCATTCCCTTCGATCCAACTTGTCTAGCTTCGTTCATATTTTCATAAAACGGCATGAGTTTACCGCAACCATGGCTCCTTTCGCGGAACAAAAATGTGGGCCAGAATGGTTCACTAGACCCTTCCCCGCTCCCTTAAAGAAACATGAGGAGGAGTCGAAGCTGATCTGGGAGAGGTTCCTCATCCCCTGCCTACTGGTCCACAAACTAAACCTCGTAAAAGGTCACTCCAGCCTATTGGTATATCAACCTAACTTAGTTTCCAGACAATTTGGGTTGATTCAAACCTTGCCCAAATGTTTGTACGATAAGAAGTCACATGTCATTCTTCCTTTTACTGTGTTGTCTCCTCTGGATTGTTCGACGTAACTGGCACGCCATGCTCACAAGTCCTACCTCACGCCTGTTCACTTTGAACCCTCTTATTTTTGTTCTCAAAATTTCTATGACTGGTGGTCGAAGCATTACGCTTCAGAATTTCTCGATGCTCCAGGTTTTACTCGCTTGATTGACCAAGCTTTTATTGATGTGCAGGAGAAGGTCAAGAAAGGTACGTTCACTCATATCAAAGAGATCTAAGCCTTCCAGAAATATTTCGAAACTGCCTATCGACCAGATGATGTTAGTCAAACCATCCGCGAGGCTGCTGTTACCTTAAAAGAAAAATTTTCCAAAAAACTGGATAGTTTTAAGATTCCCTCTTCTGTTCCTCGTGAGAAACAGTATGAGGTTGCTTTTAAACTCTTTCCCCCAAAAATCCCTCGATTGCCAACTGCTGGTTTTGGCGTGGCTCTTGCCCCTCCATTTCCAGATTGGTTCATCTATGGGGATGCTATAAAAATTCTTCGACAGCAGTCTAAGCCCAAGGCACAACGGGTGGTTCCGACTAAACATACACTCGATACGTTTAAAGGGCACCTTCATGTCAGTATCGAAGATGTTCGCATCGAATCCGACATTCTTGAAGGTTCATCCCCCTTCGATTTGGACTTCCTTCTCTGAGCTTTATTGCTGCTAACTGTTTTAAGTATCGTCTATTTTCAGCTGCCCCAAAACGTGTTGCCCCAACGACCAGGACTGAAGTCAAGGACGAAGGTCCAAAGGTAACCTTCCGCAGCTTTTACTATCTCGATCTCCTTACTCGGTCTCACCATTTCATGTTGTTTTTCAGGCTAGTCGAAAACCACCTACTCCTCAAAGGAGATTGAAAAGGGCTTCTCCCCAAATTATTCTTGATTCTGATGACGAAGACGAGTCTCCTCGTGAGAGTCTTCAAGTGAAACGAAAAAGAAAGCTTATTCATGATGTAGATACTCCAGATGCTCCACCTGCTCCTACTGCTCCTGTTGTGACCAACACACCTCAACCTACCAATCCTCCTCCAGAACCTACTCCTGCTCCTGTAGGGGATGCTTTGCTTCAAGCGGTTGTCCCTATGGAAAGTGACAATTCGAGCCCTGCTGACGAAACTGTCAAGGTATGTCACTCATGCACCGTTCCTTGGGTCTTTGCGTTGAATCTTTGTCTAATGTCTACTTTTTCTCGGATGATGCTGGCACTTTAAGATCTAATCCCACCGCGATTCCTCTGTCGCTATACTCCCTGAATATCCAAGGTGAGCCTACCTATCATCCCACTTCTGATTTGGGTTCTGGTGTGAGTTCACTTGGCGAGATTAATAAACCTGATTCTCTCACAGCCCCTCTATCTCCTGCAAAAACTACTACCCAACAGTCTCAGATTGACGGGTCTGATCATGAAGATGACCATCCTCAGGCTGATCCTATCACAGTGGACGATGAGGTCGATGCTTCAGAGGAGAAAACAACTCTGGCTGATACGACCAACTCCCCTTTAGGTGAGACAGTTGCTATGGATGAAACAACTGTCGAAGGTAGCCAAGCCATTGAGGATCAGGCTAAGCCCCAGCCTGAATTGCATGAATCTAATGACAAAGGCAGCGGGGATGCCATGGAGGAAGATGTTAATGAGATCAAAGACAGCAAAAATAAAGAATCTCCAATTGTGGATACTTCTGTCAAAGAACCTGCAACTGTTGAAGCAGCAAGGACTCTCGTTCCTCCTATCCCAAAAGAAATCCCAACCAGCTCTTTCCCAGACGAAACTCAACTAACTCCCGATGAACTAGATACATTGAAGGTTTCCAACCCTCGATAATACATCAGGTTCTTGTTGAGTAGGAGAAGCCGTTCTTCCAGCCGTACGCTCAACACTTCGACTTCTGAAGGGCAAACCTCGAAGCCCCCAACTGACAGTGCCCTCGACAAGGTCAAACAAAAAATCTTCAAAGGGGATCTCTTTACCCTTCTGCAGATGGGCCCTGCCAGCCATCTTCCCCTTAAAGCTCTCCTTCAGAAAGTAGACATCAAATCCCTTACTCCTGAGGCTGCAAGCGTTATTCGAGAGGTTGATATCCTGATCGACCAAGTTTACAAAGACTATCGACTGCTGCCCCAGATTGAGGATGAGATTGAAACGAAGGCTGGCAGCGAAGCTACCGCTTGGAGCACCGTTGTAGATTCTGAGGAGAAAATTGCTGAGTTGGAAGAAACCAAGCAAAAGAATAAACAGGAGGTTTTGACTAACGAGGCGAACATCGCCTGTTGGGAACGAAAAATTAAAAAGCTCCGTAGTAAGATAGCGAAGGCTAAGAAAAGGAATACTGAGTTATCTTCTTTCGACGATGCCTCCTTAACAGCTGAGCTTGAACACACCATCACCTATGCTGAGGAAGCCCGTCGTTTAGAATCTGAAGTTGCCCAGCTAAGGGCAGATAAAGCTCAATGCCACAACCGCCTCGAACTTCAAAAGTCGACTTACCTTAAGATGAAGGTGAATCTTCCTTTTTGATTTGTTGGGCTTTTGTAATAGAGTAGATTATACTGGCCTTTACGAGCCACTTCTCTTGTTTGTAAGACATTGGGCCATTTTGGCATGTTTAAATTACCATTTATGGCTTTGTTTTATCTTTTATAATTACTCTATTTATATTTTCACCTCTCGAAGTGCAGGCTTATAATTCTTTAGATATTTTCCATTCACTTTTAATACTCTCTCATCCTTGCTCAACTCTGTCACTTCATATGCCCCGTTGAAGAATACCTTCGATACTTGGAATGGTCCTTCCCACTTCGGGGACCATTTACCTAGGGATTTCGCCTTTCGATCCATAGGCAGGATTACCCTCCATACCAAATCTCCAACCAGGAAAGTCTTTGCTTTGACCTTCTTGTTATATGATTTTTCCACTCTCCTCTTTTGTCTTCTCAAGAGTTCTATAGGTTTTATTCTCTCTTTGTCTAAGTCAACTAACTCATCAAGCATCATGTCCCAGTAAACCTCTCGAGGGATTTCATGATGTCTTTGAATTCTTACTGACTGTATGTGTATCTCGACTGGCAACACTGCATTGTGTTCGAAAGTAAGTCGATAGGGGGAAGTGTTGGTTGCTTCCTTCGGGGATGTTCAACATGCCCATAGGACTTGATCCAATGTCTTATGCCAATTCCTAGGCTTGCTTCCAATCTGTTTCTTTATCATGCCAATTATTACTTTGTTTGCCGCTTCGACCTGGCCATTGGCCTGAGCATAGTAAGGTGATGAGGTAAGGAGTTTAAATCCCATTTCTTTAGCAAACTCCTGCATCTTCCTACCCGTAAATACTGACCCTTGATCTGTCGCTATTGTCTCTGGTAGGCCAAACCTGTAGATGATATACTTCTGGATGAATTCGATAACATCTTCTTGGTCTACCTTTGGTAGAGGTATAGCCTCGATCCACTTGGTAAAGTAGTATATCCCTACCAGAATGTATTTCTGATTTTTGGAAGATGCTGGTCGAATCTCTCCTATAAGGTCTAAAGCCCAACCTCTAAATGGCCATGGCTTGACTATGGAATGCAACTCGCTTGCTGGGACATGCTGTATGCCAACATGAATTTGGCATTCCTGACAACCTTTGGCGAACTCAATGCAATCTTTCAGCATCGTAGGCCAGTACATCCCCTGGCGAAACAACAACCATTTCATCTTATGGCCCACTTGGTGCGCTCCGCATGTCCCACCATGGACTGAGGACAATGCTAAGTATGCTTCCAATTCACTGAGGCATTTGAGTAAAACTCCCTCAGAAGTTTTCTTAAACAACTCGTTCCCCAACATGACGTAGCTTAATGCTTGGTATCTTAACTTTCACTCTGTAGTCAATGAAGGGTTCTGAAGGTATTCGACCAGAGGTCTCCTCCAGTCTTTGTTTGACAGACCTTCGACTATAAAAATCTCAAAGGTTTCCTTGTCGGCGTAGCCAAATTTCGTGATCTCTAGGTCTGATGGTCTTAAGCCCACGGACACCACCTTGCCTCTGGCCTCAATTGCCTCCTGTAAGTTCTCCTTCGAGGCCTTGTATCCTGAGGCAACTTGTGCTAGGTCGTTGGCTATCTAATTGTGTATTCATGGTATGTGTCGAATGGTATAGAATTCAATTTTTTGAGCAGTTTATTCGCTATTACGAAGTACATGATGAGATTTTCTTTGACGCATTTTTATTCCTTTGTTAGCTGTTTTACAACTAACTCTGAATCTCCCATTATTTCGACTCGGGTTGCCCCCAATTCTAACAAAATTTCAAGTCCGACGATCAAAGCTTCGTATTCAGCCTCATTATTAGAACATAAGCCCTCGACCCTATACTTGAATTTTGTTGGAATTTTGTCAGGCGAAATGATCAATAGACCAATGCCTGTCCCATTCTTGTGACTAGACCCATCGAAATATAGTTTCCAAGGCTCTAGTTCAACAAAGTTCAGGGTATTTTCGTTTATAGAATGGTCGACAATAAAGTCTGCCACTATTTGTCCTTTGACCGCTTTCAACGGTCTATAAGTCAGTGAATACTCAGTTAATGCTAATGCCCATTTACCGATTCGACTATGCAAAATAGGTTTGGACAACATGTTCTTAATAACATCAAAATGTGAAGACACATAAAAATCAACTGGTTTTATATACTGCTTCAGCTTCATACATGAGAAATACAAACATAAACATAATTTCTCTATTTCGCTATACCTAGTTTCTGCATCATTTAGAACTCTACTAAGGTAGTAAATGGCCCTTTCGACGCCACTCTCATCCTCTTGAGCAAGCATGCTCCCTAGAGTTTTGTCTGATGCTGATATGTACAATCTCATGTTTTTGGTTCGACACGGAGGTGTAAGGACTGGAGGATGAGTCAGGTATTGGTCGCTTCCGCGAAAATAAGGTGCCGGCAGAACAGAAGAGTCGCAACCTTTCATTATTTATCCCTCGGAGCGGGAAAGGAAACGATCGGAAAAACCTGACGAAAAGGGTAAGACAAGGTCGTCGCAACCATTGTCTGGGTTCGGGAGTCGGTTACGCAAGGGGAAGGTATTAGCACCCCTCACGTCCGTCGTATTCGACGGGATCCACGCTTGTTGGTTTGTCTACGGGTGAAAAACAATCTAGCTACGGCTGCTAAATCTAAACGGAAAGAAAACTGACTCGATAGAGCGTCGCGCTCTATGCCTACGTATTCTCATCAGAGAATGAGAAATCAGAGTCTACGTAGTTCGAGAAACTATGGAGGAGTTTTGCTCGGCAAGACGTCGCGTCTTGGGCCTACGTATTCTCGTCAGAGAAATCAGAGCATGACGTAGTTCAAGCTAACTACGACTAGACAAGGGTGTTCTCGGTCACACGGGGGTGAGAGAAAAGGTTGACGATACTAGCATACGCATTCTAGCAGTTAGGTGGACGCTGCTCGACCATTGGAGACTTAGGCGTACCTGTTTGCGGTAGAACGGACGTGGTATGTCGGGTTTTAAAGGTATGGGAACCTACGGGAACTAGAAACTACGGTCTGGTCTCAAATGCGCAAGGGAAAGAGAAAAGGATAACATCAGTCGTCAGCGGGAAAGTCTCGATCGCACGGCAGCGAGGAGAACAGAAGGTTAGTTGTTAGGGTGCTCGCTAGGATATCGCATCCTATGCCTACATATTCTCATTAGAGAAAATCAGAGCAGCTGTAGTTCAGCCTACTTCGGGGACCACAGCACAAATCTCATTTTATTAATATTCGGAAGGTTACAATGATAAACTCCTAAAAAAAATCATACCCATCTATCATGGAAAATCTAATGAAAAATAGTCCCCTAACAAGTGGACCTTTAATTCTACCTCTAAAAAGGCGTAAAAGAAACTCCTAAAAGAAGATATATCCTAAAAAGAAAATATTAAAATATTATCATTTTTTTATATTTTTCATTCCACTACATTTTCCATTTTTTCTATTTTTATATTATATATTCTTTGTCTTTTAAAAAATCTAAGCAAATGAATATAAAAGAAAATAATGAAAAAAAAAGAGAAAAACAAAAGGGGGGTGCATCAGTTCAGCCAGGGGTGTGAGCCAGAAATCAGTTGGGCCTAGCCCAATCAAAACAACCAAACAACAACAACAAAAAACGGAGGGTGAATGTGGAAAGGGGTAAGATCCCACGAGATAATCGCTTGGGCCAAACGAGCCCAACAACCCGTCCACGCAGCCCCCCAAAGAACCAGAGCATCTTCTTCATCTTTTCTGCCAAATGAAACCCTAGCTCTCCCGCCGCCGTCTTCCTTACCGTCTCCTTCCACTCCGTCTCACCCTCCTCCCTTCATCAATCTTGTTCATCTCCTTCTTCCACTTTAAACACCACAAAAACCTCTGATGAAGAATCTGACGAATATATTTGAAGGTTGTTGAAGATTCGAGCACGAAAAACTTCTGAAGCGGATTCAAGGTTTGTGGATCTGGAAACAGATGACAAACTGATGAAGACGGATACGCTGAGTGTTGATTGTCCTTGGATTTTGTCGCGATGAACAACGATGAAGGTAGATCTGGAGACTTGGCTCGTGATTCTGGATTCGTGCAAAGACGGTGGCCTCAGATCGTGACGTTGAAAGGTTTCTGGGCGAAGATCTTTGAAGAACAAAGTTTGGATCGATGATGATTCTCGATGAAGAGCGGATGAACATTAACAGCAAGTTGAGGATCACCGAAGGTTCTATGCAGATCGTTTGAAGCTCTGATGATGTTTGTTGATGGTTAATGAACTATGACGAAATCTGGAAATTATGTGGATGTGTTCTTGATGTTTCTGGCGGATCTGGAAAATCTGTGAAGATGAGGATGATCGCGAGGAAGATCTTGAAGAAGATCGTGAAGAACTTGGACGGAATCTTGAAAACGGTCATGAAGTTATTGAAAGTTCTCCGGTGGTGGTTTCTTGAACGGATGAAGACCGATGAATATTCGATGAGGTTGATGAATATTGTTGAAAATGGATGAAGATTATTGGTGATTTCTGGAAACGATTGTATGGACATTCATACGAATCGGGAAAAAGATGAAGATCAGATGAATGCGGATGAACACAGATCAAGATCTGGAAAGACGGTTATGAAGATCTGCGGTGGTTTCTGAATGAAATGCAGTTTTCCGGCGACCGTTGCGGTGGTCCGGCGACAATTACCGTTCTCCGGTGGTGGCTGCATGGCCGGCGGGAGGGAGACGGGGGATGATACGCGTGTCAACACGCATGGGAGAGAGGGGGAGAACGGAGGCCACGTGTGGGGTGCAGAGCATGTGGCATGATGAAGTTGCCACACGTGGAGGGTGAGGTGGTGGTGCGGAGAGAGTGCATGCAGAGATGAAACGTGGCGATATGGGGAAGCTCATGCGTGGAAGTGAAGTGTGAAGTGGTAGCTTCAGAGATTGCAACGTGGAAAGTGAAGTGGGAAGTGGTAGCTTCAGAGATTGCAACGTGGAAAGTGAAGTGGGAAAAGAGAAAAGCACACATGGGATGCTTATATAGATGACACTTGGCGCTGAACTAGACCTGGGGTTTGTGGGCCTCCAAAGCTGACACATGGCCCACCGAAATTAATGAACTCAGACTAATTAATGATTAACACTCACTTAAGCCTAATGATTACCTAATTAACTCTCAATTAAACACAATTAAATGCTAACGAAAATTTAAAACAACTATTAAAAGCCTAAATTGCAAATTAAGACTATTCTAACCTAATTAAATCTAATAAACTCTAATTAACCTCTAAACAAATGATTAAGATCTAATTAATCTACTTAAATCCTAAAAGAATTAAATCTTAAAATAAAACTCCAATATCTATTAAATCTAAAAAAAGAGGATTAACTATTAAAATCTATTAATTCTATTTAAAAAATCCTAATAAAAGAATTATCCTATTAAAAATCATTTTGAAAAATCTTCTTAATATCTAAAAACAATTTATTCTTAAAAAGAAATTAAAACTAAAATCTATTTAAAAACAATTAATATCTATTAAAAACTATCTAACTAACACCTAGAAAAATCAATTAAATCTATAAAAATTCTAGAAAATAAGGGAAAAACCTAAAAATAGCGAGGAAGCCGATTAAATCGATTAGCGAACTATATCGAAATAAACGGTAAAAATCCCGGACACCGAGATAGCCTCAAAACAACAGCGAGAGCTGAAAACACCGGGACGAGCACCAATTCTCAAAATACGTCCCCGTACTGGTCTGGAATGTCTGAAGCGTGATCAGAGGGCTGTAATCCCGATACAGTCAACCTGACTGGAAAAAATGCAATGTACGCAGTATGCAAATGCAAAATGAAATGAGTCGAAACATGAGCCAAATTGCGATAAGTAGTTGGTCAAATTTTGGGGTGCAACAGTATTCTTTGATCTTGTCGAAGGCCTCTTGTTGATCTTTCGTCCATTCGAACTTCTCCTTGGTAGCTCGAAGTAATGGCGAAAAAGCTTGTGTTTTTCCGCTGAGATTCGATATGAAACTTCTTAGGAAATTTATTTTACCCAGCAAGGACTGGAGTTCCTTCTTGTTGGATGGCGCTTTCGCTTCCATGATGGCCTTCATTTTGTTTTGGTTGATTTCGATCCCCTTCTTGTGGACTACGAAACCTAAAAAATCTCCTGCTTGCACACAGAATGCGCACTTGAGGGGATTCATCTTGAGTCCAAATTTCCTCATTCTCATGAAGGATTTGCACAGGTGTTCCACATGAGCCTTTCCTGACACAGATTTTATCACAATGTCATCAATGTAAATTTGCATAAAGGACTCAATGTTAGTCGTGAAAAATCGAATTCATTGCCCGCTGGTACGTTGCCCCAGCATTCTTTAGGCCAAAAGGCATCACTACCCATTCGTAAGTGCCTAAGGCCCCTGCGCAACGGAACGCTGTTTTAGGAACATCATCCTCAGCTATGAAAATATGGTTGTAACCAGAATATCCATCCAGCATGCTAAGGTATTCGTGGCCAGAAGCTGAATCGACTAGCATTTCTGCCACCGGCATCGAATACTCATCTTTAGGGGTTGTTGAATTCAGATCCCTAAAGTCTATACATACCCTCAATGATCCATTTTTCTTTATGACTGGCACAATATTTGCTAGCCATTCGACATACCTGGTTGTACGAATGAATTTGCATCGGAGGAGTCTTTTGATTTCTTCCTTTATTTTTGAGAGGATCTCAGGGGCGAAGCATCTTGGATTCTGCTTGACTGGTTTTTTGCCAGACTTGATTGGTAGCCTATGCTCGACTAGATCTCTTTTTAGACCTGGCATTTCGTCGTAGTCCCAAGCAAAGCAATCCCTGTACTCTCGCAGTAACTGAATTATTTCGACCCTAAGTTGGGGGTCGAGGTTGGCGCTAATATAAGTTGGTCTTGTGATTGCTCCATCTCCCAAGTCAACTTCCTCTAGTGGATCTTGCGCCAACATTTTGACATCGCTGGCCAGGGGTCTTTTTTGAAACCCAAAGGCTCATCATCGTATATGGCGTTGAGTCTTTGCCCCTCGTATTGAATCTTAGGGTCAAAATACCCAACTGGCCCTGCTTGGTTGGATTTTTCATTGGCTTCTTTAGCCATTTTACTATTAGCGGCCTCCAAGTCCGTTTGTAGTTTAGTCTCGGCCACGTAGGCCGAAATCTTTTGAAGCGTTGCAGCTTCAGTCATCATCATCGAACTCACTTCCCTAGCCAGTGGGGTCTACGGGAAGTTCGCCAAGGTATGGTAACCTTTCGCTTGGAACCTCCTTGTCCCATCGGAATCTTTCGACGGGATGCAGATACAATGAACAATACACTTCGTCATTAGGTGTAAAGTCGAAGTCTGCAGGTTCGCATGTCCCTATACTGGCCAAATGTTTGTCAAACTGTCCTCTATTAATTTGGTTTACAGGTTCTTTAAAGTATGCCTGATCCGCTTCGATGTTTTCGAAAATACCATCTGGTTGCTAGATAGCAATCCTCTGATGCATGGACGATGGCACTGCCCCCACTCCGTGGATCCATTTTCTTCCAAGTAATAGATTATAATTGGCGGTGGTTTCTACCACCATGAAGACAGTCGGACGGGTGATGGTTCCGACCGTGACATTTACCTGAATGACCCCCATAGTCGAACCTATCTTCCCTTCATAATTTGATAACACCATGTTGTGTGGCTTGGTGTCTGTCTCACTTTTCCCAATTTTATTCAGCAAGAAATGCGGCATTAAGTTCACCGTAGCGCCGCAATCCACCAATATTTTGTTGACTGGGACCTTCTCTATTTGTGTTGTGATATAAAGAGGCTTCATATGGTTTTTCATCGCCTCCGTTGGCCGTTCAAAGAAAGCATTTTGCTCCTCGACACAGCCATTGTTCATTACATAATAGCACACCGGCTTATGAGCCGTTATTTCCCAGTCCGTATAGGCGTCTGAGTTCTCGACTACTGAAACCCTGTCGAACTCTCTGGGCATCACTGATACTACGTTGACTAGAATATCCAACGTATCATCAGAATCTTCATCAAAGTTATCGGTCATTTCATCATCGACCGACTTTATTTGTTCTTCCACCCGTGTTGGAAACAACTTTCTTCCCGCAGGTGTCTTCTCAAGAGCTTCCGTTCGACCTTCCTGCTTTGTAGGATTATTGGTGCTGGACTGTGGTTGGTCTTTGTGTGTACCTTCTTTATGTGCCTTCCTTCTTCTCTGCTCACGTCTCCATTTGAATCGAGACATGGGGTTTTTCCCTTTGTAATTTTCTGATATATGAGCAGCCTTCGAAGACTGAAATTCTTTTCGATAGCTTAACAAGGATCCCTTTTGTACTTCGAAATTCTTCCATCTCTTCTGTCCTTGCTGCTTGTTCTCATTAGGCTTCGTCCACTTTCCATCAGTGGCCTCAGTGTTGGGTTTGAAGCTAGTGGACTTGTTCATTGGAGGCCTTATGTGAGGGTTAGATCTCTGTTGGAGGCCTCTTCGAGGGTCGAATCTTGACCTTTCGCTTTCTTGCTTCAACCTTCGTGTCCCCTCCAATTTTTGTGCAGCCTTCTTGTCGAATATGGCGCTGCATCGGGAACAGAGCATTACACTAAAACCCTTTTGCTGGCAGCGATGAAGGAAAGAAACGATGGATTCCTCTTGTTCTGGGTAGGCTTCCCTTGTGTGTGTTTCCTGGTAGTTTGACTCACTATCCGCTACCTCCTCATGCTGAGTGATTTGAACCATGTTAATCTCAATTTCTTTGGCCAAGTTAAGCTTTTTCAGACTTAACTCCACGCCTTTGGTAGCTTCATCGATCTTAACGAAGTCATCAGCTGTTTCCTTGGTCACTATCTCCCAACCCAGATTGTTCCTGTCACTTGGGCCCTTAGTTTCACCCCTCTGGTCACAGCTATCAACTTCCATTTCGACACATTTCTCCTGTTCAAAATTGATGGTAACCTTCGCCATCACCGCTTCGTCTATGGGATTGCCAGCAACCTCTGTTACTTCGATTGAGAAGTCGTAACCGCTGACAACTTCGATCATATTAGCCTCGACTGGCTCCGTGTAGTTTGCGTCTGCCGTCTGTAGAGGATCTGAGTCGACCCTCATTTGGCCACCAGCTTTCTCCCCGAACTTTAGACGTCCCTCTTGGATCGCATTCTGAACAAGGTCCCTGAAAAGAAAACATTGAGATGTTTTATGACTCAAGAAATTATGATATTTACAAAACCCTCTTTTCTTCCTTTGCTCTATGGATGGCATTTTGGCGCCAGGAGGCACTATCATTTGTCCATCCTTAACTAATAAGTCGAAGATTTCATCACATTTTGTGATGTCAAAGATATATGTTTTCTTTGGGAACCTATCATTCTTTTCAAATTCGACATAACTCTTCCCTTGTGGAGGTGCTAATACTTTGCATAAGTAAGGTGGCCCTTGCTTGAGTTTAGCAAGATCACTTCGCCATCGTCAAAACTCATGGGCTCGTCACCCAAACCTTCGATGTTATCATTGAATTCGACAAAAGCTATCTTTTTATTTTTATTGAATTTAGCCTTTTCGTCTTTGAGTCTTTCGAGTTACCGAACCCGATCGGCTAATTGGGCCATGTCCCTTAGGTACTGGGTGTCCAATTTTTTCCTAATAGAGTAGTCGAGGCCGCCGGCGGCCATTTCGACCAACTCATGTTCAGGGACCTACGTGAAGCATCTGGCCTTAAGCAAGCGGAACCTATTAAGGTACTCCTCTATTGGTTCAGAAAATTTTCGCTTCACGCTAGCTAGCTCCTTCAAACTAATTTTAGTCTGACCCATGTAGAACTGTTCATGAAACAAACGCTCTAACTGGGTCCAGTTACATATCATGTTAGGGGGAATCGTCGTGAACCAGGTGAAGGCGTTCTTAGTAAGAGAACTTGGGAAGTATTTTATCCTAAGGCTTTCGTCGTTCGCTATCTCTCCAGCCTCAATTAAGTAACGAGCCACATGTTCGACGGTGGATTCTGTCGTATCTCCTAAGAACTTAGTGAACTTAGGTACTTTCGTCCTAGGAGGTAACTCTGCCTGAAGGATATAGTCTACTATAGGTGAAGTATAATTTGGCCTAGTAAAACCGGTGTTTAACCCATTTCTGGCCATAATTCTCTCAACCATGGCCGCTAGATTATTGTCTACGGCTATGTTGTTTCGATAAACATGCTGGACTACATTGTCTGCGTCTTGGTTTCGATTCACAACCACCACCCCTGGATTTCTTTCTCCCAAGCCACGGGGTTGGTTCTACAACGGCTCTTCCCTAAGATCTTTGACTACCGGAGGGACTACCCTTCCTTGGTTTCCTACGTCGACTTCTATCATATTCGCCAGGTTATCTCGCGGGGTGTTCGCTATTGCGACTTGATTTCTAGCTAAGGGAGGCACCCCCATGAATTCAGCCAATCTTGTTAATTGTACCGCCAATTGTTGGTTGGTCTGGGTTGTATTTTGGATTAATGGCTGAAATATTTCACCCATGGTTTGTGACAAAGTCTGAACCATCTATAGGTTACTTTCATCCATCTGCTGTCTCAAACACGCAACTGATGTGTTGGTCAAATTGGGGTCTTGTGTCGAATACCCTAAACTCTGGGGGTTTCGACTCATGTTCACACCTGACCCCGACCCTGCAATGGCGAAGCCATCGCCTGATCTGAAAATATAGGGGGTGCACTTTGGAGCCCTTGCATCATAGCAGTGGGCATCCCATATGAAGGGTTTCTAGGTGACTGTGAAAAGCCAGGAAGCACAAACTGCCTGGCCGTCGAACTCCCTCCTAACACAATCTGCGGATTCGATGTCTAGTGACCAATGTATTCCAACACTGGTTGAGTATAAGGCCTTATCACTGTCGATCCCACTCCAAGCGCTGAAGGTGTCGGCATTGGCCTCACAGGAAGCACCGTTTGTTCTCCGGTTGACGGTATCGGAGGGGGAACTCCCTCGTCTCTTATTCCTTCAATGGAACCGTCTCCTCGTTGGTTGGAGTTATCTGGCTGGTTTGTATCTGTAGCCATGTTCTTACTGCTTCGTCTTGATCACGTCTCTTCGTTTACATGGGTAATTTTACCACTTCTCAGTAACATAAAAGTGTACCCTCTTAAGAAAAAAAAAGACTAGTAAGACTGCAGAATCTTTTATAAGTTTAGTTTTATAAAATAGATTTCCTAGCACTGTCCCACTGGGCGTGCCGTTTTGTTCCCCTTGAAAATCGGAATACAACCGCTGATCTTCCAAATCTAACTTTGGTGACTCACAGGATCGATCAGATTGATCCTAGGACATGTGCTAAAAGATTTATTTTTTGGTTTTAAGGTTTTTATCCAAGTTCCACACTCGAATAAGGTTGGGATAAACAGAATCCTAAAAGAACATCTATTCGACTACGGATTAATTTGCAGGTAAAATAAGGCTTCTAATAAAAAAGAAGAAAGTTTGTTGGTAAAGGTGAATTTAGTTTGAGGGCGAAGGGAAAAGAATTGCGTAAGGGGAAAAGAAGTAAGGTAAAGAGTAAAAAAGGGTAAGGACAATAAAGGCAGTAAAAGACTTTGTAAAACTTAAAGTAAAAACAAATAAATTTCATTAAGTTTAAAAGATGGTGTGTTTACATCACGTACATTCCCCTTGATACTCTTTTCTCTACACTCGGATACTTTGAGTAAATTTAGAAGTGACTTGCACAAATAGTAAATTACAACACAATTTAGATATGTCTAAGACACTCTATTTATAGTAACAAAAAATAACCTCTAATAACTTCCAACATAATCTCCTTCCACCACTTGTCTTAAATGCATGGATCCATCATTCATAAGGTGAACGTGTTTCCCTCCATTTTCCACAAGCAAAATCGTTCCCTCCAACATTCAAATTTCAAATACTTCGACTCACCATTCGTTATTAGCAGGCGGTCGAACCCTTGGCCTCGGGGTGGGTCTTTCAACTTAGCTTCTTACTCCTTTCGACCATTTTGTTGTATTCAAGGTATTCTCCACCTTTTTCTTTGGAAACTTTCTTTCTAGCTGAGGCGTCGAATTTAGGAGCTAACAAATAGAAATGAGAAGAGACGGCGAAACAAGCAGCAGAATAAATATAAATAATAGAAAATAAAAGAGATCATGATAGAAAGATCACACAAGATATTTATCTCGGTTCGTCCTGAACCACTTAGCCTACTCTCATCCCCAAGAGTTTCCTCTTAAGATATTCACTAAAATAAACCTGATATTTTTCACAAGATTATCCCAAACCACCTTAAAAAACTTGAGCTTTTTCACGAGATTCGTGTAAAACCTTTTCGCAAACAACCAGAGCTTTTACACATATTCATCTAAATAACATTAAACAACTATTTTTTTTACTCAAACTCAGTTCAATAACTTTTGCCCAAGATTTTTATAGGTTTAGCTTGTAACCCTCAAATCTATTAATAAGAGATCACAAGAGAAACACAATCTTGAATAAGCAATTACAACACAACTCTCAGATGAAACATTTCACTCTCTTGACACTAAGGCAACTCTGGTGAAAAAAAAACTTTATTAAAGAATGAGAGATAGAAATATATTAGAGAGTTTCTATTAAAAAAAAAAGTATTTTAAAATGAGGAGAAACCTCCTCTATATAGGAACATTCTGACTATAAAGTAAATAGTTCATGGGCCATTTTCTACTTTTAATTGATTAAAACATGTACTAATTAATTAGTCCAAACAAAAATAGAAAACTTTGATTTTTGACGTCATTTAATTGATTACCAACCTCATTAATTGATTAGAATGTGTTACACATTGATTTAATCGATCAGAAGTCACTCTTAATAAATTAATAATTATACTTAGCTTTCCTAATTAATTAAGAAAGCTACTTAATCGTTTCAGTACTTACCTGAATTGGTTTTAAGAAGTTTTATAAAAAAACATGAGAGATTTGAAATGCTTATTGTGTGTGCATTACCTTAATATCTTAAGAACTACTCTTGTATCATTTACATTTAACTGATAAGTAACGAGATAAAACACTAAGTTGTGACCAGACAAGCTTTCACACTTTCACATCTTCAAGATCACAACTTCAAGATCACCATTTTACACCTTTAAATTCTTTTGCTTGATTTAATATAGTCTATAATTTTCAATTGGAACTTGATACATTTGACTGATGAGACTTGTGATTGATTCTTTATTTTTTTATCATTAATGACCATTTGAAGAGTTGTCATCATCTAAACCACTTGATGACATTACCTGCATATAACACATAGAACCATACATTCTTATTTTTTATGATAATATCTTCTAAGTGATGTGATTTATACTTCCTGTGATAAATAGAAAAATAGCCATTAATATCAATTGGTTCATCAGAGACTTCTTGTCGAGAATCTTTTCACCAAAGGCGTCATTGCCAAAGGCGTCAATTGATTCATCAATTGAATAATTCAGTTTAAATAGATAATGTAAATCATTTATTTAAAAATAAAATATAGATATTATTGATAGTACATCCTAAGAAACTAATAATTTGTTAACAACTCTTGATTTTTTTTACTTTCACTTCGCTAATTTTAAATAGAAAAACAAAATTAAATAATTATTATATAAAATAAAAAGAAATATAAAGTATTTGTAGTAATTTAATCTAACCCATAGATGGAAAAAAGACGATAAATAAAAATAAAAAGAAATTTTGAGCAAGATAATTAAACAATATCAATAAACAAATAATATTAATGACAAAAAAGATGATAAATAAACAAAAATATAAGTTGAAAAAAATAGAAGAATAAAAATGAATAATATCATAAATTGATAAAATAAAATAAATCGAACAACATAGTTGAAAAAATATTAGAGGAACGATTTCTTTGAATAATATAATAATATGGCTAAACATAAGTAGAAAGATAGAAACAAACAGCAATATAAAAAAATTGAATAATATAATAAATTGATAAAATAAAAAGTTGAATAATATAATTGAATAATATCCTAACTTAACTCCATCGAATAATATATTAAACTGATAAAATAGAAAAATTGTACATAAATAAACAATATCAATGAAACAAAAATAATAATAAAAATTGGCTACAAAAATAGATTTCACCCAAAAACAAAAGTTAATTCACCAATGCAACACCAACTAAGGTCAATCCAAATCTAAAAAGATACCACCGAACATAACCCACACAAAGAATCAAGCTGAGGGAAGCATAAAGAGCACCAATCAAACCAGAGAGGCAGTCGTCCAAACAACAAATCTTATTGGTCTAAGCAAAAGAGTGGGTCCTGCTCCCCATCCAAAAGAGAGAGGTCACATTCAGGAAAATGAGTGTGAACCTACTTTTAATAAAGGAAAATGATCATAGTCACCTAATGCTTAATAGACAAGATTTGTCTGCAAAACACAATTATGTTACGCATACTCCTAATATTGCCGACCATTGAATTTCAAATCGAAACAAAACTAAAGGTTATTCTATTAGCCCTACCTAACCCCTAGAACATCTCAAACCCCTCCAAAATCGATTATGAATGTGCATCTTACTATCCATCCACTTAAAAATCATATACCAATTAGAGGAAGCTACATAACAATGAACAAATAAATGAACCTTTGGTTCAACCTAACCTAGGAAAGCGACACAACCTACCCCAATGTGCGCCCTGAATAATACCTCACCTCCTAAGATTCATCCTACTTTCTAACTTATCCTACAATATTAACCATAAAAAAACAATCACTTTGGAAGGTGTCCAACTCTTCCAAATTCTACCTAACCCCTTTAACAACACCCTTCAACATACATTCTTTCCCAGGAGCAGACATAGAAAAACAATCATAAGCTAACCTCACTGACAAACCGACTAAAGGGTCCAAAGTCCAAACAAACATACTCCTTATCCTGCTTAAATTCCCCCTCAATCAAACTAAATAAGACTCCCAACAAATCTTCCTCCCATACTAGCAACCTACACCTCCACTTAAAATACCAAAGCCAAACACCATCCACCCACACCCTCATCCTTCAAACCTCAAGAGATTACTTCTTTTTGGAGATAAGTGTTGCACCCCAAAATTTGCCCAACCTTTTTCTTAATCGAGCTTGTGATTCACTGCATTCATATTAGCATTATCATCTGCATTGCATTGACATGTGTGTAGGATATCAAGAGGTATGACCACCAATTAAGGGCTACACAAGGTTATGAAGCTATCTAAGAGGTTTATTCAATTGTTCAAGAGTTGACATCCTCATCAATGAAGTTAACGATTCTCAGAGAAAGTGGTTGAAGCCAAGTGTGTATGTCCCCTAACTTGAGAGTTGTGGGAAGTCATCTGATGATTCTGAATCCATGGAGTTGGACTTGAATCCTTGAGAGAGCTCATGAGAGGTGTTGAAAGTCATTTTGGAGCCTAGACAGGTCAATATGCAAAGGATAAGGAGCTACTACCAAGATTGGTACAACTAGGGTTTCATCTGGTCAACCCTAGGTCAACTGATGATTTGAAGAAGGTTGAGACCTAATTCCAAGGCCATTTGATCATGGATTGATGTGTTAAGATTCCCAAGGGATGATTACAAGGTCAAATCATCATGAATCAAGAGTGTGAGGAGCTCCTAGGCTAGGGTTGCTATGCTTGACAGTGTAAAATCCCCTGGTTTAGTGCTTAACTTCAAGACCACATAACTCAAGATGTGATTTTCATCTCACCTTGACCCCAACATGATTGTTGTAGAGCATGATTATAGCTTTAATTTGAGTACTAGAAGTCCTTGATAGGGTTTATAGAACTTAAGTTATGAGCCAGACAAGTTACAGGTCATCAGAGGGATGTGAATTTGGAGCTTGAAAGTCAACCAACTTGCATGACATTTTTGACCTAGAAAGATGATTCTCATGAACATTTGGCCAACATGAATGTTTCTCCTTATCTTCTCAGCTTTCCAAAAAGTACTAGGAGTCCATGATTGGATTTGTAGAACTCAAGTTATGAGCTTTACAAGACAAGGGTATTTTGGGAATTTGAGATTATAGGCCATTTTGATTATGGGTCAATTTCACCAACTTACGAACCTCAGATGAAATTTTGTCCAACTTGAAAGTTGTTCAAAATGATTTTATTTGGCTAACCATGCACCAAGAATCCATTGATATGGGTTAGAATGAGAAATGCTTGAAGAAAATTCATGAATGAATTATAAAAGGAAGCTTGAAAAGGGCTAGTTCAAAAAAATTCATTTTGGAACCAAATTAGGCCATATTTGTGCTTATTTTGAGTCCAATGGATATTTTAAGAACATTGGAAAAATTAGAAATCAAGTTTGAAGTCATTAGCTATGCCAAATCCAAGATTTCTTCACCAAAAAGTAACATAATGGAAATCAACCATCCATTCAATTCCAAGGTCTCAATCCTATCCACACATCTTCCTTACATCACAAAAAGGAAATTGGATCAGTTTGCAAGTGGTTTGACTCCATTCTCACCATAACATAAAAGCTTCAAACATGAAAAAATGGATTTTGAGTTGGGCTGTCCTAGGCTTCAATTGGGCTTGTAATCACTCTAGGTCCATTGTATATAACATTTTGGATGATTCCTAACTGCCATAACTGAATTTTGGTGGAAGATAACAGAAAATTGAATTGAGAAAAAGTGGAGAAACTTGGAAAATTGATTTTGGAGATAGAGCCATTTTCAGCCCAAATTATCATTGCAAAAAGCTTCAGTGATGTTCATTGATGGATTCTGGACGTTTTCCTTGAAGCTTCATCAACAATTCAAGCCTCCATTGAAGCTCAAAACCAGGTTCTTAACTTTCATCCATAAGCTCTGTTCTTGATGAATTTCCATGTTATTTTCACACGATTGTGATCCTTAGAGTGTGTAGAACGTTTTAGGATTAGAACGGTTAAGTTTCATGACAATTCTTAACAGAGCACCTTAGGTTGTAGTTCGAATTTCTCTCTAATTATTGGACAAAAATAGAAAAGAAACATAGATTGTTGATGTAGGAAGTGAGAGGAAGAGATTAGTGGTTTCAATTTTAAGTTTTGTGAAAGTTGAATTTTCTTGAGTGATTGTTGGAGGTTTATGATTTTTGAGTTTTAATGGAGGAAAGTGAAAACAAATTTGATATTTGAATTCTACACGAAAAATCACATGGTTTTGGTTCAAGAAAATCACATTTTGGTGAAGAAATGAGAGAGTTGGATTTTTGGCATGAGGAGGAAGATGACCGGAAAAGATTCCGGCCACCGTCTGATGTACAGAGCTGCCGCGAAAGGTTTCCCTCCGTTTTGCCATTCAAAAACTCAGGCGTAGCAGCAGCCGTTGGATCACACCTTATGTTGACTTGTTACGCGCATCGTGTGGCCACGATTGTTCCACGTTTGGCCTTCACCTTTTAGCAAAACGTTGCGTTTTGCATTAGTAAAGTGCTGAGTTCTAATACTCAGCTGGGCCTTGGTTCCTTCGCTAATCACACCCCATCCCCACTGGCCCAATAGCGTATAACACGTAGGAAATCACTTAGTGCACCCCTGCTGTTTCCTTTTAATTCTTTTTTTTCTTTTATTTTCTTATTATTACTTGTTTGTTTTAATTCATAGAAAATAATAAATGATGTCCATAAATCATGAGAAAAATGTTGGAGATACTTGAATGTGTGTAGAATTTTGTCATTATTTTTTTATTGCAATTTTAATTCTTTTTCAATTAATTTTGTATTTTTCTTTTATGTGCTTTTCCATGAATAGAAATAATGCCATGTTAACTTCTAGAATTTTGTTTCCATATCAATGCTTGGATTTAATCTCTGATTTTTTGCAGGGTGAATGTTGACACATTGTAGGATATTGTATGATTTTTCTTACATTTTTTTAGATGATTCTAAGTATGGTTTTGAGATAGGTTTTTAGGACTTCCCCCTTATGATTTCCTTTTAGCATACCTTAAAATGAAGAAATTGTTTAGGACCTTTTGATTTAGGTTTTGACCCTGAATTTTCTACCATAGATTCTTAACATACTTAGGAAGCTATAGGATTTTTCTTAGGATTTTTAGAAGTGATCTTCTATTATTCCCCTATTTTTTAAGTTAATGATATTTAGGTGATCCTAATCTAGCTTTTCCTTTAGTTTAGACTTAAAGGTGAACCTTTATCTAATTTTAGGCCTTTAATTGCTCCTTGATAGGATCCAACTTAGGTTGAGACCTACTAAAAACCTAGATTAGGCCTTGATAGAGTCTTTAATCCCTTTTAGTTTAGGTGATCCTTAACTATTCCTTAGGGTTCCTCCTGAAGCCTTCTAGGAAGATGATTCTCCCAATGAATGGTAGAGTGTCATGGTGGATGCCTTTGGCATACACCATGCTTCCCTTCATTTCAATCTCCCAATGAATGGTAGAGTGTCATGGTGGATGCCTTTTCCATACACCATGCTTTCCTTCATTTCAATTCTCCCATGAATGGTTGAGTGTCATGATGGATGCCTTTGGCATACACCATGCTTCCCTTCATTTCAATTCTTCCATGAATGGTAGAGTGTCATGGTGGATGCCTTTGGCATACACCATGCTTCCCTTCATTTCAATTCTTCCATGAATGGTAGAGTGTCATTGTGGATGCCTTTGGCATACACCATGCTTCTCTTCATTTCAATTCTCCTATGAATGGTTGAGTGTCATGATGGATGCCTTTGGCATACACCATGCTTCCCTTCATTTCAATTCTTCCATGAATGGTAGAGTGTCATGGTGGATGCCTTTGGCATACACCATGCTTCCCTTTATTTCAATTCTTCCATGAATGGTAGAGTGTCATGGTGAATGCCTTTGGCATACACCATGCTTCCCTTCATTTCAATTATTCCATGAATGGTAGAGTGTCATGGTGGATGCCTTTGGCATACACCATGCTTCCCTTCATCTCTAATCTCCCATGAATGGTTAAATATCATGGTGGATACCTTTGGTATACACTATGTATCATCTCATTTCCTGATTATCCATGATTGGTTGAACATTATGGTGGATACCCTTGGTATACACCATGCATCCCATCATCAATTCCTTTCTTTAGGATAGATGCCTTGTTTGATTACTTGTGGAATGAATTCCTTATTTGTCATAGTTCATGTCCTTCATTCATGATTGAGTGGTGTTTTGCATTAGGGTAGCTCATGTTTAGGATATTCTAAGTGTAGGGGCATGACTGCATTAAGAGGTTGAGTGAGTCTCCCTCTGCTTGCTTGCATTAAGGGTTGAGGTGATCCTCCCCTTGCTTGTGTGTTGTTTTTCTCTTTCTAATTGATGTATTCGCATTGTAAGGTTGAGGTGACCCTCCCTTTGCTTGTCTGTTTTGATTGTTTTTTTTGCTTGATTGCTTAGAGGTTGAGTGAGTCTCCCTCTGCTTGTATTGCTGTATTGCATTTGCATCTTTACTGTTTTCTTTTCTGTTTATCTGATTTACTGACGTTTAGCATATGTTTTGTATGTTGTCTATTTCCCATTGACATGATCCCCTAGGATTCTCATTCCTTGTTCAAGGAAGTGATGATTAGACTTTAGGCTGAAGCCTGTGCATGATAACATCTAGGAGTTTCTTGTTTCATACCTCAACTATAGGATGAATCCATGGCACGACAACTGTTAGGACTTGATAGTTTTCCCTTAGTTGTGTCCTCTCTCTTCTCTCTTCAAACAAATCGAAATACAGTAATAAAGGTTAATTGATATTGTATGTTACGAGCCTTAAGCTACTTAGGAAATGGTTATTGGAGGGTTTCCTTCCAATAATCAGGATGTTTAGTATGGTACCCTTTTGGTGACATGCGATGCATTCGCTCCTAGGTCATAGTCTCTAGTGCGATATGAATTGCAAACATCCATAAAAACACTTCTTCCGTAAAAGACACAAAAACAAACTTTCAAATCCTTTTTGCCCCGTGGGTCCGTAACTCAAGGAAAACGTTTCTAAAGAAAAGAGTGTCGTTAACTCTCAGTTCTACCGCAAACAGTAACGCACGAGCCTCCGACGAGCAAGCTGCATACACCAAACTGCTGGAACTGTTTGTTAACCCTACTCGAAAAAACAGATGAATCTAAACCCGTAACCCGTAGTATCCCGAACTACGTAAGCTCTGATCTCTCATATTTGTTTAGAGTACGTAGGCACAATACTGACGTATTGGAGAGCCACCTTCCCGCATCCTTTTACCTGTAGTTAGCTGAACTACGTTGACTCTGATTTCTTATTCTCTGACGAGAATACGTAGGCACGGAGCGCGATGCTTTGCCGAGTTAGTTTTCTTTTCTTTTTGAGCCAACCTTGATAGGTAGATAGATAAAACTAACCCGTCAGATAAACACAACAAGCGTGGATCCCATCGAGTACAATGGATGTGAGGGGTGCTAATATCTTCCCCTTGCGTAACCGACTCCCGAACCCAAACATGGTTGCGATGACCTTGTCTTATACCTTTTCGTCAAGTTTTTTCGATCGTTTCCTTTCCCTTTCTGTGGGATAAATAACGAAAGGTAACGACTCTTCTGTTTTGCCGACACCTTACTTTCACGGTAGCGACAGCTGGCGACTCTGCTGGGGACGAAGTTGCTGGGGACTTTTCCCATCCCCTATGCTGGGACCGTTTCCCATCCCCTATGCGAGTCAATCCTAATGTTTATTTGTTTACTTGTTAGGTTTGCGTTTATTTATCACATTTTACTTTCCACATTTTATTTTCAGTATAATATGATTATTTGTTGTGCTGTTGTGGGAGGGGGGCTCTGATGAGTGATAAGCCAGACCCAGGCTTGAGTGTATACCTAGCATTAGTTGTGGAAAGTAGTGGGCGTGTTCATGCTTTACATGTACTAGTGTCCCGCAAAATCCATGCTCAGACGAGATTCTCCCGGTTGACTTCTTTTCCAGCCCTTTGGGCTTGAGGGGTTGTTGGTTTGGAGGGTTGTCGACTCTAGGGACCGATCATTTGTGACTCAGCTAAGTGAGGCCTCTTCAGGGAGTGATGATGCCAAACCAGAAATGGTGAACGTATCATCATTTCGTGAAAGTCTGTGACACTGGGAAACGCATAGGATGCCATACCTTGTCAGTGGATATGATTCATACCTGTGAGCGGGGTCGGGTTATTGCAGGAAACCTTAACTTTCAGACAACCTGGTTTTCTTGACAGTGAATCAATATTGTAGGTATCAGAGGTTTCTCATCATCAGAGATGTGTTTCTTCTTGATAGAGCATAATTATGGTCCTCATCAGGGTCTTATTGTCAGAGCAGTGTTGTGATTATGTTGAAACAGAGCCTTGGTCTCCTCAACAGCGCACTCTTGATTTCCTGCTGCATGATTGCATCTTTCATTTTTGCATACCCATGTGCATATCATTAACGTGTGTCTGTGTTTCAGGTGCATATACTATCCCCCGGTTCCAGTAATCTTGCCATCTGTTTGTTAGCATGGGATCATTGAAGAAGAATGTGGCTTACAAGCTCCCTACCCCAGATGTTACTCTGCTGCTTAGTTTGACTGCCCTGGCTGATAGTACAGTGAAAGGGGAATTCAGGAAATCTTATGGGAAGTTGCTCAGTTTGGTTCGTAAACCTTCAGACTACGAGTGGAACGGGTTGTATGCATTGCTACAGTTTTATGACCCTCCGATGAGGTGCTTCACTTTTCAAGACTTCATTCTTGCGCCTACCTTAGAAGAGTATGCTGAATTGTTGGGTGTACCTGTTAAGAATCAGATGTCGTTTGTTCACATGGATGCTAAGCCTAATTTGGCTATCCTAGCCGTTGCTCTTCACTTGGATGCTTCAGAGTTGCTTCTGACCAGTTGGAATGGAGTTCCTGGATTTTCTCTACAGTTTATGGTTGGGAAAGCCCAACAGTGCGCTAAAGACGGTTGTTGGATCGTATTCAACGATATTCTCGCCCTCTACATCTATGGGATCATCTTGTTTCCTAACATGCCAAACTTTATAGATTTGGACGCCTTCCATATCTTCGCATTGAGGAATCCAGTTCCCACCTTGCTTGGTGATCTATATCATTCTGTTCATTACAAGAATGAGAATAGAAGGGGTAAAAATGTATCGTGTTGTGCGCCCTTACTCTACAGAGTGTTTGATAGCCACATGCCCAAGAAGGGTCTCTTTGCTTCCTCTGCGGCCACAGCTGAGTGGTCTGAATGCCTGATGGGTTTATCAGCAGAGAGCATCGTTTGGTTTGATCGGGATATGTTGGGTACTGAAGTCATCTACAGCTGCAGTGGATTCCCTAATGTTCCGTTAATTGGACGTAAGGGATGTATTAACTACAATCCCTCATTACTTGTCAGGCAGTTCGCGTACGCCTTGAGAGGTCCGCCGAAAGACGAAGAGGTGCATGAATCTCTGTACCTCACAGGGCTTCTAGATGGGGATATGTTAGCCAAGCTCAAGCATGCTTGGAACGACATCAGCAGGCGAGGGAAAGAACTGTTAGGTAAGAGCAACAACCAAGCTTATGCTCCTTATGTGACTTGGATTCAAAGTAGGGAAGAAACAGTATGGATGCCTTTTCCACCTACTAAGCAAGATTGCCCTCCAGTGGTCGAAGAACCCACTACGGTGTCCATTCAGAAATACAATCAGGTATTGGTTGAGAAGGAAGAGCTGAAGAAGGCCAACGAGGAGTTGGAAAAAGAACTGGTTCAGCTTAGGAGCGAGAAGAGCGAAGCCGTCTATTCCTTCAAAAAACAGACAGAGCTGGTGAACCGGCTAGACACAGACTTGACCAAACAGAGGGCTGAACGGGAACGTTTAGGTTTGGACTTCAAGGCTGTCAATGATGTGCTTGCCACCAAAAAGCAGGACTTGGACAATGCTTACCTGAGAATCTCCAAATTCAACCAGCAGTGGAATGCCACTATAGCTAACAACAAAGAGCGGGAGGACAAGCTGAAGCAACAGATCTCCAAGTTGAAGGCTCAGTTGAAGGCCAGTGAGAAGAAGTTTGATGATGAAACTGCTCGTAGGTACGCCACTTAAGACATGTTGAACAAAGCTATTGCGAACCTGAAGGATCGCAAGCAGATTTTTGAGTCTAAGAAGCGAAGATTAGAAGACTGTTTTGGCAAAGAAGAGTGGGAGGACTCCGTTGAAGGTCTTCAGTACACCGTCATGCAGAGGGAGTTACTTGTTGAAGGGTTACTCACTCATCCTGATCATCCTAAAACAAAGGAGTTGTTAGAAGAGTTTCGCGCCCGTTGCTGCACTTGACTACCTTGTAACCCTTTGTATTTTCTGATCATTGCTGTATGCTAACCATCACCAGACTTGTTGGTCGAGGTCATGCTGTGGATTCTCCATGTATTCAGTAACATTGTATGCTGCCTTGTTGGGCTTTATATATATACGAGACGTTATCTCCATGACTGGATCCGGACCTCTTATTATCATCACTGACACTCTGGCACTAGAATCGGATGAGAAATCTCCCTAAGGCACAGACACACGTTTGCATTTGCATGAATCATTTGCATAACATGTACCTCTGGCTTACTTACCTAACCCTCTGTGTTTACAGGTTGTTTCAGGATTGATCACAGGTTAACCCGAGCAATGGAACAGGTACAAGCGGAACTGAAAGACGTTTAGAGCCAGCTGAGGCAGGTTATGGGGGACATGCAAGCATTACGCTGGAATCAAGAGGCGCTCAAAGAGGAGAACAACCAGCTGAAGAGTCAGGTGGGCCTGATGGCAGAAGTGTTGAAGAACATACTCAGAAGAGAATGTGAGCAAATGCCCGAGGCTGCAGCCGACATACTTGCTCCTCAGGTGTCTGAAGAACCTGCACCCAGGCATGATAGGCCTAAAAAACCCTCTGCACAGCTTGAAGCTCAAAATGTTTCCCGTCAGCGGCCACGTCCGGTTCCTCAGGACAACCCCAGGAGACATGGTCAAAAGATGAAACTATCTGACAGGATCCTCGATCCAATCCCTTTGGGTTATGACCAGTTGGTGCAACTCTTGCTCCAACTTCAGTTGGTTAAACCTGAACTTTGGCTCCATTGATTGGACCACCACCACCCGACTGGGACGTAAATGCCCGTTGTAAATTCCACTCTGGAGCACCAGGGCACGATGTAACAAACTATAAAGCTTTTAAGCATAAGGTTCAAGACATGATTGAGTCGAAAGCAATTGAATTTGTGTCGGGCGGCATGAAAGCATCAGGCAAATTCATCCCTTATCGTGCAAGAGAGATGGATTTTCCTATTACCTCATCTGAAGTTGAGAAAGATCAGGAGTATATCCTGCGGTCTTTGAGGTCTGAATCGCCTTGCCCGCAATTTTTTCATGTTCTTGGGTCGAGCTTAAGGATCAAAGCCCCTAAACAGAGAGAATCCTCACTAGTTCAGACCTCGTCTCCAAATTGTTTCTACCATTCAGAATCGGCAACCTCTCGCTCCGTTGCAGCAAAACTATCGGAGCCCTAATCAGAGTCGACCGCGCAACGACCGTTCATCTGATTGAGTCTGAAGACTTCAAAGGGTCGCTCCCCTCAGTAGCAAATAAGTGTGAAAGCCCAGTTCCCTGAAAGCTGGCAATCTGCATTTTATCATGTCATTTCTTTACATTTGTAGTTTCTTTCTTGTTAGAATTGCAAATTTCGTTTGTAAAGCATGTTATTTTTCAATTGATATTGATAATGAAATAAATATGCATGTTTTGAACTAATCCATTCGTGTTCACTCTATTGCTTTCTTTTATTTTAAACGCTTGTTTAAGTGGAATCCGGGGAGGATGACGAAATCCAACGATGCGTAAGCTTTCGATGCTATGCTTTTGAATAAAAACCTGTTAATGATGTACATGCATTGTTTCAATTCCCAAACACCGGAGGTATAAGGAAGATAATCCCTTGTTAACCCCTTTGAGCCTAGTAGTAGGAGTTTCTTTCTGAAGATGGAAAACCCTCAATCTTAACCCGGGGCAGGGTAGGTGTCAGTTAATTTGACCAAACGTTCAAATTACAAAAGGAGTGTCTGTTCGAGGATCAATCACACCGCTATAGGTCGTACCTAAAAAACCATGATGGTTAAACCTGGCCGATCAGGAGTGAAACAGTCACAATCTCTTTAACAAGTCAGATGAGCCGATGTTACACGATTTGTCCAAAAAAAAAAAAGAGAAAGAAAAGAATCGAAAAGAAAAGCCCGCTAAGTCAAATCTTGAAAGTAAGCGACTTAGGCAAAAAATAGGGTACCCCGCTGGACTTCAAAATTGAAGAAACTCTAAAGAGTTAGTCCAGGCAAAAGTTAGGGGAAAACGAAAAACGAAAAAACGAAAAATGAAAAGCGAAAAGGATTACAAAAGAGAAATCCTCAAACAAGAACGAAATTGTGTGGCTCCGGGCGCCAAAAACGAAAAGAGAGCGATTGTCGCTTCGAAAAGTGTAAATTTCTTGAACTGACACTCAACCTTTGAAAGGTGAACGCTAAGGTCGAATTAGCTGAACGTAGGATCGGTGAACATCAAGGAGAATGGGTGGGTTAAAATGAATTTTGAGCCTTTATCCTTTCTTTCTTAAACCGTGAACCTGACCACGTTACAACCTTTAAAAGTCCTAATTGAAATAGGTTTGTCTCGAAAGCATACTTCGGTAAAGATCGCATCGGAACTGACTCCTAGAAAGGATTCCCTTTACAGTGTTGTATTGATGTTAACATGTTAATGAATGATTTCATACATTTTTATGTCATAAATTTTTTTTTCCAGTGAACAAGAATAGATTTTCAAAACTGCCATATGCATTGCATTTGATATGTCTTTTATGCAGAACAGTTTGTTTTACTTACGAGTAAGCGCTTGACAGCGGGAAAGTTTCCACGATGGAAAGAGTTGATCAGGACAGAATGTAGAACGCTAGAATATTCCGGTGAACCGGGGCAAGCTATGTCAAATGATCACAGCATGGGAGTCAGCCATCCATAAATAGTTAATCCGGGGCAATCAGGTCGAGATTTGATGAATCTCTCGCAGCCAAGGGTACTACTCCCCACAGATCATCCCGTGAGGGGCAAAGTCATGACAAGACTGAGGCAGGCCACCCCGAGAGCGCCGAAGCTATCCTTATCTCGAAGGCGATTAACTTGAAGCACCTTTGTGAGGTTCAAAGGGCTGAAGCCGTTCGTATTAAACCGCCAGAGTAGAGAGATCTCAGGTTTCCTTTTGAAAGGATGTTACGAAGATCCCACGGGCTGAGCCAAAAGTTGAAAGCGAAGGAACCGTTCCTCTCCATATCTGCAAAGTTTATCGAAAATTGTTGAAATTTTGGGGTAAGCCATCTCGAGCTCGTTTCATGGCATGTGTTTCCAAGCAGGATGACTCTTTCTTCCCCAGCAAGTTCAGTTGTGTTCCCCCATGGAGTCTGAACATGGGACTGTGAGAATTGATGTGTCTCCCCGAACGGAGATAGATTCTCCCTAACCAAATGCATCCTAGGCAGGATCATCATCTCCCTAGCTGAGTCATGCGCAGAGGTGTATACTCGTTCCCAATAGTGGGTCAACAGGCAGTTTTCTCGTAGAAGACTATCCGCAAGTGTTCAGCTCCCGATAGTTCAGACTGAAGTCTCTGGCAGAATTGAAATTCCCCACAGAGTTGTATTCTCCCCGGCAGGTAGGGTTTATTCTAGCGTCTGATTGCATATCCCTAGTCGAGTTTGCAGTTCCCCAAGAGAGCCGAGTCCTTGGAAGCCGTTCAAGCCATTATTGGTTTTCCCCAGGAGAGTGTTGAATAGTTGTTGCTATGCTTCCCTGTTGGAGTCCGTGTCTCCAGGAAGATCCCATATGCGAAGGCCGTGCAGTTTATTTCTACGATTGACATCATTTCCTCAGCAGTTTGTGGTTTCTATACCTAGTTGAGCAAGTACAGGTTCTCGTAGAACTTCGTCCCCTGCAGAAAGTCGTCTAAAGTCCGTTTCCCCAAGTTAAGTCCAATTGAGATTGGTGTGACTTCTTCTCCTCGGCAGGATGACTCCTCCTCCCCACCAGAGTGGTTCTTTCTCCTTGACAGGAGGATCTTCCCTTCAACATTTATTTTGCTGATGGGGTCATAACATTTTGCATGATTGCATAAGCATCTACACTAAATGCGTAGCATTTCCACCGTGTGGAGCATTACGCCATTGTCAAACATATGCATGCGAAACATGATCTAGGTCGTTACCATTCTTGTGTGCAGGTGTTCCTCAGCGGAGTTGTTTATTCAGGATGATTCTTGAGTTCCTCAGCGGAGTTGTTTGTTCAGGATGATTCTTGAGTTCCTCAGCAAAGTTGTTTGTTCAGGATGATTCTTGAAGTCCCCAGCGAAGTTGTGTGTTCAGGATGATTCTTGAGTTCCTCAACAAAGTTTATTTGTCCAGAATGGTTTCCGAAATCCCCAGATCAGAGTTACTTGATAGTTCTCCAGAATCCCTAGCGGAGATGTGTCATCCCCAGCAGGTTTCAGACAGAGAAGTTGAAATTCCCTTGAAGACTTAATGATTGAAGTCCGGCAGTAGTGCCAAACCCCCCTGACTTACTGATGAAGTCCAACTGCGATGTCGAAGCAGTTCTCCCAACTGATGCAGAGTGCCTAACGGAAAAAGATTGTATATCCTTATTTAGTCCGTGATTGATTGAGGATCATATTTCCTGACTTACTGACAAAGTCTGACCGTGATGCCGAAGAAGTTCCCCTAAGCTGACGCGGAATGGATGACGGTAAAAGATTGGATATCCTTATTGGTCCGTGATTGGTTAAGGATTCTATTTCAAGACTTACTGATGAAGTCCAACTGCGATGTCGAAGCAGTTCTCCTAGCTGACGCAGAGTTCCTGACGGCAGAAGTTTAGATATTCCTATTGGTTCATGATTGATTGAGGATTCTAGTTCCGACTTACTGACAAAGTCCGGCTGACGCCCGAGAAATTATTTGAATGCCCGACGGTGTAATTAACTCGATTGTCAAAAGTTCCTAATGACCCGATGAGTCCCGAGGAATTCTTCTGCTTCCATGCCGCAGAATGCCTGACGGCAATATCAGTTATGTGTCACCAGCTACCGTGTAACCAGTGATCCCTTGATGACTTGAGGAAGAAGCTGCAGCGAAATCTGATGATCATCCTGACGGAGATTTGAGATTAGTCGCTCACCAGCCAGTTGCCGCACAACTATCATTTCAAATTTTGAAGATTGTCCTACCAATCAGAGTATTGTTTACTTGTGCGGTTGGAAAATCACTAGTTGTCGTGCAACCAGTGATCCCTTATTGACTTACTGACGAAGCCCGACGAAGAGATTGTCGATGTTCCTAGCGACCTGATGAGTCCATAGGCGACGATAAGGAATTCTTCTGTTGTGGCACAGAATGCCCGACGGCAAAATAAGCCATCCTTCACCAGTTGCCGTGCAACCAGTGATCCCTTATTTACTTACTGACGGAGTCCGACAAAGATACCGTTGACGTTCCTAGCGACATGATGAGTCCATAGGCGATGATTAGGAATCCTTCTGCTGTGGCGCAGAATGCCCGACGGCAAAATCAGCCATCCTTCACTAGTTATCGTGCAACCAGTGACCCCTTATTGACTTACTGACGGAGTCCGACAAAGATATTGTTGACGTTCCTAGCGACATGAAGAGTCCATAGGAGACGATAAGGAATTCTTCTGCTGTAGCGCAGAATGCCCGACGGCAAAATTAGCTATGCATCGCCAGTTACCGTGTAACCGGTGATCCCTTGATGACTTGAGGACGAAGATCTACAGTGAAATCAGACGATCATCCTGACGGAGATTTGAGATTAAGCATTCACCAGCAAGTTGCCGTGCAACAATCAGTATCAGCTATCCTTCACCAGTTACCGTGTAATCGGTGATCCCTTGATGACTTGAGGACGAAGATCTACAGCAAAATCGGATGATCATCCTAACGGAGATTTGAGATTAAGCATTCACCAGCAAGTTGCCGTGCAACTATCAATATAAGCTATCCTTCACCAGTTACCGTGTAACCAGTGATCCCTTGATGACTTGAGGACGAAGTGCTACAGTGAAATCAGATACGTCAGATCAGTAATTCTCCAGCAAGTTGCCTTGCAACTATCATTTCAGTTTCCGAAGACTTTGTCCCCATCAGAGTATCGTTCAATCGTGCGGTTGGCAAATTTCCGAGTTTATTGGTATTCAACCGTCTTTTACCTTGATTGTTTGAGAGTCGTTCTCTCCTCACCCAGTCAGGTCCAAGCCGTTTGAATAGAGGCAACTGTTACACCCCAAAATTTGCCCAACCTTTTTCTTAACCGAGCTTGTGTTTCATTGCATTCATATAAGCATTATCATTTGCATTGCATTGACATGTGTGCAGGAGATCAAGAGGTATGGCCACCAATTAAGGGCTACACAAGGTTATGAAGCTAGCTAAGAGGTTTATTCAAGTTTTCAAGGGTTGATATCCTCGTCAATGAAGTTAAAGATTCTCAGAGAAAGTGGTTGAAGCCAAGTGTGTATGTCCCCTAACTTGAGAGTTGTGGGAAGTCATCTGATGATTCTGAATCCAAGGAGTTGGACTTGAAGCCTTGAGAGAGCTCATGAGAGGTGTTGAAAGTCATTTTGGAGCCTAGACAGGTCAATATGCAAAGGATAAGGAGCTACTACCAAGATTGGTACAACTAGGGTTTCATCTGGTCAACTGATGATTTGAAGAAGGTTGAGACCTAATTTCAAGGCCATGTGATCATGGATTGATGTGTTAAGATGCCCAAGGGATGATTCCAAGGTCAAATCATCAAGAGTCAAGAGTGTGAGGAGCTCCTAGGCTAGGGTTGCTATGCTTGACAGTGTAAAATCCCCTGGTTTAGTGTTTAACTTCAAGACCACATAACTCAAGATGTGATTTTCATCTCACCTTGACCCTAAAATGATTGTTGTAGAGCATGATTATAGCTTTAATTTGAGTACTATAAGTCCTTGATAGGGTTTATAGAACTCAAGTTATGAGCCAGACAAGTTACAGGTCATCAGAGAGATGTGAAGTTGGAGCTTGAAAGTCAACCAACTTGCATGACATTTTTGACCAAGAAATATGATTCTCATGAACTTTTGGCCAACATTAATGTTTCTCCTTATCTTCCCAGCTTTCCAAAAAGTACTAGAAGTCCATGATTGGATTTGTAGAAATCAAGTTATGAGCTTTACAAGACAAGGGTATTTTGGGATTTTGAGATTATAGGCCATTTTGATTATGGGTCAATTTCACAAACTTACGCACCTTAGATGAAATTTTGTCCAACTTGAAAGTTGTTCAAAATGATGTGATTTGGATAAACATGCACCAAGAATCCATTGATATGGGTTAGAATGAGAAATGCTTGAAGAAAATTCATGAATGAATCATAAAAGGAAGCTTGAAAAGGGCTAGTTCAAACCAATTCATTTTGGAACCAAATTAGGCCATATTTGTGCTTATTTTGAGTCCAATGGATATTTTAAGAACATTGGAAAAATTAGAAATCAAGTTTGAAGTCATTAGCTATGCCAAATCCAAGATTTCTTCACCAAAAAGCAACATAATGGAAATTAACCATCCATTCAATTCCAAGGTCTCAATCCTATCCACACATCTTCCTTACATCACAAGAAAGGAAATTGGATCACTTTGCAAGTGGTTTGACTCCATTCTCACCATAACATAAAAGCTTCAAACATGAAAAAATAGATTTTGAGTTGGGCTGTCCTAGGCTTCAATTGGGATTGTAATCACTCTAGGTTCATTGTATATAACATTTTGGATGATTCCTAACTGCCATAACTGAATTTTGGTGGAAGATAACAGAAAATTGAATTGAGAAAAAGTGGAGAAACTTGGAAAATTGATTTTGGAGATAGAGCCATTTTAGCCCAAATTATCATTGCAAAAAGCTTCAGTGAGGTTCATTGATGGATTCTGGACATTTTCCTTGAAGCTTCATCAACAATTCAAGCCTCCATTGAAGCTCAAAACCAGGTTCTTAACTTTCATCCATAAGCTCTAGTCTTGATGAATTGCCATGCTATTTTCACATGATTGTGATCCTTAGAGTGTGTAGAACGTTTTAGGATTAGAACGGTTAAGTTTCATGACAATTCTTGACAGAGCACCTTAGGTTGTAGTTCGAATTTCTCTCTAATTATTGGATAAAAATGGAAAAGAAACATAGATTGTTGATGTAGGAAGTGAGAGGAAGAGATTAGTGGCTTCAATTTTAAGTTTTGTGAAAGTTGAATTTTCTTGAGTGATTGTTGGAGGTTTATGATTTCTGAGTTTTAATGGAGGAAAGTGAAAACAAATTTGATATTTGAATTCTACACGAAAAATCACATGGTTTTGGTTCAAGAAAATCACATTTTGGTGAAGAAATGAGAGAGTTGGATTTTTGGCATGAGGAAGAAGATGACCGGGAAAGATTCCAGCCACCATCCGATGTATAGAGCCGCCGCGGGAGGTTTCCCTCCGTTTTGCCATTCAAAAACTCAGGCGTAGCAGCAGCTGTTGGATCACGCCTTGTGTTGACTTGTTACGCGCATCGTGTGGCGACGATTGTTCCGTGTTTGGCCTTCACCTTTTAGCAAAACGCTGCGTTTTGCATTAATAAAGTGCTGAGTTCTAATACTCAGCTGGGACTTGGTTCCTTCACTAGTCACACCCCATTCCCACTGGCCCAATAGCGTATAACACGTAGGAAATCACTTAGTGCACCCCTGCTGTTTCCTTTTAATTCTTTTTTTTTCTTTTATTTTCTTATTATTAGTTGTTTGTTTTAATTCATAGAAAATAATAAATGATGTCCATAAATCATGAGAAATTATTGGAGATACTTGAATGTGTGTAGAATTTTATCATGATTTTTTTATTTCAATTTTAATTCTTTTTCAATTAATTTTGTAATTTTCTTTTATGTGCTTTTCCATGAATAGAAATAATACCATGTTAACTTCTAGAATTTTGTTTCCATATCAATGCTTGGATTTAATCTCTGATTTTTTGCATGGTGAATGTTGACACATTGTAGGATATTGTATGATTTTTCTTACATTTTTTAGATGATTCTAAGTATCGTTTTGAGATAGGTTTTTAGGACTTCCCCCTTATGATTTCCTTTTAGCATACCTTAAAATGAAGAAATTGTTTAGGTCCTTTTGATTTAGGTTTTGAACCTGAATTTTCTACCATAGATTGTTTACATACTTAGGAAGCTATATGATTTTTCTTAGGATTTTTAGAAGTGATCTTCTATTATTCCCCCATTTTTCAAGTTAATGATATTTAGGTGATCCTAATCTAGCTTTTCCTTTAGTTTAGACTTAAAGGTGAACCTTTAGCTAACTTTAGGCCTTTAATTGCTCCTTGATAGGATCCAGCTTAGGTTGAGACCTACTAAGAACCTAGATTAGGCCTTGATAGAGCCTTTAATCCCTTTTAGTTTAGGTGATCCTTAACTATTCCTAAGGGTTCCTCCTGAAGCCTCCTAGAAAGATGATTCTCCCAATGAATGGTAGAGTGTCATGGTGGATGCCTTTGACATACACCATGCTTCCCTTCATTTCAATCTCCCAATGAATGGTAGAGTGTCATGGTGGATGCCTTTGGCATACACCACGCTTCCCTTCATTTCAATTCTCCCATGAATGGTTTAGTGTCATGATGGATGCCTTTGGCATACACTATGCTTCCCTTCATTTCAATTCTTCCATGAATGGTAGAGTGTCATGGTGGATGCCTTTGGCATACACCATGCTTCCCTTCATTTTAGTTCTCCCATGAATGGTTGAGTGTCATGATGGATGCCTTTGGCATACACCATGCTTCCCTTCATCTCTAATATCCCATGAATGGTTAAATATTATGGTGGATACCCTTGGTATACACTATGTATCATCTCATTTCCTGATTATCCATAATTGGTTGTACATCATGGTGGATACCCTTGGTATACACCATGCATCCCATCATCAATTCCTTTCTTTAGGATAGATGCCTTGTTTGATTACTTGTGGAATGAATTCCTTATTTGTCATAGTTCCTGTCCTTCATTCATGATTGAGTGGTGTGTTGCATTAGGGTAGCTCATGTTTAGGATAGTCTAAGTGTAGGGGCATGACTGCATTATGAGGTTGAGTGGGTCTCCCTCTGCTTGCTTGCATTAAGGGTTGAGGTGATCCTCCCCTTGCTTGTGTGTTGTTTTTCTCTTTCTAATTGATGTATTCACATTGAAAGGTTGAGGTGACCCTCCCTTTGCTTGTCTGTTTTGATTGTTTTCTTTGCTTGATTGCTTAGAGGTTGAGTGAGTCTCCCTCTGCTTGTATTGCTGTATTGCATTTGCATCTTTACTGTTTTCTTTTCTATTTATCTATTTTACTGATGTTTAGCATATGTTTTGTATGTTATCTGTTTCCCATTGACATGATCCCTTAGGATTCTCACTTCCTTATTCAAGGAAGTGATGATTAGACTTTAGACTGAAGCCTGTGCATGATAACATCTAGGAGTTCCCTGTTTCAAACCTCAACGATAGGATGAATCCATGGCATGACAACTGTTAGGACTTGATAGTTTCCCCTTAGTTGTGTCCTCCCTCTTCTCTCTTCAAACAAATCAAAATATAGTAATAAAGGTTAATTGATATCGTATGTTACGAGCCTTAAGCGACTTAGGAAATGGTTATTGGAGGGTTTCCTTCCAATAATCAGGATGTTTAGTATGGTACCCTTTGGGTGACATGCGACGCATTCACTCTTAGGTCATAGTCTCTAGTGCGATATGAATTGCAAACATCCATAAAAAAACACTTCTTCCGTAAAAGACACAAAAACAAACTTTCAAATCCTTTTTGCCCCGTGGGCCCGTAACTCAAGGAAAATTTTTGTGAAGAAAAGAGTGTTGTTAACTCTCAGTTCTACCGCAAACGGTAACGCACGAGCCTCCGACGAGCGAGCTGCATACACCAAACTGCTGGAACTATTTGTTAACCCTACTCGAAAAAATAGATGAATCTAAACCCGTAACCCGTAGTATCCCGAACTACGTAAGCTCTGATCTCTCATATCTGTTGAGAGTACGTAGGCACAATACTGACGTATTGGCGAGCCACCTTCCCACATCCTTTTACCCGTAGTTAGGTGAACTACGTTGACTCGGATTTCTCGTTCTCTGACGAGAATACGTAGGCACAGAGCGTGAAGCTTTGTCGAGTCGGTTTTCTTTTCTTTTTGAGCCAGCCTTGATAGGTAGATAAATAAAACCAATCCGTCAGATAAACACAACAAGCGTGGATCCCATCGAGTATGATGGACGTGAGGGGTGCTAATACCTTCCCCTTGTGTAACTGACTCCCGAACCCAGACATGGTTGCGATGATCTTGTCTTATACCTTTTCGTCAGGTTTTTCCGATCGTTTCCTTTCCCTTCCTGTGAGATAAATAACGAAAGGTGGCGACTCTTTTGTTTTGCCGGCACCTTATTTTCGCGGTAGCGAAAATAAGAAACAACCTCTCAATCTAAACACACAGGGGATGATTCCCAATCCATGCATCATGCCAAAACAGGGTAATAAGGTGATTCTTTGCCTATTTGCAGATTGAGAAAGTAAACCAATCAGACTGCTCAATGACCTTGGCTCCAAGCAAGGAAATATATTTCCACCAATGTGAGAACCTCCTATGACTCCCCCTCCCTAGACTATACCTCTCCACTAAGGAGTCATACCTCTGAAAAACAATTTCCTTCCACAACGAGTATATGCCCTCTAAAGCCTCTACAACCGTTTATTAAGTAGTGCCAAATTAACAAGCCCTAAATTCTTAACTCCTAATCCACCCAACATTTTGGATTTACAAACATATTCCCACTTGACCCACGCGACATTATACTCACATTTAGAACCATTCAAAAGGAAATTTCTTCACAACCCCACCAACTTCTTCCAGAGCGACATATATATCTTCATAAAAGAAATGAAGAAAATGGGAGTGGAGTTCAAAACTGAATTCAAAAGGACCAATAAACCCCCAAGGCTCAAAATCCTCTGCTTCTAAGTTGAAATCCTCTTCGTGACCAACTTAACCAGGGTCTCATAAGTTCCATCACTCCTTGAATTAGCACCCACTAGAAGCCCTAAGTACTTAAAAGGAAGAAGTCTCACTTTAGAGTGCAAAAAGTTCTCAATAAATTCCAAATGAACCCCTAAAATTAACACCAAAAATACAACTCCTAGAGAAATTCTCCTTAATATCTAAAGACATCTAAAAAAAACTCCTTAGAATTTCCTTTATAGTCCACAAATTATTCATAGTTACCTCGTACAAAAGAACAATATCATCTGTATACTACATGTGAGACACCAGTAGCCCTCCCGAACTTACTCTGACCCCAGTGAAAGCGCCAATCGTTATTTTCCTCTTCATAACAGTACTAAGCCCCTCCACCACAAGAAGGAAGAGAAAATGAGCCAATTAATTCTCTTGTATTATTATTATTATTGTTGTTATTATTATTATTATTATTATTATTATTATTATTATTATTATTGTTGTTGTTGTTGTTGTTGTTGTTAGTAATAATAATAAATAATAAATTTTTGGAAAGCTAATTGAGTTAATAACATTACGTAAAATATTAATTTCATTATTTATTATTATTGATATTATTATTATTATTATTATTATTATTATTATTATTATTATTATTATTATTATTATTATTATTATTATTATTATTATTATTATTATTGATTATTATTGATATTTCATTACATCACCTTAAAGACCGTATTTGGAATAGAGGAAAGTGTGATTTTGATCAAGGTAAGATACCTAGCCATAGAATCCTCTTCCTCATACAAAATGATCATAAGACGACCCACTTTCAACCTCTTAGGAGCCACCATGTCTACATTATACATGTGCATGAAGTGCTCACTAACCAACGAGCATGTCATTATTATATAAGGTATTATTTGGATAGCTTGAAGATGAAGAGGGTGACTACAGTTGTGGCCCACACTAATAGCCATATGCACAAGAAATAAATATTATGGGTCTGAAGCCATGAGTGGAGCTTTGAGGCAAGGAAATGCTGCTCTTAGAAGAAGAAGAAGAAGAAGAAGAAGAAGAGTTGGTTGCACTATTTTAAAGGAGCATGGAAGTATGAAGTAAAAAAGTCAAGACGAGTTCATAGACTTAGTTAGGCTTAGCATCGTGTTTTGTTTGGTTAGGCTATCAACGAATTTGTTATAGAGAGTTATCACCTCTTCCAATTGTATAATTAATTTTAAAAGATATTGTTTTATTTAATGGAGTGGCACTTTTTCCATGCAAGCACATATGTTTTTAATGAGGCACCTCATGTTTATTTATAAATTTTGGTTCATATTTGTTCTAATTTTATAGGATGTGATAACTGGAGGTTGGAGCCTTAACAAAGTCTCTCAAGTAGCAATAACTTATGTTGGATCCTTATAGAGGAATCCTTTCTGTCCAAGTAGCAATGACTTATATTGGATCCCCACAGAGGAATATTTTTCGCCCAAGTGGCAATAACTTATGTTGAATCCTCACATAAAAATCCTTGTATCCCTAGTGGCAATGACTTATGTTAGATCCTCGTGGAGTAATCTTGGCCACCCAAGTGGCAATGACTTATGTCGGATCCTCATAGAGGAATTTGTCACCCATGTGGCAATGAGTTGTGTTGGATCCTCACAGAAAAGTCTTTGTCACCCAAGTGGAAATAACATATAATGGATTTTCATTGAGGAATCCTTATTTCCCAAGTGTTAATAACTTATGTTGGATCCTCACATAGGAATCCTTATCGCCCAAGTGGCAATAAATTATGCAGGATCCTCATGAAGGAATAAATGTTGCCTATGAGGCTATGAAAACATGGGATCCTCAATGAGGAAGCTTTGTCCTCCCACTAGGCTATAGATTATTGGGAAACCTACTCATCTGGAAGGGATTACTTAAAATGTATACTCAAGGGAAACAAAGTAGTCAAATACAAAGGGAAAAAAGGCACCTTAAGGCTTATAATATCATTAATAAAACCTCGAAGAAAAGAATACAAAAAAATCCCATGAGGACATAGTTAATCATTACATAAATCTTCTAAGAGCATAGTTACAAGAACCACCAAGAGAAAAAGAACTAAAAACTACAGGCTCACTAGCCATCCTTCTGAGTTTGCCCTTCTTTTGTCGTGATCTCCTAACGAACAACATCCCCTTTTATGAGTTCCGTCCACACATGCCTTAGCGCTTTTAGGTTCACCCAGAGTGCCTTGTTAAGAGATGGATCTGATGCCTTAGATTCTACCTTTTTAAGGGTATTATTTAGCATCGTCTCTAATCACTTCAACTCATCTTGCTCTATGACCAGTTTTTTCACTATCCATTTCCCTTAATTAAGAGATTTCTTGGAGTAAGGAAGTTCGTCTAAAAGATCGCCCATATTTTTGGTGTGAGCATGAAAGAGCACTTGCTCCATAATCAGGCCCTCGACTTATGGATTTCCATCATGTTAGCCAGATTTTGAGTCCCAGTTTTACTGATGGCTTGAATTTCGTAGGGGAAGTCTTTGTTGAAGGGGAGGCAAAAGTGAGTATACTTCCTTGCTTATAATTGTTACAGTGCAAAATAATACCTGAGCGTATAAACACTCAAAATCAACAAATTCGCCAGCAAAGTTTTATTTTAAAAGGAAAAACATCGATCAAACCCTAAAAGAACAAAAATATGGTCATCAAAATCAAATTCGAGTTTTGGAGTCGATTATGTGTGGGGGAAGGTATTAGCACCCCACATATTTGTTGTACTCAATGGGAACCGTTTAGTTAGGTTTTGCAAATAAAAGTGTCACCTTATGTTATTTGATTTCTTCTAATTATTGCAGAATATTTATAAGATGAAAGAAAGGAGAAAAAATTAGTTTTTTTTATTAGGGTGCTTGACAAGATGTTAAATCTTTCTCCTACGTATCCCCGGGTGCGATGGGGAACTAAAGCCATGCAGTCCTGGTTAGAAAACGTTTGTTTGTTGGTTAATTTTAGTGAATGATATTTAGGTCACATTCGATCAGTTAAGTATTGTGTGTTCGTGTTGCATGGGTGGAATGAAGTGTTTTCTTGTACGTTGCGTCAAAATGGATAAAACATCATTTGTTTGTGAAAAAGTTGTTGGCCACGCTGAGGTAGAAAATGTAGGTTTGATTGGTTGAAGTTGTTTTTAGGTGGAAGATGAGTATCCGAAAGGCAAGCAATATGGTTTGTATCCAAATACTCGGGGACCATAGGGATATACATCTAATAGATTCTTTTCCCTCGATTAATTGCAAAAAAGGAGATGTTTTACTTAGTTATTTTAGAGTTGAATCAATATGTTTTGACAAGTAAAATGAGGGATATAAATGGTATAAAGGGAGGTTAATAAGGAAAAAAGAAGCAAATGGGCTTAAGGCCCAAAAAGCTAAAGATATAAATATAAAAATAAAATAGAGGAGGGGGCCTGGGGCGCCCATGACTGTTTGATTAAGATCAGACAATCAAGATATATTTTATGATTCCATCTGAATGCCAAGATTCTGAATCACTTATTCTTGATCAAATGGATATAATGTGATGCCCAAGGTGGATATGATGGGGATCTTCTACAGGATCCCTCCCTATTTTAAATCCAATATCCAGTGTGAGGGTGACACGAGTCCCTCTCATATTTAAAAAAAAACAAAATAAATCAAATATTAAAACAAAACAAAAAAACAAAATTAAAGAGAGATGGTATCAGACCTAATGTGTCATTCCTCTTGTTCTCATTCTGCTCTCTCATAAACATAATTGCAGAAAAAAGAAGAAAACTCAAAACATTCCTCTCCCCCAAATCAAATCTTAACAAAAAATCAAATATAGTAATATCAAGAAGCATGTAGATAGAACAACAAGCAAACAAACCCTAAATCCAGAAAAGAGATGGTGTTGCGGCAACCAGAAAGGCGTGAATGGTGGCGGTGACAGACGTGGTCGGCGCAAAGCTTAGGGGGCAACGACTATAGTTGCATGTCCTTACTTCATTCAGGGAGAGCATTTATATCCGGTTATTTTTTCGCTTGTCTTATCACTTTCATATTTAATTTACTTTCTATTTGTTGAGTCTTCTTAATGACTGCTCTTCTCATAATCAAGTTTGAAAATATTTGTTTTTAGCATGCATAAAGCTTTGGTTAGATTTGATCTTGATCATGGTGTTTTTTATCAATTGCATGAGTAAACAGGATTGAAAGAAATTTATGTTTTTGATTTGATTATGATTCAAAGTAAAATCTCAAAGTGCTTTTGGAACCATGAAAATTTGATATGCTATGCATTTGATTCGAATCATGGAGTTTACACACATTTTATGATTTTGATCAAATTGGACAGAGGAAAAACTGGGTCATTTGATTCGAATCATTTTTACACTTGATTCGAATTATTTTCCTGATGTCCATTTTTATTTTATTTAATTCGAATAAAATTTTGAACATGATTCGAATCACACATTTTTTCAACATTTTTCAGTCAAGGTTGTGACATTTGATCTGAATCAATTTTTGTACATGATTCCAATCTAGTGGCTTGTGATTCAAATCACTCTTTTCTTTGATTCAATTGAACTAATACTTTTTCAAAAATCTATTTTCCTTTTATTCCACTTCACTCGCTCATTTGATTCAAATAATAGATTGCTCTTGATTTGAAACTAACTGACTTTTTCAACCATTTTCTGTGCTTAATCTAAGGCACATATAAAACTTTTTTGTCATCATTTCTCAAATGACATCTATCATTCAGATCATAATTTCCAGTGTGATTTTAGTGAAAAATCAGTTTCCTCTGTTTTGAGTGTTCAAAGTCTTGTAACAAAATTCTTGCATCTTTAATTTCATTTTGGTCCATATCTTGATAACGAGAGATTTGTAATTGTTTGAAGGAGACACATCCTTGAAACTAATCGTTCTTGGAGATCTTATTGAATTTTTCATGTTGTTAGGATGGATGAGGTGATTTTCAATGGTGGTGACAAATTTCATTGAAAAGAAGTAGGTTCTTCTCTCCAAAATTGCCTTAGTAGTGACTGTATAGAAGACTATGAATAAGGAAGAATTCTTCTCATATCTTCATACAATACACCGCTCACGGAATCAGTAAGATTGGGGGTTTGATTTCTACATATGAAGGCTTGGAGCAGAATTGGTGATATTGGAAGATTCAAGAAACGTAATTCGAGTAAAGATTATGTAGAAAAGTTTGGAAAGTGTGTTATATACAAGCCAATATCCAAATAGGAGATTTATTTTCTAAGTTGTATTGTGGATTGGTGATTGTATGAACTCTTGAAAATATTTGTCAAATAATAAGGAACTGTGCATGCTCCAATGGGAAACCATTGAAGAGTGCACATAGGCAAAGCGAGGACGAACGCCAAAATATTATAAATCTCGGAGTCATCTCTCTCTCTCTCTCTCTCTCTCTCTCTCTCTCTCTCACTCTTGCATTTAATTTTGTAGTATTTGCATACTTAGGTTTTTTAATTCCTTCGTATTATTTCGTTTGTTCATTTATAACAATTTATTACGTAAGCATTAGATTTGTGATTAATAATTTGAAACAAATTGATATTAGAACTCCATTTATTGAATAATTGTGTAAAAATTTCTTGTGAATTGCATAATTGAATCAATTCATTCTAAGTGCTTCATCATATTAATCTTTGATATTTGTGAAACGATTGGTGTTAACTTGACCAAAAATCAAACTGCGTAATTTTCATTTTCACATCAAGCCTTCCGCTCGCAAAATATTTTTAAAATACTATGATTTTGGAAAACGAAAATTGAATTTTAAATTTGGTCTATTTATCCCCCTCTAGACTGTTTTTCTACTTCCATATTCACACCCAACAACGGAGATTTCGTGACCTGTGTGCGGTGGTGGTGTGATTCGAAGTTCTGACGGCGGTTCACGGAGGTGTTCGTCGGAAGCATTAGTTTCCATCAGAATCAGTGATGTGGTTCCATTACGGTGGATTGCAACACGCGTGTCTCCAGTGAGTTCTCTTCCTCTTCTTTTTTTGTTTGATTTCTGTTACTGATTTGTTGTTAAGTTGCTATATATGAAATAAAAATTAATATGTTATTATTATTATATATATTTTGTAAAATTTAAATTCCCGTAAAAAATTGGGGTACAACAATAACGTTGCATCATTCCATATCAAAGAAGAAAAGTGATGGGACAAATCATCCCGAATTGGTAAACTAGTGGTTTGTTCTCCCTCTTCCTCCTTTTCAAGGATTACAAAGACTCTGCCCTTCAGAACCAAGGACGAATTTCTACCATGCTCGTCTGGCTTCAAAATATTTAAAGGGAGAGTCTTGATGATGATGCTCCTTTCAGTGCCCCTCTTGCCTCCTTTTTTTATGATGCCTCCTTTGTGACTTTTTGGACTATCTAACCATTTCTCTTGGAGTCCTGCCTTCTTCTCGGAAAGGCAATATTTCTTCTCATCTATCAGGATAAATAATATCTTCTCTGCATACACAAAAAGAGAAAACTATGAATAATGAGGCAAGTAAATAATCCTAAAAAATGGGAATAACTATAGTCATAGAATTTTGCAAGTATTCATCGATCTTGTTATCCTTTCCCCAAACTAATTCAATCATTTTTTTGGGAGATCATAACTTTAAACTCATCTAGAAAATTAACCACCTCCCTCTTAGTGGGGTTGGCATCCATCTGGTAAGGTTGGCATCCATCTGCTGGCACATGACCTTAAAGGCCTTAATGAAACCCCAATCGCTCGACGTATATGGGAGGGAACAAAGTTTGTAGTCTCCAAAACCTCCTATTCAAACAAAGTAAAAGGAATCAGAGAAACTAAATCTTGGATGATGGGAAGGTACATACAAGATAAAGGATTTGTTGAGTTAGGCAATGCGACCATGCTAACTCGCTCCTCCTTAGAACATGCCACCATAATAACATTGTCCTTGTCGTCAGATCTGAAGAGGATGATATGTCGTTGAAAGGAGGTCATCCTCTCCTAAAAAGTATGATGGGTCTTAAAGTCCTCAATGTTCGTAGACTTAGGATCGTTGGCCACCATCAGTAACTTCATATTTCTGGAGAAAGAAGAAGAGAAAAATGAGTCAATTGGCTATTATTGGTGTTATTAGTATCAGAACCCGTAAACTCTCACAACTATCGAACATGTCTAGTTCCACTAATTTATAATCAATATCCTCATCAGGGTGTTTGGTGTTCCTATAACAATAGTTCCACATGGCTATGCCCTCATTTCAAGTTGAAGTCTCTACTAAATTTTCACTCTTGTCTAAATCCATAATGACTACCATTAAGGAAGAAAGGGAGAAATAAGGAGTAAAGGCTTATATCTATGAAAGAAGGAAGGAAGGTTGAACTTAGTGGGGTTCGAAGGCGAGTTTTCTCTAAGCTTGTTGAAGATTCAAATATGAGTTTGAAGGAGAAAGTATCAGAAATGTAAGGGGGTGGAGCCTAAACCCTCTTTATAGAGATTTGAAAACTAGGCCTGGTGTCGCATTAAGACATCTCAGTTGGTAGTTGTGTAAGGACATCAGATGTAGGGGGCGTGCATTCAAACCCATGATATCCCGCTTGTTCAAATTTAAAAGGTGAATTCTAGGCACTAGGCTACTTGACCAAAAAAAAAGCTAGGCCAAATAGGTAATAAGTAACCTCTCACTAGGCATGTCAAAGGTTGCTAAAAGATTTTCTACGTCTCTCACACGTGCAAGGAATCCATGCCGATTTGACTTCCCATGACAAACCAATCATGAGATGCATTTAATGATGCACATGCATTTATTTATGAAGCTTGAAGGACTCTCCCCAAGCTCTTCTTGTAGGATCCGCCTTAAGCTTTGCTTGAGGGACTTGTCCCAATCTTTACTTAAGGAACTCCCTCTAGGGATAACCTAAAAAATATCTTTGGTGGTTAGCCCATATATGAAGACTGTGAACGATTAAACTAAATAAATTCCTCCTTTCAAAGCCCTCATGATTAAGGGACTGTGTACTGGTATAATTCTATTGGGTCCTAAGAACGAACAATCCATGTAAAGAAGGGAAAACACATTAGCAAGGGAAGACTTTTCCTATGTGCGATAGGCCGCCCGAAATGGTCCTTGAGGCCATATGGATCTTAGTAGTAGTCTACCAGTTGGGTTTATTCCACCTGAATTAATTCCCATTACCCACTTTCCTAGTGGACGTGGGAGATAATGTGTCTCATTATAACGAACTAGAAAAGAGTGTCAAAGAGGATAATTTTCGTCTCTATGATCTAAGGATCTAAGAAAGAATAACTCTTTTATTCTCTACGTTCTGATAAAGCAACGGAGGTAACCACTCTTTAACCCAAGTCCAAGGATCTTCTATAAATACACTGACCTTAGGGCTGATGAATGATCAAATCATTGATACAGAAACACACACGCATAACTTCTTATCATTTTGCGTGAGCTAACTCTAAATACCATTAACAACCCTAAACATCACAAACAACCCTCCAAATATATAGCTATACTCGTTCTAATGTAAAACTTTTGGATTCACCCTTATAATGTAAAATTTTTGTTGCCTTGGCCCCTTGGGTGACAAGTTGGAAAGGAATATTCCCTTTTGGTGACAGGTATGTCTGAGTTGTTTTTTTTTCTAATTCATTTTTTCAAATCTACGTGTATTTTTTAATTAATTTATTTTTTTAACTACCGGAGGGGGTAAATCAAAACCTGCTTACATTGGAGGGGTTAAATCAATATAAATCAATAACACTTCATCTTTTTTAGTTTTATGCGGGTTCAAATCACCTTTAGTGATGTTGTTAATGTTGTATTTATATTTTGCCCAATATTGTATTCATACACTTCCATGAATTTTACATTACAAAGGGGACAAGATTTGCCACTTCCATGAACTTGTTCCTATTGATGGCTTATGGATTGACATAAATAAAGATTCAAATTTCTACACAGGAAAATGTATTATTATTCCAAAGGGAAGATTTTGTCCACTTCAAGGTGAAAAATACCAAATTCAATTTGTTGCTTGGATTGCATAAGCATCACAAGTACAAGATGGGATGATCATCCATACAAAACCAATGCTTTTGGAAAAAGGCTCCAGTAGGCTTTAAAACAATAAAAACTAGTACAGTTCATTATAATGGTGTGTTGGAATATGATGCTCATAGTCTTTTTGGTTTCTCCGAAGCCATTGCAACGCACAAAGTGTAACACCTTTTTCTACCCCATAAATATTATGGCAAAATAATCATATTTATCAGAGTAAAATACCAAACGTAATAAAATCACCATAAAAGGGCGCACATTTCTAAAAAAATTCAAATATGGTCAATGTTTCGTAAACAACGGGTTTTTCCCAAATTTACTCAAAAAGGCAGCGGAGCTCAAAAAGCAATAATCTAAAGTTTTCCTTGCGTCGCAAGACAATCAACATAACAAAAACTCAATAAAATAAGGTTTGACTCAAAGACCCCAACCTGATGTTACACTATCAGAGCAAGACCCTCTAAGTCAACCACAATGGTCAACGATCCAAACACTTCAAAAGTCCTCGACGACATTCACGGCTAAACCTGGTCATCTGCATGTTACCCACGTGGAGGCAACATCAAGGAACATCAAAGGCCACAACATTATAAATTACACCAAATTGTCACATAAATGCAAATGCAACAAGACTCATGCATGTGGTACCAATCAACATAATTCGATGGACATTGGGCCATAAACCCTCCATAGATCCACAACAGTAGGATCGATTCTACTCGAGAACCGGAGCACAACAAAATACCTCACATCCGCACAATGGGACTGAAGCCACAAAAATCAAGGTCCTGAACTGAAGTCCGGATGCATATGAATGCATGATGCACACGTCAATATCATCATCATAATAAAATCATTAGGTGCATCATCATTCATCAAAATCATCATAATAACCATGTCATCATATAATCATCAAAACTCATGGAAATTAACATCGTAAAATCATCACAATTATTCATATGAATCGTCAAACAATCATGTAATAATCACATGGGAATCATAGTCATACTCATGGTAATTCATCAAAGAAATCACAGCATAAAAACATCAAGACATCACTGCACAAGATCAGAATCCGCGAAACTCTGCTACGTTCGCTAGCAAGTTTGCTGTGCGAATTTGGGCGAATGTTCGCCGTGCAAATTCGCGATTACAATAAATTGCTGTTACACACCAGCACTAATACCAGATCAAAAACCTCTACAATTTCCTTCCCATATGCCCTAAAAACATCCCTAAATCATTCCTAAGGTATTACGGTGATGAAGGCACAAAATCTACGACTTATTAGGCCAATCCTGTATCATATTTACGCCTCTGATTCCCATAATTTCCTTACAACCCACAGTCATTAGAGTTCTCACTATCTAATTAGCCTACAGGGTTGAAACCTAAACAACGGATTTTGGCCACGAAGGCCTAATTTCCCTTATCTCAAATCAGCCTCAAACCTATCAGACCATCAGCTCAAATCCCTATACAGTTAAAACTCCAATAATAGATTTTGGCCACGAAGACCTAATTTCCTTTACTCTCAAATCAACCTCAAACCCCTTAAACCCTTAAATCATCTTTAAATACATTGAATCACATATTGAAAACAATGAAGACAATACTCCCCATACCTTAATTGCCTACTCTAAGCCTTTCTCCTTGATTCTTGGAAACCACGCAAAGCGTTGCCTCAATCCTCTTCCTCAGAGCTCTGGCCTCTATTTCTTCCCTTTTCACAGTCTAACAAGAATGAATCCTAATTCCCTCAAAATTCCTTTTTGTTAAACCTAACTTTGGGCCTTAAAATTGAACTTTCCAACTTCACCCTCACTAGCTCTTCCTCAAATGTCCATTTTGCCATTAGTTCACTTATATTTATTTAAAGTAATAATAATACCAATATATTCATATTATATACTATTATTTAAATAAATAACCCAAAATCCATAATTCTCAATACTTCATACCAACTACCAAAAATCACCAAAAATACAAATATTTATATTTAAATAAATTAAATAAATATTCCAATAAATTTAGGGTGTTACACAAAACACTTCATGAACATCAAAGTAAATGACCATTTTTTTTGTCACGTTCGAATTATGTAGGATCGAGCAAAAATGTTGCTCATTGATTGGTGACAACAAAGGAACATGGGAGGATTTAAGATATTCTATACCCACTGTTCTTAATTTTGGAATATTTGGGATGCCAAAGGGTAGTGTAAATATATCTGGTTTCTATCCAGAACCTACTAAAGAGATTTGTAATAGGAGGATTGAAGTTGGTGCTTTCTATCCATTCTCAAGGGATCATTCAAGTGTCATTAGTGGAACCCCAATTGCTCGACCTTTTTTCTTATCATTTCCAAAATATGTTAAATGTTAGGCTTCAGCACTCAGTTCTTACTTGGAAGCAGTTTAATGATTTCTCCTATTCTCGAGCAACGGAAAACGGAAGTTGAAGCACTATTTCCACCTGGAACATGGTATAATTTGCATAGGCTTTTTACCTTTATTTTTCCTCCCTTTATTGTGGTTCTTCAATCTCTCTCCTCCCTTTAATCGTCGACGACTTTTCTACAAGGGAATTTGTTGTTCCTTTATGAAGCTTTAGTTATGCTAAAATGCATGACCCACAGGCCTCTATGTCATCCTCAACCATAGTCACGACACCTTCATCGGTATGATATTTCAGTTTTAGGTGAACCGTTTAGGAAATAGATCTTAAGGTGGCGAACGTAGGTCGTCCGATGATGCATTTATTCACCGATATGCAATCAATTACTAAAAACTGGGTTCTCTCTATCTTTCGGGATTCTTTATTTTCAACAAATATAATCAATTAAACATATTCTCATGGTTTGTTATTCAACTAGTAAATCCTAGAAGATCACTTCCTTTGTATAAAATCTTGGTAATTTAGTAAATTTTCACCTTGAAGTGGACAAAGTCTTCCCTTCGGAACAAGTTCATGGAAGCGGCGAATCTCATTCTCTCTTGTGATGTAAAGTTCATGGAAGCGTCTGAATACAAGATGGGCAAAATATGAATATAACATTTACATCATTACTAAAGGTGATTTGAACCTAAATAAAACTAAAAAAAAACATAAAGTGTTATTGATTTATTGGTTTATCCCTCAATGTGAATGAATTTTGATTTACTCTCTCCCCTACAATTAAAATATAAATAAATATAAATAAAAAAATAAATATAAAATATCAATATAAACTAATTAAAATTAAAAAACAAAAAATAATTTACGTGAAAATTTTAAAATAAATAAATAATTAAAATAATAATTACCTAGACATGTCACGTTAGCAGAGAATATGTCTTACTAAATTGCCACCTAAAGGCCAAAGCAACATAATCTTTATTAGAAGAATAAAAAAAATTATAGAGGTAAATCAAAAGTCACTCAGATGTATCATATATTTAATCTATTATTATTATTATTATTATTATTATTATTATTATTATTATTATTATTATTATTATTAATTAATTGATAGAGTTTTGGATAGTTAATGAATTTAGTGGGATTACATAAAATATTATTATTATTATTATTATTATTATTATTATTGTTATTATTATTATTATTTAAGAAAAATAGAATTTTGGTTGGAAAATTTTGTGAAAGTCAGTATTACACAATAGAAATAGAATTTTGACTTTGCTAAAAAAAAATTGAATTTTGACTAAAGTTTTGTGAAAGGCATTGTAAATCATTTTTCTGTTTAATTATTTTACAAAATAATTGAAATTAATTTAGTATTGTACCAAACAAAACTATAAGATACAACCTAAATTCTCTATTAATTTCTCAATCTCTCTCAAAGACAAAACCAATAAGAGACAACTAACTAACAACAAACAACAAACATTGCAATATCCATCATCCATGATGACAATCACAATATCCATCATTTCAATTTCATTCTTTTATTATTTTTCTTTTCTTTTTCCACCATATTCATAATTTATAATAGAAAATAATGAAAACAAAAAAACTTCCACAAATTGCATGCAACCACCACATGGGTCTTTACAACCGCCGTCACGACTCCTCCCCTATCCCTTTCCCTCCCACAATCTCCGTCCCTTCTCCGTACAACCACCGCCACACCCGCCATGAATCGTCTCCTTTACTTTCCATTTCACCACCTCCACGACCACCTTCCCCTGACTGCACCAGAAATATCAAGCTGAACCGCCGTGACTCATTGCCACCTTCTTTCCCTCCAAACTCCCCTCCCGCAACAACCTCCCATTTCCGCCGTGACTCATATCCAGGTCCTTTTCCTACCCTCCCGTCACCTTCGTCTTCCACCGTTTTCGAACCTCCATTACCTCTCTACCATAATCGACGTGAATCATGTCCAAATCCATTTCCTTTCCCTATTTCGCCGAATCATGAATCAACAGATCTATCTCTCCTTCCTTCAACGTCTTCCTCAAGAAATCTCAACCACCGTCTCCTCAAGCGCAGACTAGATATTTGCAACAAAGATAACTACCACGACAACAATAACGGTCTCATATGGTTGTTTTACGATATCAAGTTTCTCGATGACGATGATATAAGAGAAACCGCGTACGAAGTTTTCTTCACCGCGTGCAGATCTTCCCCCGGTTTCGGTGGCCGGAGTACACTCACATTTTATTCGAAACATGAAAGCAGCGGCGTGGGAGGGATGAACCCGAGTAATCCGGTGGCACAGACAAGTAGGACGAAAAGAGCGCTTGGTTTGAAGATTTTGAAAAGCTCTTTGTCTCAGAGAATGGCGATGAGAGGCAGTTGGAAAATGTCGATGTCATCGCCTCCGTCGCCCGTGGCAGAAGGTAGCCCGCGCCATCGGGTTTTTCCAAGGCGGATAATGACTATGGCAGAAGTTATGAGGCTACAGATGGGAGTTTCGGAACAAAGTGATAGCCGGTTGAGGAAAAACCTTATGAGGACCCTTGTTGGTCAAGTAAGTACTCTTTATTTTTTGTTTTTGACATTTTCAAGTATATTAAGAAATATAATGATTGTTACATCTGAAAAGATAAAATTAAAGAATTGAAAGACCGAAAATAATAAATGCTTAAGATATAAACGAAAAATATCATTAATGATTTATTGGTATCCTAAAACATTGCAGCTTGGTCGGCAAGCCGAAACTATCATCCTCCCTTTGGAACTCCTTCGACACCTCAAACCTTCCGAATTCAGTAACCCTCATGAGTACCATTTGTGGCAAAAGCGGCAGCTCAAGATCCTCGAAGCAGGGCTCCTCTTACACCCTTCAATTCCGGTTGAAAAGACCAACACATTCGCGATGAATCTCAAGGAAATAATTCGTAGCGGTGAACTCAAACCGATAGACACGAGCAAGAACTCGGAAACAATGAGAACCTTTAGCAACTCAGTGGTTTCCCTGTCGATGAGAAGTCCAGACGGTGTTTCGACTAATGTCTGCTATTGGGCTAATGGATTTCCTGTCAATGTTCACCTCTACACTTCCCTTCTTCAATCCATTTTTAATCTCGAAGACGAAACATTATTCCCAGATGAAGTCGACGAGTTACTCGAATTAATGAAGAAAACATGGTCGACACTTGGGATCAATAGGCCGATTCACAATTTGTGCTTCGCGTGGACACTGTTTCAACAATATGTAGCAACTGGACAGAGAGAACCTGAGCTTCTTTGTGCCTCACACACTGTGTTCAATGAAGTTGCAAATGATGCTAAGAAAGAAAAGGAAGCCTTGTATGTTAATATGTTGAAATCGGTACTCGATTCGTTGCAGAGTTGGGCCGATAAGAGGTTACTTAACTACCACGCATATTTCCAAGGAGAGTATATTCGACAAATCGAAAACCTTCTTCCTGTGGTGTTGTTGGCATCCAAAATTTTAGGAGATGTTACAATATCTGATGGAGATTGGCAAAACAAAGGAGATTTCTCTGCCGAACGCGTTGATGATTATATCCGTTCATCGTTCAAAAACGCATTTGAAATGGTATGTGATTATATTCTTCATTAACCACACTTTTTATAATTATTGAAGTCAAATCTAAAACGATCTAATGATGTTTTTGTTGCTCTTTTATGATTGAAGATAATAGAAGCAGAAAATGCAAAATCCACTGAATCTGAAACAAAGAAAGACATAAGTGAAGTTATGCTTGATTTGGCTAAGGATACTGAAGATTTAGCGATGAAGGAGAGACAAACTTACAACCCGATTTTAAAGAAATGGCACATGATAGCGGGGGCAGTTGCAGCATTGACACTGAACAATTGCTATGGACATGTGCTAAAGCAGTATCTAAGTGAAATGATGAAAAAAATAATAGTTGAGTTAATTTTAGTGCTGCAGAGGGCTAGTGTTGCACCCCAAAATTTGCCCAACTTTTCTTTACCTAGCTTGTGTTTCATTTCATTCACATTAGCATTATCATTTGCATTTCATTGACATGTATGCAGGAGATCAAGAGGTATGATTACCAATCAAAGGCTACAAAAGAGTTTGAAGCTAGCCAAGAAGGTTAGTCAGGTGCTCAAGGGTTGATATCCTTGTTAGAGAAGGTAGAAGATCCCCAGAGAGAGTGATTGAAGCCAAGAGGGTGTGTCTCCTAACTTGAGAGTTGTGGGAAGTCATCAGATGATTCTGAAGCCATGGAGATGGACTTGAGGTCTTGAGAGAGCTCACGAGGAGTGTTGAAGATCACTTTGAGGCCTAGACAGGTCATTGTGCAAGATTAAGAAGGCTCAACCATGATTGGTGCAGCTAGGGTTTGACTGGGTCAACCCTAAGTCAACTGAGGATTTGAAGAAGGTTGAGACCTAACGCAAGGGCTATGTGAGCATGGATTGATACATTGATATTTTATAAGGATGATTCCAAGGTCAACTCATCATGATTGAAGAGTTTGAGAAGTTTCGAGCTAGGGTTTCTAAGGCTTGACAGTGTAAAATCCCCTAGTTTGACCCCTATCTTCAAGGCAGTTTAGCTCAAAATGTGATTGTCATATCATCTTGACCCCAACATGAATGTTGTAGAGCATGGTCCTAGCTTTAATTTGAGTACTAGAAGTCCTTGATAGGATTTGTAGAACTCAAGTTATGACTTTGACAAGTTACAGGTCATCTGAGGTATGTGAATTTGGGGGCTTGAAAGTTGTCCAGCTTTCATGAAACTTTTGCCCTAGAAGGATGATTCCTATGAACTTTTGGTCAACATGAATGTTGTTCCTTATCCTCTTAGATTTCTATAGAGTACTAGAAGTCCTTGATAGGATTTGTAGAACTCAAGTTATGGCTTTGACAAGTCAAGGGCATTTTGGTCATTTGGAGATTATAGGTCGTTTCAAGCATAAGGCCATAACTCCTATTTCCAAGCTTCAAATGGGAAAATGTTCAACATCAAACTTGTTTAAAATGATGTTTTAAGGTTAACCAAGAGGTCATGAGATGTTGGAAGTGCTTGTAGCTCAAAGTCACCAAAATGGCCTAAAATGAGGGTAATTTTCAAATGAACCAAAGTGGGAAATTGATATTTTTGATCTGCATGTCCAAACCAAGGCATGTAATATGTCATTTTGACTCTAAAAAACATTTTAAGAACATTGGTTTAGCCACATTTTTGAATTGAGGTGTAATTTGTGGACTTTCTTTGAAAAGTAATTACTTACATCTTAAGTAACATTTGCCAAACCTAAATTCAAGGCATAATCAAGGTCCCTTGTAAGCCAAACACATCCAAAATGTCATTAGGGGAAAAATTGGAAGGGAATGAGGATGATTTCAAGCTGTTAGCAGAACTATGCATACCATGGCATGTGGTTGAACTTCTCATGACATAAGAGATTGAATTTCTCATTAGAAGGATCTAGAGCTTTCTAGATCATCCACACATGTTCTATATATGATAATGAGGTGATCCAAGGCCAAGTTTGGTGATGATTGAAGGAGAGAGCAGAGATTGAGTTTGGAAAATTCTTGCTTGCAACTGAATTCGGTTACATCATTTCACTCACTTTCCATCCATTTTCTTGATTGCAATCTCTTCCATGGATGCTAGGGAATGATTCCAGATCATAATCAAGGGAAATTCGTGGCTGATTGGTGTTCTTGATCTCAGTTTTTTCCACCTGCAACTCAGAGTTGGTTCCAAGAATTGAAGCCATTTCAATCAATTCTATTGCATACAGAAGCTTGGAAGTGATTCACTGAAGGAGTCTGGAGCATTAGAGGGCTTGATTTGAAGGCTTGCTACTTTTGTGCACACAAAATTTTCAGGTTGGTAACCTTCAATCTCCAACTTGTTTTAGTTAGAATTAATAGGAATTAAGATGTTAGATGCATTGTAGAATGGTGTAGGGAAGTTTTCAGATCAATAATTTGAGAATTAGTGACCAATTAAGGATGTTACCATTTTCGGTTGAGAGTTGGTTCTTGCGAATTTTGAGGATTTAGGTTGAATTAATGGTATGATTGAGTTCCTTGTGAAATTCGGGACAAGTTTGATCAAGGAATCGTGGCCTATGGTGGACTCTATGGCAAACTAGGGTTGTGAGAAGATGACCGGAGAAAGTCACCGGCGGTGGTTTTGGGCGCGCAGGTGACCTGAGTTGCAGGGATTCAAAAGGAAGAAGATGACTTGATAGCCATCAGATTAAGGTTGGACTTTGACTGGGAACCTCATCCAACGGCCACGCGTGCTTCTCATTTTGTGAAGAGTCTGAACTTTAATGAAACGATGCGTTTCATTTGTTTGCTGATTTTGGGCTTAGGCTGTTAGTTGATACCTACACCCCTCCTTATGGCCCAATTGTCAAAATGAACTGACTCCTTTTACTATCTGCACCGTGTGTTTATCATTTTATTTGGATTTTCTTTATTTTTTTCCATTTTATTCATGGTTCTTGATAAAATCATAAAAAATGGAAAAATAATTCAATTAACCCCATTCTTTTTGCATTGGATTCATGATAGGGTCTAGTATTTTTTAGATAAAAAATATTATTATTTCATGTATTTTCTTATTTTATGGTATTTTTTACATTTTAATTGATATTAAAATAGTCATGTTTGATGCTTGATATTGGTGAATTTGGTTTGGTCATGTGATGATGATTTTGGCCTTGATTTTTGTGAGTAGTTAGCACAGATATGCATGCTCCCCATAGATTTTTCTCACATTTTTTTGATGAACTTAGGTGGTAGTTTAGGTTGAAACCTTTAGAAGCTCCATTTTTAGGGTTTATGGTTGATACCTTGTGGTTTAGGTTTTATTCTTGAAACTAGGTGGATGATTAAACCTCTGATTTTTGTATGGTAGATTCATGATTGAATTAGGATCCCTCATGAATTTTTGTAGGAATTTTCAAGGTAGTTTTCTATTTTTGCTTGATTTTAGTTTAGATGCTAGTTTTAGATGATTCTAATGCACTAATCCAACTAGATTAACTTCTTTAGTTCCCCTAGATTAGGGTGTTGCTTTGCTTGTTCTTGGATGATGATAAAGGAAAGTTGAGGATGCATTGGATTGTTTGAAGAGGCTTGGATGTGAAGATCTTCCCTTCTTTTGGTATAGTTTTGATTAGGTTAAGATTAGGGTTTTGTAGGCAGAGCTTCTAGGTAGATCCTCTTTCTTCATAAACATGGAATATGTTGATCAATTCCATTCTTCCCTATGATGCAAAGTCCCCTTGTAAAGGCCTCATGCCTCCTTTGGTAGGATGTGTGGCTCTCTACAAGTTGGTAGAACCTTTGAGGGTCCCTTTCTCTGATGATAGGAGGCTTAGTGGTGACCTTTGGACTTCACTCTGCTACCAATCATCCAAACTATGCTCTTGATGGATGCATCTTTCTCCCTTGTTAGAGGATGGAGTTCCTTGCTTGAAGAATATTGAAGGATGAAGTTGATACTTCTGTGTGTTTGAAGATTATTCTGAGAAGCTGAAGCTTGTAGATGAAGAGGAGCAAGGTGATACTAGTGAAGCAGAGAGAGCTGAGGCTTGAAGACCAAGTTGACACTTGTGAAGAGGATCCAATTGAGATTGAGTGAAGAGCTGAGGCTTGAGGAATAAAGGATAAGTTGATACTTATATTGATGCATTGAGAGCCTGAAGGAGTCAACTTGATACTTGCAGTTAGGAGTGAAGCCTGAAGGTGGAATTGACTGAAAAGCTGAGGCTTGTAGAAGAGGGAATAATTTGATATTTATGTTTGATGTGTTAGAAACTTGGAGAAGCAAGTTGATACTTGCTATTGAAGATGATAGCCTTGAAGGGTGGTTGAAGTCTGATGATTGGACTGCTGTCAGAGGAGGGCTTTATTGTGGAAGCTGTTGATCTGTTCTCTTTTCTGTATTGCTGTGACTTGTTTGATTTGCTTGATGCATTAGAATAAGTTCATATTTAGATTTAAGCTAGGAGCATGATTGCAATAGAGGTTGAGTTGCTCCCTCTGCTTGTATTTTTACTGTATGGCTTTGCTTGCGGGTATTCGGTAGAGCCCTGCTCCCTTGCCCATGTGGTTTGTGTATGCTTGATAGCATTTTATTTCCTCTGTATGATTGCAGTTGTTTGTGTTTGCTTGATAGCATTTTATTTCCTCGGTATGATTGCAGTTGCTTATGTTTTGCTTGATGGCATTTTATTTCTCTGTATGATTGCGGTTATTCATATCTGGCTTGAGGTTGAGATGAGCTTGTGGAGGCTGATGCCCCACACACATTTCCTCCCTCACTTGCATTGCATGCATTTTACAGTCGTTTACTGTTTACTGTTTAAGCTGATGCTTTATCTATTTCTGTTTATCATTGACATGATCCCCTAAGAATCTCACTTCATTGGATAAGGAAGTGATGATAGAACTTTAGGTTGAAACCTATGCATGATAACTTCTAGGAGTTCCCTGTTTCAAACTTCCACCATAGGATGAATCCTTGGCATGACAACAGTAGGACTTGATAGTCTCCCCCTCAGTTGAACCTGTTCGTTCTCTCTTCTCATCTCAAAACAAATTAAAACACAGTAATAAAGGTTAACTGACGTCGTACGTTACAAGTCTTGATAGGTAGATATACAACCAACCCGTCCGATAAACACAACAAGCGTGGATCCCATCGAGTACGATGGACGTGAGGGGTGCTAATACCTTCCCCTTGCGTAACCGACTCCCGAACCCAGACAATGGTTGCGATGACCTTGTCTTATACCTTTTTCGTTAGGTTTTTCCGATCCTTTCCTTTCCCGCTCCGAGGGATAAATAACGAAAGGTGGCGAATCTTCTATTTTGCCGGCACCTTATTTTCGCGGAAGCGACAGCTGGCGACTCTGCTGGGGACTTTATAGTTTCCTATGGATCCAACGTCCCCTGCGAGAGTCAATCCTAGCGCTTGTATGATTACTTGTTGGGTTGTGTTTATTTATCGCATTTTATTTCCCGCATTTTATTTTCATTATGATATGATTATCTGTGCTGTTGTGGGAGGGGCATTCTGATGAGTGAGAAGCCAGACCCAGGCTTGAGTGTACTTAGAATTAGTTGTGGAAATTAGTGGGCGCGTGCTTGCTTTGCAGACACTAGTGTCTCATGAAATCCACGCTCAGACGAGGTTCTCCCGGTTGACTTCTTTTTCAACCCTTTGGGTTGAGGGGGTTGTTGGTTTGGAGGATTGTCGACTCTGGGGACCGATCATTTGGGATTCAGCCAAGTGAGGCCGCTTCATGAGCTGGTGATGCCACACCTTCTGGGTATCGTATCACCCCTCTTGAATGTCTGTGACGCTGATGACCGCATAGGATGCCGAACTTGTGTCAGTTTAGGTCCATACATGTGAGCAGGGTTGGGTTTATTGCAGGAGACCTTAACCTTCAGACTACCTGGTTTTCTTGACAGTGAATCAGTTTTGTTGGTACCAGAGGTTCTCATCATCAGTTATATGATTGTTCTTGACAGAGCAGATTTATGGTCCTGTATCAGAGGTCCTTATTATCAGATGTTTGTTCTTGACAGAGCAGAGTTATGGTTCTGTATTAGAAGTCCTTATTTTCAGAGATGTTTGTTCTTGACAGAGCAGAGTTTTGGTCCTGTATCAGAGGTCCTTATTATCAGATGTTTGTTCTTGACAGAGCAGAGTTTTGGTCCTGTATTAGAGGTCCTTATTATCAGATATGGGTGTTCTTGACAGAGCAAATTTATGGTCTGATATCTGGGTTTTCTTCTCATCAGATCTATGGTTGTTCTTCACAGAGCAGTGTTGTGGTTTTGTTGATACAGAATCTTCACCTCCACCTCCTCAACAGCACAGTCGTCTTGATCTCCTGCTGCATGATTGCATTTTACATTGCTTTGCATACTCATTTGCATTTCATTAACGTGTGTCTGTGTTGCAGGTACCGTTTCCCCCGATTCAGGATTTCTTGCCTTCTATTGTGCTATTATGGGTTCTCTGAGGAAGACCGTGGCTTATAAGCTCCCCACTCCTGATGTTGTTCAGCTGACTGGTTTGATTGCTTTAGCAGATGACTCTGTGAGAGATGAATTCGGAAAGTCTTACGGTAAACTGCTCAGTTTGGTTCGTAAACCCTCGATGTTTGAGTTGAATGGGTTGCACGCTCTGCTGCAGTTCTACGATCCTCCGTTGAGATGCTTTACTTTCCAGGATTTCGTTCTCGCACCCACACTAGAGGATTATGTTGATTTGTTAGTTGTGCCTATCAAGAGTCAGATGCCCTTTATTCATATGGATGCTGAGCCTAATCTGGCTAGTCTAGCTTCTTCACTTCATCTGGATGCCTCCGAGTTGGTATTGTCTAGTTGGAACAGGGTTCCCGGTTTCTCCTTGCAGTTCTTGGTGGGAAAAGCTCAGCAGTGCGCCAAAGACGGATGTTGGGTCGTGTTCAATGCCATCCTCGCCCTGTGCATATATGGCATCATTCTGTTCCCCAATATGCCTGATTTTGTGGACTTCGACGCCTTTCACATCTTTGCTTCAGGGAATCCAGTCCCTACCTTGATAGGAGATGTCTACCATTCTGTCCACTACAAAAACGAGAACAGAAGGGGTAAGAATGTCTCGTACTGTGTACCCCTGCTCTATAGATGGCTTGATAGTCATCTATCCAAGAGGGGTCCGTTTGCTTTGTCTGCAGCCACAGCTGAGTGGTCCAGGCGTCTGATGAGTCTGTCAGCAGAGGATATTGACTGGTTTGACAGAGATAGATTGGGTACTGAGATTATCTTCAGCTGCAGCGGGTTTCGGAACGTGCCTCTGATAGGCAAGAAGGGCTGTATAAACTATAATCCGTCTCTGCTGGTTCGACAATTTGCTTATTCTTTGAGAGCTCCGCCGAAGGATGAAGAGGTGCAGGAATCTCTGTACCTCACGGGTCTTCTAGAGGGGGATATGTTATCTAAGCTTCAGCACACTTGGAATGGTATCTGTAAACGGGGAAAACCATTGCTGGGGAAAAGTAATAGCCAGGCCTACTCTCCATATGTGACTTGGATCAAAGCCAGAGCAGGTGCTATAGGGATGTCGTTTCCTCCTGCCAAGCTAGAAAGCCCTCCAGTGATCGAAGAGCCTACCACCGTGCCTATTCAGCAGCACAATCAGGTGTTAGCTGAGGGAGACGAGCTGAAGAAGGCCAATGAAGAATTGGAGAAAGAATTGGCTCAACTCAGAAGCGAGAGAAGCGAGGCCGTTCATTCCTTCAAGAGGCAGACCGAGCTGGTGAACCAGTTGGGGACAGATCTGACTAAGCAGATAGCTGAGCGCGAGCGCATGGGTCGAGACTTTAAAGCTGTCAACGATGTACTGGCCACTAAGAAGCAGCACTTGGACGAAGCGTATCGGAGGATATCCAAGTTTGACCAGCACTGGAAGGCTACCCTATCCAACGGGAAAGAACGGGAGGATAAGCTGAAGCAACAGATCTCCAAGCTGAAAGCCCAAGTGAAGGCTAGTGAGAAGAGGTTTGATGAAGAAACCGCTCGTAGATATGCCGCTGAAGGCCAGCTCAACAAGGCTCTTGCTAACCTGAAGGAGCGTAAACTGATGTTTGAATCCAAGAAGCGGAAGTTAGAAGATTGTTTCGGCGAAGGAGCATGGGAAGATTTGGTTGAAGGTCTTCAATACACTATTATGCAGAGGGAGTTACTCGTCGAAGGGTTGCTCACTCGGCCTGATCATCCAGAAACGAAGGGGTTGTTAGAAGAGTTTCGCGCCCGTGGCCATGCTTAACTATTTGTATTCCTTTTGTTTTGATCATTTTTGTATGCTGACCATCACCAGGCTTGTTGGTCGAGGTCATGTTGTTGATTCTGCTTGTACTCAGTGATATTATGTACTGCCTTGATGGGCTTTCTTTATATATGAGATGTTATTTCCATGACTGGACTCGAACTTCTTATTATCAGCACTGGCACTCAAGCACTAGGATCGGGGGATACCTCCCTAACGCACAGACACACGTTTGCATTTGCATGAAGCATTTGCATAACGAGCACTTTGTCGTTTCTTCTAACCCTTTTATGTTTTCAGGTTGTTTCAGGTTGTTCCAGGATTGATCAGAGACCTACCCACCGCTATCCGACTAGAGCAAATCAAACCAGAATTATGGAGCAAATGCAAACTGACGTTCAGGAACTCCGAGAAAGGATGGACCGTTTCATGGACCTCATGCAAGCGGTCGCCAACAGCCAGGATCAGCTCAGAACCTTGGTTCAGCCTCTGATTGCAAGGGTTGATAGCAATGGCGTACTCCATGGTGGGACCGTGCCTACCCCTCCTCCAGTTGAAACTCCTCAGAATGGCGTCCCCGTGACCGGGGGGAATGGCAGTGCCAACGGCAATGTGATAGCTAACATGGGACTCAATGGTAATACGACGGGCGTCAGTAATGGGAATTTTGAAGCTAATGTCAATGTTGGGCTGGGCAACGACACTGCGGGTGTTGGAAATTTGTTCGAGCCTCAGCCGTGGTTAGAAGACCGCCAGGACGATGTGTTCTCTCAGAGAGGTGCTGAAGGGGAGCTGACTGCTGAAGCACGTCTAAGATTCAAGGCACTCGAGGATAAGATGAGGAATTTCGAGAACCAGAACACCATGGGTGTTGATATGTCCAAGTTGGGACTGATTGCTGATTTCAAGGTGCCTCCCAAGTTCAAGGTACCTGACTTTGAAAAGTACAAGGGCACCACTTGCCCTCGCGTCCGCCTGAGATCATATTACCGGAAAATGTCCGCTCATTCTGAGGACGAGAAGTTGCTGATGCACTTCTTTCAGGACAGTCTGTCCGGGCCCTCCCTCGAATGGTACATGAGTCTGGAACCTACCAGTGTGCGCACGTGGAAGGAACTTGCTGAAGCATTCGTGCACCACTACCAATATAACAGTGACTTGGCTCCGAACCGAGTCCAACTGCAGAATCTGTCGCAAAGGAACAACGAAGGGTTCAAGGAATACGCCCAGCGGTGGCGTGAATTGGCAGCCAGGGTTCAGCCGCCGATGGTTGAAAGCGAGCTTGTGGAAATGTTCGTGGCCACCCTCCCAGGGGTTTATTATGAGAAATTGGTCAGGAGTATGTCTGGAACCTTCTCAGATCTCATTATCACGGGTGAGCACATTGAAAATGGGATCAAACTGGGGAAAATTCAAGGTGATTCATCCTCAGCTGGAGGAGGCAAGAAACCTTATGGTGGCAAAAGACGGGAAGGAGAGACGAGCGCCGTGTCCAACGCTCGAAGGAAAGGCAAAGGCCCTCACCATCAGGTGGCCAGCATAACTATCCCGGTAATTCAACAACCACAACAACCCCCGCCACAGCAGCAGCAGCCGAATCAGCAGGGGTACAGAAAATATCAGAACAGGGCACCTCTGTCGAGTCGTCACCTCGAGACTCCGCCCATGTCTTATGTTCAGCTGTTACAAACTTTGCTTCAGCTACAGTTGATCCATAAGAGAACCTTGGCTCCCTTGACAGGGGCACCTCCGCCAGGTTATGATGCGAATGCGACATATGAGTTTCACTCAGGGGCACCAGGCCACACAATAGAGAACTGCAAAGCCTTCAAGCACAAAGTGCAGGACATGGTGGACGCCAAGATCATCAACTTCTCAGATAATGTGCCAAACGTCACGAAGAACCCTATGCCGAGTCATAGGGGATGTGGAGTAAATGTTATTATTGAAGACGAGAGCTTGGATTTGTTGAATGACGTCAGAGATCTGAAGACACCGCTTAGCTTCGTTAAAGCTAAGCTGATGAAAAAGGGTTTCTTTCCAGGCTGCGGGGAGCTATGTATGGCATGTGTGACAAGTCCTGATGGATGTGAACAGTTGATAGAGGGGATTCAAAGTCTGATGACCGAAGGAATCCTGCAATTTATCTGAAAGGCCGAAAGTGGAGCTGGAGAGCTAATGCTGAAGCAAGATGATGAGGTTGCCACCATCACCATTGTAACACCCTTCTAAACCCCACGGATAATATATGAATAATTAGAGTAAATTTCCATGCATTTAGAAAAGGGCATTACACATAACTTTCAAAATATCAAAACCACCTGTCATGCTCATTACTATTTCAATATAAAATTATGCTTTACAAAACTTCACTTTGCATGTAGCAGCGGATTCAATTATACCACAATTTTCATAAAAGAAACATTTGTTTTTATCACATAAAACAACATCACTTAGGCACTAAGGCCAACATCATAATACTCCAATGGATATAAACACATTTATAGAGTACATAATGTATATCTTAAACACAACCGAAGCGATCCCAGTATTACATGACCAGAGCATGACTCGACCCAACATAATTAAATCACTAAACGGCTACACCAAAAGCGACCTCGTAACTACGAGCAATACTACTGCTTGATACCTGCACGATGTCATGTAGGACATCATTCCAGCAGAAGGGTGAGAAATATTATCATAATAACAATGTATATAATTATATATACACAAATACACAAGCATAAAATACATATATTCCACATTTTCTCACCACAATTCATTATAACTCATCATGTACAATACAACATATATATAATCAAATATGGATAATCACCAAGCATATTCATCATGCACGTATCCATAAATCTCAACATTCCACATGAACATACACATATTATGTTTACTCACTAATTCACAATTACACATTCACAATTCTCAAACCAACAATTCATGTTCATAAGCATACTTTCATACAATGATCACATATTCACAACTCTCAATTACACACGTAATGCACATACGCATATTCCACCATTCTCACCATACTTCATCATAACTCATCATATACTTCACAAAGCATATATATATATATATATATATGGTCAATCATCAAACATATCCATAGTTCACAATTACACAAGTCATGTACATACACCTATGCATAACTTCATACAACAATCATATATTCATTCCATGAGACTCAATGCAACTCAATGCAACTCATGCCATGTGGTACCAACACTTGTTATCATTTTTCGGTTTTTACGCTTAAACCGGGTCCGTTCCCTAGACCGATAACAGCAAAAGCCCGTTCCCTAAGCTTTCAAACCCCGCTCTAGGTTTGGGACAAGTCACTAGCCTCCACGAAACTAGCAAATATTGCCTCTTGACTAAATGATGCATATGCAATCAACAACAAAATGCACTTAAGACCGATCACATGTCTTAATCCCATGCATTCACATAATTCCTCACTTCAAGAATTAAACAAAATTGCACACACAACATATCATATAATCAAGTATTCATACTTTTCATCAACATATTTGTCAAACAATGCACGCATATCTTACAATATGCTCTCATGCATTAATTCACAATAATCGGATACAACAAATATGCATTCATAATTCAACCTCATTACCTTTTCAAACAATGCACACATATTCACAATATATTCTCATGCATTTTTCACATACAAACAATACGCATATATTTGTCAAAAGACTATATTTCATAATCGATTCCACCATCTAGGATTCACGCCATACGGATACCCACAGCATATTATATCACAACATGCACAAGCTATACGTTATATAACAAAAGTATTCTGCACAATAACACATCAATCACACACATTCGCGACGGTAAAAATCAACACAACAATATGTTTTCAATTTTCTGCTATAATTGAACCAGGTACAGGCCTCAAAGCCATTTTTTCTAGAAATATAATCTCTTTAACTTACCAACGCTTCAAACAGGGGTCAAAACCGACTTACGGTTCAAGAGTTATGAATTTTTGAAGTTTTCCGAAAAACCAGAATTTTGCCTAAACACGGCTACGGGATTTTGCATTTTCGCCCGAAAATCCGACCGATTCAATTCTTTTTTTCGAAACAAACACATACTCATACTCACCTAACATATAACAGTGAATTAGAACCATTAAACACGATTTCTACGACGTCCAATTTTCACTCAAATCTCAAACCCTCAATTATCCAAAAATGTCAAAACTCACAAACTCAACCAAATTCAATCAAACGAAATCCAATAATCACGGCTAAACATTACCCGACTAAACTATGCAATTTATTTTGAATTCTAACCGTTCAAAACTCGATTCTATCGATTTAACTCATTTGCCCTAGAAATGGAAAATAGAGAAAAACACCCAACAAATCCAACACAACTCATACATAATCATACACATTGATCAAATAATAATGTTTCTCACCCTTACCTTGATTGGATTGAAGCTTGAAGTTGATTCTTGATGATTTCTCCAAGTTTCCCTCTTCTCTTCTCTTTTCTCCTCTTTCTCTATTCTTTCTCTCCTTTTCTTTCTTTCTTTCTCTTATGTTTCTATCTCTTTTCTTTTCTCTCCAATTTCCCTTATATATCCTTCTATTTTCTTTCCATCATAATTCTTCTCTAAAAAATACCTATCAATTCATTTCTCACCAAATATCTCATCTTATCATTAATTAGAGAATATCTAATAAATCCATATTATTCTACCAAGTAGAATAAATTAATTAAATCCATTAACTCATTTAAATAAATCCAATAATTTATTTAAATCAGATAAATCACATAAACCAATTAATTAGCACAATTAATCACTTATTGAAAAATTGGGCTGTTACAACCCTCCCCCACTTTAGGAATTTTCGTCCTCGAAAATGTTACCTGATTCAAATAACTCTGGATACGACTCTCGCATCCTAATCTCCCAACTACCTCCACCAAAGGAATCTATATACCTCGAAGTTGCTTCTTGTTCATCAACCTGAACTGGCAATGTCTCAACAATCAAATCCTCTCTCACTCGTACACTATCCATCTGAATCAATGCACTTCCTCAACTTAGACACATGAACACATCATGCAATTCCCACAAGAGACAGCGGTAAAACAATCTAACATGCTATTTTCTCCATGCTTCCGATGTGCCACTCTGATACAGATCAACAAAATACAGTGGGTGCTTCCGAGACCTCAAGCTCAACCGACACCAGTTACTATTGTAACTCTCGAAACACGTCTTTTCTTGGGTCCTTTTAATCTTTCTAGTCGTCTCTTGCACAATCTCAGGTCCGAGTACAACACTCTCGCCTGGCACACATCAACGCAAAGGATTCCTACACCTCTTACTGTACAAAGCCTCATACAATGTCATTCCGATACTAGAATGATCATTGTCATTGTAGGTAATTCAAGCAACGATAGTTAACTATCCCACGATCCACCTTGATCCAACACACAAGCTCTCCATAAATCCCGTACATACTAGATAGTTCTCTTTGTCTGTCCATTCCGTCCACGGATGCTAGACAAAGTTCAACTTCAACATGACACCCAAAGCGTCTACAACTTTCTCAAAATCTCAACGAAAATTCAGATTCCCATCTGACACAATATTCGACGGTAACCCATACTACCCCGCAACTTCCTCACTATACCTCTTAGCTAGCTTCAGCATAGAATGATTCATCCTCATTAGTAAGAAATGAGTTAATCTTGCCAATCCATTCCTAACCACCCAAGTCGAATCATATCCCTTCACATTTCTTCGGAAAATCCGACACAAAATCCATGGGAATACTATCCCATACCATTTAGAAATATTCAACAGTTGTATCAGGTCCAACAACCTCTGATGTTCATACTTCGACTTCCGATAAGTCAAACCAGCACATACCACTTCAACCACTTCTCTCTCCATCTATCTCAATGTTCTTCTTCTAGAGTACTCTTATCCAACTCACACTATTTGGAACACACACTCCATCACGACATCTCATGGTACCATTCTCATTAATCCGAAAATCAGCTCTTCGACTTCAATTCATTAAATTCAATCAATCTATTAACTCAAATTAGAACTTTGACTTCTTCGAATCTTATCAAGAATACCTATAGTCAGTCTCAAGATACAAAGCTCAACTCCCTAAGATATTTTCTTCACAGACCAAACTCATATCATAAAATTGCGCAATCAGTCCCAACTATTTTCACCATCCTCATTGGTATATACAAATATTTCCAATTCAATGCATCAGCTACTACGACTGTCGTATGGTAATTCGATCCGAAACCATAATCCTCCAAAAATCTCAATTATTTCATCTACCTCGTACTCCATTCTTTCAAATCAAACAAATACCTTAAGCTCTCGAGAATAACAAATGTCTCAAATCTCAACTAAACAATTGTAGCCTCCAAACTCCGGCACAACCACAAAAACATTCGACTCTCAATCACTTATCAGATAATTCCTCTTATGTACTTTAAGTTGCCTTAAAGCACAACTAAAACTTGCCGATGTTGCACTTAACATACCTCCCAATCTTATCAACAAGGCATCACAAAACACAACAAACAGTCCTTTCGGATTCAGCAAAAATCAACCCACGAGCTCTTGACAGCTCTCTCATAACTCTTTTAAAACTTTCTTCACAATTGCCTATGCTGCTTCTACTCCAACACTGATAACTCAAGTTTCTGATGCTCAAAATGATCCTCTATACTAATCCAATATATCCAAATATCATTGATTAACACATCCATTGTCTTGCTCGAACAAGTATGGAATATCCCATGTCAAACCGACACTCAATTCGTGAGTTACGGTGGAAACACGAACCACACGTTCTGCATCTACTACAAAATCCAAATATAGTCCATCAATAAGTAACTTAAATCCATTCCACTACTTCACCATCACATAGACCATCGGAGTAGCTTTCCAACACTTCGAACCGTGCGTCATTCCGAGTTACGGTTCTCCCGTTACGACAAAAATACGAAAACAACATTTCCACACTTAGAAGGCCATTCAACACATCTTCAACTCTTGAAATGTTTAAAGGTCTAATTATACCAATATAGTATCCCACACCTTACTTCCTTTAATAATCACCAGAAGTCACTATCCACCCTTTATATACTTGACTTCACAATCTGTTGCCACAACACACACACACACACACACACACACTAGACACAAGTCTCAAAACTACTCAATCAGTTTAATTCCTTGACTATCCAAATAGACATACAATATAGAGCTCTTAATATCGGACTAGTTCCCGTAACTAAGTCAATCACAACTCCACTTCACGTCCTGGCTGTATATAACTATCTTGTCAGAATAACTTCCAGACAACCATAATTAATCGGCAAACCGCCAACTTCCCACTTTCGTTAACACTCAAAATTTCCATCAAAATGAAACATCTCATCACTGTCCTGCGCCGACTCATCAAAACAATTCTTCAGCACTTGGCTTAACTCCAAACAATTCATTGCTCACGCCATCTAAGCTTGCAAGACACGTCTATCCCATCTAACACAATCCCAACTACTATCAACAAGAGATTAAGGGTGATCAGTTCCTCAGTTTATCGATAGACAGCCGAAAATCATGATGGGGTATAAACCATCTTTACCAAACTATAAGAGCGTTTAACCACACACTGAGCTACAACTCCACACTTGCAGCATCCTGGAGAAGCACAAGTTTCTCCCCCCACTTAGATCATTCCCACTTCTGTAGACAAAGGTTAGACAACAAACATGTATCGACAGTGTTTTCACGCACGTGTCGCATACAAGGGAACAACCAACATTAGACAACTTGGTCGGACGGACCGACCTGCTCTGATACCACTAATGTAACACCCTTCTAAACCCCACGGATAATATATGAATAATTAGAGTAAATTTCCATGCATTTAGAAAAGGGCATTACACATAACTTTCAAAATATCAAAACCACCTGTCATGCTCATTACTATTTCAATATAAAATTATGCTTTACAAAACTTCACTTTGCATGTAGCAGCGGATTCAATTATACCACAATTTTCATAAAAGAAACATTTGTTTTTATCACATAAAACAACATCACTTAGGCACTAAGGCCAACATCATAATACTCCAATGGATATAAACACGTTTATAGAGTACATAATGTATATCTTAAACACAACCGAAGCGATCCCAGTGTTGCATGACCAGAGCATGACTCGACCCAACATAATTAAATCACTAAACGGCTACACCAAAAGCGACCTCGTAACTACGAGCAATACTACTCCTTGATACCTGCACGATGTCATGTAGGACATCATTCCAGCAGAAGGGTGAGAAATATTATCATAATAACAATGTATATAATTATATATACACAAATACACAAGCATAAAATACATATATTCCACATTTTCTCACCACAATTCATTATAACTCATCATGTACAATACAACATATATATAATCAAATATGGATAATCACCAAGCATATTCATCATGCACGTATCCATAAATCTCAACATTCCACATGAACATACACATATTATGTTTACTCACTAATTCACAATTACACATTCACAATTCTCAAACCAACAATTCATGTTCATAAGCATACTTTCATACAATGATCACATATTCACAACTCTCAATTACACACGTAATGCACATACGCATATTCCACCATTCTCACCATACTTCATCATAACTCATCATATACTTCACAAAGCATATATATATATATATATATATATATATATATATATATATATATATATATATATATATATATATATATATATATATATATATATATATATATATATATATATATATATATATATATATATATATATATATATATATATATATATATATATATATATATATATATATATATATATATATATATATATATATATATATATATATATATATATATATATATATATATGTATACATATATATATATATATATATATATATATATATATATATACATATATATATATATATATACATATATATATATATATATATATATATATATATATATATATATATATATATAATATATATATATATATATAATATATATATATATATATATATATATATATATATATATATATATATATACATACAAATATGGTCAATCATCAAACCTATCCATAGTTCACAATTACACAAGTCATGTACATACACCTATGCATAACTTCATACAACAATCATATATTCATTCCATGAGACTCAATGCAACTCAATGCAACTCATGCCATGTGGTACCAACACTTGTTATCATTTTTCGGTTTTTACGCTTAAACCGGGTCCGTTCCCTAGACCAATAACAGCAAAAGCCCGTTCCCTAAGCTTTCAAACCCCGCTCTAGGTTTGGGACAAGTCACTAGCCTCCACGAAACTAGCAAATATTGCCTCTTGACTAAATGATGCATATGCAATCAACAACAAAATGCACTTAAGACCGATCACATGTCTTAATCCCATGCATTCACATAATTCCTCACTTCAAGAATTAAACAAAATTGCACACACAACATATCATATAATCAAGTATTCATACTTTTCATCAACATATTTGTCAAACAATGCACGCATATCTTACAATATGCTCTCATGCATTAATTCACAATAATCGGATACAACAAATATGCATTCATAATTCAACCTCATTACCTTTTCAAACAATGCACACATATTCACAATATATTCTCATGCATTTTTCACATACAAACAATACGCATATATTTGTCAAAAGACTATATTTCATAATCGATTCCACCATCTAGGAATCACGCCATACGGATACCCACAGCATATTATATCACAACATGCACAAGCTATACGTTATATAACAAAAGTATTCTGCACAATAACACATCAATCACACACATTCGCGACGGTAAAAATCAACACAACAATATGTTTTCAATTTTCTGCTATAATTGAACCAGGTACAGGCCTCAAAGCCATTTTTTCTAGAAATATAATCTCTTTAACTTACCAACGCTTCAAACAGGGGTCAAAACCGACTTACGGTTCAAGAGTTATGAATTTTTGAAGTTTTCCGAAAAACCAGAATTTTGCCTAAACACGGCTACGGGATTTTGCATTTTCGCCCGAAAATCCGACCGATTCAATTCTTTTTTTCGAAACAAACACATACTCATACTCACCTAACATATAACAGTGAATTAGAACCATTAAACACGATTTCTACGACGTCCGATTTTCACTCAAATCTCAAACCCTCAATTATCCAAAAATGTCAAAACTCACAAACTCAACCAAATTCAATCAAACGAAATCCAATAATCACGGCTAAACATTACCCGACTAAACTATGCAATTTATTTTGAATTCTAACCGTTCAAAACTCGATTCTATCGATTTAACTCATTTGCCCTAGAAATGGAAAATAGAGAAAAACACCCAACAAATCCAACACAACTCATACATAATCATACACATTGATCAAATAATAATGTTTCTCACCCTTACCTTGATTGGATTGAAGCTTGAAGTTGATTCTTGATGATTTCTCCAAGTTTCCCTCTTCTCTTCTCTTTTCTTCTCTTTCTCTATTCTTTCTCTCCTTTTCTTTCTTTCTTTCTCTTATGTTTCTATCTCTTTTCTTTTCTCTCCAATTTCCCTTATATATCCTTCTATTTTCTTTCCATCATAATTCTTCTCTAAAAAATACCTATCAATTCATTTCTCACAAAATATCTCATCTTATCATTAATTAGAGAATATCTAATAAATCCATATTATTCTACCAAGTAGAATAAATTAATTAAATCCATTAACTCATTTAAATAAATCCAATAATTTATTTAAATCAGATAAATCACATAAACCAATTAATTAGCACAATTAATCACTTATTGAAAAATTGGGCTGTTACAACCATCCCTCGCCGGACGATGACTATTTCTGCACCCAGGCCGCCCACAATTACCATCACCAAAGCTGGGCCGATACCCTTCGAAAGCACAATGTTGTCCCATGGCATTACGGGGCAGAGGTCTACTGCAACTGACAGAAGTTGGAATTGGAACCATCAGGGTCATGTGTGGATAACCTAACGAGCGTTAGCGGAATCACTCGCAGCGGAAGAGTGTTTGCACCACCTGAGGTCGCGACGGACAAAGCGGATAAAGCTGATGCAACTGATAAAGGGAAGAGTAAAGTCGTTGAAGAGACCCCTCGTGGGGTAGACAAAGACTTACTTGTTAAAGACGCCGAAGAGTTTATGCGGTTGATTAAAAAGAGCGACTACAAGATCGTGGATCATCTCCATCAAACACCCTCGAAAATTTCCATCCTGAATTTGTTGCTGTATTCTGAGGCACACCGCAACGCGCTGCTGAAGGTGTTGAATGCCACGTATGTACCGCAGGAAATATCGGTAAACCAGTTGGAAGGGGTCATAGCCCACGTGAATGCTGGAAATGGGTTAGGGTTTACTGACCTGGAGCTGACACCGAAGGGGAGGAACCACAATAGCGCCCTGTACATCTCGATAGAGTGTAGGGGAACGATTATGTCTCACGTGTTGGTGGACACGGGGTCGTCACTCAATGTTCTTCCGAAGAAAGCATTGATGAAGTTAGATACTCACGGATTGATTTGCACACCCAGTGATCTGGTTGTGAAAGCGTTCGATGGAACCAAACGCCATGTTTTCGGAGAGGTGACGTTGCCAATCCAAGTCGGGCCGGAAACATTCGACGCGGTCTTTTACATTATGGACATCATGCCTGCCTACAGTTGTCTCTTAGGCCGACCATGGATCCATTCTGCGGGTGCCGTAACCTCCACGTTGCACCAGAAACTCAAGTATGCTGTTGGAGGTAGCATCATGACTGTATGTGGCGATGAAGACATAATGGTGAGCCATTTGTCGTCCTTCAAGTATGTTGAGATGGATGGGGAAATCCACGAAACCCTATGCCAAGCGTTCGAAGCTGTCAAAGTCAAGAACGTAGCTCCTGCAATCACTGAAAAGCCAGAGATGAATCTCTCTTCCTTCAAGGAAGCCCGGGCCGTTGTCCAAGCCGGATCTACCCCAGGCTGGGGGCGAATTTTGGAGATACCTAACAAGCAAGACAAGTTTGGGTTGGGATACTCTCCTGCGGCTGAAGCCTCCTCTTCTAGCAGTGCGTCGCGAGGTAAAGGGCCGATCCAGTTTACCAGTGGCGGGGTGATATTTGAAAGCGTCAACCCGGTGTCTGAAGACAGCGGAAACAACGACTGTGACCTAGACTCTTGGATCCAGCCAAGCAAGCCAGGCGAGAGCCTCAACAACTGGTCCGTCAGGGATATCATCCAAATGACGAGCAAAGAGTAATGATTTACTTTTTCCAATCATTGTACAACCCTATGTCCTACCCGGGGCATAGAGGTTTTATTGTCAGGGCCTCGTTTGATTATGTACATGCATTTTACCAATAAATCAAAAGGCGTTTTTCCTCGTATTCAAATATTGTGATATCTGTTATTCCTGTTTTATATTTGTTTTAAAAAACAATAAAATGGCAATGGGGTTTGTGCTAACCTGCATATCCTTGTTTTAAGCTTAACCCTTGTTATTGCAGGATCCACATAGCAGATGACATCGACTCTGGACCTTCTACAACTCACTTCGACTTCGATTGCCCGATCTATCAAGCCGAAGAAGAGATTGATGAAGACAAAGACCTTCCTAAAGAGTTGGCCCGCTTGTTGAAACAAGAAGAGAAAGTTATTCTGCCTCATGAGGAAGAGATCGAGATTGTGAATTTGGGTTCTGAAGAACTTGTCAGAAATGTCAGGATAGGGGCTGCATTGCAGAGTGATGTCAAGCAGAGATTGGTCGAGATGCTAAGAGAGTATAGTGACGTCTTTGCTTGGTCATACGAAGATATGCCCGGACTTGATACTGGCATTGTGGTCCATCACTTGCCGCTACGAGAAGATTGTCCTCCTGTTAAGCAGAAGCTTAGGAGGACGCGACCGGATATGGCCGTTAAGATCAAAGAAGAAGTGCAGAAGAGGCTTGATGCTGGCTTCTTAGCGGTCACTACTTACCCTCCGTGGGTCGCCAACATAGTGCCTGTACCGAAGAAGGACGGTAAGGTACGAATGTGCGTCGATTATCGGGATTTGAATAGGGCGAGCCCTAAAGATGATTTCCCGCTGCCTCATATCGATGTGTTGGTCGACAATACAGCCCAGTTCTTCGTATTTTTGTTCATGGATGGCTTCTCTGGTCACAATCAGATCAAGATGGCGCCGGAGGACATGGAGAAAACTACGTTTATCACGCCTTGGGGAACATTTTGCTACAAGGTAATGCCTTTCGGTTTGAAGAACGCAGGGGCCACTTACCAACGAGCAATGGTCACTTTGTTTCATGATATGATTCATCATGAGATTGAAGTCTATGTTGATGACATGATTGTGAAGTCCCAAACAGAGGAGGGGCATCTGGTCAATTTGTTGAAGCTTTTTGAGAGGCTTAGGAAGTTCAGGTTGAGGCTGAATCCTAACAAGTGTACTTTCGGAGTACGATCCGAAAAACTACTGGGGTTTATCGTGAGTGAAAGAGGCATTGAGGTTGATCCTGCGAAAATAAAAGTGATACAAGAAATGCCAGCGCCAAAAACAGAAAAAGAAGTTCGTGGTTTCCTGGGCCGAATAAACTATATTGCAAGGTTTATTTCTCAGCTCATGGCCACGTGTGAACCGATGTTCAAATTACTGAAAAAAGATCAGGAGATTATCTGGAACGAGGATTGCCAGAAGGCATTCGATAAGATAAAATAGTATCTACAGGAACCTCTAATCTTGATACCCCCAGTGGCCGGAAGACCCCTAATCATGTACTTGACAGTTCTTGAGAATAGTATGGGGTGTGTTCTCGGTCAGCACGACGAGACGGGAAGAAAGGAGCATGCCATTTACTACTTGAGTAAGAAGTTCACAGACTGTGAAACTCGTTACTCGATGCTGGAGAAGACGTGTTGTGCACTAGCCTGGGCTGCTAAACGTTTACGACAGTACATGCTCAACCACACCACCATGCTAATTTCGAAGATGGATCCGATCAAGTACGTCTTCGAGAAGCAAGCGCTTTCGGGCAGGATTGCCAGATGGCAAATGGTGTTAACAGAATATGACATTCAGTACGTTTCCCAGAAGGCCATCAAGGGAAGCGTATTGTCTGAATACCTTGCCGAACAGCCGATCGAAGATTATCAGCCGATGAAATTTGAATTCCCTGATGAGGATATCATGTTTCTCAAAGCGAAGGATTATGATGAACCGTTGCCCGACGAGGGGCCAGATAGGAAATCCCAATGGAAATTGATATTTGACGGGGCGGTTAATTCTTACGGAAGTGGCATTGGAGCGATCATCACGACTCCCCACGGATCCCACATCCCGTTCACTGCGAGACTGATGTTTCCAGTCACCAATAATGAAGCGGAGTACGAAGCATGCATCATGGGTCTAGAAGAGGCAATTGATTTGAGAATCAAGAACCTAGATGTATATGGCGACTCGGCACTTGTGATTAACCAGATTAAAGGGGAGTGGGAGACTCCTCAATCGAATTTGGTGCCGTACATGAACTATGCCAGAAGGTTGCTTCTGTTCTTTGATCGAGTGGAACTCCATCATGTGCCCCGGGCTGAAAATCAGATGGCTGATGCCTTAGCCACGTTGGCTTCGATGTATAAAGTCAATTTTTGGAATGAAGCTCCAAGAATTGTTCTTTCCCGTCTTGATAGACCTGCATTCGTCTTTGCAATCGAGGAAGCCTCCGACGGCAAGCCATGGTTCCATGACATCCAGACTTTCCTTATGACTAAGGAGTATCCTGCGGGAGCGTCAACCCAGGATAAGAAGACTCTGAGGAGGCTATCTGAAAATTTTTATCTCAATCTTGATGGAGTTTTGTACAAGAGAAACCATGATCTCGTGCTACTCAGATGTGTAGATGAGAAAGAAGCGAGTATGCTCATGGAAGAAGTCCATGAAGGCACATTTGGTACGCACGCCGGCGGGCATGCTATGACAAGAAAGATCCTGAGAGCAGGGTATTACTGGCTGATGATGGAGTCAGATTGCTTTAAATTCGCGAAGAGATGCCATAAATGCCAGATTTATGCTGATAAGATTCATGTACCGCCGTGCCCGTTGAATGTCATGTCCTCCCCATGGCCGTTCTCCATGTGGGGCATCGACATAATAGGCAAGATCGAGCCCACTGCATCTAACGGTCATCGCTTCATTCTAGTAGCTATCGACTACTTCACCAAGTGGGTGGAGGCAGCCTCATATGCTAATGTGACCAAGCAGGTGGTGGCTAAATTCATAAAGAGGGACATCATCTGTCATTACGGAATTCCCGAGCAGATCATTACTGATAATGGTTCGAATCTGAATAACAAAATGATGAAGGAGCTGTGCCAGAGTTTCAAGATTGAACACCACAACTCATCTCCTTATCGGCCGAAGATGAATGGCGCCGTTGAAGCGGCCAATAAGAACATCAAGAAGATTGTTCAGAAGATGGTTGTGACCTACAAGGATTGGCACGAGATGATGCCATTTGCACTGCACGATTATCGTACAACGGTACGTACATCAACTGGGGCAACTCCTTTCTCCTTAGTGTACGGTATGGAAGTTGTCCTACCGTTAGAAGTGGAGATCCCTTCTTTGCGAGTTTTGGTTGACGTAAAACTCGATGAGGCAGAATGGATTAAGAATCGACTGAACCAACTCACCCTGATGGACGAGAAGAGGTTACCATCGGTTGCATATGGTCGTTTGTACCAAAGCCGAATGAAGAAAGCTTATGATAAGAAGGTGCATCCTAGAAGCTTTCAGACTGGTGATCTCGTCCTGAAGAAGATTCTTCCTCCACACTCCGATCACCGGGGCAAGTGGACTTCCAACTACGAAGGTCCGTACATCATCAGCAAGGTCTTCTCGGGAGGAGCTTTGTTGTTATCCATGATGGATGTCAAAGATTTTTCATCCCCGGTGAACGCAGACGTAATTAAAAAATACTTTGCTTAAAAAATGACCCGCTGGAAAGAAAAAGAGTATCCAGGCAAAAAAGGGGCATCCCGGCGAACCATAAAAAAGGGAAAAGGGTTCGGGTAAAAATTAGGGATATAAAGAAAAGAATGTACACCCGCAAAGTCGAAAACCCGGAAGGGAGACTTTGGCAAAAAAGGGTATCCCGCTGAATTGAAAACCCGGAAGGGCGATTCAAGCAAAAGTTAGGGATTTGAAAAAGCAAATGACTGCGTTCCGCGTGTGGACTTTCTTTGTTTAGTGGTTTGGAAGACCTGAGGGCCATTTATCTGAATCAATCTCTTCTGAAGCTGAAGCGTCGGAGAAGTATCGAAGTCGAGTGGGTCATAAAGGGATCAACTCATGGTGTTCGTCTACGCCTCGTTGCCGACATTTGTATATACTGATGTATATTTATGTTTTATTTTTGCGCAGCTTCCTCTTTCCAGGAGCTTGCATCTGTTGTAAAACATTTTCACCCATTCAGGGGTTCGTTATCAATAAAATGTATACTATTCAGCAATTTTGTTTGCCTGTTTAGAATTTATCTGTTTTGTTTGCGAAAAAGAACGCCGATGTTTTTGATAAAATGCGCATACATAAACTTACTGGCCTAGGCCGCTGATCGTTGAAACAATGAATTACTTGAACATTGTCACAAGATGATAACCTTGATAGGTCCCTTTGGGAAGGGTATCTTGTCTGTTTGTTTGTGTTGTTGCAGGTGTGGCATATACCAGGCAGTACGTTGTATGTTTCCCCAAGCAGGATGATTCCTTTTTCTCCAGCAAAGTTCAGCAGCCTCTCCCCGTGGAGTTTGAACATGAGATCGTAAGCATTGATATGTCTCCCCATGCAGAGAAGATTCTCTCCCCGATCAGATGCATCCTGAAGGAATTTCATCTCCCCAGCTGAGTCATATACTGAAGTGCGCAGCAATTGATATTTCAAGACTGAAGTCTCCAAGAGAATCGAAGTTCCCCATAGAGTTTATTCTCCCCGGCAAGCAGGACGATTTCTTCTTCCTCAGCCGAGTTTGCAGATCCCCAAGAGAGCCGAGTCCTTGGAAGCCGTTCAGGCCACGATTGGTTTTTCCCCAGTAGCGTGTTGAATAGTTGGTGCTGTATTCCCCCACCGGAGTCGTTATCTCCAGGAAAGTTTAGACGCGAAGGCCGCGCAGTTTATTTCTGCGATTGACATCGTTTTCCTCAGGTTATGGTTTGAATACCCAGTTGAGCGGGTTCAGGTTCTCGTAGAGCTTTATTCCCCTGCGGCAGTCGACTGAAGTTCGTTTCCCTAGGCGGAGTCCAATTGAGATTGGTGTGACTTCTTCTCCTTGGCAGGATGATTCCTCCTCTCCACTAGAGTGGTCCCTTCTCCTTGATAGGAGAATTCTCTCTTCGGCATTTATTTTGCTGATAGGGTCGTAGCATTTTGCATGATTGCATAGCGTTTACCCTAAACGCGTAGCATTTCCACCGTGTGGAGCATTGCGCCATTGTCGATCATATGCATATGAAGCATGAGCTAGGTTGTTACTATTCTTGTTTTGCAGGTGACTCCCGACAGGGTGTTTGCCCAGGATGATTCCTGAAATCTCGGAAGAGTTATGTGGCTCGAGATGATTCTTGAATTCCCCCAGCAAAGTCGTTTGCCTAAGATGATTCTTGAATTCTCCAGTGAAGGTGTTCATTTAAGATGATTCTTAAAATCCCCTGTGAAGTCACCAGAGAGGGTCGCTCAAGTTGATGCTTAGAGTCCCTGGCAGAGTGATTGCTCAGGAGGATTCCTGAAATCTCCAGCAGAGTTATTGGTTCAGGATGATTCTTGAGGTCCCCGACGGAGTTATTTGTCCTAGATGATTCTTGAAGTCCTCAGCAGAGGTGAGTCACCCAGAATGATTTCTGAATCCCCGAAGCAGAGTTACTTGACAGTTCTCCAGAATCCCCAGCGGAGATGTGTCATCCCCAGCAGGTTTCTGAACAGCGAAGTTGAAACTTCCCTCGAAGACTTGATGATTGAAGTCCAACCGTATTAACGAAGCAGTTCTCTCAGCTGATGCGGAGTGCCTGACGCCAGAAGTTTGGATATCCCCAATTGGTTCATGATTGACTGAGAATTCTATTCCTGACTTACTGATGAAGTCCGGCTGATGCCCGAAAATTTCTTTGAATGCCCGATGGCGTGATTAACTTGATTGTTGACCTGATGAGTCCCAAGGAATCTGGATGCCTGACGGCATGATCGACCATGTATCACCGGTTACCGTGTGACCAATTCCCCAGCTAGTTGCTGTGCAACTAACATTTCAGTTTTCGAAGATTTGTTCCCATCAGAGTACCGTGTACTTGTGCAGTTGGCAAATTTCCGGGTTTATTGGTATTTGTTGCACCCTAAAATTTGCTCAACCTTATTCACTTGGTTTATGTTTCAATATCATTAGCATTTGCATATAGAGTCATGTACATAGTCTAATCATCTGCATAGCATAGCATAACAAGGCATCCAACCAGGGACCAAGTACTATTCTCATCTCTATGAGCCTATCAAGAGGTTATTATTCTAATTCAATCTCATTCAAGTCATCAGAAAGAATGGGAAAGCTAAAGAAGTCATTGGATCAAGCAGTGAGTCTATCTCCTATCTGAGGGTATCTGAAAATCATCAAAGAAGTGGTGAGCTGTGAATTGAGCATGGAGAGTATGTAGACATCATGGGAGACTTAGAAAGTCATTTGGAGAAGGAGACAAGTCATTGATATGGTCACAAGAGTTGCAGTTGAAGGCAGTCAACTAGGGTTTCATCTAGGTCAACCCTAGGTCAACTCTAGGTCAATTGATTGATTGAAAGGAATTAAGGTCTATTGGGGAGATGTGGGGTTCATCATTTGTCATGTAGAGAAGGATATGGTGTTGTGTCAAGAAGAAATCAAGGAGAAGAGGAGTTTCTAAATTAGGGTTTCTGTGTAAAATCCCCTAGTTTAGATCAAATTTCCAAGCAAGATAAGTCAAAATGCAAGCTTCAAATGGATCCTTGGCCAACATGAAACTTGTAGAAGATCTCAATACCTTTAATTTGAGTGGTGGAAGACATCAAGGAGATTTATAGAACTCAAGTTATGGTCTTTGCAAGTTACAGGTCATCTGAGGTATCTGAAATTTTGTCTGTGAAAGTTATTTGTCTTCTAAGCCATATTTACCCCTCAAGGAGATTTCAAATGAATTTCTGGTCATCATAAGAGTTGTTCCTTATTGTCTTAGCTTTCTAGAATGGTATGGTATGCCTTCATATGATTTGTGGAACTCTACTTATGGTCTTGGCAAGCAAAGGGTATTTTGGTCATCTGAGAATTACAGGTCATTTCAAGCCTATGCCCAAAACTCATACAAGGAAGCTTCAAATGAAAAACTTCACAACATCAAACTTGCTTCAAATGACATTTTGAGTTTATAAAAGTGACCATGAAAGATTGGAAAGGCTCATAGCTCAAGGTTTCAAAATTGGTGAATTTAATGAATGAAAAATGACCTAAAATTGAGATTTTTCATAATTTGGCCAAATGGGGTGAAATTATAGGTCATTTTGATTGGAAAAAATGTTTTAAGAACGTTGGAAAAAGTGGATTTTTGAGTGTGGTTCAAGATTTGAAAGTTATGCATGGTTACTTACAAAGGAAGTTACATAATCCAAATCCAAGGGAAAGTGTGCATGGGAAGTTTCTCCAAGCTTCTAGGGCTTTCTATTCTCATCTATATATTGAATGAAGTAACTCCATGCCATGGTTGGTGAATCATTGTGATCAAAACACAAGTTATACACAATTCTTCCATTTTTGCAAAACCTCTCAAACTTCATCAAATATCTCTCAATTTCTACATTTCTTGATTGGATCATCATCAACATCTTTCATAGATCAGAATTCCATCAAAGATTTGGTTGAATTGAGCAAGAATCGTGCCATCCATCTTCATCATTCAAGGTGCAAGAAGAAGTGGTTACAAAGTTTCAAGGCATTGGAGCAAGAATCTTTGCATACAGAACAAAGAATTGAGTGTGTGGATCAAGTTCAGAGCATTGAAAGCATCAGATCCAAGGATTTCCATAGCTGTTTTCATCATCATACCAGGTTGGTTCTCTCATTCGAATTGCATGATTTAGTTAGAATCATAGGGAATTGTTAGTATAGAACTGTTTGGATAGGTTAGAGGATTGATTTCACAAAGTTTGGAGAAGTTTCATAGAGGTTATCAATGGTGTACCAAAACTGTTAGAGCTTATAACATCAAGGATATTGCACTATAATCTTGCATATATGGCTTAGAATGATCAGTGTGAAGTGTAAATTAGGTTAGGATAAGATTTGGAAAGAATTGAAGTGGTTGATAACAGGTGAAAATGGTGGAATCCGAATGTTGCACTCATCGGGTTTGGTTATTGGTTGAGTTTTAGAAGGAGCTGATGATATGGCTGTGTAGAGGGAAGAAAATGGATCGTTTTTGCTTTTTGTATCGTGTGATTTCATGGTGAATGGAGAGAGAACAAGGAGATGGAAGGTGCGTGTATGGAGGGAAATTTTCTGAAACCCTAGGGTTTCTAAGGTTGAAGACGAAGCGAGGGCCACACGATTGCTTGTTTGACCTTGACTCTGAGACCAATCCAACGGCCGTGGTTTAAATGAAATACGGAGGGAAATACTAAAGGCTATACGCACCGTTTCACTTATTTTTCTGACTGGGCTTTGGTTTCAGTTACTAATACCACCCCCAATTGCAAGCCCAAAACCATAATGAACTAGTTTAATTGCTAACTGCACCGTTCCAGCCTTTTTTTTTATTTTTTGTTGTGATTTCTGAGTCATTGGGCCCAGACGCGCTTGCTATGCGCGCCCCCCAGTCTGGGCCCATCTGGTTGTTTTAACTGCATTTAATTGCTTGCTGCACCCCCATGCTCAATTAATTCCATATTAATTCCTTTCATTTTGTTAATTCTTCAAAAAATCATAAAAAATGGAAAAATGCATGATTTTAATTGGTTCTTTTTGCATATTATTCATAATTTTGTTAAGGAAAATATCACATAACAAAATTAACATTTCATTTTATTTTCATATTTTTGGCATATTTTTCTTTTAAATAGGTGTAAATAATGTTTTGTTTGATACATGAATTTGGTGATTTTAGTTTGATTAAATGCTTTTACATTTTTAATCCATTCTTTTTAGGTTGATTATCTTAGACCTTTATCTTGTATATAAAATTTAGTTCATAATTTTAGGATTAATTTTTAGGTGTTTTGTTTAGGTGTGATTAGCATGATCAAAACTAGGGTTTAGGAGATAACATAGGAGAATTAAATCATTTCCCTTAGGAGTTAGAGATTGAATCTTTGGGGTATGGGACTATAGGGATTATGGGTAGTTAATAGATCCCCTAGAAAATATTAGAATTCCCCTACTGCTATTAGTATACTGCTTATATTTGTTTGACTGTGTGGTGTGCCCTCTCTAGGGATATTTCATTTGTCTGTGTGGGGTATTGGGTTTGCTTGGGGATTGGGAGAGCTGAAGCCTTTGAAGATGAAGCCCATTTGAAGATCAGAGGATGAAGGCCAACTTCCAGAGTTGATGAGGAGTATCCCTTGCTGGCAGTTGTTGAAGGCTATAGGGCTTAGGAGCTAGGCAGAGCTCTAGAGTAGTAAACTTGATTCTCAAACATGGAAGGTCTTGATTGCCTCCATCCCTCTCTGTGATGCAGAGTCTCTCTAAGACACCCACCCCCTTCCTTTGGAAGGCTTGGTGATAGTGTCTAAGAGAAAGAACTCTTGAGAGAAATATTCTATGTGTTGTTAGCAGTCTGTTTGCCACCCTTGGTGGTCAACTAATTGCTTAACACCCAGTTCACTCTTATGATTGCTTCCTCAGCTTGGAGATTGAGACTTGAAGAAAAGCCATTGTAGATGGAATACTGATGACAGAGACCTTGCTTGAAGGCTATGGAGATGAAGACTGAGGCTTGCTTGAAGCTTGTAGCTGTTTGGAAATGACTTGAAGACAGGTGTTGATGCAAAGCTGCTGTGGCTGTTTATTTTTGCTGTTTATTTCTGATGTATTGTTTGGTTTTCCCTGACTGTATTGTTTGCTGTTTAACCTGTTGGGTTGAAAGTGAATTTTGTTCACTTTTGCCTATTGTTTTCTAGGTTCGAGGTTGAGTGGGATTCCCTTGCCTCGCTTGTATTGCTGCATCCATGCATTTTACTGCTTTATTGTATATATGCTATTGTTTCTGTTTCCGTCTATTCCCTTAGGATCTCTGTTTCTCTCTGTGCAAGAGAGGAGCATGATAAACATTAGGTCTTAACCCATGCATGATAACATTAGGACAGTTTGATTCCCTTCGCAACCATAAGTTAGAGTTCTGTCTCTTCTTTCTCAAAACAAACAGAAAAATACAATAAAATTTCAAACACAATAAAAGACACTTCTTCCGTAAAAGAATGTGAACTCATCAAGACGTCATTTTTGTCCGCTTGGACTGTTAATCAGAAAAACCCTTTTTCAGAAGGAATAAAAACAATCAAGTAAGACCTGTGTCGTACGTGGCCCGAACTACGTTTGCTCTGATCTTCCATGCAGTGTGGGAGTACGTAGGCATAGGATGCGATATCCTAGCGAGCAACCTTCCCCTCCTTTCCCGTAGGTAGGCGAACTACGTTGACTCTGATTTCTCGTTCCAGACGGGAATACGTAGGCATAAAGTGCGATACTTTGCCGAGTCATTTTCTTTTCTTTTTAACCCTTAACCCTTAGTGTAGATAGAATAACAATCCATACCCGAAAACAAGCGTGGATCCCGTCGAGTACGACGGACGTGAGGGGTGCTAATACCTTCCCCTTGCGTAACCGACTCCCGAACCCAGGTTTTGGTTGCGACGACCATACCTTTCCCCGTTTTGCGGTAGGTTTACTCTGAGTGTTTCCTTTCCCTCCTGTGGGATAAATAACGCACGGTGGCGACTCTTTTGTTCAGCCGGCGCCGATTTTCGCAGTAGCGACAGCTGGCGACTCTGCTGGGGATCCAACGTCCCCTGGCTGCTAAGGACTGCGATAGTTCCTTATGCATTTGGGATCCAACGTCCCTTAAGCGAGTCAATCCTAGCGCTTGTTTTCCCGTCGAGGGTTTTGTATGGATTTACCATTTCTGTATTTACATTTCAGCATTTTATTATTATTATTATTGCTGTATTGTGGGGTGTGACGGGTGTTCTATGATTGAGAGATAAGCCAGACCTGGGCTTGAGTGCACCTAGACTTAGAGTAGAGATTAGTGGGCGCGCACGTGCTTTGCATGTCCTAGTGTCCCGCGAAATCTACACTCAGACGAGGTTCTTCTGGTTGGCCTCCTGTCCTGCCCTTTGGGTGGCTCGGGTTGCTGGTTAGTTGGATTGTCGACTCTGGGGACCGATCATTTGGAAGTTGGCTAAGTGAGGCCTCTTCAGGATTTGATGATGCCACTCCTCCTGGGAATCGTATCATCAACCCTGAAAGTCTGTGACGCCGATGACCGCATAGGATGCCATACCTTTGTCAGTTACTAGGACACCTACCTGTGAGAGGGTTTGGGGTTATGCAGGTAACTAGACCTTCAGATACCGGTTATTTCTTGATCTGAGATCCTGGGTATTTATGGACAGTGAAGAGGTCTATCTGAGACCAGTCAGAGTTATGGTTTGAGGTCTGTCAGAGACCAGTTGGAGTTATGTTATGAGGTCTATCAGAGACCAGTGCTAGAGATTCATGATGGGTCTATCTGAGACCAGGGTTTGAGGAATTCTAGAGGGTCTATCTGAGACTTGTTGATATGGTTCAGGCTTCTCAGCTATGGCACTTGGTCCCTGTTGCATGTTACTTGCATTGCATTGTTTGCATACCCATTATCATTGCATCCCATTAACGTGTGTCTGTGCTGCAGGTGCATTTGCATATCCCCCGGTTCTAGTGTCTGGACTTCTGGGTATTGATCATGGTTGGTTTGAGGATGACAGTTGCGTATAAGCTACCTATTCCTGATATTGCTCCACTCCTGGGTCTGATTTCTCTTGCAGATGAGGATGTCCGTAGAAGCTTCAGGCAGAGTTACAGACGGCTGTTGAATTTGGTTCGCAAATCCACTGAGGATGAATTGAATGGACTGTACACGCTGATGCAATTCTATGACTCGACTTTGAGATGTTTCACGTTTGCTGATTTTATCTTGGGGCCTACCATGGAGGAGTATGTGGAGTTTACTGAGCTGCCGGTGCAGAATGCAGTTCCTTTTATTCACTCTGCCGCTGAGCCCAAGTTGGAGGATTTAGCTAAGGCCTTGCACATGAATGCTTCTGAGCTGCTGATGACCTCTTGGCGAGGGGTTCCGGGTTTCTCTCTCCAGTTTCTGGTTGGTAAGGCTCAAGAGTACGCCAAGAATGGGTGTTGGGTGGTCTTTAACGCTATTTTGGCTCTATGCATTTATGGGATAGTGCTGTTTCCCAATTTCCCAAACTTCGTGGACATGGATGCATTTCATCTGTTTGCTGCTGGCAACCCGGTACCCACACTGATCGGGGACTTCTATCATTCGATGCACTACAGAAATGAGAACAGGAGAGGCAAGAATGTCTCTTGTTGCGTGCCTTTGCTGTACATGTGGTTTAAGAGCCATCTTCCCTTGAAGGGACCTTTTGTGGATAGTGCAAATACATCTGACTGGCCAGAGCGTATGATGAGGCTATCTTCTGAAGACGTTGAGTGGTTTGACCGAGACTTGTTGGGGTCTGAGCTTATTTCCAGTTGTTCAGGGTATCCTAATGTTCCGCTGATAGGGAGAAAAGGGTGCATCAACTACAACCCATCTCTGTTTGTCCGCCAGTTTGGATATGCGTTGAAGAACCCACCTCAGGAGGAAGAAGTACAGGAATCTCTGTACTTCACCGGTGATTTGAATGGAGAGTTATTAGCCAAGCTGCAGCATACCTGGACGCGTATCAACAGAAGAGGGAAGCCGCTGTTGGGGAAGAATGACTGTCAGGCTTATGCACCATACAGAGTTTGGATCCAAGAGAGAGCCAGTCAGTTACTGATGCCATTTCCAGCTGCACCAGTCCCCGTTCATATTCCGGTAGAAGAGCCCACTACTGTTACTAGGGAGGCCTACGAGCAAGTTGTTAAAGAAAAATAAGCCTTGATGAAGATCAATGAAGAGCTAGAGCAAGAACTGGCTCAGATACGCAGTGAGAAAAACAAGGTTGTGCATGCTTCCCAACAGCAGATCGAGCTAGTAAACAGACTAGGGGCTGAGTTGACTGAGGAGAAAAAGAAGCGTGAACGTCTGGGGCAAGAGTTCAGAAGCTCCCATGACATGCTGGAGTCCAAAAAGAAAGCACTCGACGCCGCTCACCGAGAAATCTCTTCTTGTAACAAGACTTGGAATGCTACCATAACCAACAATAAGAAGAGGGAAGATAAGTTGAAGCAGCAAATTTTTGACCTCGAAGAGCAGTTGAAGGCTAGCATTAAGAAGTATGAAGAAGAAGTGATGACCCAGTATAGTCTCCAGAATGCATTGAACAAGGCCGTCGAAGGCAAAAAACGAAGTTGTGTCTCAGAAGCGGAAGCTAGAAGATCGCTTTGGAGAAGGGGCATGGGAGGAAACTGCTGGTGACGTGCGACGTGTTCTCAAGAGAAGAAACCAACTTGTTGAAGGGCTGCTTACCCAACCAGGTCATCCAGAGACCAAGAAGTTAATAGAAGAGTACCGGGCTTATGGGAGTACTTGATCATTTCATGTATTAACTTGTATGCTTTATTTGCATAGTGCTGACCATCACCAGGATTGTTGGTTGAGGTCATGCCTTCTTATTGTACTCAGTGATATTGTATTCTTGGCGTATTGGATTTCTCTGCAATATATGAGGCTTTCTATGATTCAGCTCCGATCTTCATATTGCTAGCACTGTCACCGCACTGGCACCTTCGCACTAGAATCGGGAAATGATCTTCCCTAATGCACAGACACACATTGCATTGCATTCATATTCATATTCATATTGCATTACAGGTAATCATTGGATGGTATCTTATTTCCTGCTCTGCACCAGGTATTTTCAGGATTGAAGATCAGCGCCCACACCGGTACTCCACTCGCACCAATTGTCGAAGAATCATGGATCAAATGCAGAATGAGATGCAAGATATGCGCGAGAAGCTAGCACTCTTTATGCAGACAATGGAGATTATTGCAAAAGGTCAGGAGAATTTGCAAGCTATGGTGCAGTCTCTGTTGGCAAGGAACGCTGGGCATGGAAATGAGGATCATCAGTCGGTGCGAGTCGACACTATTCAGGGGGATGGTACTCCCACACCAGTGGCTCCACCTGTAGTCAATATACCTGCTGCTAATGTCAACAACGGTACTGCTGCTGGGAACGGTAACGTTGGAATTGGGAACGAGACTGCTGTCCATAACGTTGGGCTTGGTGATGTTAACTTGGGTGATAATGTGGGAGGCAACGACTTCGGTAATACTGGATTCGGGTTCAATGACCAAGGGTTTGACCAGGCTGGGAAATATGGTTTCAATACTCAAGGCTTTGGGCAGGACGGATTCGGTGTGACTAATCAGGGTTACGGAGGATTCGGAAATGGAAATGGCGCTGGGCTAATGGTTTTTGGACCTGCTGGAGTTGCTCCGGGATACGGTAACAGAGGGCGAGGCCCGGTGATGAATCAGATTAGAGCTGGCCGTAACAACGGATACGATGGGTATGGAGCTGGGAATGGTAATTGGCAGGAAGATCAGCAAGAGGACGCTTTCTCCGGTGGAGGTTTCGAGGGACCCATGGATGACTCCCAGAGGATCAGAATGCTAGAAGAGCAGATGAAGGGGGTTGTAAATCAAAGTGCTGTGGGCTTAGATATGTCAACAATGGGCCTGGTACCTGGCTTGAGGGTGCCAATCAAATTCAAAGCTCCTACATTTGATAAGTATAAAGGGGACACCTGTCCAAAAGTGCACGTGTGGTCATATTACAGAAGGATGTCTGCGTATTCTACTGATGAGAGGATGCTAATGCATTTCTTTCAAGATAGCTTGTCAGGCCCTTCCCTCGAGTGGTATATGGGATTGGAACCAACTCATATAAAGACATGGAAGCAGCTGGCAGAAGCATTTGTAGCTCAATATAAGTATAACAACAACTTGGCACCCAACCGGGTCCAATTGCAAGGGTTGTCTCAGAAGAAGGGCGAGAGCTTTAAAGAGTATGCACAGAGATGGCGCGACATGGCTGCTAGGGTCCATCCTCCTCTAGAGGACAAGGAAATGAATGACATGTTCATTGGAACATTCACCGGCATGTTTTATGACAAGTTGTTTCACACATCTTTGGGCAGTTTCTCAGACTTAATTCTGATGGGAGAAAAGATTGAAAGCAACATTAAACAGGGAAGGTTCCAAGCTGAGGAATCTACTGCATCTGGCAGTAACAGAAAGGCTTTTGGTGGGCGCCGTCAGGGCGATGCAAGCGCAGTGTTTGGAGGCCGAGGCAGAGGCCGGGGCAGAGGTCGAAACCAGTATAATCAGTCGCAGCAGGTGGCGAGTGTTACTATACCGTTTCAGCAACAACCATTTCAACAACAGCAACAGCAACAGCAGCCACAGCAGGGGGCACAGCCTGCTCAGCGAAGATTCCAGGGGGGTAAACCAAGGAGAGTGTTTGAGAAGCCTCCCTCAACGTATGCGGATTTGTTACAGACGCTATTGGGTTTAAACTTGGTAGAGAAGAGAACTCTGACGCCAATAATAGGCATTCCTCCGTACGGCTATGATGCAAGCAAGCACTGTGAATTCCACTCTGGGGCCCCGGGCCACGATGTAGAGGGTTGCCATGCATTCAAGCATGTAGTGCAGGATCTATTGGATAGTAAGGCTATCAATTTTGGAACGGCAGGTCCGAATATAGTGCAAAAGCCCATGCCCAACCATGGGACAAACGCCATTCTAACTGAGGAGGGTTTGAATTTGATTATGAATGTGGATGATTTAAAGACGCCGTTGAGCGACATAAAGAGCCGATTATTGCAAGGGGGTGTCTATCCAGGATGCGACGAGTACTGCTTAGAGTGTTGGACCCTAGCTGGGGGGTGTGATGATTTAAAGAAAGGTATTCAGGCTTTAATAGATGGCGGCACGTTGCAGTTTGACCGAGCAGCAATTGAAGAACCTGCAGGGGCATTAGCAGAAAAGCAAAGTGATGTGGCCACTGTGACGATTCCTCGAAAGACGATTACCATAACGGCACCGGTCCAGCGACCACCGATCACTATCACTAAGGCCGGACCAATCCCGTACGAGAGCACGAAGGCAGTCCCATGGTCATATGGGTTGGAAGTGTATTGTGACGGAGTAAATATTGATGTTAATAAGTAGCCAGCTGAGACTGTAGACAACGTTGTTGGTACAGGAGGCATGACAAGGAGTGGAAGAATATTCATCTCGCCTGAGGTAGAGGCTGAAAGACTGGAAAAGGGAAAGGGAAAGATGGTTGAGAATGTCCCGGTACAGGGGAATGGCAAAGAAGCGGCATCGAAAGATGTGGAGGAGTTCATGCGCTTGATTCGCAAAAGTGATTATAAGATTGTGGAGCATCTGCAACAGACGCCGTCAAAGATATCTATCTTGTCGTTGCTATTGTGCTCTGAAGCTCACAAAAATGCACTGTTGAAAGTCCTGGATACTTCCTTCGTACCCTAAGACGTTTCCGTGAATCAGCTAGAAGGAGTGTTGGCACATGTGAATGCAGGCCACAACTTGGGCTTTACCGACTTCGATTTGACCCCTAAGGGGAGAGAGCATAATATGGCGCTGCACGTATCTGTCAAGTGTAGAGGATCAGTCATGTCTCATGTACTTGTAGACACCGGATCATCCTTAAACGTGCTGCCCAAGAAAGCGATGATGAAGCTAGATGTCAGAGGAATCCTGTGCACGCCCAGTGATTTGGTGGTTAGGGCGTTTGATGGTACGCGAAGAACCGTCTTTGGATCTATAACATTACCTCTACAGGTGGGGCCGGAGGTGTTCGCAACTGAATTTTATATCATGGACATCCAGCCTTCATACAGCTGCCTGCTCGGAAGACCCTGGATTCATGGTGCTGGGGCAGTCACGTCTACCTTGCATCAAAAGTTGAAATATATGGTGGGAGACAGCGTGGTCACTGTATGCGGAGAAGAAGACATCCTGGTCAGCCATCTGCCATCATTTAAGTATGTGGAGGTCGATGGAGAGATTCACGAAACACCTTGCCAGGCATTTGAAGGGTTGCGCATCAAGGACAAAGGTCCCGGGCCGAGCAGAACGTCAGAGATAGCCGTCTCGTCATATAAAGAAGCTCAAGCTCTAGTAGAGACTGGTGAGACAAAGGGCTGGGGCAAAGTGCTGGATATTCCTGTGAAGATGGACCGGTTTGGGTTGGGATATCAACCGTCGTCATCAACACCCGCTGTGGGGGCACCCCGTTTCAGAGGACCGATAACCATCCATGCCAGTGGAGTATGTCATGAGACCATCAACGCTGCTTCGGAGTCTGACGAAGGAGACAGTGATTGCGATATGGACGCCTGGATTCAGCCGAGCGTGCCAGGACAGGGACTGTGCAACTGGTCTATTCAGGAGATTGTTCCTGTGACTCTTAAACAATAATGCCTTGTTTTTTTAATTGTTGAACAATCTGGTGCCTTGCCCGGGGCATCATGATTTGCTTAGGGCTGTGCTGTTATGAACATTGCGTGTTTATCATTAAATAAAAGGCGTTTTTTCATGTGCAAATATTTCGATCTCTGTTTTTCTTGTTTTGTATTTTACAATAAAATGGCAACGTGGTTATTCGCTTAATACGCATTTTGAAGCATTTAACCATTCCTTTTGCAGGATAACATTTTCAGATGACATCCTTGAACCACCTATGACTCGTCCCGACTTTGAGCACCCGGTATTTCAGGCCGAAGAAGAGATTGTTGAAGATGGTGACGTTCCCGAAGAATTGTCTTGGTTGGTGAAGCAAGAGGAGCGTGTCATTCTGCCTCATGAGGAGGTCATCGAGATTATTAACCTGGGGTCGGAAGGGGTTGAAAAGAACATTCGTATAGGAGCCGCGCTGCAGAGCGACGTCAAGCGAAGACTGGTAGAAATGCTCAGAGAGTATAGTGATGTGTTCGCTTGGTCGTATGAAGACATGCCAGGGCTCGATACAGATATGGTTGTGCACCGTCTGTCGTTAAAAGAAGAATGTCTGCCGGTCAAGCAGAAGCTCCGCAGAACTAGACCCGATATGGCAGTGAAGATTAAAGAGGAGGTTCAGAAACAGTGGGATGCTGGTTTCCTAGCTGTGACGAAATATCCCTCATGGGTCGCTAATATTGTACCAGTGCCAAAGAAAGACGGTAAAGTGAGAATGTGCGTAGATTACCGTGATTTAAATAAAGCGAGCCCGAAAGACGATTTTCCGCTTCCTCATATCGATGTGCTAGTTGACAACACTGCTCAATACTCCGTGTTCTCCTTCATGGATGGCTTCTCGGGCTATAATCAGATTAAGATGGCGCCAGAGGACATGGAGAAGACTACTTTCATAACGCCTTGGGGAACATTTTGCTACAAAGTGATGCCCTTCGGGTTGAAGAATGCTGGGGCAACGTATCAGCGTGCAATGACGACTCTTTTTCATGATATGATGCATAAGGAGATCGAAGTTTATGTTGACGATATGATTGCCAAATCCCAGACGGAGGAAGAGCATTTGGTGAATCTGTTGAAGTTATTCAAAAGGCTTAGGAAGTTTAGGCTGAGACTGAACCCTAACAAGTGCACCTTCGGGGTGAGATCGGGTAAACTGCTGGGGTTTATCGTAAGCGAAAAGGGAATAGAGGTCGATCCTGCAAAAATAAAAGCAATACAAGAGATGCCGACGCCTAGAACAGAGAAAGAGGTGCGCGGGTTTTTAGGGAGGTTGAACTACATTGCCCGGTTCATATCTCACCTAACTGCTACGTGTGAACCATTGTTCAAGCTGTTAAAGAAAGATCAGGTTGTGACGTGGAACGAAAATTGTCAAAAGACGTTCGACAAAATAAAACAGTATTTGCAGGAGCCTCCTATTTTGATTCCTCCAGTGGCAGGGAGACCCTTGATTATGTATTTGACGGTTCTTGAGGGAAGTATGGGTTGTGTTCTCGGTCAAAACGACGAGACAGGAAGAAAAGAGCATGCGATCTATTACTTGAGTAAGAAATTTACTGAATGTGAATCTCGATACTCAATGCTTGAGAAAACTTGTTGCGCGCTAGCCTGGGCCGCCAAGCGTTTGAGGCAATACATGCTGAATCATACAACCATGCTCATCTCGAAGATGGATCCTATCAAATATGTATTCGAAAAGCAGGCGTTATCAGGGAGAATTGCCCGTTGGCAGATGGTCTTGACTGAATATGACATCCAGTATGTCTCGCAGAAGGCTATAAAGGGGAGTGTGCTGTCTGAGTACTTGGCAGAGCAGCCTATTAAAGATTACCAGTCGATGAGGTTTGATTTTCCTGACGAGGATATCATGTACCTAAAGATGAAAGATTGTGAAGAGCCGTTGCCAGACGAAGGACCAGAGGTGGGTTCCAAATGGAAGATGATCTTTGACGGAGCTGTAAACGCTTACGGTAGCGGAATAGGGGCAATCATCACCACTTCGCACGGGTCGCACATCCCGTTTACCACTCGATTGACCTTTGTAGTTACCAATAATGAAGCCGAATACGAAGCTTGTATAATGGGGCTTGAAGAAGCCATTGGTTTGCGAATCAAAAATCTGGATGTATACGGAGACTCAGCTCTGGTGGTGAATCAGATAAAAGGAGAATGGGAGACACGTCAGCCCAATTTGATACCGTACATGAACTATGCAAGGAGATTATTGCCTTTCTTTGACAAGGTTGAATTGCATCATGTACTGCGAGCAGAGAATCAAATGGCCGACGCCCTGGCCACTTTGTCTTCCATGTACAAAGTCAACTTCTGGAACGAGGCTCCCAGCATTGTTATCTCTCGACTTGACAGACCTGCCTTCGTAGTTGCCATTGACGAAGCATCTGACGATAAACCGTGGTATGTTGATATCCTCAATTTCCTGAAGAACAAAGAGTATCCGGCTGGGGCATCCAGTCAAGACCAGAAGACTCTCAAGAGATTGACGGGAAATTTCTATTTGAATTCGGATGGTGTCTTGTACAGAAGAAACCATGATTTGGTGCTGCTGCGTTGCGTAGATGAAAAGAGGCAAAGTTGCTCATGGAGGAAATACATGAAGGTACCTTTGGTACGCATGCTGGTGGGCATGCTATGACGAGGAAGCTGCTGCGGGCAGGTTATTTTTGGCTGACTATGGAAACTGATTGTTTCAAGTTCGCGAGGAAGTGCCACAAGTGCCAAATCTATGCTGATAAGATCCATGTGCCTCCGAGTCCTCTGAATGTGATGTCATCGCCATGGCCATTCTCGATGTGGGGAATCGATATGATTGGAAAGATTGAGCCAACAGCTTCTAACGGGCACCAGTTCATTCTGGTGGCAATCGATTATTTCACCAAGTGGGTAGAAGCGGCGTCTTACGCAAATGTAACTAAGCAGGTGGTGGCCAGATTCATCAAGAGATATATCATTTGCAGATATGGGATCCCCGAACGGATAATCACTGACAACGGTTCAAACCTGAATAACAAAATGATGAAGGAGCTCTGTCAGAATTTCAAGATCGAACATCACAACTCCTCCCCTTACCGACTCAAGATGAATGGTGCTGTTGAAGCGGCCAACAAGAATATAAAGAAGATCGTTCAAAAGATGGTGGTGACCTATAAGGATTGGCACGAGATGCTGCCTTTCGCTCTGCACGGTTATCGTACGACGGTACGCACATCAACCGGGGCAACCCCGTTCTCGTTAGTATATGGAATGGAAGCAGTGCTACCACTGGAAGTTGACATTCCTTCGCTAAGAGTACTACGAGACGTCCAACTAGACGAGGCAGAATGGGTGAAAAACAGGTTGAACCAGCTGAGTTTAATGGATGAGAAGAGGCTAGCTTCTCTAGCATACGGTCGTTTGTAACAGAGCCGAATGAAGAAAGCATATGATAAGAAGATACATCCACGGAGCTTTCAGACGGGCGACCTTGTGCTGAAAAGGATTCTCCCGCCGCAGGCAGATTACAGGGGCAAGTGGACCCCCAACTACGAAGGACCATACGTTGTCAGAAAAGTCTTTTCAGGAGGAGCTTTATTGTTGTCCACCATGGACGGTGAAGACTTTACGTCGCCTGTGAATTCGGACGCAGTTAAAAAATACTTTGCTTAAAATTGACCCGCTGGACAGAAAAAAGAGAGTCCAGGCAAAAATGGGGCATCCTGGCGGACCAAAAACAGAATGAAAGGTTCGGGCAAAAGTTAGGGATAAAATTGAAAAAATGTACACCCGCGAAGTTGAAAACCTACACTGGGCGGCTTCGGCAAAAAAGGGTATCCCGGTGAACTGAAAACCCGTAAAGGGCGGTTCACGCAAAAGTTAGGGATTTGAAAAGCAAATGACTGCGGTCCGAATTTGATACTGCATTGAGCGTGGGTGCGGGAGAATATGCCTGAGGGGTCGATTATCAGATACAATCTCTTCGGAAGTGTGGATACCGAGAAAGCATTAGAGTCAGGCGAGTCATAGGAGGATCATCTCGTGGTGTTCGTCTGCATCCCGTTGCCGACATGTGTACAAATTTAATTTGTCAATATATTTATGCTTCTTGTGCATATTTGTATAGTTGTTGTGCGTAGCTTCCTCTTTTCAGGAGTTACACCCCGTGTACAAAAAACTCCGCCCATTCAGGGGCCCAATCAATAAAATATGTTATTCAGTATTTGATACTGGTTCTTTACTGTTTTGTGCATGATAAAACGCCTAGGTTTGATGAAACTAGCATGTGCATAACGCTGCTGGCCCTTGCCAATAATTGCTAAAACTTTGAATTAACTGAAAATGATGTCATTAACGCTAACCTGAATAGATTTGGTTGTATAGACTTGTCTTGTCTTGTTTGTGGCGTTGCAGGGTTCATAGCCGTATGAAGAGGACGATCAAAAGATTGCGGTGACGAAAGACTCGCTCCCCACGCAGGTCGTGCTTTCGAGATGACAATGTTCCTCATTGAAGAAGGTTCAAATTCCCCAGCTAGTCATACCTTGTGCCAGAGGGCATTCTCCAGCAAAGTCATTTATCCTCAGCAAAATTGGCGATTCCAAGATTGAAGCCTGTATTCAGACGGTGCATCTCAAGATCAATGTTTCCAATTTGTGAACTGTGTTCAGGCAGTCTACCTTTCCCTGCAGGGTCATTTACTCTCCCCCACCGGAGTCAATTGATTTTCCTCAAGAGAATCGTTCCATCCCCAGTGGAGTTCTCTTTTCAGCAAGTATTTTCATTCCTCCTAGTGGAACTCGAAGATTAAGACTCTCTCCGGCAGAGTTGGTGGGGCGCCCTGGCATTTATTTTGTCAAAATACCGTGTGATATCCGTTCACTCTCCAGCAGAAGTTCGATCATACCAGGCTTATCCGCTACTCCCCAGCAGAGTTATATTCCCCAGCAGGGTGTTACTTCAATGAGGTGCTTGGTTTAAGTTCCCAATTTCCCAGCTAAGTCGACTTCACTCTTCAAGCATTTATTTTGCTGGAATATTTCTATAGCACCTGGCTGTCCCCAGCGGAATCGGCATTGTCTTCAGCATTTATTTTGCTGAAGCAGTTTATGTGTCCCAGCAGTTCGAGTCGGCATTTGCATTGGCATATAGTATCATACTTGCATCCACAAAAACACGCGTAGCATTTCCATGTCGAATGGAGCATTGCGTCATTGTCAAACATATGCATTTTGAAATATGAACCAGGTCGGCTAACCGTTTGTGTTCAAGTATTGTTCTCTTACAAATGGAAGGAGCTCTTGCTCAAATGAATTACCAAACATTCAAGATCTCGACGCGAGATATTCAACGATAATGTCTGTGTTGGCATTATTCCCCACAGAGTTATCATGATGAAGTTCTCTTTGTCTCCGAACAGAGTTATTTGTGCAAGTTTCTCTTATTTTCCCCGCCAGAGTTAGTAGGCAAAATCTCTCCTTGTTCCCAAGCAGAGTTATTTGTCAGCAAAGGGTTTCATGAATCAGAATTTCAGAAGTTGCCGCCGGTTATTAGAACAGGCGTCCGGTAGTTTTGTTTTCAAATATCCCCAATGGAGTCCGCCCCTAAGTCGCTGTCACGCTAGTGCTAAGAAGTGTGGGTCGGGATTAGTGGAGAAATGGGTCCTAACGTGGACAATTTTATTGACGGGTTTTCTTCATGCTAGAGAAGTGAGGGTCCTAACGTGGACAGTTTTATTTCCCCGGGTTGATAAGAGGTGCTAGTCCTAACGTGGACAGATTTGATTTCTCAGAATTGATTGAATGTGAGGTCATGACGTTGAAAAAAAATTGATTACTCTGCGTGTTGGTGTCCTGACGTGGACCATTTATTTCCAGCAGATATCTTTATTCGTAATGGTGAAATGTGCGTCCTGACGTGGACAAGTTTATAGTTCTTCGTGATGACAAGATGCGAGAGTCCTGACGTGGACAAATTTATCCTTCTTCGTGTTGTTGGCGAAGTGTGTGTCCTGACGTGGACGAGTTTTATTTCCCCAGCGGGTCAAAGGTGCATGAGTCCTGACGTGGACAAAATTTTATTTCCTCAGCGAGTCGAGAGGTGAGTCCTGACGTGGACAAATCAAGACGAAATATGAGTCCTTACGTGGAAAAGCAAGTTTATTCCTTACGTGGAAAGAGAGGTTTCAGTTCCTTACGTGGAAAAGAAATGTATTCCGTACGTGGAAAGAGGATGCATTCCTTACGTGGAAAAGTTGATTCCTTACGTGGAAAGATGGTTTTACGTGGAAAAAAGATGGTTTCCTTACGTGGAAAAAAGATGGTTTCCTTACGTGGAAAGAAGATGGTTTCCTTACGTGGAAAGAAGAGTGTTTCCTTACGTGGAAAGAAGACGAAGTTTATTCCTTACGTGGAAAGAGGTTATTCCTAACGTGGAAAGGCGGGTCCTAACGTGGACAATGTATTCCTTACGTGGAAAGATGAGTCCTAACGTGGAAAGAAGTTTAGTCCTGACGTGGACATATTTAGAAGAGAGATGATTCCTAACGTGGAAAGAAGTTTAGTCCTGACGTGGACAGATTTAGAAGAGAGATGATTCCTAACGTGGAAAGAAGTTTAGTCCTGACGTGGACAGATACAGAAGAGATGATTCCTTACGTGGACGGTGTTATTCCTAAGGTGGAAGAGTTTATTCCTAACGTGGACGATTTATATCTGATGAAATGCAAACGAGTTATCCCCAGCGAAGTCGCCGAGATTTTTCCGGGTTGACAGCAGGTGGAGTCCTAACGTGGACAAGTTTTAGTTGAGATTTCTTCGTGTTGACAAAACAGGAGTCCTAACGTGGACAAGTTCTTCGATGATAGAATCTTTTTCAGGCTGATGAAAATAATCCCCAGCACGGTCGCTAATGGATCAGTGGGTTGCTGTAAACAGTTAGATTCAGTTGATGAATATCGTTCTCCAAGCAGGGGCGCAGTTTATTTCTGCGGTTGGCAAATTTCCGGGTTCTTAGTATTCAACCGTCTCGTACCTCGAATGTTTGAAGGCCGTTCGCTCTTCACCCAATCGGGTCCAAGTCGCTTGAATAGGGGCAGCTGTTGCACCCTAAAATTTGCTCAACCTTATTCACTTGGTTTATGTTTCAATATCATTAGCATTTGCATATAGAGTCATGTATATAGTCTAATCATCTGCATAACATAGCATAACAAGGCATCCAACCAGGGACCAAGTACTATTCTCATCTCTATGAGCCTATCAAGAGGTTATTATTCTAATTCAATCTCATTCAAGTCATCAGAAAGAATGGGAAAGCTAAAGAAGTCATTGGATCAAGCAGTGAGTCTATCTCCTATCTGAGGGTATCTGAAGATCATCAAAGAAGTGGTGAGCTGTGAATTGAGCATGGAGAGTATGTAGACATCATGGGAGACTTAGAAAGTCATTTGGATAAGGAGACAAGTCATTGATATGGTCACAAGAGTTGCAGTTGAAGGCAGTCAACTAGGGTTTCATCGGGGTCAACCCTGGGTCAACTCTAGGTCAATTGATTGATTGAAAGGCATTAAGGTCTATTGGGGAGATGTGGGGTTCATCATTTGTCATGTAGATAAGGATATGGTGTTGTGTCAAGAAGAAATCAAGAGAAATCAAGGAGAAGAGGAGTTTCTAAATTAGGGTTTCTGTGTAAAATCCCCTAGTTTAGGTCAAATTTCCAAGCAAGATAAGTCAAAATTCAAGCTTCAAATGGATCCTTGGCCAACATGAAACTTGTAGAGGATCTCAATACCTTTAATTTGAGTGGTGGAAGACATCAAGGAGATTTATAGAACTCAAGTTATGGTCTTTGCAAGTTACAGGTCATCTGAGGTATCTGAAATTTTGTCTATGAAAGTTACTTGTCTTCCAAGCAATTTTTACCCCTCAAGGAGAGTTCAAATGAATTTATGGTCAACATAAGAGTTGTTCCTTATTGTCTTAGATTTATAGAATGGTATGGTATGCCTTCATATGATTTGTGGAACTCTACTTATGGTCTTGGCAAGCAAAGGGTATTTTGGTCATCTGAGAATTACAGGTCATTTCAAGCCTATGCCCAAAACTCATACAAGGAAGCTTCAAATGAAAAACTTCACAACATCAAACTTGCTCCAAATGACATTTTGAGTCTATAAAAGTGACCATGAAAGATTTGAAAGGCTCATAGCTCAAGGTTTCAAAATTGGTGAATTTAATGAATGAAAAATGACCTAAAATTGAGATTTTTCATAATTTGGCCAAATGGGGTGAAATTATAGGTCATTTTGATTGGAAAAAATGTTTTAAGAACATTGGCAAAAGTGGATTTTTGAGTGTGGTTCAAGATTTGAAAGTTATGCATGGTTACTTACAAAGGAAGTTACATAATCCAAATCCAAGGGAAAGTGTGCATGGGAAGTTTCTCCAAGCTTCTAGGGCTTTCTATTCTCATCTATATATTGAATGAAGTAACTCCATGCCATGGTTGGTGAATCATTGTGATCAAAACACAAGTTATACACAATTCTTCCATTTTCTGAAACCCTAGGGTTTCTAAGGTTGAAGACAAAGAGAGGGCCACACGATTGCTTGTTTGACCTTGACTCTGAGACCAATCCAACGGCCGTGGTTTAAATGAAATACGGAGGGAAATCCTAAAGGCTATACGCACCGTTTCACTTATTTTTCTGACTGGGCTTTGGTTTCAGTTACTAATACCACCCCCAATTGCAAGCCCAAAACCATAATGAACTAGTTTAATTGCTAACTGCACAGTTCCAGCCTTTTTTTTTTTTTTGTGATTTCTGAGTCATTGGGCCCAGACGCGCTTGCTATGCACGCCCCCTAGTCTGGGCCCATCTGGTTGTTTTAACTGCATTTAATTGCTTGCTGCACCCCCATGCTCAATTAATTCCATATTAATTCCTTTCATTTTGTTAATTCTTCAAAAAATCATAAAAAATAGAAAAATACATGATTTTAATTGGTTCTTTTTGCATATTATTCATAATTTTGTTAAGGAAAATATCACATAAAAAAATTAACATTTCATTTTATTTTCATATTTTTGGCATATTTTTTCTTTTAAATAGGTGTAAATAATGTTTTGTTTGATACATGAATTTGGAGATTTTAGTTTGATTAAATGCTTTTACATTTTTAATCCATTCTTTTTAGGTTGATTAGCTTAGACCTTTATCTTGTATATAAAATTTAGTTCATAATTTTAGAATTAATTTTTAGGTGTTTTGTTTAGGTGTGATTAGCATGATCAAAACTAGGGTTTAGGAGATAACATAGGAGAATTAAATCATTTCCCTTAGGAGTTAGAGATTGAATCTTTGGGGTATGGGACTATAGGGATTACGGGTAGTTAATAGATCCCCTAGAAAATATTAGAATTCCCCTACTGCTATTAGTATACTGCTTATATTTGTTTGACTGTGTGGTGTGCCCTCTCTAGGGATATTTCATTTGTCTGTGTGGGGTATTGGGTTTGCTTGGGGATTGGGAGAGCTGAAGCCTTTGAAGATGAAGCCCATTTGAAGATCAGAGGATGAAGGCCAACTTCCAGAGTTGATAAGGAGTATCCCTTGCTGGCAGCTGTTGAAGGCTATAGGGCTTAGGAGCTAGGCAGAGCTCTAGAGTAGTAAACTTGATTCTCAAACATGGAAGGTCTTGATTGCCTCCATCCCTCTCTGTGATGCAGAGTCTCTCTAAGACACTCACCCCCTTCCTTTGGAAGGCTTGGTGATAGTGTCTAAGAGAAAGAACTCTTGAGAGAAATATTCTATGTGTTGTTAGCAGTCTGTTTGCCACCCTTGGTGGTCAACTAATTGCTTAACACCCAGTTCACTCTTATGATTGCTTCCTCAGCTTGGAGACTGAGACTTGAAGAAAAGCCATTGCAGATGGAAGACTGATGACAAAGACCTTGCTTGAAGGCTATGGAGATGATGACTGAGGCTTGCTTGAAGCTTGTAGTTGTTTGAAATGACTTGAAGACAGGTGTTGATGCAGAGCTGCTGTGGCTGTTTATTTTTGCTGTTTATTTCTGATGTATTGTTTGGTTTTCCCTGACTGTATTGTTTTCTGTTTAACCTGTTGGGTTAAAAGTGAATTCTATTCACTTTTGCCTATTGTTTTCTAGGTTCGAGGTTGAGTGGGACTCCCTTGCCTCGCTTGTATTGCTGCATCCATGCATTTTACTGCTTTATTGTATATATGCTATTGTTTCTGTTTCCGTCTATTCCCTTAGGATCTCTGTTTCTCTCTGTGCAAGAGAGGAGCATGATAGACATTAGGTCTTAACCCATGCATGATAACATTAGGACAGTTTGATTCCCTTCGCAACCATAGGTTAGAATTCTGTCTCTTCTTTCTCAAAACAAACAGAAAAATACAATAAAATTTCAAACACAATAAAAGATACTTCTTCCGTAAAAGAATGTGAACTCATCAAGACGTCATTTTTGTCCGCTTGGACTATTAATCAGAAAAACCCTTTTTCAGAAGGAATAAAAACAATCAAGACAGACCTGTGTCGTACGTGGCCCAAACTACGTTTGCTCTGATCTTCCATGCAGTGTGGGAGTACGTAGGCATAGGATGCGATATCCTAGAGAGAAACCTTCCCCTCCTTTCCCGTAGGTAGGCGAACTACGTTGACTCTGATTTCTCGTTCCAGACAGGAATACGTAGGCATAAAGTGCGATACTTTGCCGAGTCATTTTCTTTTCTTTTTAACCCTTAACCCTTAGTGTAGATAGAATAACAATCCATACCCGAAAACAAGCGTGGATCCCGTCGAGTACGACGGACGTGAGGGGTGCTAATACCTTCCCCTTGCGTAACCGACTCCCGAACCCAGGTTTTGGTTGCGACGACCATACCTTTCCCTGTTTTGCGGTAGGTTTACTCTGAGCGTTTCCTTTCCCTCCTGTGGGATAAATAACACACGGTGGCGACTCTTCTGTTCAGCCGGCGCCGATTTTCGCAGTAGCGACAGTATTCAATCGTATTTTACCTTGATTGGTTAAGAGCCGTTCGCTTCTCACCCATTCAGGTCCAAGCCGTTTGAATAGGGGCAGCTGTTTCACCCCAAAATTTTCCCAACGTTTCTTTACCTAGCTTGTGTTTCATTTCATTCACATTAGCATTATCATTTGCATTTCATTGACATGTATGCAGGAGATCAAGAGGTATGATTACCAATAAAAGGCTACACAAGAGTTTGAAGCTAGCCAAGAAGGTTAATCAGGTGCTCAAGGGTTGATATCCTTGTCAGAGAAGGTAGAAGATCCCCAGAGAGAGTGATTGAAGCCAAGAGGGTGTGTCTCCTAACTTGAGAGTTGTGGGAAGTCATCAGATGATTCTGAAGCCATGGAGATGGACTTGAGGTCTTGAGAGAGCTCATGAGGAGTGTTGAACATCACTTTGAGGCCTAGACAGGTCATTGTGCAAGATTAAGAAGGCTCAGCCATGATTGGTGCAGTTAGGGTTTGACTGGGTCAACCCTAAGTCAACTGAGGATTTGAAGAAGGTTGAGACCTAATGCAAGGGCTATGTGATCATGGATTGATACATTGAGATGTTATAAGGATGATTCCAAGGTCAACTCATCATGATTGAAGAGTTTGAGAAGTTTCGAGCTAGGGTTTCTAAGGCTTGACAGTGTAAAATCCCCTAGTTTGACCCCTATCTTCAAGGCAGTTTAGCTCAAAATGTGATTGTCATCTCATCTTGCCCCCAACATGAATGTTGTATAGCATGGTCTTAGCTTTAATTTGAGTACTAGTAGTCCTTGATAGGATTTGTTGAACTCAAGTTATGACTTTGACAAGTTACAGGTCATCTGAGGTATGTGAATTTGGGGGCTTGAAAGTTGTCCAGCTTGCATGAAACGTTTGCCCTAGAAGAATGATTCCTATGAATTTTTGGTCAACATGAATGTTGTTCCTTATCCTATTAGCTTTCTAGAGAGTACTATAAGTCCTTGATAGGATTTGTAGAACTCAAGTTATGGCTTTGACAAGTCAAGGGCATTTTGGTCATTTGGAGATTATAGGTCATTTCAAGCATAAGGCCATAACTCCTATTTCTAAGCTTCAAATGGGAAAATGTTCAACATCAAACTTGTTCAAAATGATTTTTTAAGGTTAACCAAGAGGTCATGAGATGTTGGAAGTGCTTGTAGCTCAAAGTCACCAAAATGGCCTAAAATGAGGGTAATTTTCAAATGAACCAAAGTTGGAAATTGATATTTTTGATCTACATGTCCAAACCAAGGCATGTAATATGTCATTTTAACTCTAAAAAACATTTTAAGAACATTGGTTTAGCCACATTTTTGAATTGAGGTGTAATTTGTGGACTTGCTTTGAAAAGTAGTTACTTACATCTTAAGTAACATTTGCCAAACCTAAATTCAAGGCATAATCAAGGTCCCTTGCAAGCCAAACACATCCAAAATGTCATTAGGGGAGAAATTGGAAGGGAATGAGGATGATTTCAAGCTGTTAGCAGAACTATGCATACCATGGCATGTGGTTGAACTTCTCATGACATGAGAGATTGAATTTCTCATTAGAAGGATCTAGATCTTTCTAGATCATCCACACATGTTCTATATATGATAATGAGGTGATCCAAGGCCAAGGTTGGTGATGATTGAAGGAGAGAGCAGAGATTGAGTTTGGAAAATTCTTGCTTGCAACTGAATTCGGTTACATCATTTCACTCACTTCCCATCCATTTTCTTGATTGCAATCTCTTCCATGGATGCTAGGGAATGATTCCAGATCATAATCAAGGGAAATTCGTGGCTGATTGGTGTTCTTGATCTTAGTTTTTTCCACCTGCAACTCGGAGTTGGTTCCAAGAATTGAAGCCATTTCAATCAATTCTATTGCATACAGAAGCTTGGAAGTGATTCACTGAAGGAGTCTGGAGCATTAGAGGGCTTGATTTGAAGGCTTGCTACTTCTGTGCACACGAAATTTTCAGGTTGGTAACCTTCAATTTCCAGCTTGTTTTAGTTAGAATTAATAGGAATTAGGATGTTAGATGCATTGTAGAATGGTGTAGGGAAGTTTTCAGATCAATAGTGACCAATTAAGGATGTTACCATTTTCGGTTGAGAGTTGGTTCTTGCGAATCTTGAGGATTTAGGTTGAATTAATGGTATGATTGAGTTCCTTGTGAAATTTGGGACAAGTTTGATCAAGGAATCGTGGCCTATGGTGGACTCTATGGCAAACTAGGGTTGTGAGAAGATGACCGGAGAAAGTCACCGGCGGTGGTTTTGGGCGCGCAGGTGACCTGAGTTGCAGGGATTCAAAAGGAAGAAGATGACTTGATAGCCATCAGATCAAGGTTGGACTTTGACTGGGAACCTCATCCAACGGCCACGCGTGCTTCTCATTTTGTGAAGAGTCTGAACTTTAATGAAACGATGTGTTTCATTTGTTTGCTGATTTTGGGCTTAGGCTGTTAGTTGATACCTGTACCCCTCCTTATGGCCCAATTGTTAAAATGAACCGACTCCTTTTACTATCTGCACCGTGTGTTTATCATTTTATTTGGATTTTCTTTATTTTTTTCATTTTATTCATGGTTCTTGATAAAATCATAAAAAATGGAAAAATAATTCAGTTAACCCCATTCTTTTTGCATTGGATTCATGATAGGGTCTAGTATTTTTTAGATAAACAATATTATTATTTCATGCATTTTATGATTTTATGGGATTTTTTACATTTTAATTGATATTAAAATAGTCATGTTTGATGCTTGATATTGGTGAATTTGGTTTGATCATGTGATGATGATTTTGGCCTTGATTTTTTGTGAGTAGTTAGCATAGATATGCATGCTCCCCATAGATTTTTCTCACATTTTTGTGATGAACATAGGTGGTAGTTTAGATTGAAACCTTTAGAAGCTCCATTTTTAGGGTTTATGGTTGATACCTTGTGGTTTAGGTTTTATTCTTGCAACTAGGTGGATGATTCAACCTCTTATTTTTGTATGGTAGATTCATGATTGAATTAGGATCCCTCAGGAATTTTTGTAGGAATTTTCAAGGTAGTTTTCTATTTTTTCTTGATTTTAGTTTAGATGCTAGTTTTAGATGATTCTAATGCACTAATCCAACTAGATTAACTTCTTTAGTTCCCCTAGATTAGGGTGTTTCTTTGCTTGTTCTTGGATGATGATAAAGGCAAGTTGAGGATGCATTGGATTGCTTGAAGAGGCTTGGATGTGAATATCTTCCCTTCTTTTGGTATAGTTTTGATTAGGTTAAGATTAGGGTTTTGTAGGCAGAGCTTCTAGATAGATCCTCTTTCTTCACAAACATGGAATATGTTGATCAATTCCATTCTTCCCTATGATGCAAAGTCCCCTTGTAAAGGCCTCATCCCTCCTTTGGTAGGATGTGTGGCTCTCTACAAGTTGGTAGAACCTTTGAGGGTCCCTTTCTCTGATGATAGGAGGCTTAGTGGTGACCTTTGGACTTCACTCTGCTACCAATCATCCAAACTATGCTCTTGATGGATGCATCTTTCTCCCTTGTTAGAGGATGGAGTTCCTTGCTTGAAGAAGATTGAAGGATGAAGTTGATACTTCTTTGTGTTTGAAGATTATTCTGAGAAGCTGAAGCTTGTAGATGAAGAGGAGCAAGGTGATACTGGTGAAGCAGAGAGAGCTGAGGCTTGAAGACCAAGTTGACACTTGTGAAGAGGATCCAATTGAGATTGAGTGAAGAGTTGAGGCTTAAGGAATAAAGGATAAGTTGATACTTATATTGATACATTGAGAGCCTGAAGGAGTCAAGTTGATACTTGCAGTTAGGAGTGAAGCCTGAAGGTGGAATTAACTGAAAAGCTGAGGCTTGTAGAAGAGGGAATAATTTGATATTTATGTTTGATGTGTTAGAAACTTGGAGAAGCAAGTTGATACTTGCTATTGAAGATGATAGCCTTGAAGGGTGGTTGAAGTCTGATGACTGGACTGCTGTCAGAGGAGGGCTTTATTGTGGAAGCTGTTGATCTGTTCTCTTTTCTGTATTGTTGTGACTTGTTTGATTTGCTTGATGCATTAGAATAAGTTCATATTTAGATTTAAGCTAGGAGCATGATTGCACTAGAGGTTGAGTTGCTCCCTCTGCTTGTATTTTTACTGTATGGCTTTGCTTGTGGGTATTCGGTAGAGCCCTTCTCCCTTGCCCATGTGGTTTGTGTGTGCTTGATAGCATTTTATTTCCTCTGTATGATTGCAGTTGTTTGTGTTTGCTTGATAGCATTTTATTTCCTCGGTATGATTACAGTTGCTTATGTTTTGCTTGATGGCATTTTATTTCTCTGTATGATTGCAGTTATTCATATCTGGCTTGAGGTTGAGATGAGCTTGTGGAGGCTGATGCCCCACACACATTTCCTCCCTCACTTGCATTGCATGCATTTTACAGTCGTTTACTGTTTACTGTTTAAGCTGATGCTTTATCTGTTTCTGTTTATCATTGACATGATCCCCTAGGAATCTCACTTCCTTGGATAAGGAAGTGATGATAGAACTTTAGGTTGAAACCTATGCATGATAACTTCTAGGAGTTCCCTGTTTCAAACTTCCACCATAGGATGAATCCTTGGCATGACAACTGTAGGACTTGATAGTCTCCCCCTCAGTTGAACCTGTTCGTTCTCTCTTCTCATCTCAAAACAAATTAAAACACAGTAATAAAGGTTAACTGACGTAGTACGTTACAAGCCTTAAGCTATCTGAGAAAGGATTGTTGGAGAGTTTCTTTTCAACAGTCTGGATGTTTAGTATGGCACCCTTTGGGTGACATACGACACATTCACTCTCAGGTCATAGTCTCTAGTACGATATTGGTTGCAAACGTCCATAAAAAACAGTTCTTCCGTAAAAGACAGAAAACAAACTTCAAACCTTTTTGCCCCGTGGGCCCGTAATTCAAAGGAAGCTTTTCTGAAGAAAAGAGTGTCGTTAACTCCCAGTTCTACCACAAACGGTAACGCTTAAGTCTCCAAGGGTCGAGCTGCGTACACCAAACTGCTGGAACTGTTTGTTAACCCTACTCGGAAAAATAGATGAATCTAAACCCGTAAGCCGTATTATCCCGAACTACGTAAGCTCTGATCTCTCATACCTGTTGAGAGTACGTAGGCACAATACTGAAGTATTGGCGAGCCACCTTCCCCGTAACCCGTAGTTAGCCGAACTACGTTGACTCTGATTTCTCATTCTCTGATAAGAATACGTAGGCATAAAGTGCGACGCTTTGCCGAGTCATTTTCTTTTCTTTTAAGACCAGCCTTGATAGGTAGATAGATACAACCAACCCGTCCGATAAACACAACAAGCATGGATCCCATCGAGTACGATGGACGTGAGGGGTGCTAATAACTTCCCCTTGCGTAACCGACTCCCGAACCCAGACAATGGTTGCGATGACCTTGTCTAATACCTTTTTCGTTAGGTTTTTCCGATCGTTTCCTTTCCCGCTCCGAGGGATAAATAACGAAAGGTGGCGACTCTTCTGTTTTGCCGGCACCTTATTTTCGCGGAAGCGACAACTAGAAGGCTAGAAGATGTCTTGGTTCAAATGGTTGTTCAAGATTCCGCCGACTGTGAGGACGGTGGCAAAACAATTGTAAGAGAAATGGTTCCTTTTGAAGTAGATTTAACCATAATAGACCTAATGAAAAGATGGATTGATGAATCATTGGAAAAAGCGAATGTGTGTTTGCAGAGAGCAAAAGAAACCGAAGTAAGTTTTACCTTTATGATTATGATGATGATGCTCTTTGTTTGGAAACAAAACGAAGCACAGACACCCTAAACATAACACTAACTCTGACACAGCGACACTGTCATGTTTTTTTTTCCAGATGTGTCAGTGCTACAGAGAGCAGAACACAATATATTATGCATTTAGAATATTTATCAGATGTTTTTTGTTTTTCATCCATTTCAGACATGGAATCCGAAGTCTAAGTCGGAGCCGTATGCAAAATCGGTGGTGGAATTGGTGAACTTGGCCAAGAAAATTGTGCAAGACTTTTTCCAAATTCCAATTGCAATAACTGAGGATTTAGTTCAAGAACTTGCTGATGGATTACACAAAATCTTCAAAGAGTACGCAATGTTTATAGCAGCATGCGGTAACTACTCTTAATTCATAGAACTATACTTTTTATTACAAAATCCATAAACTTGTTTGAATTTATAACAGAAGTTAAGAAAATGGCTAATCACGATTTTAAGTACTCATAATTCACAAAATATTTAGTAACTTGTGACATAAGTTACTAGATATTTTGTGAATTACTGTAGTTGACAAAAACTACGACGAAGCAAATTGTGATTAACTATGCTCTGGTGTAAATTTCTGCCAGGTTTGAAAGAGAACTACATTCCTTCTCTTCCACCATTGACAAGGTGCAACAGAAATTCAAAGTTCCACAAACTATGGAAGATAGCTAGTCCTTGCAATGTTAGTTGTGAAGATCCACACATATATGGAATATATGAATCAAGTCACCCTTATTCATGCACTAGCCGAGGAATACAACGTCTCTACATTCGTCTCAACACCTTGCACTATCTCCTTTCTCACATCTCATCGCTCGACAAATCGCTCACACTTACCCAAGGAGTAGTACCTTCTGATCGCCTCCGCTGCTCAACAAACATCAACAACACTCAAGGAAAATCGACTTCATACTTTGAAACAGTTAACAACTCCATCTCAGCAGCTTGCCAGCATCTATCGGAAGTGGCTTCCTACCGTCTCATATTCTTCGACTCAAACTCTTTCTTCTACGATAGTCTCTATGTAGGAGACGTCGCCAATGCTCGAATCAACAATGCCGTGACAATCCTCAAACATAATATCAAACTAATGACAGCAATTCTTACAGAAAGAGCTCAACCGTCGTTAATAAAGGAAATCATGAAGGCGTGCTTCCACGCGTTTCTTTTGGTTTTGCTTGCTGGTGGAACGACGAGGATGTTTAACGAGTCGGATCATGTGAGTATTCAAGAGGACTTTCAATGCTTGAAACAAGAATTCTATAATTATGGTGAAGAGTTGATAGCAAAAAGTGTTGTGGATAAAGAAGGTGAGGTAGTGGAAGGTGTGATAGGATTAATGGGAATGAATACTGAAGAATTGATGGAAAATTTGAGTAATTTTTCAAGTGAGATTGGAAGTGGAATGAAGTTGCCAATGCCTCCAACTACAGGAAAATGGAATAGGACTGATCCCAACACAATTTTGAGGGTTTTGTGTTATAGAAATGATAGAGTTGCTAATCATTTCTTGAAAAGGACATTTCAAATAGCTAAGAGGAGATAGATAACAACAATGAGAGTCATGTTAATTAGTACCTAGGTTTTAAAATAGCGGTTGCATAACCATCTTTATTGCCTCACAATTTTTTATATTGTAGAGAAACACATTTAAATACAACTTATGTGGCCGATGTCAATTGTGGTCTTGTTGTCAAATCAAAAACTATGTGATGTTGATTCCGAATTGCGGTCGCAAATTTTTATTTAAAACCCTAGTGAATATTGTATATGTGTTGAAAGTTAAATAAACACAAATCCAATTTGCAACATATTTTTTGTCCTTCTAATGGTGGAAATAGATGTGGTAATTTTTGGTCTTAGACATAAAATTGGTAGAATGTATAAAATTGATAAGATGTATAAAGTAGCATGTCAGTTAAGCTTTAAAGGTAAATAAAGGGCTATATTTTTCCAATTTGATGAAATAAGAGAAGGATCATTGGCTAACTATAGGTGAAAGTTTTTTTCTTCTTTTCTTTGGATTTGGTAAAACTGAGTTCTCTATTTACCTTGCAAGTTTTGTTGTCTTTGTTTGTTTTCCTTATCTTCATCTTATTCCAACTCAATTGCCTAGATGATAAAAAAAAATGCAATTCATATAGAAATGAGATGCTTATATACTATTGGATAAATTTCAGTAACTGATAGACAATGTATATGCATTCAGCACATTTAATTATAAATTGGTGCTTTCAGGACATTGGAATATCTTTTGAATATTTTTAATTAATTTTGCAATCATCGCATCCACTTTAATCGGATTTTTTCTTGATTAACGATAACAAGTATTTCACATAACCTTTTAAATCATCATCCGTCTTCAGTTTAAATATGATGAACCGTATTTATCTTTTATTATCAATCGAAAGTGAACGATACTCAATTTAAAAAAAAAGCATGAATAAATAGGTGCTCCAATTTTTTTCACAACAAAATGAAGAGTTAGGTTGCACAAAAGCTTCAAATCAAGCTTTTGAAGAAAATGAGTGAGAGAACCATTCATCACCCACCAATATTTGGGGTCTAATACCCATCTTTCTTAAATAGAGTAAAAAAAACCAAAACTATTTGATTTTGATGAGAAATTAGCATATTTAATTTTAAACTTCTTTCTATCCTAATTTATTAAAACACTTATTCGTTTGAGGAAATATCTCTTCATCCTTATGTGAATAAGCTCTATTTGAATTTTCTCAGAGTCATTCATCACTATAGTATTTATAAATGAATAAAATATTAATATTGTTCTGAACTGGGCCGACGCCTGACCCATAGACGAGCAGATCCAAGTCCCACCGAGTTGGGAGGCCCAATAAGACCTCGTCAACCAACAGTAAAAGGTCTGTCAGACAGAACATCTTCTCCCGTCGGACACAGACCAACAGCCGTCGAGCAGGACCTTCATGGATGTCCGACCATCCTTCTTCTACCCCACGGTCAGGCAGAGCCCAGCCAGCCCGGGAAGCTCCTCAGGCCTCCCACACGTTCTCTACGTGCCCCTTATGTGGAGACACGTCATCAAGTAACTATTCGTGTCCTGATTATTAGATGATGACACGGATCTAGAATGGGAGTTGAATAAATCCCTTGTTAAAAAATAAGTAGGCGCTACCAATAAAATGGTTTTAAAAAATTTGTTTAATTTGCGGAAGCGGCCGTGGAAAAATACCGTCTATAACAAACGGTTACTAGAAAACCGGATATGCGTTTTAGCCGATGGAATCGGATAACGAGTAATGAGAATCATTACGCTAGTCACACTCTCAATTTGATTTAGCTCACAATGTGGTATGACTAGTTCCAATGCCTTAAAATATTACCACAATAAATGGATAGCACACAAGGTTTTTCGTTCAGAAAATTTATCAAACACTTGGAGTGCAAAGCACTACAAGTGAGTTCCGCTTTGAGTAATTTGCTCTAGTTTCCTTGTACAATCAACGATTGTACTAGAGTCAAAATTAGTTTAGCACTTACTCAAAACAGTCCTAAATTTGATATAATTGCTTGTACTAAAACCATACAAACATTAAGCAATGTAAAAACGAAAGGTAAAAGGCACAAGGATTTGTTGAGGCAGTTCCCTCGTCGTCCTCGCTTCGGGGTACGTCTGCCCTCAATTCTAACAATAGAATTGAGCTCTTATAATATAAATTTAACCTGTTGTAGCATCGTATATAAAAGAATGAAATAGCAATCAAACAAACAAACTCCCTTATTGTTATAGATGCTATCTCCTCTTGCCCCTTGATTCGAGTCGAATCAAGTCCTTCGACAGCTTGTGTATGAACCTCCGATTACAGCTCTATATTTGAACAACCTTCCGTCTTCAAACCCCAGCCTAACTGATCTCAAACACTCGCGTGTCGAACCCGAACCTCTCCTTCACAATTCTCCGATTACCGCTACTAGATCAATGGAACCCACCGCTCCTCGATCACCTTCACTCGGTCGAATATGTGTTGAGAAGACTCGTCCAAAACCCCCCAAATTTAGAGAATCTTGGAGGACAAAATCCTAGAGGTTTTATTCAAGAAAAACCTATCAATTCCTCAACCCGAACCGGATTACCCAATCACGGCTTCAAACATTATCGCCTTAGAAAATCCATAATGCACAGCAAAGATTATTGTGTGTGATTGTTGTGGTATGAAATGTAGAACATGAAGATGATGAGAACTTGAATTGACACCTCTTTCACTTTTCTTGTTTTTGTAATTGATTCAATTGATATGAAATGAATAGAGCAACTGAATATTTATACCAGACAAAACTGTTATAACTGATGAAACTAACTTTCAAAAATAATAGACAAATCAGAAAATATGCAGCAAACAGCGAGCGGTCGACCCATGCAGAGTGTAGGGTCGACCTGTGTAGAAGCGAGCTTCAAGTGTAACACCCATTTTAATTATTTAGTCTTTTGGTGTTATTTTATTTCGGCGTGTCTTTATGTGGGGATGTGTCTGAGTGCGTTGGTGAGTACCCTTAATTAGAGAGATCATTTAATAAACTATAGAATTTAATATTAATATAATATAATTAATAATGATAATAATTTAATAATTAATAGTAATATTGTTATTCTATTGTTATTATTATTATTATTATTGGTATTATTATTAGATTAAGTAAAAAAAATATAATGGAAAGAATAGAATAGAAGTTATATAAGAGAAAATGGAAATAGAAAGGAAATAGAAAGGAAATAGAAAGGAAGAGAGAAAGATTAAGGAGGAAGTACAAGGAGAAAGAGAGAGACAAGGCTAGGGCTGTCAAATTCTTCAGGATTCTTCATCAGTCTGATCAATTAATCAAGGTAAGGGTGTGAAACATTGTGATTCTATCCATGCATGTGATTATGTAGGGATTATTTGGATTGTTTGGGTGTTTTTGTGTGGCTTTCCATTCTAGGTCAGTAATGGTTTAATCGATAGAATTGATGTTTTAACGGTTAGAATCTGGAATAATTCATGTAGTTTAGTCGAAAAATGTTAGGCTAAGACTACAGGAACTAGTTTGGTGAAAATCGGGTGATTTGTGAGCTTCTGATGATTTTTGGACAGTTGGGGTTCTGGTGTATCGCAGAACTCGCTAGGCGAGCAGCTAGCGAGTGAGGTGGCGAGGGTTCTCTAAGTCTTCGCTAAGCGAGCTGGGTAGTGAACAATTCCAGTAGCCACTGCCTGCCTTCGCTAGAGAGTTCGCTAGGCGAGTGAGGCAACAAGCGTTTGCTGAGGCTTCGCTAGGCGAGTGAGCCAGCGAGCATGACAACAACTTGTTTTAATTTTGTTGTTTCCATCCAATGTTGATGTTTTCGATATATAACGTGTAGCTTGTGTGCTGTATTATGATATACTGTGGGTAGCTGTATGGCGTGAATCCTAGATTGTGAACTGTGAAGTTTAAATTGCAGCCTTTTGGCAAATTGATCCCTTTGGTCATGATGGGTATATAGAGGGTGTTTAATGGTGAAGAGTGTATACTTAGTGTTAAAATGTGAATTTCCCCTAATATTTAATTTAATTAACATAATTAATTGGTGTGTAATATATACAATGCATAGTGATGTGATCAGGAGGATCGTGTGCAGTTAGTGTGCTTGAGTTTATTTGTTGTGCATTTGGTGTCGTGCAAATCATGGTGTTTTGGTGGGATGAATCATTACTCAGGAGAAGTGTATGTGATTCATCCGTACTCCCTTGTGGAGAATGGTGGGATGGATCATTGCTCAGGAGGAGTGTATCTGATTCATCTGTACTCCCTTGTGGAGAATGGTGGGATGAATCGTTGCTCAGGGGGAGTGTATGTGATTCATCCGTACTCCCTTGTGGAGAATGGTGGGATTAGATCATTGCCAAGGAGGGGTGTATGTGATCTATCCGGGGTTCGACTGAATGAACCAATGAGTTGGTACTGCATGCATGATGTTGAGTTGCATATTTGCATTATTGCATGTTGTGTTTTATGTTTGGACAGTAGGTCGTGGTTGATGCATGTTGGGTGATATTTTATGTAATTACTACCTTTTGATCATGTATCTTATTACCAATAATTTTGATCATGTTTTCTCACCCTTTCGTTGTTGTGTGGTCTGTGCTTCTTCAGAAGTACAGATAATCCAGGTACATAGCTAGCTTGGATAGTGGTGTGCAGGTCGAGTCTTAAGATACTCTGATACATAGCACGGAACTTGGGTGTTTACTTTTATTATGTTGAATTTGTTTTATTCCTGTGACGTATCATACTTTGGCGAACCTTGTTAATGAATGACTTTATGTAATTTGGCGGATGGCCGAGAATGTTGAACTAATGATTATTTCCGCTGTTTTATTTCACCATCTAATGACGGGTTATGTTGAATTATTTGATGTGATATCCCGCTTTTGAGGAGAAACTCTGATGTTTACTTGAAATAATTATATTTTATTTTAATTTTAGGTAGTGGGGTGTTGCAATTGGTATCAGAGCAGGTCGGTCCGTCTGGCCAGTGTAGTAGTTGAGTCTGTCCTTAGGATAGAGATTGTGTACCTTTTAACCTAGTGTTGTTATGGTTGAGTAGTATGGAAGGAAGGAATGATGCTGCTTTGGCTGCCACTATGCAAGCAATGGTGCAGGTGGTCGCTAATCAGAATCAAGCTTCGGGTGCACAATTTAGCGATTTATCACAGTTTCGGAATAACAAACCACTGATGTTTGAAGGAGGAATTCTGGATCCTGAAACTGCACAGAAATGGCTGAAGGCAATTGATAAAATTTTCAGGACAATGGGTTGTAGTGATGAGCAAAAATTGAAGTTTGGTACTCATATGCTGGAAGGAGAGGTTGAGGCTTGGTGGGACAACAATCACCAAAGATTGGAGACTGCAGGAACCACAATTACTTGGGATGTGGTTCGAATGGGTTTTCTGGAAAAGTATTTTCCGGAAGATATACGAAGTGCTAAGGAGATAGAGTTTTTGGAGCTGAAGCAGGGTAATCTGACTGTAGCAGAGTATGCTGCTAAATTTGAAGAGTTGGTACATTATTATCCTCATTACAATACGAAAGCGGCAATGACCTCCAAGTGTTTGAAGTTTGAAAATGGGCTGCGTCCGGAAATTAAGACGTGGATCGCTTGTCAGAAGATCAAGAATTATCCTGAGCTAGTAAGCAGAAGCAGAATTTATGATAATGATAACAGGGCTAGGATTGCACATTATAAGGTTGTGAATGACCATAAAGGTAAGCAGAGATTTGGTGGTACTCCTTACAGTGTTCCTGATGATAAGGGAAAACATAAGGCCGCTACTGATAAGAAGCCCAGAGAAGGGAAACCATCAGTTGATTTGAAATGTTTCTAGTGCGGTGGTGCGCGGCATCGTGCTAATGATTGTCCCAATGAGGTAAAGAAGTGTTTCAAGTGTGGTAAGCCAGGCCATGTGATGGCGGATTGCAGGGCCACTATGCCGACCTGTTATAACTATGATGAGAAAGGTCATATCAGTACACATTGCGAGAAGCCGAAGAAGTCTCAGGCGTCTCAGGCCAATGGTAAAGTATTTGCTGTGGTAGGAACTCAATCGGCCAGTGAGGAGCGTTCTATCAAAGGTACTTGTTTCATCAATAATATTCCTTTGACTGCTATGATTGACATGGGTGCAACCCACTCGTTCATTTCTGTTGATTGTGTGAAGAGATTAGGATTGGTGCCGTCTACTCATGAGCGATGGATGACTATTGAAACACCCTCTATTGGTTCAGTGACTACTTCTTTGGTGTGTTTGAAGTGTCCCCTGACTATTTTCGGCAGAGACTTTGTGGTGGATTTGATTTGTCTACCACTTGGTAATTTGGATGTTATTCTGGGTATGAGCTGGTTGGACTTCAACCGAGTCTACATCGATTGTTTTCGGAAGGTGTTGTTGTTCCTTACTCCAGAAGAGGAAGCGTTGGCGAATTCCTTGTCTAATAAGGAATTGAGGACCTTGTTGGAGGACAGATCTAAAATGTTTGCTTTAATTTCATCGTTATCTATTGACAGCAAAACGTCAATGAAAGAGTTGGCGGTGGTGAATAAATTTCCCGAAGTGTTCCCTGATGATATTACAGAATTACCTCCGATGAGAGAAGTTGAATTTAGCATTGATCTTGGTCCTGGTACAAGGCCTATATCTATGGTGCCGTACAGGATATCGGCAGTGGAATTGGCTGAATTGAAATCTCAGATTGGAGAATTGTTGGATAGAAAGTTTATCAGACTGAGTGTGTCGCTGTGGGGAGCTCCAGTGCTGTTGGTAAAGAAGAAGGATGGTAGTATGCACCCGTGCATCGATTATCGTCAGTTGAATAAAGTGACCATTAAGAATAAATATCCTCTTCCAAGGATTGATAATTTGATGGATCAGTTGGTGGGAGCTCGTGTGTTCAGTAAAATTGACTTGAGGTCGGGCTATCATCAGATCAAAGTGAAAGAAGGTGATATTCAGAAGACGGCATTTAGAACTCGTTATGGACATTACGAATATACTGTAATGCCTTTTGGAGTGTCTAATGCGCCAGGAGTGTTTATGGAGTATATGAACCGAATCTTCCATTCTTATTTGGATCAGTTTATTGTTGTGTTTATTGACGATATACTGATTTATTCTAAGTCTGATGAAGAGCATGTAGGACATTTGAGAATTGCTTTGCAGGTGCTGAAAGATAATAAGCTGTTTGCTAAGCTATCAAAGTGTGAGTTCTGGATGAAGACGGTGAGTTTCTTGGGGCATGTAATATCTGGTGATGGTATAGCGGTGGACCCATCGAAAGTGAGTGCAGTGTTGCAGTGGGAACCGCCGAAGACAACAACGGAAATTAGAAGCTTTTTGGGTTTGGCAGGATATTACCGAAGGTTTATTGAGGGGTTTTCTAATTTGGCGTTGCCATTGACTCAGTTGACGAGAAAGGATCAAGTTTTTGTGTGGGATGCTGCTTGTGAAGAAAGCTTTGAGGAACTGAAAAAGAAATTGACTATGGCACCGGTGTTAGTGTTGCCAACTCCGAGCGAACCTTTTGTGGTGTACTATGATGCATCTAAGATGGGATTAGGCGGAGTTCTTATGCAGAATGGTAAGGTAGTGGCATATGCTTCGCGGAAACTGAGGGTGCATGAAAGGAATTACCCTACCCATGACCTTGAATTGGCTGCGATAGTTTTCATGTTAAAGATCTAGAGGCACTATTTATATGGTTCGAGATTTGAGGTGTTTAGTGACCATAAGAGCCTGAAATATATGTTCGATCAGAAGGAACTAAATATGAGACAGAAAAGATGGTTGGAATTCTTGAAGGATTATGATTTCAGCTTAAGTTATCATCCAGGAAAGGCAAATGTAGTGGCAGATGCTTTGAGCAGAAAAACAATTCATATGTCGGCTTTGATGGTGAAAGAAATGGAACTAATTGAGCAGTTCAGAGATTTGAGCATGGTTTGTGAGATTACCGCAGATGGTGTGATGTTGGGCAAGTTGCAAGTGAACAATGATTTCTTGGACATGATTAGAGAAAACCAAAAGTTAGATGTGAAGCTAGTGGATTTGATGTCGGGAGTAGGGAGTGACTCAGATAGTGGTTTTAAGTTGGATGGTGCATGTGTGTTGAGATTCAGAGGCAGGATTTGTGTGTCGGATAATGACGAACTAAAGAAGTCAATTTTGAGTGAAGGACATCGTAGTAGTCTGAGTATCCATCCGGGAGCTACGAAGATGTACCACGATTTAAGGAAGTTATTTTGGTGGTCTGGTATGAAAAGAGATATATCTCGATTTGTTTACGCCTGTTTGACATGTCAGAAATCGAAGGTGGAACATCAGAAACCCTCTGGATTGATGCAACCCTTAGAAGTTCCGGTTTGGAAATGGGATTGTATAACCATGGATTTTGTTATGGGTTTTCCGAACACAGCGATAGGATTTGATGCTATTTGGGTAATTGTGGATCGACTTACGAAGTCTGCACATTTTGTGCCGATTAATATCAGTTTTCTATTGGTGAAGCTAGCAGAGATTTATATTCGGGTAATTGTGAAGCTACATGGTGTTCCGTCGAGTATCGTGTCGGATAGAGATCCGAGGGTTAATTCAGAATTTTGGAGGAGTTTACAAGAAGCTTTGGGTACTAAGTTAAAGTTGAGTTCAGCTTACAATCCGCAAACCGATGGTCAGTCAGAAAGGACTATTCAGTCGCTGGAGGACTTGCTGAGAGCTTGTGTATTGGAAAAGGATGGTGCGTGGGATACTCATTTACCGTTGATCAAGTTCACGTACAACAATAGTTACCATTCTAGTATCGGAATGACACCGTTTGAGGCTTTATATGGTAGAAGGTGCAAAACTCCTCTGTGTTGGTATGAGACAGGTGAGAATGTGGTATTGGGACCAGACATTATGCAGCAAACTACTGAGACAATTCAGATGATTCGTGAGAAGATGAAAGCGTCTCAGAGTAGGCAGAAAAGTTATCATGATAACCGGAGAAAAGAACGAGAATTCAGTGAAGGTGATCACGTGTTCCTAAGAGTTAACCCAGTGACGGGTGTGAGTCGTACGTTGAAGTCCAAGAAGCTGGATCCTAAGTTTATTGGACCATACTAGATTTTGCAGAGAATTGGTGTTGTAGCTTATAGAGTGGCGTTACCGCCTGAGCTTTCAAATTTGCATGACGTGTTCCATGTGTCGCAACTTCGAAAGTATGCCTCGGATCCATCTCATGTAATTCAGAGAGATGAAGTTCAAGTCTGGGAGAATCTTACTGTTGAGACGATGCCGTTGAGGGTCGAAGATCGTAAAATGAAACGACTCCGAGGGAAGGAGATACCTTTGGTGAAAGTGGCTTGGGGAGGTGCTGCAAGAGGCATTGTAATCTGGGAATTGGAAAGCAGGATGCGGGAAGCGTATCCAGAATTGTTTCCATCAGAAAATTTTCGAGGACGAAAATAATTAAAGTGGGGGAGAGTTGTAACACCCATTTTAATTATTTAGTCTTTTGGTGTTATTTTATTTCGGTGTGTCTTTATGTGGAGATGTGTCTGAGTGCGTTGGTGAGTACCCTTAATTAGAGAGATTATTTAATAAACTATAGAATTTAATATTAATATAATATAATTAATAATGATAATAATTTAATAATTAATAGTAATATTGTTATTCTATTGTTACTATTATTATTATTGGTATTATTATTAGATTAAGTAAAGAAAATATAATGGAAAGAATAAAATAGAAGTTATATAAGAGAAAGTGGAAATAGAAAGGAAATAGAAAGGAAGAGAGAAAGATTAAGGAGGAAGAACAAGGATCACAATGTTTCACACCCTACCTCGATTAATTGATCAGACTGACGAAGAATCCTGAAGAATTTGACAGCCCAAAAAGCAAGAGACTCAAATGACATCAAGTTTCAAGATGGTGTTCTAGCATATGTCAAATGGATCAAAGCTTCACATATATATTAATCAAGCTTCAAGTATTGAAAATAGAATATTGAACACCAACTCAAAGGTATACCAAATATCATTTAAAATACTTATACAAGTGTTTAATTATTCATCTCTCACTTCACATATATCATAAGACTTTTAAAACACTTTTAGTAGCTCACTCTTGTTAAAAAATTAATTTTGTTTTGAAAAACTTTTAGTGTTAACCGGTTAACGGTTTCTAAAATTAATTTTTTGCTGAATTACTTACAGTGTTAATCAATTAACCTATATGGTTAACCGGTTAATAGTTCTTGTTTATGAATATTTTATAACGTTAAGGGGGTGTTAACTGATTAACCTATATAGTTAACCGATTAACCCTGAAGCAGTAACCGAAAAATGACAGCTTTTCATGAAAATGTGCATTGTTTTCATTTGTTTTCTGACAGTTTTGCTGCATAAAATTATACCCCTCTGTAGAGGTGTATTATACAGTATAAATACATATCAGTTTTCAAATTTCAATTGACCTCCAAGAAACTTAATCATCAAATTCACTCATTTTCTTCATCTTTCAATATTTCTTAAAGTGTTCACACAAACAGATTTTTGAGAGAAACTTTTGAATAAATTTCACACATTATCACAGCTTCATCTCATACTTTTCAAAGAACACTTGTATATTTATTTTGAGTGATATTTGTTTCAAGGAGAAGATCAATCGTGAAGATTGATAGCATTATACTCTCAAGACATTAAATTTATATCAAGATTATCTTTTGTATTACCTTGTTGTCCAGGATTGTTGGAAACAAGTGAGTGTTTGAAGAGGATTGTTCTGCCTACACTGTAGTTACCTATAAATTAGATAGTAGGCTTCACCTTCGGTGTGATTAGGATATACAATAATTCTAAACTATAGTGAAATCTCTTTCGAGTCGAAAGGGGAGTGGAGTACTCTCAGAGTGTGAGGTTGTGTCACTTTTTCCTTTCCGCACTTTACTTTCAAGTCCTTAACATCTTAACCAAAAAATAATCAAGAATCAGAAAAAGATTGAAGATAATTTTTTAGAACCTAATTCACCCCCCCTTTTAGGCGCATTTACAAGTTACAATTGGCATCAGAACAGGTGATAGGTAACATGTTCCTATTCGATCCAGATGACTTCCAAAAATAACAATCTAGTATTCAGAGACGGTGGTAGTAGCAACAAGCCTAATTTGTTTTGTGGCAAATATTTTGACTTCTGGAAGATCCACATGAAGGTACATTTAGAAGCACAAGGAAGTGAAATATGGGAGGCTGTTCAAAATGGTCCTTTTATTCCTACAACGGTTGTCAACGGAGTTGGTTCAGCAAAACCGCAAGGATTATGGGATGATGATGATAAGAAAAAAGTTCTCTATGATAAAAGGCGACAAATATCTTACAAAGTGCACTTGGAATGGATGAATTCTTCCGCATCTCAACATGTACAACGACCAAGCAAATATGGGGCACTCTTGTTGAAACTCACGAAGGAACCGCCAAAGTCAAACGATCCAAATTAAATACATTAAGTCAAGAGTACGAGTTATTCAGAATGCAACAAGGATAATCAATCCTAGACTTGCAGAAAATATTCGTGCATTTGACAAATCACTTGAATGCACTTGGTAAGACACTAACAAATGATGAACTTAATCTTAAAGTGCTTAGGTCTTTATCAAGAGAATGGCAATCCAAAGTGACGGCGATTTCCGAAAAGAAAAGTCTATCAACAATGACATCCGCTACTTTATTCAAAAAACTCCAAGAATATGAGACAGAACTTGGACAATTGGAGAAATAATAAATTCAAGAGAAGAAATCCAAGAGCATTTCTTTAAAATTTGAATCCAAATAAGTGGAGAAAGAAGACAATCCCGAAGAGGATGAAAATTTTATGCTTCTTGTAAAAAGACTAGGAAAATATTTTGGTGCAAAAAATGATATTAGAAACTCTAGTTATATGAGAAGAAAGAAGTTTTCAAAGAACAAAGAAAAAGAAACATCAACATCCAATGGAGACATTATATGCTATGAATGTGGAAAGCAAGGCCACATCAAACCGGAATGTCCTAAACTCACAAAGAATCGTGACTCTGATAGTGATCAAAGCGCCTACGTTGCCTGGGATGACAACAAAATAAGTTCTTCATCGGACTCTAATAGTGATCAAAGCACAAATCTAGCATTGATGGCATCACATCATTCCGATGGTGAAGACAATAATGTTAGTAGTGATTTTTCAATTTTTGATAGTGATGCTCAAGGAGCAATTGATGAAATTTTAAGTGAATGCAAAATTCTATATAAAACTATTTCATCTCAAAAGAAACAAATATCAACTTTAGAAGAAAATATTGAGAAAATGGAAAATAATTTTAAAGATGAAAAAGAAGAATTAATTAAGAATTTTGCATGTACTAAATGTGAGTCACTTTCTTTTCAAATAGTCCAATTAAAAAGGGTCCTAGAAAGATATGAAAAAGGACAAATTGGATTGGAATGTGTTCTTAGTAATCAAAGATACGCAAATGATAAAAGTGGTCTTGGTTACTCAAAATTTTCTAAACAAACTTCTAACAAGACCATCTTTGTCTAAGCTAAAGAACAAATTCCTATGAAAAAAGGTGATAATCATAAAATGATTCATCAATATGACAAAAAGAAAAGAAACAATAAGAAGAAATCTTATCCCCTAGATATAAAAGCAATTTTGAGCTTACGTGTTTCTATTATGGTATAAAAGGTCATACTCCAAATGCATGTTATGTTAGAAATTTTGGTGTTGCTCAAAGCCATTATGTATGGGTAAAGAAAGTAACTAACTTTGAAGGACCCAAGGCAACTTGGGTACCTAATAAAACTTAACTCTTTTTTGTAGGTATGCTTAAAGACCTCTTCAAATCAATGGTATCTTGATAGTGGATATTCGAGGCACATGACGAGTGATTTAAGCAAATTTTCACATCTAACGCTTAAGGCCAAAGGATTTGTTACTTATGGTGACAACAAAAAAGGAAGAATCCTTGGCGTAGGCATCGTTGGTTCATCGCCTTCAACAACTATAGAAGATGTCCTATATGTGGAAGGTCTAAAGCATAGTCTCCTTAGCATTAGCCAATTGTGTGACCGAGGTTTCAAAATCAACTTCACTAAAAATGAATGCTTGATTGAAAACGAAGTTACTCATGAAGTTATGCTAAAAGGTAAAAGACTTAATAATATTTTCTTAATTTCCTTAGATAACTTGTCTTTGAATGTTAGGTGTCTCTTGGCAAGCAACAATGAATCATGTTTATGGCATAAGAGGTTTGCTCACATTCATATGGAGCACTTGAATAAATTGATCAAACATGACTTGGTTATTGGATTGCCGAAGATCAAATTCATCAAAGATAGGTTATGTGACGCTTATCAAAAAGGAAAGCAAACTAAATCAACTTTCACATCCAAGAATGTGGTTTACACAACTAGGCCACTACAATTGTTGCACATGGATCTCTTTGGTCCATCAAGAACAAAAAGCTTCAGAGGTAATGTTTATGCATTAGTAATTATAGATGATTTTTCTAGATACACTTGGACTTTCTTCTTAATGCAGAAAAGTGAAGCATTCAAAGCATTCAAGAAGTATGCAAAGCAAATACAAAATGATAATTCTCTTACAATTGCCTCCATTAGAAGCGGCCATGGTGGAGAATTCCAAAACGCCTTATTTGAAGAATTTTGTGAAGAACATGGAATTTCACACAACTTCTCCGCACCAAGAACTCCACAACAAAATGGTGTCGTAGAAAGGAAGAATAGGACATTGGTGGAACTTGTAAGGACAATGCTAAGTGATTCAAATCTTCCTAAGTACTTTTGGGCGGATGCGGTGAGTACGACATGCTTTGTAAGTAATCGTGTTAATATTATGCCTATTCTCAAGAAAACTCCTTATGAACTCTTCAAAGGGAGAAAACCAAATATTTCATTCTTTCATATTTTTGGATGTAAGTGCTTTGTCCTAAACAACGACAAAGACAACCTTGGTAAGTTTGACGAGAAATCCGATGAAGGTATATTTCTTGGGTACTCTCTTACTACTAAAGCTTTTAGAATTTACAATAAAAGAACTTTATCTATAAAAGAATCTATGCATGTTAAATTTGATGAATCTAACCCCTCCAAGGAGGATATTGTGGTTTGTGATGATGATGATGATTTTGTAAAAATTCCCGAAGAAGATACTTCTAAAGATATCATTAAAGAACATCAAGATAGACCGGTTCAAAAAGATTCCAATGTCAACGATCTACCAAAAGAATGGAGGATTCATAGAGATCATCCTATTGACAAAGTGATTGGAGACATAAGTCAAGGTGTTGCTACAAGATTAAATCTCAAAGATGCATGCTTGAACATGGCATTTGTGTCTCAAATAGAACCTTCCAAAGTTGATGAATCTCTTAAAGATGATCAATGGATTATTGCTATGCAAGAAGAATTAAACCAATTCGAGAGAAATCAAGTTTGGGAACTTGTTTCTAGACCAAGAGATAAATATATCATCGAAACAAGATGGGTGTTTAAGAACAAACTTGATGAGAATGGAATAATTGTTCGAAACAAAGCAAGATTGGTGGCTCAAGGGTACAATCAAGAGGAAGGAATTAACTTTGAAGAAACATTCGCTCCGGTTGCAAGGTTAGAAGCTATTCGTTTATTACTTGCTTATGCTTGTTCAATGAACTTTCAGCTATTTCAAATGGACGTCAAAAGCGCCTTCTTGAACAGATACATCAACGAAGAAGTCTATGTCAAACAACCCCTGGGTTTTGAAGACTTCAAGCATCCTTCACATGTATACAAATTGAAGAAAGCCCTCTATGGACTAAAACAAGCACCAAGGGCATGGTATGATCGTCTAAGTAATTTCTTATGCGAAAAAAGTTTTGAAAAAGGCAAGGTAGACAAGACTTTATTCATTAAAAAGATAAAGGATAATACCTTACTTGTTCAAGTCTATGTGGACGACATCATCTTTGGTTCAACAAACAAGGAACTATGTGAAGAATTTGCGCCGATGATGCAAGGCGAGTTTGAAATGTCTATGATGGGTAAGATGAATTACTTCCTTGGATTGCAAATTAAGCAACTAAAAGACGAAATATTTATCAACCAATCGAAGTATTGCAAAGAGTTGTTAAAGATATTTGACATGGATGGGTGTAAAGTTATGTCAACACCAATGGGATCTGGAACCTACATCGATCAAGACGAATCGGGAACATCAGTTGATATTACAAAGTATCGAGGTATGATTAGTTCTTTATTATATTTGATGGCAAGCCATCCTGACATAATGTTTAGTGTATGTTTATGTGCTCGTTTTCAAGCAAATCCAAAGGAGTCACATCTCACGGCGGTCAAAATAATCATGAAGTATCTCAAGGGAACGACGAACGTTGTCTTATGGTATCCTAAAGGTGGTGTTTGTACTTTAATCGGTTATTCTGACACAGATTATGCAGGCTGTAAAACAGATAGAAAAAGCACGAGTGGAACATGTCACATCCTTGGAAATGCACTAGTTTCGTGGTCATGTAAGAAACAAGCATGTGTTGCTCTTAGTACAGCTGAAGCAGAATACATAGCAGCGGAAAGCTATTGCGCACAAAATCTTTGGCTAATGCAACAATTAAGCGACTACGGAATTGATCTTGGATGCATTCCTCTCTGGTGCGACAACACAAGTGCGATCAACATTACAAAGAATCCGGTCATGCACTCAAGGACCAAACACATCGACATTCGACATCATTTTCTCTGTGATCACGTGCTTAAAGGAGATGTTGAAGTCACTTTTGTAGATACGCATAGTCAACTTGAAGATATCTTCACAAAACCACTCGCGAAAGAACCGTTTTTCAAGATTCGGCGAGAAATCGAAATTCTCGACAAAGGTGATATCTAATATTTCAAAAGTTGATCATTATAGCATCTATGAGTATCAAGGTACACAAATATGAACTTATCTCTTTTTGGAAACTTTTGATGCTATATTAAATTTATCGTGTCGGCAAAATTTTTCAATCTTTCCTATTTTCGCACATCATTAAGTTATTCTTTTTCAAAAAAATTTTGATCAAAAGTTGCCTCAAGATATGTGCTAACATGTTCTATAATTGTTATATCAATAACCTTCATAATTTTGGAGCTATTTGCTCACTGTTTTTTGCATTTTCTGAAATTTCGAAGGCGTTAATCGGTTAACCCATATAGTTAACCGGTTAACACTGTTTATTTCTGTTTCCTTTATTTTTTTGAAGGCGTTAATCGGTTAACCCATATGGTTAACCGGTTAACACTTTTCGTGTATATATTTTTTTTAAAGGAAAATTTATTCAATTCTGTTTTTAATATGTGTGTTTAAGTGTTTTTGTTGCATGTGCTTTATGTTCATTCTCACCAACATTCCTTGGGACTCATATGTGAAGGCAAATTGCCACACATCACACGAGTCTGCAAGACATCACTCGATATAGGTTTCGATGATGACGAATTACAATCATGGATGAATTGGCAATTGTAAATTCCAACTCTACCAAACAAATGCAACGTATCACCTACCATATCCTTTTATATTTGTCTAAAAACTGTTATAATAAATATAATATGTGTAGATAAAATGTGGTCGTGACAAAAGGCATGAAAAACCACAAGAATATCAGTTTTTGCAGGTTTGCAGGGCATGAGTCGACCATGGGGTCGGCACATGCATCAGTGCATTCCACTGGTCAGCGCATGAAGGGTTGAGTCGACCATAGGGTCGGCGCATGAAGGAAATACTTTTCAACGGGTCAGCGCACGCCGACTGTATGGTCGACGCATACTGATACATTTTGTAGATTTCCAAAAAACGCAGGCTATGCGTCGACGCACAGACTTGCTGCGGTCGACCGTTCGCGTGGAAATGCAGTTTTTAATTGATTCCCTCTATTATTTGAAAAGTTGTTATATCTTTGGTTGGTCTGGTACTATATATACAAGTTCAACCACTTATGTCATTTTAACATTTGATAAAAACTGATTCATGTGTTCAAGAATAAGAAAGAGTGAAATAGGTGTCCAAGATTCATCATCTTCATCTTCAACATCTCACAACACATCAATTACACACAGCCATTTTTGAAGTGCATTGTGAGTGATTAAAGGTGATAAGGTTCGAAGCTTAGATTGGGTAATCTAGTTCGGGTTGAAGCTTGTGACAGGTTCTTTCTTGAATAAAACCGTTAGGGTTTTATCCTCCAAGATTGGTTTGAATTTTGGGGGTTTTTGGACGAGATTCTTCATCAAGGGTCAACTGAGCGAAGGTGATTGTGAAGAGGTGTTCTTCAACAATCTAGTAGCGGATTCACTGATATTGAGGGGAAGATCTCGGGTTCGATTCGTTGCAGTTGAGATCAGCTGGAGCCGAAGGTTTGAACAACTAAGGGTTATTCAATAAGGTGGCTGGAATCGGAGGTCTATCAACAACGATCGGAGGACTTGATTCATCTTGAATCAAAGGGCAAGGAGTGAAAGCAACATTCAACGTCTTGAGATTTATGTTGTATATTTGTTGTTCAATCCTTGTATAAACTGTTACATTCAACAGGTGATATCTATTAAATCTATCTCAATTCTAGTTTTAGAATTGAGGGCAGACGTACCCCGAAGCGAGGACGACGGGGGAACTGCCTCACCAAATACTTGTCTTCTCTATTTTTCAGCATTTTCGTTTTAGCTTAAAAATAAGTGATTTTTGTATAAGCACTATTGTCAAACTGTGATATCAATTGAATAAAAGGTTAAAACTCTGTTTTTGAATCCAAAGTACAATAAGACATTGTACTAGGCTAGTTGGAATCACTTACTCAACAAAAAAATCACTTGGAGTGTTTTGCACACCAAGTGTTCGACAAATTGCCTAAACCAAAATTATCTTACTTGTGTATCTAGTTTTGGTTTGCTCTTTAAATCATTGGAACTACGAATCCTAACAAGTGAATTAGATCATTGATAAATGTGATTAGTGTTATGATTCTCTTTTCCATAGTGTCATTAATCCAAAGGCTTATCGCATATCCGGTTTTCCAATAACCGTTCGTTTTAGACTATATTTTCCTCGGCCGCTTCCGCACTTAAAACAAATTTTCAAAACCAATTTTTGAATTGGTAGCGCCGACTCAAATTTTAATTGGGATCTATTCAACCCCCCCCCCCTTCTAGATCCGTGCCATAGTCTAACAAGTGGTATCTAGAGCTCCGGTTACTCGGTGCTTCAAATACAACGGCGATAGAAAATGGCTAACGAACCAAAAGGGGCGTATAATAGAGCTCCCGTTTTCAACGGTGAAAATTATAGTTATTGGAAAGACTGTATGCGGGTGCACATAAACTCCATAGACAGAAAAATATGGAACTTTATCCTCAATGGTCCAATAAATTACTATGACCAATGCGGATAATGTAGTTGTGCCAAAGCCCGAAGCACAATGGACCGATGACGATGAGAAAAAAATACAATTATGATTGGAAAGCCAAAAATATCTTAATCTCCTCATTAGGTGTAGATGAATACTATCGTGTATCCCATTGTCCTACTGCTAAGGCCATGTGGGATTCGCTACAAATCTCCCATGAGGGGACGAACGATGTTAAGTTGGCTAGAATCAACACATTAACACAAGAGTTTGATCTCTTTTTCATGGAGCAAGAGGAAACCATTGCTGACATGCAAAAGAGATTTACTCATCTCATCAATCGTTTACATTCATTAGGTAGGCCTGTTTCCAATGATGTTGCTACTAATAAGATCTTAAGATGTCTTAACAGGGAATGGCAGCCAAAAGTGACCGCCATCAAAGAAGCACATGATCTTACCTTATTAGACTTGACAACATTTTTTGGCAAACTACAAGAGCATGAACAGGTACTCTTGAGCCTAGACCAACGCGAAAAGATGGAAAAGAAAGAAAAAATGAAGGTGAGTGAAAAGAAATTGATAGCTCTCAAGATTTCCTCCTCGAAGTCTCAAGCAAAATAGCAAAGTGATTATTCCTTAAGCGCCGAAGAAGAAGAGGACAAGAGAGAAGATATGGGGTTGTTCGTTAAACGGTACAACTGTTACGTGAGAAAGAACGACATCTAACATTCCGAGAAGAACTTGGTAAACTTCCGGAAACAATCGAGGTACTCCAAAGATGATGACTTAAAAGGTAAAAAGACTAGAGGGACGTGCTACAAGTGTGGGAAACCCGGTCACTACAAATCGGACTGTCCAATGAACAAAAAGGCAAAGGAAAAGGAATTATCAAAGTCACACAAGAAATCATCAAAGCCAAGGAGAGCGTACATAGCTTGGGAAAGTGACAGTGACTCTTCCTCCTCTGATGAAAGCTCTAGTGATGAAGAAGAGTCCATTAATCTATGCCTTTCCGCTCATCAGAAAAATAAGAAAAAGAAGGTACGTCACTCTAAATATGAGAAGTCCTCAAATATGTCGCATTCAGAATTACAAACCCCATTTAATGCTTTACACAATGAAGCAACTGAAGCCTTTAAGAGACTTGCCTCTAATAAAAGAATTTTTACTTACTTAGAGCACAAAGTTAAAGAGTCCGAAAAGAAATTAGAGGACCTTAAGGCTTCCATTGTGGAAGGTAATAAATCGGATTGTGAGGACCATAGAAATCCTTTCGACTTTGGATGTGATACTTGTCATATTTGGCAAGGTGAAGTTAGAAACCTTAAGGCCAAATTAAACAAGGCACTTGAGCCTAAAATTACATTTTCTATTGATAAAAAGGATTTTAGAAAAAGTATGATAAACCCATATCAAAAATATGCATATGTAATAAGGGATCAAGCAAGTAAAAGTGATTCTAAAGTCGATTTTGCATGCTTATATTGTTGCAAGAAAGGTCACTCCATTGCTAAATGCCGATTTAGGAGATTTCTGGTTCCTAAAGGCATCTATCAATGGTTGCCCAAACGCAACCATCTTGTCGCTAACATATTAGGACCCAATATGCCATTGGGTACCTCCTTTTGCTAATTATGTTTTGATAGGTAAAATGTGTCGAGACCACCGAGAGAAGATGGGTTCTCGACAGTGGATGCTCAAGACACATGTCTGGAGACATATCCTTATTCATAGACTTCGTGGCTAAGAATAAAGGGTATGTAACTTATGGTGATAACAACCGCGGAGCAATACTAGGTAAAGGTAGTGTAGGTAATCCCTCTTCTACTACGATTTCCGACGTGTTGCTTGTCGAGAGCCTTAAACATAATCTGCTTAGCATTAGCCAATTATGCGACAAAGGATACAATGTATCATTTTCAAAAGATTGTTGCAAAATTGTGCATGATAATGATAAGAAGAATATGTTTAATGGTTTTAGAGTAAACAACGTATATATGCTTGACTTAAATGAAGTATCATTAACAAGCGACAAATGCCTCATAACTATGAGTGAAGACTCATGGCTATGGCATAGGCGTTTAACGCATGTTAACTTTGACTTACTAAGTAAGGTAGTCTCAAAAGACTTAGTCTTAGGACTTCCCAAAATAAAGTTCACCAAGGATCACCTTTGTGATGCTTGTCAAAAAGAGAAGCAAACGAGGATCTCATTTAAATCCAAAAAGATCGTTTCAACAACGAGACCTCTCAAACTTCTTCATATGGACTTGTTTGGGCCGTCTAGGATTAAAAGTCTAGGAGGAAACTATTACGGGTTCGTAATAGTGGACGACTTTTCTAGGTTTTGTTGGACCATCTTTTTAGTAAGTAAGAGTGATACATTCGTCGCTTTTGAAAGGTTTGCTAAGCTTTCCCAAAATAAGTTAAATACAAACATTGTATCAATTAGAAGCGACCATGGAGGAGAGTTTGAAAATCACTTATTTGAAGAATATTGCGGTAACCATGGTATAGATCATAACTTCTCCGCTCCATGCACCCCTCAACAAAATGGGGTTGTGGAGCGTAAAAACCGAATTTTAGAAGAATTGGAAAGGACAATGATTAACAAAAGTGGCTTACCTAAATATTTTTGGGCCAACGCCATTAGTACGGCGTGTTATGTTTTGAATAGGGTGCTTATTCTCCCCATTCTAAATAAAACACCGTATGAGCTTTTAAAAGGACGAAAGCCAAATGTTTCTCACCTGCATGTGTTTGGTTGCAAATGTTTTGTATTGAACAATGGAAAGGAAAACTTGGGCAAGTTTGATTCCAAGGTCGACGAAGGTATCTTCCTCGGATACTCTCAATCGAGTAAAGCATATAGAATATATAATAAACGATTACTTGCTGTAGAAGAGTTTGTGCATGTTACTTTGTATGAGTCCTATCCGAGAAATGTCGGAAAGGATAGTGTTGTTCATGGTGCAGGTACATCTACGGAAGACATACTCAAAGGTGGCGAGACAGGGATTGATCAACCTAACGAAGCCAAAGTTAAGGAGGATAAAGATGTACACCATGATGTAACCGAGGAAGTTCATCTGCCTTCAAACGATGATCTTCCTCAAGCTTGGAAGTCTCCCAAAGACCATCCAATTGAAAACATTCTCGGAGACATCACAAAGGGTGTAACAACTCAATCAAAGCTAAGTAATTTCTGTTATCACTTCGCGTTCGTTTCACAAATGGAACCTAAAAACCCTAAGGAAGCCCTACTCGATGAACACTGGTTTTTGTCAATGCAGAAGGAACTAAATCAGTTCACTAGAAATGAGGTTTGGGACCTTGTCCCTCCTTTGCGAGGTCATCGAGTAATCGGCACCCGATGGGTGTTTAGAAATAAATTGGACGAAAACGGAGTAATAACTCGCAACAAGGCGCGTTTAGTCGCGCAAGGGTATAACTAAGAGGAAGGCATCGACTATGAGGAAACTTATGCGCCGGTTGCCCGACTCGAGGCTATACGCCTTTTGCTTGCTTTCGCTTGTGCGAAGGATTTTAAGTTATTTCAAATGGACGTAAAGAGTGTGTTCCTTAACGGGTACATAAATGAAGAAGTTTATGTTGCGCAACCTCATGGTTTTGAGTCTGATGAGTATCCTGATCATGTCTACAAACTGAAAAGGGCTTTATATGGCCTCAAACAAGCTCCTAGAGCTTGGTATGAGAGACTAAGTAAATTTTTACTTGATCAAGGTTACTCAAGAGGAAAGGTTGACACTACTCTCTTCATTAAACGTCAAGGAAAGCACTTAATTCTTGTACAAATTTATGTTGACGATATCATATTTGGATCTACTAACATGAGTCTCGTGAGAGAGTTTTCTGAGCTTATGCAGGGTGAATTCGAGATGAGTATGATGGGTGAACTCACATACTTTCTCGGTTTGCAAATCAAGCAATTGAAAGAAGGAACATTCGTGAGCCAAACAAAATATTGTTTGGAGCTTCTCAAGAGATTTGACATGGCAAATTCAAAAGCCATAGACACTCATATGCCAACATGTGTAAATATGAGTAAAGATGAAATTGGTAAGGACGTTGAGGTAAAAAGGTATAGAGGTATGATTGGATCTCTTCTCTATCTTACTGCTTCTCGTCCCGACATTATGTTTAACGTGTGTATGTGCGCAAGATACCAATCATGTCCTAAGGAATCCCACCTAAAATCTGTCAAACGTATACTTCGATACCTATCTGGTACTCCGAAGTATGGACTGTGGTATTCCAAAGGTAATGATTGTTCATTGGTAGGTTTCTCCGATTCCGATTTTGCCTGTTGCAAATCGGATAGGAAAAGCATCAGCGGTGCGTGTCACTTATTTTCAAATTCCTTGGTCAGTTGGCACAACAAGAAAAAAGTGTCTGTTTCTCTGTCAACCGCCGAAGCGGAATACGTAGTCGCCGGTAGTTGTTGTGCCCAAGTCCTATGGCTTAAGCAGCAACTATTGGACTTCAATTTAAAACTAGAACGTGTTCCAATATTTTATGACAATACTAGTGCTATAAACCTTACCAAAAATCCGGTGTTACATTCGCGTACCAAACATATAGAAATTCGACACCATTTTCTGAGGGATCATGTAGAGAAAGGTGACGTTGTCTTTGAACACGTTGACACCAAAAATCAACTAGCATACATTTTCACAAAGCCGCTAGCCACTGAACCTTTCTTTCATATCCGTCGAGAACTTGGCATTCTCGATATTTCTGATCGAGTTTAATGATTGCTAGTTTCATATTACTCGGTTTACAACTATACTCTTGTACTTCTAACAAGTTGAATTTTGTTGCAAGCACAAGTGTGTTGTTATCAAGTGTTGTCGGTATAGAGGTGATATTGCTCCTTTCTCTCTCTCTCTCTCTAAACATTCATGACTTAAACTAGTATATTGTTTGATTATCATGGTATTTATATATATATATGACATTTGCTGCAAATACTATGTGTTTTGGATGCAAATTATATTGTGAAAGTGTAAATAGGCATCAAGTATGGCATTCTACATGACATAAAATGGAAAATTGAGTTTTTGATCACTATGAGTCGACCAAAACAGGGCAGCGGTCGACGCATGCTGTATACTTTCAAAATTATCAAAAATCACACAGTATGCGTCGATGCATGCAGGGGTTATGGTCGACGACTCGCGCAGAAACCCAGAATTTTTTTTGCTTTTGAAAACCGTTCCATCTCTTCACTTCTCCATTAAATGTGCAGTCAAAAGCTACTATGATTTGAAAGTGCATTTTCTTGTAACTTGCATCTAGATATCTATTGTGTCCCCTTGTCTCCTCCCTCTTACCAAAACCCTAAACCTTCCTCTATAAAAAGGGATAGTTCTCATCTTCTCCGAAATCATCTCCAACTACTCTCTCCAAAGGCATTACAGTTAATCTCTACAAGATCCCCAAAAATCATCATCAATGGCTTCTCTATTTTGCAAAAATACCAGAAAGAGATCAAGGGCCATATCATCCGCTTCAGTCCCCGTTACCGCTGTCTCACTAGTTCCTCCACCTGCGGTTGAAAACTTCAACAAGAATATCAGTAAAAGAGCAGTCGTTCCGCAACATGCATTTTACAAGGCAACGACGGAGCGCATGCATCTCACCCAAATTATGTCTCTGCTGGAGTTTCAGGGGTTCTTCAACTTTCTGGAGTGCAACACAAAATACAGTGAGGATTTAGTCTGAGTGTTCTACACTAGTCTGCTTGACAACTTTCAAAGTCAATATTTCCACACCTCTGTCGGTAATAAACTGGTAAACGTAAATTCTGAAGTCTGGAATAAGTATTTTGATTTGACAGTAGCTGCTGATGCACCACCTTTTCATGAGGTAACAGACTCTCGCACGGTGTCGGGATACGAGTTTAAGAGTACTCTGAATGATATGCTCAAAAGGCCCTATTCGGATGCTATTGTCAATAGTGATGCCTTTCCTAGAATGGTTACGGCAGGCAAACTCCAAACAGGGGAGCGCATCCTTCAGTGGATTGTCGCTCGCGTCCTGCAACCGAAAAAAGGTGGCCTTTCCCGAGTCGAACAAGCTGAGGTACATCTCATCTATATTTTGAAACATAAGATCAAAATAAACTGGCCATATTATATTGCAAGCAGGATTTTCGCTCTGAAAGATTCAGGCCGAGGCACTGCTCTAGCTTATGGGTCGTTTATTTCGGAGGTTCTTACCGCAGAAAATGTTGTATACCCATCATTTCCTTGTGTTTCAGTATCCTCTGACAAAGAATTCAATACCAAAACCTTTGCCATGATGGGATATTTTTGGTGTGATGAACGACAGACATACAAGTTTGTTCGTCGAGCAAACATTCCTCGGGTGACTCATGAATCTGATGACAGTTCTGAACAGGAAAGCAAAGAGCAAGATGAACAGGAAGATGATGAAGAAAATGCAGCGGAAGAGGTACAAGAACCCGTATGCGAGACGCAAGACTATTATCAATCGTCGGTTCAACATGAGATTCCAAATACTGATTGGTTCCAGCATTCAGCTCCATCTGAAGAACAGGAAGAAGGTTATACAAATCAGGGATGGGGTGAATGGCAGTACACAGGCTGGACCACCCTGGGTAGATTCTACGATCCATACCACGGCTACCCTCAAGATCATCAACCTTCTTAGCACTCATCACCTCCTCCACCATCAGACAACTCTGAAATACTTAATATGTTGCATTCCATGCAGTTAGATCAACATACCTTCATGAGGAGTCAAGATACGCGAATGGAACAGATCAGAGCTGAGCTTCGTACTCAAAATGAAAGGTTAAATTCATTTTCAACTAGGATGGATGCCTGCTTTGAAGCTCTTGTTGCATCCAATGAAAGGCAAGATATGGAAATCACTGACAGTCTCCATCATCTCAACATGTCCGTGGAAGCGTTTGTGGACTTCTCGGATCCTCACCGCAATCCAGATGTTGCATACCGGGGGAGGGGCCGGGGATATTAGTTACATAGTTGCATATTTTTTCAATGTGTATTTTCCGTTGCTCCGTGTTATGTTTGTCTGAATATTCGCCCATTTGCATGTATTCTCTTCATTATCTATTAATTCCAGTTTTTTGTTCATTATCACTCTTATGTGTGAAGTTTGGTAATTGACTAGCTATCACCTATTGTATGTTTTTTTGTTAATTGACGAGTTCTCTTTCTCTTTTTGATGTTGTCAAAGGGGGAGAAGAACATGTAGCAAACACTAAAGCCAAGCCAGGATGTTCACAACAGTTGATGGTTGTTTGTTTCGGAGCCTCATATTACAAAAGAAAGGGGGGGCTTGTGTATACATTGCATATTGTTGCATATTGTTGTGTTTTTGGTTGTATACAGGTTATCATCATCAAAAAGGGGGAGAATGTGAAGGCAAATCGCCACACATCACACGAGTCTGCAAGACATCACTCGATATAGGTTTCGATGATGATGAATTACAACCATGGATGAATTGGCAATTGTAAATTTCAACTCTACCAAACAAATGCAACATATCACCTACCATATCCTTTTATATTTGTCTAAAAACTGTTATAATAAATATAATATGTGTAGATAAAATGTGGTCGTGACAAGAGGCATGAAAAACCACAAGAATATCAATTTTTGCAGGTTTGCAGGGCATGAGTCGACCATAGGGTCGGCGCATGCATCAGTGCATTTTTCCACTGGTCAGCACATGAAGGGTTGAGTCGACCATAGGGTCGGCGCATGAAGGAAATACTTTTCAACGTGTCATCGCACGTCGACTGTATGGTTGACGCATACTGATACATTTTGCATATTTCCAAAAAACGCAGGCTATGCGTCGATGCACAGACCTGCTGCGGTCGACCGTTCGCGCGGAAATGCCGTTTTTAAGTGATTCCCTCTATTATTTGAAAAGTTGTTATGTCTTTGGTTGGTCTGGTACTATATATACAAGTTCAACCACTTATGTCATTTTAACATTTGATAAAAACAGATTCATGTGTTTAAGAATAAGAAAGAGTGAAATAGGGGTCCAAGATTCATCATCTTCATCTTCAACATCTCACAACACATCAATTACACACAACCATTTTTGAAGTGCATTGTGAGTGATTAAAGGTGATAAGGTTCGAAGCTTAGATTGGGTAATCTAGTTCGGGTTGAAGCTTGTGACAGGTCTTTCTTGAATAAAACCGTTATGGTTTTATCCTCCAAGATTGGTTTGAATTTTGGGGGTTTTTGGACGAGATTCTTCATCAAGGGTCAACTGAGCGAAGGTGATTGTGAAGAGGTGTTCTTCAACAGTCTAGTAGCGGATTCAGTGATATTGAGGGGAAGATCTCGGGTTCGATTCGTTGCAGTTGAGATCAGCCGGAGCTGAAGGTTTGAACAACTAAGGGTTATTCAATAAGGTGGCTGGAATCGGAGGTCTATCAACAACGATCGGAGGACTTGATTCATCTTGAATCAAGGGGCAAGGAGTGAAAGCAACATTCAACATCTTGAGATTTCTGTTGTATATTTACTGTTCAATCCTTGTATAAACTGTTACATTCAACAGATGATATCTATTAAATCTATCTCAATTCTAGTTTTATAATTAAGGGCAGACGTACCCCGAAGCGAGGACGACGGGGGAACTGCCTCACCAAATACTTGTCTTCTCTATTTTTCAGCATTTTCATTTTAGCTTAAAAATAAGTGATATTTGTATAAGCATGTCGCTACTGAGAAAATTGGCGCTGGCTATGACAGAAGAGTCGCCACCGTGCGTTATTTATCCCACAGGAGGGAAAGGAAATGCTCAGAGTAAACCTAACGCAAAATGGGAAAGGAATGTTCGTCGCAACCAAATCCCTGGATTCGGGAGTCGATTACGCAAGGGGAAGGTATTAGCACCCCTCATGTCCGTCATACTGGACGGGATCCACGCTTGTTTTCTGGTACGGATTGTATTCTATCTATACTAAATGTCTAGGGTTAAAAAGAAAAGAAAATGACTCGGCAAAGTATCGCACTTTATGCCTACGTATTCCCGTCTGGAACGAGAAATCAGAGTCAACGTAGTTCGCCTAACTACGGAAAGGAGGGGAAGGTTGCTCGCTAGGATACGGCATCCTATGCCTACGTACTTTCATACAGCATGAAAGATCAGAGCAAACGTAGTTCGGGCTACGGAAGACACAAGCTTGTCTGACTGTTTTTTATTACCTTATGAAAGGGTTTTTCTTGATTAAGAGTCCAAGCGGACAAAAATGACACTTTGATGTTTGTTTTGAATCTTTTACGAAAGAAATGTTTTTTTAGTTGGTTTGCAATCTCTGACGCACTAGAGACTATGATTTGAGAGTGACTACGTCGCGTGCCACCCAAAGGGTGCCATACTAAGCAGCCAGACTACTAGAAAGAAGCTCTCCAGCAACCCTAGCTCAAATAGCTTAAGGCTCGTAACGTACGACATCGATTAACCTTATTACTGTATTTTTGATTTGTTTTAAGATAAGAAGAGAAAGAAGCTCTAAAAAGCCTAGGGTTGAAAAGGGAATAACAACTAACCTAATGTTGTCATGCATGGATAAGGATCCTAATGTCTGTCATAATTCCCTCCTGCACAGAGGAAATCAAAGATCCTAGGGGATGAACAGGAAAGAAAGCAAGCAAATACAGTAAAATGCATGCAATGCAGTAATACAAGCGAGGCAAGGGAGTCCGGCTCAACCTCAAACCTGGGAAAACAACAGGCAAAGTGAATCAACATTCACTTCAAACCTAGGGGGCAAACTACACAAGCCAACAAACAATACAGAGAACAAAAACCAAAGCAGAGGAGGCAGCCCAAGCAGCAGCACCAAACTCCTATAGTTGACAGCACAAGCAGCAGCTCTGACAGCAAAAATTTGACAGCAACAACCTTCATCTTCATGAATAAACCTTCAATCTTCAACAAGCACCAAGCTTCAACAAGCACTAGCTTAAACTAGCAAACTTCAACCAGTAAACAGCTTCAACAAGCTCCTGACCTCATCTTCACCAAGTAGCAAAACCCTAGCTTCAACAAGCAACCAGCTTCATTCTCAACAAGCTTCCACAAGCAACCTCCAAGGGAGAATCAAGTAATAAGATCAAGTTGGAATGTTAAGTGACTTAATGACAACCAAAGGAAGCCACTAAGAACCTAACATTGTAAAGGAACTGTATCCTCAAAGTTCTACTCTTAAAGCATGTCACTCATCCCTCCAAAGGAGAGATGTGACTTCTTTAAAAGGACTTTATGTCATTGGATTGAATGGAGATGAACAATATACTTCATGTTTGAAGAAACAAGCAAAACTAATCTAATGCTCTCCCTAAAACCCTAGTTTCCCTAAGCTCCTGACAAGCACTCCACAAGAGGACAAGGCTTCATCTCCAAGCTCTTTCAAGCTCTCCAAAGCATCTTCACTTGGTCTTCATCTTCACCCAAGAACAAGAGCACCACCACCCTATTCTAAGGGGAGCTATTGAATTAACTAGTCAAGTTAGTGCATTAGAAACACCTAGAAGTTAGTCCTAAAACTAATCTAACTAAAATACCAAAAGTGATTGTAAAATCCTATAAAAAATTTTAAGGGTTCCTAAACCTCTTAAGAATCACTCCATATAAAAACAAGGGGGTTAACCATTCATTAAGACCAAAACTATGTCCTAAACCTAAGGGTATTATCTTGAAACCCTAATTCTAAACCACTTATTGTTCAATGTTCAAACTAGCCTAAATTTATCTCACAAAATTATGATAAAATTACTAAGGGTACATGCATATCTAAGCTAAATAACCCAAAAAGAATCACCTCAAAATCATACACCAAACACCCATACTAAAATCAGCAAGAACACCTATCAAACATATTCAAAATAAAACCAATTAAAAATACAAAAATGCAATTAAAATATAAAATGCATGAATTAATTATTTTTTTATCCTATTCAATTCTAGACTCTTTAAGGAGTCAGGGGAAAAAAATCTAACCTAAAAATGTTAATTTTCCTATTTATTATGATTTAATTTCTAACTATATGCAAAACATAAAATAAAAGAAAAAACAATAAGAAAATGATAAAAGCGCGTGGCAAATAATAATAAAATCATGTTATTAATCAGGCTGGGCCCAGAATGGGGGTGCGCGTATCAAATGTTCATTAAGCCCAAACCAAACTAAAAACAAATCATAAAATAAAATGGAAATGGAAAATGCTTGTGGCAAATAGCAATGTATTCACGTTGTAATCCAGGTTGGGCCCAAATGGAGGGTGTGGTTAGCAATGAATTCACTAAGCCCAGCAAAACAAATTAATGAAACGCAGAGTTTCATATGAAACTCAACTCTCTTCAGAAACTGCAAACAAATCCTGGCCGTGTAATCAAGCTTTGGTCAATGGTCAAGCTAGCATCCAACATGTCCTCGTTCATCTTCTCCAAATGTTTTAAAAATGGGAGGGAGATTTGGGACGGTGGCCTGAGCTGCAGCGCCACCGTCGTCTCCGGTGAGGGTTTGCCCAAAACATACCAAACTTGACACTTAAACACCCAATCCCACTCATAATTTCACCCTGAACTCAAATCCAGCATCCAAAATTATTGATTCATCCTCCAACTCAAAAACCGATTGAAAGTTCAGAAATTCATCCAACTTCAATTGTCACGATTCTTGAAATTAATGATCCTAAACTCATCTACACCTTTCACTGATCAAAACTTGCTATTCAAACATGCTTAACTCATCAAGAACCAAGAGTTCTACTCCTCAACAGAAATGGTGGTGCACCTAATTTGGTCTCTAAACACTCCAATTGTGTACTGAAATCCTTCCTAGCATCATCACTAAGCTATCCCCCTATCAAATTCTAATCAACTTCCTATGAATTATGCTGAAAGTTGAAAAATGAAAACCTGGTAAAAATGGATGAACATAGTAGGTTTTCCTTCGAATCAAGCTCCAATTCTTTCCAGAATCACTCAAGAACCACTTCCCAAGCTTCTCCAATCACCAATTTGCTTTGAATCCCCTTCAATCTCTAAACCCGATTCTGATATGCAATGAAGAAATTTCAATTGCTCTCTCTTGATTTTCTTCAATCTTGGCCCAAAAAACCATCTGAACTCATTGCAATGGTTATATAGAAGCTGTTGGAAACCTCTAGAACTTTCTGTAACTAACTGAATGAGATTTTGAAAATCTCACACTCCTTGAAAATCTCATATGTAACAGTCATGAATGTGCCCTGTTTCAGCTTCAATTTCACTTGAATTTCTCATCTCATGCCATTTAGAATTGAACGGGATGTGTAGCTCCTTGTTTCTGATCCAAAAGAAGTGAATTGGTTATGTTGCTTCCACCTTAAGTCACAAAATGAAAGTGTGTGAAAACGGCCTCAATTCAAAAATGTGACAATGCCATCATTCTTAGAATGGTTTTTCTGATCAATTTGACTTATAATGTTGTTCAGTTTGGCCACAAAACAATTTTCCCCAAATTTTGGCCTTTTAATGACTTTAATTTCCTCCTTTTTAAGCCATTTCAAATGAATTTGTGTTCCAAGCCAATACAAACTCTCATGACCACTTGGTTGCACTAAAAACATCATTTTGAACAAGTTCCATGTTGAACAATTTTCCATTTGAAGCTTGCAAGTTGGAGTTATGGACCTATGATGACAAATGACCTATAATCACCAATACCCAAAATACCCCTGGCTTGCAAAGATCATAACTTGAGTTTTACAAGTCCTATCAAGGAATTCTAGTACTCTATGGAAAGCTAAGACCAAGATGTACAACTCTCATGTTGGCCAAAATTCCATTTGAAAACTCCTTGAAGGGCAAAAGTTGCTTGGAAGTCAAGTGACTTTCACAGATAAATTTCATAGTCATCTGATGACCTGTAACTTGCAAGGACCATAAATTGAGTTCTATAAATCCCCTTGAGGACTTCTAGTACTCAAATTAAAGTTATTGAGATTCTTTACAAGTTTCATGTTGGCCAAAGATCCATTTGAAACTTGTATTTTGACTTATGTGGCTTTGAAGTTAGGCACTAAACAGGGGATTTTACACTGAAATCCTAATTTAGTAACTTCCCACATTCTTGACTCTTCTTTGCTTAACCTTGGCACAACACCACACATGTATCAACGTACCAATCCATGAACCCCATGACCTCAAAGTAGTCTTTGATGCTCTTCAATTACTCAATTGACCTGGGATTGACCCAGATGAAACCCTAGTTGACTGCACCTCAAATGTAGCTCTTGTACTTGAATCAATGACGTGTCTCAACTTCAATATGGCCCTCTAGGCATCCCATGAGATCCATACACACCTCAAATTCACATTACATGTTTCACATCCCACTGATGATTCTCAATATTCCTCAAGATAGGAGGAAAACTCACATGTAGGCACTCAAACTTCTCAAGACTTCAAACCACTTCTTGATGCCCTGGATGACTTCTCAATCTTGGATAACACCTCTTGCTAGGCTCTTCTCTTGATAGACACCCTTGATCCCTTGTTGGAGGCATGCTATGCTATGATATGCAAATGATTGAATTATGTACATGATGTAACTATGCAAATGAAATGCAATGAAACATAAATCAGGCAAGAAAAGGTTGAGCAAATTTTGGGGTGCAACAGCTGCCCCTATTCAAACAGCTTGGACCCGACTGGGTGAAGAGCGAATGGCCCTTAAACAATTGAGGTACGAGACGGTTGAATACCAAGAAACCCGGAAATTTGCCAACCGCATAAATAAACTGCAGTGCTTGGGGAGCAACATCCCCTATCTGAATCCAGTTGCTACGGCAACAAATGATAATAATTCTGATTTCAACTTCAACCACCTATGTAACGCCACAGGTACTGAACAAATTTTGCAAAAACACCTCCGTCCACAACTGGACCACCTTTGTCAACACAAGAAGAGAAACAAATTCGTCAACACGAATAGAGATTCTGTCGTCACAGGAGTAACCTTGTCCACATCTGGACCCAAATTTCGTCAAATCACGAATAAATACAACTTTGTCCACGTCAGGACTCATATTTTGTCAATCCGAAGAAATCTCAACAACACAGGAATAGAACTTTGTCCACGTTAGGACGCTTGTTTCGTCAACACGAAGAAATCCCCTCAACAAGAGCAAAACTTTGTCCATGTTAGGACACACACTTCGTCAACACGAAGAAATCCTATCATCATAGGAATAAAACTTTGTCCACGTTAGGACGCTACATTCCGTCAACACGGAGAAATCCCGGCGACTTCGCTGGGGATGAGTTGTCCGCATCTCGTCAACACGAGGGGATCCTATCAACATAAGCAATAAAATCTTATTTGCGTCTCGTCAACACGAGGAACTCCTATCAACATAGGAATAAATTATCCACGCCAGGACTCACGTCTCGTCAACACGAGGAAATAAACCCGTCACCATGAATAGAAATAAATTTGTCCATGTCAGGACTCCATCTCGTCAACACGAAGAACGGTAAACTTGTCCACGTCAGGACTCGCATCTCGTCAACACGAGGAACGATAAACTTGATTTGTCCATGTCAGGACTCACATCTCGTCAACACGAGGAAATCCTATCAACATAGGAGTAAATTGTCCATGACAGGACACTGTTTCGTCAACGCGAAGAAAGATAAGTTTGTCCACGTCAGGACTCGCGCATCTCGTCAACACGAGGAACTATAAACTTGTCCACGTCAGGACGCACATTTCGCCAATACGAAGAAAGATACCTGCTGGGGGTAAATGGTCCACGTCAGGACACCATTTCATCAACACAAAGAGTAATCAATTTGTCCACGTCAGGACTTCACATTCCGTCAACACGGAGAAATCAAATCTGCCCACGTTAGGACTAGCACATCTCGTCAACACGAGGAAATAAATCTGTCCACGTTAGGACGCACACTTCGCCAACACGAAGAAATCCCGTCAATATAGGAATAAATTGTCCACGCCAGGACTCATATCTCGTCAACACGAGGAACTCCTATCAACATAGGCAACAAAATTTTGGCGACTTCTGGGGAAATACTTCTGTCAACCAGTAGGAAAATACATCCGTTTATCCATACGGGAAGATACTCTGAATACAGTTCTCTGCTTATCTCTGCAGTAGCTAACTCCATTGGTCCTAACCCACAAACCTTTTAGCACTGACGTAACAGCGACTTTGAGGCGGACTCTACTGGGGATATTTGGAAACCAAACTGCCGGACGCCTGTTTCGATAACCGGCGGCAACTTCTGAAATTTTGATTCATGAAACCCTTGACGCTGACGTAACAGCAAATTTGAGGAAAATAATCCGCTGGCCGGATAAGAGAAACTTTAGCAAGCAACTCTGTGGGGAAAATAGTAAGATGAACCGTATCATTACACGTCTCACGGCGAGACCTCGAATACCTGGTAATGGATCTGAGCTAGAACTCCATACTCCTGCTGAGAAAACACACCTGAAAGCAAAAGGTTAACCAACCTGATTTATGTTTCAAAATGCGTATGTTTGAAAATGGTGTAATGCTTCGTACGACACGGAAATGCTACGCGTTTGAGTAGATGCAAATATGACGATATATGCAAATGCAAATGCAGGCTCAAGCTGCCGGGGCCACTCTGATAGTGATGTCTCAATAACATGAATGCTGAGGATAAAGCCAACTCCGCTGGGGAGAACAAGTATCATAAGGTATTTCGGTAAAGTAAATGCCGGAAACACAGTCAACTTTGCCGGGGAGATATTAAACATCAATTTCCACTGGGAGGAAAGGACAAACACCCTGCTGGAGAACAAACTTATCCGGGGAAGAAGCGACACTTCTGGGCAAAGCACACTGTCTGGGCACAGTTTACACACTCAGAGTTACCGCTCTGCTGGGGACAATCATCCCGACGGAGGCAAGACGACCTGGTAGGGAGCAAGAAAACCATCCTTCACAGATATAAACCTTTCGAACCAACAACTTGGTTAACTATTGCGGGAATCTCCCATGCTGGAGATTGAACGTGCACATCTTCGATTCGCCGAGGAGCGCAACCTCTGCAGGGGACATTGATTTTGACTTGCTGAGGTTAATCCTATGTATGGCTTTCCACGAGGACACCTTCCTGGGGAAAACAATTCCCTCCTACGGGAAGGGATAAATGTCATTTCAACTCTCCAGGGATAAGCTGCGACTAGCTGAGGAATGACATCAACTGGAGTCGGGTCTTACGTCAAGCGACCTTGGCTGGGGGAATACAATTCCTGACCGTTTGCTCCAAAGGTAAAAACCCTGCAAAACACAAACAAGACAAAACATGCCTATACAACAGAATCTATCCAGGTTAGCATCTGTGACATTACTTCAGTCAATTTGAAGTTTTAGCAATTATTGGCAAGGGCCAGCAAGATTATGTAAGTGCAAGTTTATCTAAAACATCGGCGTCTTTCACAAACAAAACAGTAAAGAACAAGGCATCAAGTACTGAATACAAGTTTTATTGATAACGGGCCTCTGAATAGGCAAAGTTTTGTACACTGGATGAAACTCCTGAAAAGAGGAAGTTACGCACAAACACACATAAATATATGCACAAGAAGCATAAACAAAATACAAAACAATATTTGTATACATGTCGGCAACGTGGCACAGACAAACACCATGAGCTGATCCTCCTATGACTCGCCTGACTCTGCGCTTTCCCGGTACTCGATCTTCGGAAGAGATTGTTTTTGGATAGACGGCCCCCAGGTACTCCCAAACCACTAAGCAATTTCGTATCAAATCCGGACCGCAATCATTTGCCTTTTCAATCTCTAACTTTTGCGTGAACCGCCCTTTGCGGGTTTTCAGTTCACCGGGATACCCATTTTTGCCGAAGTCGCCCTTTTCAGGTTTTCGACTTCGCGGGTGTACATCTTTTCAATTTTATCCCTAACTTTTGCCCTAACCTTTTATTCATCATTTTTTTTATGGTTCGCCGGGATGCCCCATTTTTTCCTGGACTCTCTTTTTACTGTCCACCGGGTCACTTTCAAGCAAAGTATTTTTTAACTGCGTCCGAATTCAGAGGAGACGTAAAGTCCTCACCATCCATGATGGATAGTAACAAGGCTCCTCCAGAGAAGACTTTTCTGACAACGTAGGGACCTTCGTAATTGGGAGTCCACTTGCCCCTATGATCTGATTATGGTGGGAGAATCTTTTTCAAAACAAGATCGCCCGTCTGAAAGCTTCGAGGGCACACCTTCTTGTCGTAAGCTTTCTTCATCCGGCTCTGATACAGCCGACTGTATGCTAGAGAAGCCAGTCTCTTTTCATCCATTAAGCTGAGCTGATTCAGTCTATCTTTAACCCATTCTGCCTCGTCGAGTTGGACATCATGTAAAACCCTCAGGGAAGGAATCTCAACCTCCAACGGTAACACCGCCTCCATCCCGTATACCAACGAGAAAGGGGTTGCCCCGGTTGATGTGCGTATCGTCGTACGATAACCGTGCAAAGTGAAAGGTAACATCTTGTGTCAGTCCTTATACGTCACAACCATCTTCTGAACAATCTTCTTTATGTTCTTATTGGCCGCTTCGACAGCGCCATTCATCTTGGGCCGGTAAGGGGAAGAGTTGTGATGCTCAATCTTAAAATTCTGACACAGCTCTTTCATCATTTTATTATTCAAATTTGAACCATTGTCAGTGATAATCCGCTCAGGGATTCCATATCTGCAGATAATATCTCGTTTGATAAATCTGGCTACCACTTGTTTGGTTACATTGGCATATAATGCTGCTTCCACCCATTTGGTGAAGTAATCGATTGCTACCAAAATGAACTGGTGTCCGTTTGATGCCGTAGGCTCAATCTTGCCAATCATATCAATTCCCCACATCGAGAAAGGCCACGGTGATGACATCACATTCAGAGGACTTGGAGGCACATGGATTTTGTCCGCATAAATCTGGCATTTATGACACCTCTTTGCAAACTTGAAACAATCTGTTTCCATAGTCAGCCAATAATAACCTGCCCGCAGCAGTTTTCTCTTCATAGCATGCCCACCAGCATGTGTACCAAATGTACCCTCATGTATCTCTTCCATGAGCAACTTCACCTCTTTCTCATCTACACAGCGTAGCAACACCAAGTCATGGTTTCTTTTGTACAGGATACCGTCCGGGTTCAGATAGAAATTGCCAGCCAATCTCCTGAGAGTCTTCTGATCTCGACTGGATGCCCCAGCCGGATACTCCTTGTTCTTCAGGAAATTCTGGATGTCAAAGTACCAGGGTTTACCATCGGGAGCCTCGTCAATGGCAAATATGAAGGCAGGCCTATCAAGCCGAGAGATAACAATCTGGGGAGCCTCGTTCCAGAAGTTAACTTTATACATTGAAGACAATGTCGCCAGGGTGTCAGCCATTTTATTTTCTGCTCTTAGCACGTGATGCAATTCCACCTTGTCAAAGAAAGGCAACAATCTCCTTGCATAATTCATAGGGTATCAAATTGGGCTGACGGGTCTCCCATTCTCCTTTAATCTGATTCACCACTAGAGCTGAGTCTCCGTATACCTCCAGGTTCTTGATTCGCAAATCAATGGCTTCTTCCAGACCCATGATGCAAGCCTCATATTCCGCCTCGTTATTGGTAACAGGAAAGGTCAATCGGGAAGTAAATGGGATGTGCGACCCATGAGGAGTAGTGATAATTGCGCCTATTCCGCTACCATAGGAATTAACTGCTCTGTCAAATATCAACTGCCATTTGGAACCCAACTCTGGTCCTTCGTCCGGCAACGGTTCTTCACAATCTTTCATCTTCAGGTACATGATATCCTCGTCAAGAAAATCAAACCTCATCGATTGGTAGTCCTCGACCGGCTGCTTAGCGAGGTACTCTGACAGAACGCTACCTTTAATGGCCTTTTGCGAGACATATTGGATATCGTATTCTGTTAACACCATCTGCCATCGGGCAATTCTTCCGGAGAGTGCTTGCTTCTCAAACACATATTTGATTGGATCCATCTTTGAGATTAGCATGGTTGTATGATTCAGCATGTATTGCCTCAAACGTTTGGCGGCCCAGGCTAGCGCGCAACACGTCTTCTCGAGCATTGAGTATCTGGACTCACAGTCGGTAAACTTCTTACTCAAATAGTAGATCGCATGCTCTTTACGTCCGGTCTCGTCGTGTTGACCGAGAATACAACCCATACTTTCCTCAAGAACCGTCAAATACATAATCAAAGGTCTCCCGACCACTGGGGGTATCAAAACAGGAGGTTCCTGCAAGTATTCTTTTATCTTGTCGAACGCCTTTTGACAATTTTCATTCCAGGTCAACACCTGATCCTTTTTCAACAACTTGAATAACGGCTCGCATGTCGTAGTTAGGTGAGATATGAACCGAGCAATGTAGTTCAACCTCCCTAAAAACCCACGCACTTCTTTTTCTGTTTTAGGCGTCGGCATTTCTTGTATAACTTTTATCTTTGCAGGATCAACCTCTATTCCCTTTTCGCTCACAATAAACCCCAGCAGTTTACCCGATCTCACCCCAAAGGTGCACTTGTTAGGGTTCAGTCTCAACCTGAACTTCCTGAGTCTTTTGAACAGTTTCAGCAGATTAACCAAATGCTCCTCCTCTGTCTGAGATTTGGCAATCATGTCGTCAACATAAACCTCGATCTCTTTGTGCATCATGTCATGAAAGAGAGTCGTCATAGCACGTTGATATGTTGCCCCAGCGTTCTTCAGTCCGAAGGGCATCACTTTGTAGCAAAATGTTCCCCAGGGAGTAATGAAGGTAGTCTTCTCCATGTCTTCTGGTGCCATTTTGATCTGATTATAGCCTGAGAAGCCGTCCATGAAGGAGAATACGGAGAACTGAGCAGTGTTGTCAACCAGCACATCAATGTGAGGAAGTGGAAAGTCGTCTTTCGGGCTCGCCCTATTCAAATCACGGTAGTCTACAGACATTCGCACTTTACCGTCTTTCTTCGGCACTGGTACTATATTAGCGACCCATGACGGATAAGTTGTAACGGCTAGGAAACCAGCATCCCACTGTTTCTGAACTTCCTCCTTGATTTTCACAGCCATGTCTGGTCTGGTTCTTTTGAGTTTCTACTTAACAGGCGGACATTCCTCTCGCAACGGCAGACGGTGCACAACCATGTCCGTATCCAACCCAGGCATACCCTCGTACGACCAAGCAAATATATCACTATACTCTCGCAGTATCTCAATCAACCTTTGCTTGATGTCACTCTGCAGCGCAGCCCCTATACGGATATTTCTCACAACTTCTTCCGACCCCAAGTTGATAATCTCAATTTCCTCCTGATGAGGCAGAATGATTCTCTCTTCCTGTTTCAGCAAACGAGTCAGCTCCTCTGGCAAGTCGCTATCCTCAACAATCTCTTCCTCTGCTTGGAATACCGGATGCTCGAAGTCGAAACGAGTCATAGGCGGTTCGTAGAAGATGTCATCTGAAATATTAGTCCTGCAAAGGAAATGGTTAAACGCTTCAACACGCAAACAAAGCAAATAACCACGTTTCCATTTATTGTTAAAGTAAAAACAAGAAAAATAGGGATCACAATATTTGTATATGAAAAACGTCTTTATTTCATGATTAAAACAGTGCAATACACATAATCAAGTAGCCCTAAGGTAAAATCACTATGCCCCGGGTAGGACATAGGATTATTCAATAATTGACAAAACAAATCATTACTGTTTAAGAGTCACTGGGACAGGTTCCCGGATGGACCAATTGCAGAGACTTTGTTCTGGCACGCTTGGCTTGATCCACGTGTCCATATCGCAGTCACTATCTCCGTCTTCAGCATCAGAAATAGCGTTGATTGTCTCAAAGCACACCCCGCTTGGCGTAATCGTGATCGGTCCCTTGAACCTGGGAGCTCCTGAAGATGACGCTGACGACGTCGGTCGATACCCTAGCCCAAACTTGTCATTCTTCACGGGAATCTCCAGTACCTGCCCCCAGCCTTTAGTCTCACCAGTCTGCACTAAAGCCTGAGCTTCCTTGTAGGATGACACTGCCACCTCTGGCATTTTGCTGGGACCCTGAGCTTTGTCTTTAATCCGCAACCCTTCGAAGGCTTGACAAGGTGTCTCGTGTATTTCTCCGTCGACCTCAACATATCTGAATGATGACAGGTGACTGACCAAAATGTCCTCCTCCCCGCAAACGGTAACAACACTATCACCCACCATGTACTTCAACTTCTGATGCAATGTGGATGTTAAGCCCCCTGCAGCGTGGATCCATGGGCGCCCAAGAAGGCAGCTATAAGCTGGATGGATGTCCATGATGTAGAATTCGGTATCAAAAATCTCTGGCCCCACCTGAAGCGGTAATGTTATTGACCCAAACACTGATCTTTTCGTCCCGTCAAACGCCCTCACAACCAAATCGCTGGGCGTGCAAATAACTCCCCGTATGTCCAATTTCATCATGGCTTTCTTTGGCAATATGTTCAATGACGATCCAGTATCCACCAATACACGCGACATTACGGTGCCTCGGCATTCCACCGATATATGCAAAGCCATGTTGTGCTCTCGACCCCTGGGTGTTAGATCAAAATCTGTGAAACCTAGGCTATGTCCAGCATTGACATGTGCCATTATCCCCTCTAACTGATTTACAGAAACTTCTTGAGGCACAAATGACGTATCCAGAATCTTTAGCAAGGCGTTCCGGTGGGCCTCGGAACATAACAACGACAACAAGATAGAAATCTTCGACGGCGTCTGCTGTAGGTGTTCAACAATTTTGTAGTCGCTTTTCCGAATCAGTCTCATGAACTCCTCTACGTCCTTGAGTGGCGTATCCTTTTCTTTCAACTGAGTAGGTCCGCTTTCATTTACTTTGGCTTTGTCTTTGGCCAATCTCTCTACTTCTATTTCAGGTGAGGTAAAGATCCTTCCGCTACGGGTCATGCCCCTCGTTCCAACGACATTATCAACAGCCCCAGATGGCTTGCTATTCACCACAATCTTTTCACCGTTGCAATATGCTTCTAATTCGTATGTCCACGGGACAACTTTCGTACTCTCAAAGGGAACATGCCCTGCTTTTGTAATTGTAATAGTTGGCCGCTGGGCAGGCGCCGTTATCGTTATAGTCTTCCTCGGGATCATCACCGTTGTAATATCATTCTGCTTATCACATAATGCCTCCACAGGCTTCTCAACCGCAGTTCGATCAAATTGCAAGGTCCCTTCGTCGATCATGGCCTGAGTGCCCTGCTTCAAATCAGTACAACCCTCAGGCTGGGTCCAACACTCTAAATAGTATTCATCACAACCAAGGAATACTCCCCCTCTGAGCAACCTGTTTTTCACCTCACTCAATGGTGTCTTCAGTTCGTTAACATCCCTCACCAAGTTCAAACCTTCTTCTGTTAAGATAGCATTTGCCCCATGATTAGGCATAGGCTGTTGTACAATATTGGGCCCCACCTGGCCAAAGTTGATGGCCTTACTGTCCAACAAGTCTTGAACTTTATGCTTAAAAGCATGACAAGATTCTACATCATGTCCGGGCGCCCCGGAATGGAATTTGCAATGCTTATTAGCGTCATACCCATAAGGAAGTATCGGTCCTGTAGGCGGTTCCAATGTCCTTTTCTCGACCAAATTCAAACCCAGTAGTGTCTGAAGAAGCTTTGCATATGTCGACGGAGGCTTATCAAATACCCTCTTCGGCTTTGCATTCTGAAACCTTCTCTGACCCTGATTCTGCCTTTGCTGCTGCTGTGGTTGTTGCTGCTGCTGTTGTGGTTGGACTGGAATAGTAACACTGGCTATTTGTTAAGGTTGAATGTACTGATTTTTACCTCTGCCCCGGCCTCTACCACCAAACACAGCGCTGGTATCACCTTGTCGTCTTCCACCAAAAGCTTTTCTCGTACCCCCAGTTGAAGTAGATTGACCTGCCTGAATCTTTCCAATTTTAATTCCATTTTCGATCCTTTCTCCCATAAGGATCATATCGGAGAAGCTACCCATCGAAACATTGAGTAACTTGTCATAGTACATTCCTGTAAATGTCCCCACAAACATGTCATTCATCTCCCTTTCAATCAAAGGAGGGTGCACCCGAGCTGCCATATCGCGCCACCGCTGCGCGTACTCTTTGAAACTTTCACCACTTTTCTACGACAGGCTCTGCAACTGAACTCTGTTTGGCGCCAAATCGCTGTTATATTTGTAATGCATAACGAAAGCATCAGCCAACTGCTTCCAACTTATAATCTGAGTGGGCTCCAGTCCCATGTACCATTCCAATGATGGTCCCGATAAGCTATCCTGAAAGAAATGCACGAGCATCCTTTCATCATTGGAATATGCAAACATCCTTCTATAATAAGAACGTACATGGACCTTTGGGCAGGTATCCCCTTTGTATTTGTCGAATGTTGGAGCCTTGAATTTTAATGGCACCCTCAGCCCTGGTACCAACCCCATAGTAGTCATATCTAACCCAGCGGAGTTCTGATTAACCACACCTTTCATCTTCTCTTCTAGCATTCTGATCCTCTGAACAGGGTCAATGGGGCCCTCAGGTCCCATACCTCTTCCCAAAAAAGCGTCGTCCTGGTGATCCACATTCCAGTCATTGCTATACCCATCGTAACCCATGTTACGGCCAAATCCTTGCTGATTGAACATAGGACCCTGTCCTCGGTTGCCGAACCCTTGATTGACCCCAGCAGGTCCAAAACCATTGTTGAAAGGAAATGTTCCAACGCCGTTGTTATTCACATTACCGAATCCACCATTACCGCGGCCATACCCCTGATTGTTTCCATAACCGTCATTACCAAAGCCTTGATTGTTGAACCCGAAGTTTCCGTCCTGATTGACATTACCATACCCATTGTTTCCAAAGTCAGCATTGTCACCGAATCCTTGATCTGCATCCCCAGTGTTGCCTTTGTTGTTAACAACATGCCCATCACCACCATTTCCAGTATTGCCATTACCAGCGCTAGCACCTGCGCCAGTACCAGTGTTTCCATTGACAGTCACAACAGGTGGAGTAACTACCAGTATCTCATCCTCCCGGTGAGGAGTTCCAACAGAATTGTGGTCAGTATTGCCATTTCCGTTTGTCCGCGTCAGCAGCGGCTGTACCAAGGTCTGAAGGCTCTCCTGGCCCTTGGCCATGCTCTCCATAGCTTGAATGAACAGAGTCAGCTTCTCACGGATTTCCTGCATCTCGACTTGAACTTGATCCATTGCTTTCTTACAGTTGTTTCTGGTTGAGTAGCGGTGGATTCTTTGGTCGTCAATCCTTAAAAACCTATGAGATGCAGGAAATAAGATACAGATTCAACAAGTAACTGGCAATGCAAAAATGAATATGCAGATGCAATATGGGTATGTGCGTTAGGGAGATCAACCCCTGATTCTAGTGCCAAAGTGCCAGTGCAGTGACAGTGCTAAGAAGCTTGGATTCATCCATGGAGAAAACATCTCATATATTGCTGAAAAGCCCAACAAGGCAGAAATACAATATCACTGAGTGTACACAATAACAAGAAGGCATGACCTCATCCAACAATCCTGGTGATGGCCAGCACAATGCAAATAAAGCATATACAACAGTGCATAAGGTAATCAAGTGCGACCATATGCCTGATACTCCTCTAACAATTTCTTAGTCTTGGGATGATCCGGCTGGGAAAGCAACCCTTCAACAAGCGAGTCTCTTTGCCTGATAACACGCTGGAGATCCCCAATGGATTCCTCCCAAGCACCCTCTCCAAAGCACTCCTCCAGCTTCTGCTTCTGGGATGCAGACTCTTTCTTACGCTTGACAACTTTGTTCAATGAGTTCTGAACGTCGTATCTCCGCATAACCTCTTCTTCAAACTTTTTCTGGCTAGCCTTCAACTGATCTTCCAGTTCAGAGATCTTCTGCTTAAGTTTGTCTTCTCTTTCTTTATTATTGGTCAGTGTAGCATTCCAGGTTTTGTTGAATGTGGAGATCTCCCGGTAGGCTATATCAAGTGCTTTCTTCTTAGACTCCAGCATATCATGGGAGCTCTTGAAATCTATCCCCAAACGTTCACGCTTCTTTCGTTGTTCAGTCAGTTCTGTGCCTAACTGGTTCACCAGCTTTGTTTGCTGCTCGAAGGAATATACGGCTTCGTTCCTTTCGCTTCTGAGCTGAACTAGCTCTTCTTCCAACTTCTCGTTGGCTTTCATCAGCTCTTCTTTCTCCTTCACAACCTGCTCATATCTCTCAATAGACACTATAGTTGGCTTCTCAACCACGAGGGGAGCAGGAGGTAATACTGCAGGGAACGACATCAGCGCCTGCTTTGCCCTATCTTGGATCCAGACCTTGAACGAAGCATAGGCTTGACTATCATTCTTACCCAACAACGGCTTCCCTTTCTTGCAGATGTTATTCCAAGCATGCTGAAGCTTGGATAACAATTCTCCACTCAAATCACCTGTGAAGTACAGAGATTCCTGCACTTCCTCCTCTTTTGGCGGGCTTCTCAAAGCATACCCGAATTGCCTGATCAACAGTGACGAATTGTAGTTAATGCACCCTTTCCTCCCAATCAGAGGAACGTTAGGATATCCTGTGCAGCTGTAGATAATCTCAGACCCCAATAAATACCTATCAAACCAGACAACATCTTTTGAAGAAAGCCTTATCAGACGCTCAGACCATTCCGCCGTAGCTGCAGACTCAGCAAAGACACCCTTCTTGGGCAGGTGACTATTGAACCACATACGCAACAAAGGCACACAACAAGAGACGTTCTTGCCCCTCATATTCTCGTTCTTATAATTCAGAGAATGACAGAAGTCTCCAATCAGTGTAGGCACAGGATTGCCTGAAGCAAATATATGGAATGCATCCAAATCAACAAAGTCAGGCATATTAGGGAACAGTACAATGCCATAGATACACAAAGCAAGGATAGCATTAAACACAATCCAACAGCCACTCTTGGCGTACTCTTGTGCTTTCCCAACCAAGGACTTGAGAGAAAAACCAGAAACTCCATTCCACGAGGTTAACAGCAACTCTGAGGAGTTTAAATGCAAAGCAACAGCCAAATCCTCCAGTTTGGGCTCAGCATCCATATGAATGAAGGGTACCCTGTTCTGAATGATTAGCTCCAAAATCTCAGCATATTCCTCCATGGTCGGAGCCAGAATGAAGTCAGGGAAAGTAAAACACCTCAGTGGGGGATCATAGAACTGCATCAGTGCATATAATCCGTTCAGCTCATACGTAGTTGGTTTGCAGACCAACCTAAGCAGTTTCCCATAACTCTTCCTGAAGCTTCTCTTCACATCACCATCAGCTAAAGACATCAAACCAAGCAAAGAAGAAACATCTGGAGTAGGCAACTTGTATGCCACAATCTTCTTCAAAGTATCCATAATAGCAGACAGAAATCCGGGCAACTAGAATCAGAGGGTATGAAATGCACCTGCAGCACAGACACACATTAATGATATGCAAAATGAGTATGCAACAATGCAATATGCAAACATGCAACAGGGATCAAGTGATATATTGCTGAAGAGATCCATCCACAATATCTGTCTCAACAGACCCGTAATACTGCTCAAACCTGGTCTCAACAGACCCATAACAAAGCTCAAACCTGGTCTCAACAGACCCATAACAAAGCTCCAACTGGGTCTCAACAGACCCATAGCAAAGCTCCAACCTGGCCTCAACAGACCCATAACACTGTCCTGATGAAGAACCCCAAGTAACCACATATACTGATCCAATATTAAGAAAACCGGGTAGTCTGGAGGTCAAGTTTCCTGCATGCCCCAATCCCTCTCACAGGTAGGTGTCCTATCAACTGACACAAGGTACGGCATCCTATGCGGTCGTCGGCATCACAGACTTTCAAGACTGATGATACAATACCCAGAAGGTGTGGCATCATCATGTCCTGAAGAGGCCTCACTTAGCCAACTTCCAATTGATCGGTCCCCAGAGTCGGCAATCCAACTAACCAACAACCCCATCAACCCAAAGGGCTGAAGAAGAAGTCAACCAGAAGAACCTCATCCGAGCGTGGATTTTGCGGGACAATAGTACATGCAAAGCATGCACGCGCCCACTACTTTCCACAACTAATTCTAGGTGCACTCAAGCCCAGGTCCGGCTTATCTCTCAATCTGACCCCCTACCCAGCATAACAACAATGATACAATGCTGAAAGTAAATACAGAAAGGTAAATCCATACAAAACCCACGACGGGAAAACAAGCGCTAGGATTGACTCGCGTAGGGAACCGTTGGAGTCCCCAGCAGAGTCGCCAGCTGTCGCTACTGCAAAAATCGGCGCCGGCTATGACAGAAGAGTCGCCACCGTGCGTTATTTATCCCACAGGAGGGAAAGGAAACGCTCAGAGTAAACCTAACGCAAAACGGAAAAGAAATGGTCGTCGCAACCAAATCCCTGGATTCGGGAGTCGATTACGCAAGGGGAAGGTATTAGCACCCCTCACGTTCGTCGTACTCGACGGGATCCACGCTTGTTTTCTGGTACGAATTGTATTCTATCTATACTAAAGGTCTAGGGTTAAAAAGAAAATAAAATGACTCGGCAAAGTATCGCACTTTATGCCTACGTATTCCCGTCTAGAACGAGAAATCAGAGTCAACGTAGTTCGCCTAACTACGGAAAGGAGGGGAAGGTTGCTCGCTAGGATCAGAGCAAACGTAGTTCGGGCTACGGAAGACACAAGCTTGTCTGACTGTTTTTTATTACCTTATGAAAGAGATTTTCTTGATTAAGAGTCCAAGTGGACAAAAATGACACTTTGATGTTTGTTTTGAATCTTTTACGAAAGAAATGTTTTTTTAGTTGGTTTGCAATCTCTGACGTACTAGAGACTATGATTTGAGAGTGACTACGTCGCGTGTCACCCAAAGGGTGCCACACTAAGCAGCCAGACTACTGGAAAGAAGCTCTCCAGCAACCCTTGCTCAAATAGCTTAAGGCTCGTAACGTACGACATCGATTAACCTTATTACTGTATTTTTGATTTGTTTTAAGATAAGAAGAGAAAGAAGCTCTAAAAAGCCTAGGGTTGAAAAGGGAATAAAAACTAACCTAATGTTGTCATGCATGGATAAGGATCCTAATGTCTGTCATAATTCCCTCCTGCACAGAGGAAATCAGAGATCCTAGGGGATGAACAGGAAAGAAAGCAAGCAAATACAGTAAAATGCATGCAATGCAGCAATACAAGTGAGGCAAGGGAGTCCGGCTCAACCTCGAACCTGGGAAAACAACAGGCAAAGTGAATCAACATTCACTTCAAACCTAGGGGGCAAACTACACAAGCCAACAAACAACACAGAGAATAAAAACCAAAGCAGAGGAGGCAGCCCAAGCAGCAGCACCAAACTCCTACAGTTGACAGCACAAGCAGCAACTCTGACAGCAAAAAGTTGACAGCAACAACCTTCATCTTCATGAATAGCCCCTACAAACAAGCTCCACTAAACCTTCAATCTTCAACAAGCACCAAGCTTCAACAAGCACTAGCTTAAATCAGCAAACTTCAACCAGTAAACAGCTTCAACAAGCTCCTGACCTCATCTTCACCAAGCAGCAAAACCCTAGCTTCAACAAGCAACCAGCTTCATTCTCAACAAGCTTCCACAAGAAACCTCCAAGGGAGAATCAAGTAATAAGATCAAGTTGGAATGTTAAGTGACTTAATGACAACCAAAGGAAGCCACTAAGAACCTAACATTGTAAAGGAACTGTATCCTCAAAGTTCTACTCTTAAAGCATGCCACTTGTTGCACCCCAAAATTTGACCAACATTTATTTATCCATAAAGAGTTATGTGAGACTTTGAAGCTAGCCAAGAGGGCTATTCAAATGTTCAAAGGTTTATACCTTTGTCAGAGAACTCAAGAGATCCTCAGAGGAATTGGTTGAAACCAAAGTTGTGTGCTTCATAACTTGAGAGTTGTGGGTGCTCCTCAGATGATTCTGAGACTATGAGGATGGACTTGAAGCTTTGAGAAATCTTATGAGATGTCTTGAAAGCCATCAGGAAGCCTAGAGAGGTCATTGTACAAGAATTCAGAAGATTCAACCATGAGTGGTAGAATTAGGGTTTGACTGGGTCAACCCTAGGTTAACTGATGATTTGGAGAGGGTGGAGACCTAATCCAAGAGCCATGTGATCATGGAATGATGTATTGAGATACTATAAGGATGATTCCTAGACCAAGTCATCATGATTGAGGAGTTTGAGAAGTTTTAAGCTAGGGTTTCTAAGGATTGACAGTGTAAAATTCCCTAGTTTGATCCCTATCTTCCAGGCAGTTTTAGCTCAAGATGTGATTGTCATATCATCTTCCCCATAACATGAATGTTGTATAGCTTGTTCTTAGCTTTAATTTTAGTAGTAGAAGTCCTTGATAGGATTTGCAGAGCTCAAGTTATGGTTTTGACAAATTACAGGTCATCTGAGGTATGTAAATCTGGGTCCTTGAAAGTCACCCAACTTGCAGACAACTTTTGCCCTAGTAGGATGATTCCTATGAACTCCTGGTCAACATTAATGTTGAATAGCATCTTCTTAGATTTCTAGAGAGTACTAGAAGTCCTTGATAGGATTTGTAGAACTCAACTTATGGCTTTGACAAGCCAAGGGCATTTTGGTCATTTGGAAGTTATAGGTCATTTCAAGCATAAGGCCATATCTCCTACTTCCAAGATTCAAATGGAAAAATCTTCAACATCAAACTTGCTTAGAATGAGGTTTTAAGGCTAGTAGGGAGGTCATGAGATGTTGGAAAGGCTCATATCAAAAAGTGATAAAAATGGCCTAAAAATGAGGCATAAGTTAATTCAAGTGAAATTGAAAATCATAAATCATACGCTATAAGTCCAAACCATGTCATGTAATAGGTCATTTTGACTCCAAATGACATTCTAAGAACAATGGTTCATCCAAAATTTTGATTTGAGGCTTGCATCATAGGGTTGCTTTGTAATTGGATTGCTTGCATATTAGGGTACCATAGCAAAACAAGGAAAAACTCAATAAACAAGGAAGTTATGCATTGTAACTAATCCAAAATATCATGTGGGGATAAAATCAAGTTGGTTACAAAGATTACAAGGGTTTTAGCATGAGATACCATGTGGTGAGAAATGAAAGTTCAAAATACCATGACATGAAATCTTCAAATTCTCATTGGATTGTTCTAGGGGGTTCTAGATTGTTCTAAACCTCTCTATATAACAAGTGTGACTTGCTCAAATGCAAGGTTGGTGTTAATTGGTGTAGATAAGAGAGATTGAAATCCAAATTCCTCCATTGCAAGTCATATTCAAACTTCATATTCTTCTTCATTGCCATCCCATTTTTTTTCACAAACCTTCTCCATAGATATTTCTGAGTGTGTTCATGCTGAGTTGAAGCTCTATTGATGGAGAATTGAAGGTGTTTACATTGAATTTGCAAGAAGGCAATTGCCATTGGATCTTGAAGTACAAGCTTGCTACATCAAATCTTTTGCATACAGAAGAGTTTTCATCATTCGAGGAGCATTCTTGAAGAGTTGCAAGGCCTGAATTGAAGATCTACCATCACTACCAATCCAAGAAGCCAGGTTTGCAAAACTATCTCTACACCCTTATCTAGGCATGGTTAGGGTAATTTATTAGTTTAGAATTGTTAGAGACAATTAGGTGATCATGTATGATGAGTTTAGGAGTGATTGGTGAAGTTTCAACTATGGAGGTCAATTCTTGATGGAGTAAGAATGAGTGATATAGTGAATGATAATGCTAGTTTAATGGCTGATTTTGATTAGGATAATGCAAGGATCATTTTGATGCCAAGAAAGTTGAGTTTGGTTGAGGTCGAAAATTGATCATATATTGAGATTACTTGAGTTGCACCATTTGGTTTGCATGATTTAGACTCTTTCAATGGAAACTAAGACCATAGTCGTGTTCATGGTGAAATTCTGAGCAAGTTTGTATTTTACATGTTGAAAATTGGTGAAGAAACAAGAGAGAATGAGCTGGTAGAAGTTCTGTGCATGGAGCTCTGGTTTTAATGGTGTTTCTTCAAAACCTTAATCCAAGGTTGAAGATGACTTCGCGACCGTCAGATGCATGCTGACCACTTGACCAAAGAACGGATCCAATGGCTCGCGTTTGATTTGAATTATGGAGGGAAGCCAGCATGTATGAAACGCGGCGTTTCATTAAAACGCCAAATCCTGGGCTTAAGTGATTTTTCTAACGCCACCCCCCTTCAAGGCCCAATCCAGATTTGCACTATGATTCGCTTCTATTTGCACCGCTGTTTTTCTATTTCTTTGTGATTTTAATTGTTTTTTTCTGATTTGAAAATAGGACCAAGCGCATTTCTATCCAAACCCCCCTGTCTGGGCCCACGCGTAGAATGAACTGCTTATTGTTTCTATTCATACCCCATATTCATAATTGTCATTTTATTTTCTCCAATTTTTTCTCATACTTTAGAAATTCATATAAAATTGGAAAATCAATATTTTTTAATGGGAGTTTTTTCTCCCTTTTCATATTTTTGTCAAGAAAAATATAAAATAAAAACATTTTGCATATCATGCATTTTAATATTTTTTGCATATTTTTTCCTTTAATTTCTTTTTAATGCTTTTATGTTGATACCTTAATTTGTAGAATTTAGTTTAGGTAGCTCCCTTAGTATTTTTAGGTCAATCTTTTTAGGGTAGTTAGACATATGTTTTAGGTTCCCCCTGGATTAATTCCATATTTTTTTGATGATTTTTAGGATAGTTTTGGTTAGATGCTATTAGGTTGTGTAGAATTAGGTTAAAACTTCAACATAGGTCCATAATAACTTTAGATTTTGGGTTTTTAGGATAAGTTAGACTATGGGGCATATATGGGTATTAAGGGTAGGTATGTAGGATCCCTTAGAAATTATATTAGGATTTAATATAATGGTATGCTATTTTTAGTTTATTTTTGTATTGGTTGATTGTTTGTGTTGCCTTTAGGGCATGTTTGCTTTAGTTTGCTTTGCTTTGTGAGCTTGGAAAGCTTGGTATCTCATTGTGGAGCATTGAGGAGCATGGTAGAATATTTGAAGATGCATTGAGGAGCTTGAGAGCTTGTTCTTCTTTTCTTTTTTGTTGTTTTAGGGTTAGGGATTAGGAAGAGTTTAGATGTAGATAACTTCTTTCTCAAACATGGATGGTATCATTCACCTCCATTCCTCCCTATGATTCAAAGTCCTTCCATGGTATTAACCTCTCTTCTTTGGAGGGATAAGTGATATACCTAGGAGGTAGAACTTTTTAGGGAACCATTCCTTTAATGTTGAACCCTTATAGGTCACCTTTGATGGTCAAATAAGCAGTTCAATGTCCCCCAGCTTATCCAGTAAGTAATTTTCTCTGGTTTGATTCGTCTTGAGAGATGTTGAGCTTGAGGTTGAAGATGAAGACTTCATTGAAGAGTATTGAAGAGGATGAATCCTTGAGTATTGCCATTCCAGCTGAAGCTTGAAGAGCAGCAAGAGCAAGTTGATACTTGAAGATCCCTGAGGATTAGGTGAAGCCTGAAGGTGGAGCTGATCAAAGAAGCTGAAGCTTAAGGGAGAAGATGAGTTGAAACTCATGTTGTAGGGTTGAAGCCTGGAAAAGCAATTGTCATCTGTCAAGAGAGATTGAAGTCTGAAGACTGAGTTGCTGTTGGAGAAGCTGAAGCTTGGAGCTGAGAGAGGAGTTGATCTGCTTTCTTTTTCTTTTCTGTATTGTTGTGTTTTGTTTGACTTGTTTGATGCATTAGAATAAGTCCATATCTAGAATAGGTAGAATCTAGGAGCATGATTGTACTAGAGGTTGAGTTGCTCCCTCTGCTTGTATTGTTACTGTGTGGCTTTGCTTGCGGGTATTCGGTAGAGCCCAACTCCCTTGCCCATGTGGTTTGTTTGCCTTATGGCATTTCATTTCATTTTATCTGTATGATTGCAGTTTACCGTTTATTGCTTGATAGCATGTTGTTTTATATTTCAGTATGATTACTGTTATTTCATTCTAGCTTGAGGTTGAGATGAGCTTGTGGAGGCTGAAGCCCCACACACATTTCCTCCCTCACTTGCATTGCATGCATTTTACTGTTAAGCTGATGCTTTGTCTGTTTTGGTGTATCATTGACATGATCCCTTAGGACTCTCATTTCCTTTGATAAGGACTTGATAATAGAATTTTAGGTTGAAACCTATGCATGACAACTTCTAGGAGTTCCCTGTTCAAACCTCGACCATAGGATGAATCCATGGCATGATAACAATAGGACTTGATAGTCTCCCTCCTAGTTGGGCCTGTTCTCTTCTCATCTCAAAACAGTTTAAGATACAGTAATCATGAATGATTTCTTTCGTACGTTACGAGCCTTAAGCTATCTGAGAAAGGATTGTGGGAGAGTTTCTTTTCCACAGTCTGGATGTTTAGTATGGTACCCTTTGGGTGACATGCGACGCATTCACTCTCAGGTCATAGTCTCTAGTACGGTTGAAATCGCAAACACAATAAAAAACACTTCTTTCGTAAAAAACAGGAAATAAACTGTAGTTTCCCGAACTACGTGAGCTCTGATCTCCCATGCCTATTGAGAGTACGTAGGCACAAGATGGCGATGTCTTGGCGAGCTAACTTCCCCCATAACCCTTCGTAGGTCGAACTACATTGACTCTGATTTCTCATTCTCTGATGAGAATACGTAGGCATAAAGTGCGACGCTTTGCCGAGTCATTTTCTTTTCTTTTTCAGCCAGCCTTGATAGGTAGATAGAATAAAACCAACCCGTCCAAGTAAACACAACAAGCGAGTATCCCGTCGAGTACGACGGACGTGAGGGGTGTTAATACCTTCCCCTTGTATAACCGACTCCCGAACCCAGACAATGGTTGCGATGACCATGTCTTACCCTTTTTCGTCAGGTTTTTCCGATCGTTTCCTTTCCCGCTCTGAGGGATAAATAGCGAAAGGTGGCGACTCTTCTGTCATGCCGGCACCTTATTTTCGCGCAAGCGACAGCTGGCAACTCTGCTGGGGAAATGATCTTCAGCGGTTCCCTGCGAGAGTCAATCATAGCGCTTGTATGTTTACTTGTTAGGTTGCGTTTATTTATCGCATTTTTACTTCTCGCACTTTATTTCCCGCTTTTTATTTTCAGTATAATATGATTATTTGTGCTGTTGTGGGATGGGAGTTCTGATGAGTGAGAAGCCAGACCCAGGCTTGAGTGCACCATAGACTTAGAGTGGAAATTAGTGGGCGCGTGCTTGCTTTGCAGGCACTAGTGTCTCATGAAATCCACGCTCAGACGAGGTTCATCCGGTTGGCTTCACTTTCAACCCTTTGGGTTGAGACGGTTGCTGGTTTGGTGGATTGTCGACTCTGGGGACCGATCATTTGTGATTCAGCTAAGTGAGGCCGCTTCATGAGCTGGTGATGCCACACCTTCTGGGTATCGTATCACCCCTCTTGAAAGTCTGTGACGCTGATGAACGCATAGGATGCCGTACGTTGAGTCAGTTTAGGTCCATACCTATGAGTGGGATTGGGTTTATTGCAGGAAACCTTGACCTTCAGACTACCTGGTTTTCTCGACAGTGAATCAGTTTTGTTGGTACCAGGGTTTCTCAGTTGCATATTTGTTTGTTCTTGATAGAGCAGGTTTTGATCAGAGGATCTTATCATCAGGTGTATGTCTGTTCTTGATAGAGCAGGTTTTGATCAGAGGATCTTATCACCAGGTGTATGTATGTTCTTGATAGAGCAGGGTTTGATCAGAGGATCTTATCATCAGGTGTATGTCTGTTCTTGATAGAGCAGAGTTTTGTCATCAGTTGTTTGTTCTTGATAGAGCAGATTTTGGGGTCCGAAGATCTCATCAGCAGATGTTGTTTGTTCTTGATAGAGCAGATTTTGAGTGGGGTCTGAAGATCTCATTAGCAGCTGTATGTTTGTTCTTGATAGGGCAGATTTTTGATTTGGGGTCTGAAGACTTCATTAGCAGATATTTCTTGATCATACATCCGAGGTCCTTATTATCAGACATTTGTTCTCGACAGAGCAGAATTATGATCCTGTGTATATGGTCTTATCAGAGGGTTGTTCTTGGCAGATCAGATCTGTGGTCCTACACCGGGGTTTTCTTCTCATCAGTGGTCGTGGTTTTGTTGATACAGAATCTCCACAACAGCAGTTACCCGGATATATTATTGCATGACTGCATTTTGCATTAGTTTGCATACTCATCTGCATTTCATTAACGTGTGTCTGTGTTGCAGGTACCGTTTTCCCCGATCCAGGATTTCTTGCCTCCTATTGTATTGTTATGGCCTCTCTCAGGAAGACCGTTGCGTACAAGTTTCCTACCCCTGATGTGGTTAAGTTGACTGGTTTGATAGCTCTAGCAGGTGATTCTGTGAAGGATGAGTTCAGAAAATCTTATGGCAGGTTGCTCAGTTTGGTTTGCAAGCCTTCTGCGTTCGAGTTGAATGGGTTACATGCTCTGTTGCAGTTCTACAACCCTCCGCTGAGATGTTTCACTTTTAAGGACTTTGTCCTCGCGCCGACTCTGGAAGAGTATGCTGATTTGCTAGGTGTACCTATCAAAAGGCAGATGCCTTTTGTCCACATGGACGCTGAGCCTGATCTGGTTGGTTTAGCTTCTTCACTTCATTTGGACGCCTCAGAGTTAGTGTTGACTAGTTGGAACAAGGTTCCTGGGTTCTCCTTGCAGTTTCTGGTGGTTAAGGCTCAGCAGTGTGCTAAGGATGGATGTTGGGACGCGTTCAATGCCATCCTCGCTCTATGCATCTATGGCATTATCCTGTTCCCCAACATGCCTGATTTCGTAGACTTTGATGCATTTCACATCTTCGCTTCAGGGAATCCAGTCCCTACTCTGATAGGAGATGTCTATCACTCAGTCCACTACAAGAATGAGAACAGGAGAGGGAAGAACGTCTCATGCTGCGTACCCTTGCTGTACAAATGGCTTGATAGCCATCTGCCCAAGAGGGGTCCTTTTGTCTTGTCTGCAGCCACAGCTGAGTGGCCCGAGCGTCTGATGAGTTTATCTGCAGAAGATATTGACTGGTTCGACAAAGACAGGTTGGGTACTGAGGTGATCTTCAGTTGTAGCGGGTTTCCAAATGTACCTCTGATAGGTAGGAATGGTTGCATAAACTACAATCCATCGTTGCTGGTTCGACAGTTCGCGTATGCTTTGAGGACTCCACCGAAGGATGAAGAGGTACAGGAATCTCTATACCTCACGGGTATTTTAGAAGGGGATTTGTTGTCCAAGCTTCAGCGTGCATGGAATAGTATCAGTAAGCGAGGAAAGCCTTTGCTAGGAAAAAGCAACAGTCAAGCCTACCCTCCGTATACAGCATGGATCAGAGCCAGAGCCAATGCTATAGGGATGCCATTCCCTCATGCCAGACCAGAAAGTCTTCCGATGATCGAAGAGCCTACTACTGTGCCCATTCATCAGCATAACCAGATATTAGCTGAGCGGGATGAATTGAAGCGGGCGAACGCAGAACTGGAGAAGGAGTTAGCTCAGCTTCGAAGCGAGAGGAACGAAGCCGTTCATGCCTTCAAAAAGCAGACAGAGTTGGTGAACCAACTGGGTACAGACCTGACGAAGCAGATTGCCGAGCGTGAACGCATGGGTCAAGATTTCAGGGCTGTCAACGACGTACTAGCTACGAAGAAGCAGCATTTGGACGAGGCATATCGGAGGATATCCAAGTTCGACCAGCACTGGAAGGCTTCCCTGGCCACCAGGAAAGAGCGAGAGGATAAGCTGATGCTGCAGATCTCCAAGCTGGAAGCCGAGGTGAAGGACAAGGAGCAGAGGTTTGATGAAGAAACCGCCCGCAGATACGCCGCTGAAGGCCAACTCAACAAAGCTCTTGCTAACCTGAAGGAGCACAAGCTGATGTTTGAGTCGAAAAAGCGGAAATTAGAAGATTGCTTCGGCGAAGGAGCATGGGAAAGTTCAGTTCAGGGACTTCAGTATACCATTGTGCAGAGGGAATTGCACGTCGAGGGGTTGCTCACTTTGCCAGATCATCCAGAGACGAAGGAGTTATTAGCAGAGTATCGCGCCCGTGGCCGTGCTTGACTAGTTGTATTCCTTTTGTTTTGATCTTTGTTGTATGCTGACCATCACCAGGCTTGTTGGCTGAGGTCACGCTGTTGATTTGTCTTGTACTCGCTGATGCTATGTACTGCCTTGATAGGCTTTCCTTTATATATGAGATTGATGTTTCCATGATTGGGCTCAGACTTCTTCTTATTATTATTATCAGCACTGGCACTCAGGCACTAGGATCGGGGGAAATCTCCCAAACACACAGACACACGCATGCATCTGCATGAAGCATTTGCATGGCGTACATTTTGTTGTTTTTCCTAACCTTTAGTGTTTGCAGGTTTTTTCAGGTTCACAGGTCCCAGACTGTTCCCAGTGACTCCAGGATTGATCAGAGACTAATTCATCGTTATCCAACTCGGGCTAATTAGACCAGGATCATGGATCAAGTGCAGACAGATGTCCAGGAGCTCCGTGAGCGGATGGATCGCTTTATGGAGCTGATGCAGGTGGTCGCCAATGGTCAAGACCAGCTCAGGACTTTGGTTCAACCTTTGATCTCCAGGGTTGATAGTAACGGCATACTTCATGGCGGGGATGTGCCTACTCCTCCACCAGTTGATACTCCGCAGAACGGTGTCCATGTGGCTGGGGGCAACAGCAGTGCTAATGGCAATGTGATGGCCAATATCGGACTCAATACGACAGGCGTCGGCAATGGTAGTCTGGGAGCCAACGTCAACATCGGGCCGGTCAACGGTAATGCTGGAAATCTGTTGGTGCCTCAACCATGGCTTAAGGATCGTCAGGATGATGTGTTTTCTCAAAGAGGTGCAGAAGCGGAGCTGAATGCTGAAGCGCGGTTCAGGTTCAAAGCACTTGAAGATAAAATGAGAGATATTGAGAATCAGAATACTTTAGGCGTTGATATGTCCAAGTTGGGGTTAATTGATGATTTCAAGGTACCTCCTAAGTTCAAGGTGCCTGTCTTTGAGAAATATAAGGGTACCACTTGCCCTCGTGTCCACCTGCGATCGTACTATAGAAAGATGTCTGCCTATTCCGAAGATGAGAAGTTGCTGATGCACTTCTTCCAAGATAGTCTTTCTGGGCCATCCCTCGAGTGGTACATGGGCCTAGAGCCCACTAGCGTGCGCACCTGGAAGGATCTCGCTGAAACGTTTGTCCACCATTATCAGTACAATAGCGTATTGGCCCCAAACCGAGTCCAGCTCCAGAACCTTTCGCAGAGGAATAATGAAGGATTAAAGGAGTACGCCCAGCGGTGGCGTGAGTTGGCAGCCCGGGTTCAACCGCCGATGGTTGAGCGCGAGCTCGTGCAGATGTTTGTGGCTACCCTCCCTGGGATTTACTATGAAAAGCTAGTCAGTGGTATGTCTGGGACGTTCTCGGCTCTCATTACCATGGGCGAGCACGTCGAGAATGGTATCAAGATCGGGAAAATTCAAGGTGAATCATCCTCAGCTGGAGGAGGTGGAAAGAAGCCTTATGCTGGTAAACGACGAGAAGGAGATGCGAGCGCTGTGACCAACGCTCGAAGAAAGGGCAAGGGCCCTCAACAGCAGATAGCCAGTATAAATATCCCAGCAGCTCTGCAGCAGCAGCAGCAGCAACCGAATCAGCAGGGATATAGAAAGTACCAGAATCGGGCACCTTCGACAAACCGTCACTTCGAGGCACCAACCATGTCGTATGCGCAACTCTTGCAGACTTTGCTTCAGCTTCAGTTGGTTCAAAAGAGGACGATGGCACCCTTGACAGGGGCACCTCCACCAGGGTATGATGCAAATGCCACTTGCGACTTCCATACAGGGGCACCTGGCCACACAATCGAGAACTGCAAAGCCTTTAAGAACAAGGTGCAGGACCTGGTAGATGCCAAGATCATTAACTTCTCCGACAATGTGCCCAATGTCATGAAAAACCCTATGCCGAATCATAGGGGAGGCGGAGTGAACACCATTATCGAAGAAGAGAGTGCAGATCTGTTGACTGATGTCAAAGACCTAAAGACGCCGCTTAGCTTCGTCAAGGCTAAGTTGTTGAAGAAAGGGTTCTTTCCAGGATGCGGAGAGTTATGCATGGACTGTGCTACACATTCTGATGGATGTGAGCAGCTGGTAGAAGGAATCCAAAGCCTGATGGCTGAGGGGATTTTGCAGTTCAGTCGGAGGGCTGAAAATGTGTCAGGAGAGGTCGTGTTGAAGCAGGCCGATGAAGTCGCCACCATCACCATTCCTCGCCAACCAATAACTATTTCTGCGCCCCGTCCGCCTACAATCACTATTACCAAAGCTGGGCCGATACCATTCGAGAGCACTAACGCCGTTCTGTGGCATTATGGGGCTGAAGTCTATTGCAATGGTCAGAAGTTAGAGTTGGAGTCGTATGGGTCTACTGTGGAGAATCTCGCAGGTATCAGTGGTGTTACCCGTAGCGGAAGAGTGTTTGCACCGCCAGAGGTCGTGGCAGAGAAAGCGGTCAAAGCTGATGCGACTGATAAGGGTAAAAGCAAAGTTGGCGAAGAGGCCCCGTGTGGGGTAGAGAAGGATTTGCTTGTCAAAGATGCCGAGGAGTTTATGCGGTTAATCAAAAAGAGCGACTACAAGATTGTAGACCATCTCCATCAGACGCCGTCAAAGATTTCTATTCTCAACTTGTTACTGTGTTCTGAAGCACACCGCAACGCACTACTGAAGGTATTGAATGCTGCCTACGTACCGCAAGAGATATCCGTGAATCAGCTAGAAGAGGTGGTAGCCCATGTTAATACTGGCAATGGGCTAGGTTTCACAGATTTAGAGCTGACGCCAAAAGGGAAAGATCACAACAGCGCCTTGCACATCTCGATAGAGTGCAGAGGCACAATCATGTCGCATGTCTTGGTGGACACGGGTTCGTCGCTTAATGTGCTTCCGAAGAAGGCATTAATGAAGTTGGACACTCGCGGATTGCTTTGCACACCCAGTGATCTGGTGGTGAAAGCGTTTGACGGAACTAAGCGTCACGTTTTCGGGGAGTTGACCCTGCCGATCCAAGTTGGTCCGGAAACGTTCGACACGGTCTTTCATATCATGGACATCATGCCTGCCTACAGTTGCCTCTTAGGCCGGCCATGGATCCATGTTGCTGGTGCCGTGACCTCCACGTTGCATCAAAAGCTCAAATATGCTGTCGGGGGAAGCATAGTAACCGTGTTTGGTGAGGAGGACATAATGGTGAGCCATTTGTCATCCTTTAAGTATGTGGAAATGGATGGCGAAATCCATGAAACTCTCTGTCAAGCATTTGAAGCCGTCAAAGTGAAAGAGGTAGCTCCTGTCGTCACAGAGAAGCCAGAGATGAATCTCTCCTCATTCAAAGAAGCTCGGGCCGTCGTCGAAGCCGGTTCTACCCCAGGCTGGGGGCATATTTTGGAGATACCGAACAAGCAGGATAAGTTTGGATTGGGGTATTCTCCTGAAGCTGAAGCTTCTTCTTCTGCGTCTAGCAGTGCGTCACGGGGTAAGGGGCCGATCCTATTTACCAGTGGCGGAGTGATCTTCGAAAGCATCAACGCGGCGTTTGAAGACAGCGGGGATAGCGATTGTGATCTCGACTCTTGGATTCAGCCAAGCAAGCCAGGCGAGCGCCTCAACAATTGGAACATCAAGGATATCATCCAGCTGACAAGTGAAGAGTAATGATTTACTTTTTAAAATCATTGTACAACCCTATGTCCTACCCTATGTCCTACCCGGGGCATAGCGGTTTTATTGTCAGGGCCTTGTTAGATTATGTACATGCATTTTGTTAATAAATCAAAGGCGTTTTCTGCGTACTCAAATATTGTGATCTCTGTTATTCCTGTTTTATATTTGTTTTGAAAAACAGTAAAATGGCAACGGGCTTTGTGCTAACCTGCACATTCTTGTTTTAAACTTAACCCTTGTTATTGCAGGATCCACATAACAGATGACATCGACTCTGGACCTTCTACGGCTCACTTCGACTTCGATTGCCCGATCTATCAAGCCGAGGAAGAGATTGATGAAGACGAAGACCTTCCGGAAGAGTTGGCCCGCTTGTTGAAACAAGAGGAAAAGGTTATTCTGCCTCATGAGGAGGATATTGAGATCGTAAATCTGGGTTCTGAAGAGCTCGTCAGAAATGTCAGAGTAGGGGCTGCACTGCAGAGTGATGTCAAGCAGAGATTGGTCGAGATGCTTCGAGAGTATAGTGACGTCTTTGCTTGGTCATACGAAGATATACCCGGACTTGACACGGACATCGTGGTCCACCACTTGCCGTTGCGAGAAGATTGCCATCCCGTCAAGCAGAAGCTTAGGAGGACGAGACCAGATATGGCCGTTAAGATCAAAGAAGAAGTGCAGAAACAGCTTGATGCTGGCTTTTTAGCGGTCACCACTTACCCTCCGTGGGTCGCCAACATAGTGCCTGTACCGAAGAAGGACGGTAAGGTACGCATGTGCGTCGATTATCGGGATTTGAATAGGGCGAGCCCTAAAGATGATTTCCCGTTGCCTCATATCGATGTGTTGGTCGACAACACAGCCCAGTTCTCCGTGTTTTCGTTCATGGATGGCTTCTCCAGTTACAATCAGATCAAAATGGCGCCGGAGGACATGGAGAAAACGACGTTTATCACCCCCTGGGGAACATTTTGCTATAAGGTAATGCCCTTCGGTCTGAAGAACGCAGGGGCCACTTACCAACGAGCAATGGTAACTTTGTTTCATGATATGATTCATCATGAGATCGAGGTCTATGTTGATGACATGATTGCGAAGTACCAAACGGAGGAGGAGCATCTGGTCAACTTATTGAAGCTTTTTGAGAGGCTTAGGAAATTCAGGTTGAGGCTGAATCCTAACAAATGCACTTTCGGAGTGCGGTCCGGAAAGTTATTGGGGTTTATCGTTAGTGAACGAGGTATCGAGGTTGATCCTGCGAAAATAAAAGCCATTCAAGAAATGCCAACGCCGAAAAAAGAAAAAGAAGTTCGTGGTTTCTTGGGACGAATAAACTACATTGCAAGGTTTATCTCTCAGCTCACGGCCGCTTGTGAACCGATGTTCAAGCTTTTAAAGAAAAATCAGGCAATTACTTGGAATGAGGATTGCTAGAAGGAATTCGACAAGATAAAGCAGTATCTTCAAGAACCTTCAATCTTGATACCCCCAGTGGATGGACGGCCATTAATCATGTACCTGACGGTTCTGGAGAATAGTATGGGGTGTGTTCTCGGTCAGCACGACGAGACGGGCAGAAAAGAGCATGCCATTTACTACTTGAGTAAAAAGTTCACTGAGTGTGAATCTCGATACTCGATGCTGGAGAAGACGTGTTGCGCACTAGCTTGGGCTGCCAAACATCTACGACAGTACATGCTCAATCACACCACTATGCTAATTTCGAAGATGGATCCGATCAAGTATGTCTTCGAGAAGCAAGCTCTTTCAGGCAGGATTTCCAGATGGCAAATGGTGTTAACAGAATATGATATTCAGTACGTCTCCCAGAAGGCCATCAAGGGAAGTGTATTGTCTGATTACCTTGCCGAACAGCCGATCGAGGACTACCAGCCGATGAAGTTTGAATTTCCTAACGAGGATCTTATGTTTCTCAAAGCGAAGGATTGCGATGAGCCGTTGCCCGGCGAGGGGCCAGATAGGAAATCTCAGTGGAAGTTGATATTCGATGGAGCGGTTAATTGCTATGGAAGTGGCATCGGGGCTATCATCACGACTCCCCACGGATCCCACATCCCGTTTACTGCGAGACTGACGTTTCCAGTTACCAATAATGAGGCGGAGTACGAAGCATGCATTATGGGTCTAGAAGAGGCAATTGATTTGAGAATCAAGAATCTAGACGTATATGGCGATTCAGCGCTTGTGATCAACCAAATTAAAGGGGAGTGGGAAACTCGTCAATCGAATTTGGTGTCGTACATGAATTATGCCAGGAGGCTGCTTCCGTTCTTCGATCGAGTGGAACTTCATCATGTGCCCAGAGCAGAAAATCAGATGGCTGATGCCTTAGCCACGTTGGCTTCAATGTACAAAGTCAATTTTTGGAATGAGGCTCCAAGAATTGTCCTTTCGCGTCTTGATAGACCGGCATTTGTCTTTGCAATCGAGGATGCCGCCGACGGCAAGCCATGGTTCCATGACATCCATACTTTCCTCATGACTAAGGAGTATCCTGCGGGTGCGTCAACCCAGGATAAGAAGACTCTGAGGAGGCTGTCTGGAAACTTTTATCTCAATCCTGATGGAGTGTTGTATAAGAGAAACCACGATCTCGTGCTGCTCAGATGTGTAGATGAGAAAGAGGCGAGTATGCTCATGGAAGAAGTCCATGAAGGCACATTAGGTACGCACGCCGGCGGGCATGCTATGACGAGAAAGATCCTGAGAGCAGGATACTACTGGCTGACTATGGAGTCGGATTGCTTCAGATTCGCGAAGAGATGTCATAAATGCCAGATTTATGCTGATAAAGTTCATGTGCTGCCGTGCCCGTTGAATGTCATGTCCTCCTCGTGGCCGTTCTCCATGTGGGGCATCGACATGATAGGCAAGATCGAGCCCACTGCATCCAATGGTCATCGCTTCATTCTGGTAGCTATCGACTACTTCACCAAGTGGGTGGAGGCAGCCTCGTATGCTAATGTGACCAAGTAGGTGGTAGCTAAATTCATAAAGAGGGACATCATCTGTCGTTACGGAATTCCCGAGCGGATCATTACTGATAATGGTTCGAACCTGAATAACAAGATGATGAAGGAGCTGTGCCAGAGCTTCAAGATCGAACACCACAACTCATCTCCTTACCGGCTGAAGATGAATGGCGCCGTCGAAGCCGCCAATAAGAACATAAAGAAGATTGTTCAGAAGATGGTTGTGACCTACAAAGATTGGCACGAGATGCTGCCATTTGCACTGCACGGTTATCGTACGACGGTACATACTTCAACCGGGGCAACTCCTTTCTCCTTAGTGTACGGTATGGAAGCTGTCCTACCGTTAGAAGTGGAGATCCCTTCTTTGCGAGTTTTGGTTGATGTGAAACTCGACGAGGCAGAATGGATTACGAATCGTCTGAACCAACTCAACCTGATGGATGAGAAGAGGTTAGTGTCGATTGCATTTGGTCGTCTGTACCAAAGCCGAATGAAGAAAGCTTATGATAAGAAGGTGCGTCCTAGAAGCTTTCAGACGGGTGATCTCGTCCTGAAGAAGATTCTTCCGCCACACTCCGATCACCGGGGTAAGTGGACTCCGAATTATGAAGGTCCGTATGTCGTCAACAAGGTCTTCTCGGGAGGAGCTTTGTTGTTATCCACGATGGATGGTGAAGATTTTGCATCCCCGGTGAACGCGGACGCAGTTAAAAAATACTTTGCTTGAAAGCGACCCGCTGGACAAAAAAGGAGAGTCCAGGCAAAAAAAGGGCATCCCGGCGAACCAAAAACAGAATAAAAGGTTCGGGCAAAAATTAGGGATATATTGAAAAAATGTACACCCGCGAAGTCGAAAACCTACACTGGGCGGCTTCGGCAAAAAAGGGTATCTCGGTGAACTAAAAACCCGCAAAGGGCGGTTCACACAAAAGTTAGAGATTTGAATAAGCAAATGACTGCGTTCCGCGTGTGGACTTTCATTGTTTAGTGGTTTGGAGGACCTGAGGGCCGTTTATCTGAATCAATCTCTTCCGAAGCTGAAGCGTCGGAGAAGTATCGAAGTCGAGTGGGTCTTAGAAGGATCAACTCATGGTGGTCGTCTACGCCTCGTTGCCGACATTTGTATATACTGATGTATATTTATGTTTTATTTTTGCGCGGCTTTCCTCTGTTGTAAAACATTTTTACCCATTCAGGGGTTCATTATCAATAAAATGCATGTTATTCGGCAATTCTGTTTGCCTGTTTAGCATTTACCTGTTTTGTTTGCAAAAAAACGCCGATGTTTTTGATAAAATGCGCATACATAAACTTACTGGCCTAGGCCCATTGATTGTTGAAACAATTAACTACTTGAATATTGTCACGAGATAATAACCTTGATAGGCCCCTTTGAGAAGGGTATCTTGTCTGTTTGTTTGTGTTGTTACAGGTGTAGCATATTCCAGACAGTGCGCCGTGCGCATCCCCTAAGCAGGATGATTCCTCCTTCTCCAGCAGAGTTCAGTGGCCTCTCCCCGTAGAGTCCGAACGCCAGATAATGAGCATTGATATGTCTCCCCAGGAAGAGGTGATTCTCTTCCCCAAGCAGGCGCATCCCAAAGGAACGTCATCTCCTCAGCTGAGTCACACGCAAAAGCATGAATTCACCCCCCACACCGGGTCACAAGTGCAGGTTTCACAGAAATGTTCGGGCGCCGAAGCTCGTGTTCTTCCCCCCGCACCGGGTCACAAGTGCAGGTTTCATAGAAATGTTCGGGCGCCAAAGCTCGTGTTCTCCCCCCGCACCGGGTCACAAGTGCAGGTTTCATAGAAGTGTTCGGGCGTCAAAGCTCGTGTTCTCCCCCCGCAACGGGTCACAAGTGCAGGTTTCATAGAAATGTTCGGGCGCCGAAGCTCGTGTTCATCCCCCCGCACCGGATCACAAGTGCAAGTTTCATAGAAGTGTTCGGGCGCCGAAGCTCGTGTTCTCCCCCCACACCGGGTCACAAGTGCAGGTTTCATAGAAATGTTCGGGCGCCGAAGCTCGTGTTCATCCCCCCGCACCGGGTCACAAGTGCAGGTTTCATAGAAGTGTTCGGGCGCCGAAGCTCGTGTTCTCCCCCCGCACCGGGTCACAAGTGCAGGTTTCGTAGGAAACTGTTCGTACGCCTAAGTATGCAGCAACTGGTGGTGCTAGACTGAAGTCTCCAGCGGAATTGAGATTCCCCACCAAAGTCGTACTCTCTCCCGAAGTCGGATGATTCCTTCTTCCCCAGTAGAGTGTTGGAATAGCTGATGTTGTATTCCCCTGCAGAGTTTTACTCTCCCCCGAAGTCGGATGGTTCCTTCTTCCCCAGCGGAATTGAAATTCCTCATCAGAGTTGTACTCTCTCCAGCAAAGCAGTTGGGACCATGAGTGGTTTTCCCCAGCAGAGTGTTGAACAGAGGATGCTGTATTTTCCCCAGAGTTGTACTCTCCGGCGAAGCAGAATGATTTCTCCTTCCCCAGCCGAGTTTGCAGACACCCAAGAGAGCCGAATCCTTGGAAGTTGATCAGACCATGATTGGTTTTCCCCAGTGGGAGTGTTGAGCAGCTGAAGTTGTTTCCCCACAGAGTTATCATCCCCAGAAGAGTAGCCGAGACGGCCACGCAGTATATTCCAGCGATTGACATCGTGTTCCCTCAGCAGGTCCTAGTTCTCATAGAGCTTTGTTCCCATGCAGTAATCAACCGAAATTGTTTCACCCGCAGCAGTCAACTGAAGTTGTGTCCCCTGCGGAGTCCAATTGATATTGGCGTGACCATGTTCTCCTCAGCAGGATGATTCCGCTATCTGAGTAGTTCTTTCTCCTTGACAGGAGGATTTCTCCCTCGGCATTTATTTTGCTGACGGGATCGCATCATTGTGCATGATTGCATAGCATGTATCATAAACGCATAGCATTTCCACCGTGTGGAGCATGGCGCCGAAGCATATGCATAATAAACATGATCTAGGTTGCTGCCATTCTTGTTTTGCAGGTGTTCCGCCGAAAGATCAGTTGCTCAGGATGATTCCTGACATTCTCCCCAACGAAGTCGCTTGCTCAAGATGATTTTTGAGATCCCCAGCGAAGTCTTCAGTTCAAGATGATTCTTGAATTCCTCAGCAGGGCCGTTTGCTTAAGATGATTCCTAAGCTCCCCAGTGCAGTCCCCATGTGAAGGTTGCCCAGGATGATTCCTGAAGCCCCAAGAGAGCCGAATCCTTAGAAGCTGCTCAAGCCATGATTGGTTTGTCCCCAACAAGAGTTGCCCAGGATGATTCCTGGAACCCCCAACCGAGTGTTTGCTCATAATGGTTATCAGTTCAAGACGATTCTTGAGGTCCCCGACGGAGTTATTTGTCCGAGATGATTCTTGAAGTCCTCAGCAGAGTCGATTCCTCCAGAATGATTTCTGGACCCCCGGAGCGGAGTTACTTGATAGTTCTCCAGATTCCCTAGCAGCGAAGCATCCTCCCCAGCAGGTTCCGACGGCGAAGTTGAAATCTCCCTTGAAGACTCCATGATTGAAGTCTGACCGTGTTAATGAAGAAGTTATCTCAGCTAATGCGGAATGCCTGATGGCATGATCAACCTGATGGTTGAAGTCCGGCTGATGCCCGACAGTTTCTTTGAATGCCTGATGGTTGAAGTCCGGCTAATGCCCGACAGTTTCTTTGGATGCCTGGTGGCATGATCGACTATGTATTACCGGTTACCGTGTGACCAATTCCCCAATGAAGTTTCTTCATCCTGACGGCGAGGTCAGATTATGTTTGTTTCCAGCGGCGATGTTGGATGTTTGTTTCTGGCGGCGATGTCAGGAGATAATGTTTGACGGCGATGTCAGACTCTTTATCTCCCCAGCAGAGATTATGTTTGTTTGACGGCGATGTCGAGTGTCTCTCAGAGTTATGTTTGTTTGACGGTGATGTCAGACTCTTTAGCTCCAGCGGCGATGTTGGATCTTTGTTTTTGACGGCGAGGTCAAATCCTTCGATTCTCCAGCGGCGATGTTGGATGTTTGGTTTATGACGGTGATGTCAGATTCTTTGATTCTCCAGCGGCGATGTTGGATGTTTGTTTCTGGCGGCGATGTCAAATCGATTCAGTTTTCTAGCGGCGATGTTGGGTGTTTTGTTTGTTTCTGGCGGCGACGTCAGGTGGTTTCTTTCTCCAGCGGCGATGTTGGGTATTTTGTTTGTTTCCGACGGCGATGTCGAGTGTTCCTCAGAGTTATAGTGTTTCTGGCGGCGATGTTAGATTCTCTATTTCCCCAGCGGCGATGTTGGATATGTGTTCGTTTCCGACGGCGATGTCAGATTCTGTATTTTTTCCAACGGCGATGTTGAATGTTATGGTTTGTTTCTGGCGGCGATGTCAGATGATTCAGTTCTCCAGCGACGATGTTGGATATTTGTTTGTTTCTGGCGGCGATGTCAGATGATTCAGTTCTCCAGCGGCGATGTTGGGTATTTTGTTTGTCTCTGACGGTGATGTCGGGTGATTTAGCTTTCCAGCGGTGATGTTGGATGTTTGGTTCTGGCGGCGATGTCAGGATTCTTCAGTTTTCCAGCGGCGATGTTGGGTACGTCAGGATTCTTCAGTTTTCCAGCGGCGATGTTGGGTATGTCAGGATTCTTCAGTTTTCCAGCGGCGATGTTGGGTATGTCAGATTCTTCAGTTCTCCAGCGGCGATGTTGGGTATGTTGGTTTATGACGGCGATTGATTCAGTCCTCTAGCGGCGATGTTGGATGTTTTGTTTGTTTCTGGCGGAAATGTCAGGTAGCTTTAGTTTTCCAGCGGCGATGTTGGGTGTTTGGTTGTCTGATGACAATGTCAGAGGAATTTAATGTGGATAACTGACGGCGATGTCAGATCAGTATTTCTCAAGCTAGTTGTCGTGCAGCTAGTATTTCAATGTGTGCAAAGATTCGTTCCTTCCAGAGGATCGTGTATGTGTGCAGTTGGCAAATTTTCGGGTTCACCGGTATTCAACCGTGTCGCACCTTGATTGGCTGAGAGTCGTTCGCTCTTCACCCAGTCAGGTTCAAGCCGTTTGAATAGGGGCAGCTATTGCACCCCAAAATTTGACCAACATTTATTTATCCATCAAGAGTTATGTGAGACTTTAAAGCTAGCCAAGAGGGCTATTCAAATGTTCAAAGGTTGATACCTTTGTCAGAGAACTCAAGAGATCCTCAGAGGAATTGGTTGAAACCAAAGTTGTGTGCTTCATAACTTGAGAGTTGTGGGTGCTCCTCAGATGATTCTGAGACTATGAGGATGGACTTGAAGCTTTAAGAAAGCTTATGAGATGTCTTGAAAGCCATCAGGAAGCCTAGAGAGGTCATTGTACAAGAACTCAGAAGATTCAACCATGAGTGGTAGAATTAGGGTTTGACTGGGTCAACCCTAGGTCAACTGATGATTTGGAGAGGGTGGAGACCTAATCCAAGAGCCATGTGATCATGGAATGATGTATTGAGATACTATAAGGATGATTCCTAGACCAAGTCATCATGATTGAGGAGTTTGAGAAGTTTTAAGCTAGGGTTTCTAAGGATTGACAGTGTAAAATCCCCTAGTTTGATCCCTATCTTCCAGGCAGTTTTAGCTCAAGATGTGATTGTCATCTCATCTTCCCCACAACATGAATGTTGTATAGCTTGTTCTTAGATTTAATTTGAGTAGTATAAGTCCTTGATCGGATTTGCAGAGCTCAAGTTATGGTTTTGACAAATTACAGGTCATTTGAGGTATGTAAATCTTGGTCCTTGAAAGTCACCCAACTTGCAAACAACTTTTGCCCTAGTAGGATGATTCCTATGAACTCCTGGTCAACATGAATGTTGAAGAGAATCTTCTTAGCTTTCTAGATAGTACTAGAAGTCCTTGATAGGATTTGTAGAACTCAACTTATGGCTTTGACAAGCCAAGGGCATTTTGGTCATTTGGAAGTTATAGGTCATTTCAAGCATAAGGCCATATCTCCTACTTCCAAGCTTCAAATGGAAAAATCTTCAACATCAAACTTGCTTAGAATGATGTTTTAAGGATATAAGGGAGGTCATGAGATGTTGGAAAGGCTCATATCAAAAAGTGATAAAAATGGCCTAAAAATGAGGCATAAGTTAATTCAAGTGAAATTGAAAATCATAAATCATAAGCTATAAGTCCAAACCATGTCATGTAATAGGTCATTTTGACTCCAAATGACATTCTAAGAACAATGGTTCATCCAAAATTTTGATTTGAGGCTTGCATCATAGGGTTGCTTTGTAATTGGATTGCTTGCATATTAGGGTACCATAGCAAAACAAGGAAAAACTCAATAAACAAGGAAGTTATGCATTGTAACTAATAAAAAATATCATGTGGGGATAAAATCAAGTTAGTTACAAAGATTACAAGGGTTTTAGCATGAGATACCATGTGGTGAGAAATGAAAGTTCAAAATACCATGACATGAAATCTTCAAATTCTCATTGGATTGTTCTAGGGGGTTCTAGATTGTTCTAAACCTTTCTATATAACAAGTGTGACTTGCTCAAATGCAAGGTTGGTGTTAATTGGTGTAGAGAAGAGAGATTGAAATCCAAATTCCTCCATTGCAAGTCATATTCAAACTTCATATTCTTCTTCATTGCCATCCCATTTTTCTTCACAAACCTTCTCCATAGATATTTCTGAGTGTGTTCATGCTGAGTTGAAGCTCCATTGATGGAGAATTGAAGGTGTTTACATTGAATTTGCAAGAAGGCAATTGTCATTGGATCTTGAAGTACAAGCTTGCTACATCAAATCTTTTGCATACAGAAGAGTTTTCATCATTCAAGGAGCATTCTTGAAGAGTTGCAAGGCCTGAATTGAAGATCTACCATCACTACCAATCCAAGAAGCCAGGTTTGCAAAACCATATCTACACCCTTATCTAGGCATGGTTAAGGTAATTTATTAGTTTAGAATTGTTAGAGACAATTAGGTGATCATGTATGATGAGTTTAGGAGTGATTGGTGAAGTTTCAACTATGGAGGTAAATTCTTGATGGAGTAAGAATGAGTGATATAGTGAATGGTAATGCTAGTTTAATGGCTGATTTTGATTAGGATAATGCAAGGATCATTTTGATGCCAAGAAAGTTGAGTTTGGTTGAGGTCGAAAATTGATCATATGTTGAGATTACTTGAGTTGCACCATTCGGTTTGCATGATTTAGACTCTTTCAATGGAAACTAAGACCATAGTCGTGTTCATGGTGAAATTCTGAGCAAGTTTGTATTTTACATGTTGGAATTGGTGAAGAAACAAGAGAGAACGAGCTGGTAGAAGTTCTGTGCATGGAGCTCTGGTTTTAATGGTGTTTCTTCAAAACCCTAATCCAAGGTTGAAGATGACTTCGCGACCGTCAGATGCATGCTGACCACTTGACCAAAGAACGGATCCAATGGCTCGCATTTGATTTGAATTATGGAGGGAAGCCAGCGCGTATGGAACGCGGCGTTTCATTAAAACTCCAAATCCTGGGCTTAAGTGATTTTTCTAACGCCACCCCCTTCAAGGCCCAATCCAGATTTGCACTATGATTCGCTTCTATTTGCACCGCTGTTTTTCTATTTCTTTGTGATTTTAATTGTTTTTTTCTGATTTGAAAATGGGCCCAAGCGCATTTCTATCCAAACCCCCCTGTCTGGGCCCACGCGTAGAATGAACTGCTTATTGTTTCTATTCATACCCCATGTTCATAATTGTCATTTTATTTTCTCCAATTTTTTCTCATACTTTAGAAATTCATATAAAATTGGAAAATCAATATTTTTTAATCGGAGTTTTTTCTCCCTTTTCATATTTTTGTCAAAAGAAATATAAAATAAAAACATTTTGCATATCATGCATTTTAATATTTTTTGCATATTTTTTCCTTTAATTGCTTTTTAATGCTTTAATGTTAATACCTTAATTTGTAGAATTTAGTTTAGGTAGCTCCCTTAGTATTTTTAGGTCAATCTTTTTAGGGTAGTTAGACATATGTTTTAGGTTCCCCCTGGATTAATTCCATATTTTTTTGATGATTTTTAGGATAGTTTTGGTTAGATGCTATTAGGTTGTGTAGAATTAGGTTAAAACTTCAACATAGGTCCATAATAACTTTAGATTTTGGGTTTTTAGGACAAGTTAGACTATGGGGCATATATGGGTATTGAGGGTAGGTATGTAGGATCCCTTAGAAATTTTATTAGGATTTAATATAATGGTATGCTATTTTTAGTTGATTTTTGTATTGGTTGATTGTTTGTGTTGCCTTTAGGGCATGTTTGCTTTAGTTTGCTTTGCTTTGTGAGCTTGGAAAGCTTGGTATCTCATTGTGGAGCATTGAGGAGCATGGTAGAAGATTTGAATATGCATTGAGGAGCTTGAGAGCTTGTTCTTCTTTTCTTTTTTGTTGTTTTAGGGTTAGGGATTAGGAAGAGTTTAGATGTAGATAACTTCTTTCTCAAACATGGATGGTATCATTCACCTCCATTCCTCCCTATGATTCAAAGTCCTTCCATGGTATTCACCTCTATCCTTTGGAGGGATAAGTGATATACTTAGGAGGTAGAACTTTTGAGGGAACCATTCCTTTGATGTTGAACCCTTATAGGTCACCTTTGGTGGTCAAATAAGCAGTTCAATGTCCCCCAACTTATCCAGTAAGTGATTTTCTCTGGTTTGATTAGTCTTGAGAGATGTTGAGCTTGAGGTTGAAGATGAAGACTTCATTGAAGAGTATTGAAGAGGATGAATCCTTGAGTATTGCCATTCCAGCTGAAGCTTGAAGAGCAGCAAGAGCAAGTTGATACTTGAAGATCCCTGAGGATTAGGTGAAGCCTGAAGGTGAAGCTGATCAAAGAAGCTGAAGCTTAAGGGAGAAGATGAGTTGAAACTCATGTTGTAGGGTTGAAGCCTGGAAAAGCAATTGTCATCTGTCAAGAGAGATTGAAGTCTGAAGACTGAGTTGCTGTTGGAGAAGCTGAAGCTTGGAGCTAAGAGAGGAGTTGATCTGCTTTCTTTTTCTTTTCTGTATTGCTGTGTTTTGTTTGACTTGTTTGATGCATTAGAATAAGTCCATATCTAGAATAGGTAGAATCTAGGAGCATGATTGCACTAGAGGTTGAGTTGCTCCCTCTGCTTGTATTGTTACTGTGTGGCTTTGCTTGCGGGTATTCGGTAGAGCCCATCTCCCTTGCCCATGTGGTTTATTTGCCTGATGGTATTTCATTTCATTTTATCTGTATGATTGCAGTTTACCGTTTATTGCTTGATAGCATGTTGTTTTATATTTCAGTATGATTATTGTTATTTCATTCTGGCTTGAGGTTGAGATGAGCTTGTGGAGGCTGAAGCCCCACACACATTTCCTCCCTCACTTGCATTGCATGCATTTTACTGTTAAGCTGATGCTTTGTCTGTTTTGGTGTATCATTGACATGACCCCTTAGGACTCTCATTTCCTTTGATAAGGACTTGATGATAGAATTTTAGGTTGAAACCTATGCATGACAACTTCTAGGAGTTCCCTGTTCAAACCTCGACCATAGGATGAATCCATGGCATGATAATAGTAGGACTTGATAGTCTCCCTCCTAGTTGGGTCTGTTCTCTTCTCATCTCAAAACAGTTTAAGATACAGTAATCATGAATGATTTCTTTCGTACGTTACGAGCCTTAAGCTATCTGAGAAAGGATTGTGGGAGAGTTTCTTTTCCACAGTCTGGATGTTTAGTATGGTACCCTTTGGGTGACATGCGACGCATTCACTCTCAGGTCATAGTCTCTAGTGCGGTTGAAATCGCAAACACAATAAAAAACACTTCTTTCGTAAAAAACAGGAAATAAACCGTAGTTTCCCGAACTATGTGAGCTCTGATCTCCCATGCCTGTTGAGAGTACGTAGGCACAAGATGGCGATGTCTTGGCGAGCTACCTTCCCCCATAACCCTTCGTAGGCCGAACTACGTTGACCCTGATTTCTCATTCTCTGATGAGAATATGTAGGCATAAAGTGCGACGCTTTGCCGAGTCATTTTCTTTTCTTTTTCAGCCAGCCTTGATAGGTAGATAGAATAAAACCAACCCGTCCAAGTAAACACAACAAGCGAGGATCCCGTCGAGTACGATGGACGTGAGGGGTGCTAATACCTTCCCCTTGCATAACCAACTCCCGAACCCAGACAATGGTTGCGATGACCTTGTCTTACCCTTTTTCGTCAGGTTTTTTCGATCGTTTCCTTTCCTGCTCTGAGGGATAAATAACGAAAGGTGGCGACTCTTCTGTCATGCCGGCACCTTATTTTCGCGCAAGCGACACCACTCATCCCTCCAAAGGAGAGATGTGACTTCTTTAAAAGGACTTTATGTCATTGGATTGAATGGAGATGAACAATATACTCCATGTTTGAAGAAACAAGCAAAACTAATCTAATGCTCTCCCTAAAACCCTAGTTTCCCTAAGCTCCTGACAAGCACTCCACAAGAGGACAAGGCTTCATCTCCAAGCTCTTTCAAGCTCTCCAAAGCATCTTCACTTGGTATTCATCTTCACCCAAGCACAAGAGCACCACCACCCTAATATAAGGGGAACTATTGAATTAACTAGTCAAGTTAGTGCATTAGAAACACCTAGAAGTTAGTCCTAAAACTAATCTAACTAAAATACCAAAAGTGATTGTAAAATCATATAAAAAATTCTAAGTGTTCCTAAACCTCTTAAGAATCACTCCATATAAAAACAAGGGGGTTAACCATTCATTAAGACCTAAAACTATGCCCTAAACTTAATGGTATTATCTTAAAACCCTAATTCTAAACCACTTATTGTTCAATGTTCAAACTAGACTAAATTTATCTCACAAAATTATGAGAAAATTACTAAGGGTACATGCATATCTAAGCTAAATAAACCAAAAAGAATCACCTCAAAATCATACACCAAACACCCATACTAAAATCAGCAAGAACACCTATCAAACATATTCAAAATAAAACCAATTAAAAATACAAAAATGCAATTAAAATATAAAATGCATGAATTAATTATTTTTTTATCCTATTAAATTCTAGACTCTTTAAAGAGTCACGGGAAAAAAAATCTAACCTAAAAATGTTAATTTTCCTATTTATTATGATTTAATTTCTAACTATATGCAAAACATAAAATAAAAGAAAAAACAATAAGAAAATGATAAAAGCGCGTGGCAAATAGTAATAAAATCATGTTATTAATCAGGCTGGGCCCAGAATGGGGGTGCGCGTATCAAATGTTCATTAAGCCCAAACCAAACTAAAAACAAATCAGAAAATAAAATGGAAATGGAAAATGCTTGTGGCAAATAGCAATGTATTCGCGTTGTAATCCAGGCTGGGCCCAAATGGAGGGTGTGGTTAGCAATGAATTCACTAAGCCCAGCAAAACCAATTAATGAAACGCAGAGTTTCATATGAAACTCAACTCTCTTCAGGAACTGCAAACAAATCCTGGCCGTGTAATCAAGCTTTGGTCAATGGTCAAGCTAGCATCCAACGGGTCCTCGTTCATCTTCTCCAAATGTTTTAAAAATGGTAGGGAGATTTGGGACGGTGGCCTGAGCTGCAGCGCCACCGTCGTCTCTGGTGAGGGTTTGCCCAAAACATACCAAACTTGACACTTAAACACCCAATCCCACTCATAATTTCACCCTGAACTCAAATCCAGCATCCAAAATTATTGATTCATCCTCCAACTCAAAAACCGATTGAAAGTTCAGAAATTCATCCAACTTCAACTCTCACGATTCTTGAAATTAATGATCCTAAACTCATCTACACCTTTCACTGATCAAAACTTGCTATTCAAACATGCTTAACTCATCAAGAACCAAGAGTTCTACTCCTCAACAGAAATGGTGGTGCACCTAATTTGGTCTCTAAACACTCCAATTGTGTACTGAAATCCTTCCTAGCATCATCACTAAGCTATCCCCCTATCAAATTCTAATCAACTTCCTATGAATTATGCTGAAAGTTGAAAAATGAAAACCTGGTAAAAATGGATGAACATAGTAGGTTTTCCTTCGAATCAAGCTCCAATTCTTTCCAAAATCACTCAAGAACCACTTCCCAAGCTTCTCCAATCACCAATTTGCTTTGAATCCCCTTCAATCTCTAAACCCGATTCTGATATGCAATGAAGAAATTTCAATTGCTCTCTCCTGATTCTCTTCAATCCTGGCCCAAAAAACCATCTGAACTCATTGCAATGGTTATATAGAAGCTGTTGGAAACCTCTAGAACTTTCTGTAACTAACTGAATGAGATTTTGAAAATCTCACACTCCTTGAAAATCTCATATGTAACAGTCATGAATGTGCCCTGTTTCAGCTTCAATTTCACTTGAATTTCTCATCTCATGCCATTTAGAATTGAACGGGATGTGTAGCTCCTTGTTTCTGATCCAAAAGAAGTGAATTGGTTATGTTGCTTCCACCTTAAGTCACAAAATGAAAGTGTGTGAAAACGGCCTCAATTCAAAAATGTGACAATGCCATCATTCTTAGAATGGTTTTTCTGATCAATTTGACTTATAATGTTGTTCAGTTTGGCCACAAAACAATTTTCCCCAAATTTTGGCCTTTTAATGACTTTAATTTCCTCCTTTTTAAGCCATTTCAAATGAATTTGTGTTCCAAGCCAATCCAAACTCTCATGACCACTTGGTTGCACTAAAAACATCATTTTGAACAAGTTCCATGTTGAACAATTTTCCATTTGAAGCTTGCAAGTTGGAGTTATGGACCTATGATGACAAATGACCTATAATCACCAATACCCAAAATACCCCTGGCTTGCAAAGATCATAACTTGAGTTTTACAAGTCCTATCAAGGAATTCTAGTACTCTATGGAAAGCTAAGACCAAGATGTACAACTCTCATGTTGGCCAAAATTCCATTTGAAAACTCCTTGAAGGGCAAAAGTTGCTTGGAAGTCAAGTGACTTTCACAGATAAATTTCATAGTCATCTGATGACCTGTAACTTGCAAGGACCATAAATTGAGTTCTATAAATCCCCTTGAGGACTTCTAGTACTCAAATTAAAGTTATTGAGATTCTTTACAAGTTTCATGTTGGCCAAAGATCCATTTGAAACTTGTATTTTGACTTATGTGGCTTTGAAGTTAGGCACTAAACAGGGGATTTTACACTGAAATCCTAATTTAGTAACTTCCCACATTCTTGACTCTTCTTTGCTTAACCTTGGCACAACACCACACATGTATCAACGTACCAATCCATGAACCCCATGACCTCAAAGTAGTCTTTGATGCTCTTCAATTACTCAATTGACCTGGGATTGACCCAGATGAAACCCTAGTTGACTGCACCTCAAATGTAGCTCTTGTACTTGAATCAATGACGTGTCTCAACTTCAATATGGCCCTCTAGGCATCCCATGAGATCCATACACACCTCAAATTCACATTACATGTTTCACATCCCACTGATGATTCTCAATATTCCTCAAGATAGGAGGAAAACTCACATGTAGGCACTCAAACTTCTCAAGACTTCAAACCACTTCTTGATGCCCTGGATGACTTCTCAATCTTGGATAACACCTCTTGCTAGGCTCTTCTCTTGATAGACACCCTTGATCCCTTGTTGGAGGCATGCTATGCTATGATATGCAAATGATTGAATTATGTACATGATGTAACTATGCAAATGAAATGCAATGAAACATAAATCAGGCAAGAAAAGGTTGAGCAAATTTTGGGCTGCAACAAAGCACTATTGTCAAACTGTGATATCAATTGAGTAAGAGGTTAAAACTCTATTTTTGAATCCAAATTACAATAAGACATTGTACTAGGCTAGTTGGAATCACTTGCTCAACATAAAAATCACTTGGAGTGTTTTGCACACTGTTGCACCCCAAATTTTGACCCCTTAGATCCTCATCATCATTGTAGGATCATATTTGTTTGATTAACTAACCTTAACCCATTTCCAGTTTATCTTTGTCAAGATGTAGATGAATTAGGGCTCCGTACCGTCAAAATCGAGATTTCGATGGTCTGATCAGTCAATGTTTTGGATTGATTCAACTTCAAATAAGTCTCCATATTATCAAGAATACAATATTGTATCAAATATGAACCCAATTTGAGGTGGTTACCCGGGGATCAAGAACAGTGCAATTCAAGGTATCCGATTAGGGTTTTCGGCGAGAAAAAGTCAACTGTAGTTTGACTTTTAGTTTAAGGAGTGTTTCAATGGTGGGATTTTTGTTCATTAAGTTCCTATGGCTTAATAAAGGCCATCCAAAGAGTTTCAAGTCCTCAGGATGTCCGGATCATCAACGGACGACTCGGTAGGCACGATCGATCGAACAGAAATACCGAAAAGTCAACTCTTCAACACTAAGGAATTTGACTTCAAGATGTGAACCAAAAATGTTCCTTATGTCATATTACACCTCCCCATAAAATTTCATGACCATTGGATCAAGGGTTAAGAAGTAATTGCAAAAATCGGGAATTAGGGTTTCGAAAGGGGCAAGACCATAACTCCTCAACCACACATCCAATTGAAGTGGTTCAAAGCTCATTGGAAAGCTTTTGACAAATCCTACAAAATCATCAAAGTGGTACATGATAAAAAAATGCATAGAATTGGAGTTATAGCAAGATTCATTTTTGAAAGGGAAATAACTTAGAAAAATTCTAAGTTATTTAGAACTTGTAAGTGAACTTGGATTTTCACAACTTAACCTACTCTCAACCCTTGGATCTTGATCCAAATTGATAATGTGAGGCATGGATAGAGTGAAAACCAGAAAAAAGGAGGGATGTGGTGAACATAGCAAGTTGTTGCAACTTGACAATTAAATGAAGAAGAAAGAGAAACTTTTTGGATGATTTGAGCAGCTGCAGTTCCCTACACCCTAAGCTTACCTCAGTCACTTCATGTCCACCTCTCCACTTGATTTTCTGTTCTTCTTTGGTCCATGGAACTGATGTATAGAGATCTTGGCAAGATTTTTCAAAAACTTCACAAATCTCCCTCCAAAAGTGGTAAATGACCAAGGCTGCCCTCACTCTTGTTTGGCTATAAATAGAGGCCTCTTCTATGAGTCTAAATACACCAGAGCAATCTCAAAAAACCAGAGAAAACATAGCTCTCATTCTCCTCTCATTCCTCAAGAATTTCAAAAACTTCAAAATCTCCATTTTCACCAAAAAGCTGTCTTGAGCAAAACTCTGCTCAAGACCAGTTCCATCACTTCCAAACCTCTAAAAAGCATCCGCACAATCCCTAAATATAATATAGAAGGTGTCTATACCTTCAAACCTCTCAAAAATACCATTTTGCAAAAATTCAACTTCCACACTAAGAAAGTTTGACCACCACACTCAAAATTGGCCAAATCTTTGTCTAGGTTGTTTCCTGCTGATCTAACCATCCACACACCTCACATATGTCATATTACCACTGTCCAAAGCATTGAAAACCAACTGGAAATCACCTAACTCTAACTGTCTTGAAGTTTGGTTTTGTTGCTTCAAGAGGAAGTAAGCTTCATATCATTGCAAAGGAAGAGGCATCTCTGGGTTTCTAAGCTTTTTAGCTTGTTCAAGGCTGGTCAACAAGAGGTATGTGATGTTCTAACTATCTATAAGTCATACATTGTCATGGATTGTCATTTTGTGAGGATTTGTGTGAAAACATACCATGGCTGCCCTATTAGGTTTCTTTGTCAGGAATCCTAGTTTTATGTTCATAATGCTTGTTTTGTCAAATATTTTGTCATTTGTAAATGATATATGGATGATAGATTGTAAGTTTGTGCCTTATTGTTATGTTTAGACTTGTTAGTGAGGGTTTTGTCATTTGGTAGATTTAGGATCCAACCTTGAGAAAGTGGTATGTCTGCCCTAGAACTATAAATCTAGCTCACTTTTAGGATATGTAGATAACTTGTAAGTTGCTCATAGATTCCCCCTTGCCCTTGATCATGTGTGAATCAATGTGGCCTTTTGTTGTCATTATGATGATTTCATGTTTTGCCTACCATTGCTTTGAAGTGGTTCTTAAGTGGTTAAGATTGCTATTCCTTATGCCTCAAATATTTGGTCAATATTTGATTTTGTTCATAATGCTTGTGCTGGTGGAGATGTGAGAAGTTTGGTGCTTAGTCATTAGGGCTGTCTTGTAAGACATGTGTGCTTTTTGCTGTCCAATATTGGTTCAACATGTCATTTTTAATTTAATGAGTTTTTTTGCCTAACTTGAAGTTGTGACTCATTTTTTTATCCATTTCAAGAGTGTGCATGTTGCTGTTATGCTTAAAATCTGTCTAAAGTTCAATTTGACATATCATGCCTTAAACTGTTGCATTATTCAAAATACCATGAGGTCAATATGTCATTTTCTATTTCAAGCTTTGTTTACATGATTTGTGTGCATTAAATCTTTAGCATATCCATTCAAAACTTGTGCATAATCTCATTTTCTCCAACTGTCATGGTTTTGGCTTATTGTATGTTCAAACTGGTGTTCTTGTATGACATAAGCTTCAAAATGCTAAGTTCTGTTTTGGAAAAGGTCTCACTCATTTTCTTATTTGCACCTCATCTGTTAGCATCATCATCATGTGTATATGACCTTTTTTCATAAAATACATTTTTGCCTTAAAATTGCCCTGTTGAGGTGAATATCTTGCCTAGGCAGATTTTTTCCAACTTTTGCACCAACACATCAATTTTTACACCACTTGACACAAGTTCTTCCATGAACCTAAAACACTTACATAATGATATTTGTGGTGTGTGTACATTGTTTACTTATGTTGTTTTGGCTTATTCTCACATTTCACACTTCAATCACACTTACACCCTAAAACTGCCACATCATGATCAATTTGTCTCTTCTGTTTGTGTATACATGATTTTAGAGTTGTAACTCACTCACTTGCTTGGTTCTAAGATGTACACATGTTTGGTTTGGTCTGAGCTTGCCTATATTTGCATTCCACCACTTAATTGTCTTTTGAGCCAAAATTGTCAAGAACATATACCAAATCATGATTACTTGCATATTGGTCAATCTCAGAGTGGTAACTCATTTTGCTCTATATTTGTGATGTGTGTATGAGTTTGTTTGTCCATGAGAGCTCCTTTTCTTGCATTTGAACTTTGCTTGCATACCATTGACTGTCAAACTGTTTTGAAACTTCATATATGTTGTATTTGGAGTGTGTGAGGACCTTCAATTTGATTTAAGCATGAGTAATTTGAACCGTGGCTTTGAAAATGCATGTCAATTCACTAAGTTGCAGTTGTCATAGGTTTTTAAAATTCATTTGGTTTGTGAACTTCCTTATGGTTTAGACACATCCTATATGTGGTTTTGAGTATGTGTGTGTGGTTTTTTCACTCCAAATTGGTCTGTTTTATAATCTCACCATCTCACTTGCAAAGTCTTGATTTTTATCTCATTTTCACATGACAGTTGGATCTTCAACTCATAAATAGTTTGTTTGGATGCATGAACATGATATATAGGATATTTTAATTGTGTTTGAGCCCTTTCTCTGACCATAGCATGATTGGTTTGTTCATTTGCTTCATAAATGCATTTTTCATCCAAATAGCAACTACTATCGTGTTTTTATTTTAAGGCATATTTGCAAAACTCTACCTGGACCATCCTTTTCCTTGTTTAAAAACACCCAAAATTGATCTAAGGTTTGCTTGGTTTGGTTGAGAAATGAGTGAGTTTGATATCAAAACGTATTTTGAAATTTGCCTTGTTTTTGGTTCTTTCAATCTGCCCAGAAATTCACAAAGTCACGCCTTATATATTTATGGGGGTGGCTATATCAACGGATGTATAGCCACCCCAGTGGTAGAAGCATGCGCGCATATCATACCTTTCATTAGCCAGACCTGGGTTCGATCCCTGAGGAGGATCAACCCTTTTGCTTTTTTTTTTCTTTTTTCCTTTTTTCATATTTTCCATGCTTCACCGTGTTTTCTACCTGGACAGCGCGCGTGTGAGTGCGCTAGTGGCCAGGTTGCTTGCCTGCAAGCCGAGGGGCGTGGGTTCAACTCCCACCCCTTGCACTTTCTTGTGATTTTCACTTATTAATTTTTTGTTTTGCACATTAAAAGTTATGAATTTCAAATAATCACAACTCTCTCATTTTTCATCCTTTTTTGCCCATTCTTTTTGCATTGTGTTTGTTATAATGCCTATTTTTATATGATGTGGGAATATTACTTGTTGTCATAATTTGTGTATATTTTTCCCATATGGAAATTTGTTCATTTATTGTGATTAGTGATCCTACTTACAATTGAATTCCTTTGAGCACGTTTGAATTTCTTGTGAGATGTTTATTCCCCTTGTTAGTTAACATGCTAGGGTACTCCCCTTTGGTTTTCACCATAATCTTGTATTATTTCCCTACTAAATTATGAGGTTTAAACTGATTTACCTATGTTTGATTATCATCTATGCATTTTGTTGTTACATTTGCTATGTTTTGAACTTATGACATGCTTACTTTCAAATTATGATTTGTTCATATGGTTGTTACCTTTATCATACTTCAATCTTTGTTAAGATATGCCCCAAATCTTTGTTAAGATATGCCCCAAATCTTTGTTAAGATATTTGACTATTGGTTGTAACCATTGATATCATTGGAAGTATATGCTTATTGTAATTTGCATGCTAGCTTGGTTGTAACCATATTCCTTATTTCTTCTTACTTAATTGTTGATTGCTTTGTTAAGTATTTCTTCCCCAAGTGATAGAACGTTTTAGTTCTTATCCAAGTTGTCTCTCTCTCTCTCTCTCCTTCCAAAGGAAAGCCTCTCCCTTGACCCTTGTGTCATTGGATAGCTCATTACCCTTCTTTGACTTTGTGAAGTCATCTTGAACATTAGTATAAGCCATTAGACTTTGCTCTAAGTCTAAAAGACCCACCCTTTCTAGGAGTGTTCTTCAACTAGAACCCTAGGATAGAGTTTGTAAACTCTATGTAAGAATCATAGTAATGATTACTTACTTCCCTTTCTTGAGAGTTCAACATAGATCTAGAGAGTTTTGTGAAACTCTATACAAATATTGTTATGTTTGTTCCCCTTAGAACCTTGATCATAATCAAGTGTTCTTCAACCCTAGTGAGGTGAACTACGATTGCTCTAATTCTATCCTAGTTAGGATACGTAGGCAGAGGACGCGACGTCTTTGCGAGCAAACTTATAAACTATCCTTAGGTTTTAACCTACATCCTACACCCTTTACCCAATTCCAATCTTAGAAAATACTTGCCAAACTTAGCAAACATTTACAAACTTAGCATGCAAACAAACAAAAGTTTCCTGTAGAGTACTACATATGTTTAGGATGTGAAATACCTACCCTATGCATAACCAACCCCCGATCCCCGAATCTCTTAGCGTTGTTGTTACATCACGCAAAAGGTTCTTTCGTTCTTTAGACCTTTCCTTTGGATAAATTAAAGTCCAGTTGTGAATTTAAGAATTAAGATTCAAGTTAATCAATAGCTTGGTATCACGATTCTCACTGCAACAGAAATGGCGACTTCACTGGGGAACATTTACTTATTTTTTGAGGGTTTAGCCTATTTTGTTTAATTGCATGCTATATTTGTAAATATTTGCTTAACCTGTATATTTGTCAATATATTTGTTTAATTGTGGATATTGGGTGTTTGAGTGGTGAGACGGTCCTATACCCAGACTTGAGTGAAATTATGATAGGATGGTGGTATGTTCAAGAAGGCTTATAGGGAGTTGATTCCCGACCAAGCTAACTTGAGAAACCACCGCTCAGTGTAGGCCCTCTTGAAAGTTTAGTGTTGTTGATCGAGTATTCGTGAAAACAATGCTACTTTCAATGAAGGAGCCCATGACACTGTGGACTTTTAGAATACGCTTTACCCCACTTTGGCCTTATTAGGACGTAGTGCGATGGCTATAAGGAAGTATTTCCGAAATAGTTGGTATGCGATACTACACTCAGACGAGATTCTCTTGAGAATATTATCGATTACCAAGTGATTTGGAAAGTTGATAATATCCGAAAGATGGGTTGATGACTCTGGGAACTTTGTAGAACCCGTTCGGCAGGTACAATCAATCCATAGTACAAATCTTTGGGGATGGGTAGACCATTGGACTCATGCTTGTCCTTAAACCTAAGTTTGTGTTGTGTGCATCTTGCATTCATATCATCATATCATCATATGGTTTCATGGAACTCAGAATTTGTTGTTTGTAAACATCAGAGGTCGTCATGAACAGTGAAAGAAAGAAAACTTTGAAGTACACTTACAAAGGTTTTAACCTAGATGACTTGAAAAGGTTGAGCACCTTAGTGACTGATCCAGAGGTATTTCAAAGCCGGTATGGGAAGTTGTTGCTACTCTTGAAGATAAAGATGGATAATGGACTCCTTTCTACTCTTCTCCAGGTTTATGATCCGCTCTACCACTGTTTCACATTCCGTGATTATCAGCTAGTGCCCACGCTAAAAGAGTATTCTCAGTTGATTGGATTACCCATTCTTGAAGATTCTCCTTTTCCAATTGTGGAGAAGGACCCTAAAGAGCAAGATATCGCCAAAGCTACACGTTTTGGAGTGGTTGATATTAAGAAGAACCTGATTACAAAAGGAGGAGTTTTTGGTTTAAAAGCAGAATTCTTGGTTGAGAAAGCTCAGTATTATGCAGATCATTTAAGCATGGATGCATTCGAGGCTATCCTTGCCTTACTCATCTATGGTATCTTCTTGTTCCCGAGCTTTGAGAATTTTGTGGACCTTAATGCCATTAAAATTTTCTTGAAGAAGAATCATGTGCCTACCTTGTTAGCAGACACATACCATTCTGTTCATTTGAGGAATTTCCATAACGGAGGAATGATCACTTGTTGCGCTCCTTTGTTATACAAATGGTTCACTTCACACTTGCCCAAAGCAAGTGCTTTTTGGGATCCAAAGAAAGGATGGTGGTCACAAAAGATCATGGCTCTTACCCACTCCGATATTGATTGGTATAGTCGTGACTATGATGGGACAATGATTATTGACAATTGTGGGGATTTCGGCAATGTACCTCTTCTCAGTGCTAATGGAGGAATCAATTATAATCCAATACTCGCCCGCCGACAATTGGGATACCCATTAAAAGATAAACCCAATAGTGTTCAAGTGGAAAATATTTTCTTCAAAGAGGGAGAAGATAGTCAAGGACTAAAAGGGAAGATTCTATAGGCTTGGAAGCATCTACACAAGAAAGGGAAGAAGGATCTTGGAAGACTCAACTGTGTCTCTTTGGAACCTTACCTTTAATGGATTCGAAAGAGAGCCATCACACTAAGGATTCCTTATCCTAAGCAAGAGCCTATGGCTTTAAAGGAAGAACGCCCATTGGTCTTCATGTCTGAAGAAGAAAAGTTGAAGATTGCTTTGATCAAAACACAGCAAACTGAAGAAGCTTGGAAGCACAAGTATCAAATAGTCGTCGAAGAAAATGCGGAGCTCCAGAAACAACTCCAGTTGAAAGATGAAGAAATCCTCTCTTGTAAGAAGAGGAAAGCACTAGAAGAACCTTATGAGCCCCAGTCTAATCCATGGAAGATAATTGTGGACAAACTCATCTTTGAGAAGATTCAGATGGAAAGAAAGATCGAGAAGCTCAACTTAAGGCTGCTAGGGGAACCTTGATAGGATTCATTTAGCTGTTGTTTAAAACTCTTGTAAGGGGAAACAATATTTTTGTAATCCGTTTTGTTAATGAAATGGCGACTTCTGATGTTCGTAAATATCTGAGTTCTATGACACCATTTGCATTTGCATTTGCACTTCTTCTAACCATTAAAGGAAATTCATTTTTTTCTTTTTGCAGACAACAACATGGTAAGGAGAGACATGTTTCTGATTCCGGATCTGAGATTGGGTCGTCTAAGGATGCTAACTAGACTTGTCCGAAATCCCGCTGCTTTCATAGTCAAATATGGGGACCTATTTCCATTGATAAGTGCTCCGATCAACGAGTCCATGTTGCAAGCCTTGATTGAGTTTTACTCTACAGCCTACCACTGCTTTGTATTTCCATACTTTCAGCTACTCCCAACCATCAAGGAGTATACTGATTATCTAAATATTCCATGGACTTTTACGCTTCCTTATGGAAAACCAAAGAAGAGGGACTTGGCTAAAGCCTTACATATCAAGCTGGAAGACTTACCACCGATGAGAGCGAAAGGAGGGTGGTACGGAATGGATGCCAGACCTCTAATGGAGATGGCTGAATATCATTATGAAAGCAGAAACCTGGGCATTTTTGAGGCGATTCTGGCATTCCTGATATATGGGCTGTATCTTTTTCCAAGCAGTTACGACTTCATCAGTGAAGAGGCGATCCGCCTTTTCATCATCAAAAATCCGGTCAACGCAATACTGGCTGATACTTATGTAGTCATTCACCGCTTCATCTTGTATGATCGCGGACAATTCTCATGCTGTCTTGCACTACTCGACCGATGGTTTACTTCTCATCTGCCAAGGACTCATATCCTTTGGAGGCTTCCTACCAAAAGCGCATGGGTTTCCAAACTCGTCACCCTCAGGCACCATGACATCACATGGTATGACACCAGCCTCGGTGACCAAGTTATGATTCCTAGTTACAGAGATTTCCCCAATGTGCCTCTCATTGGGCCAGAAGGAGTTATTACTTATAATCTTGTCCTCGCCCGGTGTTAATATGGGTATCCTACTGGACCAGAGCCCGAACCAGAACTGTTGAGGCCTTGCTTTTGCGAAACTGGTCGCAACCGAGAACTAGAAGCTAATGCTCAGTACGCTCAAAGAGATCCACACCTCTTGGGCCTAACTCCAATGGAGAATGCAAGTTGTTTAACTACCAGGGGGTACCTGCTATGGTCAAAAGAAATTGCCTTAACCATGTTCTACAGTCATGATTATGAGATAACCATGGAGCCTGAGGTCCCCACAACTAGGGAGGAGCTAAAATACGCTTTGATCAAAGCGCAAAGAGAAAACGAAGACCTGTGGGAGATTATCCGCCAGGACCAAGTTCATGTCAGAGTCCAAGAAGGAGAAGGATCATCTTGTTAGAATGGTCTTTGTTTCACCATTTCCCTGCTTTCCCTAAAAGGATAGAAATCCTATTTGTTACATTTGCTTTCATTTTCTTATAAGAAAGGTCTTGCTTTTTAGCAAGGGCCACTCTATTGTAATAGATGTTCAACTATCAAATGAAAAAATGCTTTTTAAGCATGTCGTTACATGTTGCTCTAACTTTTTGTTTGTAAACAAAAAATTGTTTTTCCTTGAATGGTTTATGCATCCGCATTTGCATTTACATTCACATTTCATCCTGCATCGGTCTTGCATCTGGGTTCCGCAGCTCATCCTTTGTTCTTGTTCAGAGAGAGAGAGAAAAGAGAGAAGGAGTCACGCTGAGTACTCAAAGATACAACACACGGTCCCAAGCTCAAAAGAAGATGGCAGATAACGACCAGAGGTTCGATCAAATGGATAATGACATTGAAGGGATCAAAGGGGACGTCAACCAGATCATGGAAGTCCTCAACATAATCAAAGCAAAGATAGACACGCAACCTACAGTGATCTCCGAAGTTGCCACAGCAACGACCAATGCCACAGTAGCTCCTGTTACTTCAGCAGAGTTTCCCTACGGCATGTCCCGGGATTTTGTGCCACCATTCAACAATATGCAGTCTTCGAGTCTCAATCCCCTGTTCGACTCAACAATCAGAAATCCTATTTTCACTCAAGCGGGTGGACCTACCACTGTGCGACCAATTTTCGCCAATCAACAGCCAATCTTTGATGTACCCGACGGATCTGAAGCCAAGGACGAAAAACACGAAAAATTAAGAGTAGAGATGGACATCATGGCCAAGAGAATGAGGGCCATTGAGGGAAGCCATATCTTTGGATCTGATGCCAAGGACCTATGTCTGGTGTCTGGATTGGTATTTCCTCAGAAATTTAAAATGCCGGTTTTCGACAAATATGAGGGGATCACTTGTCCTAAAGTGCACCTAATCATGTACTGTAGGCGGATGGCTCCGCATATTGAAAATGACAAACTGTTAGTTCACTGTTTCCAAGATAGTCTTAAAGGGGCTTCGGCTAAGTGGTATCTCAGTTTAGATCAAGCGAAGATCCACAATTTCCAAGACCTTTCAGATGCTTTTATTCAACGGTACAAGTACAACATGGACCTAGCTCCCGACCGCCGTCAGCTTCTCAGCATGACATAGAAAAATACTGAAACCTTTAAGGAGTATGCGCAAAGATGGCGCAAAACTGCAGCACAAGTAGAGCCTCCCCTTACTGAAAAGGAGTTGGCAGACTGGTTTGTGAATACAGTTCGGCCAAAATTCTATGAACGTTTGATCAGCAGTGTTACAACAAATTTCTCTGATATTGTGGCAGTGGGGGTCAAGGTGGAAGCAGGTTTAAAGAGTGGAAAAGTGACCACTCCAAATATTACCTCAAGCGCCAGCACAACAAAGAAGCCAGTCAGCAATTTCCATAAAAAGAAAGAGGGAGAGGTGAGTACAATCACATATGGAAAGAAAGCACAAAACTCCCGAAGCCATCGCCAACAGTACCAACCATCATATGTGGCAGCGGTGACCCCGGTTTTTCAACCTTCATCACAGCATGGTCCCCAGCCTGGGGCACCCAGCAATCAGCACCAGTATCAGCCTGGCAATCAGCAACATTATCACTCCAATAATCAGCAACAATACCAGCAGCCGCAGGGTCAACCATCCCAAAACAGGACTCCGAGGGCAAATTATCAAGCAAATAGGCCAAAAATACAGCCTATTCCAATGAGCTATACCGACCTGTTTCCCATGTTAATAGAAAGAGGGTTGGTCAAAACAAGAAAATTAGGTGCTCCACCTAATCCACTCCCGTTCTATTACAATGCAAATGCTCGCTGCCCATTTCACGAGAATGCTCCAGGCCACGATCTCGAAGGTTGTTTCGCCCTCCAGCATCTAGTTTGTGAACTAATTGAAAAAAGAATTCTATCCTTCTGCCAAATCATGGTGGAGTCAACGCCATTACCGAAGAAGGGGAGGGGTCAAAAGACAAGAAAGTTACCACTGTCTGTGAGATCAAAGTGCCATTAGCAGACCTACAAAAACGCCTCGCTCAGGCGTGGTCACTCAAGACATCTCACGAAGAGTGCAAAGAATGCATGCTGAATCCTGAGGGTTGTGACGCTGTGAAAAAAGACATTAGGGCAATGATTGAACAGGGAATGATAGAAATCGCTCACCGGAAAAAGGAGGGAGATGTGGAAGTCATCGAACCTGTGTTTAACATACCAGGAGAGCCCAACAAAAGAGCTGTATTCAGAGATGATAACAGCAACAAAAAATACAAGAACGTCCGACCAGTATTCTGCGACGATGCACCCCCGAAATTCAGAAGGGGACAGACCAGGTTTGAACCGAGGGGAGGATCTAAGCCTCACCCAAGAGCCGTGACACCAAAACAAGACTATTCATGGTGCGAGGGTATTTTCAAAGAAAAGAAACCAGTAATGTGGCCAACATTGCCGGTGGAAGCAAAATGACCCGGAGCGGTCGCATCTACCAACCTCGAACATATAATGTGGCTCCTTCACCAGCAGTTTCTATTCAAAAAGCTCCTATTCCTCAGAAGCCCGTGCCCGAGACAATCGCCACTAAAGAACCTTTAGCTAAAGGAAAAGAAAGTCTCAAGAACGATGAAGAAGAATTCTTAAGAATCATCAGACAAAGTGATTATAGGGTGGTAGACCAACTAAATCAAACACCCTCTAAGATCTTGGTCATAGCTTTGCTTTTAAGCTCTCCGGCACACCGCCAGGCATTGCTCAAAATCCTGACGCAAGCCCACGTTAATAAAGATATCACAGTGGGGCAGTTTGACTCCATTGTAGCAAATATCACTGCCTGCAACACCTTGAGCTTTGATGATAACGATCTGACAGCTGAGAAGCGTAAGCACAATCGTGCTCTACATGTGTCAGTCAAATGTGAAGAGGATACAATGTCTCGAGTGCTTGTTGACACAGGATCAACACTCAACGTAATGCCTAAAAGGACTTTGGCCAAGCTGGCATATCAAGGTGCTACCATGAGACCAACTTCTCTCATAGTCAAGGCATTTGACGGATCCAGGAGAACTGTGATTGGAGAAGTCGATCTTCCTATCCTAATTGGTCCACAAATCTTCAAAGTCACCTTCTAGGTGATGGACATTAATCCGGTTTACAGTTGTCTACTGGGAAGACCATGGATTCACACAGCTGGCGCTGTCACTTCTACTCTCCACCAAAAAATGAAGTTTGTTGTGGATGACCAGTTGGTCATTGTCCATGGAGAAGAAGACTTAATGGTGAGCAACTTGTCATCATTCCGGTATATTGAGGCTGATGAAGATTCCTTCGAGACGACCTTCCAAGCGCTAGAAATAGCTCACGCTGTTCTAGTTGATGAATCGGACATAACCCGTGGACCATCATTTACCTCTGCTCAAAGTATTAAGGCGGAACTGAAGGCTGGAATCCCATTGGGATGGGGAGAGGTCATCGAAGTCAACGCTCGAGCCAAAAATGATCGACAAGGGTTGGGTTACAAACCAACTCTAGAAGGCAAGCCAGAAGAAAACAACATGAAGAAGAAGTCTTTGAATGAGATATTCACCAGTGGCGGCGTGCAAGTCAACGCCATTATTGCTGAAGATGAAGATGGTAATCTGGATCATCTAATAACTAGGGGAGGAGCAGCGTTGCACAACTGGGAGGCTGTGGAAGTTCCCATCTTTTTACCTTTAGAGTAATTCACTCTGCTTGTTAGCTTTGTGTTTTTTTTCTTTAAAAATTCCTGGTCTTGCCCAAGGCCTGCGAATTATTTTGTATTGGGCCACTTTGAAATTTGAAAATCATTAATGAAAAAGTGTTTTTGTTAAAACTCTTGCTTATTGTTTTGCGCATCATTTTCACTCTTTTTGTTAAAAGAAAAATGACATTCTGTTTTGAAAAAAATAAAAACAACCCTTCATCTGCATGTCTGTGTGTGCGTGCCTAATTGTTCCAAAATAAAACATGCAGAATACCTCCATCAACCACAGAATCCTATGATCCTTAGGCTCCTTCTACTAGCGGTTCATCTGTCTTCCAAGCTGAAGAAGAGAATGATGAAGAGTTAGAAGTCCCCGAAGAGTTGAAGAGAATGGCTGAATACGAAGATGTTTATCTCCAGCCCCACAAAGAGCAGACTGAAGTCATCAACTTGGGGTCAGAGGAAGAAAAAAGATAAGTCAAGATTGGGGCATCATTAAGGCCAGAGATCAAAGACAAGATGATAGCAATCCTCAGATATTTTGTTGACATATTCGCTTGGTACTACCAAGATATGCCAGGGTTGGATACTGACATTGTCATGCACAAGCTCCCCCTGAAGCCAGAATGTCCTTCGGTCAAGCAAAAGCTTCGCAAGTCAAGATCAGATATGGCTCTTAAAATACGAGATGAGGTCAAAAAGCAAATTGATGTCGGTTTTTTAGCAGTATCCAAGTATCCAGAATGGGTGGCAAACATTGTACCAGTCCCGAAGAAGGATGGCAAGGTCAGGATGTGCGTCCACTACAGGGATTTAAACAAAGCAAGTCCGAAGGACGACTTCCCTCTACCACACATTGATACTTTGGTAGATAATACCGCAAGCTTCGCAGTATTCTCATTTATGGATGGGTTTTCTGGTTATAACCAGATAAAAAAGGATCCAGATGACATGGAGAAAACAACCTTCATCACACCTTGGGGCACCTATTGTTATAAGGTCATGCCTTTTGGTTTGAAGAACGCAGGGGCAACGTATCAGAGAGCTATGGTCACACTCTTTCATGATATGATGCACAAAGAAATCGAAGTATACGTGGATGATATGATCGCAAAATCCCAAAGTGAAGAAGACCACTTGGATCATCTGCTGAAGCTATTCGAGAGACTCCGAAAGTATCAACTGAGATTAAATCCAGCAAAATGCACCTTCGGAGTTCGCTGAGGCAAGTTACTTGGTTTCATCGTTAGTCAACGAGGAATCGAGGTAGACCACGACAAAGTTAAGGCAATTCAGGAGATGCCTGCTCCCAAAACTGAGAAACAAGTCAGAGGCTTCCTCGGACGTCTGAATTACATCTCCAGATTCATCTCCAATCTGACCCCTACTTGCACGCCGATCTTCAAGTTGTTACGAAAAGATCAAACAGTAGTATGGAATGAAAAGTGCCAGGCCGCATTTGAGAAGATCAAGCAGTACTTACAAGAACCTCCGGTGCTGATTCCTCCTGTACCCGGAAGGCCTTTGTTCATGTATATGACAGTACTAGAAGATTCAATGGGCTGTGTCTTAGGCCAAACCGATGCGTCAGGAAAGAAAGAACACACAATCTACTATTTGAGCAAGAAATTCACTGATTGCGAGATTCGTTACTCTCCCTTGGAAAAAGCCTGTTGTGCGTTAGCATGGGCCGCCAAGCGTCTAAGGCAGTACATGATTTTTCACACTACGATGCTGATTTCTAAGATGGACCCCATCAAGTACATCTTTGAAAAGCCAGCTCAAACAGGAAGATTAGCCCGATGGCATATGCTCTTATCAGAATACGATATCTAATATGTTGCTCAGAAATCTATCAAAGGAAGTGTCTTGTCAGAACACCTCGTAGAGCATCCTATGGAGGATTATCAACCACTCAAATTTGATTTTCCTGATGAAGATGTGATGTATATTCAGCGCACGAAACCAGAGCCTGGTCCGAAAGAAGGTCCCGAGCCTGGATCCCGCTGGGAAATGATGTTTGATGGAGCATCGAACAAGAATGGACATGGTGTCGGAGCTGTTCTGAAAAATACAACTGGAGGGTACACTGCCGTCACGGCCCGACTTTGTTTCTCATGTACAAACAACATAACTGAGTATGAAGCCTGCATCTTAGGGTTGGAAGCCGCCATCGATCTTCGCATCAAAATCTTGGAAGTAATTGGTGATTCTGCTCTAGTGATCTACCAACTCAAAGGAGAATGGGAAACCAGGGATGAAAAGTTGATCCCTTACAAGACTCATATCTTGGAGATGGCTGAATATTTTGATGAAATTACCTTCAAGCGTGTACCAAGAGCAGAAAATCACATCGCCGATGCGCTAGCCATGATGGCATCAATGTGGAAGGTCCAGTTTGTCAACGAGGCACCTCTGATCCACATCGAAAGAAGGACAGTTCCCGCATACGTCATGACAATAGATGAAGAATCTGACCAGAAGTCGTGGTTTCACGATATTAAGAATTTTCTTCAAAATCAAGAGTATCCCGCTGACGCATCCACAATTGACAAAAGAGCAATACGAAGATTGTCATCTAAATTCTTCATCAGCAATGGTACCTTATACAAAAGAAATCATGACATGGTTTTACTCCGATGTGTCGATGGAAATGAGGCGAATCTCATAATGACTGAAGTACACGAAGGAACCTTCGACACCCATGCCAATGGCCACGCCATGGCTAAGAAAATCTTAAGAGCAGGCTACTTCTGGTTAACTTTGGAGACAGACTGCATACTCTTTGCTCGAAGGTGTCATAAATGTCAAGTCTATGCTGATAAAGTGCATGTCCCTCCACATCCTCTCAATGTGATGACATCACCATGGCCTTTTGCAATGTGGGGCATAGATATGATTAGGGCAATAGAGCCAAAGGCTTCCAACGGCCATCGCTTCATCCTCGTCGTAATCGATTACTTCACCAAATGGGTGGAAGCAGCGTCGTATGCAAACGTGACAAAGCAAGTGGTTGCTCGCTTCATCAAAAAGGAGATCATCTGCCGATATGGTATCCCTAACCAAATCATCACTGACAATGGGTCGAATCTGAACAACAAAACAATAAAGGAACTTTGTGACGATTTCAAGATCAAACATCACAACTCGTCTCCTTACAGACCTAAGATGAATGGTGCAGTTGAAGCTGCAAACAAAAACATCAAAAAGATAATACAAAAGATGGTCGTAACTTACAAAGATTGGCACGAGATGCTACCATTTGCTTTGCACGGATACCGAACATCAGTGCGCACTTAGACAGGGGCAACTCCATTTTCCTTAGTGTATGGGATGGACACTATGCTACCCATTGAAGTCAAAATACCTTCCTTGAAGATCTTGACGGAAGCAAAGCTTGATGAAGAAGAATGGATAAAAGAAAGATTCGACTCGTTGAACCTCATTGACGAAAAAAGGATGACGACCATGTGTCACAGTCAAATCTATCAACAAAGGATTATCAGAGCGTTCAACAAAAGGGTTCGTCCCAAAGAGTATAGGGAAGGAGAGCTTGTGCTTAGAAAAATCCTACCAACTCAAAAGGATATGCGCGGCAAATGGATGCCCAACTACGACGTCCCTTTCGTTGTGAAAACTGTCTTCTTTGGAGGATCTCTAATTCTCGAAACTATGGATGGTGAACAACTCAAGTACCCCATCAACTCAGACGCAGTGAGAAAATACTACGCCTGAAGCAGAAGACCTAGAAAGGAGATTTCAGTGCTTCAACAAGATGAAAGCCTAATGTTCGAAAGCTGGCGAACGTCAGGGCAGAATCTTGTGCAAGATATCAGGAGAAAGATCAACGTCTGTCATTCTCGTCAGAAGCAGCGAAGCAAGTGAACTGGCAGTCAGAAAGACCGGATTATTATGGGATTCTGCAACCTTTTCTGTTTTCCATTTTTCAAACTTATAAAGTTCCCAAGGCTTTGCCTTATGTAAAGTGCTTGTCTATCAATAAAATCAGATTTTTGGCCAAATCATTGTTATGATCCTCTGTTTTTGTTATGCAATTTCACTTATTTGTTAATCAGAATTTTCATGGAAGCAAAGTGTTTCGGAAACTTAAAATCTGTTTTAAAAAAGGGAAACACAATTTGACAAAATGATTGAAAAGTTCTAGAGGTAATCTGACGATATTACATAGCTCTCAAAGTTATGGAAGTTGTTGTTACCTTTGACCAAGCTAGATGTGTCCGACAACAATTCTGGCTCTTAAGCCAAGACTTCTTCTCTACGGAATTACAAGGAAGTTATGGGAAAAGATCGTTATCTACACCAAAGAAGAAAGTGTCGCATGACTTGAGGCGTTTCTGAAACTCAGCGTGACGAGTTCTCTCTATGATTTGCTTTCCTTTGTTCCTGCGGGTCGGTTTGCATTTTACATACGTCATCATGCCAGCATACGCATTTGTTTTCATTTATGGTTTTGGTTTTTGCTTGTTTGGCTGTCGCCTTTGAGATCCTTTGGTCATTACCATTATCTTTGATCTGTTGTAACAAGTTCGCTTCGAGGTTGACATCCTGGGATTTCCATACTTTCTCTGGGAAGCTAGTGGTGACTAGCAATATCCAATGTACACCAATGGGGGGTTGTTACCAATATTCAACTTCGAGTTGGTCGTCACCAATAATCTTTGAAAGACTAGTAGTCACTAGCACTTGTTCAGAACCATTTGTGTTCGGTATCTTAATTCGGTCGTCACCAACCATTTTCTAAACCCAGTTGTTACTGATTCTGTTATAAAGCAAACCAATTGTTATTGGAGTCCCTTTGATTCGGTTTTCACCAATCTGGCTAAAAATCTAGTGGTTACTAGTATTGCCTTCTAAAAACCAATGGTCATTGACATTGGAGTTGGTCGTCACCAAAATTCCGTAAAAGTCCAATGATTATAGGCCTCACCTTCAAATCCAATTGTTATTGGTACCCGTTTGATTCGGTTATTACCAGTCTTTCTGACCCTAGTCGTTACTAGTATTACCTTCAGATCCAATTGTTATTGGTACCCCTTGATTCAGTTATTACCAATCTCTATAAATCTAGTGGTCACTAGCCTCGTTTGGAAAATCTAGTGGTTACTAGCATTATCTAGAATCAATCGTTATTGGTATACCTAAGTTGGTCATCACCAATCGTCTAAGTCCAATGATTATTGGCATCGCTTAAAGCAGATTGTTATCACCGCATTGGTCTGGCCATTACCAAACTCCTTGAAAATCCAATGGTCATTGGTCTCCTTGGATTCGGTCGTCACCAAATTCTCCAGTTAAGTCTAGTGGTTACTAGCGTTATCCAGAACCAATTGTTATTGGTATATCCTGATTTGGTCATCACCAATCCCCTCTAGGTCCAGTAGTTACTGGCATTGCTTGAAAACTAATCATTATTAGTGTTGAAAGTTGATTGTTACCAACTTCCCCAGCCAGAGTCCTGTTGTTTTAACAACATTGTTTGGAATCCTCAATTGTAATTGGAACTTTGATTTGGTCGTCACCATATCCCTAGTAAGTCTAGTGGAAACTAGCACCGTTTGAAGCTATTTGTTATTCTGGTTGTCACCCCCAGTTGAAGCTTTTACTTTGCTAGTCAAGTCTCGGAGAATTAGTGGATACTAACCTCCCCAGCAAGCCCAGTCTCGTTTCTAACCTTTTCCTGAAGATCCCGTTTGACCTCTTCGTTATAGGAAATTTTTTCATCTGGTTATTGTTACAACACAGATTGGTTCTTAATAATATCTTTATGTTTTGATGATAACTATTATGAAATTTTGTAATTAAGTATTATATACTCTAAAATTTGCTTAAGAATGTTTGCTATAGATATTAAAGTAAATATCACTCCAGAAGCAAATCAGATTTGACCATAAGAAATATGCAAGGCTCTGAAGCGTCAGATGCACCCATTAGAAGATTCTGAATGCTGCCATCAGAAGATCCTGAGCGTTGTCTCCAGAAGGATCTGAAGCTGAAGCTCTAGAAGAATCTGAAGCAAGTCAGAAGCATCTGAACCAATGAAGAATTGTGTATGAAGATTTTTCAAGCATAGTTACTTCAGAAGACTCTGAGAGTACGAACGCTGCCAGTACTGAGGATCTGAATCAAAACTCTGCTCTGAACTTATACACGTTATAAGCACACTTGCTGCAAAAACTCTGATTCAGCAAAACTCTGATCAACATCAGAAGGCTCTGATCAAATTAGACTCTGATGATTCTTGCTGAAAATTGTTGAAGAAGAATTCAAAGATTATGTCCGTTGGAATATCCAAACGACTCTTTCCTTATTTATGCTAGACACAAGAACACAGACAAAAATGATTTCTCTGTGCTTTCTTCTTCTAGGAAAGGTCGCTTGATGTGAAGACAAAAAAGGGCTCAGACCTTTTAGTATACACTTCTCAACGTGAAAAGCTCTTGGATCACTGTGCCTATAAAAGCAAGTTTCCACTCATCTTCTTCAGTTGACGAATCACTTGAAAATAATTCATTATCAAAGCTCTCATACAAATCATATATTCTTTCTAGAATTAATTTCTTTGTTCTTAATCTTAAGTGAAAAATCACAGTTGTGATAAAGCTTTATTAGAAGCATTTTAACACTTGTATTTGTTATTACATTTGATTGTAAGAAAACCTTAAGAAGATCTAGTTAGGATCAGTAGTTCTTGAGGAGACGTTGAACAGTTGTTCTTAGTGCTTACTATTGTAATCAGTTGATTAAATAGTGGATTAAGTCCTTGATTGAGAAAGGAAAATCAATCTAGTAAGGGTGGACTAGAGTAGTTGAGTTCAACGAACCAGGATAAAAATAATTGAGTTTTTACTTCTAAGTTTTTATCTTCATACTTATTCAACCCCCCTTCTAAGTATTTTCTCACCTTCAGTTGGCATTAGAGCTCCGGTTCTGTGTGTGCTACCACTTCACAGTGACAGTAAAGATCCAGTGAGAAAAACTTTGATATATATTTGGTTGTTACTATGGCTGATACTTCAATATCTAACATTAACAACAAATATGAAGAAAGGGACAGAATCAGCACTAAACCCCCTATGTTTGATAGGGAGAAATTTGATTATTGGAAAGACAGGATTGAAAGTTTTTTCCTTGGTTATGATGTTGATTTATGGGATTTGGTCATAGATGGATATGTTCATCCCATTGATGGGAATGTCAAGAAAGTAGATAGAAAATCTATGACAGAAGCCCAAAAGAAGGAATTTAGAAATCACCACAAGGCTAGAACAATATTGTTAAATGCAATATCTCACACTGAGTATGAAAAGATCACAAATAGAGAAACTGCATTTGACATGTTTCAGTCCTTAAAGATGACTCATGAGGGAAACTCTCAAGTTAAGGAAACAAAGGCTCTGGCTCTAATTCAGAAGTATGAAGCCTTCAAGATGGAAGAAGCTGAATCTGTTGAAGCTATGTTCTCCAGATTTCAAATACTTACAGCTGGACTAAAGGTTCTGGATAAAGGATACTCTACTGCTGATCATGTGAAAAATATCATCAGAAGCTTACCTACCAGATGGAGACCTATGGTGACTGCGCTGAAAATGGCTAAAGATCTGAACAAGATCTCCTTGGAGGAACTAATCAGTTCACTAAGGAGTCATGAAATTGAACTTGAGGAAGATAAACCTCAAAAGAAAGGTAAATCAATTGCTTTAAAATCTAATAAATTTGCTAAAACATTGCGGGTAATAGAGGAAAGCTCTGAAGAATCCTCATCTGAAGATGAAGATGAACTATCCATGATGTCTAGAAGAATAAACAAACTCTGGAAGCATAAAGGAAAGAAGTTCAGAAACTTCAGGAAGCCTGATCAAAGAAAAGAATCTTCTGGACACAGAAGATCTGGCAAAAAGGAGGTTGTCTGTTATGAATGTAAAGAACCTGAGCATTACAAAAATGAATGTCCAAAGTTGTTGAAAGAAAAGCCTAAAAGAAAATCTGATAAGAAGAAGAAGGTTCTAATGGCCACCTGGGATGATTCAGATACATCTGAATCTGAATTTGAGTCAGAAAAGGAATGTGCCAATGTAGCATTGACGACAGACATAGAAGATCAGGAGGAAGGAATTTCAGGATCTGAATCTGACTCTGACGCTGAAGAGGTAATGGCTAAACTCACTAAAGATGAATTTATCAAAGTGTTATCAGAAGTTCTGAAGAGCTATAATAATATTAAGCTCAAATACAAGAAGCGTCAAAGCAATCTTGTATCTGAGAATAATATTCTTAAATCAGAAGTAGCTGAGCTAAATGAAAAGAACTTAAGATTGAAAAATGATTCTGAATTAGCTCAACAAGACTATGATTCTGAAACTGAGTCTGAATGCAAAAATATTTTGGAAAAATATGATTACAGCTTTCAGAAGTTTCTTGCTAAAAGCATAAACAGAAGCAAAATGGCTTCTATGATCTATGGAGTTAACAAAAATAACAGAAAAGGAATTGGATATAAATCTTCCTCTGGAAAGGATTTAAATCCAAAACCTGTTGATAAAATTATCATCAAGAAGAATCCTTTATATTCCCACTTTAAATTTGGTCACTTGAATGATATTGAACACACTCGTTCTGAAAAGAACATTCATGTGTTTAAATCTAAGGCTAGTCAGAATAAACCTTATGTTGAAAAACAGAAGTTTAGACAAACCTTCAGAACAACTAACCCAAAAGGAACCAAGAAGATCTGGGTACCTAAAAGTAAAATAATTCTTGTTGCAGATGTTCTTAGCAGCACGGTCAGGACCCCAATCATGGTACCTGGACTCTGGATGCTCGCGACACATGACAGGAGAAAGGTCTATGTTCCAAAGTCTGGAGCTTAGATCTGGAGGTGATGTGAAATTTGGAGGGAATCAGAAGGGAAAGATCATTGGATCTGGCACTATTGGAAATGGTAAACTTCCCTCTATTACTAATGTTTTACTTGTAGAAGGATTAAAGCATAATCTATTGTCCATAAGTCAATTAAGTGACAATGGTTATGACATAACCTTTAATCAAAAATGTTGTAAAGCTATTAGTCAAAAGGATGGCTCAATCCTATTTAGTGGAAAGAGGAAGAACAACATTTATAAAATAAACCTTTCAGAACTTAAGGTACTGAATGTTAAATGTCTCTTGTCTGTTAATGAGGAGCAATGGGTCTGGCACAGAAGATTGGGGTATATTAATATGAGACGTATATCTCAGATTAATAAACTTAATCTTGTCAGAGGACTTCCTAATCTGAAGTTCACTTCAGATGCTCTTTGTGAAGCATGTCAAAAAGGGAAGTTTTCAAAATCATCTTTTAAATCAAAAAATGTTGTTTCTACTTCCAGACCACTAGAATTACTTCATATTGATCAGTTTGGACCAGTGAAAACTGCATCCATCAGAGGCAAGAAGTATGGATTAGTCATTGTTGATGACTATAGTAGATGGACATGGGTAAAGTTCTTAAAACACAAGGATGAGTCACATTTTGTGTTCTTTGACTTCTGTAAACAAGTCCAAATGAAAAAGATTTCAAAAATATTTTGAAAAATATTTTAATGAAAATGGCATTGCTCATGATTTTTCCTGTCCTAGAACTCCACAACAAAATGTAGTTGTATAGAGGAAAAATAGAACTCTGCAAGAAATGGCCAGAACCATGATCAATGAGACTAATCTGGCAAAGCACTTTTGGGCAGAAGCAATCAACACAGCCTGTTACATTCAGAACAGAGTGTCTGTAAGACCTCTTCTGGAGAAGACTCCCTATGAACTGTGGAAGAACAGAAAGCCCAACATTTCATATGTTCATCCTTTTGGATGTATTTGCTATATGTTGAATACTAAAGAAAATCTGAACAAGTTTGATTCCAAAGCACAGAAGTGTTTCATGCTTGGGTATTCTGAACGCTCTAAAGGCTACAGAGTATACAATACTGAAACACAGATTGTGGAAGAATCTATTCATGTTAGATTTGATGATAAGCTTGGCATTAAAAAGCCAAAGCAGTTTGAAAACTCTGCAGATAGAGAAGTAGTTTTCACAGACTCTGAAGGCTCAGAGGCAGACAAAGCTCAAGTGAAGGAACCAGAAGCAACGCCAGATGCAATTCCTTTGACTTCTCAGATGAACAACTTGAACATTTCTGAAGAATCAACTGTTAGAGGATCATCTTCCAGAATCAAAGCTTCTCATCCAGAGAATGTTATCATTGGAAAGAAGGATGACCGTATCAGAACAAGATCCTTCCTCAGATCATCTGAAGCATCATTATTTGGATTGGTGTCAGTAATTGAACCAACTTCTGTAGATGAAGCTCTGCAAGACAATGATTGGATTATTGCCATGCAAGAAGAGCTAAATCAATTCACCAGAAATGATGTGTGGGATTTAGTTCCAAGACCAAAAGGATTCAACATAATTGGAACTAAATGGGTCTTCAGAAATAAGCTTAATGAGAAAGGAGAAGTTGAAAGAAATAAGGCAAGGCTTGTTGCTCAAGGGTACAGTCAACAAGAAGGTATTGATTACACTGAAACTTATGCTCCAGTGGCAAGGTTAGAATCTATACACCTTCTTATTTCATTTGCTGCACAATATAACATCATTCTATATTAGATGGATGTTAAAAGTTCCTTTCTAAATGGTATTATAGAAGAAGAAGTTTATGTTCACCAGCCTCCTGGTTTTGAGAGTGAAAAATTTCCAGAACATGTTTTCAAACTAAAGAAATCTCTGTATGGTTTAAAACAAGCTCCCAGAGCTTGGTATGAGAGATTGAGCAATTTTCTTCTGGAGAAAAATTTCATCAGAGGCAAAGTGGACACAACACTCTTTTGTAAAACATTTAAGAAAGATCTTCTAATTTGTCAAATATATGTGGATGATATCATATTTGGATCTACCAATACTATGCTGGGAAAGGAGTTTGCTCAATGTATGCATGCAGAATTTGAAATGAGCATGATGGGAGAATTGAGATTCTTTCTGGGAATTCAAGTCAACCAAACTCCAGAGTGCACTTACATTCATCAGACCAAATATGTTAAAGAACTTCTGAAGAAATTTAACATGACTGATAGTAAGATGGCAAAGACTCCCATGCATCCAACTAGTTCACTAGGCAAGGAAGAGGTAAGTAAGAAAGTAGATCAGAAACTCTACAGAGGTATGATAGGATCTCTTCTCTACTTAACTGCTTCTAGACCTGACATTTTGTTCAGTGTATGCTTGTATGCTAGATTCCAATCAGATCCTAGAGAATCACACTTAACAACTGTTTAGAGGATTCTAAGGTATCTGAAAGGTACTTCTAATGTGGGTCTGTGTTACAGAAAGTCTGATGATTTCAAATTAGTTGGATTCTGTGATGCTGACTACGCTGGAGATAGAGTGAAAAGAAAAAGTACTTCCGAAAGTAGTCAATTTCTAGGAAGAAATCTAATCTCTTGGTACAGCAAGAAGCAACCCACAATTGCACTATTACCTACAGAGGCATAATATATTGCTACTACTGGATGTAGCACTCAGATGCTCTGGATGAAAAGTCAGCTAGAAGATTATCAGATATTTGAAAGTAACATTTCTATATTCTGTGATAATACTTCTGCTATATGTTTGTCTAAAAACCCCATTTTACACTCTAAGGCAAAACATATAGAAATTAAGCATCATTTCATCAGAGACTATGTTCAGAAGGGAATCATAAACTTAGCCTTTGTTGATACAGATCATCAATGGGCAGATATTTTCACAAAACCCCTTGTTGAAGATAGATTCAAATTTATTTTGAAAAATATTGGTATGGATTTGTGTCCAGAATAATATTTGTCAGAAGCAAAGTTTACAGATGCAAAATGTTTAATGCTCTGAAGTATTTCATCTGTTAATTTATTCATTTTCTTAAACTATTTTACTTGTGTAAATCTGAACTAACAATGCTCAGAGGATCTGAACGTTGGTTAACGTTTCATTTCTCAAGAGAATTCAGAAGCACATGCAAGCAAACACGTGTCACTCTAAATCTGCAAAGATGGTGTGCACACTACTGAAGAGACGTTTGAGGTGAAGTTTGAATAGTGAAAATCTTGATTTTCCCCCCAATTTGTCAGAATTAATTAATGCTTGAAATGATTTTTATTCTCTTTCATTAATTGACATTAATTGCTATGTGTGAACGTGCCTTGCTTGTCTGTTTGTATGCCTAATTGTTTTCTATAAATACCACATCTCTCACCACTTTCACACTTTTCACAACTCAAGAAAGTTTATGCATTTCTGTCTTCTTCTCTCTCTTCACAAAAACCCTAAACCTTTGTCAAAATCATCTTCAATGGCAACCTCATCTTCTACAGCAGCACAGTTTCAATCAACCATGGCTGCAGTTACTTCTGCAAATATGGGTGTGGCTCCATACACGACACCTAAAAGGACTTTGTTAACTCCTGTTGACAAACTTGAAGTTCTCTGTGAATCAATGGTGGAATTTGATTCATTAGCTGAAAATGGATTTGAATTTCGTTCAATAGTTGATGCTCAAGGCTGGGTAAAATACTTTGACAGATTATTTGGACCAGTTTACCCTCATCTGGTAAAAGAATTCTGGATACATGCTTCTGTATACCCCAAATTCATCTTGTCTTCTATTCTGGGTAAGGAGATTATCATTACAGAAGATCTAATCAGGAAACTCATAGGATATGAGGAGACTGATGGAGTATCTCATCTGCCAGCTGGGCGTGTAGACATGGAAGAAGTTTATGAGGAAGTCATGACTGTTGGACAGGCCTCTAACAAGTTTAAAGATCTGAAGCCTGACTACAAGATCTGGGCAAAGATTTTCATGGGATGCATTCATCACAGAAAATCTACAAACTCTCCAGATTACGTGAACAATGAACAACTCTACTTCATGTACTGTTTAAGTCAGAGCACCAAGGTAGATCTTCCTTACATTTTGTTCATGCACTTATGGAATCATATTAATGCTTCAAGAGAATCTGTAAAAGATAAGGGTCAGAAGATCAGAACATGGATTCCCTTTGGAACGTTAATTTCAGATATTCTGACAGAAAATGGACTGGTGACTGCTCTGTATGCTGTTGGAGTCAAGGAGGAACTTGAATCTATTGTTGGGAAACCTCTGAATGCCAAGAGTCTTCAGAGACTAAAAATTGTAGAGGAACTCACATCAGCACCCAAGAAGCTGAATATCTCTCAACTTAGTCAGAAGCGAATCCCAGTTGAAGACTACCCATTGTTCTGTGCTAAAGAACCAAGGGAAATAATTTTAAGGTATATTGATTCTTGCAAGGTAGATGGAACCCCAGTTCCTGCAGATATTCTGAAAAGAGCAAGGGAACCAGTGCCTGATGGAGGAAATGAGAACACAAGGAAAAGAGGTCAATCAGAAGCAGAAGCAGTGTCTGTTCAGAAGAAGCCCAAAGTTGCTGACAAGCCTCAGAAGCTGATCAAGAGGAAAGCATCTGGAGACGCTCCCTCTGTTCCCACAAAGCGTATCAAGATTAAAGGTACCAAATCTTCTGTATCCTCTTTCAATAATATTGTTTTAAATGAATCAACAATCAAGTCTATTCCAAAACCACCTCCTACTCAGAAACAATTTGTTCCTGCTCCATCTCATATCTATGTTCCTTCCCCACAAAAATCATCTGATCCTGTTTCCATCACTCCTGTAAAACCTTCTACTAATCAATCATCTGCACCAACACCAATAACAACAAAACCAGCAAATCAAACTCCACCACCTATAACAAAACCAACAGAACAATCTGAACAACAACAACAACCAGAAAAACAATCTGAACAACAACAACAACAACCAGAAAAACAATCTGAACAACAACAACAACCAGAAAAACAATCTGAATAACAACCACAACAACCAGAAAACAACCACAACCAGAAAAACCACCATCAAACACATCTGAACCTATTGGATCTGCACAAGTTACTTCTGAACCTATAAAAGTTACATATGATCCTATTACATCTGAACCACCTACATCTGATCCACCTACATCTGAACCCCCATCAAAACTTTCTGAGAATCCATCAGAATCAACCAACCCATCTGAAACCAATATCCCTGAGACAGAGGTTCTAAACATTACACCTCTCAAAACTGTTTTTGAAGTGTCCTCCACGTCTTACACTCCAACCACATCCTCAAATTCATCAGAATCTGATATACACCCATATTTTCTGATATCTCCCTCTTACAGAAATTCTGAAGTAAATAAGCCAGAACCACCTGTTTCTTCTGAAATTCTCATTCCTAATACTATCCCAACACCTAAGCTAAGGATATCTGAGAGTGTACCCTCTGCTTCGTGTAAACTGTTTTCATCTAACAAACTTCCCTCTGGTTTCAAATTCAAAAATTTCTACACCAGAATTGAACCATCTGACACTATCACTCCTTTTAAACCCAAACTTACCATCATTCTACCATCTGTTCTTCAAACTTATATTAAAGAACTGCCAAAAGTGATTTCATCAGAACCCATTTTATCTGATAAATCTGCATTCACTCCTTACTCTGATACCCCATTTGATGTTGTTTCCTATGCATCAAATGCAAAACCATGTCTGTTGAATGCTTTAACCAGATCAAAACCTGACAATTCATCTGATCCTCCATTCATACCATTCTACCCTAGTCCTCTGATCACCATTCATAAATCCATCTTTCCACCTTCTCCCGAACCCAAGCCAATCACATTGGAAACTTTTCTAAACCCAAAACCTAGGCTGAATGTTGATCATTTATTTACAAGTTTTTTTGAAAGAAATAGAGATTTATTTAGGCTCTGTACAGAGGAAGTGTTCATCAACAATGGATGCAAATGAATCTGATACCATTTGGAATAGCTTCATAAACAAATTCAATACTGTAGCATCAAATCTGAAGAACGTCTGTTCTGATGATGCGAAGCTCAGATTTGCTGAAACTGCTAGAAGTTTGTTCTGGACTGTTAAAAGATCTGAACCATTGCTTCTTATGGATGGTCCTTCATCATCTGAAGTCTGTGATACAGAAGTAAACGCTGAATATGCATCTGAAGACAACTCTTTGGCTATGACTCTAGTAGAACATCCCTCTGGATCTGCTGCTCCTAACTCCAAAGCCCCTATGGAAATTGACTATGTTCTTGCTTCAGAATCTGGCCCACCTTCTTCATCTGAGATCAAGAAAGAGTATCCAGATCTTAAAGATAAGATTGCAGTTCTGGAAGCTGGTCAATCAGAAATCAAGTCATGGATGGCTAAGCAAGATAAGAAGTCTGAAGACATGGCTCAGTGGATGTCCAAACAAGATCAGAAGAATGAAACCATGGCTAAGTGGATGTAAAAACAAGATCAATCCTCTTCTGAGATCACGAATCTGTTGAAGATGATTTTGTCAAAACGGTCTTAGTTTATTTTTTTCTGATGTTTGCATCTATTATGTGCACATGTACTTGAATATTCTCTGATGTTTGTACTTTTTGCTCTGAATGAATGAATGGCTCAATGTTTTCTCTACATGATTTATCTCGTTTGTTTCTCTTTTTATTTGTCTCTTAAAAGTTCTTACTTTTTGCTTATGACAAAAAAGGGGGAGAAAATAGATCTGAACTGTTTAATTAAACTCTACCAGAATGAAACTTCAGACATATCAATTTTATCTAACATAATATCTGAGTATTTCAGAACATTTGATAAGTATACTCTGTAAAAGAAACTCTGAGACTTCCAGATCATATACTCATTATCAGACTCTGACTCTGAATTATCCAAGAGACTCTGACTCTCAAATGTTTAGAACAATCAAGCTCTAACTCTGAAAAATACTCAAGACAAAAAGGGAAGTTTCTATTCCTTATTAATATTTAATTCAGGGGGAGATTCATCATCTCAGGGGGAGTTATAATTATTCTCTTTTCAATTAAACAAAATTTCTGATGTTTTTGTCATCATCAAAAAGGGGGAGATTGTTAGAACACAGATTGGTTCTTAATAATATCTTTATGTTTTGATGATAACTATTATGAAATTTTGTAATTAAGAATTATATACTCTAAAATTTGCTTAAGAATGTTTGTTGTAGATATTAAAGTAAATATCACTCCAGAAGCAAATCTGATCTGAACATAAGAAATATGCAAGGCTCTGAAGCGTCAGATGCACCCATTAGAAGATTCTGAACGCTGCCATCAGAAGATCCTGAGCGTTGTCTCCAGAAGGATCTGAAGCTGAAGCTCCAGAAGAATATGAAGCAAGTCACAAGCATCTGAACCAATGAAGAATTGTGTATGAAGAGTTTTCAAGCATAGTTACTTCAGAAGACTCTGAGAGTACTAACGCTGCCAATACTGAGGATCTGACTCAAAACTCTGCTCTGAACTTATACATGCTAAAAGCACACTTGCTGCAAAGACTCTGATTCAGCAAAACTCTGATCAACATCAGAAGGCTCTGATCAAATTAGACTCTGATGATTCTTGCTGAAAATTGTTGAAGAGGAATTCAAAGATTATGTCCGTTAGAATATCCAAACGACTCTTTCCTTATTTATGCTAGACACAAGAACACAGACAAAAAGGATTTCTCTGTGCTTTCTTCTTCTAGGAAAGGTCACTTGATGTGAAGACAAAAAAGGGCTCAGACCTTTTAGTACACACTTCTCAACGTGAAAAGCTCTTGGATCACTGTGCCTATAAAAGCAAGTCTCCACTCATCTTCTTCAGTTGACGAATCACTTGAAAAGAATTCATTATCAAAGCTCTCATACAACTCATATATTCTTTCTAGAATTAATTTCGTTGTTCTTAATCTTAAGTGAAAAATCACAGTTGTGATAAAGCTTTATTAGAAGCATTTTAACACTTGTATTTGTTATTACATTTGATTGTAAGAAAACCTTAAGAAGATCCAGTTAGGATCAGTAGTTCTTGAGAAGACGTTGAACAATTGTTCTTAGTGCTTACTATTGTAATCAGTTGATTAAATAGTGGATTAAGTCCTTGATTGAGAAAGGCAAATCACTCTAGTAAGGGTGGACTGGAGTAGTTGAGTTCAACGAACCAGGATAAAAATAACTGAGTTTTTACTTCTAATTTTTTATCTTCATACTTATTCAACCCCCCTTCTAAGTATTTTCTCACCTTCAGTTATCCCCAGTGAGATTCGTGTCTTCGTTCTGTCTTTTCCCCGGTGAAGCTTTGCTTCCATAGTGGATTTTTCCCCCAGCAAGTTTTCCCCAGTGGGTCCCTTCCCCAATGTGGTTTGCATTTCTTTTCTTTCGTTTCCCTAGTGAAGAATTATTATCTTCCCCGGTGGGCTTCCTCATCTGGTTATCCCCAATGAAGTTCGTACCTCCTTTCCCTGATGAAGATGTGTCTTCCCTGTTGGAATTTGTGTCCCCTGTGCGAAAGATTTCCTTGAACAACATCTTTAGTCATGTTTGAACTATCTTGCTTACTTAGTCTTGAATCTTCCCCCAGCGTGTTGGGTCCTCGTGAGTGGTTACTCGTCATTTTGTCGTTCTTTTATCTTTGCTCGTGTGTCTGCATCTGTCTTGCATTCAAGCATCATATAACATCATTTAGATTCATGGCATATTTACATTCGTCCTTTTCCATACCATCGGATCTAAGGGACAAATTTTCTGGTTTGCTATATTTAAATACCTTTCACTACGATTCTATGAGGATTGTCATCTCTCATTACCATCTAGTAAAGATATTTAAATAGGGGCATCTATTGCACCCCAAATTTTGACCCCTTAGATCCTCATCATCATTTTAGGATCATATTTTTTGATTAACTAACCTTAACCCATTTCCAGTTTATCTTTGTCAAGATGCAGATGAATTAGGGCTCCGTACCGTCAAAATCGAGATTTCGGTGGTCTGATCAGTCAATGTTTTGGATTGATTCAACTTTAAATAAGTCTCCACATAATCAAGAATACAATATGGTATCAAATATGAACCCAATTTGAGGTGGTTACCCAGGGATCGAGAACAATGCAATTCAAGGTACCCGATTAGGGTTTTCGGCGAGAAAAAGTCAACTGTAGTTTGACTTTTAGTTTAAGGAGTTTTTCAATGGTGGGATTTTGGTTCATTAAGTTCCTATGGCTTAGTAAAGTCCATCCAAAGAGTTTCAAGTCCTCAGGATGTCCGGATCATCAACGGACGACTCGGTAGGCACCGATCGATCGAACAGAAATACCGAAAAGTCAATTCTTCAACAATAAGTAATTTGACTTCAAGATGTGAATAAAAAATGTTCCTTATGTCATATTACACCTCCCCATAAAATTTCATTACCATTGGATCAAGGGTTAAGATGTAATTGCAAAAATCGAGAATTAGGGTTTCGAAAGGGGCAAGACCATAACTCCTCAACCACACATCCAATTGAAGTGGTTCAAAGCTCATTGGAAAGCTTTTGACAAATCCTACAAAAGCCTCAAAGTGGTCCATGATCAAAAAATGCATAGAATTGGAGTTATAGCAAGATTCATTTTTGAAAGGGAAATAACTTAGAAAAATTATAAGTTATTTAGCACTTGTAAGTGGTTTTTTAAGAAACTTTGAAGGGTTTTTCAATCTAGTTCCATCAAGAATTTGGAAATTCCCAAAACATGAAAATTGTAGAGCTACTTAAGGGCTTTCCAATTTGTCGTAGAACTCCTCAATAGCATGTTTGAGCAGGAAGTTATGCACCATAGAAGTTGGGCCTGTCACACTTGAAATCACTTTGTCAAGAATTCTCAAACTTGGATTTTCACAACTTAAGCTACTCTCAACCCTTGGATCTTGATCCAAAATGATAATGTGAGGCATGGATAGAGAGAAAACCAGAAAAAAAGGAGGGATGTGGTGAACATAGCAAGTTGTTGCAACTTGGCAATTAAATAATCAATTAAATGAAGAAGAAAGAGAAACTTTTTGGATGATTTGAGCAGCTGCAGTTCCCTACACCCTAAGCTTACCTCAGTCACTTCATTTCCACCTCTCCACTTAATTTTCTGATCTTCTTTGGTCCATGGAACTGATGTATAGAGATCTTGGCAAGATTTTTCAAAAACTTCACAAATCTCCCTCCAAAAGTGGTAAATGACCAAGGCTGCCCTTACTCTTGTTTGGCTATAAATAGAGGCATTTTCTATGAGTCTAAACACACCAGAGAAATCTCAAAAAACCAGAGAAAACATAGCTCTCATTCTCCTCTCATTCCTCAAGAATTTCAGAAACTTTATAATCTCCATTTTCACCAAAAAGCTGTCTTGAGCAAAACTCTGCTCAAGACCAGTTCCATCACTTCCAAACCTCTAAAAAGCATCCACATAATCCCTAAATATAGAAGGTGTCTATACCTTAAAACCTCTCAAAAATACCATTTTGCAAAAAGTCAACTTCCACACTAAGAAAGTTTGACCACCACACTCAAAATTGGCCAAATCTTTGTCTAGGCTGTTTCTTGCTGATCTAATCATCCACACACCTCACATGTGTCATATTACCACTGTCCAAAGCATTGAAAACCAACTGGAAATCACCTAACTCTAACTGTCTTGAAGTTTGGTTTTGTTTCTTCAAGAGGAAGTAAGCTTCATATCATTGCAAAGGAAAAGGCATCTCTGGGTTTCTAAGCTTTTTAGCTTGTTCAAGGCTGTTCAATAAGAGGTATGTGATGTTCTAACTATCTCTAAGTCATACATTGTCATGGATTGTCATTTTGTGAGGATTTGTGTGAAAACATACCATGGCTTCCCTATTAGGTTTCTTTGTCAAGAATCCTAGTTTTATGTTCATAATGCTTGTTTTGTCAAATATTTTGTCATTTGTAAATGATATATGGATGATAGATTGTAAGTTTGTGTCTTATTGTTATGTTTAGACTTGTTAGTAAGGGTTTTGTCATTTGGTAGATTTAGGATCCAACCTTGAGAAAGTGGTATGTCTGCCTTAGAACTATAAATCTAGCTCACTTTTAGGATATGTAGATAACTTGTAAGTTGCTCATAGATTCCCCCTTGCCCTTGATCATGTGTGAATCAATGTGTCCTTTTGTTGTCATTATGATGATTTCATGTTTTGCCTACCATTTCTTTGAAGTGGTTCTTAAGTGGTTAAGATTGCTATTCCTTATGCCTCAAATCTTTGGTCAATATATGATTTTGTTCATAATGCTTGTGCTGGTGGAGATGTGAGAAGTTTGGTGCTTAGTCATTAGGGTTGTCTTGTAAGACATGTGTGCTTTTTGCTGTCCAATATTGGTTCAACATGTCATTTTTTAATTTAATGAGTTTTTTGCCTAACTTGAAGTTGTGACTCATTTGTTTATCCATTTCAAGAATGTGCATGTTGCTGTTATGCTTAAAATCTGTCTAAAGTTCAATTTGACATATCATGCCTCAAACTGTTGCATTATTCAAAATACCATGAGGTCAATATGTCATTTTCTGTTTCAAGCTTTGTTTACATGATTTGTGTGCATTAAATCTTTAGCATATCCATTCAAAACTTGTGCATAAACTCATTTTCTCCAACTGTCATGGTTTTGGCTTATTGTATGTTCAAATTGGTGTTCTTGTATGACATAAGCTTCAAAATGCTAAGTTCTGTTTTGGAAAAGGTCTCACTCATTTTCTGATTTGCACCTCATCTGTTAGCATCATCATCATGTGTATATGACCTCTTTTTCATAAAATACATCTTTGCCTTAAAATTGCCCTGTTGAGGTGAATATCTTGCCTAGGCAGATTTTTTCCAACTTTTGCACCAACACATCAATTTTTACACCACTTGACACAAGTTCTTCCATGAACCTAAAACACTTACATAATGATATTTGTAGTGTGTGTACATTGTTTACTTGTGCTGTTTTGGCTTATTCTCACATTTCACACTTCAATCACACTTACACCCTAAAACTACCACAGCATGATCAATTTGTCTCTTTTGTTTGTGTATACATGATTTTAGAGTTGTAATTCACTCACTTGCTTGGTTCTAAGATGTACACATGTTTGGTTTGGTCTGAGCTTGCCTATATTTGCATTCCACCACTTAATTGCCTTTTGAGCCAAAATTGTCAAGAACATATACCAAATCATGATTACTTGCATATTGGTCAATCTCAGAGTGGTAACTCATTTTGCTCTATATTTGTGATGTGTGTATGAGTTTGTTTGTCCATGAGAGCTCCTTTTCTTGCATTTGAACTTTGCTTGCATACCATTCACTGTCAAACTGTTTTGAAAACATTTGTGCCCTTTATGTTGCCTACTGCCCTAAGTTAGTAAAACTTGGATTAGAATTGATTTTTGAGTGATTGATGTAGGCATTATCATGCTAAGCTACATTTGTGTCATTGGCGTGTTTAGGACCAGCTGTAGGTCTGCTAGCCTTCTTTCAAGTGGCAGGTTTTTGTTTAATTTTGGTGTGGTATTGCTATCTAGACCAGTTGTGAGGAATTTATTGGCATTCAATTCATGTTGCTCATTTCATAGTGACTGTTTGATGTGTATCTGTCCAACTGTTTTGGAATTTGTTTTTTTGCAACTTATGTCATAAACTTCAATGCACAAGTCATTTTTGTTTTCGAGTTGGATTTTGGACTTCATATGTTTTGAAACTTCATATATGTTGTATTTGGAGTGTGTGAGGACCTTCAATTTGATTTAAGCATGAGTAATTTCAACTGTGGCTTTGAAAATGCATGTCAATTCACTAAATTGCAGCTGTCATAGGTTTTTAAAATTCATTTGGTTTGTGAACTTCCTTATGGTTTAGACACATCCTATATGTGGTTTTGAGTATGTGTGTGTGGTTTTTTCACTCCAAATTGGTCTATTTTATAATCTCACCATCTCACTTGCAATGTCTTGATTTTCATCTCATTTTCACATGACAGTTGGATCTTCAACTCATAAATAGTTTGTTTGGATGCATGAACATGATATATAGGATATTAGAATTGTGTTTGAGCCCTTTCTCTGACCATAACATGATTGGGTTGTTCATTTGCTTCATAAATGCATTTTTCATCCAAATAGCAACTACTATCGTCTTTTTTATTTTAAGGCATGTTTTCAAAATTCTACCTGGACCATCCTTTTCCTTGTTTAAAAACACCCAAAATTGATCTAAGGTTTGCTTGGTTTGGTTGAGAAATGAGTGAGTTTGATATCAAAATGTATTTTGAAATTTGCCTTGTTTTTTGTTCTTTCAATCTGCCCAGAAATTCACAAAGTCACGCCTTATATATTTATGGGGGTGGCTATATCAACGGATGTATAGCCACCCTAATGGTAGAAGCATGCACGCATATCATACCTTTCATTAGCCAGACCTGGGTTCGATCCCTAAGGAGGATCAACCCTTTTGCTCTTTTTTTTCTTTTTTCCTTTTTTCATATTTTCCATGCTTCACCATGTTTTCTACCTGGATAGCGCGCGTGTTTGTGCTCTAGTGGCCAGGTTGCTTGCCTGCAAGCTGAGGGGCGTGGGTTCAACTCCCACCCCTTACACTTTCTTGTGATTTTCACTTAGTAATTTTTTGTTTTGCACATTAAAACTTATGAATTTCAAATAATCACAACTCTCTCATTTTTCATCCTTTTTTGCCCATTCTTTTTGCTTTGTGTTTGTTATAATGTCTCTTTTTATATGATGTGGGAATATTACTTGTTGTCATAATTTGTGATATATTTTGCCCATATGGAAATTTGTTCATTTATTGTGATTAGTGATCCTACTTACAGTTGAATTCCTTTGAGCACGTTTGAATTTCTTGTGAGATGTTTATTCCCCTTGTTAGTTAACATGCTAGGGCACTCCCCTTTGGTTGTCACCATAATCTTGTATTATTTCCGTCCTAAATTATGAGGTTTAAACTGATTTACCTGTGTTTGATTATCATCTATGCATTTTGTTGTTACATTTGCTATGTTTTGAACTTATGACATGCTTACTTTCAAATTATGATTTGTTCATATGGTTGTTACCTTTATCATGCTTCAATCTTTGTTAAGATATGCCCCAAATCTTTGTTAAGATATTTGACTATTGGTTGTAAAAATTGATATCATTGGAAGTATATGCTTATTGTAATTTGCATGTTAGCTTGGTTGTAACCATATTCCTTATTTCTTCTTACTTAATTGTTGATTGCTTTGTTAAGTATTTCTTCCCCAAGTGATAGAACTTTTTAGTTCTCATCCAAGTTGTCTCTCTCTCTCTCTCTCTCTCTCTCTCTCTCTCTCTCTCTCTCTCTCTCTCTCTCCTTCCAAAGGAAAGTCTCTCCCTTGACCCTTGTGTCATTGGATAGCTCATTACCCTTCTTTGACTTTGTGAAGTCATCTTGAACATTAGTATAAGCCATTAGACTTTGCTCTAAGTCTAAAAGACCCGCCCTTGCTAGGAGTGTTCTTCAACTAGAACCCTAGGATAGAGTTTGTAAACTCTATGTAAGAATCATAGTAATGATTACTTACTTCCCTTTCTTGAGAGTTCAACATAGATCTAGAGAGTTTTGTGAAACTCTATACAAACATTGTTATGTTTGTTCCCCTTTGAACCTTGATCATAATCAAGTGTTCTTCAACCCTATTGAGGTGAACTACGACTGCTCTGATTCTATCCTAGTTAGGATACGTAGGCAGAGGATGCGACGTCTTTGTGAGCAAACTTATAAACTATCCTTAGGTTTTAACCTACATCCTACACCCTTTACCCAATTCCAATCTTAGCAAATACTTGCCAAACTTATCAAACATTTACAAACTTAGCATGCAAATAAACAAAAGGTTCCTGTAGAGTACTACAAATGTTTAGGATGTGAAATACCTACCCTATGCATAACCAACCCCCGATCCCCGAATCTCTTAGCGTTGTTGTTACATTGCGCAAAAGGTTCTTTCTTTCTTTAGACCTTTCCTTTGGATAAATTAAAGTCCGGTTGTGAATTTAAGAATTAAGATTCAAGTTAATCATTAGCTTGGTATCACGATTCTCACCGCAACACACACCAAGTTTTTGACAAATTGCCTAAACCAAAATTATCTTACTTGTGTATCTAGTTTTGGTTTTCTCTTTAAATCATTGGAACTAGGAATCCTAAAAAGTGAATTAGATCATTGATAAGTGTGATTAGTGTTGTGATTCTCTTTTTCATAGTGTCATTAATCCAAAGGCTTATCGCATATCTGATTTTCCAATAACCGTTCGTTTTAGACTATATTTTCCTCGACCGCTTCCGCACTTAAAACAAATTTTCAAAACCAATTTTTAAATTGGTAGCGCCGACTCAAATTTTAATTAGGATCTATTCAACCCCCCCCCCCCTTCTAGATCCGTGCCATAGTCTAACATCATCTTCTTCTCTTTGACTCCCCATTAAAACCTTCTTCCAACTTCTACCCATTCAAAATAACAATCAATCTCACTTTAAAATCCCACTCAAACATTACTCTTTATAAACCACTTCACTTTATCCATCTTTGACACAACATCCAACCCTAGTCCGAAAATTCATCTTCAAACCCTAGAAATCCCAAATCTTCATCCATGGCTCCACCAAAGAAAGGAAAAGGAAAGATGCCGGAAAGTAGCTCAGCTGCCGATGAGGAAAATGCTCTGATGGAAACAACTAAGAAGCAGAGAATGGATTTCAAGGTTTGAGTTCGACAACTTCTCAAGGTAAAATATGTCAATCTCAATGCTTTTCAAGCACCTACTTTTGATTTTCTAGCATTGCTAAAGTATCAAAAGATTGATAACTTTGTCTCCGATATTGGTCGGTGTTACCCTGATTTAGTGAAATCTTTAATGCACAACTTATCAATTAATCTGAATGATGTTGGACAACATATGCTTAAGACTAGTGTTAGAGACTTTGAGCTGATTGAAGATTTGTCGAGTATTGCTGCTACACTCAAAATTCTGTATACCGGCTATTTTCTCTAGAAAGGAGTTGACCATAAAGACGGACCATGGGCTCAGTAGGACAAAATGGAATATTATTATAGTATTTGCAGGTTTCTTAGAGAAGTTGTGGTAGCTGGACAACGCACGCCTCGTGTTTTATGTTATGTTAAGAATTTGTCGGTGAATGACCGGATGCTTCACTACATTATTTGCTATGTCTTACTTCTAAAGGATTCAAATCATTCCCAAATTAATTATCTCGAGATGCAAATGTTGTTTGCAATTAAGAATAAGATCAAAGTTAATTGGATATTGACAATGATGTACCATCTTCAACAACAACTTACACTCTCTACCCGACTACCTTATGGTCGCCTTATTTCAAGCATTTTGGAGTTAACATATTTGGATCTTAATAGGGAACCATCTATTGAAATGAAATCAACGGAAAATGAAATTAATGAGATCACTATTATGAAGAACACCAGAATTGTTAAATGTAACGATGGAACATACGAGTACAAAGATGGGTCGTCTACCTCTTATTATCCAATCCTGGAAGTCGGAGTTACCAATGAGTTCCTCTATATCACCGTGATGAATCAACACCGAGAAACTACCCGGGCCATCAATTCTCTTCGAAGGCTTGTCTTATACTCTTAAAACCAAAATGCCGGTAATGATGAAGATGAAGACGGAAGTGAAGAGGATGAGGATGGAAGCGAGGAAATGTCGGAGGATAATGACTAAAACACTTGTTTTATGTTCTTTGTTCTTGTTCTAGATATCGTTTAAGTTTATGCTTAAGTTCTAGTTCTTTAATACACTTGTGGTTGTATATGTATGTCAACTTTCATTATTATGTGTTCCTCTTCCTTTTTGCTAATGCCAAAGGGGGAGAAGCATTGGTTTCTCTAATGTTTCTTTGTGCAGAAAATTTATACCTCTTGTATTAAGGGGGAGCTTTAACTTAGGGGGAGAAACAAGTTTAGAGAAACAAGTCTCAAAGCAAGCTTTCAAAGATTGGTTGTCATCATCAAAAAGGGGGATATTGTAGAAGCGAGCTTCAAGCGCATAAAAGTTTTGATGAAGACAACAAGTTTTCTACGCAACATGTGTATGCAAAAAGCAAGAGACTCAAATGACATCATGTTTCAAGATGGTGTTCTAGCATATGTCAAATGGATCAAAGCTTCACATACATACTAATCAAGCTTCAAGTATTGAAGATAGAATATTGAACACCAACTCATAGGTATACCAAATATCATTTAAAATACTTATACAAGTGTTCAATTATTCATCTCTCACTTCACATATATCATAAGACTTTTAAAACACTTTTAGTAGCTCACTCTTTTTAAAAAATTAATTTTGTTTTGAAAAACTTTCAGTGTTAACCGATTAACCCCTATGGTTAACCTGTTAACGATTTCTAAAATTAATTTTTTGCTGAATTACTTACAGTGTTAATCGATTAACCTATATGGTTAACCGGTTAATAGTTGTTGTTTTTGAATATTTTCTAACATTAAAGGGGTGCTAACCGATTAACCTATATGGTTAATCGATTAACCCTGAAGCAGTAAGCAAAAAATGACAGCTTTTCATGAAAATATGCATTGTTTTCATTTGTTTTCTGACAGTTTTGCTGCATAAAATTATACCCCTCTGTAGAGGTGTATTATACAGTATATATACATATCAGTTTTCAAATTTTAATTGACCTCCAAGAAAATTAATCATCAAATTCACTCATTCTCTCCATCTTTCAATATTTCTTAAAGTGTTCACACAAACAGATTTTTGAGAGAAACTTTTGAATAAATTTCACACATTATCACAACTTCATCTTATACTTTTCAAAGAACACTTGTATATTTCTTTTGAGTGATATTTGTTTCAAGGAGAAGATCAATCGTGAAGATTGATAGCATTATACTCTCAAGACATCAAATTTATATCAAGATTATCTTTTGTATTACCTTGTTGTCCAGGATTGTTGGAAACAAGTGAGTGTTTGAAGATGATTGTTCTTCCTACACTGTAGTTACCTATAGATTAGATAGTAGGCTTCACTTTTGGTGTGATTAGGCTATACAATCATTTTAAACTATAGTGAAATCTCTTTCGAGTCGAAAGGGGAGTGGAGTACTCTCGGAGTGTGAGGGGAACCACTATAAGTCTCTTGTGTCACTTTTTCCATTCCGCACTTTACTTTCAAGTCCTTAACATCTTAACCAAAAAAGAATTAAGAATTAGAAAAATATTGAAGATAATTTTTGAGAACCTAATTCACCCCTCCCCCCTCTTAGGCGCATTTACAACTTACAACCTGAGCTAGCCCGAGGCAAAATATTATGCAAAACACACAACAATGTGTCAACCAGAACAAGGCATGCGTCGATGCAAAGCCTGAATTTTTAGATAAATGCAAATGACAATAGTATGCGTCGACCGGTAGGTCGACCATACCTAACTCGAGCAAAATTCATTTCTAGGACACTTGCCATGAGTCGACCGGAGCAGAGTTTAGGTCGACTCAAAGACCTGAAACTTCAAAAAATGCTTAAATTCATATTTTTGATTCTCTTAGATGAGACCTATGATAGACCAATTGAGTTTGACTCGTATGACACATATTTTGACAGCTCTAAATGCAGTACTTGAGATATTTAGTGCAAGAAAATAAACATGAGAAATAAGGTATGCTTATGCATCATGGTGATAACGCCAAATGTCTATTCTTTCATACGGCTCAGTTTTGACATCATCGAAACACGCATATCTAGTATCTGAGGCTTTTCCCTCATACTGATGATTCGGTCCTCCACCTCCCAGATAGCATAGAACAATTACACTAGGGCGAAGACCACGTGTTGGTCTTCACGATGCCACGTCATCCCTAGAAGTTACCAATGTTGGGCCTAGCAACCCATCCCAACGCATGGTAACCGTTGGCCCTACACTAGGGGCTCATTATAAATACCCTCTTCCACTAGAGGGTCAAGTAATCAATTCTTACTCCTTTTCTATGTACTTGTAATCACTCTGCCCATCACTTACTTTGGCATTGGATTATGTTTCAGGTACACCCCCCTTTATCCATCAAGTCTGCCGTTCGACAGCTCAGACGCGTGGTAGCCTAACGATCTCTCTGGTCAGGTATGATTAGTGGTGCCGTCTATGGGAATTAAGCTTCCCCGTTCCTCAGAGCATAAGAGCCAAAGCTTCCTATTTCAAACCAAGATCATGACTAGCCCATGTCACGACGACACTGTCCACAACTCCACCCTCGTCCCAGTCACCAACGGCGACAATCAGGCAGGGACCTCCCACGCCCGTGAGGGTGACACTAGGGACGGCCAAACCGCCTCTCCATCGTCCGAGGACGCGACATATTACGTCGCACCTCGGGCAAGGAACCCGGCTGTCTTCCAGCCCGTTCCTACGCCAGCTGGAGCGGCCCCAACGATGACTGCCGTCTTTGCAGCCAATAACCAAACAAACTTGATGTTGTTCCAATAGAATGAGCGTATCGGCGCACTGGAACATGATACCTCCTCCTGCTCTCCCCCACACAAAAATCAGCGCGGGAACTCTCGGAGCCCCTATCCCCGTCCACGGGGGTGCCGACCACAGCTGGAGAGACCCCAACCTGTGGCCTCCAATAAACACACCAGGTCACCCCCATAAGGAGAGACGTTTCCCATAACCAAGAGCGAGCAGGTCTGAAGCCTCGGTCAGAAGGCCGAGGGGACGCAACCAACCCCCTCGACATAACTCGTCACCTTCGTGCTCCCCTGTCTGCAGCGATGAAGACGACTATAGGACTCCCTTGTCGCGGGAAATTATGGCAACCCCCACCCCATACGGGATAGAGAAACCACCCGTACTCTCCATGTACGACGGTATCGCAGACCTAGACGATCACCTAGAAAATATCAAGGTCATGCTCGACTACAGCAATGTCCAGGGAGCCATCAAGTGCAAGCTCTTCCCGAGACGCTGAGGAAAGGGGCCATGGCTTGGTACAAAAGCCTAGAACCTGAGTCTGTCACGTCGTGGAGAGTCTTGAAGGATCTTTTTTCGCAGTATTTCACGCCATCGTGATGACATCCGAAGACGGAGGCTGCCTTAGGCGCAATCATCCAGGCCCCGGATGAACCGCTCAGAAACTACATTGAGAGGTTCACGAGGGAGGCGGTCCAAGTGACGACCTCAGATGATATGAAGCGCTACCTTATGGAGCAAGGTCTACACCGAGGCTGTAAGTTCTATGAAGTCGTGGCAATCCACCAACCGACCACCCCCTGCAAGGCTTCCTCGAGAAAGCCCGACACTACATCCGGTACGAGGAAACCGTGGTCGCTAATGCTTCCCGAGAGTCCCGCAACCGCGACACCCCCGCGAGTCCCGAGAGCAAGGAGCATCAGCCTCCCGGTGCAGGGGAGATCGTCGACGAGATGATTTCCCCAGAGAACCCCGTGAGCGGAGGGGCCCGGCAGGCCGTTTCACCGAATACATCGCCCTAGTCTCTTCCCGCGAGCGTATACTGGATGAGTGCGCCAACTCGGAGTTCATCCGGAACGTGTCCGTTTTCCCAAACCGGCACCCCCCAAGGCCAACATGGACAAGTCCAAATACTACTGCTTCCACTGGGTCCACGGGAACGTGATGGAGGATTGCATCCACCTGAAGGACGCAATCGAAATACTCATCAAGGATGGACACAAGAAAAGGTACACTAGAGGAGGAGATGCCCCCCGACAAGAGGCTCCTAAGGCCAAAAGAGTCAAGGACATCCCCCCTCCCGACAACGAATCCGGGCTATAGGTGGCCCTCAGCGTCAGTTGGCCTGAAGAATGGTTTTCGCTAAGAGAACACGCCCTCCTCGATGAGCATCAGCTTCCCGAAGGTCATATCAAGCGGGGCCCCGAACAAGCTTTCTGTGGATTCAGTGAAAAGGAAGTTTGACGAGCTAATGAACAACAACTCCGGAAAAATGAGCACGCTCGAAAAATTCCATGGCCGATCTAACCCAATCACGTACTACTTTAAAGAGCTCCTCAGAGGAGCCCCTAACTCAGCCATCCCCCTGCTGATCCGGGCACAGATGGCAAACTTTGACGTCTTCTGTATTCTGGTCGACGGAGGGAGCTTGGTGGATATCATGTACACCCACCTGTTCTCGATGCTACAGCTCGACGAGACCAACCTAATCCCCTATGTTGGCTCCGACCTCTAGGGGTTCAACGAGACAACAACAAGATCATGGGGATACGTGGAGCTCAAGGTCACTTTTGGGGCACAGGAAACGACCAGGGAAATCAGCATCCGCTTCCTGGTTGTCGAATGCCCGTCTTTGTACAACTGCATCCTTGGCAAGACGACGCTGGCCGAGCTCACCGCAGTGCCATCAACCGTCCACCTCAAGATGAAGTACTATACCAGGATGGGGGCCGTCGTCACTCTCAACGGGGACATAGAAGCAACCCGTCGGTGTTTTGAAGCAGCAATGAAGGGCCTTAGTACGATCGGTCCCCCGACCAAAGCAACTAAGCCTCCCCCCGTCCAGGAGAACAGATCGAAGGACCATGTCGACACTGTAGACCTCGAATGCTGCTTCACCGGAGAGCTAGATCGCGAGGACGAAGTCGAAGACGTTCCTCCAACAACCAATAGGCAGCCTATCCACCCAATGTGCCCCATGCCAGACGGGGACTTCGAGATAGTAACGCTCAGCGCAGACGCGACGAGGACCGTGAAGATTGGAGCGGGGCTGCCCGACCTAACGAGGAAGCAGATGAAGGCCTTCCTCCGAGAGAACACCGACCTCTTCTCTTGGAGCGCCGTCGAGATGCCTGGACTCGACCTTGAGGTCGCCTGCCACCAACTCTCTATTAACCCAGCCGCGAAGGCTGTAGTACAACATAGACGTAGGCAGTCCCTCAAAAAGTCGGCGACGGCTGAGAAAGCTGTAAAAGACCTCCTAGAGGAAAATTTTATTTCGGAAGCCCGATATTCAACCCGGCTGTCCAACATTGTACTTTTAAATAAATCTAATGGAAAATGGAGGATGTGCGTTGATTACACTAGTCTCAACCGGGCATGTCCAAAGGACGCCTATCCCCTCCCCAACATCGACAAACTCGTCAACCGCTCGGCGGGTTTCAAACTACTGTCCTTCATGGATGCCTATTCGGGATACAACCAAATCCCCTTGGCTGAGGTCGACAAATAGAGCAAGACGTTCATGACCGAGTCGGGAAACTATTACTACAATGTAATGCCCTTCGGCCTAAAGAACATTGACGCCACCTACCAGTGGATGATGAACAAAGTCTTCCGGGGAGAGATAGGCGACATGCTCGAAGTCTACATGGACGACATGATCTTCAAGTCTCGTGCCGAGGTCGAACACACGACACATCTCAAAAAATTCTTCGAGACGGCAAGGACACATGCTGAAGTGGTCTCTAGAGCTCTCCGAGCTCAACATCATCTACAAAGGCAGGAAAGCGCTCAAGGCCCAAGTGCTGGCCGATTTCATTGCCGAGATCACCCCCGCCACGGAGCCCACTCCCGGGGGCTACAAGTGGACTATCTTCGTAGATGGCGCTTCAAGCCCCTCGGGGAGCAGCGTGGGCATCATTTTGGAAAACGAGGAAGGCACAGTCGTAGAGGTCTCCCTAACCCTAGCATTCCTGATGACAAACAGTTAGGCCGAATACGAAGCCTTCTTGGCCGGACTCCGCCTGGCAGAAGACCTCGAAGCCAAGGAGATAAAAATCTTCATGGATCCCAGTTGGTCGTGTCCCAAGTCTGAGGCGAGTACCAAGCGAAGAATGACAATCTGGCCGAATACTTAGCCCTCATAAGGGAACACATGAAATGTTTCGAATCTGTCGAGGTACAACACGTTCCCCGAGAGCAGAACACACGGGCAGACGTCCTCTCAAAAATTGGCGAGCACCAAGAAGAAAGGCGGGAACAAATCCGTCGTCTAGGAGATCCTCGCGCAACCGAGTACGGAGAGGGTGAAAACACTACTCGATGTCAACACCATCGGGGAAGCCGACTGTTGGATGACCCTGATACACGCTTACCTTAGCACAGGGCGCCTCCCCGACGACACTAAGAAGGCCAGTACGGTCAAACGTCGAGCCTGCTCGTACGTGCTGCTCGAGAATAGACTATACCGAAGAGGCTTCTCGATCCCTCTCCTCAAATGCATCGACAAAATCCAAGCCTTGACCATCCTGTAGGAGGTCCACGAGGGCATCAACGCGCAACACCTCGGAGGATGATCCTTGGCGAGGAAAGCCTTATGGGTTGGATACTACTAGCCGATGATGCAGGAAGATATGAAGGAACACATAAAGAAGTGTAATAGGTGCCAGCGGCACGGGGACATGCACCTCGCCTCTCCGAGCAAGCTCAAGTCCCTCTCCTCCCCCTGGCCGTTCGCCTGGTGGGGGATGGATATCCTCGGCCCGTTCACCTTAGGCTCCTATCACAATAAATACCTGATAGTCGGTGTCGACTACTTTACAAAGTGGATCGAGGCCGAGACCCTCGCCAAAATCACGGCGCACAACATACTCTGCTTCTACAAGAGGAACATCCTCTCCAGGTTCGGCGTGCCTATGGCCATTATGACCAACAATGGTATGCAATTCACTGACAGAAACTTTCAAGACTTTGTGACCAAGCTCAGGACAAAGCAGCACTTCACATCAGTCGAACACCCGCAAACGAACGGCCAGGAGGAGGCTGCGAACAAAGTCATTCTGCAAGGCCTGAAACACCGACTTGGGGATGCCAAGAAGAGGTAGGTCGAGGAGCTCCACAACCTGCTCTGGGCGTACAGAATAACACCCCATTCGACCACCAGGGAACCGCCCTTTCGGCTGACGTACGGGACCGAGGCAGTAATCTCGGTCGAAATAAGGGAACCGTCCAAAAGGACTGAGTCCCCCCTCGAGGAGGAGGCCAACGATGAGGCCCTCAGAGGCGAGCTCGACCTAGTCGAGGAAATACGCTCAGGGGCGTCTCTCCGGGAAGCCGTACTGAAACAGACAATTACTCTCTGCCACGATTGCAGGGTCATAAAGCGTGAATTCCAGATCGGCGATCTAGTCTTACGGAGAAACCAGAAGGATTCGCATGAAGGCAAGCTCGCCGCCAACGGGAAGGCCCCTACCGTGTCCGGGACAAGACATCACACGGGGCCTACTATCTCGAAAACTTACACGGGGACGCAATAACTCGACCATGGAATGCTGAGAAGCTGAAAAAGTACTACAGCTATGTCACACCCTAAATTTGCCCTCCCTTTTTAAATATTTTTGCACTTTCGATTCTATTTTTAATTTTATATTTTCCACTTAATTTCATGTCATTTAGACACGTGTCCACCGACGATTGAGCGTTTTAAAAATATTAATTCCATTTTTTTTATTTCTCTTTTTTTCTTTTCAAATATAACATTTTGTACATATTTTACTTGTTAATAGAATTTAGATAGATTGTTAACTTAGAAAATTAATTTAGAAATTAGAATTAGAATTTTTAATAGAATGGTTAGAAATAGGTTTTTTTTATTAAAAATAGAATTTAATTAGATTTTATTATTATTAGAATAGAATTATTATTTTTATTAGAATAGATTTTTTATTTTATTAGATTATAGAATTAGAATTTTTTAATTTATAATAGAGTTTTCATTAGAATTTAGCATGGAATTAGATTATCAGCTAATTAAGTTAGAATTATATTAGACTTTTAGAAATAGGTCTTTATTTATCTAGAATAGTTTTTAGAAGTAGTTTTTTAATTAATATAGTTCTAGAATAGAATTTGTTTTTAGTTAGAATATTATTAGTTTAGATTAGTTTGTTAACTATTAGTTAGTTTTGGTTATTAAATATAATTAGGAGTTAAATAATACAACTTTTATTAATTATCAGTTTATTAAGTAAAAAATCAGCAAAACAACACATCAAAGCACTCGCCACGTGTCAGTCTTTTAGTATATATGTTACTATTCATTTTCTTTCAGAGACATCTCTGGAAAAAAACCTAGCCGCCCCCTTTTCGTTACTGTTCATCAACCCATTCTTTCTCCCATCTCAATCTCCAACCTTCAAAACCTCCATCTTCAAAAGACCCATTAAACCCACCGCGAACCCCTTTCCTTCAACCTTGCATCAACAACAATCCCACAACGATGCCAACATAGACACCACAACCATACGACAAGCCGATTGAACTTAGCGATAACCACCAACTTTGAGTAATTTTCTGCATTTTTGTAAATATTATGTTTGGGTTGTTGTTATGATTTTGATTACATTGCATAGTCGGTGTTAGTTTCGATTGTCATGGTTGTTTTGATTCTTATCTTGTATATGAATATTGTATGGATTTGTTGTTGTTGATCCATGGATATGATAAACATGGAGTAAGGAATTATACTGGGTTGTTTGTTTTGTTTTGATTGACAATTTTCATGGATTCACACCTCTATCACATGATTTATATTCTTTTGGATTCTATTGCCATTGATAAGTGTTGAACTAGAAAGTGTGAGATATACTAATATATGTTGATACAGATATAGTAACATGAATAATTTTCTTTGTATCTAGGCTTTACTCTTTTTTTTTTATAAAAAAAGTAATTCTTTGTATGCTACCAACAAAAAGATTTATATGATTGAAAGTGGGTATAAGGCTACACGGTACTGTTTCCGAGCGGATGAAGATCTATTCATTTTTGTTTTCGTAAAAAAAATCGAATTCTTCCACTTTTTGTTTTATTAGAATATTGGGCTTTGTATATGTAGAATGGACCAATATTTCATATTCACACCTCCATTTGTAAATCCCCTTTTATTTTTAATGTAAGTTTATATATATATATATATATATATATATATATATATATATATATATATATATATATATATATATATATATATATATATATATATATATATATATATATATATATATATATATATATATATATATATATATATATATATATATATATATATATATATATATATATATATATATATATATATATATATATATATATATATATATATATATATATATATATATATATATATATATATATATATATATATATATATATATATATATATATATATATATATATATATATATATATATATATATATTTCTAATTTAGTTTTTAGTTTTATAATTTATTTTCTAGATTAGTTTTAGATATTTCTTTTAATTTTTTTTTAAATAGTTTTTTAGACTTATTAACATATTGTATATTTTAGTTTCTTTTAGAGTTTTTTTTTAAATATCTTTTTCTAAAGTTAGGTTTTGGTATTTATCTTTGATTTTTTATTTTCATAATTACTTTGTTTTGGTCGATGACGAGACCTCTATTGTTTTTCTGTCAAATTATTGATGAGAAATGACGGATTCGAGATCGACTTTTTCTCTTCTTTCTCATTTTCAACTTTATTTTCATTTGTCGCATTTTGGTCGATGACGAGACCTCCGTAAACTATTATTAATCAAACTATTGATAAATAAAGTTAGATCTGAGACCACCTCTTTCTCTCCTCATTTCTTTTCCGATTCAATTTCATTTTGACTATTTGGATCGATGAAGTCTTGTATCCGTAGGCGTCGGATTTATCGGAGTTAATAACCTTCCCGATTTCAAATCTATGGAAGATGACCATTTGGGTCATTTTCTTTACTTTGGGATCGCGATAGGCTACCTTCGATTAATCGACATTTTGTTTGCGGTTAAGATGAGATCCCATTATTTTGTGCCCCGATTCAATCCACTAAGCAATTGACGACTAACTTTTATTTTCTGTCAATATACAACTGCTTTACTTTCTGTCAAATATTAACTGCTTTATTTTTCAGTCATTTACATTCTTGTACATATTGTATATTTTCTATATTATTATTATCCTGTAAATATTCAAATTAACTTGTACATTCTTTCAAAACAATTAATAAATATCAAAACCATAAAATCCTAATTGGTGGACTGTTGTTTATCTGTATCCTGTGTACATCTGTCTCTGTTTTTCATCTCTTTGGCAGGTTTTCAAAATCTCTTCAATTAAAAGATAAAATTCTCTTTGTATTGAATTAAAAAGAGAGGATTGAGTGTAAACTTCTTTCTCTCCGAGTGTCGGGATACTCACTGTAGTGTGTGTGGTCTTAATACTCGTCTTTCAATACGAAGAAGTCTGTATTCGCCACTCCCTTTTACTCATAAAACCTCGGTCCCGCACCGAGCGCATTTTTAAAACCTTTTTCTCCCAAAACCTCGGTCCCGTACCGAGTACATTTTCAAAAACACCTTTTCAATAAGGAATCGAGTTCTCTTTGTATTGAACTAAAGAGATAGGATTGAGTGTAGACTTCTTCCTCTCCGAATGTTAGGATGCCTATTGTAGTGTGAGTGGTTTCGATGCTCATATTTTAATATGAAGACGCTTGTATTCGTCACCCTTTTTCTCCTAAAAACCTCAGCCCCATACCGAGTGCATTTTCAAAAACACTTTCAATAAGAAATTCGGATTCTCTTCGTATTGAATTAAAAAGAGAGGATTGAGTGTAGACTTCTTCCTCTCCGAGTGTCAGGATACTCACTGTAGTGTGTATGGTTTTGATACTCGTCTTTTAATACAAATACGCGTTCGTATTCTCCACACCTCTCCTAAAAACCTCGGTCTCGTACCGAGTGCATTTTCAAACCATTTTTCCTCTAAAACCTCGGTCACGTACCGAGTGCATTTTCAAAATATCTTTTAATAAGAGAATGAATTTCTCTTTGTATTGAACTAAAGAGAGAGGATTGAGTGTAGACTTCTTCCTCTCTGAGTGTCGAGATGCTCACTATAGTGTGGGTGGTTTCAATACTCGTCTTTCAATACGAAGACATTTTCTCTTTTTCACCACCTCTCTCTTTCAAACTTCCTCCCGAAACCTTTCTTACCTAAAACCTTGGTCCCGTACCAAGTGCATTTTCAAACTTCTTTCACAACAAAAACTTGAATGGTCGTGGAGTGGTTAGGCGTAGGCCTTCTCCTATCCCGAGTGCTTGACATTTACCGTAGGGTTTACAGTCGTAAAACACTTACTGTTCAAAACCAAAAACACTTTAATAAGAGGATGAGGTTCTCTTTGTGTTAAACTAAAGAGAGAGGATTAAGTGTAGACTTCTTTTTCTCCGAGTGTCAGGATACTCACTGTAGTGTGTGTGGTCTTGATACTCGTCTTTCAATACGAAGACGCTACGTTCGCCACACCATTGTCATAACAAAAACTTTGAGATAAAGAATTGGGTACTACCCGCAAGGGGTTACTATCCGATGACATATTTCATCCCTAAAAACAGTCCCACAAATCAAATGTGATACCTTGCCTCGCATGGCGAAAACTAATATCTTCAAATATGAAAATTTTGGCACGCACATGATGGATGTTATTCCCAAAGTTATAACATCCACTGTGACATCTGCTACTTAACAGCTAATAATTAGGAATAATAAAAGCAGTTAATAACAAAACAATTGTTTACCTAGTTCAGTGTCAACAACACTTACATCTGGGGGCTACCAAGCCAGGGAGGAACTTCACTATTAGCAGAATTAATTCAGAGTCAAAAAACACAGTTTACACTCCTCACTTAAAACCTACCTAATGACAATTCAGCCTAGAGACACTCTAGACCTGAGTATACCCACTCACCCCCCCTCAATTACACAATAGTGATATCAAACAATTACAGACTAAATATGAAGAGACACTTCATACACACCTTGATCTTGATTCACAGCTTTGATCAAGGAACTCACACACTCTTGCTTCACAGCTTTGAGTGAGACACAATCTAGAATCTACCTATCCAATGCAAATCATCCACCATACAATTACTTGGAGTACAAGTATTTCTAGACAGAATTCCCACGTGAAGACTAGCCTTCTTCACTCACAAGGACTCTGCAATTTGCACTCTCTATTCTTCTATCAGTCAAGTGCTGCTGTTCAGGATTACATGTTCTGATGTTTATAGCAGCTATCAGTCCTGTTGGGCCTTGGTGCATAAATTAGGTTTTATTCATAACAAATCTATTTTCCATGATTTGCATGGTTGCCACTTAATTCATGGATCTTTTAGATCGCCTAGGGCTTCTATAAAATCTCCTGATATCCAGCTTGAGCTCCTATTCTGTTTCCTGGTTTATAGCTACCAGAAAAACAAACTTTCCTGCTGGATGTCATACGTTCAATGTTATGACATTCTGTATGACATTTAGCTTAACTAAGTTAACTTATAGTTAACTTACCCTGCACACACATCATTAAGTATGTCCTAACATTCAGTATGACATACATGCACACTCTAGAGTTTTGCCACAAATGCAGCCAATCAAGAGCACATACAGACTCCCCCTTTGGCAAATTTTTGGGTAAAACAACCTGTTAACATATCAGAGTTTACACACAGCAGAAGGCTTATGATGTGTCCTGTCATGCAGAATAGATACTAGCTCAAGCCTCTCTGAGTCCTCACAGTTAGCTCTCTCTGTTATGACTCCCTCTGTTAACCATCTGTTAGTTACCACTACAGATGTCACTCTTTGCTGAGTGAGTAACACACAGAGTTACTCCCCCTCAACTGATGCACTTTATCAGTTGAACACTTCACCTGCACACCCTGCAGTCACATATACAAGCATCCATCTTGTGGATGTCCAGACATTCAGAATGACCTTCTGAAGTCACACACACCTATGCTACTCCCCCTGAAGAGTTGCACAAAACTCTCTACACATATTCATCCAGTCTACTCTGGATGTTATGACCTTCAGGATAACATCCTGAAGTACACACACAAGGTTTGCTCCTAGTTTTAACATACATTCATTCCTATCAAGGCTAGACATGCATATCACTTTGTTGCTAACTGCACTATCAGTTGTTATCACATATTTCATCAGCATTATCAACTGTTATCGCACATTTCATCAGTTGATCCTGTGGTTACACCTGCAAGCATGCGAGTCTAATATCATATGCACAAAGGCACCTATGTTCAAGCCAGTTCTCCTTGTTCTTCCACCTACTGTACCTGCTATTTTCTATTACCCTTCCCCCCCCCCTTTTTAGCCACAAATTAAGATCCAAATAGCATAGTTCATCATAGGTACCATTACAATTGTTAGGGGTTACATTTCAACAAAACTGCTCTTTGTGGAGCATTACAAATTCAAGTTGTCAACCACATTTTAAGGAAGTCTAACTGAAACAAAACAAAAAAAACAGCAACACCTCTTGCTTATCAACTCAGCAACCAGCAGTCTGAGCCACACAGTCAGGTTATCACCATATCAAACTTATTCCTCAGAGGAAGAACTGGAACCAATGTTATTGACATTGGTTGGGACATTCTCACCACCTATGGCATGAATGATCTTACCTAGTCCAACAACAATGGAGGATGTATGATTGGTAGGCACCCAATTAGTAGCTCCAATTCTATGAAGAATGGCATACTTTACACTGAGCAGTGTTGCAGACAACTTCCCTTTGGATGGCCATATTGTGACTTAATTTGCAGTGATGATCTTGCAGACCTGGTTGTCTAAAGTATCAAATTCTGTTGTACCGTCATTTGCTCGCCTCAGATACCTGTTGATCACAGCAGGAGAGAATTGCACACACTTTCCTCTAATAAATACCTTCATGAACTCCTTGTTGTTTCTGCTAGAGATTGAGTCAGGTATGTTTACAATGAACTCCTTGACCAGTCCCTCATAGCATCTGGAAAATCCAGTGACTGTCTTAAGTAGTCCAGCCTTGTTGATGAGTTCCATTACCTCCTTGATCTCCAGGGCATCCTTCCCTAATTCTCTCTCAAGGGCTATTCTCCTTTGATAGACATATCTCCGTTTGGTTACACTGTGAATGGAGTGGAAGGATATGTTGTCCAGAGGAGCAGCTGGCATAGGTTTAACTGGCCTCTCTCCCAATGAATGTTTGCCATTGACGATGTTAAGAACATCTGTTATGACATCACCTTTAGACTCAGGGCTACTCTCAGTAACCTTCCTTTTCTTGGAGGAATTTTTGCTCCTAGGTTTGGAGGACCCATCATGAGCTCCTTTTCTCTGACTTTTGAGAGAGTTGTCTTCCAGACTAGGTTTTCCTTTCTTGGTCATTAGTTTCTGAGCTATGCCTGGAGCAACATTCTTGAGGAATTCATCATCTGAAGATACATCAACATCATTGGCAGAAGCTTTATTCAGATCATCATCTTGTCCTTCCTCCTTTACTGCATGATTTGCTCATTTTACTGTGGTAGGGTTAGTCTTATCAGAGGAGAACTCAAAGTTGTCCTCAAGGTTCTTAGTCGATATTGGAGAAGAATCAACCCTAGGCAGTGGAATGGTGATTCCATTCACATTATGACCTTTTTAGTCTGCATGTGAAGTAGCTGACGACTGGTTTTCACTCCTTCTCCCAGAAATCATATCAAGAGGGCTCACATTCATCACAGAGGTGCTCTTGTGCTGAGCAGGGTCGGGCTTGGTGAGGCTGGAGATATGTTGTTGAGACATTGTAGAGGACTTAGGTTGTAACGAAAGGGGGTTTCTGATGGGGTTGTGTGAGATAAGGCAGGAGGTGGATTGAAAGACGAGAACGGGTTTAGAAGGGTTTACTTGTAAAAGAGGAGGGAATTCAATATTTTGACCAATCCGAATGTGATTATTTTTCAAAACATAATTCCCTATTAATTGCTAGAATTCATCATTCCTAGAGGTCCTCAATTTTCTTAGAGACTTTTTAAATTGAGACTCCTTGACACTTCTTAAAATCATGTCAGTACTAACATAATTACCAGGTTTAGTACAACCCTCTTGCCATCACAAATTACCCCAGAGCATGTCTCCCTTGAACTCATCAGAGCTTGTTTGGATGGTACTCTTGATGTCACAGAACAAGGTCATGACATCTTGAGTGACATTGCTTTCTTTATGCAGGGTAGCTTCCATGGACTCCATCAGGTTCCAATACAGCCTATCCAGTTTTCCCTGATGACCAATCTTTGGGCATCCCTTCTTGGCTTGTTTCCCCTCATGCATTTTCTTACATCCTGTCCTTCTTTCTGAAGCACACTTTGCAGATCCACTTGCTAATGTGTTGGACCTGGTCCTATCCATCTTTAGTGACTGTCTTCCCTTCTCCAGCCATAGTTGGTCCTTATTTTCCTTATTGACCAAGGCATTGAGGTTACATCTAGGTTCCCATAGATAACATTTATTCTTGGATCTAGTACCCCTCATTTCCTCCTTACCTTCTTCATTGATAACCACACACTTGTCTTTGGAAAAGTGGACTTTTAAACCTTGATCACATAGTTGACTTATGCTTATTAGATTGACAATCAGTCCTTTAACCAACAATACATCCTTCAATTTTGGAACTTTAGGACTGTCAAGTTGTCCAACACTTGTGATTTCTCATCTAGCTCCATCACCAAAGGTTACATGACTAGATGAATAAGGATTGAGTTTAATCAAATGATCCTTAATTCCAGTCATATGTCTGGAGCAGCCACTATCAAAGTACCAATCTTCATTGGTAGGCATCCTTGGAGAGGTGTGAGCTATTAATGCCATAGTCTTTACAACCCATTGTCTTTTCTTGTAGGGAACATCATTCTTAGGTTTAGCATCATCCTGTTTCTTGACTTGATGCTGCCATTTTTCATGATGCTGCCTTTTGCCATGCGTACCCTGTTTGGTTTTTCTTTGGCTAGGGAGTCCATGCAGCCAGAAACACACAGCTTTAATATGCCCAAGTTTTCCACAGCGGTAGCATCTATGCCCTTGGAATTGTCTCTTGACTTGATTCCAATTTCTGTGTGGAGAATGTTGTGACATTCTCTTTAACTTCTGAATCTCAGGTTGTAATCTCTTGAGTTTCAAAACTGGATTCTGTCTATCAACAAATCCCAGTCCAGACCTATTTCCTGAGTTCTGACCACTCTGCAGAATCTCTTCTAGAGTGTCAGTCCCAGGATTTAGCATCCTTATGGATTTTTCCATCTGCTCCATTTTGGATTCCAACAAGTTGACCTCACTTTTAAGTGAGTCTACTGTTGCTAGTTGCTATATCTTTTCAGCCTCTAATTCCATTATGCACTTCTTCTGGTGCACTCCTTGCTGATAAAGTTCAATGCTTCTGATGGACAACTTCTTATATGATTCTGCTAGTTCATCATAAGTTAGCTCCTCTTCACTTGAATCACCATCAGAAATACATACACTGTTAAGAGAGTGACATGTTTAGCTAACTCTCCTTCTGATTCACTTCCTGAGTCTTCATCAGACCAAGTGACAGTTAGGCCTTTTCCCTTCCTTTTGAGGTATGTGGGACATTCCATCCTAATATGTCCATATCCTTCACACTCATGACATTGGACTCCTTTGCTTTGGCCAGCTTTGTCTTCAGCTTTGCTGATGTCAGAGGAGCTGTTTTTGACATAGGGCTTTGACTTCTGATCTATCCTTTTGATCAGTTTACTAAATTGTCTTCCAAGCAGTGCTATTGCTTCTGACAAATTTTCTTCCTTTTCACCATCTTCTTCATCTGAATCAGTAGTGTTTGAGACCAGAGCTATACTTTTGCTCTTTTTCTCCACAGACTGATCACACATTCCCATATCAAATGTTTGGAGAGAACCTATAAGTTCATCCACCTTCATGTTGCATATGTCTTGGGCTTCTTCAATGGCTGTTACTTTCATAACAAACCTTTTAGGTAGTAACCTTAGAATCTTTCTTACAAGCTTCTCTTCAGTCATCTTTTCTCTCAGAGCTCCTGAGGTGTTTGCCAGTTCAAGAACATTCATGTAAAACTCATGAATGGTCTCATCTTCCTTCATTCTCAGACCTTCAAATTTGGAGGTCAGCATTTGAAGTCTTGACATTTTTACCTTGGAGGTTCCTTCATGAGTAGTCCTGAGAGTGTCCCAAACATCCTTTGCTAGTTCACAGTGGTGTACCAGCCTGAAGATATTTTTATCTATGCCATTGAACAAAGCATTCAATGCTTTAGAATTTCCAAGAGTTAAGGCCTCTTGCTCTTTGTTTCATTCCTCTCCAAGAATCAGCACATCTACTCCATCCTTGTCAGTCTTCACAGGATGTTTCCAGCCTAAATTCACAGCTCTCCAAGCCTTGTAGTCTATAGATTTCAAGAATGCAATCATCCTTGGTTTCCAATCATCATAATTAGATCCATCCAGAATTGGAGGTCTATTAGTGAAGCCTATATCTTTATCCATAGTACCAGAATTTGTTTTCTCTAGATCTCACCCAGATTTAAACAGGAAGGGTACCTACTCTGATACCAATTGAAAATTCTGGCAAGCACACGATGGATGTTATTCCCAAAGTTATAACATCCACTGTGACATCTACTACTTAACAGCTAATAATCAGGAATAATAAAAGCAGTTAATAACACAACAATTGTTTACCCAGTTCAGTGTCAACAACACTTACATCTGGGGGCTACCATGCCAGGGAGGAACTTCACTATTAGCATAATTAATTCAGAGTCAAACAACACAGTTTACACTCCTCACTTAAAGCCTACCTATTGACAATTCAGCCTAGAGACACTCTAGACCTAGGTATACCCACTCACTCCCCCTCAATCACACAACAGTGATATCAAACAATTACAGACTAAATATGAAGAGACACTTCATACACACCTTGATCTTGCTTCACAACTTTGATCAAGGAACTTACACACTCTTGCTTCACAGCTTTGATTGAGACACAACCTAGAATCTACCTATCCAATGCAAATCATCCACCAGACAATTGCTTGTAGTACAAGTATTCCTAGACAGAATTCCCACGTGAAGACTAGCCTTCTTCACTCACAAGGACTCTACAATTTGCACTATCTATTCTTCTATCAGTCAAGTGCTGTTGTTCAGGATTGCATCTTCTGATCTTTATAGCAATAATCAGTCTTGTTGAGCCTTGGTGCATAAATTAGGTTTTATTCATAACAAACCTATTTTCCATGATCTGCACGCTTTCCACTTAATTCAGGGATCTTTTAGATCGCCTAGGGCTTCTAGAAAATCTCCTGATATCCAGCTTGAGCTCCTATTCTGTTTCCTGGTTTATAGCTACCAGAAAAAACAAACTTGCCCTCTGGATTTCATTCGTTCAGTGTTATGACATTCTGTATGACATTCAGCTTAACTAAGTTAACTTATAGTTAACTTACCCTGCACACACATCATTAAGTATGTCCTAACATTCAGTATGACATACATGCATACGCTAAAGTTTTTCCACAAATGCAGCTAATCAAGAGCACTTACAAGAAAGGATATGTTACGTCCGTTCTACCGCAAATAGGTAACGCCTAAGTCTCCTCACATGCGAGCAGCAAAACACCTAACTGCTAGAATGCGCACGATAACATCATCCACAAAAACACTAGTTACCTATAGTAGCATGAACTACGTTGCTCTGATTTCTCTTGCATGTTGAGAATACGTAGGCATAGGATTGCGACAATCCTAGCGAGCACCCTTTTCTCTTTTTCCACCCTTTCCCAGAAAGGCATGCTACGTCCATTCTACCGCAAACAGGTAATGCTTAAGTCTCCTCACATGTGAGGAGCAAAACACCTAAACTGCTAGAATGCGCACGGTAGCATCGTCTACCAGAACTCACCCGCAAACCGTAGGCCGAACTACGACTGCTCTGATTCTTTACTTCCTTCAAGTAAAGATACGTAGGCACAAGGGCCACAATCCTTGCCGAGAACATTCCCCCTATATCTGTAGTTCCTCGAACTACGTTGACTCTGACTTTCTCATATCTGTTGAGAATACGTAGGCCTAGGACCGTGAAGTCCTACCGAGTCTGTTCTTTCTCTCTTCTTCCCTCGTTACCTATCTTTCCCCTGTTTCTAGCCCTTTTCTCTATCTTTTGGAACACTCTCAATAGCAATAAACTTTAAGCAAATACCTTCACACATCGACAAACAAATGGTTCCCATCGAGTACGATGGATGCGAGGGGTGTTAATACCTTCCCTTCGCATAACCGGCTTCCGAACCCGTTCTTTGGTCGCGAGACCATCTTATCCATTTCTTTCTTAAGGTTTTCTCGATATTTTCCTTTCCCCCATGGGATAAATAAAATTCGGTGGAGACTCTTCTATCTTTCTTTTCGCCTCCCCGTTGTTGCACGATGCATTTTTCGAGTAGTGACAGCTGCGAATCTGCTGGGGAGTCCTAGCAAGCCAAGCCTAGTTTGTTTGTCGCATTTGTGATTTTGTTTTCTTTTATTGTTTATGCTTTATTCTCTAACTATTGGGTTTATTGGGTTGGTTTGTGAGGATAAAAGCTTTCTATCCGAGATTTATAGTATACACTAAGATTAGGAGGTGGTTTCCTTCTGATTTGCGAGACTTAGGACTCGTTAAGTTGGATTGAATCCCACCGCTCAGATGAGACTCCTTTGGGATGATTATGTCTTACGTGTAGTCGTAACGACATCTTTATTTCTAATTTGGGAGTCCGTGACTCTGAGGACCTTTTTGAACCTTATCCCGAAGGTTACTAAAACATGACTCTGTGTTCATCCTTTGAAGGGATTACCGTCTTACGAATCATCGTTCTGATGGAAAACTTTCGAGGGTTAGTGCATGGGACTTTGTTTAAAGGCCTTTAGGATACCCTCTTATAAACCAATAGATTTCCCACCCGAGGTGAGAGATACCTTTTTTTGTTGTCTTGCAGGATCTGTGACCTTGATCCTTGTTGTGGATCTGTTCTCGTGTGCACTCATAACATTGCATTTGCATAAGCATTTCTGAACCATTTTGCATTTTCTTCCCTAACCCGGATACAAAGAGCTTACCCATCCTCTATTCATAACCCACAATTGATTTTCCGACACTCCCATTGAACTTGTGAGAGCTGTGAAGCATTTGAAGCAAGAGGAACGTAGACATCTTGAAACGCCATGTCAGACAACAAGGTAGCTATGGAGCAGAAGCAGACTATGGAGCAGATTCAAGCAGAGTTGGAGGAAGTCCGAAGCCAGATGGGATAATTCATGGTGGATATGCAAGATTTGCGTCAGAATCAGAAAATGCTCAAGGAAGAAGTTCATCAACTGAAAACTCAGATGGGCCAGATTATGGAAGTCATGAAAAATGTGCTAAGAAAGGACGAAAATCTTAGGCCTAAAGTCGCAGCAAAAATGATCGTTCAACTCGTACCTGTGGAATATCTCCTAGAGCACAATATGCCTCATAGATCTTTTGCACAACCTGAGGTTATAAGATTTCCCCATCAGCAGCTACCTTTTGTTTCCCAAGACAATCCTAAGGTTAAGAGGTATGCGCAGAGGCCGAAGCGACCTGACAGAAGCTTCGATCGGATCCCTATGACTTATGCTCAGTTGTTGCAACTCTTGCTTCAACTTGGATTGGTCGAACTTCAGACTCTGGCTCTGTTTGTTGGTAAGCCGCCACTAGGCTATGATGCAAGTGCCCATTGTGATTTCCATTATGGGGCACCGGGCCATAATGTGGAAGAATGCAAAACTTTTAAACACAAAGTTCAAGACTTAATAGATTCAAAAGCATTCGAGTTCACGCCAAGCGGTATGAGTGTGCCAAGTGGGCTTATTCCAGTTGCTATAAAAGAAGTGGATATCCCTGCTTTCTCCCATGAGGTTGCATCAGGTCAGGAACGTATCTTACAATCTTTGGTTTCAGAATCTCCATGCCCATAGCTATTGCCTGTTCCTGGGCCAAATCTGAGGATGAAAGGGCCTGCACGTGAGGAATACCCTAATCAGTACCAACAACCTTATGTTCCTCATCAACAAAACTATCGGTGCCAAAATCAGAATAGACCCAACAACAACTTAGAAAGAAGGACGACTCCTCTTCATCCAGTCCCTATGTCGCACAGCCAGCTGCTACCATATTTGATTCAAAACTCATTGGTGGAGCCTAAAGCGCTTAAGCCGTTGCCATAGCCATACCCTTCTGGGTACCATCCCAATGTTCAGTTTGGATATCATGGAGGATCCATGGGGAACTCAACCGAAGATTGCAAATCCTTCCAAGCCAAGGTGCAACAATTGATTGACAAGGGGTACATATCTTTTCCAGAAGGAAGTATGGTTGTCCATGTCAACCTCTCAGCTGTCTAATGCTCAAAGATTCCAAGGGTCATCTCCAAAAGCCAGTGGTCCAAAAAGGCAGACATCCTCAACATTAGCAGTCCTTGAGCGCTTTTACCATTTGCATCTTGCAGTTTATTTCCTGTTAATTGCTACTTGTGTTTAAACATTGTTATTTTGAATGGTAATATTAATCAAGTGATTATGCATTTTCTGAATCAGTCACGTCGTATTCACTCATTATTTCCACTTATCACAAGCACAGACACATACGCTTTTATCCACTCCGCTTTATCACTATTGTTTAGCAAAGATTGGAGGGAGGATGACGAAAATGAAATACCCATAATTGCAAATTGTATGCTTTCAGATAAAATCTTGTCAATGATGTACATGCATTGTTTTAATTCCTCTAAACACCGGAGATATAAGGAGTTAATCCCTAGTCAACCACTTCGAGCCTAAAAGTAGGAGTTTCCTTTGGATATTCAAACCCTTACACTCAACCTGGGGCAAGGTAGGTGTTCAGTTAATCCAATCCTGCATTTGAATCAACGAAGCAAAATCCAGAGTTATGACGGTTGTTCATCAATGACCCATGACATGGCAGTCACGATTCTCCAACAAAATCCAAAAAAAATCAAAAGCCTTCTAAGTCAAGCACCTCAAAAGGGACTTAGGAAAAAATCAGGGCTATCCCGATGGATCTGACAAGCAAAATCAGTCAATGCATAAGTTAGAGATCGAAAAAAATCAAAAGAGGTCCTCAATCCCTCAAGAAAAACAAAATAATATTCAGTGGCCACCCAAATCAAAGGGTCACTAACATCCTTCAAAGTCAAAATAAGGTGACTACCATCTCGAGCAAACCTTGAACCATCAAGCTTACACCGTTAAGTTGGTGCATAATTAACTGAACGTAGGTATGAAGATCACCAAGAAAAAGGGGTGGATAAAAATTATACTTTGAGCCTGATATCCTTTGTTTTATAACCGCGAACCAGACCACGTTACAACCCTTGAAAGACCTAATTGAGGCGAGGTGTATTCTGAAAGCATATTATCGCAAGGTTGTGTAAACTGACTCCTCACATATTTGCTAATCATCAAAATTGGTGTCAATATCCTTGCTATATATTTCACACCAATCAAGTTAGCACAATGTTTGGACTAACAGTCTATTTGTCTCACTATCACGACACTTAATAAATGACATTTCTTTCAAACCTTGCATGAACTTCGCATTAAATTTACCATTCGTGAACAAACAATTTTAAATGCAAGTCAGTAGTTGGCTTGGAGGAAATTACAACAGGGAGTAATCGAACAGGACTGGATCATTCAACAGTCTGGATCAGAATCGAGTATACTTCATAGCCTTATGGATCTGGGGCATTGTCATCCCGCAAATTTGGAATCAGTCAGCCTGAGGCAAATCCCCTAAACATCGGTTGAGTATAGGTGTTGCACCCCAAATTTTGACCCCTTAGATCCTCATCATCATTGTAGGATCATATTCATTTGATTAACTAACCTTAACCCATTTCCAGTTTATCTTTGTCAAGATGCAGATGAATTAGGGTTTCGTACCGTCAAAAATCGAAGCTTCGAGGGTTTGATCAATCAATGTTTTGGATTGATTCAACTTCAAACAAGATCAAGTATACTCAATTGGATCAAGTATGAATTCAATTTGAGGTGGTCACCCAGAAATTGAGAACAGTGCAATTCAAGATGCCCGATTAGGGTTTTCGATTAGGAAAAGTCAACTGTAGTTTGACTTTTGGTTTAAAGAGTGTTTCAATGGTGGGATCAAGGTCCATTAAGCTCTTATGGCTTAGTAAAGTCCATCTAAAGAGTTTCAGGTCCTCAGAATGCCTAGATCCCCGACGGTCGACTCGTTAGTCACCGATTGATCGAACGGTTGACCAAAAAGTCAACTCTTCAAAAATAAGGAATTTGACTTCAAGATGTGAATAAAAAATGTTCCTTATGTCATATTACACCTCCCCATTAAATTTCATGACCATTGGATCAAGGGTTAAGAAGTAATTGCAAAAATCGGGAATTAGGGTTTCGAAAGGGGCAAGACCATAACTCTTCAACCACACATCCAAATGAAGTGGTTCAAAGCTCATTGGAAAGCTCTTGACAAATCCTACAAAATCCTCAAAGTGGTCCATGATCAAAAAATGCATAGATTTGGAGTTATGACAAGATTCATTTTAAGAAGCGAAATAACTTAGAAAAATTCGAAGTTATATATCCTTTTTAAGTGGTTTTTTCAGCAACTTGGAAGGGTTTTTCAACCTAGTTCCATCTAGAATTTGGAAATCCCAAAAACATGAAAGTTATAGAGCTACTTAAGGGATTCCTAAATTGTGTTAGAACTTCTCAATAGCATGTGTGAGCAGGAAGTTATGAGCCATGGAAGTTAGGGCTGTCAACACTTGAAACCACACTCCAACACTTCTCAAAAATCAGATTTCACAACTTGAGACATCCTCAACCCTTGGATCATGATTCAATATGATATTTAGATGTGTGGAGGAAGGAAAATGCAGAAAAATGAGATGTTTGAAGAGAGAGAGGCAAGTTGCAATTTGTGTAATAAAATATTCAAATGTGTAAGAAGGAGAGAGAAACTTCTCACTCCAAAACTGTTGCAGCTGGCTCACCCTACACTCTAAGCTCACCTCAGTCACTTCATGTCCATCTCCACTTGATTTTTCTGATCTTCTTTGAACCATGGAGCTGATAGGAGAAGATCTTGGCAAGATTTTTCAAAGAAACTTCACAAATCTCCCTCCAAAAGTGGCAAAATACAAAGCTGCCCTCACTCTTGTTTTTCACTATAAATAAAGGCCTCTTCATTGATGTTAGACACACCAGAGAAATCTCCAAAACCCAAAGAAACAATAGCTCTCAATTCCCTTTCATTTCCTCAAGAATCTCAATTTTCAAAACTTCCATTTTCCACCAAAAAGCTGTCTTGAGCAAAACTATGCTCAAGCTCAGTTCTACCACTTCTAGGTCACTCAAAACCATCTACACAATCCATAAACATTGTGTAGAAGGTGTCCATACATTCAAACCACTCAAAAATATCATTTTCACAAAAGTCAACCTTCACACCTTAGTAGTTTTACTTTCTTGCATTTTGAAAGCCAAATTCTTACTCAAGGCATTTCCCACCATTCCAACACTCCCAACACCCCATATACATCATATCTCAACTGTCCAAGCCCTAAAAAACCAGCTGGAAATCACACAACTCCAACTGTCTTGAAAAGTGGTTTGTTGCTTCAAGAGGAAGCAAGCTTCAATTCTTTGCTAAGGAAGAAAGTCTCTGGGTTTCTCAACTTTTCAGCTTGCTAAAGATTTGTCTACAATAGGTATGTGACATTCAAACTCTTTGTTGATCATACATTATCATGTTTTATCATTTTGAGGTGATTTTGTGAAAATGTAGTCTAAGTTGCCCCATTTTAGTTCTTTGTCAAAAACTCTTGTGTCATGGTCATGATACTTGTTTGTGTTAATGTATTTTCATTTGTAAATGATATTTTGATGATGTGTTACCAAGTTTGTACTTTGATATCATGAATAACTTGTTTGTGAAGTTTTGGTCTATATGGTGTTTTTGAGAATCCAACATGGAAATGTGGTATGTTTTGCCTTAGAACTATCAAACCTAGTTCATTAGTGATATTTGGATAACTTGTAAGTTATTCATAGGATCCCCCCTGCCTTACATCATGATGTGGCTCTTGTTTTCATACTTATGCTATTTTTGTGTCATTCTAGCTTTATCACTATTGAATTGTGTATGTTGTTTATTTTGTATCTCAAATGCTCTAAACCATTGATTTATGTCTACATGATCTTGTTCATGATGTTTGTTTTGGTTGAATATGAGAAACATGAAGTTTTCCATTAGGGCCTGCTGTGAGTCTTGTGTTTTTGCTGTCAAACTTGGTTTTACATATCATTTCTGTTTTGGATCAGTTGTTGTTTGATGTTAAGATTATAAACTCATTTGTTTACCTATTTTGAGGATGTGTGTGGTGCTTATATGTTCAAATCTCCATTATGTGTTCAAACTGTTTTGGTTCCTTCACTTGCATTTCAAACCTCATTGATGCCACCAACACATCATATTCTGTTTCATTTGCATTCTACTTGATCTATGTGCATAGAATCACTACCTTACTCATTTGAAACTTGTGTATGCTACCAAATCTTCCCATCTGTCATGGACTGGCCAGCTGCCTTAGTATGTTATTGTTTGTGCATTTCTTAAGCCTCAATATGCCTCCTTTTTTGTGATGTTATTTTAAACTGGTGTGTGAGCATGGAAGTGTCTATTATCACATTTATGATGTGTGTGTGTTATTGTTTTGGTTTAAAACTTCACAATTTGAAAAATGCCCCTGCTACCACATTCTTGCCAAGACAGTTTTTTCACATTTCCTACCACAACATTCTTTTTTGATCCAACTGTCCTATGCTTATTTTGTGAGTTGAAACTCATTCTTTATCATATTTTTGATGTGTGAACATTGTTAATTTGATCTGTTCTGGCCTACTTTCACAATTCCACTCACAATTGCATTTCGTACTAGAATATGCCATGAACATACCAAAGTTGTTGTTTTGTTTGCATATGCCTAATCTTTGAGTTGTAACTCATCTATATGCTTGATTCTAATGTGTGTAGATGATTGGTTTGATCTAGGATTACCTGCTTTCTCATTTCACCATCAAACTGCATTTTTGAGCGAAAACATACCATGAATATGCCAATTTCTTTCTTTCTTGCAATATGCCTAGTTTCTGAGTTGTAACTCATTCTTTTATACATTTATAATGTGTATGTGTAATGTTTGTCAACATGAGACCATTGATTCATAACTGGACCATATTTGTGCCCTACTGCTGCAATTACTTTGAAACATCACTACCACACACTTCACTTTTTCTGTTTGATTTATTTCTAGGCCAGTTCATGAAACATCAGACCTCTAATAACATTTAAGACTTGTATGTGCATGAATCAATCAATTATGCCTTATCTTTTATGTCATGACAACCCCTTCATTATGTTTGATTCAAATTGCATTTTGGTATCCATTGTCTTGTTATGTGCATTCCATGAGTATCTTAAGTGCTAACATCATTCCCTATCATATTTTGAACTTGTGTGTGGCATTTTTTCTAACCTTCAATTGTTCCAATTCAGTTTTGATCCAAATATTGCAATTTATCAGTGTTTGAGCAGTTGACTTGTGATTTTCAATTCCATGATGTTTGTGAACAATTTTAAAGCATGGACACACTTTATATTATGATTGAAGATTGTGTGTGGGACTGATCCAAACAGATCATGCTCCCTCCTTGTTTTGGCTTTCAAACTTGCAATTTTTCTCCATTTCTCACTTGGCACAGCACAGCTGTTATGTTCCTATGTTTGAGCTTGACTTTGTGATTGCTATATGCATGTTTCTCATGGCTTTGCAAGTATGTTGGTGATTCCCTCATGATTTACTTGTCTTGTTTAATCAAACTGTTGCACACATCCATAATTGGCCTGTTGTTGCATTTCATACAATATGCTGTCATGATGAATTCCTACTTCTTTTCTTGGCCTGAACATTGTTGTTTGATCTGTTGACTTGAGAGCATCACCATTAACATGATTAAGATCCATAGACCGTGTGCACAAACTGAATTTTCTTCATCTGCCAATATGTTGCTAGGACAGCTGCTGCATTTTCATGCTTCACTTGCAACTTATGTGCTATTTCCTATTCTTGTAAGTTATGTTTGAGTTTTAAATGTGCTACACCTCTGTTATGACATATGAAACTTGTATGCATTTCCTTTTACATGAATTTGAGCTCACAACTGTTTGTGGTTTTCAAAATGCAATCCAATTGCCAACCTTGCAACTTCTATCATGTTTTCTTTTTAAGGCTTCATTTCAAAATTCCAACTGCACCACCTTAATGCTCATGAAAAAATAGTCAAGTTTGAATAAAATTTCATAAAAAATGATTGAGAATTGATAGAGTTTGATCCTTCACGTTTTGGCTTGTCTAGCTTGTTTCGTCTTGCCCAGAAAAATCCATGAAAACTTGCCATATATGTTTTTAGGGGTGGCTAAATCAACATATGTATAGCCACCCCAGTGGTAGAAACCTTACTCTCTCATGCGCCTTTCACTTGCCAAACCAGGGTTCGATCCTTGGATCAACCCTTTTTGTTATTTTACTTTTCATTTGTAAATGAATTATTTTTCTTCTCTCCTTCCATTCACTACCAGCACGCGCGTGTGTGCTCCATTGGTCGTTGTGTGTGTTTGTAAACACAAGGGCCTGGGTTCAACTCCCAGCTTGGCCCTCTCTTCTTCTTTTTTATTCATTTGTATTATTTTATTGTCATAAAAAACTTCAAACTTCAAAATTTCGTAACTTAATCATCGTGCATTATTTTCAACTCGTTCTTTTTGCAAATTGCTCGTTGTGATGTCTAGTTTTATTAATTGGATTGTAATCTCATAATTGCTTGTTCTTACGATGCTTTCTGGCCTACTTGTTAGTAGATCCGTTTTTAGGTCGTTACCGTGCGTTTCGATTGAATTTCCCTTATGCCATGCCTATTTTATCTTGTGAGATTTATTGGTATTTGAATCTTTTATGTTTGTTAGCATGTTGAGATTTCATTTTCTTGTTGGTTGTTAGCATGAGTTATTGTTCCTTTTCTTAAAATCTTGAATTGAATTGTTGTGATCAATCCTTGCGTACTTGATTGTTATCAATGCCTAATTGTTGTTACATTTGAGCTTATAACATGATCGTTTTTAAGTGGTAACTTATTTATATGGTTGATGTGTTTCATATTTGATAATATGGCCTTAGGGTTGTTACGTTCATCCTTTTCAATCTTTGTTAAGATATGCCATTAATCTTTGTTAAGATATGCTTTCATCTTTGTTAAGATATTCGATCATCGGTTGTAACCATCTGTATTATCAATCTTTGCTTATTGTAATATGCATTCCTACTTGATTGTAATCTTATTCATCTTGCTTAATTTTTCATTTTCTTTGTTAAGTATTTCTTCCCCAAGTGATGGAACTTTTTAGATCTCATCCAAGTTGTCTCTCTCTCTCTCTCTGTCCTTCCAAAGGAAAAGTCTCTCCCTTGACCCTTATGTCATTGGATAGTTCATTACCCTCCCTTGACTTTGTGAAGTCATCTTCAACCCTAGCTTAGTTAAGTTAGAACATACAAGCCATTAGACTTTGCTTTAAGTCTAGAAAGCCTTACCTACACTAGGAGTGTTCTTCAACTAGAACCCTAGGATAGAGTTTGTAAACTCTATGTAAGAATCATGGTAATGATTACTTACTCCCCTCTTGAGTGTTATAACATAGATCTAGAGAGTTTTGTTAAACTCTATACAAACATTTATATGTTTGTTCCCCTATGAACTTTGATCATAATCAAGTGTTCTTCATCCCTAGTGAGGTGAACTACGATTGCTCTGATTCTATCGTAGTTAGGATACGTAGGCAGAGGACGCGATGTATTTGCGAGCAAACTTAGAAACTATCTTTAGGTATTAACCTATACCTTTACCCAATCCCTAACCATAGCAAACATTTTACAAACTTAGCATGCAAACAAACAAAAGGTTCCTATAGAGTACTACAGATGTCTAGGATGTGAAATACCTACCCTATGCATAACCAACCCCCGATCCTCGAATCTCTTAGCGTTGTTGTTACATCGTGCAAAAGGTTCTTTCTTTCTTTAGACATTTCCTTTGGTTAAATTAAATCCCGGTGTTGCACCCTAAAATTTGCCCAACCTTATTCCTTGGTTTATGTTTCATCATCATTAGCATTTGCATGTAGAGTCATGTACATAGACTAACCATCTGCATAGCATAAGCATAGCAAGTCATTCAACAGGGGACCAATCATTACTTCCATCTCTAGAGGCCTAGCAAGAGGTTATTATCCCAATTCAACCTCATTCAAGTCATCAGGAAAGAATTTGAAAGCAAGGAGTTCAGCAGATCAAGCCTTGAGTCTATCTCCTAGCTGAGGGTATCTGAGGATCAACAAGAGGGTTGTGAGCTGTGGATTGAAGGTATGGAGAGCATCTAGACATCTTGAGAGACTTACAAAGTCATTTGGAGAAGAAAACAAGTCATTGATGAAGGCACAAGAGCTATAGTTGAAGACAGTCAACTAGGGTTTCATCTGGGTCAACCCTAGGTCAACCCTAGGTCAATTGACTGACTTAAGAGGGCATTCAAGTCTATTGGAGAGATGTGGGGATCAATATTGAACATATGAAGAAGGATATGGAGATATGACAAGGAGAATTCAAGAAAAATCAAGGAGAAGAGGAGTTACTAAATTAGGGTTTCTCTGTAAAATCCCCTAGTTTAGGTCAAATTTCCAAGCAAGATAAGTCAAAATGCTAACTTCAAATGGCTTCTTGGCCAACATGAAACTTGTAGAGGATCTCAAGACCTTTAATTTGAGTGGTGGAAGACCTCAAGGAGATTTATAGAACTCAAGTTATGGTCCTTGCAAGTTACAGGTCATTTGGGGTGTCTGAACTTTTGTCTGTGAAAGTGACTTGACTTCCAAGCTAGTTTTACCCCTCAAGGAGATTTCAAATGAATTCTTGGTCAACATAAGAGTTGTTCCTCATTGTCTTAGCTTTCTAGAATGGTATGGCATGCCTTCATATGATGTGGAGAACTCAACTTATGGTCTTGGCAAGCAAAGGGTATTTTGGGCATTTGTGAATTACAGGTCATTTTAACCTATACCCAAAACTCATACAAGGAGGCCTCAAATGGAAAAACTTACAACATCAAACTTGCTCCAAATGGGATTTTAAGTCTAGAAAGAAGGTCACAAGTTATTGGAGAAGCTCATAGCATGGAGTTGCATGATAGGTCAAAATATGAACTAAAAAGGCTTATAAAGTGAATAATTTCAAGTTGGAAAATGGTTTGGGAGATTTACAAGTCCAAATGGAGACTTCCAATATATGATTTTGAATGGAAAAACAATTCTAAGAACAATGGTTCACACACTTTTTTGAGTTTAGAAGGAAAAAATGAAGTTATCCATGGTTGCTTATCATTTAAGAAACATAATCAAAAATGAGCCAAAGTTTGAAAACAAGGGAATGTGCAAGATGGATCTAGAATGTTCATTTGGGGTCTATATATTCATGAAAGGAGAATTTGGCAAGGGTTGGCCTCATTTGCACCAAGAATTCCACAAAATTTCTCACACTTTTTCATTGGAGTTTCATTACAATTCTCTCAAAACCTTCATCAACTTTCATCAAAATCAACTCAATCTGACTCCATGATCATCATAGATCAGAATTGAAGCAAGGATCAAGTGATTATCATCCATTTTCGAGCACTTTTTTTTCAAGAGCATCAAGATTGAAGTTGCAAGTGGATAGCATAATTCTGGCCAAATCTCATCCAAAGCTTGCATACAGAATCACATACATCAAGGATTGATCAAGATCCAGCACTTAGAAGCCTCAAATCATCAATCTCCATAGCTGTTTGCAAGATTTTGCACAAGGTAAGTTTTCAATCACACAGCTCGATTCAGTTAGTTAGGCATGTTGTTGTTAGTTTAGAGATGATCTAGGTGGTTAGGAGATTAGTTTAGATGAATTTGGAGTGATTTGGAGTCCATTGTTAGCAGGTGCCATAAGCTGTTTGGATCAATATCTCTTAGGTTAGGGCATTAGAATCTAAGCTTGATAGCGCAGGTTGCTCTCCATTAGTTGTAGTTCAGTTTAGGTTAAGTTTGATTGAGAATGGTGATGTTGCATATCAGTGTCCTTCCATGGTAATCAGAGATTGATGCTATCGGATTGAGAGATTTATTGAGTTTCAGATTGAATTAGGATCATAGGATTGTAGGGGAAGAGATCCTGAGCAATTTTCGTGTTTATGTCGTGGCATTTCATGGCCTGGTGATGGAGAACAGAGGGATGGAAAGTTGCTCGTGCATGAGGTTCATGGTGGCTGAAACCCTAATTCAGGTGGATTGAGGAAGAAGACGAAATCTGAGCCCTTCGTTTGGAGTTAGACCCTTGACTGTGGGAGCGATCCAAAGGCTGAGATTTAAGCTGAGATTTGGAGGGAATTGACTGGGTGCCAAACGCACCGTTTCATTAATTGAAACGGGCGGGCCTCAGTTTCTGTTGCTAATCCCACCCCCAGTAATAGGCCCATTTCCAATTTGAACGTGTTTTGGATGCTATTTTCACCCCCTGCTGGTTTTTCTTTTATTTCAATAATTCTGATTGATGCTGGGCCTTATCCATTTTGCTAACAGCACCCTACCCTGTCTGGCCCATACAATAATGAACTGAGCGCGCCTACTATTCTAACCCCCCTCCCTCATTTAATTCATTTTGTTTTTCTTATTCCATTTTAATGTTTTACCATTTTCATAAATTCATAAATAATTCATAAAAAATGCTTTTTAATTCATTCTTTTTACCATGTTTTCATTAAAATGTCTAGAATATCATAGGAAAATAAAATTTCATTTTTAGTTTTATTTCATATTTTTTACATATTTTCAAAAATAAATGTTATAATAAATAGATTCATTTCATGCATTATTTTTATGATTTTTGTTCTCTCACATGCTTTGATATTTTTTGATCACTCTTTTCATATTGTTTAGATGAGATGTTAGGCTTATAGAAATATTTTAGTTCCCATTTTTAGGAGTTAATTTTAGGTGATTAATAAGTGCTTGAATATCATGAACAAAACTAGGGTTTTAGGTGACAACTTAGGAGTTTGATTTCATTCCCCTTAGGACTTAGGATTTAAATAGATTAGTTATGGGACTATAGGGGCTATGGGTAGCTATTAGATCCCTTAGAGAACAGTTAGGATTCCCCTACTGCTATTATTACTGTCTGTATATCTGTTGTTTGGTGTGGTGTGCCCTCTGGGGTTTATTGATTGTTTGTATGGGTATTGGGTTTGTCTGGGGCCCTGGGGAAGCTGAAGATTTGTGGAGATGAAGCCATTGAAGATTCAAATGCTGAAGATCAACTGTCAGAGTTGAGGAGGAGTTTCTTGCTAGCAGTTGCTGAGTAGACTAGGGTTTAGGAGCTAGGCAGAGCTCTAGATTAGAAAGTTTGTTTCTCAAACATGGATTGCCTTGTCTGCATCCATTCTTCTCTGTGATTCAGAGTCTCTCTAAGATACTCACCCCCTTCCTTTGGAAGGCTTGGTGATGGTGTCTATGAGATAGAACTCTTGAGAGAAAATGTCTCCTGTGTTAGGAGCAGTCTGTTCACCACCTTTGGTAGTCAGCTAATTGCTTAACACTCAATTCACTCTTGTGACTAATCCCTCATCCTGGAGGTTTGAGCATGAAGAAAAGCCATTGCAGATGGAAGACTGATGATCAAAGCCCTTGCCTGAAGGTCATGAAGATGGAGATTGATGCTTGTTGAAGCTTGTGAATGATTGGAGATTGCTTGAAGCCAGTTGTTGACTCAGAGCTGCTGATGCTGTTTGTTTTATTGCTGTATTTCATTTGTTGATGTATTGATTGGTTTTCTGAACTGTATTGTTTGCTGTTTACCCTGCTGGGTTGAAAGTGAAGCCTGTTCACTTTCGCCTATTGTTTTCTAGGTTCGAGGTTGAGTGGGACTCCCTTGCCTCGCTTGTACTGTTGCATCCATGCATTTTACTGTTTTACTGTATATATCTGATATTGTTTCTGTTTCTGCCTATCCCGTAGGATCTCTGTTTCCCTCTGTGCAAGAGAGGAGCATGATAGCCACTAGGTCTTAACCCATGCATGATAACATTAGGTTAGTTTGTTTCCCTTCGCAACCGTAGGTTAGAGTTCTGTCTCCTTCTTTCTCAAAACCAACAGAAAAAAACACATAAAGATTTCAAACACAATAAAAGACACTTCTTCCGTAAAAGAAGGTGAACTCATCAAAGCGTCATTTTTGTCCGCCGGGACTGTTAATCAAGAAAACCTTTTCAGAAGGAATAAAATCAACCAAGACAAGCTTGTGTCGTACGTGGCCGAACTACGTTTGCTCTGATCTTTCATGCTGTATGAAAGTACGTAGGCATAGGATGCGATATCCTAGCGAGCAACCTTCCCCTCCTTTCCCGTAGGTAGGCGAACTACGTTGACTCTGATTTCTCGTTCCAGACGGGAATACGTAGGCATAAAGTGCGATACTTTGCCGAGTCATTTTTATTTTCGTTTTATTTTCTTTTTCACCCTTGACCTATAGTTTAGATAGAATAACAATCCATACCCGAAAACAAGCGTGGATCCCGTCGAGTACGACGGACGTGAGGGGTGCTAATACCTTCCCCTTGCGTAACCGACTCCCGAACCCCGGTTTTGGTTGCGATGACCATACCTTTCCCGTGTTGTGCGAGGTTTACTCTGAGCGTTTCCTTTCCCTCCCGTGGGATAAATAACGCACGGTGGCGACTCTTCTGTTCAGCCGGCGCCGATTTTCGCAGTAGCGACAGCTGGCGACTCTGCTGGGGATCCAACGTCCCCTGGCTGCTAAGGACTGCGATGGTTCTTATGCATTTGGGATCCAACGTCCCTTGAGAGAGTCAATCCTAACGCTTGTTTTCCCGTCGAGGATTTTGTATGGAGTTATTGTATATTTCTAACCCTGTATTTTTCAGCTTTATATATACTGTTTATTATTGCTGTATCTGGGGTGTGACGGGTGTTCTGATATTGAGAGATAAGCCGGACCTGGGCTTGAGTGCACCTAGAATTAGAGTAGAAATTAGTGGGCGCCCGCTTGCTTTGCTTGCTTTGGTGTCCCATGAAATCTACACTCAGACGAGGTTCCTCTGGTTGGCCTCCTGCCCCTTCCTTTGGTTGGCGTGGGTTGCTGGTTAGTTGGATTGTCGACTCTGGGGACCGATCATTTGGAAGTTGGCTGAGTGAGGCCTCTTCAGGATTTGATGATGCCACTCCTTCTGGGAATCGTATCATCAACCCTGAAAGTCTGTGACGCCGACGACCGCATAGGATGCCGTACCTTGTGCCAGTTATAGGGCCACCCACCTGTGAGGGGATTCAGGGTTATGCAGGTGACTAGACCTCCAGACTACCGGTTATTTCTTGATCAGAGATCCGGGTTATTTATGGAGAGTTATGAGGTCTGCCAGAGACCATGTGGAGATGTATTCTGAGGTCTGTCAGAGACCATGTGGAGATTTATTCTGAGGTCTGTCAGAGACCATTTGGAGATTTATTCTGAGGTCTGTCAGAGACCATTTGAGAGGTGTTTTGAGGTCTGTCAGAGACCAGTTATAGTTGGGATTTGAGGTCTATCAGAGACCAGTGAGTTATGGTTTGAGGTCTGTCAGAGACCAGTGTTGGAGTTTTATTTTAGGTCTATCTGAGACCAGGGTTTGGTGACTTCTGGATGGTCTATCTGAGACCTTTCTTGATTGGGTTTAGGCTATTCAGCTGCAGCTTTGGTCCCTGTTGAATGTTACTTGCATTGCATCCCTGCATATACATTATCATTTGCATTTCACTAACGTGTGTCTGTGCTGCAGGTGCATTTGCATTTCCCTAGTTCTAGTGCCCAGACTTCTGAGTGTTTGATCATGACTAGCCTACGGAGAACAGTTGCTTACAAATTGCCTACGCCTGATATTGTTCCTTTACTGGGGTTGATCTCTCTTGCTGATGAGGGTGTTCGTAGGAGTTTCCGGATGAGCTATGGTAGATTATTGAGATTGGTGTGCAAACCTACAGAGGTAGAGTTAGATGGGCTGTATGCTTTGATGCAATTCTACGACCCTGCTTTGAGGTGTTTTACGTTCTCTGACTTTATTATGGGACCAACTCTGGAGGAATACGCTGAGTATGTTGAGCTGCCTGTGCAGAACCAGGTTCCATTCATTCATTATGATGCCAAACCCAAGCCGGAGGAATTAGCAAAAGCCTTGCATGTTGATGCTTCTGAACTTGTGACTACTGTTTCCCGTGGAGTTCCAGGATTCTCATTTCAGTTCTTAGTGGGTAAAGCCCAAGAGTACGCCAAGAATGGGTGCTGGGTTGCTTTCAATGCTGTGTTGGCCTTGTGCATTTATGGCATAGTTTTATTCCCCAATATACCGGATTTTGTGGACTTCGATGCTTTCTACTTGTTTGCCGCTGGTAATCCTGTACCTACTTTGCTCGGAGATCTCTACCACTCGCTGCATTACAAGAATGAGAAGGGAAGAGGGAAGAATGTTCATCTGTGCGCGCCCTTATTGAGTATGTGGTTTGAGAGTCACCTTCCTAAGAGAGGATCTGCTGCAGAGACTACAATTCCAGTTGGTTGGCCAGAGCGTCTGATGAGGCTATCGTCGGAAGATATGGAGTGGTTTGATAGAGACCTGTTGGGATCTGAGCTCATCTTTAGCTGTGCTGGGTACCCTAATGTACCGTTGATAGGAAGAAAAGGGTGTATCAATTACAACCCTTCTCTATTCATTCGCCAGTTCGGATATGCGCTGAAGAATCCACCTCAAGAGGAAGGAGTACAGGAATCTCTGTACTTCACCGGTGACGTGAAGGGGGAGTTATTAGCCAAGTTGCGACATGCTTGGACGCGTATTAACCGCAAAGGGAAGCCGTTGTTGGGAAAGAATGACTGTCAGGCCTATGCACCTTATAGAGCTTGGATTCAAGAGAGGGCTAGTCAGTTGAAGATGCCATTTCCAGATGCACCAATTCTTGTTCCTATTCCGGTAGCGGAGCCGACCACTGTTTCTAGGGAAGTCTATGAACAAGTTGTGAGGGAGAAAGAAGCCTTAATGAAGATTAATGAAGGGTTAGAGCAAGAGCTAGCCCAGGCACGCAGTGAGAAGAACAAGGCCGTATATGCTTTCCAACAACAGATTGAGCTGGTAAACAGGTTAGGAGCTGAGTTGACCGAGGAAAAGAAAAGGCGCGAACGTCTGGGGCAAGAGTTCAGAAGCTCCCATGACATGCTGGAAGCCAAAAAGAAAGCGCTCGACGCAGCACACCGAGAGATATCTTCTTGCAATAAGACTTGGAATGCTACACTCACCAACAACAAGCAGAGGGAAGATAAGCTAAAGCAGCAAATTTCCGACCTCGAGGAGAAGTTGAAGTCTAGCATCAAGAAGTGTGAGGAAGAAGTGATGAACCGGTATAGTGTCCAGCATGCACTGAACAAGGCAATCAAATCCAGAGATGAAGCGGTATCCCAGAAGCGAAAGCTAGAAGATTGCTTCGGAGAAGCGGCATGGGAAGAAACTGCTGAAGACGTACGCCGTGTTCTTAAGAAGAGAAACCAGCTTGTTGAAGGGCTGCTCGATCGACCAAGCCATCCGGAGACCAAGAAGTTGATAGAGGAGTACCAGACTTTTGGGAGGATCTGATCATTCCATTATTTGTATGCTTTATTTGCATAGTGCTGACCATCACCAGGATTGTTGGTTGAGGTCATGCCATCTTTGTACTCTCAGTGATATTGTACCCTGGGCTTATTGATTCTCTCTGTTATATATGAGGCTTTCTATGATTCAGCTCCGGTATTCTTATTGTCAATACTGTCACCGCACCGGCACCTTCGCACTAGAATTGGGGGAATGAACTTCCCTAATGCACAGACACATTGCATTGCATTCATATTCATCTTGCATAACAGGTAATCTTTGAATGGTGTCTTATCTCCTGCTTTGATTCAGGTACTTAACAGGATTCCAGATCAACATCCGCACCGCTATTCTACACGATCCAACTGTCGGAAAGTCATGGACCAGATTCAGAATGAGATGCAGGATGTACGCGAGAAGCTCGCCCTCTTCATGCAGACCATGGAGGCTATAGCAAAAGGGCAAGAGAATTTGCAGGCCATGGTCCAGCCTCTATTGGCTCGCAACGCTGGTCATGGTAACGAAGATCATCAGTCTGTCCGGGTTGATACTGCTCATGGAGATGGCACTCCAACGCCAGTGGCTCCGCCTGTCGTCAATGTGAATGCTGCTAACGTCAACAACGCTACCGCTGCTGTGAATGGTAACGTCGGAGGTGGAAATGAAACTGCTGTCCATAACGCTGGGCTGGGTGATGTCAATGTGGGAGATAATCTCGGAGGTAATGGCTTTGTCAATACTGGGTTCGGATTCAACGATCAGGGATTCGACAATACTGGCAAGTATGGCTTTAATGCTCAAGGCTTTGGGCAAGATGGTTATGGTATGGTCAATCAGGGCTACGGAGGTTTTGGAAACGGAAACGGTGCTGGTTTTATGGCTGGAGGTCCTGCTGGAGGTGTTCAAGGGTATGGCAACAGAGGCCGAGTTCCGGGGATGAATCAGGTCAGAGCTGGACGTAATAATGCGTATGATGGATACGGGGCTGGAAACGGTATGTGGCAAGAGGATCAACAGGAAGACGCCTTCTCTGGAGGAGGCTTTGAAGGGCCGATGGATGATTCTCAAAAGATTAGAATGCTGGAAGAGCAAATGAAAGGAGTCCTAAACCAGAGTGCTGTGGGTCTGGACATGGCAACTATGGGCTTGGTACCTGGGCTGAGGGTGCCAATCAAGTTCAAAGCGCCTGCGTTCGATAAGTACAAAGGAGATACATGTCCGAAGGTTCATGTACGAGCTTATTACAGAAAGATGTCTGCATACTCCACTGACGAAAGAATGCTCATGCATTTCTTTCAGGATAGCCTATCGGGTCCTTCCTTAGAGTGGTACATGGGGTTGGAGCCCACTGATATCAAGACTTGGAAGCAATTAGCGGAGGCGTTCGTAGCCCATTACAAATATAACAGTGACCTGGCACCCAATCGGGTCCAGTTGGCCGGGCTTTCGCAGAAGAAGGGGGAGAGTTTTAAAGAATACGCGCAAAGGTGGCGCGATATGGCTGCCAGGGTTCGTCCTCCTGTGGAAGATAAAGAAATGAACGACATGTTTGTTGGCACATTCACCAGGCTGTTTCATGATATGCTGTTTCATACGTCTCTGGCTAGTTTTTCAGATCTGATTTTGATGGGTGAAAAGATTGAGCGGAACATTAAGCAAGGAAAGTTCCAAGTCGATGAATCAACTGCATCTGGCAGTAATAAGAAAGCTTATGGTGGGCGCCGTCAGGGCGAAGCTAGTGCTATATTTGGAGGCCGAGGCCGAGGCCGAGGCAGGGGAAGAAATCAATATCGTCAGCAGCAGCAAGTGTCGAGTGTCACTATTCCTTATCAACAGCAGCCAATCCAGCAACAACAACAGGTTCAGCAGCAACCAATGCCACAGCAGCAGCAGCCTCAGCAGGGGGCACAGCAAGCTCAGAGAAAATTCCAGGGTGGTAAGCCGAGAAGGGTGTTCGAGAAGCCTCCCTCTAACTATGCTGATTTATTGCAGACCTTGTTGGGATTGAATCTGGTGGAGAAAAGAACCTTGGCACCGATAACGGGAACTCCCCCGTTCGGCTATGATGCAAATAGGCGCTGCGAGTTTCATTCTGGGGCCCCGGGCCATGATATAGAAGGTTGTCATGCTTTTAAGCACGTTGTGCAGGATCTCTTGGACAACAAGTCTATCAACTTCGGAACGACCGGTGCGAATATAGTCCAGAAACCCATGCCTAACCATGGGACGAATGCCGTGCTGACTGAGGAAGGTCTGAATCTGATTATGAATGTTGAGGATTTAAAGACGCCGCTGAGCGAAATAAAAAGCCGACTGTTGCAAGGAGGTGTTTACCCGGGTTGTAATGAGTACTGCTTAGATTGTTGGGCCCTGTCTGGGGGGTGTGAGGATTTGAAGAAAGGCATTCAGGCCTTAATTGATGAAGGTGTATTGCAGTTTGATAGAACAGCAATTGATGAGCCGGCAGGGGCAGTAGTAGATAATCGGAGTGATGTTGCCACAGTGACAATTCCTAGGAAGACGATCACCATTTCAGCACCAGCTCAGCGACCACCGATTACTATAACTAAAGCCGGGCCAATCCCGTATGAGAGCACGAAAGCGGTCCCATGGTCCTATGGGCTAGAGGTGTATTGTGACGGGATTAAAATCGATGTTAACAAGCAGTCAGCGGAGGTTGTGGATAATGTTGGGGGCTCAGGAGGCATGACAAGAAGCGGCAGGATCTTTATATCTCCTGAAGTAGAAGCCGAAAGGCTAGCGAAAGGAAAAGGGAAAGCGGTTGAAAATGTTCCGATACAAGCAAATGAAAAAGAAGCAGCATCTAAGGATGTAGAGGAATTCATGCGCTTAATTCGGAAGAGCGACTATAAAATCGTGGAGCATCTGCAGCAAACGCCATCCAAAATATCTATTCTGTCATTGCTGTTGTGTTCGGAAGCCCACAGGAATGCTTTGCTGAAAGTCCTGGACACTTCTTTTGTACCACAGGATGTCTCCGTAAACCAGCTAGAAGGAGTATTAGCACATGTGAATGCAGGCCACAGTCTGGGCTTTACTGATTTTGACTTGACTCCGAAAGGAAGGGATCATAATATGGCATTGCATGTATCTGTTGAGTGCAGAGGGTCGACAATGTCGCACGTATTGGTTGACACCGGGTCGTCTTTGAATGTGCTGCCTAAGAAGGCTATGATGAAGCTGGATGTTCGAGGAATTTTGTGCACACCAAGTGATTTGGTGGTCAGAGCGTTTGACGGCACGCGGAGAACAGTCTTCGGATCGATCACATTGCCTCTGCAAGTGGGGCCGGAAGTGTTTGCAACGGAGTTTTATATCATGGATATACAGCCTGCGTACAGCTGCTTGCTGGGAAGACCTTGGATTCATGGGGCGGGGGCTGTCACGTCAACCCTGCATCAGAAGTTAAAGTATATGGTCGGAGACAGTGTAGTCACCGTGTGCGGAGAAGAAGACATCCTGGTCAGCCATCTTTCTTCGTTTAAATATGTGGAAGTCGACGGGGAGATCCACGAGACGCCATGCCAGGCATTCGAAGGTTTGCGCATAAAGGACAAGGGTCCCGGGCCAAGCAAAGTGCCAGAGATAGCTGTTTCTTCGTATAAAGAGGCTCAAGCGCTAGTGAAGGCAGGAGAAGCCAAAGGCTGGGGCAAAGTATTGGACATTCCTGTGAAAATGGACCGGTTCGGACTGGGGTACCGACCGTCGTCATCAACTCCTTCTGTGGGGGCCCCTCATTTCAGAAAGTCAATCACCATCTCTACCAGTGGAGTATGCCACGAATCTGTCAACGCTGCTTCAGAGTCAGATGAAGGGGACAGCGACTGTGATATGGATGCCTGGATTCAGCCAAGCACGCCAGGACAAGGACTGTGCAACTGGTCTATTCAGGAGCTTGTTCCTGTGACTTTTAAACAGTAATGCTTTGCTTTATTAATTGTTGAATAATCTGATGTCTTGCCCGGGGCATCAGGATTTGCTTAGGGCTGTGTTGTTATAAACATTGCTTTGTTAATCATTAAATAAATGGCGTTTTTTCATGTGCAAATACTGTAATCCCTGTCTTTCTTGTTTTGTATTTTTCAACAAAATGGCAACGTGGTTATCCGCTTTATACGCATTTTGAAGCACTTAACCCTTTCTTTTGCAGGATAACATTTTCAGATGACATCTTTGAGCCACCTATGACTCGTCCCGACTTCGAGCACCCGGTATTCCAGACCGAAGAAGAGGTTGTCGAAGATAGCGACGTTCCTGAAGAACTGTCTTGGTTAGTGAAGCAAGAGGAAAGAGCCATTCTGCCTCACGACGAGGTTATCGAGATTATCAACTTGGGGTCGGAAGGGGTTGAGAAAAATATTCGTATCGGAGCCGCACTGCAGAGTGATATCAAGCGAAAACTGGTTGAAATGCTCCGAGAGTATAATGATGTATTCGCTTGGTCGTATCAAGATATGCCAGGGCTCGATACTGATATGGTTGTGCATCGTCTGCCACTGAAAGAAGACTGCCCGCCTGTCAAACAAAAACTTCGCAGAACTCGCCCAGATATGGCAATGAAGATCAAGGAGGAGGTTCAGAAACAGTGGGACGCTGGGTTCCTGGCTGTGACGAAGTATCCCTCGTGGGTTGCTAACATCGTACCAGTGCCAAAGAAAGATGGCAAGGTTCGAATGTGCGTGGATTATAGAGATTTGAATAAAGCAAGCCCAAAAGACGATTTTCCACTTCCTCACATTGACGTGTTAGTGGACAATACTGCTCAATACTCTGTATTCTCCTTCATGGATGGCTTTTCAGGCTATAATCAAATTAAAATGGCGCCAGAGGATATGGAGAAGACTACTTTCATAACGCCTTGGGGAACATTTTGCTATAAAGTGATGCCCTTTGGTTTGAAAAATGCTGGGGCAACGTATCAGCGTGCGATGACAACTCTCTTTCATGACATGATGCATAAAGAGATTGAAGTTTATGTTGACGATATGATTGCCAAATCCCAGACGGAGGAAGAGCATCTGGTGAATCTGTTGAAGTTGTTTAAAAGGCTTAGGAAGTTCAGGCTGAGGCTGAACCCTAACAAATGCACCTTCGGGGTGAGATCGGGTAAGCTCCTGGGGTTCATAGTAAGCGAAAGAGGAATAGAGGTCGATCCTGCTAAAATAAAAGCGATTCAAGAAATGCCGACGCCTAAAACAGAGAAAGAGGTGCGCGGGTTTTTAGGGAGATTGAACTACATTGCCCGGTTCATATCTCATCTGACTGCTACGTGCGAACCATTATTCAAACTCTTGAAGAAAGATCAAGCTGTAACGTGGAACGATAATTGTCAAAAGGCGTTCGATAAAATAAAGAAGTATCTGCAGGAGCCTCCTATTTTGATACCCCCAGTGGCAGGGAGACCCTTGATAATGTATTTGACGGTTCTTGAGGGAAGCATGGGTTGCGTTCTCGGTCAACACGACGAGACGGGGAGAAAAGAGCATGCAATCTATTATTTGAGTAAGAAATTTACGGACTGTGAATCTCGATACTCAATGCTGGAGAAAACTTGCTGCGCGCTAGCCTGGGCCGCCAAGCGTTTGAGGCAGTACATGCTGAATCATACAACCATGCTCATCTCGAAGATGGATCCAATCAAATATATATTTGAAAAGCAGGCGTTGTCAGGTAGAATTGCCCGGTGGCAGATGATCTTGACTGAATATGATATTCAATACGTCTCGCAAAAGGCGATAAAGGGGAGTGTGTTGTCTGAATATCTGGCGGAGCAGCCTATTGAGGAATACCAATCAATGAGATTTGATTTTCCTGACGAGGATATCATGTATCTCAAGATGAAGGATTGCGAAGAGCCGTTGCCAGACGAAGGACCAGAGCCGGGGTCCAAATGGCAGATGATATTTGATGGAGCTGTGAATGCTTACGGTAGCGGAATCGGGGCAATTATCACTACGCCGCACGGGTCGCACATCCCGTTTACTGCCCGATTGACCTTTGCCGTTACCAACAATGAGGCCGAATACGAAGCTTGTATAATGGGGCTTGAAGAAGCCATTGATTTGCGAATCAAACATTTAGACGTATACGGAGACTCAGCTTTGGTAGTGAATCAGATCAAAGGGGAATGGGAGACACGTCAGCCCAATTTGATACATTACATGAATTATGCAAGGAGATTGTTGCCTTTCTTCGACAAAGTTGAATTGCATCACGTGCCACGGGCGGAAAATCAAATGGCTGACGCCCTTGCCACCTTGTCTTCCATGTACAAGGTCAATTTCTGGAACGAAGCTCCCCAAATCACTATCTCTCGGTTAGACAGGCCAGCTTATGTATTCGCTATTGATGAAGCGTCTGATGGCAAACCGTGGTATCTTGACATCCTTAATTTCCTGAAGAATAAAGAGTATCCGGCTGGGGCATCCAGTCAAGATCAGAAGACTCTCAGGAGATTAGCGGGTAATTTCTATTTGAACCCGGATGGCGTCTTGTACAGAAGAAACCACGACTTGGTGTTGTTGCGTTGTGTGGACGAGAAGGAGGCAAAGCTTCTCATGGAGGAAATTCACGAAGGTGCCTTTGGTACGCATGCTGGCGGGCATGCTATGACGAGAAAACTGCTGCGGGCAGGATACTTTTGGCTGACGATGGAAACTGATTGTTTCAAATTTGCAAGAAAGTGCCATAAGTGCCAAATTTATGCTGACAAAATACATGTGCCTCCGAGTCCTTTGAATGTGATGTCATCTCCATGGCCATTCTCGATGTGGGGAATCGATATGATTGGAAAGATTGAGCCGACGGCTTCTAACGGGCATCGGTTCATCCTCGTAGCAATCGATTATTTCACCAAGTGGGTGGAAGCAGCGTCTTACGCAAATGTAACGAAGCAAGTGGTGGCTAGATTCATCAAGAGAGATATCATTTGCCGATATGGGATTCCCGAGCGGATAATCACGGATAATGGTTCTAATCTGAACAACAAAATGATGAAGGAGCTCTGTCAGAATTTCAAGATCGAACATCACAACTCCTCCCCTTACCGACCCAAGATGAATGGCGCTGTCGAAGCGGCCAATAAGAATATCAAGAAGATCGTCCAGAAAATGGTGGTGACGTATAAAGATTGGCATGAAATGCTACCTTTCGCTTTGCACGGTTATCGTACGACGGTACGCACATCAACCGGGGCAACTCCGTTCTCGTTGGTATACGGAATGGAAGCGGTATTACCATTGGAAGTTGAGATCCCTTCTCTGAGGGTATTGCGAGACGTTCAGCTGGACGAGGCAGAATGGGTAACGAACAGATTGAACCAACTGAGTTTGATGGATGAGAAGAGGCTAGCTTCTCTGGCATACGGTCGTTTGTATCAAAGACGAATGAAGAAAGCGTACGACAAGAAGATACTTCCGCGAAGCTTTCAGACGGGCGACCTTGTGCTGAAAAGGATTCTCCCGCCGCAAGCAGATCACAGGGGCAAGTGGACCCCCAACTACGAAGGGCCATACGTTGTCAGTAAGGTCTTTTCAGGAGGAGCTTTATTGTTGTCCACCATGGACGGGGAAGACTTTGCATCACCTGTGAATTCGGACGCAGTTAAAAAATACTTTGCTTAAAACAGACCCGCTGGACAGAAAAAGAGAGTCCAGGCAAAAATGGGGCATCCTGGCGAACCAAAAAACAGAATGAAAGGTTCGGGCAAAAGTTAAGGATAAAATTGAAAAAATGTACACCCGCGAAGTTGAAAACCTACACTGGGCGGCTTCGGCAAAAAGGGGTATCCCGGTGAACTGAAAACCCGTAAAGGGCGGTTCACGCAAAAGTTAGGGATGAGAAAAGCAAATGACTGCGGTCCGAATTTGGTATTCAATGAGCATCAGTGCGGGAGAATATGGTTGAGGAGTCAGTTATCGGATACAACCTCTTCAGAAGTGGGGATACCGGGAAAGTATTAGAGTCGGACGAGTCATGGGAGGATCAGTTCGTGATGTTCATCTGCATCCAGTTGCCGACATGTGTACAAAATTTAATTTGTCAATATTTATGCTTCTTGTGAATACTTGCATACTTGTATATTTGCTTTGTGTAGCTTCCTCTTTTCAGGAGTTACATCCCGTGTACAAAAACTCCGCCCATTCAGGGGCCCAATCAATGAAAATGTGTTATTCAGTACTTGATGCCTGTTCTTTACTGTTTTGCGCATGATAAAACGCCTAAGTTTACTGAAGCTAGCATGAGTATAACATTACTGGCCCTTGCCAACAATTGTTAAAGCTTTGAATTAACTGAGTGTAACGTCACTAACCTGAATCGATTTGGATTGCATAGGCTTGTCGTGTTGTGTTTGTGCTGTTGCAGGTTTCATAACTGTACGAGGAAGGTGATCAAAAGATTGCAATAGTGAAAGGCTTGATCCCCACGCAGGTCATGCATGTTCTTCCTGAAGAAGGATAGAATTCTCCAGCTAGCCGTAGCTTATCCAAAGGACGTGCTCCAGAGAAGTTACTCGTCCTCAGCAGAGTTTGGTGATTCCGGGATCGTAAGGCTGTATTCAGACAGGTTCACCTCCCCCCGCAGGGTCATGCATTCTCCCCCGGCGGAGTCAGTTAATTTTCCCCGAGAGAATCCAGCCATCCCCAGCGGAGTTCTCTTTTCAGCAAGTGTTCTTTCCTTCCAGTGGAATCCGAAGATCAAGACTCTCCCCAGCAGGGTTGATGGTGGGTCCTGTCATTTATTTTGTCAGAGATACCGTGTGATATTAGTTCACTCTCTAGCAGAGGCTCAATCATACCAGGCGCATCTGCTATTCCCCAGCAGGGGGTTACCTCCGCAAGGTATTTGGTTTGAGTTATGTTCCCCGGCAGGGGGTTACTTCAACAAGACGTGTGGTTTGAGTTCCCAACTTCCCAGCAGGGTCGACTTCATCCTACCAGCATTTATTTTGCCGGAATAATTTTGTAGCATCAGGCTATCCCCGGCGAGTCGGCGTTATCCTTCCGGCATTTATTTTGCTGAAGCAGTTTCTGTATTCTAGCAGTTCGGGTGGAAAGAGCTCTTGCTCAAATAAATTACCAAACATTCAAGATCTCGGCAGGAGATATTCAATGACAATGTCAGTTTCAGCGATATTCCCCCACAGAGTTATCGTGATGAGACTCTCTTTGTCTCCAGCAAAGTCATTTATGCAAATGCATCTTATTTTCCCCAGCCAGAGTGGCCAGGATAAGTGTCTTCTTATCCCCAAGCAGAGTTCGTTTGTCATCAACGAGTCGCATGAATCAGAATTTCGAAGCAGGTGTCCGATAGTGGGTTTTCAGACATCCCCAGTAGAGTCCGCCTCAAAGTCGCTGTCACGCCAGTGCTAAGAAGTTTGTGGGTAAGGATCATTGAAGAACTAAGTCCTGACGTGGACCATTTATTCCTAGAATGACGGGATTCCTTCAGAAGTGGGCGTCCTAACGTGGACAGGTTTGTTTTACCGGATTGGTAAGGTGTGTTAATCCTGACGTGGATAGATTCGGTCTTTTGAAATTTGGAGAAAGGGAGGTCATGACGTTGACAAAAGATTGGTTACTCTTCGTGTTGGTGTCCTGACGTGGATCATTTGTTTCCAGCAGATATCTGTATTCGTAATGGTGAAATGTGCGTCCTGACGTGGACAAGTTTGTAGTTCTTTGTGATGACAAGATACAGGAGTCCTGACGCGGACAAATTTATCTTTCTTCGTGTTGTTGGCAAAGGGTAAGTCCTGACGCGGATATTTCCCCAGCAAGTCGAAGGTGTGAGTCCTTACGTGGACAAGTCTTATTTCCTCAGTGAGTCGAAGACGCCTGAGTCCTAACGTGGACGAATCAAGACGAGATCAGTGTCCTAACGCGGACAGAGCAAAGAGATTATTATTCATAACGTGGAAAGATGTAGTCCATACACGGACGTATCAGAAGTGATTCCTAACGTGGAAATAACAGTATTCCTAACGTGGAAAAAAAGAGAGTCCTTACGTGGACAGGTTAAGATGGCATTCCTTACGTGGAAAAATGAGTCCTGACGTGGACAAATTCAGAAATAGTTGGTATTCCTTACGTGGAAAGATCAGAGTCCTTACGCGGACATATCAAGATTGATTCCTGACGTGGAAAGAAATGGATTATTCCTGACGTGGAAAGAGAGTTTAGTCCTGACGCGGACAGATCATATCAAGATATTCCTAACGTGGAAGAAGAAGTTTATTCCTTACGCGGAGAAATTGGGGTCCTGACGTGGACAGATTCGAGAAGTTGAGTCCTGACGTGGACAGATTTAGAACCAAAGGTGAATTCATTACGTGGAAAGATCGGAGTCCTGACGCGGACATGTCAAGTGGTATGGGAGTCCTCACGTGGACAGATTGATGTAGTTCTCTTTATGTGGAAAGAAGATTGCTTCCTAACGTGGAAAGATAAAAGCGTTACTCCTAACGTGGACGATGTGATTCCTATCGTGGACAGGTGTTACTCCTAACGTGGAAGAGTTTTTCCTAACGTGGGCGATTCAGTTTATGGAAATGCAGACGAAGTATCCCCAGCGGAGTTGCCGAGACTTTTCTGGGTTAACAGCAAGTGTAGGCCTAACGTGGACCAATTCTAGGTGAGATTTCTTCGTGTTGACAACAGGCAGAGTCCTAACGTGGACAAGCAAGCAGTCTGGTATGACAAAATCCTCTTCAGAACGATGAAGCCAATCCCCAGCACGGTCGCGCGAGATCAGCGGGTTGCTCTAACAGTCAGATTCAGCTGACGAATGTCATTCATCAAGCAGGAGCGCAGTTTATTTCTGCGGTTGGCAAATTTCTGGTTTCACTAGTATTCAACCGCCTCGTGCCGCGAATGTCTGAAGGCTCCGGGCTCTTCATCCAATCGGGTTCAAGTCGCTTGAATAGGGGCAGCTGTTGCACCCTAAAATTTGCCCAACCTTATTCCTTGGTTTATGTTTCATCATCATTAGCATTTGCATGTAGAGTCATGTACATAGACTAACCATCTGCATAGCATAAGCATAGCAAGTCATTCAACAGGGGACCAATCATTACTTCCATCTCTAGAGGCCTAGCAAGAGGTTATTATCCCAATTCAACCTCATTCAAGTCATCAGGAAAGAATTTGAAAGCAAGGAGTTCAGCAGATCAAGCCTTGAGTCTATCTCCTAGCTGAGGGTATCTGAGGATCAACAAGAGGGTTGTGAGCTGTGGATTGAAGGTATGGAGAGCATCTAGACATCTTGAGAGACTTACAAAGTCATTTGGAGAAGAAAACAAGTCATTGATGAAGGCACAAGAGCTATAGTTGAAGACAGTCAACTAGGGTTTCATCTGGGTCAACCCTAGGTCAACCCTAGGTCAATTGACTGACTTAAGAGGGCATTCAAGTCTATTGGAGAGATGTGGGGATCAATATTGAACATATGAAGAAGGATATGGAGATATGACAAGGAGAATTCAAGAAAAATCAAGGAGAAGAGGAGTTACTAAATTAGGGTTTCTCTGTAAAATCCCCTAGTTTAGGTCAAATTTCCAAGCAAGATAAGTCAAAATGCTAACTTCAAATGGCTTCTTGGCCAACATGAAACTTGTAGAGGATCTCAAGACCTTTAATTTGAGTGGTGGAAGACCTCAAGGAGATTTATAGAACTCAAGTTATGGTCCTTGCAAGTTACAGGTCATTTGGGGTGTCTGAACTTTTGTCTGTGAAAGTGACTTGACTTCCAAGCTAGTTTTACCCCTCAAGGAGATTTCAAATGAATTCTTGGTCAACATAAGAGTTGTTCCTCATTGTCTTAGCTTTCTAGAATGGTATGGCATGCCTTCATATGATGTGGAGAACTCAACTTATGGTCTTGGCAAGCAAAGGGTATTTTGGGCATTTGTGAATTACAGGTCATTTTAACCTATACCCAAAACTCATACAAGGAGGCCTCAAATGGAAAAACTTACAACATCAAACTTGCTCCAAATGGGATTTTAAGTCTAGAAAGAAGGTCACAAGTTATTGGAGAAGCTCATAGCATGGAGTTGCATGATAGGTCAAAATATGAACTAAAAAGGCTTATAAAGTGAATAATTTCAAGTTGGAAAATGGTTTGGGAGATTTACAAGTCCAAATGGAGACTTCCAATATATGATTTTGAATGGAAAAACAATTCTAAGAACAATGGTTCACACACTTTTTTGAGTTTAGAAGGAAAAAATGAAGTTATCCATGGTTGCTTATCATTTAAGAAACATAATCAAAAATGAGCCAAAGTTTGAAAACAAGGGAATGTGCAAGATGGATCTAGAATGTTCATTTGGGGTCTATATATTCATGAAAGGAGAATTTGGCAAGGGTTGGCCTCATTTGCACCAAGAATTCCACAAAATTTCTCACACTTTTTCATTGGAGTTTCATTACAATTCTCTCAAAACCTTCATCAACTTTCATCAAAATCAACTCAATCTGACTCCATGATCATCATAGATCAGAATTGAAGCAAGGATCAAGTGATTATCATCCATTTTCGAGCACTTTTTTTTCAAGAGCATCAAGATTGAAGTTGCAAGTGGATAGCATAATTCTGGCCAAATCTCATCCAAAGCTTGCATACAGAATCACATACATCAAGGATTGATCAAGATCCAGCACTTAGAAGCCTCAAATCATCAATCTCCATAGCTGTTTGCAAGATTTTGCACAAGGTAAGTTTTCAATCACACAGCTCGATTCAGTTAGTTAGGCATGTTGTTGTTAGTTTAGAGATGATCTAGGTGGTTAGGAGATTAGTTTAGATGAATTTGGAGTGATTTGGAGTCCATTGTTAGCAGGTGCCATAAGCTGTTTGGATCAATATCTCTTAGGTTAGGGCATTAGAATCTAAGCTTGATAGCGCAGGTTGCTCTCCATTAGTTGTAGTTCAGTTTAGGTTAAGTTTGATTGAGAATGGTGATGTTGCATATCAGTGTCCTTCCATGGTAATCAGAGATTGATGCTATCGGATTGAGAGATTTATTGAGTTTCAGATTGAATTAGGATCATAGGATTGTAGGGGAAGAGATCCTGAGCAATTTTCGTGTTTATGTCGTGGCATTTCATGGCCTGGTGATGGAGAACAGAGGGATGGAAAGTTGCTCGTGCATGAGGTTCATGGTGGCTGAAACCCTAATTCAGGTGGATTGAGGAAGAAGACGAAATCTGAGCCCTTCGTTTGGAGTTAGACCCTTGACTGTGGGAGCGATCCAAAGGCTGAGATTTAAGCTGAGATTTGGAGGGAATTGACTGGGTGCCAAACGCACCGTTTCATTAATTGAAACGGGCGGGCCTCAGTTTCTGTTGCTAATCCCACCCCCAGTAATAGGCCCATTTCCAATTTGAACGTGTTTTGGATGCTATTTTCACCCCCTGCTGGTTTTTCTTTTATTTCAATAATTCTGATTGATGCTGGGCCTTATCCATTTTGCTAACAGCACCCTACCCTGTCTGGCCCATACAATAATGAACTGAGCGCGCCTACTATTCTAACCCCCCTCCCTCATTTAATTCATTTTGTTTTTCTTATTCCATTTTAATGTTTTACCATTTTCATAAATTCATAAATAATTCATAAAAAATGCTTTTTAATTCATTCTTTTTACCATGTTTTCATTAAAATGTCTAGAATATCATAGGAAAATAAAATTTCATTTTTAGTTTTATTTCATATTTTTTACATATTTTCAAAAATAAATGTTATAATAAATAGATTCATTTCATGCATTATTTTTATGATTTTTGTTCTCTCACATGCTTTGATATTTTTTGATCACTCTTTTCATATTGTTTAGATGAGATGTTAGGCTTATAGAAATATTTTAGTTCCCATTTTTAGGAGTTAATTTTAGGTGATTAATAAGTGCTTGAATATCATGAACAAAACTAGGGTTTTAGGTGACAACTTAGGAGTTTGATTTCATTCCCCTTAGGACTTAGGATTTAAATAGATTAGTTATGGGACTATAGGGGCTATGGGTAGCTATTAGATCCCTTAGAGAACAGTTAGGATTCCCCTACTGCTATTATTACTGTCTGTATATCTGTTGTTTGGTGTGGTGTGCCCTCTGGGGTTTATTGATTGTTTGTATGGGTATTGGGTTTGTCTGGGGCCCTGGGGAAGCTGAAGATTTGTGGAGATGAAGCCATTGAAGATTCAAATGCTGAAGATCAACTGTCAGAGTTGAGGAGGAGTTTCTTGCTAGCAGTTGCTGAGTAGACTAGGGTTTAGGAGCTAGGCAGAGCTCTAGATTAGAAAGTTTGTTTCTCAAACATGGATTGCCTTGTCTGCATCCATTCTTCTCTGTGATTCAGAGTCTCTCTAAGATACTCACCCCCTTCCTTTGGAAGGCTTGGTGATGGTGTCTATGAGATAGAACTCTTGAGAGAAAATGTCTCCTGTGTTAGGAGCAGTCTGTTCACCACCTTTGGTAGTCAGCTAATTGCTTAACACTCAATTCACTCTTGTGACTAATCCCTCATCCTGGAGGTTTGAGCATGAAGAAAAGCCATTGCAGATGGAAGACTGATGATCAAAGCCCTTGCCTGAAGGTCATGAAGATGGAGATTGATGCTTGTTGAAGCTTGTGAATGATTGGAGATTGCTTGAAGCCAGTTGTTGACTCAGAGCTGCTGATGCTGTTTGTTTTATTGCTGTATTTCATTTGTTGATGTATTGATTGGTTTTCTGAACTGTATTGTTTGCTGTTTACCCTGCTGGGTTGAAAGTGAAGCCTGTTCACTTTCGCCTATTGTTTTCTAGGTTCGAGGTTGAGTGGGACTCCCTTGCCTCGCTTGTACTGTTGCATCCATGCATTTTACTGTTTTACTGTATATATCTGATATTGTTTCTGTTTCTGCCTATCCCGTAGGATCTCTGTTTCCCTCTGTGCAAGAGAGGAGCATGATAGCCACTAGGTCTTAACCCATGCATGATAACATTAGGTTAGTTTGTTTCCCTTCGCAACCGTAGGTTAGAGTTCTGTCTCCTTCTTTCTCAAAACCAACAGAAAAAAACACATAAAGATTTCAAACACAATAAAAGACACTTCTTCCGTAAAAGAAGGTGAACTCATCAAAGCGTCATTTTTGTCCGCCGGGACTGTTAATCAAGAAAACCTTTTCAGAAGGAATAAAATCAACCAAGACAAGCTTGTGTCGTACGTGGCCGAACTACGTTTGCTCTGATCTTTCATGCTGTATGAAAGTACGTAGGCATAGGATGCGATATCCTAGCGAGCAACCTTCCCCTCCTTTCCCGTAGGTAGGCGAACTACGTTGACTCTGATTTCTCGTTCCAGACGGGAATACGTAGGCATAAAGTGCGATACTTTGCCGAGTCATTTTTATTTTCGTTTTATTTTCTTTTTCACCCTTGACCTATAGTTTAGATAGAATAACAATCCATACCCGAAAACAAGCGTGGATCCCGTCGAGTACGACGGACGTGAGGGGTGCTAATACCTTCCCCTTGCGTAACCGACTCCCGAACCCCGGTTTTGGTTGCGATGACCATACCTTTCCCGTGTTGTGCGAGGTTTACTCTGAGCGTTTCCTTTCCCTCCCGTGGGATAAATAACGCACGGTGGCGACTCTTCTGTTCAGCCGGCGCCGATTTTCGCAGTAGCGACACCCGGTTGTGAATTTAAGAATTAATATTCAAGTTAATCAATATCTTGGTATCACGATTCTCACTGCAACAGAAATGGCAACTTCACTGGGGATGTATTTACTTAACTTGAGGGTTTAGCCTATTTTGTTTAATCGCATGCTATATTTGTAAGTATTTGCTTAACATGTATATTTGTCAATATATTTGTTTAAATTGTTGGGTATTGGGTGCTTTGAGTGGTGAGACGGTCCTATACTCGGACTTAAGTGCAATTGTGATAGGATGATGGTATATTCAAGAAGGCTTTAGGGAGTTGATTCCCGACCAAGCTAACTTGAGAAACCACCGCTCAGTGTAGGCCCTCTTGAAAGTTTAGTATTGTTGATCGAGTATTCGTGAAAACAATGCTACTTTCAATAAAGGAGCCCATGACACTGTGGACTTTTAGAATACATTTTACCCCACTTTGGCCTTATTAGGACGTAGTGCGATGACTATAAGAAAGTATTTCCGAAGTAGTTGATACGCGATACTACATTCAGACGAGATTCTCTTGAGAATATTATTGATTACCAAGTGATTTGGGAAATTGATAATATCCGAAAGATGGGTTGATGGCTCTGGGAACTTTGTAGAACCCGTTCGATAGGTACAATCAATCCATAGTACAATCCTTGGGGATGGGTAGACCTTGGACCCATGCTCGTCCTTAAACATAAGCTTGTGTTGTGTGCATATGCATTTTCCTGTGTTTGTGCATTTTGCATTCATAACATCATATCATCATATGGTTTCATGGAACTCAGACTTTTTGTTTGTAAACATCAGAGGTCGTTATGAATAGTGAAAGAAAGAAAACGTTGAAGTACACTTACAAGGGTTTTAACCTAGATGAATTGAAAAGGTTGAGCACCTTAGTGACAGATCCAGAAGGATTTCAAAGCCGGTATGGGAAGTTGTTGTTACTCTTGAAGATAAAGATGGATAGTGGACTCCTTTCTACTCTTCTCTAGTTTTATGATCCGCTCTACCACTGTTTCACATTTCCTGATTATCAGCTAGTGCCCACACTAGAAGAGTATTCTCAGTTGGTTGGATTGCCCATTCTTGAAGATTCTCCTTTTCCAATTATGGAGGAGGACCCTAAAGAACAAGATATTTCCAAGGCCACACGTTTGGGATTGGTTGATATTAAGAAAAATCTGATTATAAAAGGAGGAGTTTTTGGGTTAAAAGCAGAGTTCTTAGTTGAGAAAGCTCAGTATTATGCAGATCATTTAAGCATGGATGCATTCAAGGTTATCCTTGCCTTGCTCATCTATGGCATATTCTTGTTCCCTAGCTTTGAGAATTTTGTGGACCTCAATGCCATTAAAATTTTCTTGAAGAAGAATCATGTGCCTACCTTGTTAGAAGACACATACCATTCTGTTCATCTGAGGAACTTTCACAATGTAGGAATGATTACTTGTTGCGCTCCTTTGTTATACAAATGGTTCACTTCACACTTGCCCAAAGCTAACGCTTTTTGGGATCCAAAGAAAGGATGGTGGTTGCAGAAGATCATGGCTCTCACCCACTCCGATATTGATTGGTATAGTCGTGACTATGATGGGACAATGATCATTGACAATTGTGGGTATTTTAGCAATGTACCTCTTCTCAGTGCCAATGGAGGAATCAATTATAATCCAGTCCTCGCCCGCCGACAATTGGGATACCCTCTAAAGGACAAACCCAATGGTGTTCAAGTGGAAAACATTTTCTTCAAAGAGGAAAAAGATAGTCAAGAACTAAAAGGAAAGATTCTAAAGGCTTGGAAGCATCTACACAAGAAAGGGAAAAAGGATCTTGGAAGACTCAACTGTATCTCTTTGGAACCTTACCTCCAATGGGTTCGAAAGAGAGCCATCACACTAAGGATGCCTTATCCTAAGTAAGAGCCTATGGCTTTGAAGGAAGAACGCCCTTTGGTCTTCATGTCTGAAGAAGAAAAGTTGAAGATTGCTTTAGTCAAAGCACAACAAATCGAAGAAGCTTGGAAGCACAAGTATCAAATAGTCGTCGAAGAGAATGCGGAGCTCCAGAAGCAACTCCAGTTGAAAGACGAAGAAGTACTCTCTTGTAAGAAGAGGAAAGCACTAGAAGAACCTTATGAGCCTCATTCTACTCCATGGAAGATAATTGTGGACAAGCTCATTTTTGAGAAGACTCAGATGGAAAGAAAAATCGAGAAGCTCAACTTAAGGTTGCTAGGGGAACCTTGTTAGGATTCATTTAGCTGTTTTTTATGTTTAAAACTCTTGTAAGAGGAAACAATGTGTTGTAAACCTATTTTGTTGATCAATGAAATGGCGACTTCTGATGTTCGTAAATATCTGAGTTCCATGACACCATTTGAATTTGCATTTGCATTTGCATTTCTTCTAACCATTCAAGGAAATTCAAACTTTTCTTTTTGCAGACAACAACATGGTGAGAAGAGACATGCTTCTATTTCCGGATTTGAGATTGGGCCATCTCAGGATGTTGGCGAGACTTGTCAGAAACCCCGCTGCTTTCATTGCCAAATATGGAGACCTCCTACCACTAATAAGTGCTCCGATCAACGAGTCCATGCTGCAAGCTTTGGTTGAGTTTTACTCTACAACCTACCACTGCTTCGTATTTCCAGACTTTCAGCTACTCCCAACCATAGAGGAGTACACCGACTATTTAAAGATTCCATGGACTTTCACACTTCCTTATGGAAAACCGAAGAAAACGGATTTGGCTAAAGCCCTACATATCAAGCTAGAGGATTTACCACCAATGAGAGGGAAAGGAGGATGGTACGGAATGGAGGCAGGGCCTCTAATGGAGATGGCCGAATATCATTATGAAAATAGGAATCTGGGCATCTTTGAAGCAATTCTGGAATTTCTGATATATGGGATGTATCTCTTTCCAAGCCGTTACGACTTCATCAGTGAGGAGGAGATCCGTCTCTTCATCATCAAAAATCCGGTAAATGAGATACTAGCTGATACTTACATAGTCATCCACCACTCCATCTTGTACGATCTCGGGCAATTCTCGTGCTGCCTCGCACTACTTGATCGATGGTTTACCTCTCATCTGCCCATGACTCATATCCTCTGGAGGCTTCCCACCAAAAGCGCATGGATTTCTAAACTCATCACTCTCAGGCACTATGACATCACATGGTATGACACCAGCCTTGGTGATCTCGTCATGATCCCCAGCTATGAAGAGTTCCCCAATGTGCCTCTCATTGAGACAAAAGGGGTTATCACCTACAATCTTGTTCTTGCCCGGCGTCAATATGGGTATCCTATCAGGCCAGAGCCCGAACCAGAACTGTTGAGGCCTTGCTTCTGCGAAACTGGTCGCAACCCTGAACTAGAAGCCCGTGCTCAATATGCTCAAAGGGATCCTCACCTCTTGGGCATAACTCCAATGGAGAATACAAGTTGTTTAACTTCCAGAGGGTATTTGCTATACTCATGATTATGAGATAACTATGGAACCTGAGGTCCCCACGACTAGGGAAGAGCTAAAATACGCTTTGATCAAAGTGCAACGAGAGAACGAAGACCTGTGGGAAATCATCCGCCGGGACCAAGTTCATGTTGAAGTCCAAGAAGGAGAAGGATCATCTTGTTAGAATGATCTTTGTTTCACCATTTCCCTCCTTTCCCTAAAAGGATTGAAATCCTAATGTTGCATTTACTTTCACTTCTTGTAAGAAAGGTCTTGCTTTTTAGCAAGGGCCATCTATTGTAATAGATTTCCAGCTATCAATTGAAAAAACGCTTTTTAAGCATGTCGTTACATGTTGTTCCAACTTTTTTGTTTGTAAACAAAAATTTGTTTTTCCTTGAATGGTTTGTGCATCTGCATTTGCATTTTCATTCGCATTTCATCCTGCATGGGTCTTGCATCTGGGTTCCGCAGCTCATCCTTTGTTCTTGTTCAGAAAAGAGAGAAGGAGTCACGCTGAATACTCACAGATACAACACTCGATCCAAAGCTCAAAAGAAGATGGCAGATAATGAACAGAGGTTCGATCAGATGGACAACGACATTGAAGGAATCAAGGGTGACGTCAGCCAGATTATTGAAGTTGTCAATATAATCAAGGTAAAGATGGACACGCAGGCTACGATAGTTTCCGAAGTCGTCACAGCAGCGGCCAACGTTACAGTAGCTCCGGTCACCACTGCAGAATTTCCCTATGGCATGTCTCGGGATTTTGTGCCACCATTCAACAATATGTAATCTTCAAATCTTAATCCACTGTTTGATTCAACAATCAGGAATCCTATTTTCACTCAGGCGGGTGGACCCACTACAGTGCGACCTGTTTTCAACAATCAACAACCAATCTTTGATATACCTGACGGTTCTAAAGCCGAGGATGAAAAGCACGAAAAATTAAGGGTAGAGATGGACATCATGACTAAGAGGATGAGGGCCATTGAAGGAAGCCATGTCTTTGGGTCTGATGCCAAGGACCTGTGTCTACTGTCTGGTTTGGTATTTCCTCAGAAATTCAAAATGTCAGTACTTGACAAATATGAGGGGACTACTTGTCCCAAGGTGCACCTAATCATGTACTGCAGGCAGATGGCTCCGCATATTGAAAATGACAAGCTGTTGGTACACTGTTTCCAAGACAGCCTTAAAGGAGCTTCGGTTAAATGGTATCTCAGCTTAGATCAAGCAAAGATCCATGGTTTCCAAGACCTCTCAGATGCCTTTATTCAGCAGTACAAGTACAACATGGACTTAGCTCCCGACCGTCGTCAGCTTCTCAGCATGACACAGAAGAATACTGAAACCTTTAAGGAATATGCGCAAAGATGGCGCGGAACTGCAGCTCAAGTAGAACCACCCTTACTGAAAAGGAGTTGGCAGACTGGTTTGTAGATACAGTTCGGCTAGAATTCTACGAACGACTAATCAGCAGTGTCACAACTAACTTCTCTGATATTGTGGCAGTAGGAGTCAAAGTTGAAGCGGGTTTAAAGAGTGGAAAAGTGGATACCCCAAGTACTAACTCACGCGCCAGTACAACGAAGAAACCGGTCAGCAATTTTCACAAAAAGAAAGAAGGGGATGTAAGTGCAATCACATATGGGAAAAAGGTACAAAACTCCAGGATCCATTGCCAGCAATACCATCCATCATCATATATTGCAACTGTGACTCCCGTTTTTCAACCGTCATCACATTAGGGTCCCCAGCCTGGGGCATCCAGTAATCAGCACAAGTATCATTCTGGAAATCAGCAACAATATCACTCCAACAATCAACAACAATACCATCAGCCGCAAGGTCAACAGTCTCAGAACAGGGCTCCAAGGGCGAATTACCAAGCAAATAGGCCTAAAATATAGCCTATTCCGATGAGCTACACCGATCTGTTCCCCATGTAGATAGAAAGAGGGTTGGTCAAAACAAGAAAATTAGGTGCTCCACCTAACCCACTCCCGTTCTACTACAATGCCAACACTTGCTGCTTATTTCATGAGAATGCTCCAGGCCACGAACTTGAGGGTTGTTTCGCTCTTCAGCACCTCGTTCGAGAATTGATTGAAAAATGAATTATGTCCTTTGAAGATAATCATCCAAACGTAAAGAACAACCCTCTGCTAAATCATGGTGGAGTCAATGCCATTACTGAAGAAGGTGAGGGGTCAGAAGGCAAGAAAGTTACCACTATTAGTAAGATCAAGGTGCCATTGGCGGACCTACACAAACGCCTTGCTCGTGCATGGGCGCTTAAGATATCTCACAAAGACTGCAAAGAATGCATGCTGAATCCAGAGGGTTGTGACGCTGTGAAAAAAGACATTCGAGCAATGATCGAACAAGGGATGATAGAAATCGCTCACATGAAAAAGGGGGAAGATGTGGTAGTCATCAAACCTGTGTTTAACATGCCAGAAGAGCCCAACAAAAGAGTTGTGTTCAGAAATAATAACAACAACAACAACTACAAGAACGTCCGGCCGGTATTCCACAACGATGCACCCCCGAAATTTGGGAGGGGACAAGCCAGGTTTGAACCAAAGGGGGGATCTAAACCTCACCCAAGGGCTGTAACACCGAAGCAGGACCATTCGTGATACGAAGGGATCTTCAAAGAAAAGAAGCCCGCAATTGTAGCTAACATTGCCGGTGGAAGCAAGATGACCCAGAGTGGTCACATTTACCAACCTTGGACCTACAATGTGGCTCCTCCATCAGCAATTTCTGTTCCAAAAGATGTGGTTCCCCAGAAGCCCATTCCAGAGGCAGTCGTCACTAAAGAGCCTTTAGTCAAAGGGAAAGAAAGCGTCAAAAATGACGAAGAAGAGTTCCTGAGAATCATCAGACGAAGTGATTATAGGGTGGTGGACCAACTAAATCAAACACCATCTAAGATCTCGGTCATGGCTTTACTCTTAAGCTCTCCGGATCATCGCCAGGCTTTACTCAAAATCTTGACACAAGCCCATGTTACCAAAGATATTACAATGGGGCAGTTTGACTCCATTGTAGCAAACATCACTGCCTGCAACACGTTAAGCTTTGATGACAACGATCTGACAGCTGAGAAATGTAAGCACAATCGTGCTCTATACGTGTCAATCAAATGTGAAGAAGATACAATGTCCAGAGTTCTTGTTGACACAGGATCAACGCTCAACGTAATGCCTAAAAGGACACTAGCCAAGCTGGCTTATCAAGGTGCTACCATGAGGCCAACTTCTCTCATAGTGAAGGCATTTGATGGATCCAGGAGAGCTGTGATAGGAGAGGTGGATCTTCCTATCATGATCGGACCATAAATCTTTAAAGTCACCTTTTAGGTGATGGACATTAATCCGGTCTACAATTGTTTACTGGGAAGACCATGGATCCACGCAGTTGGTGCTGTTACTTCTACTCTCCACCAGAAAATGAAGTTTGTTGTGGATGACCAGTTGGTCATCGTTCATGGAGAAGAGGACTTAATGGTAAGCAACTTTTCCTCATTCTGGTATATCGAGGCTGACGAAGATTCCTTTGAGACAGCCTTCCAAGCACTAGAAATAGCTCACGCTGTTCTAGTTGACGAATCGGACATAACCCGCGAGCCATCATTCACCTCTGTTTAGAGTATCAAGGCGGCACTGAAAGCTGGAATCCCATTGGGATGGGGGGAGGTCATTTAAGTCAACGCTCGGGCCAAAAATGATCGACAAGGGTTGAGTTAGAAACCAACTCTAGAAGGCGAGCCAGAGGAAAGCACCATGAAGAAGAAGTCTTTGAATGAGATATTCACCAGTGGCGGAGTACAAACCAACGCCATCATTGCTGAAGATGAGGATGGTAATCTGGATCATCTAATAACTAGGGGAGGAGCAGCTTTGCGCAACTGAGAGGCTGTGGAAATTCCCATCTTTTTACCTTTAGAGTAATTCACTCTGCTTGTTAGCTTTGTGTTTTTCTTTAAAATTCCTGGTCTTGCCCAAGGCCTGCGAATTATTTTGTATTGGGCCACTTTGCAATTTGAAAATCATTAATGAAAAAGTGTTTTTGTTAAAACTCTTGTTTATTTTTGCGCATCATTTTCACTCTTTTTGTTAAAAGGAAAAATGGCAATCTTTTCGAAAAATAAAAACAACCCTTCATCTGCATATCTGTGTGTGTGTGTGTCTAATTGTTCCCAAAAATTAAACATGCAAAATACCTCCATCCACCACAGAATCCCATGATCCTTCGGCTCCTTCTACTAGTGGTTCATCTGTCTTTCAAGCGGAAGAAGAGAATGATGAAGAGTTAGAAGTCCCAGAAGAGTTGAAGAGAATGGCTGAGTACGAAGATGTGTATCTCCAGCCATAAAAAGAGCAGACTGAGATCGTCAACTTGAGATCAGAAGAAGAAAACAGAGAAGTCAAGATTAGGGCATCATTGGGGCCCGAGATCAAAAGCAAGCTGATAGAGATCCTCAGAGATTATGTCGACATATTTGCTTGGTCTTACCAAGACATGCCAAGGTTGGATACTAACATTGTTATGCACAAGCTCCCCTTGAAGCCAGAGTGTCCTCCAGTCAAACAAAAACTTCGTAGGTCAAGACCAGACATGGCTCTTAAAATCCGAGACGAAATCAAGAAACAAATTAATGCAAGCTTTTTAGGGGTATCCAAATATCCAGAATGGGTGGAAAACATTGTACTAGTCCCAAAGAAGGATGGCAAGGTCAGGATGTGCGTTGATTATAGGGATTTAAACAAAGCAAGTCCGAAGGATGATTTCCCTCTACCACATATCGACACTTTGGTGGATAATACAGCAAGCTTCACAATATTCTCATTCATGGACGGATTTTCTGGTTATAATCAGATAAAAATGGATCCAACTGACATGGAGAAGACAACCTTCATCACACCATGGGGCACCTATTGTTATAAGGTCATGCCTTTCGGTTTGAAGAACGTAGGGGCCACGTATCAGAGAGCCATGGTCACACTCTTTCATGATATGATGCACAAAGAAATCGAAGTATACGTCGATCATATGATTGCAAAATCCCAAAGTGAAGAAGTCCACTTGGATCATCTGTTGAAGTTATTTGAGAGACTTCGAAAGTATCAACTAAGGTTAAATCCAGCAAAATGCACCTTCGGAGTTCGCTCGGGCAAGTTACTTGGTTTCATTGTTAGTCAACGAGGAATTGAAGTAGACCCCGACAAAGTTAAAGATATCTAGGAGATGCCTGCTCCTAAAACAGAGAAACAAGTCAGAGGCTTCCTCGGACGTCTGAATTACATCTCCAGATTCATCTCCAATCTGACTCCCACTTGCACGCCGATCTTCAAGTTGTTACGAAAAGATCACACGGTGGTATGGAATGAAAACTGCCAGGCCGCATTTGAGAAAATCAAACAGTACTTACAAGAGCCTCCGATGTTGATTCCTCCTGTACCAGGAAGACCTTTGTTCATGTATATGACAATACTAGAAGATTCAATGGGCTGCGTCTTAGGCCAGACTGATGTGTCAGGAAAGAAAGAACACGCAATCTACTATCTGAGCAAGAAGTTCACCGATTGCGAGAGTCGTTACTCTCCCCTAGAAAAATCTTGTTACGCCTTAGCATGGGCCGCCAAGCGTCTGAGACAGTACATGATCTGTCACACCACAATGCTGATTTCTAAGATGGACCTTATTGCACCCCAAAATTTGCCTAACCTTTTCTTGCTTGGTTTATGTTTCATTGCATTAGCATATCATTGGTCTAACATTTGCATAGTATAGAATTGTTCATTTAATAGGGGATCAAGTGTGGTTTATATCCAGAGGAGCCTATCTAGAGGTCTTATTCAAGTTTGAAAAGTCACCAAAGTCATCAGGAAGAGGGTTGGGTTCTTGAGGAGTTCATTTGTTTGTATGGGGTTAGTCTCCTAATTTGAGGACCAATTGAAGATCATCAAAGGATTGTGAGGTCTTGACCAAGGAGAGAGGGTGTAGATAGAGCTCATAGAGTGCCTTGAAGGTCATGGTGGAGCTCAATCAGTCCATTGTGCCAAGTGTGAGGAGCCACAGTTGAGGGTGTTGCAACTAGGGTTTTCATCTGAGTTACCCTAAGTCAATGGTGCAATTGAATAGGATCAAAGCTCAGTTCTAGGTCTTTGTAATCATGGATAGTTGTGTTGAGACACATGAGATGATATTCCAAGATCTATACAAGAAAAGTTCAAGGTGTGAGGAGTTGCTAAATTAGGGTTCTTAAGGTAAAATCCCCTATTTAGTGCCTAACTTCAAGACGACTTATCTCAAGATGCAAGTTTCAATTCCACTTTTGGCCAACATGAAACTTGTAGAGCATGCTCTTATCTTTAATTTGAGTACTAGAAGTCCTCCTTTGGATTTATAGAACTCAAGTTATGACCCAGACAAGTTACAGGTCATCTGAGGAATGTGAAATTTGTCTGTAAAAGTCAACCAACTTCCAAGGAACTTTTGACCTAGAAGGGTGTTTCTCCTAAACTTTTGGCCAACATGAAAGTTGTAGGTCTTGATCTTAGCTTTCCAATTTGTACTAGAAGTGTTCCATCTGATTTGTAGAACTCAAGTTATGAGATTTACAAGTTAGGGGTATTTTGGGAAAGTAAGATTATAGGTCATTTGGCATTATAGGTCATTTTCACCATCTTGCAAGCTTCAAATGCAATTTTGTTCAACATAAAACTTGTTCAAAATGATGTTTTTAGGTCAACCATATACTCATAATGATTTGATTTGGCTTAGGGAGAGATTTAGTTTGAGGAATTTTGGGTAAAAGGCATTTGATTGAAAAATTCATGATTAATTCATTTGTGCTCAAAATGGACCATATGATTACTCATTTTGATCAGAAAAAACATTCTAAGCACTTTGGCATTTTTAGAATTTCCATTTGAGGTCAATTTCATGGTGATATGGTTTGTTACTTCACAAGTAAGCAAAACTTCATAATTTGATTATGGGATGGATTCAAGCTCCTTAAGCACTCTAAACTCTCTCACCAGACTACAAGGAGTTGATTGAAAGCTTCCAAGAGAAGTTTTAAGTCAAAACACGTATTCACCATGGTTGGTTTTGTGAAATAAATTTGAAAATTGGATTTTCTGGTTTGGGCCTCAATTGGACCTCAAAAGCCCACAAACTAGTTGTATTTAAGCTCAGAAGAAGATTTTGCTCCATTTTTGGTGATCAATTTGTGCTGGAAGCAGAGATAGAAAGTTGAGTTTCAAGAGCTCCAAGTGAAACCGTGATTTCCATTTCAAGCCAGATCCAAGCAAATTGAAGTTACAAACACGTTCCTCATCAAGCATTAAAGAGATCTCAGTGTTTTGAAGCTAGAATCGTGTTCTAGATACCTCAATTCAGAGCTCAAAGTCAGGTATGTAAGTTTCAAATTTACACTGATTATAGCATGATCTAAGCATGATTAGTATGTGGATAGGCTTTGGAATGAGACATAGATGAAATTTGGATAAGAATTTGGTTGATTAGAGACAAATTAGGTGATGACATAATTTCTGTTGATGTTCATTTCTCCTTGATCTTGAGGCTTTGATACAATTGGAATAGCATGTGATGATCAGTGATAGATGAGGATTACATCCATACCAAGAGTTTGAGTTTTGGTGAGAGTTTAGATTGAAGTGAATTTTAGGATCTGCTTCGTGTTTCATTTTCTGTTGAGAGTTGGGAGATTTGGATGTCATATTTGAGATCAGGAGGAAATTTGGAGTGAGATGATGTTAAGTTTGTTTAGTTTCTATGACCTACAAATGCCTGCTCACCGGAGAAGATGACCGGAGGTCATCTCCGGCCACCGTGCTGGACTTCCCCCCATCTGAGAATTCAAACGAAGACGAAGGCTGTGGTTCGTTGGATCTGATTGGAAGTAAGAATTTGTATGTTCATCGTGTGGATGGGATTTAAACTGAGCTTTGAACTTTGACCCTCCCAAAGCGCACCGTTTCACTAATCCTGGCTGGCAGTTACGTGGCGTGTGAGTTGGATAGCCTGAGAGCCTTTAGATCAGTCTACTGAGTCAATCCATCCAACGCGTGTGATATTTTCTTGCATTTTATTTCTTTTATTCATTTCTTTTATTATTTTAATTCCATTTTTCTACTTTAATTCATTTTAATTTCATTATTTTCAGAAAAATAAAATAAAAATATCTCCATGATCCTCTTTTCATTTGTGATTTTTCTGTGCTGTTAGATTTAATTTTTGATGATTTTGCAATTTAATTTGATTTTTCTCATTTTATTGAGGTCTTTAATTTTGCATATTTGATACATCTGTTTGCTGATTTTTAGATAGAAATTGAGTTAGGCTCTGATATTTGGACTATAGGTTCTTAACATTTGCATGTTCCCTTAGGAAAATTTATAGATTTTTAGAATCTAGTTTGCTATTTTAGATAGAATTTACAATTAGGTTGTTCATTTGGTGCTCCTAACTTGGTGCTTGCTTTGTTTTTCCTTCCATGGTGGCTTTTTGTGCATGATGAGCTTGTGATTCTTCTTGAATGTTGTTGTGGGCATGTTGTAGCTTCTGTGGAGTTGATTGTGGAGCTTGGTTTGGAGTTTTCCTTTCCTTTTGATAGCTTTCTTGTAGCTTACAGGAATTAGGGTTTAGGAAAGAGCTTAGAAGTAGTTTTATTTCTTCCTCAAACATGGATTGCTTTGATTGCTTTCCATTCTCATCCTATGATTCAAGGTCCCTATGTGAAAGCCTCATCTTTCCTTTGGAAGGATGTGTGGCATTTTACAATAGGTAGAACCTTTGAGGATGCCTTTCTCAGATGACTGGTTGAGTGTCAAGAGGGATTCCTTTGGTTTCCTTCCTGCTTCCCATCATCAATCAATATTCTTGATGTTACTTCTTTTCTCTTGTGTTGGAGCTTGTGGAGCATGAAGATGAAGACTTCTCTTGAGGATGGCTTGGACTTGAAGTTGTTGTTTGCAGTTGTTTGTCTGTTTGTTGTTTATCTACTTTGTTGTTGAGCTGTTTTGCCTGTTGTTTCTTCTGACTGCTCTGCTTTGCTTGTGTGACTGATTGACTGTGTGTTGCATTAGACTAGGTTTCTCATATAGTGATCTAGGCTTAAGAGCATCCTAAAGGTTGAGTAGCTCCCCTTGCTTGTCTGCATTTAGAGGTTGAGGTTGTCTCCCTCTGCTTGACTGTTATTGATTGGCTTTGCTTGCTGGTTTAAGGTTGAGTCTGTCTCCCTTGCTTGTGTGGTGTGTGGCCTTTGTGCCTTGCTTGTTCTAGAAGTTGAGCTTGGCTCCTTCTGCTTGTTTGATGCATTGCATGCATTTTACTTACAGTAATTTCTTTTCAGTTATTTCTTTTGCTGTTTGTTTTCCTTTGCCATGTTCCCCTAGGAACTCTGACTTCTCTTGTTCAAGAAAAGTTACGATAGACATTAGGGTTATAACCATGCATGATAACATTAGTTAGTTTCCCCCATAACCTCAACCATAGGATCAATTTTGCATGACAACTTTAGGATTGGATCAGTTCCCCTTTAGTGCGTCTTTTCTCTTCTCATCTGCAAACAAAATGAAAATACAGTAATAAAGGTTAATTGACGTCGTACGCTATAAGCCTTAAGCTACTTGAGAAAGGATTGTTGGAGAGTTTCTTTCCAACAGTCTGGATGTTTATTATGGTACCATTTGGGTGACATGCGACGCATTGACTTTCAGGTCATAGTCTCTAGTGTGATATCAGTTGTAAACATCCCTAAAAGATACTTCTCTAAAAAACAGAAAACAAAGATCAAACTCTTTTTGTCCTCTTGGACCTCTAATCCCTGGAAACCCTTTTTTCAGAAGGAGAGTTCTGTTAACTCCTGGTTCTACCGGAAACGGTAAATGCCTAAGTCTCCATCGAGCGAGCTGCATACACCAACTGCTGGAACCGTCTGTTAACCCTACTCGGATAAAAAAGACAAACATATGTCTCTCGTGTCCCGAACTACGTTTGCTCTGATCTTTCGCGATGTATGAAAGTACGTAGGCACAAGATGCGGTATCTTGGTGAGCAACCTTCCCCCGTAGTTAGGCGAACTACGTTGACTCTGATTTCTCGTTCCAAACAGGAATATGTAGGCATAAAATGCGCCGCTTTGCCGAGTCATTTTCTTTTCTTTTTAGACAAGACCTTTAGTGTAGATAGATATAACAAACCCGTCAGATAAACACAACAAGCATGGATCCCATCGAGTACGATGGACGTGAGGGGTGCTAATACCTACCCCTTGCGTAACCGACTCCCGAATCCAGACAATGGTTGCAATGACCTTGTCTTATACCTTTTTCGTCAGGTTTTTTCCGATCGTTTCCTTTCCCGTTCTGAGGGATAAATAACGAAAGGTGGCGACTCTTCTGTCTTGCCGACCTCGTTTTTTTCAGTAGCGACAGCTGGCGACTCTGCTGGGGAGTCTAGTTCCCTATGCGAGTCAATCCTAGCGCTTGTGTGTTTACCTGTTGGGTTTTATTTATCGCATTTACTTTCCGCATTTTATTTTCAGTATGATTATTATTATTGTGCTGTTGTGGGAAGGGGTTCTGATGAGTGAGAATCCAGACCCAGGCTTGAGTGTGCTTAGCATTAGTTGTGGAAATTAGTGGGCGCGTGCTTGCTTTGCAGGCACTAGTGTCTCATGAAATCCACGCCCAGACGAGGTTCTCCCGGTTGACTTCTTTTCCGGCCCTTTGGGCTTGAGGGGTTGTTGGTTCGGAGGATTGTCGACTCTGGGGACCGATCATTTGTGACTCAGCAGAGTGAGGCCACTTCAGGAAATGATGATGCCACACCTTCTGGGTATCGTATCATCGCTCTTGAAAGTCTGTGACGCTGGGAAACGCATAGGATGCCATACCTTGTCTGTGATTAGGTCCATACCTGTGAGCGGGGTCGGGTTATTGCAGGAAACCTTAACCTTCAGACTACCTGGTTTTCTTGACAGTGAATCAGTGTTGTTGGGTTCAGAGGGTTCTGATCATCAGAGATGTGGTTGTTCTCGACAGTGTGTATTTATTGGTCCTCTTCAGGGTTGTGCTATCAGAGCAGTGTTATGGTTGTGTTGGATCAGAGTCTCGGTCTTCTCAGCAGCCATCTTGGTCCCCTGTTACATGTTTGCATTTTGCATTTTGCATACTCATTTGCATATCATTAACGTGTGTCTATGTTGCAGGTACATTATCCCTCAGTTCCGGTATTTCCTTGCCTGCTGTTGTGCTATTATGGGTTCTCTGAGGCAGACTGTAGCCTACAAGCTCCCCACTCCAGATGTTGTTCAGTTGTCCAGTTTGATTGCTTTGGCAGATGATACTGTGAGAGGTGAATTCAGAAAGTCTTATGGGAAGCTGATCAGTTTCGTCCGTAAACCTTCTGTGTATGAGTTGAATGGGTTGTATGCCTTGCTGCAATTCTATGATCCTCCTTTGAGATGTTTCACTTTCCCAGACTTCATTCTTGCACCTACATTAGAGGAGTATGCTGATTTATTGGGTGTGCCTATCAAGAGTCAGATGCCATTTGTTCATATGGATGCTGAGCCTAATCTGGCTAATCTAGCTCTTTCTCTTCATCTGGATGCCTCTGAGTTGATCTTGTCCAGTTGGAATGGGGTTCCAGGTTTTTCTCTGCAGTTCTTAGTTGGGAAAGCCCAACAGTGTGCCAAAGACGGTTGTTGGATTGTATTCAACGCCATTCTTGCTCTCTGCATATATGGCATCATTTTGTTTCCTAACATGCCTGATTTTGTAGACTTGGACGCTTTTCATATTTTTGCATCAGGGAATCCAGTCCCTACCTTGATTGGCGATGTGTATCATTCTGTCCATTACAAGAAAGAGAATAGAAGGGGTAAGAATGTATCATACTGTGTGCCCTTATTCTACAGATGGTTGGATAGTCACCTACCCAAGAAGGGTCTTTTTGCTTCATCTGCAGCCACAGCTGAGTGGTCTGAGCGATTGATGGGTTTATCAACAGAGAGGGTTGTTTGGTTTGATAGAGATATGTTGGGTTCTGAAGTTATATTCAGTTGCAGTGGGTTTCCGAATGTGCTTTTGATTGGAAGAAAGGGTTGTATCAACTATAATCCATCTCTACTTGTCCGACAATTTGCCTACGCTTTGAGAGCTCCGCCGAAGGATGAAGAGGTGCAGGAATCTCTGTACCTCACCGGTCTTCTAGAGGGGAATATGTTATCTAGGCTTCAGCATGCCTGGAATGATATCAGTAGATGAGGGAAGTCATTGTTGGGGAAAAGTAATAGCCAAGCTTATGCACCGTATGTGACCTGGATCAGCGCCAGAGCAGAGACTATAGGGATGCCTTTTCCACCTGCTAAGCAGGAGTACCCTCTAGTGGTGGAAGAGCCTACTACCGTGCCTATTCAGCAGTATGATCAGATGTTAGCTGAGAGAGAAGAGCTGAAGAAGGCAAATGAAGAGTTAGAGAAAGAGTTGGCACAAATCAGAAGCGAGAGAAGTGAAGTCGTCCACTCCTTCAAGAGGCAGACCGAGTTAGTAAACAGATTAGGCACGGACTTGACTAAGTATATAGCTGATCGTGAGCGCTTGGGTCTAGACTTCAAATCTGTCAACGACGTCCTGGCTACTAAGAAGCAGCACTTGGATGAAGCATACCGAAGAATATCCAAGTTTAATCAGCAGTGGAATGCCACTATAGCCAACAAGAAAGAGAGGGAGGATAAACTGAAGCAGCAGATCTCCAAACTGAAGGCTCATGTGAAGGCTAGTGAGAAGAGGTTTGATGAGGAAATCGCTCGCAGATATGCCGCTGAAGACATGCTGAACAAAGCTCTCGCTAACTTGAAAGATCGCAAGCAGAGGTTCGAGTCCAAGAAGCGAAAGTTAGAAGATTGCTTTGTCCAGGGAGCGTGGGAAGATTCAGTTGAGGGTCTCCAGTGTACTATTATGCAGAGAGAGTTGCTTGTTGAGGGGTTACTCACTCGACCTGATCACCCCGAGACTAGAGAGTTGCTGGAGGAGTTTCGTGCCTGTTGTCGCACTTGATTATCTTTGTAGCTCTTTGTTTTTTTTATTCTTGTTGTAGGCTGACCATCACCAGGCTTGTTGGTTGAGGTCATGCTATTGATTTCCCATTGTATTCATTGACTTTGTAATGCTGCCTTGTTGGCCCATCTATATATGAGATGTTATTTTAATGACTAGCTCCAGACTTCTTGTTATCAACACTTGCACTCGGGCACTCGAATCGGGGGAAAAAATCTCCCTAACGCATAGTGTTGCACCCCAAAATTTGCCCTCACAATACAAGACTTTGTGTTCCAAGAAGGTTCACAAGGTTCACAAAATTCACAATTGGTCAGAAGAGTTGACAATTCCCTCAGACAATGCACCTCCTAAGCAGTGCATCCAAAACTAGGGTTTTTGACTTTAATCAGGCTAAATGGACTTCCAAGACTTCAAGTGAGCTTCATAACATCTTATATGTGTATAAGAACCCCCATGTCAAGTTTCAAGACTTTTCTCGAAAGTTTGCTCAGTCAGATGATCAGATAAGTCAAAAGCAGTCAATGCAGTTAAAAGGTCAAACTGAGGTCAACTGTGGTCAAACCAAAGTCAAACTTCATGATTTTTTTTTTGCCAACATCAAAGGGAGGTTGGGTAAATATCATATGGCATGCATTTTTTTTCTAAAAAGTAAAAATGACACAATTGGCAGGAGGACATGTGTAAGGAGTTATGAGTGTGAGAGATTGAGAGTTCGAATCTCACCTTTGTCATTTTTTTTTGTTTTTTATTATTTTTACTCTAAATTTTTCTATCTTTCATTAAAAAAATAACAAAAATAGTTTTTTATTATTATTTAATTATTATTTTCGTATTTTAATTAAATCATTTTTTAAAATATTATTTTTTTCACTTTTTTCTAAATTATTCATAAAAATACCCAAAAAATCATAAAATAAAAAATATTGAAAAAAATTTTGTTCTTTTTATAATATTTTTTATTTTAGGAATCAATAGGATTATTAGTTTTTATTTTAAGTTTATTTTAATTATTTTAAATTATTTAAATTTTATTTTTTCTTAACTAATTATTTAGTTTGGGCTTTAAAATGGGCTTTAGGGACATTATTGACAATTTGGTGTTAACCCTAATTTGTTCCCTATATATACATGTGTTGCCTTGTTGAAAAAAAGGAAAGAATGAAAAAAACCTAAGAGGAGTGAGTGCCGTTTGCCGTTATTTAGTTTTCTTCTTCATCCATTACTATTGTTTCTTTTTCTTCATCGTTTACCGTTATTTCTTTTCCTTCATCTATTACTGTTGTTTCTTTTTCTTCATCTTTTACCGTTATTTCTTTTTCTTCATCTATTACCGTTATTTCTTTTTCTTTATCTATTACTGTTACGTTTATATATATATATAATTTTTAAATTGTTAGAGTTTATATATATAAGATTTTTGATCGAATTATGTCGATACGATGTTTGCACATTTGTGTGCATGACGCGTGACATTTGTGTTAGTTCGATCTGGTTGCGATGATCGCATTTTTGTGTGAGCAATAATACTATTTTTTGCTTAATTTCTTTTTCTTTGCGATAAATTTTGTTTCGTCCGATTTAGATCTGGTTGCGATGAGCGCATTTCTGCGTTAGCAACATTGTTGGGTTATTTGGCACATTTAAAATTCATTATTGCTTTATTATTATTATTATTATTATTATTATTATTATTATTATTATTATTATTATTATTATTATTATTATTATTATTATTATTATTATTATCATTATTTATTATTATTATCATTATTATCATTATTATTACCATTATTATTATTATTGTTATCATTAATTTATTAAAATTTGTTATAATATAAAAATCTGTTTTTTAAAATAAATAACATTAACATCTTTTCCAAATTAATATGAAAACCTATTATTTTTTAAGAAAAACTTTTTTTTAGATAAATTTAAAATAATAACTAAAATCTTTTTTTTAAAATAATAACTAGAACCGTTATTTATTTTATTTTATTATTGTTCAATTCAAATTTCATTATCATATTGTATCTGCTCCTCTCATGTAACCTCGCGAACTTAACAATCGCTCTTTAAATTCTGCCTTTAAATTTCTGCTTGCATGGTTTAAATTATGACATTATCTCTCTGTTTGCATGATTCAATTATCTCACGCGTTTACTATTATTTCTGTCACATTGCACACATCCGAAGGTTAGGTCTAACTGTCTGGCCGCCGCGCCAATAGTCCGTAAAACTTCACACATTCAATTTCAAATCCTCAAAACTACAAACTACAAACCCTAATTTTCACAAATGCCTCGCCGCAGGCAAGATTACAATTTTACCCCTAGCATTAGGTCAAAGAGCCGCCGCGCTCATTTTAGGGTTTCCCGCCGCGGAATCCCTAACCTAACCCTAATTACAACTTAACATTTCAACGTAGAGATTTGGAGTTCCTACACTCCACGTAAGCGTGTCCTTAAGATGCGTTTATTCCCCGTGAGACCTTGACCACAGTCAAGAAGTCTCTAACCTCCCTTTTGAGGGGAACTACGATTACTCTGATTCCACTCCCGTAAGGATACGTAGGCACAAGATGCGATGTCTTGCCGAGTAAACTTAGAATTAACCCCCTTTATTATTTATTGCTTATTTATATTTTATTTATCTTTGCTATTTAATTATTTTGCTTATTATTTTGTAATTGTTTCTTGGATGTGAAGTTGTTTAATTATTTAATTATTATTATGGTTAGTAATTAGGGAGTGTAACAACCTGTATGTAATATTAAAATAAATTTAGATCACTTTTAAATAAAGATAATTAAAATAAACACGTCACACACGTAAGTCGATTTTAATCGCCGTCTCATTTCCTAAGGATATCCCTCAAGTTGCCTACGAATAATGGTTAAGTGGGATGTATAAAGCAAGTCCCTCAAATAGAAAAATCATCAAAGTCCCTTATGGTTGCCTTTACGAATCGAGTCCCTTTCGAAAAATGATGATGGTCCCTTATATGTGCTTATTACATCCCACAATGGCCTTCAAAGTCAAATTGTCCCTCACATGTCCCTTAACATCCAAAGTAAGGACTACCTACTCCATTTTAGTAGGGATAGTCTTACTAAGGAAAGAATAAAGAATAAGAAAGACCTTTAAACATTAGGGTAGGTTACTCCTAGGTGCTTGCTCACTTCAAAACTGTTTCGCACTTAAACAAATTTTCAACAAGTTTTCAAACAAGTTCTTAACACATCCTTACATGGATTATTTATTAACTATTCTGAAAATTTTCTATTCACACACTACACTTTCAAAACAATTCAAAAGTGAGCTTAAGTACCTAAGAGCCCATGGATAACCATGGATGAAAAGGGTGCTAACACCTTCCCTTTTCATAACCTACCCCCCGGACCCAAAATATTCTCTAAGGTCTTTCCTGTTCTTTTATAACCTTTCCTTATGGATAAAATAAAAGTCGGTGGCGACTCTTGCTATCCGCAACATTGTTTAAAGTCAGTTCTCCCACCGTGTTACAGAACTGGCGACTCTGTTGGGGACCTATTTAAGAGGGGTACCCTTAGGAATTAAGATCACTTTAAATTGTTTGCCTTGTTTGCTTTATTATTATATTGTTGGGGTGCTCTTATGTGTGAAAGGTCCTAACCCGGATCTAGTGTACCTTAGGTAAATGGCAATAGACCAAGGAAACTGTACGACGTATATCGATACGGTTGATCTGGTGGCCATAGTTAGTGCGACTTCTTGGTTGGTGCTTATATTCCTTAAGTCAAGTTGAGGATAATATTGAGGCTGCCATATGTTGTCAATGCATTAACTGACTTTTAGAACCCTAGTTAACTCATCTTGGCCTTTAGAAAGTAGTGAGGTAACCGGCTTTGGTGCAGACTGAAGTTGGTTGACACTCGATACTACGCTCATTGAGATCTTAAACTTGGAGGGTTTTGGTTGGCAAGTAAGTTGCCTTCTGAACAACCACCCTTGTGAAGGATCAATGATATTGAGATCCCTTAGAACCTGGTTACTTTTGTAGGACAGGATGAACCATCTAACTTCAGGGGAGGGTACTTGCCTTTGAACCTCATGCAAGCCTTTAAACCTAGGGCTATGGTGTGACTTGTTTGTGTGTGCCACATGTTTGTGATTGAGCATGACATCATGACATCATCATGCATCATAAGCATATCATTTTCCCTAACCATTTCAAGGGCCAAAGGATTTATCTTTGTTCTTTGTTGCAGGTCATGGCTTCTGCTCGTAGAAACACCATCAGGATCAACTTTGTAGGGATACCTGCTAAGCTCAAGAAGTTGGTTTCCCTAGTGCCTGATCATTCCCAGTTCAACAAGAGACATGGTCACTTATTGGATCTAGTTACTTCAGGGTTCAGTGAAGACATGATGAGTGTGCTGTTTCAGTTCTTTGACCCTAAGCACCATTGCTTTACATTTCCTGATTATCAGCTGGTTCCAACCATGGAGGAGTTCTCTAAACTTCTGGGCATACCTGTTCTTGATCAGAAGCCATTCACAGGCTTAGAGAAGGAGCTTAAACCAGAAGTTATTGCTGCAGCTCTACATCTGAAGAAGCCTGACATTGTTCTAGAGACGAGAAGTGGAGTTAAAGGTATTCTTGCCAAGGTATTAGTGGATAAAGCTCAAATGTTCTTGAAGGCTATGAGCTACGATGCTTTTGAGGAGATCTTAGCCTTATTGATTTATGGCTTAGTGTTGTTCCCCAATCCTGATCAGTTCATAGACGTTCATGCCATCAACATATTCCTGAGTCACAATCCAGTGCCTACCTTACTTGGAGACATCCTACATTCTATTCACACCCATACCACAAGGGCAAGAGGAACTTTAATGTGCTGCATACCTTTACTTTCTAGGTGGTTTATTTCTCACCTTCCTCGCTCAGCAACGAAGAATGAGCAAGGGTTCAGATGGTCCAAGAGGATCATGTCACTTTCTCACTCAGACATCCATTGGTGCTCCAGATCTATGGAGAATGTCACCATCATTGACCGTTGTGGGGAGTTTCCTAATGTGCCACTTCTAGGCATAAGAGGAGGCATCACCTACAACCCATCTCTAGCTTTACGACAGTTTGGTTACGCCCGGAGCGATGGTCCACATGACATGTTGATTCAGGGCATTGTGTTTGATTACGACAACGATCTTCAGGGTTACCGTCAGAGATTCATCGAGCTTGGGGAAAGGTAAACAGGATTGACAGCAAGACACTGGAGCCTAAGTACACTATTCCTATGGAGGCTTATCTCAGATGGGTACGATCTCGTGCTCAGACACTCATGATGCCATATCTTGCCGTCCTACCAGTTACCATGGAACCTGTTGCTGAAGGAGACACAGCTTATACCATCCTTCACCCAGACATGCCTACTGATATGGAAGACTTGCAGAGATCATGGATCCAACTGAAAGAGCAAAGGGATACTTTCGAGGCTCATTACAAAGCAAGCCAAGCAAGGATCCTAGAGCTAACAAAGCTACTTCATGAGGAACGAAACCTCAACTCATACTTCAACACAAAGAGGAAACGTCCATGGGAGACTTAAAACCCCATCTTTTGTACTTATTTCGTTTTCATTTTTTGTAAGCCTAAAAGGCAAAACAAGTTATTACTAATAAAAAGTTACTTTCTTGTTTGTTTAAGCAAATTTAAATCCTGCGGTCCTTGAAAACATTGCATATGCATTCCCATATCATTGCATCACAGGTTTATAATTGTGTACAGGTTTCTCATCTTCTCGCTGTTTATTTCAGCAATGGCTCTTGAACAATCAGTTAAGGATCTCCAGGCACAGAATGCACAGTTCCAAGAGCTGATCCTGAACCTATCTAAGGGGCAGGATGAATTGAAGACACTGCTGGCCAAGAAGACTAAGAAGGCTAGAAGGTCTGCTGGGTTGCTCAACATGGGAAGAAGGTTCAAAGGTCCTGCCAAGACCAAGGAACAGGTTGAAGACTATGAATCTGAAGAATCTGAGCAGGAGAGAGGCAGTCTCCACAACACTATGGGGGACTCTGATTCTGAGGCTAACTACTACCATGAGCCTAACGAAGACAAATTCAAGATGCTGGTGGATAGAATGGATGCTATGGAATTACAGAAATCATCTGGGCTGGATTTTGAGGATTTGAGCTTGATATCTGGGGTGGTCATACCCATTGGGTTCAAAGTTCCTACATTTGTTGTCTATGATGGGGTCTCTTGTCCCAAATTGCATCTGAGGTCTTATGTTAGAAGAATTCAACCCCACACTGCTGATAAAAAGTTGTGGATCCATTTCTTTCAAGAGAGTTTATCTGGAGCTCAGCTAGAGTGGTATTATCAGTTGGAGAGTGTCAACATCAGAGATTGGAATGACCTTGCTGAAGCTTTCTACAAGCAGTATCAATACAATGCTGACTTAGCCCCCACTCGCATGCAGCTTCAGAGCATGTCTATGGGTGCCAAAGAAAGCTTTAAGGAGTATGCTCAGAAGTGGAGAGACTTAGCTGGAAGAGTTCAACCCCCTTTGACTGATAGGGAGTTGGTTGATATGTTCATGTGTACGCTGAATGGTCCGTTTTACAGTCATCTCATTGGAAGCTCATCATCTGGCTTCACTGAGTTGATCATGACAGGAGAGCGAGTAGAGAATGGTATCAAGAGTGGTAAGATCCAAGTGGGCACTTCTTCATCAGGTGTTGCAAAGAAGCCTCCCACTGGGAAGAGAGAATCTAATGCTGTGTATGGTCAGCCTGATCGTAACAGAAGGCATCAGTCTGTTAGTGCAGTTCATATTTCAAATCCAACTCCTGCAACAACAGAGCAGCCTCAAGGCAACCAACAGAGGGCTAGAAGACAGTTCACGAAGATCAACATGCCAATGGCTCAGGCATTGCAACACTTGTTGAAAGCTGAACTTATTACCCTGAGGGAGGCCCCTCAGAATCCCAATGTTACCTCTCCCAAGTACAATCCCAATGCACGATGTGCATATCATTCAAACTGTCCAGGACATGATACTAATAACTGCTGGGTCTTGAAGAACAAAATTCAGGATATGATTGATGCTGGAGAAATTGAGTTTGATCCACCAGGTACTCCAAATGTGATTACAGCTCCAATGCCAAATCACGAGAAGACTGTCAACGCCATTGATGAAGATATTGATGAAGATCTGCATGTCTATTCAGTTATGGAGTTGAGCACACCATTGTCTGTTATCAAAAAGAGGTTAGTACAAGCTGGGATCTTTCCAGGTTGTCATGAAGATTGTCTATATTGTACCTATAAGCCGGATAGTTGCTTCATTTTGAGAGATGGGATTCAACGTCTCATGGATAAATATACTATAGTGTTTGAAAGAAGACCAGCATTTGTAGAAAGTATGGTGGGTCATCTGACTCAGGGTAAGAAGATTGAAGAGGTTGACATGGTTGACAAAGTACCACTAAGAATCACTTCAAAGGGTCCCATTAAAATCACTCATCAGGGCCCAATCAAGATTACTGCTGAAGGTCCTGTGAAAGTTGTAGCTGAAGCCAAAATAGCTCCTCTGATCATTACCACTCCTGGTCCTATTCCTTATACATCTGACAAAGCTGTGCCTTGGCACTATGGGTCTGATGTTTACATCCATGGTGTCAAGCAGGAGCCTTTACCTGATATGCCTGTTGACATTGATAATATTGCTGGATCTAGCAAGATCACTCGTAGTGGAAGAGTCTTCTCTCCTCCAGTTGCTTCTAAGAGTGCAGTTACTCCTGCTGTTACTTCCACCACTGATGCTCGGGGCAAGGGTCCTGTTATTGAGCCTGTATCTACTGATGTGCCAGCTGCTGATGACCTCTCTAAGCAGATGGAAGAAGTATTGAAAATCATTCGCAAGAGTGATTATGATATTGTTGATCAGCTGGGGCATACTCCCTCAAAGATTTCTATGCTCTCCCTGTTATTATGTTCTGAGGCTCATGCCAAGTCATTGATCAAGTTTCTAAAGATGGCTCATGTACCCAGTGCAATTTCTGTGGACCAGTTTGAGAATTGTGTTGCTCACCTGACCTATGACAACGGGTTAGGATTTTCTGATGCTGACTTGACCCCTGCCAAGAGGGATCATAACAGGGCCTTGCATATTTCAATTGAATGCAGGGGCACCACCCTGTCTCATGTGCTGATAGACAATGGTTCCTCTCTGAATGTGTTGCCTAAGGAAGTCCTGAACAAGCTGAGTCCTGAAGATACGGTATTGAAGCCCAGTAATATTGTGGTAAAGGCTTTTGATGGTTCTAGAAGAGTAGTGCATGGGGAAATTGATCTTCCAATCAAGGTTGGCTCTCAGGTGTTTACTGCTACATTCTATGTGATGGATATTCGTCCTTCGTACTCATGTCTGATTGGTCGTCCCTGGATCCATGGGGCAGGTGCTGTGACCTCCACATTACATCAAAAGTTGAGATATCCGGTGAATGGAAAAGTTGTTACTGTCTTTGGAGAGGAAGAATACTTTGTCAGCCATGTAAACACTTTCAAGTATCTGGAAGTAGAAGGTGAATACATTGAAACTCCATGTCAGTCATTTGAAGTGGTTCCCTGGGCTGTTAAGGATTGTGTGACTCCTCCTGCGGTGAAGAAGGTTCCTGTGGTCATCAGAAACCCTCCAACAATGGCAATGGCCTCCCTCAATGATGCAAAAGCTGTGGTGGAAGAAGGTGGTTGTACTATTTGGGGTCAGCTTCCTGATATTCCATACAAGTCTGACAAGTTTGGTTTGGGTTTCACTGCAGAGTCCCAGAAGGCTGTTCGTCGTGCTCGTGCTATCACCAATCAAGGGGTTATCAATGCTGTGGGAGATCAAGATGAAGACTACAACTTGGAGGCATGGATTTTTCCTACTGTGGGTGCTGGACTCAATAATTGGACAGCTGAAGATGTTATCCCTATCTCCTTTAGTCAGGAGTAAATACTATTACTGTGTTATGTTTTTAAATTTATAATTTCTGGAACAATTAAAACTTTCAAGCCATGTGCCTTACCCGGGGCACAATGGTGTGCTTGTTACGGGTTGTCATTTCATTTGCATACTTCATTCAATAAAATCAGTGGACGTTTCGTTTTCGTAAATATTGTGTTCCTTGTCTTTCTTTTTCTTTTATTTTTGCTTTATCAGCTATGTGTTCTTACACACACCCACGTCACTAAAATGCAGATCCTCATCCACTCTGGATCCAGTTGATAACAGTTCTACTATTGCCAATTACAATTTCGAGAATCCGATCTATCAAACTGAAGACGGAAACGAGGACGATTGTGAAATACCTGTAGAGCTTGCTAGGTTGTTACAACAAGAAGAGAAAGCTATACGAGAGATGCCAGCTCCCCGTACTGAGAAGGAGGTTAGAGGTTTCTTGGGACGATTGAACTACATTGCAAGATTTATTTCCCAATTAACTACCATCTGTGAGCCAATCTTCAAGTTGTTGAAGAAAGATCAGGTGATGGAATGGAATGATGAGTGCCAGACTGCCTTTGATGAAATCAAGAGATATTTGCTAGAACCTCCAATTTTAATGCCACCAGTTGATTATGTATTTAACAGTATTAGACAACTCAATGGGGTGTGTATTGGGGCAACATGACGAGTCTGGTCGAAAAGAGCAGGCAATATACTACCTTAGCAAAAAGTTTACCGACTGTGAAACAAGATACTCACTGCTCGAGAAAACTTGCTGCGCTTTGGCATGGGCTGCTCGCCGACTAAGACAGTATATGTTGACCCATACTACCTTGTTGATTTCGAAGATGGATCCAATCAAGTACATATTTGAGAAACCTGCTCTCTCCGGAAAAATTGCAAGATGGCAAATGATCTTGACGGAATATGATATACAGTATACTACTCAGAAGGCCATTAAGGGGAGTGTTGTTGCTGATCATTTGGCTCATCAAGCAGTAGATGATTACCAGTCAATGAATTTTGAGTTCCCTGATGAAGACATTATGTCTGTTACCAAAGAACCTGAACAAGGATCCCGATGGACTATGGTTTTTGATGGTGCCTCCAATGCACATGGTAATGGTGTTGGTGTTGTGATTAGTTCCCCTGAAGGTTGTCATACCCCGATTACTGCCAGACTTTGTTTTTATTGTACCAATAACATGGCTGAGTATGAGGCATGTATCATGGGTATGCAAGTTGCTATTGATATGAAGATTCAGTTCCTTGAGGTGTATGGAGATTCAGCTCTGGTAGTAAGTCAGATTAAAGGAGATTGGGATACAAAGCATGATAATCTCATTCCTTACAGAGAACATGTGTTGTCTTTGATCCCACATTTCAAAGAGATTACTTTTGGACATATTCCACGAAGAGAGAATCAGTTGGCAGACGCATTGGCCACCATGGCATCTATGTTTGAGATCAGCTGGGATGATGAAGCTCCCAAGATTACCATTGATAGATTTGAGAAGCATGCATACTGCAATGAGATTGACACTGAAGGGGCAAGTGGACTCCAACATATGAGGGACCATTTGTAGTCAAGACAGTGTTCTCAGGAGGTGCCATGATACTGACTACAATGGATGGTGAAGACTTCCCACAACCTGTAAACGCAGACATAGTTAAAAAATACTACGCATAAAAAGAGACCCGCTAGGTTGACAGGCCTAGGCAAAAATAAGGGCATCCCGGCAAACCAAAAGGGTTTGGGCAAAAATTAGGGATATATATATATAAAAAGATGTACACCCGGCAAGTCGAAAACCTGAAAAGGCGGCTTGGGCAAAAAAGGGTATCCCGGTGGATTGAAAACCTGAAAAGGGCAATCCAGGCAAAAGTTAGGGATTAAAGCGTATGACTATGTCTCGTTTGGATCACTCATGAAACTGCAACCAGTTGTACTACTTACTCAAGCTCAAACAGATAAAGCTCGATCCAATCGTTTCCGTCTCAACAGCAAGAAGATGAGATACTTGAGTGGCAATAGTAGAATTGAAACTCAGTAGGATTATTTCCCACATAGCTGATTCTTTTTGTAAAACTTCATGACAAAATTCTCTTACTAGGGTTTATGTCTCCTTGTACAAACTTACCCGTGTTTGGGTCACTTTTGATATAAATAAATTCCATCTTTTGAATCCAGATTTACTTTTACCCTATTTACATAAGCGAAACGTCCATTGGTTGTGTTTGAATGTATGTATGCCTTTGAATATGATTGATGTTTACCAGAAATGCATGTATGCTTTTAATATGATTGATGTTTACCAGAAATGCATGAAAATGCAGTAATAGTATTTACTAAGGACGAACGAGGGAAGGATTTCAACGAAGCTTCGCCGGTTCATCTTTACAAGACAGTTACAAACCATCAGTAGGACTAATCCATTTTCACAAAGTCTAATCTCCCCTGGAATGTATATCCATCTCTTTTATCCTCATACGGATATACGGGAAATTACTTTCCAATAAGGGCACGATGAACGAAGACGGGATGTTATACTTATCCTACTATCAAACGAAAACGAAGGTTATCTATACCCTACTATCCCCAACAACGGGAGGTTATCTATACCATGTTATCCCCAACAACGGTAGGTTATCTATACCTTGTTATCCCCAACAACGGGAGGTTATCTATACCTTGTTATCCCCAGCAGACGGAGGGTTATATATTCTTCAACAACGAATCGGGATTTATTTTCCTTGGCCAGCAGTTGTTATACAAGGATATCCAGACACTTCCAGCAGTGTCATAGCATACATACATCATTTACATCATACCATAACATATATGTCTATAGTACATTACCTAAGTGCATCATGTCATACATGCATACATAAAGCATAAACTAATGTTGTTATGTTTTCAGGTTAATTATCCAACAAACAATCTTATGATCTTTGGGACTGCTTTATTGTAACCTCAGGGTTACTTTATCCTCCTGATGAGCTTCTTATTACTTTGGGACTGCTTTATTGTAACCTCAGGGTTATTTTATCCTCCTGATAGCCTCTCATGACTTCAAGACTGCTTTAGAGCTACTGATTGCTCTATCCTCCTGAAATCATCCTATTACTTCAAGACTGCTTTAGAGCTATTCATTGCTCTATCCTCATGAGGTCATATTACTACTTCAAGACTGCTTTAGAGCTATTCATTGCTCTATCCTCCTGAAGCCATCTAATTATTTCAAGACTGCTTTAGAGTTATCCATTGCTCTATCCTCCTGAAATTACATTATTATTTCAAGACTGCTTTAGAGCTATCCATTGCTCTATCCTCCTGAAATCATTACTTCAAGACTGCTTTAGAGCTATTGATTGCTCTATCCTCCTGAAGACATATCACATTATTATTTCAAGACTGCTTTAGAGCTGTTGATTGCTCTATCCTACTGAAGCCATTCTATTACTTCAAGACTGCTTTAGAGCTATTGATTGCTCTATCCTCCTGAAGCCATTATTACTTCAAGATTGCTTTAGAGCTATTGATTGCTCTATCCTCCTGAGGTCAGATTTATCACTTCAAGACTGCTTTAGGGTTATCATTATTGATTGCTCTATCCTCATGAAGACATGCTGTTACATCAGTATTACTCCAGACTCCTGACAGTTCTCATTATACTACTGAAGAACTTTCCCCTAGTGGCATCTTTAAGCCCACTCAATCATGTTCAACCAACCATCAATATCACTCCATGCACTGGTGAGTGCAAATTTTTGGGCTTTTGTGTTCAATCCCCTTCAACCTTCCAAGTTACGACTGGCAAATATACCAATCTAACCCCTCAGGTTTCAGAAAATTGAACAGGGGCAGCTGTTGCACCCCAAAATTTGCCCTCACAATACAAGACTTTGTGTTCCAAGAAGGTTCACAAGGTTCACAAAATTCATAATTGGTCAGAAGAGTTGACAATTCCCTCAGACAATGCACCTCCTAAGCAGTGCATCCAAAACTAGGGTTTTTGACTTTAATCAGGCTAAATGGACTTCCAAGACTTCAAGTGAGCTTCATAACATCTTATATGTGTATAAGAACCCCCATGTCAAGTTTCAAGACTTTTCTCGAAAGTTTGCTCAGTCAGATGATCAGATAAGTCAAAAGCAGTCAATGCAGTTAAAAGGTCAAACTGAGGTCAACTGTGGTCAAACCAAAGTCAAACTTCATGATTTTTTTTTTTGCCAACATCAAAGGGAGGTTGGGTAAATATCATATGGCATGCATTTTTTTTCTAAAAAGTAAAAATGGCACAATTGGCAGGAGGACATGTGTAAGGAGTTATGAGTGTGAGAGATTGAGAGTTCGAATCTCACCTTTGTCATTTTTTTTTGTTTTTTATTATTTTTACTCTAAATTTTTCTATCTTTCATTAAAAAAATAACAAAAATAGTTTTTTATTATTATTTAATTATTATTTTCGTATTTTAATTAAATCATTTTTTAAAATATTATTTTTTTCACTTTTTTCTAAATTATTCATAAAAATACCCAAAAAATCATAAAATAAAAAATATTGAAAAAAATTTTGTTCTTTTTATAATATTTTTTATTTTAGGAATCAATAGGATTATTAGTTTTTATTTTAAGTTTATTTTAATTATTTTAAATTATTTAAATTTTATTTTTTCTTAACTAATTATTTAGTTTGGGCTTTAAAATGGGCTTTAGGGACATTATTGACAATTTGGTGTTAACCCTAATTTGTTCCCTATATATACATGTGTTGCCTTGTTGAAAAAAAGGGGAGAATGAAAAAAACCTAAGAGGAGTGAGTGCCGTTTGCCGTTATTTAGTTTTCTTCTTCATCCATTACTATTGTTTCTTTTTCTTCATCGTTTACCGTTATTTCTTTTCCTTCATCTATTACTGTTGTTTCTTTTTCTTCATCTTTTACCGTTATTTCTTTTTCTTCATCTATTACCGTTATTTCTTTTTCTTTATCTATTACTGTTACGTTTATATATCTATAATTTTTAAATTGTTAGAGTTTATATATATAAGATTTTTGATCGAATTATGTCGATACGATGTTTGCACATTTGTGTGCATGACGCGTGACATTTGTGTTAGTTCGATCTGGTTGCGATGATCGCATTTTTGTGTGAGCAATAATACTATTTTTTGCTTAATTTCTTTTTCTTTGCGATAAATTTTGTTTCGTCCGATTTAGATCTGGTTGCGATGAGCGCATTTCTGCGTTAGCAACATTGTTGGGTTATTTGGCACATTTAAAATTCATTATTGCTTTATTATTATTATTATTATTATTATTATTATTATTATTATTATTATTATTATTATTATTATTATCATTATTTATTATTATTATCATTATTATCATTATTATTACCATTATTATTATTATTGTTATCATTAATTTATTAAAATTTGTTATAATATAAAAATCTGTTTTTTAAAATAAATAACATTAACATCTTTTCCAAATTAATATGAAAACCTATTATTTTTTAAGAAAAACTTTTTTTTAGATAAATTTAAAATAATAACTAAAATCTTTTTTTTAAAATAATAACTAGAACCGTTATTTATTTTATTTTATTATTGTTCAATTCAAATTTCATTATCATATTGTATCTGCTCCTCTCATGTAACCTCGCGAACTTAACAATCGCTCTTTAAATTCTGCCTTTAAATTTCTGCTTGCATGGTTTAAATTATGACATTATCTCTCTGTTTGCATGATTCAATTATCTCACGCGTTTACTATTATTTCTGTCACATTGCACACATCCGAAGGTTAGGTCTAACTGTCTGGCCGCCGCGCCAATAGTCCGTAAAACTTCACACATTCAATTTCAAATCCTCAAAACTACAAACTACAAACCCTAATTTTCACAAATGCCTCGCCGCAGGCAAGATTACAATTTTACCCCTAGCATTAGGTCAAAGAGCCGCCGCGCTCATTTTAGGGTTTCCCGCCGCGGAATCCCTAACCTAACCCTAATTACAACTTAACATTTCAACGTAGAGATTTGGAGTTCCTACACTCCACGTAAGCGTGTCCTTAAGATGCGTTTATTCCCCGTGAGACCTTGACCACAGTCAAGAAGTCTCTAACCTCCCTTTTGAGGGGAACTACGATTACTCTGATTCCACTCCCGTAAGGATACGTAGGCACAAGATGCGATGTCTTGCCGAGTAAACTTAGAATTAACCCCCTTTATTATTTATTGCTTATTTATATTTTATTTATCTTTGCTATTTAATTATTTTGCTTATTATTTTGTAATTGTTTCTTGGATGTGAAGTTGTTTAATTATTTAATTATTATTATGGTTAGTAATTAGGGAGTGTAACAACCTGTATGTAATATTAAAATAAATTTAGATCACTTTTAAATAAAGATAATTAAAATAAACACGTCACACACGTAAGTCGATTTTAATCGCCGTCTCACTTCCTAAGGATATCCCTCAAGTTGCCTACGAATAATGGTTAAGTGGGATGTATAAAGCAAGTCCCTCAAATAGAAAAATCATCAAAGTCCCTTATGGTTGCCTTTACGAATCGAGTCCCTTTCGAAAAATGATGATGGTCCCTTATATGTGCTTATTACATCCCACAATGGCCTTCAAAGTCAAATTGTCCCTCACATGTCCCTTAACATCCAAAGTAAGGACTACCTACTCCATTTTAGTAGGGATAGTCTTACTAAGGAAAGAATAAAGAATAAGAAAGACCTTTAAACATTAGGGTAGGTTACTCCTAGGTGCTTGCTCACTTCAAAACTGTTTCGCACTTAAACAAATTTTCAACAAGTTTTCAAACAAGTTCTTAACACATCCTTACATGGATTATTTATTAACTATTCTGAAAATTTTCTATTCACACACTACACTTTCAAAACAATTCAAAAGTGAGCTTAAGTACCTAAGAGCCCATGGATAACCATGGATGAAAAGGGTGCTAACACCTTCCCTTTTCATAACCTACCCCCCGGACCCAAAATATTCTCTAAGGTCTTTCCTGTTCTTTTATAACCTTTCCTTATGGATAAAATAAAAGTCGGTGGCGACTCTTGCTATCCGCAACATTGTTTAAAGTCAGTTCTCCCACCGTGTTACACATAGACACACGTTTGCATTTGCATAAATCATTTGCATAGCTGGTACCTTGTACTGTTCTCCTAACTCTCTGTTGATACAGGTTCCAAGATTGCCGACCAGCAAATTCATCGCTATTCTACCAGAAGCAACTGTAAGAAAGCCATGGATCAGATGCAGACCGAGATGCAGGAGATGCGCGATAGAATGGCGCAGCTCATGTAGGTGATGGAGACTGTGGCCAAGGGCCAGAAGCAGCTGCAAACTATGGTGCAACCTCTGATTGCTAGGGTTGATAGTCAGGGTGTGCTACATGGCGGATTTGCTAATCATCCTTCTCGAGTCGGGACTCCTCGAGCAGATGACACGGTACCAGTGGTTGTCCTCAATACGACTGAGAACGGTAACAGAGCTGAGAATGTGGATGTGACTGGGAATGCTGGTTTCAATGTTGGAACTGGGAATGCTGGTTTGGGTGCTGGGAATGCTGGTATGGGTATTGGTATTGGCAACACTGGTTTTGGCGAAAATCAAGGCTATGGCAATCAGGGTTGCGGAAATCAGGGTTATGGCAATCAGGGCTTCGGTAACGCAGGTTTCGGCAATGCAAGCCATAATGGTGTTGGAATGGGTGTCCACAATGTTGGTTTTTGGGCCAGGCGCTGGAAATCAAGGTTTTGGTAATATGGGATTCGGTCCTAGGATCAATCGAGCTAGTTTTGGTCCCAATACTGCTTATGATGAGTATGGTAACGAGGATTCTCACTGGGGCAAAGATCGTCAGGAAGATGCTTTCCCTCCTCCAGGCCGGGATCTTGAGATGCCCGCTGACAATGATAGAAGGTTCAGGTTGTTGGAAGAACAGATGAGGAATCTTGCTAATCAGAACTCCACGGGGCTGGACGTGGCTAACATGGGATTGGTCCCTGGCTTGAGGGTACCAATCAAATTCAAAGCGCCCACGTTTGACAAGTATAAGGGGGATACGTGCCCGAGAGTTCACGTGCAATCTTACTACTGGAGAATGTCCGCCTACTCTAATGACGAAAAGATGCTGATGCATTTTTTCCAGGACAGCTTGTCGGGACCGTCATTGGAATGGTACATGGGGTTAGAGCCTACTCAAATCGGTAGCTGGAAGGAATTAGCAGAGGCTTTTCTCAAGCATTACCAATATAACAGCAACCTTGCGCCAAACAGGGTCCAACTCCAAAACCTCTCTCAGAAGAATAACGAGAGTTTCAAAGAGTACGCCCAGAGGTGGCGTGAGCTAGCTGCCAGGGTGCACCCACCCATGGTTGAGCGTGAGTTGGTGGACATGTTTGTGGGCATGTTCTCTGGGTTGTACTATGACAGGCTCATCAATTGTACAACGACTAATTTTTCCGAGTTGATACTTTTGGGGGAACGTATCGAGAATAATGTTAAGATTGTAAGATTCAAGCGGGTGAGTCAACCTCGGCTAAGGTGGTAAAAAGGATTTTGGGAACAAGTGACAGGGGGATACTAATTCAGTATGCAGCTCCCGGAGAAGGGATAGAAGTCGGAATTGGCACAGGCAGCAGGTCGCCAGTGTGACAATTCCTGTACCTCAACAGCAATGACAACAGCCACATCAACAACAGGGACGACAGAACGCTGCTCCACAGAGATATCAAGGTCGGGATAGGACTGTGAAAAGAGTCTTTGATGCACCTCCTCTACCTTATGCTCAACTTCTTCCATCTTTGTTACAGTTGCAGCTTGTTGAGAAAAGGACGCTAGCTCCGCCGAAGGGCACGCCTCCTTATGGGTATGATGTTAATGCATATTGCGACTTCCACTCCGGGGCACCCGGTCATACCATCGAGAATTGCCAAGCATTCAAACACAAGGTGCAAGATTTGATAGATAGCAAAGCTATAAACTTTGGTAACGAAGCGCCCAATATTGAGAAGAATCCGATGCCGCCTCATGGAACTGCAAAGGTGGGTGATGTATTGGAAGATGCTAGTCTGAATCTGGTTATGAATGTGGACGAATTAAAGACGCCTTTGGGTTATGTCAAGAGAAGATTACTGAAAGGGGGGTGTTCCCTGGTTGTGATGCTAATTGTATTGACTGTTTGGCCTAGCCTGAGGGTTGTAATAACTTGAGAAGAGGTATCCAAAGGCTGATCGACGAAGGTACATTGCAATTTGATCGCACTGCTGAAGATAAGCCTGTTGACGCAAAAGCTGAGAAGCAGGGTGAAGTTGCAACGATTACAATACCGTTTAAAACTGTCACGATATCGGCACCTCCCAAGAGGCCGACTATCACAATAACCAAAGCAGGGCCTATTCCGTATGAAAGTACTAAAGCCATCCCCTGGAATTATGGGGCGGAAGTTTATTGCAATGGGGAGAAGATTAACCGGCCAAGCCCGCCTGTAGGGTCCGTTGATAATCTTGTGGGGGCAGGGGGCATAACCCGCATTGGTAGAATCTTTACGTCGCCAGAAGTAGAGGCTGAGAGAGCTACCAGAGGAAAAGGTAAAGTCGATGGAGAAGGACTGTCGCAGGAGAAGGAAAAAGAGGCTTTGACCAAAGATGTGGAAGAATTCATGAGATTAATTCGGAAGAGCGATTACAAAATTGTCGATCATCTGCAGCATACGCCTTCCGAAATATCAATCTTGTCATTGCTGCTTTGTTCAGAGGCTCACCGGAACGCGTTGTTGAAAGCTCTAGACGATGCCTATGTACCCTATGAGATATCCGTGAATCAGCTCGAAGGAGTGATTGCACACGTGAATGCGGGGCATGGCCTTGGATTTACTGATTTTGATTTGACGCCCAGGGGCCGCAACCATAACAGTGCGTTGCATATTTCTGTTGAGTGTAGGGGCACTGTTATGTCTCATGTCCTTGTTGACACTGGCTCATCCCTAAACTTCTTGCCCAAAAAAGCATTGTTGAAGCTAGATACCCGAGGTGTAATCTGCACGCCAAGTGACTTGGTGGTGAGGGCATTTGATGGGACTAGAAGGTCCGTATTCGGAGAATTGACTTTGCCGATCCAGGTCGGTCCAGAAGTGTTTGATACCGTGTTCTATATCATGGACATACAGCCAGCTTATAGTTGTTTGCTTGGACGACCGTGGATCCATGCTGCAGGGGCTGTAACATCGACGTTGCACCAAAAGCTTAAGTATGCGGTTGGTGGTAGCATTGTCACCATATGTGGGGAGGAAGACATTCTGGTCAGTCACCTGTCATCGTTTAAATATGTCGAAGTGGATGGAGAGATCCATGAGACTTTGTGCCAAGCCTTTGAAGGAGTGCAGATCACAAACAAATCTCCTGTCATTAGCAAGGGGCCAGAGGTAGCTATGTCGTCGTACAGAGAAGCCCAAGCGGTAGTTCAGGCCGGGGAGACCAAAGGTTGGGGTCAATTTTTGGAGATTCCTGTTAAACAAGACAAGTTTGGCTTGGGGTACCGCCCATCGTCGTCATCTGCATCACAGAGCAAGCCAAAGTTCAAAGGGCCGATCATGTTCACTCCGAGAGAAGTCAGTTTTGAGCAGATCAATGTTGTGGCTGACAGTGAGGACGGAGATAGCGACTGTGACATGGAGTCGTGGATCAAGCCCAGCGAGCCAGGACAAAGCCTTTACAACTGGTCTATCCAAGACTTTGTCCAAGTGACGCCGAAACAGTAATGCCTTATTTTTCGATTATTGTACAATCCTATGTCCTACCCGGGGCATAGCGATTTTATTTCAGGGCCTACTTGCTTATGTGTATGCCTTGTTTTAATCATTAAATAAAGGCGTTTTCCTCATGCAAATTTTGTGATCCCTGTTTTTCTATTTTTATTTTTACAATATAATGGCGACGTGGTTGTGTGCTTCGTTTGTGTACCATTTGAAGCATTTAACCCTTTCTCTTGCAGGATGATCCATATTTCAGACGACACCGATCAAGATCTCCCTATGACTCGCTTCGACTTTGAGCACCCGATATTCCAAGCCGAAGAAGAGATTGTTGAGGACGACAACTTACCAGAAGAGCTGACTCGTCTGTTGAAACAAGAAGAGAGAATCATTCTGCCTCATCAGGAGGATATTGAGGTCATTAATTTGGGTTCGGAAGAGATTGTCAGGAATGTCCGGATAGGGGCTGCGCTGCAAAGTGATATCAAGCAGAGACTTGTCGAGATGCTTCGAGAGTATAGTGACATCTTTGCTTGGTCTTATGAAGATATGCCTGGGCTAGATACTGATATTGTGGTCCACCGCTTGCCATTGCGTGAAGACTGTCCGCCGGTCAAGCAGAAACTTAGAAGAACGAAACCAGATATGGCCGTAAAGATTAAAGAGGAAGTACAGAAACAGTGGGATGCTGGTTTCCTGGCTGTTACAACTTACCCTCCTTGGGTCGCCAATATAGTACCTGTACCGAAGAAAGATGGTAAGGTGCGCATGTGCGTTGACTACCGGGATATGAACAAGGCGAGCCCTAAGGACGACTTCCCGCTTCCTCATATTGACGTGTTGGTCGACAACACTGCTCAATTCTCTGTGTTTTCCTTCATGGACGGATTTTCGGGCTATAATAAAATTAAAATGGCGTCGGAGGATATGGAGAAAACAACTTTTATTACCCCTTGGGGAACGTTCTGCTACAAAGTGATGCCCTTTGGTTTGAAGAACGCAAGGGCAACATATCAACGTGCTATGACGACACTCTTTCATGACATGATGAATAAAGAGATTGAGGTCTATGTTGACAATATGATTGCCAAATCCCAGACGGAGGAAGAGCATCTGGTGAATCTCCTGAAATTATTTGAAAGGCTTAAGAAATTCAGGCTGAGGCTGAATCCTAATAAGTGCACCTTTGGGGTGAGATCTGGTAAGCTACTGGGGTTCATTGTTAGCGAAAAAGGAATGGAGGTTGATCCTGCTAAAATAAAAGCAATATAAGAAATGCCAGCGCCAAAAACAGAGAAAGAGGTTCGTGGTTTTTTGGGGAGGTTGAACTACATTGCCTGGTTCATATCTCACCTAACTGCCACGTGTGAGCCAATGTTTAAACTGTTGAAAAAAGACCAGGCAATTGTCTGGAATGAAAATTGTCAGAAGGTGTTTGAAAAAATAAAAGAATACTTGCAGGAACCTCCGATCTTGATACCCCCAGTAGCTGGGAGACCACTGATCATGTACTTGACGGTTCTTGAGATAAGTATGGGTTGTGTTCTCGGTCAACATGACGAGACTGGAAGAAAAGAGCATGTGATTTACTACTTGAGTAAAAAGTTCATAGACTGTGAGTCCCGTTACTCAATGCTCGAAAAGACGTGTTGTGCACTTGCTTGGGCTGCCAAACGTCTGAGACAATACATGCTAAATCATACAACCATGTTGATTTCGAAGATGGATCCGATCAAATACGTCTTTGAAAAGCAGGCACTTTCTGGAAGGATTGCCCGATGGCAGATGGTACTGACAGAGTACGATATACAATATGTCTCACAAAAGGCTATCAAAGGTAGCGTACTGTCAGAGTACCTGGCTGAGCAGCCTATCGATGATTACCACCCGATGAAGTTTGATTTTCCTGAAGAGGATATCATGTACTTAAAGATGAAAGATTGCGAAGAGTCGTTGCATGGTGAAGGTCCTGAGCCGGGTTCCCAATGGCAATTGATTTTTGACGGTGCTGTGAATTCATATGGAAGTGGAATTGGGGCAATCATCACGACTCCCCATGGGACACACATTCCGTTCACTGCCAGATTGACGTTTCCAGTTACCAATAATGAAGCTGAATATGAGGCGTGTATCATGGGTCTCGAGGAGGCTATTGATTTGAGGATTAAAAATATTGATGTGTATGGAGACTCCGCGCTAGTCGTGAACCAGATCAAGGGAGAATGGGAGACTCGTCAGCCTAATCTGATACCGTATATGAATTATGCAAGGAGGTTGTTGCCCTTCTTTGACAGAGTAGAATTTCACCATGTGCCGCGGGCAGAAAATCAGATGGCTGATGCTCTTGCGACATTGTCTTCCATGTACAAAGTTAACTTCTGGAATGAGGCTCCCAGGATAGTTATCTCTCGCCTTGATAGGCCCGTCTTCATATTCGCCATTGAGGAAGCTTCCGATTGCAAGCCGTGGTATTTTGATATCCAGAATTTCCTAAAGAACCAGGAGTATCCGATTGGGGCATCCAGCCGAGATAAGAAGACTCTTAGGAGATTGGCTGGCAATTTCTACTTGAATCCGGATGGTGTTTTGTATAGGAGAAACCATGATTTGGTGCTTTTGCAATGTGTTGATGAGAAAGAGGTTAATCTACTCATGGAGGAGGTCAACGAGGGTACCTTTGGCACGCACGTCGGCGGACACGTTATGTCTCGAAAGTTATTACGGGCAGGGTATTATTGGCTGACGATGGAAAGAGATTGCTTCAAGTTTGCAAAGAAGTTCCATAAATGCCAAATTTATGCAGACAAGATTCAGGTGCCGCCGAGCCCTCTCAACGTTATGGCGTTCCCGTGGCCTTTCTCCATGTGGGGCATCGATATGATTGGCAAAATTGAGCCCACCGCATCCAATGGACACCGGTTCATCTTGGTAGCTATCGATTACTTCACCAAATGGGTTGAAACAACATCTTACGCTAATGTCACCAAGCAAGTGGTAGCCAGGTTTATCAAAAAGGATATCATTTGTCGGTACGACATCCCCAAAAGAATCATTACTGACAATGGTTCGAACTTGAATAACAAAATGATGAAGGAATTGTGCCAAAATTTCAAGATTGAGCATCATAATTCATCTCCCTATCGCCCCAAGATGAATGGCGCTGTTGAAGCGGCCAATAAGAACATCAAGAGGATAGTTCAGAAGATGGTTGTGACATACAAAGACTGGCACGAGATGTTGCCCTTCGCATTGCACGGTTATCGTACGACGGTACGCACATCAACCGGGGCAACACCTTTCTCACTGGTGTATGGTATGGAGGTTGTCCTACCATTGGAAGTTGAGATTCCTTCCTTGAGAGTATTGCTTGATGTCCAACTTGATGAGGCAGAGTGGGTGCGGAATAGGCTGAATCAGCTCAGTTCAATGGATGAGAAAAGACTTGCGTCTATCGCGTATGGCCGGTTATATCAGAGCCGGATGAAGAAAGCTTACGATAAGAAGGTGCGCTCTCGAAGCTTTCAGATAGGCGATCTTGTGCTAAAGAAGATTCTCCCACCATAATTAGATCACAGGGGCAAATGGACTCCCAACTATGAAGGTCCATATATTGTTCGAAAGGTCTTCTCTGGAGGAGCCTTACTGTTGTCCACCATGGATGGCGAAGATTTTTCATCCCCTGTGAACTCGAACGCAGTTAAAAAATACTTTGCTTAAAAGAGACCCGCTGGACAGAAAAAAGAGAGTCCAGGCAAAAATGAGGCATCCCGGTGAACCAAAAAGAAAAAGAAAAAGGTTCGGGCAAAAATTAGGGATAAAAATTGAAAAGATGTACACCCGCGAAGTCAAAAACCTGAGAAGGCGACTTCGGCAAAAAAGGGTATCCCGGTGAATCGAAAACCCGCAAAGGGCGATTCAGGCAAAAGTTAGGGATTAAAAAAGCAAATGATTGCGGTCCGAGTTTGATACTGCATTGCTTGGTGGTTTGGGAGTACCCGAGGGTCGATTATCCAAGTCAATCTCTTCCGAGGACATAGTATCGGGAAAGCGTCGGAGAGGGGGATTAGCTCATGGTGTTCGTCTGTACCACATTGCCGACATGTATACAAATTTATTTGTACCTCTGTACATATTTGTATTTGTCTTGTAGCTTCCTCTTTTCAGGAGTTGCATCCATTGTACAAAACATTGCATATTTACAGGCCCGTTATCAATAAAACGCATACTATTCAGTACTTGATGTTTTGTTCTTGTTTTAACTTTTACTGTTTTGTTTGTGGAAAACGCCGATGTTTTTGATAAACTTGCACGTGCATAAACTTGCGGGCCTTGGCCAATAATTGTTAAAACTTTGAATTGACTGAGCGATTGTCACGACTATTGACCTGGATATTCCTTGTTGTAGGGGATATCTTGTTGTTTCTCATTTTTTGCAGGGTCGTTACCTTCTCCGCAACAGATGGCCCAGGGATCGTGTCCCCCAGCCGGAGTCCTTTAACGTAGGAGCAAGCTTTATGTGATTCTATCCCTCCCCAGCAAATGGAAGCCACATTTTTATCCCCAGCGGAGTTGGCTTTGTCTTCAACATTTATTTTGTTGAAGCGGTTCTATATCCAACTTTTCTCCGGCAGCCCGAGCCTGCATTTGCATCATATCCACACTGCATAGCAATTTACCCAAATGCGTAGCATTCCATCTTATATGGAGCATTACGCTATTGTCAAACATGTGCATTTTGAAACGTAATCCAGGTTGATTACCTCTTTGTTTTCAGGTGTTTTTCCCTGCAGGTAATTACAGTTCTTGTTCTGGAACGTTTCCAGATGTTCAAATTCGTGGCGCAAGATACACGATGATAGTGTTAGCCCTGTCATATGCTCCCTTATCAGAGTTGCTTGGTTAAGTTTCTCTTCTCCCCCAGCGGAGTTCTTCTCAGGTTGCTGTTACGTCAGCACTAAAAGATTTCGTGGTTTAGACGTTTGGAGTTATTATCAGAAATTCCCCAGTAGAGTCTTCCTCGGTTGGCTGTTATGTCAACATTGAAAGCTTCATGATTATACCTTTGAAGTTGTTACCCATTCTCGTTCAAGATGGATGTCTGGAAGCTAATGTCAGAATTTCCCCGCAGAGATGCTTGTTCAAGTCTTCGGAGGCAGAATACTCGCTTTTATTAGCGTATGCCCGTTTCTTAGGAAATGGAAGGTCAGTGATATTGATGAGACTCGCTTTTATTTAGCGTATGCCCGTTTCTTAGGATATGGAAGGTCAGTGATATTGACAAGACTTGCTTTTTAGCGTATGCTCGTTTCTTAGGAAATGGAAGGTTAGTGATATTGACAAGACTCGCTTTTATTTAGCGTATGCCCGTTTCTTAGGAAATGGAAGGTCAGTGATATTAACAAGACTCGCTTTTTAGCATATGCCCGTTTCTTAGGAAATGGAAGGTCAGTGATATTGACAAAACTCGCTTTTATTTAGCGTATGCCCGTTTCTTAGGAAATGGAAGGTCGGTGATATTAACAAGACTCGCATTTGTTAGCGAATGCCCATTTCCGAGGAAATGGAAGGTCAGAGATATTGACGATACTCACTTTTTGTTAGCGTATGCCCGTTTCTTAGGAAATAGAAGGTCAGAGATATTGACGATACTCGCTTTTATTTAGCGTATGCCCATTTCCGAGGAAATGGAAGGTCAGAGATATTGACGATCCTCGCTTTACATAGCGTTTGCCTGCTTCTTCGGAGATGGAAGCTCAAAGATAATATTTTGATATGGTCCTGTGGATCAGTGTCGCTTACGGTAGCATACATTTGAAGATGGTATGTTGATTCAACACCTGTGGCGTCACGCAGGTGATTGATATTGAAATCAGGCTCTTTATCGAATGATTGATCAGTTGTCGCCGTGACAACCAGATTCAATTGTTTGGATGTGTTATCTCCAAGCAGTTTGGAAATTTATTTCTTCGGTTAGCAAATTTCTGGGTTCTCTGGTATTCAATCGTCTTCTACCTCGATTGCCTGAAAGCCGTTCGCTTTTCATCCAGTCGGGTCCAAGCCGCTTGAATAGGGGCAGCTGTTGCACCCCAAAATTTGCCTAACCTTTTCTTGCTTGGTTTATGTTTCATTGCATTAGCATATCATTGGTCTAACATTTGCATAGCATAGAATTGTTCATTTAACAGGTGATCAAGTGTGGTTTATATCCAGAGGAGCCTATCTAGAGGTCTTATTCAAGTTTTAAAAGTCACCAAAGTCATCAGGAAGAGGGTTGGGTTCTTGAGGAGTTCATTTGTTTGTATGTGGTTAGTCTCCTAATTTGAGGACCAATTGAAGATCATCAAAGGATTGTGAGGTCTTGACCAAGGAGAGAGGGTGTGGATAGAGCTCATAGAGTGCCTTGAAGGTCATGGTGGAGCTCAATCAGTTCATTGTGCCAAGTGTGAGGAGCCACAGTTGAGGGTGTTGCAACTAGGGTTTTCATCTGAGTTACCCTAAGTCAATGGTGCAATTGAATAGGATCAAAGCTCAGTTCTAGGTATTTGTAATCATGGATAGTTGTGTTTAGACACATGAGATGATATTACAAGATCTATACAAGAAAAGTTCAAGGTGTGAGGAGTTGCTAAATTAGGGTTCTCAGGGTAAAATCCCCTATTTAGTGCCTAACTTCAAGACCACCTATCTCAAGATGCAAGTTTCAATTCCACTTTTGGCCAACATGAAACTTGTAGAGCATGCTCTTAGCTTTAATTTGAGTACTAGAAGTCCTCCTTTGGATTTATAGAACTCAAGTTATGACCCAGACAAGTTACAGGTCATCTGAGGAATGTGAAATTTGTCTGTGAAAGTCAACCAACTTCCAAGGAACTTTTGACCTAGAAGGGAGTTTCTTCTAAACTTTTGGCCAACATCAAAGTTGTAGGTCTTGATCTCAGCTTTCAAAATTGTACTAGAAGTCTTCCATCTGATTTGTAGAACTTAAGTTATGAGGTCTACAAGTTAGAGGTATTTTGGGAAAGTAAGTCTATAGGTCATTTGGCATTATAGGTCATTTTCACCATCTTGCAAGCTTCAAATGCAATTTTTTTCAACACAAAACTTGTTCAAAATGATGTTTTTAGGTCAACCATATACTCATAATGACTTGATTTGGCTTAGGGAGAGATTTGGTTTGAGGAATTTTGGGTAAAACGCATTTTAAAGGCATTTGATTGAAAAATTCATGATTAATTCATTTGTGCTCAAAATGGACCATATGAATACTCATTTTGATCAGAAAAAACATTCTAAGGACTTTGGCATTTTTAGAATTTCCATTTGAGGTCAATTTCATGGTGATATGGTTTGTTACTTCACAAGTAAGCAACACTTCATAATTTGATTATGGGATTGATTCAAGCTCCTTAAGCACTCTAAACTCTCTCACCACAAACTACAAGGAGTTGATTGAAAGCTTCCAAGAGAAGTTTCAAGTCAAAACACGTATTCACCATGGTAGGTTTTGTGAAAGAAATTTGAAAATTGGATTTTCTGGTTTGGGCCTCAATTGGACCTCAAAAGCCCACAAACTAGTTGTATTTAAGCTCAGAAGAAGATTCTGCTCCATTTTTGGTGATCAATTTGTGCTGGAAGCAGAGATAGCAAGTTGAGTTTCAAGAGCTCCAAGTGAAATCGTGATTTCCATTTCAAGCCAGATCCAATCAAATTGAAGTTACAAACACGTTCCTCATCAAGCATTGAAGAGATCTGCAGTGTTTTGAAGCTAGAATCGTGTTCTAGATACCTCAATTCAGAGCTCAAAGTCAGGTATGTAACTTTCAAATTTACACTGATTATAGCATGATCTAAGCATGATTAGTATGTGGATAGGCTTTGGATTGAGACATAGATGAAATTTGGATAAGAATTTGGTTGATTAGAGATAAATTAGGTGATGACATAATTTCTGTTGAGGCTCGTTTCTCCTTGATCTGGAGGCTTTGATACAATTGGAATAACATGTGATGATCAGTGATAGATGAGGATTACATCCATACCAATAGTTTGAGTTTTGGTGAGAGTTCATATTGAAGTGAATTTTAGGATCTGCTTCGTGTTTCATTTTCTGTTGAGAGTTGGGAGATTTGGATGTCATATTTGAGATCAGGAGGAAATTTGGAGTGAGATGATGTTAAGTTTGTTTAGTTTCCATGACCTGCAAATGCCTGCTCATCGGAGAAGATGACCGGAGGTCATCTCCGGCCACCGTGATGGACTTCCCCCCATCTGAGAATTCAAATGAAGACGAAGGCTGTGGTTCGTTGGATCTGACTGGAAGTAAGACTTTGTATGTTCATCGCGTGGATGGGATTTAAACTGGGCTTTGAACTTTGACCCTCCCAAAGCGCACCGTTTCACTAATCCTGGCTGGCAGCTACGTGGCGTGTGAGTTGGATAGCCTGAGAGCCTTTAGATCAGTCTACTGAGTCAATCCATCCAACGCGTGTGATATTTTCTTGCATTTTATTTCTTTTATTCGTTTCTTTTATTATTTTAATTCCATTTTTATACTTTAATTCATTTTAATTTCATTATTTGTCAGAAAAATAAAATAAAAATATCTACATGATCCTCTTTCATTTGTGATTTTTCTGTGCTGTTAGATTTAATTTTTGATGATTTTGCAATTTAATTTGATTTTTCTCATTTTATTGAGTTCTTTAATTTTGCATATTTGATATATCTGTTTGCTGATTTTTGTTTGGCCAATTGGTTTGGAATCTTGACTTGATTTTTTGCTAGATTGTAGATTAGGGATGTATGTTCCCTCAGGATTTTTATCATGATTTTTAGATAATCATAGAGTTTGTTTTGGATTAGGGTTTTAGAGCCTTCCCTTTCATGGTTTCCCTTTGACACTTTATAATTTAGGATTTTATTAGTTGCCTTAGAAATTGAGTTAGGCTCTGATATTTGGACTATAGGTTTTTAACATTTGCATGTTCCCTTAGGAAAATTTATAGATTTTTAGAATCTAGTTTGCTATTTTAGATAGAATTTACAATTAGGTTGTTCATTTGGTGCTCCTAACTTGGTGCTTGCTTTGTTTTGCCTTCAATGGTGGATTTTGGTGCATGATGAGCTTGTGATTCTTCTTGAATGTTGTTGTGGGCATGTTGTAGCTTCTGTGGAGTTGATTGTGGAGCTTGGCTTGGATTTTTCCTTTCCTTTTGATAGCTTTCTTGTAGCTTACAGGAATTAGGGTTTAGGAAAGAGCTTAGAAGTAGTTTTCTTTCTTCCTCAAACATGGATTGCTTTGATTGCTTTCCATTCTCATCCTATTATTCAAGGTCCCTATGTGAAAGCCTCATCTTTCCTTTGGAAGGATGTGTGGCATTTTACAATAGGTAGAACCTTTGAGGATGCCTTTCTCAGATGACTGGTTGAGTGTCAAGAGGGATTCCTTTGGTTTCCTTCCTGCTTCCCATCATCAATCAATATTCTTGATGTTACTTCTTTTATCTTGTGTTGGAGCTTGTGGAGCATGAAGATGAAGACTTCTCTTGAGGATGCCTTGGACTTGAAGGTGTTGTTTGCAGCTGTTTGTCTGTTTGTTGTTTATCTGCTTTGTTGTTGAGCTGCTTTGCTTGCTGTTTCTTCTGACTGCTCTGCTTTGCTTGTGTGACTGATTGATTGTGTGTTGAATTAGACTAGGTTTATCATATAGTGATCTAGGCTTAAGAGCATCCTAAAGGTTGAGAATAGCTCCCCTTGCTTGTTTACATTTAGAGGTTGAGGTTGTCTCCCTCTGCTTGACTGTTATTGATTGGATTTGCTTGCTGGTTTAAGGTTGAGTCTGTCTCCCTTGCCTGTGTGGTGTGTGGCCTTTGTGCCTTGCTTGTTCTAGAAGTTGAGCTTGGCTCCTTCTGCTTGTTTGATGCATTGCATGCATTTTATTTACAGTAATTTCTTTTCAGTTATTTCTTTTGCTGTTTGTTTTCCTTTGCCATGTTCCCCTAGGAACTCTGACTTCTCTTGTTCAAGAGAAGTTACGATAGACATTAGGGTTCTAACTATGCATGATAACATTAGTTAGTTTCCCCCCTAACCTTAACCATAGGATCAATTTTGCATGACAACTTTAGGATTGGATCAATTCCCCTTTAGTGCGTCTTTTCTCTTCTCATCTGCAAACAAAATCAAAATACAGTAATAAAGGTTAATTGACGTCGTACGCTACGAGCCTTAAGCTACTTGAGAAAGGATTGTTGGAGATTTTCTTTCCAACAGTCTGGATGTTTAGTATGGTACCCTTTGGGTGACATGCGACGCATTCACTCTCAGGTCATAGTCTCTAGTGCGATATCAGTTGCAAACATCCCTAAAAGATACTTCTCTAAAAAACAAAAAACAAAGATCAAACTCTTTTTGTCCTCTTGGACCTCTAATCCCTGGAAACCCTTTTTTCAGAAGGAGAGTTCTATTAACTCCCGGTTCTACCGGAAATGGTAAACGCCTAAGTCTCTGTCGAGCGAGCTGCATACACCAACTGATGGAACCGTCTGTTAACCCTACTCGGATAAAAAAGACAAACTTATGTCTCTCGTGTCCCGAACTACGTTTGTTATGATCTTTCTTGCTGTGTGAAAGTACGTAGGCACAAGATGCGATATCTTGGCGAGCAACCTTCCCCCGTAGTTAGGCGAACTACGTTGACTCTGATTTCTCATTCCAAACAGGAATACGTAGGCATAAAGTGCGACGCTTTGCCGAGTCATTTTCTTTTCTTTTCAGACCATACCTTTAGTATAGATAGATATAACAAACCTGTCAGATAAACACAACAAGTGTGGATCCCATCGATTACGATGGACGTGAGGGGTGCTAATACCTTCCCCTTGCGTAACCGACTCCCGAATCCAGATAATGGTTGCGATGACCTTGTCTTATACCTTTTTCGTCAGGTTTTTTCCGATCGTTTCCTTTCCCGTTCTGAGGGATAAATAACGAAAGGTGGCGACTCTTCTATCTTGCCGACCTCGTTTTTCGCAGTAGCGACAGACCCCATCAAGTACATCTTTGAAAAGGCAGCTCAAACAGGAAGATTAGCCAGATGGCATATGCTCTTATCAGAGTACGATATTCAGTATGTTGCTCAGAAATCTATCAAGGGAAGTGTCTTGTCAGAACACCTCGCAGAGCACCCCATGGAGGACTATCAACCACTCAAGTTTGATTTTCCTGATGAAGATGTGATGTATATTCAACGCACAAAACCAGAGCCTGGTCCGGAAGAAGGTCCCGAGCCTGGATCCCGCTGGGAAATGATGTTTGATGGAGCATCAAACAAGAATGGACATGGTGTCGGAGCTGTTTTGAAAAATCCAACTGGAGGGTATACTGCTGTCACAGCCCGACTTTGTTTCTCGTGTACGAACAACATAGCCGAGTATGAAGCCTGCATCTTAGGGTTGGAAGCTGATATCGATCTTCGCATCAAAATCTTGGAAGTGATCGGTGATTCTGCTTTAGTGATCTACCAGCTCAAAGGAGAATGGGAAACCATGGATGAAAAGTTGATCCCTTACAAAACTCACATCTTGGAGATGGCTGAATATTTTGATGAAATCACCTTCAAGCATGTACCGAGAGCAGAAAACCACATTGTTGATGAATTAGCCATGATGGCATCAATGTGGAAGGTCCAGTTTGTTAACGAGGCACCTCTGATCCGCATTGAAAGAAGGACAGTACCTGTATATGTCATGACGATAGATGAAGAGACTGATGAGAAGCCGTGGTTCCACGACATCAAGAATTTTCTTCAAAATCAAGAATATCCAGCTGACGCATCCAGAATTGACAAAAGAGCAATACGAAGATTATCGGCTAAATTCTTCATCAGCAATGGTACCTTGTACAAAAGAAACCATGACATGGTTCTACTCCAATGTGTCGACGAAAGAGAGGCGAATCTCATAATGACTGAAGTACACGAGGGAACCTTCAGCACCCATGCCAACCGCCACGCCATGGCTAAGAAAATCTTAAGGGCAGGCTACTTCTGGTTAACTTTGGAGACGGACTGCATACTCTTCACTCGAAAGTGTCATAAATGTCAAGTCTATGCCGACAAAGTGCATGTCCCTCTGCATCCTCTCAACGTGGTGACGTCACCATGGCCTTTTGCAATGTGGGGCATACATATGATTAGGGAAATAGAGCCAAAAGCTTCCAACGGCCATCGCTTCATCCTTGTTGCAATTGATTACTTCACCAAATGGGTGGAAGCAGCGTCATATGCGAACGTGACAAAGCAAGTGGTTGCTCGCTTCATCAAAAAGGAAATCATTTGTCGATATGGTATTCCTAACCAGATCATCACTGACAATGGGTCGAATCTAAACAAAAAAATGATGAAGGAACTCTGCGACGATTTCAAGATTAAACATCACAATTCGTCTCCTTACAGACCTAAGATGAATGGTTCAGTTGAGGTTCCAAACAAAAATATCAAGAAGATAGTACAAAAGATGGCCATAACCTACAAGGATTGGCACGGGATGTTACCATTTTCTTTGCACGGATATCGAACATCAGTGCGAACTTCAACAGGGGCAACTCCTTTTTCCTTAGTGTATGGGATGGACGTTGTACTACCCATTGAAGTCAAAATACCTTCTCTCAAGATCTTGAGGGAGGCCGAGCTTGAAGAAGACGAATTGATAAAACAAAAGGTTCGACTCATTGAATCTCATCGATGAGAAAAGAATGACGGCCATGTGTCACAGTCAAATCTATCAACAAAGAATGATAAGAGCGTTCAACAAGAAGGTTCGTCCCAAAGAGTATAGGGAAGGAGAGCTTGTGCTTAGAAAAATCCTACCAACTCAAAAGGATATGCGTGGCAAATGGATGCCCAACAATGATGGCCCCTTCGTTGTAAAAACTGTCTTCTCTGGAGGATCTCTAATTCTGGAAACCGTGGATGGCGAACAACTCAAGTATCCCATCAACTCAGATGCAGTGAGAAAGTACTACGCCTAAGGCAGAAGACCTATAACGGAGATGCCACTAATTCAACAAGATGGAAACCTAATGATTAAAAGTTGGCGGACGCCGGGGCAGAGTCTTGTGCAAAGTATTAGAAGAAAGATCAACGTCTGTCATTCTCGTCAGAAGCAGCGAAGCAAGTGAACTAACAGTTAAAAGGACCGGATTATTATGGGATTTTGTAACCTTTTCTGTTTGCCATTTTTTCAAACGTATAAAGTTCCCAAGTCTTTGCCCTTTGTAAAGTTCTTGTCTATCAATAAAATCAAATTTTTGGCCAATCATTGTTATGATCTTCTGTTTTTGTTATGCAATTTCACTTATTCGTTAATAAGAATTTTATTGAAAGCAAAGTGTTTTGAAAATTTTAAATTTTGTTTTAAAAGGAAACACAATTTGACAAAACAATTGAAGAGTTCTAGAGGTAATCTGATAACATTACACAGTTCTCAAAGCTGTGAAAGTTTGTCGTCACTCTTGATCAAACTAGATGCATCCGACAGCAATTCCGGCTCTTAAGCCAAGACTTCTCCTCTACAAGGTTATGAGGATTATTATGGGAAAAGATCCTTATTTACGCAAAAAAAAGGAAGTGCTGCCTGACTTGAAGCATTGAGACTCAGCGTGACGAGTCCTCTCTATGTTTTACTTGTTCTGCTTTTCTTTGTTCCTACGGGTCGGTCTGCATTTTACATACAACATCATACCAGCATACGCATTTGTTTGCATTTTAGTTTTGGTCTCTGTTTGTTCGGATGTTGCCTTTGAGACCCTTTGGTCGTTACCTTTATCTTTGATCTGTGGCTGCAGTTTCGTTTCAAAGTTGACATCTCGGAGTTTCCTACCTTCTCTGAGAAGCTAATGGTGACTAGCAGTATCCAATTTACACAAATGGGCGGTTGTTACCAATATTCATTCTTGATTTGGTCGTCACCAATAATCTTTGAAGACTAGTAGTCACTAGCACCTGTTCAGAACCATTTATGTTCGGTGTCTTGTTTTTGTCGTCAACAACAATTTTCCAAACCCAGTCGTCACTGATTCTGCTATAAAGCCAACCAATCGTTATTGGAGTTCTTTTGATTTGGTTTTCACCAATCTTTGCTAAAAATCTAGTGGTCACTAGTATTTGCCTCTTAAAACCAATGGTCGTTGGTACTTGAGTTGGTCGTCACCAAAATTCCCTAAAAGTCCAATAGTTATTGGCATCGCCTTCAAATCCAATGGTTATTGGTACCTATTGATTTGGTTATTACCAGTATTCTTGAATCTAGTAGTTACTAGTATTACCTTCGGATCCAATTGTTATTGGTACCTCTTGATTCAGTTATTACCAATCTTTCTAAGTCTAGTGGTCACTAGCATCGTTTGGAAAATCTAGTTTTCACTAGCAGTATCCAGTACCAGTTGTTATTGGTATACCCCTGGATTTGGTCGTCACCAGTTAGCCAAAGTCCAATGGTTATTGGCATCGCTTAAATCGGATTGTTATCATCACTTTGGTCTGGTCGTTACCAAAACTCTTTGAAAATCCAATGGTCATTGGTCTCCTTGGATTCGGTCGTTACCAATCTCTCCAGTTAAGTCTAGTGGTTACTAGCATCATCCAGAACCAATTATTATTGGTACATCCTGATTTGGTTATCACCAGTCCCCTCTAAGTCCAGTAGTTACTGGCATTGCTTGAAAGCTAACCGTTATTAGTGCCGAAAGTTGATTGTTACCAACTTCCCCGGCTGAGTCCTGTGTTTTATCAATATGGTTTGGAAATTCCCAATTGAAATTGGAACTTCGACTTGGTTGTCACCATATCCCCAGGAAGTCTAGTGGTATTTAGCACTTCTTGGAAACCGTTGTTGATTTGGATGTCACCATATCCCCAGGAAGTCTAATGGTATTTAGCGCTTTTTGGAAACCGAACTTTGGATTGGTCATCACCATCTCTCCCCAGTAAGTCTAGTGGAAACTAGCACTGTTTGAAGCTATTTGTTATTCTGGTCGTCACCAGTCTCTCCAATTGAAGCTTTTGCTTTTCCAGTCGAGTCTCGGAGAACTAGTGGGTACTAGCTTCCCCGACGCGTCCAGTCTTGTTTCTAACCTTTTCCTGAAGATCCCGTTTGAACTCTTCGTTATAGGAAAATTTTCTCATCTGGTTATCCCCAGTGAGGTTCATGTCTTCGTTCCGTCTTTTCCCCGGTGAAGCTTTGCTTCCCCAGTGGGTTCCTTCCCTAGTGCAATTTACTTTTCTTTCCTTTCGTTCCCCCAGTGAAGAATTGTCATCTTCCCCGGTGGGCTTCCTCATCTGGTTATCCCCAGTGAGGTTTATATCTCTTTTCCCCAATGAAGATGTGTCTTCCCTGGTGGAATTTGTGTCCCATGCGTGAAAGGTTTCCTTGAACAAGCATCTTTAGTCATGTCTGAACTATCTTGCTTACTTTGCTTGGAATCTTTCCCAGTGTGTGGAGTCCCCGTGAGTGGTTACTCGTCGTTTTGCCGTTCTTTTATCTTTGCTCGTGTGTCTGCATTTGTCTCGCATTCAAGCATCATAAAACATCATTTAGATTCATGGCATATTTGCATTCGTCCTTTTGCATACCATCGGATCTAAGGGACAAAATTTATGGTTTGCTATATTTAAATAGCTTTCACTACGATTCTATGAGGATTGTCATCTCTCTTTATCATCTAGTGAAGATATTTAAATAGGGGCATCTGTTGACCCCAAAATTTTGACCCCTTATATCCTCATCATCATTGTAGGATCATATTCATTTGATTAACTAACCTTAACCTATTTCCAGTTTATATTTGTCAAGATGCAGATGAATTAGGGTTCCGTACCGTCAAAAATCGAAGCTTCGAGGGTTTGATCAATCAATATTTTGGATTGATTCAACTTAAAACAAGATCAAGTATACTCCATTAGATCAAGTATGAATTCAATTTGAGGTGGTCACCCAGAAATTGAGAACAATGCAATTCAAGATGCCCGATTAGGGTTTTCGATTAGGAAAAGTCAACTGTAGTTTGACTTTTGGTTTAAAGAGTGTTTCAATGGTGGTATCAAGGTCCATTAAGCTCCTATGGCTTATTAAAGTCCATCCAAAGAGTTTCAGGTCCTCAGAATGTCCAGATCCATGACGGTCGACTCGTTAGTCAACGATTGATCGAACGGTTGACCAAAAAGTCAACTCTTCAATAATAAGGAATTTGACTTCAAGATGTGAATAAAAAATGTTCCTTATGTCATATTAAACCTCCCCATAAAATTTCATGACCATTGGATCAAGGGTTAAGAAGCAATTGCAAAAATCGGGAATTAGGGTTTCGAAAGGGGCAAGACCATAACTCCTCAACCACACATCCAAATGAAGTGGTTCAAAGCTCATTGGAAAGCTCTTGACAAATCCTACAAAAGCCTAAAAGTGGTCCATGATCAAAAAATGCATAGATTTGGAGTTATGACAAGATTCATTTTAAGAAGGGAAATAACTTAGAAAAATTCTAAGTTATTTATCCTTTTTAAGTGGTTTTTTCAGCAACATGGAAGGGTTTTTCAACCTAGTTCCATCTAGAATTTGGAAATCCCCAAAAAATGAAAGTTGTAGAGCTACTTAAGGGTTTTCTAAATTGTGGTAGAACTCCTCAATAGCATGTGTGAGCAGGAAGTTATGAGCCATGGAAGTTAGGGATGTCAACACTTGAAACCACACTCCAACACTTCTCAAAAATCAGATTTCACAACTTGAGACATCCTCAACCCTTGGATCATGATTCAATATGATATTTAGATGTGTGGAGGAAGGAAATGCAGAAAAATGAGATGTTTGAAGAGAGAGAGAGAGGCAAGTTGCAACTTGTGTAATAAAATATTCAAATGTGTAAGAAGGAGAGAGAAACTTTTCACTCCAAAACTGTTGCAGCTGGCTCACCCTACACTCTAAGCTCACCTCAGTCACTTCATGTCCATCTCCACTTGATTTTTCTGATCTTCTTTGAACCATGGAGCTGATAGGAGAAGATCTTGGCAAGATTTTTCAAAGAAACTTCACAAATCTCCCTCCAAAAGTAGCAAAATACCAATCTGCCCTCACTCTTATTTTTCACTATAAATAGAGGCCTCTTCATTGATGTTAGACACACCAAATAAATCTCCAAAACCCAGAGAAACAATAGCTCTCAATTCCCTTTCATTTCCTCAAGAATCTCAATTTTCAAAACTTCCATTTTCCACCAAAAAGCTGTCTTGAGCAAAACTCTGCTCAAGCTCAGTTCTACCACTTCTAGGTCACTCAAAACCATCTACACAATCCATAAACATTGTGTAGAAGGTGTCCATACATTCAAACCACTCAAAAATCTCATTTTTACAAAAGTCAACCTTCACACCTTAGTAGTTTGACTTTCTTGCATTTTGAAAGCCAAATTCTTACTCAAGGCATTTCCCACCATTCCAACACTCCCAACACCCCATATACATCATATCTCAACTATCCAAGCCCTAAAAAACCAGCTGGAAATCACACAACTCCAACTGTCTTGAAAAGTGGTTTGTTGCTTCAAGAGGAAGCAAGCTTCAATTCTTTGCTAAGGAAGAAAGTCTCTGGGTTTCTCAGCTTTTTAGCTTGCTCAAATATTTGTCTACAAGAGGTATGTGACATTCAAACTCTTTTCTGATCATACATTATCATGTTTTATCATTTTGAGGTGATTTTGTGAAAATGTAGTTTAAGTTGCCCCATTTTAGTTATTTGTCAAGAACTCTTGTGTCATGGTCATGATACTTGTTTGTGTTAATGTATTTTCATTTGTAAATGATATGTTGATGATGTGTTACCAAGTTTGTAATTTGATATCATGAATAACTTGTTTGTGAAGTTTTGGTCTATATGGTGTTTTTGAGAATCCAACATGGAAATGTGGTGTGTTTAGCCCTAGAACTGTCAAACCTAGTTCATTAGTGATATTTGGATAACTTGTAAGTTATTCATAGGATCCCCCCTGCCTTACATCATGATGTGGCTCTTGTTTTCATAATTATGCTATGTTTGTGTCATTCTAGCTTTATCACTATTGAATTGTGTATGTTTTTTATTTTGTATCTCAAATGCTCTAAACCATTGATTTATGTCTACATGATCTTGTTCATGATGTTTGTTTTGGTTGAATATGAGAAACATGAAGTTTGCCATTAGGGCCTATTGTGAGTCTTGTGTTTTTGCTGTCAAACTTGGTTTTACATATCATTTCTGTTTTGGATCAGTTGTTGTTTGATGTTAAGATTAGAAACTCATTTGTTTACATATTTTGAGGATGTGTGTGGTGCTTATATGTTCAAATCTCCATTATGTGTTCAAACTGTTTTGGTTCCTTCACTTGCATTTCAAACCTCATTGATACCACCAACACATCATATTTTGTTTCATTTGTATTCTACTTGATTTATGTGCATCGAATCACTACCTTACTCATTTAAAACTTGTGTATGCTACCAAATCTTCCCATCTGTCATGGACTGGCCAGCTGCCTTAGTATGTTATTGTTTGTGCATTTCTTAAGCCTCAATATGCCTCCTTTTGATGATATTTTGAACTGGTGTGTGAGCATGGAAGTGTCTATTATCACATTTATGATGTGTGTGTGTTATTGTTTTGGTTTAAAACTTCACAATTTGAAAAATGCCCCTGCTGCCACATTCTTGCCAAGACAGTTTTTTCACATTTCCTACCACAACGTGCTTTTTTGATCCAACTGTCCTATGCTTATTTTGTGAGTTGAAACTCATTCTTTATCAGATTTTTGATGTGTGAACATTGTTAATTTGATCTGTTCTGGCCTGCTTTCACAATTCCACTCACAATTGCATTTCATACTAGAATATGCCATGAACATACCAAAGTTGTTGTTTTGTTTGCATATGCCTAATCTTTGAGTTGTAACTCATCTATATGCTTGATTCTAATGTGTGTAGATGATTGGTTTGATCTAGGATTACCTGCTTTCTCATTTCACCATCAAACTGCATTTTTGAGCGAAAACATACCATGAATATGCCAATTTCTTTCTTGCTTGCAATATGCCTAGTTTCTGAGCTGTAACTCATTCTTTTATACATTTATAATGTGTGTGTGTAATGTTTGTCAACATGAGACCATTGATTCATACTGGACCATATTTGTGCCCTACTGCTGCAATTACTTTGAAACATCACTGCCACACACTTTACTTTTTCTGTTTGATTTATTTCTAGGTCAGTTCATGAAACATCAGACCTCTAATAACATTTAAGACTTGTATGTGCATGAATCAATCAATTTTTGTATGCCTTATCTTTTCTGTCATGACAGCCCCTTCATTATGTTTGATTCAAATTGCATTTTGGTATCCATTGTCTTGTCATGTGCATTCCATGGGTATCTTAAGTGCTAACATTATTCCCTATCATATTTTGAACTTGTGTGTGGCATTTTTTCTAACCTCCAACTGTTCCAATTCAGTTTTGATCCAAATATCGCAATTTATGAGTGTTTGAGCAGTTGACTTGTGATTTTCAATTCCATGATGTTTGTGAACAATTTTAAAGCATGGACACACTTTATATTATGATTGAAGATTATGTGTGGGACTGATCCAAATAGATCATGCTCCCTCCTTGTTTTGGCTTTCAAACTTGCAATTTTTTTCCATTTCTCACTTGGCACAACACAGTTGTTATGTTCCTATGTTTGAGTTTGACTTTGTGATTGCTATATGCATGTTTCTCATGGCTTTGCAAGTATGTTGGTGATTCCCTCATGATTTACTTGTCTTGTTTAATCAAATTGTTGCACACATCCATAATTGGCCTGCTGTTGCATTTCATACAATATGCTGTCATGATGAATTCCTACTTCTTTTCTTGGCCTGAACATTTTTGTTTGATCTGTTGACTTGAGAGCATCACCATTAACATGATTAAGATTCATAGGCCATGTGCACAAACTGAATTTTCTTCATCTGCCAATATGCTGCTAGGACAGCTGCTGCATTTTCATGCTTCACTTGCAACTCATGTGCTATTTCCTATTCTTGTGAGTTATGTTTGAATTTTAAATGTGCTACACCTCTGTTATGACATATGAAACTTGTATGCATTGCCTTTTACATGAATTTGAGCTCACAACTGTTTGTGGTTTTCAAAATGCAATCCAATTGCCAACCTTGCAACTTCTATCGTGTTTTCTTTTCAAGGCTTCATTTTAAAATTCCAACTGCACCACCTTAATGCTCATGAAAAAATATTCAAGTTTGAATAAAATTTCATCAAAAATGATTGAGAATTGATAGAGTTTGATCCTTCACGTTTTGGCTTATCTAGCTTGTTTCGTCTTGCCCAGAAAAATCCATGAAAACTTGCCATATATGTTTTTAGGGGTGGCTAAATCAACAGATGTATAGCCACCCCAGTGGTAGAAACCTTACTCTCTCATGCGCCTTTCACTTGCCAAACCAGGGTTCGATCCTTGGATCAACCCTTTTTGTTATTTTACTTTTCATTTGTAAATGAATTATTTTTCTTCTCTCCTTCTATTCACTACCAGCACGCGCGCGTGTGCTCCATTGATCATTGTGTGTGTTTGTAAACACAAGGGCCTGGGTTCAACTCCCATCTTGGCCCTCTCTTCTTCTTTTTTATTCATTTGTATTATTTTATTGTCATAAAAAACTTCAAACTTCAAAATTTCGTAACTTAATCATCGTGCATTATTTTCAACTTGTTCTTTTTGCAAGTTTCTCGTTGTGATGTCTAGTTTCATTAATTGGATTGTAATCTCATAATTGCTTGTTCTTACGATGCTTTCTTGCCTACTTGTTAGTAGATCCGTTTTTAGGTCGTTACCGTGCGTTTCAATTGAATTTCCCTTATGCCAGGCCTATTTTATCTTGTGAGATTTATTGGTATTTAAATCCTTTATGTTTGTTAGCATGTTGATATTTCATTTTCTTGTTGGTTGTTACCATGAGTTATTGTTCCTTTTCTTAAAATCTTGAATTGAATTGTTGTGATCAATCCTTGTGTACTTGATTGTTATCAATGCCTAATTGTTGTTACATTTGAGCTCATAACATGATCGTTTTTAAGTGGTAACTTATTTATATGGTTGATGTGTTTCATATTTGATAATATGGCCTTGGGGTTGTTACCTTCATCCTTTTCAATCTTTGTTAAGATATGCCCTCAATCTTTGTTAAGATATGCTTTCATCTTTGTTAAGATATTCGATCATCGGTTGTAACCATCTGTATTATCAATCTTTGCTTATTGTAATATGCATGCCTACTTGATTGTAATCTTATTCATCTTGCTTAATTATTCATTTGCTTTGTTAAGTATTTCTTCCCCAAGTGACGGAACTTTTTAGTTCTCATCCAAGTTGTCTCTCTCTCTCTCTCTCTCTCTCTCTCTCTCTCTCCTTCCAAAGGAAAAGTCTCTCCCTTGACCCTTGTGTCATTGGATAGTTCATTACCATCCCTTGACTTTGTGAAGTCATCTTCAACCCTAGCTTAGTTAAGTTAGAACATACAAGCCATTAGACTTTGCTTTAAGTCTAGAAAGCCTTACCTACACTAGCAGTGTTCTTCAACTAGAACCCTAGGATAGAGTTTGTAAACTCTATGTAAGAATCATGGTAACACTACTACAAAAAAGTTTTTTAATAGCGCTTTAAAGCGCTATTGTAAAACAAAATTTTTAATAGCTCTATTAAATACAGGTACTATAATAGCGCTTTTGAAAAAGCGCTATTATAGTACCTGTATTTAATAGCGCTTTTACAAAACCGCTATTATAAGTCACATATTTGATAGCGCTTTCAAACAAAGCGCTATTATAGTACCGGTAATTTGCTTTAATTTTAATAGCACTTTCAAACAAAGCACTATTATAGTACACATATTTAATAGCGCTTTCAAATAAAGCGCTATTATAAGTCACATATTTAATAGCACTTTCAAACAAAGTGCTATTATAATCCACATATTCGATAGCACTTTCAAACAAAGCGCTATTAAAATACCGGTAAATTGCTTTAATTTTGATAGCACTTTCTAATAAAGCGCTATTATAGCACGCTCTCTTCAAAACGCTATTCTAATACCCTTTTTTTTACACCAAATCATTATATATATATATATATATATATATATATATATATATATATATATATATATATATATATATATATATATATATATATATATATATATATATATATATATATATATATATATATATATATATATATATATATATATATATATATATATATATATATATATATATATATATATATATATATATATATATATATATATATATATATATATATATATATATATATATATATATATATATATATATATATATATATATATATATATATATATATATGGCATTTGCATTTTACAACATTAGAATTCATAAAATAATTATAACTAGGTAGCTAAAATACTTGAAATTAAAATAATAATGACAAATGTGATACCATTAATTTGGCTTAAGAGTACTTCAAACCAAAATATTTTATAAACACAACTAAAGTATTTTGTCATGTAGTTATTAATTTGGCTAAGAGTACTTCAAACCAAATTCCAAACAAAAATTACAATCACTTAGCTAGGCATATTCTCTAAACTAATGAAAAAAACATCTAAAAAAACAAGAAAGTACAACAAAAACAACATCAACTAGCTAGTAACCACTTTGCCAACCAAAACACTGCTACATCCAAAGATACAACCACATTGCTAGCTAGCTAGGAAAAATCATTGCTTCTTGTTTTCCTGCATCATAGAAAGAACATTAGTAGTTCTAGATGATACAGTTGTAAGCCCATTGGCAATAGATGGAACAGTGTTGCAAATGACAGATAGTTATGTAGTTTGATCGAAATGTATCAGAACTTAAATTTGTGTAGTTGGACCCGTTATCTTTGTCGGTGCCAAAACTCTTGCCACCACGAGCTCTATTACTATTATTGTACTGCTCAAAAGTTGTTTCTTATTGAATTTTGATACCCCAATAATTCAACTTAGGACTAGACAACAAAAAAGTGAAGCAAAACCTTAAATATGACCAGTGTAATTGAGAATTCCAGCTGCAGCAGAAGCCTAATTAACACCTTTTAGAATCACCAGCCACAAGTATTAGGAGACAAGTAAGGTGGAGTAAAGCCAAAACCCAGTTTTTGTTCTATAGTAATAATCCAAATTTAGAGAAATATTACATTAATAATTCATCATCAAAAGATTAATAAAAATGATAGAATCTAAAATAAACTCTTACCTATTACATCCACAACAGTTCTTCCATTGTAAAAATGACTCGTTGGTTTACCAAAATCGACTCCATAAGGGTAATGATTTGCTGCTGGCCAACTAGTGATACTTATACAATTATATGCAGCAAATACAAAGCAGAGCTTACAAGTCATGTTGCATTTCAAAATAACATACATAGAATATTTGATACTCTGTTGTTTGGCATACCTGCGCATAAGAGTTCAAAGGTGCAGCACTGCCACGGATTTGGTCACGCACGATGAACCATCAAGCTCATGAGTGACATGATTCCTTGAAATATGGTTCCAGTTTGTCATATCTGACACATCACATATAGTGAAAACAATCCAACACTTGGCCAAATATTTTGAACATCTCTACTCCAAAAATCAAATTTTTGTCTGCCGTGACCATGCATGGCAATAACCATTCTAAAACACAAGGTATAGCTGCACTGCTACATCAGATCATAATCTCACCAGAAAATCAACATCATATGTGAAGATAATCTCACCAGAAAATCAACATCATATGTGAAGATCATAATCTCATGCATGGCAATAACCATTCTAAAACAAGAGGGTTATTTCAGCGCTGAAAAACTGTTGTCAATAAAGCTCGAATTGAGGTAACAATTGGACCCTATATTAAAAAACTTCAAAATTCAGAAGCAGAAAGCAAGTGTATTGATAGATGTAGTTAGAATCTGAGATGCTTACCTGCATTCCAGCTACAACTATTTGATTTCCTTCATGAAGGACACCATTAACTAAAACAACATCAATAGTAGTTCCATGGCCTTCAATAACCTTGACTTCCAAAACAGTACACTGGTAGCCACAGTCAAGTAAGGGTTAGAACTCTTTGTTAACGATCAAGAAGCATTCAAACGTAAACCACTTCAATATTATGCAAAAATATGACTAACCTGCACTTCATCACTGTATGTAAGTTTCTCAATCGTGGTCTTTTGGGTCCACTGAACCAAAAGTAATAACATATAAACCCCAAGCGGATGCAGGAACAACGACGGCGAATAGGTTTCAAAACTATGACTCACCCATTAGCTACCATCTCAAAATAATTTACTAGTTTATTGCAGCTACCGACAGAAAAAAAATTCCATAACAAATTTCTTAACCATACAAAAATCCAGAGTAGCAGCAGTTTATATTTCTAAGATTCTAACACAAATTAGGTTACTATATTTCTTATGCTGGTCAGATACACTAAAAGCAAGAAATAGTAAGAAGTATGGAATAGGACCCAAATTGCTACGGTACCAAGTGTGTTATTTTCAACAATTACACAAATTTCAAGTATATTTCTGTCATTGTAAAGTAAAAACTATCAATGCAATGCAAATCTCACCAGCATTTTTAGCAGGCATGCCCGTTTTAATCTCTTTACCAGGTTCAATTTACCAATGCTCATGGTTAATATATGCTACATCCATCAAGCCACATCCTACAAAAGAAAAGTACTTAAACCATGAAAACTCAGCTCATGTTATAACGTCATTTACCGATGCTCAATCCTGCACTATGCACAAGTTTACTCCCATCACTATATTTGTACCATAAATCATGACCTCACAGTCACGCCAGAAAGGAAACCGGACTTGCCGTCGTTACCTTTTTCGCCTTTCAAAATCAAACAACAAGCCATTAACTCTCAATCCAGACCTGTAGTTCGAAACACCAAAGTCACATCAGAGTTGTTCTTGCTTTTGTGTGATACATATAATATGAACAAGTAGGAATTAACAAAGCAATATTCATTACCACTACAACTCTCAAACACGGTATTCCGCAACAACTCGACCAACCACGAAACTCTTTTGCTTCTTCTGTGACATTATACACAAAATAACCTATTGAAGAATTTCAATTTCCCTATAAACCTACTAATGAAGCTGTGATATTAAGGCTGCTACAAGCATTGTTCAAAACCCAGTGCAGCACGACAGAACCAAACTTATGAAAATATGACAATTGATAGACACTTGACAAAAGGGAAAATAGATGACAGAGATATATGTAATTCATTTGTTCCATCCACTCAACAACTAGAACACATCCTTGCCCGCAGAGTTATTTCAACCTAAGTTTAAACTTTTTGTAAGCATGTTGAACATGATTGATATCTATTCACCAACTTGAGGGTGTAAAGATAGCTTGAACTTGAACTAGTGTATATCATAGTTATTGAATATTGGCCATGGTGGCGTCAGGCTGATATCAATGGCGGTTTATGGGCTTCGCCGCAGTGGTAAATATCGGCTGATACTGGGGATTTTTCCGCCATAACCCACTATGATGGTGCCACGAAGCAGACAGTTTAGTATGGATAGATTAAGATCTGAATTACTTTGTTTTATAGCTTATCCTCTGTGGTTCTATTTATGTATCCTAAGCTGTAGCAAATTAGTTTATAACCAACTCTGCCAATAGATGTTTTCATCCTTGTAGTTGTATATAACCTCAAATGAACAACATATAAGTCATAATTTCTTCTCTAAATACTACAGCAGCGATTTTTTACAGCCCCGAAAAAATGATAAAGTCTTCCATTGCATAGTACATAGCCCTAACTTGTTTAATATTAACACTTGCATAGCAAATGAAATCCTAAATCAACTGATTAACAAAGCATACTAATTCCATAACGTTGTAATTTATGCAAGAACCGGTGACCTGTGTCGCTACTGCGAAAATCGGCGCCGGCTTGACAGGAGAGTCGCCACCGTGCGTTATTTATCCCTCAGAGCGGGAAAGGAAACGCTCGAAGTAAACCTCGCAAAGACGGGAAAAGGTATGGTCATCGCAACCAAAACCTGGATTCGGGAGTCGGTTACGCAAGGGGAAGGTATTAGCACCCCTCACGTCCATCGTACTCGATGGGATCCACGCTTGGTGTTTATAGGTAAAAGGGTGTGTTATCTATCTACGCTAATGGCTGGTCTGAAAAGAAAACAAAAGGACAGGACTCGACAGAACATACGGTGTTCTGGGCCTACGTATTCCCTCGTGCAATGGGAAAGTCAGAGTCAACGTAGTTCGACTGCCTACGTCTAAACGGGGGAAAGGTTGCTCGCCAGGACATCGCGTCCTGTGCCTACGTACTTTCATCTGGACTGAAAGATCAGAGCAAACGTAGTTCGGCTAACTACGGGTAAACAGGGGCTCTCACACAGCAGTGAGAAAACAAACTGGTCTCTAAGGCTCGGGAACCTACAACTACGATCTGGTCTCAAATGCGCTCGGGCAAGAGAAAAGGATAACAATTAGTCGTTAGCGGGAAAGTCTCGATCGCACAGCCGCGAGAGAACTAAAGTTAGTCGTTAGTGTGCTCGCTAGGATATCGCATCCTATGCCTACATATCTTCGTCTGGAACGAAGAATCAGAGCAGCTGTAGTTCAGCTAACTACGGGTCAAGCTACTCAAAAACTCCTACAGACAGGAAAGGGAAACCCTAGAACTATAGCTGAGAAACAGGGGAATCTACCTACTGCTATCACACCTAGCTGACCATCCTAATGTCTATCATAACAACTCCGCAGCGGAGAAGTCAGAGCTCCTAAGGGATCATGGCAACAGGACTGAACCACAGACAAGAAACTGCAAAGGAAAAGAATACTGAAAACATGCATGAATGCAACAACTAAACAATCAAGGCACAGAGGCCGCAAACCACAAAGGCAAGGGAGCTCAGCTCTACCAAATACCAACAAGCAAAGCCACGCAATAACAAACAAGCAGAAGGAGGACCACCTCAACTTCTCATGCACACAAAGTCTACTTCTAAGATGCACCTATTTAGAACTATCTAGATGAACACCTAAGTCTAATGCAACATAACACCACACAAGTCAAACAATACAACGAGACTAACCCTGAGCAGGGCCTCCAACAAACCTGAAACAAGCTCCTAATCTAGCTCTAAAAACTCTATACAAAAACCCTAAGCAAAGATCTAAACAAACTCCTAGGCAAGAGGAATCAATCCCAGTCTCCAAGCTTCAGAATAAGCTTACCAGAGAAAGGAAGCTAAGCAGACAAGCTCATAGTGCCTTCCTCAGGAAAGTACCAGGAGGTTACTACTCAGGAGTCATATCCTATGCGGCTCGACAACTGTGATCAGTTTTACATTCCTCCTCAGGAGAAATTAAACTCACATGAAGGCTCCGGCATCACGGGATACTTGAGAAATACCTATATGCACTAGGGGAACTAAGTGAACAGACTCATAGGACCTTCCTCAGGAAAGTACTAGGAGGCTGACACTTAGGAATTGTACCCTACGTGGCTCAACAACTGTGATCAGTTTACATTCCTCCTCAGGAGAAATTAAACTCACAAGTTGGCTCCAACATCACTGGATACTTGGAAATCCTAGATAAACTAATGGAACTAAGTGAATAGACCCATAGGACCTTCCTCAGGAAAGTACTAGGAGACTTCCACTTAGGAATCGTATCCCATGTGGCTCAACAACATGTGATCAGTTTACATTCCTCCTCGGGAGAAACTAAACTCACAAGTCGGCTCCGACATCATTGGATACTTACGAAAGAGGTGAGAAGAAAGAATGAAAGTTATTCATAGTGCCTTCCTCAGGAAAGTACCATAAACTCCCTTCAAACTTCAGGATCTCGAACCTCACAAACAGACAACAAGCTCCTAGACTAAGCCTCAATCTCTGCAAGCTCCAACAGGACTTCAATCAGCTCCCACCTTCAAGAAGAACCCACAAGCCAACAAACCACAAGAGACTATCTCTGAAGTTCAACCATAGTTGAACTTCAAAGTCAGAAGTCATCAAGACTTCTCCTATATTCAGGCTCAGACAAATCACATCAGAACATCCTACAAAAATCTAATAAAAATCTAACGGGAGACCTACATGGCTCTAGGATAACATACTGAAAAATCAGAACAAGATTCAACACCAGATGAAAGAACTAAAATCAGCAACACAGACATATTCACAGACCAATTATTCAACATCAATGACAGTGAACAAATGCAATTAAAATGAAAATGCATGATTGAGCTAATATTTCTGCACTATAAAATTCTACACTGAATCACGAGTCTACAGAAAAAAGAACGGAATTATTTGACTAAATCTACCATTTTTTATGAATTTTCTAATGATATGCATGCATTGAAAATATTAAAAACATCAATTAAATGGAAAATATGCACAAAAATAACAAACAAAAAAATAAAATGACTTTTTTATTTTTATTTAATTTTCTTAACATTTTCATGAAATGGTAGAAAAAGAATTATTAATAAAAAAACAATTATTTCCATTTTTCTATGATTTATTGAATATGCAAAGAAAAATATAAAAGGAAAAATAAGAGAAACAAACTGGGGGTTCAAACAGCAAGAGATTCTAGTTATTATCTACATTGGGCCTATGCTGGGGGGTGCTGGAAGCAATAGGGCGCAGGGCCCAAGCTGCCAAAAACAACTAACAAACACTGAAACTGAAAAAACCTGGGGGGGGTGCAGCGTTAGTAATTTTCAGTTGATAATCCATGGGCTTGGATAAAGGGGGGTGCAGAAAGCAATAGGGCCTAAGGCCCAAATCCAAATACTCTGTCTCACACGCCATGGAGAGGGAATTGAGTAATTGAGGTGTATGCATCAGAAACTATGCTTGGGCCTAAGCCCAGTCCAAACCCTAGTCCACTACCCAGGGAACAAAACTGATTTCTCCTCCCCTAACCCTAGTACTGTTCACCAACACAACCCTAACCGTTTCATCATCTTCTTCCTCTATCTCTCACGCTCTCTGCAACAACTCACACCACACTCTGAAGCCCTCATACCCCTCTCAAGAAACCTCAATCCACCATCAAACACATTATCAAGATTAATCCCAGCATCAAACAACAAACCACGCACCAAATCCATTCCTAAAAAACCCTAACTAATCTATGCATCGTTGAAAACAACACACTCTAAAGAAGAACATGCAAGGAATTTCAGAGAGGCATACCTGGGTTAATGCGAGCGGAAACAGGGATCTATGAAGATCTATTATATCAGGCGCGCGTTGTTGAAGGAGGTTGTTGACGCGATGATGAAGGCTGGAGCGAAGAAATCTGAGAATCTCCTGGAAGATTGAACGCGACTGGAGGTTCTGGAAATGTTGCTTGGAGATTGAACGTCTGAGTGGATCCTGGAAAAATTGATGGAGACGGATGAAGGTTTAGGGCTTCTGGAAAGATCTTGGATGAAGGTATGAAGGTTCAAGGTGGTTTCTGGAAAAGAATTGATGGAGGATTGATGATTCCGGCGACGATGATGTTTCCGGCGATGAGAAGAGGAAGGTGACGGAGGAGATCTGGGGAGGAAGAAGAAGATCTGAGGATTTCTAGAAATCAGGGATGTTCAGGTGGTGGCCGGAGTTGGACGGTGGTTGACGGTTGCCGGCGGTGTTATCGCCGGATTTGCATGCCCGGCGAGGGAGTTTCCGGTGAGGAGGTGAGGGAGACACGTGGTGTACATGCGCAGAGAGAGAGAGAGTGGAGGACAGTTGGCCAACACGTGTGAGCGTCTGGGGAATCAGAATGGCTGTGGTGGCGTGGGGATTGAGAAACGCGTGGGGCCGTTTCTAAGCAACACGTGTCATGCTATTTATATCCCTGAAGATGCTAGAACTTTCCAGAAATTTCTGGTGTGCGCTGGGAGCATTTTGACTGACTGGATCATTTTGCTGGACTTTTCTGAATTGCCAATAATGAAAATTGGGCCTCAAAAGAGCACCCCTGGGCCCATTCCGAAAATGAATAAAACTGTACAAAAAACTGAATTAAAACAACAATTAACTAAACCTAATTATATCTAACCAAAACAATTAACACCTAATTAATTTCCTAATCAACTCTAAAAAATGATTAAAACTCATATTAATCTAATTAAACCTAAACAAACAATTAACCTAATTAAACTCTAAAAAAAAAGATTAAGAACCTAATTAATTCTATATTATCCTAATTAAACTCTAAAAAGTCAATTAAACCTAATTAAACTCTAAAAGTCAATTAAAGTCTAATTAATTCTATATCTCTACTAACTCTATTAAACTTCTAATATCACTTAATATCTATTAAAATCCTAATATTAATAAAAGAAACTATATTATTTTCTATATTCTCTAAAAACTATTAAACCTATTTTAAAATCTATATAAAATTCTAAAAATGATTTAAAAAGCAATTAAACCTATTTAAAATCTATAGAAAAATTCTAAACTATTATTATCCATTAGTAATAAAAGAAAAACTATATTCCCCTTTTTCTTTATTATTCTAAAAACTATTTAAAAATTCTATAAAATTCTAAAAAGAGATTTAAGCTATTAAAATATTCTATAAGCCTATTTAAATTCCAGAAAAATCTATAAAGCCTGTTAAAAATTCACAAAAGCCTATTGAAATCCTAAAAATGCAGATGAATGCAAATGACCCCCATAAAAGCGCACACGAGACCAAATCGAATCGAACAGAGATCCCCGGGCATCAGAATATCTCCAAAATTACTGAAAAATCACCGAGGAGCGCACAATTTCCCAAAAATAAAACCCTGGTAATCTGGACTGAATCTGCCATATCTGATAGACAACAATCAAGCTGTAAACTCTGATATCCCCTGCTTGTGCACAAATATCACATGTCTGAGCTACGAATATGAATTTAAACCATGAGTCAGATAGGAGAATCGGTTGGTCAAATTTTAGGGTGCAACAGCTGCCCCTATTCAAGCGACTTGGACCTGAAGGGTTTGAAGAGCACTCAGCCTTCAAACATTCAGAGGTACGAGACGGTTGAATACAAATGAAACCCGAAAATTTGCCAACCGCGAGCATATACTGTCAACTGCTTGGGGAATAAAGTCCAGAAAACCGAGTCCAGTTATTGCGGCACCAAACTGATTAATCATCTGATAAAGAACTCCTGATTGAATACCCGTTGCTTGTGATACCCCATATAACAAACCCGAGGGCTGCAACAAAACACTTGATCCTTTCACATTGCCTACTGATAGGCAGGAAGAGAAATATACTCACATCGTCCAAAGATGGACGGGAAGATACCCTGATTGAATACTCACCTCGTCTAATGATAGACGGAAAGACAACATTAATCTCCAAATTCACATCGCCTAAGGATAGACGGATACAAAGCCTGAATCTCCATACTCACATCGTCTAAAGATAGACGGGAAGAAATACTCTCCAAATTCACATCGTCTACTGATAGACGGAAATGCACCATTATCTCCATACACACATCGTCTAAGGATAGCCGGAAAGTCACCATTAATCTCCATACACACATCGTCTAAGGATAGACGGAAAGACATTCATTAATCTCCAAACTCACATCGTCTAAGAGTAGACGGCATTATCCTGATCAATAAACGAATCAATATTCTCATCGTCTAAGAGTAGACGGCATCATCCTGATTGATGAAACAGATCAATATTCTCATCGTCTAAGGGTAGACGGGATCATCCTGACTGATGAACAAATCAATATTCTCATCGTCTAAGAGTAGACGGGATCATCCTGACTGATGAACAAATCAATTCTCATCGTCTAAGGGTAGACGGGAAATCACCATAATCTCCATATTCACATCGTCTAAGGATAGACGGGAAGACATAATCACTATTCTCATCGTCTAAGAGTAGACGGGATCATCCTGACTGATGAACAAATCAATATTCTCATCGTCTAAGAGTAGACGGGATCATCCTGACTGATGAACAAATCAATTCTCATCGTCTAAGAGTAGACGGAAAGACACCATGATCTCCATATTCACATCGTCTACGGGTAGACGGGAAGACATAATCTCCAAATTCACATCGTCTAGGGGTAGACGGGATCATCCTGATTGATGAACAAATCAATTCACATCGTCTAAGGATAGACGGGAAGAAATTCGTAATCTCCATACCCACATCGTCTAAAGATAGACGGGAAGAAATACTCTCCAAATTCACATCGTCTAAGAGTAGACGGAAAGTCACCATGATCTCCAAATTCACATCGTCTACTGGTAGACGGAAAGACACCATAACGCAATTCAACACCATCCCTTGAATTTCAGAATCCTTCTGTCTACGGAAATTGATGGAAAGATTAATATCCTTGAAGGGGCCACATCGTCAGTATGGACCGACGGTAAGAAAAGCCACCTTTTAAGGAACCATGTCGTCAATAAGAATCGACAATCACGAAAACTGAACATTCTTCGAAGAGCCTCGACATCAATAAGGATTGATGGTCAGAAAAGTCCCTCTTAAACGTCATCATATCCAATAACCAGAAAGAGAACCAATATCCAAAATCATTTTGAAACTCCTCAACAACTAAGGATAGCCGGAGAAGACTCGCTGGGGAAACACCTCATCATATGTATGATCTGGCAATAAGAAACCCGCTGGACAGTAACCAAAACTTCACATCGTCTACTGATAGACGGAAAGGAAAGCTACTTATTAGAGAAGCTCTGTCTTGAACTTTATTGAAAATCAACCAACACCTCACATCGTCTACTGATAGACGGGAAGAAAGCATATCCTGGGAACCCCTATTTTGAACTCCATTGAAAATCAACCCAACACTTCACATCGTCTACTGATAGACGGTAAGGAAAGCATATCCTGGGGAACCCCTTCTTGAAACCTACTGTGATCACCCGCAACTTCACATCGTCTATGGATAGACGGAAAGAAAACCACATTCGTACTCAAGACGTCTAATGATAGACGGAGAAATCCACTCATTGGAGGAACACATCGCCAATATGAATTGACGGGAAGAAAAGTCTGTCGATATCAGATGACTGCTTGATCAAAGCACAACTATCGTAAGATCTGATACAAATAATCTGCTGAACGGTCTGAATACTGTTGCTGGATAAATGCCCCTGAACTGATCACAGAGTAATTCACGCGCCATAGGAGGCTGATAGAAAACCTGACTTATGCTTTGTATGCATATGCAAATGTTTTAATCTTTCTACAGCGTAATGCTCCATTCTGGATGGAAATGCTACGCATTTTGACAATGATATGCAAATATGATGCAAATATGACGACGCATGCAATATGCTAATGCAGGCTCGAGCTGCCGGAGAAGGCCGGGTACAGAAAACCACTTCAGCAAAATAAATGCTGAAGGCGAGGCCAACTTTGCTGGGGATAAACTGGATATCACTGAATTATCCCAGCAAAATAAATGCTGGGAGAGTGAAATCAACTCCGCTGGGGACACTGGGAACTTAACCAAATACCATCAACGAAGTAATACCCTGCTGGGGAACATAATTCCACTACTAAATAGCAGATGTGCTGAATATGATTAGACTTCTCTGGGAATGGCTTATCCATGCCAATGACAAGTTGGACTTTGCTGGAGAAAATGGAGGGAGTCCTCCCGCGCTCTGATGAAGCTCGGATCTGAAAATTGATGCGCCAACACGGATGGGCTTCACAGTAATCGCAAACATGGATTTGAGCTCTTAAGCTTATCTTACTGGGTCAGATACAACTGCCGCTGGAAAATATTCTTCCTGAATACACAGCCTTTTTACTGAAGAGTCAAGGGATAGTGACACGACTTCCCGCATTCATCTCGCTCTCGAAAATCGACTGCATCTGCTCGAATAACTATGAATGACCCTGTAGGTACGGAGAACAACAATTCTTTCGCTCCTGATATGCCCCAGCCTACATGACATCTGTGGGGATAGTCCCTGAAAGGAAATCTGCAAGTCTGTTCCCTGATGGTCTGATATAACATGCCTCAGCGTTCTGAACTTCTGAGAGATACTTCACCTTGACTGCTTCTTGAGTAACTTCTGCGTGCTTAAGATGGTCTGCCCCTGACTGCAATGACTTAGCTCCTGATTATCTGATTCAGAGTAGTGCCTCCTGACTGCGGCGTATTTGCCTGAATCTCAACCTGATTGCCCCAGGATAACTGACTTTGACAAGCTGACCTGACTGGGAATCACAATAAAGCTTGCCCCTGCTCTCGGAACATTCGGGCGTTCTGCATTCTATCTTGACCATTCTTTCCATTGTAGGAAACTTTTCTGCTGTCAAGCGCTTACTCGCAAGTAAAACAAGTTGTTATGCATAAAAGATGTATTAATGCAACACATATGACAGCTTTGACATCCAATCTGTTCACTGGGAAAAGGAAAAACCGTTTATGGAATATAATGCATAAAACATTTATCAACATCAGTACCAACATGGTAAGAGGAACCTTTTTAGGAGTCAGAATCGACGCGACCTTTACCAGAGTATGCTTTCGAAACAACCTGCTTCAATTAGGACTTTTGAAGGTTGTAATGTGGTCAGGTTCACGGTTTTGAAGGAAAGGATAAAGGCTCAAAGTTTATTTTACCCACCCATTCTCCTTGATGTTCTCCTATCCTACGTTCAGCTAATTTGACCTTAGCGCTCACCTCTCAGAGGTTGAAAGATAGGAATGATAGTTCGAGAAACTTTTGGATTTTGGAGTGACAGCCACTCACTCTTTCGTCTTTGACATTTGAGGTCACACGACTCGTATTTCATTTGAGGATTTTTCTTTTGATCCTTTTCATCTTTTTCTTTTCATATCCCTAACTTTTGCCTGGACTGACTCCTTTCGAGTTTCTTTTGATTTTTTTTTTTTTTTTTTTTTTAAAGTCCAGCGGGATGCCCTCATTTTTGCCTGAGTCATTTTGTTTTGAAGTTTTCTTGACTTAGCGGGCTTTTGACTCTTTCTTTTCCGTTTTTCTTTCGAACAAGTCGTGTGACACTGGTTGTCTGACTCTTTGGGGAATGATGTGGCTGTCCCATTCTTGATTGAACCGTTGTGGTCTTTTGGGCACGACCTCTAGGGGTGTGATTGATCCTTGAACGGACATTCCTTTTGCAATTTGGACGCTCGGTCAAATTAGCTAACACCTACCCTGCCCCAGGTTAAGATTGAGGGTTTTTCGTTTTCAGAAAGAAACTCCTACTACAAGGCCCAAAGGGGTTGACAAGGGATTATCTTCCTTATATCTCCGGTGTTTAGGGATTTGAAACAATGCCTGTACATCATCAGCAGGTTCCATTTCAAAAGCATACAATATCGGCAGTTGCATGTCGGTCATTTTCGTCATCCTCCCCAAATTCTTCTTAACCAAATGGTGGATATTTGCAAAACAGTTTAGTGAACACGACTGGATTTAATCAAAACATGCACATTTATTTCATTATCATCAATTTGAACGAAAACAACAAGTTTTACAAACAAGCTTACAAATTCAAACAGGAAAGCAACTACAAATGTAAAGGAATGACAAGCTAAAACAAAGAAAATATGCTAGCTTCTGAGAACCGGGCTTTTGCATCTGCCCTGCTGCTGAACCAGCTATCTTTATTAGAGGCAATCCGATGCTGTCCTGATCTGCTTTCAATGACTTAACCAAATTGTAGAGCCCTTCCTCCTTCATTCAGATGATTCTAGGACCTCTTGGCCCGAAGCTGATTGCTGCACTATCAAGCAAATCCTGCACTTGGTGCTTAAAAGCATGGCAATTTTCTATATCGTGCCCCGGGGCTCCAGAATGAAACTCACAGTGCTTGCTTGCATCATAACCAAACGGGGGAGTTCCCGTTATTGGTGCCAGAGTTCTTGTCTCTACCATATTCAATCCCAACAATGTCTGTAATAAATCAGCATAGGTTGAGGGAGGCTTCTCAAATACTCTTCTCGGCTTGCCACCCTGGAATCTTCGTTGAGTCTGCTGTGCCCCCTGCTGAGGCTGCTGCTGCTGGTATCGGGTTGACCCTTGAACCCCCTTTGTATCAAATGCAACATTGGTTTCTTGACCTTCAGTGCACTGATTAACGCTCTCCTTATGCTTAACCATTTTCTTTCTCAGATCTGCCCCAGGAATAGGCAACAGTTGTGGGCCTGGAGATTCTGACACCATGGAGTCCAGGATACGCTTCTGACCCACTGTAGCTTTAGAAACATCTGTCATCTTAGCATCGATCGAGACAGGAGCAATATGCACAGCTACGCCGCCCGGCGTGAATTCAATATCGTGCGAGTCAATCAGGTCTTGAACATTGTGCTTAAAAGCATGACAACCCTCGACGTCATGTCCGAATGCCCCGGAATGAAATTCACATTGCTTACTGGCATCGTACCCTTGAGGAAACGCTTTCGTTGGTTGAGTCAACGTTCTTTTCTCCACCATATTAAACCTCAATAAGATCTGCAAGAGCTCGGCATAGGTCGTAGGTGGTGCCTCAAATATTCTCCTTGGCTTTCCTTCCTGAATCTTCCGCTGAGCCGGATGTATCCTCTGTTGCTGCTGCTCAGGTTCCACATGCACAGGTGGCACGAGCTTCTTCATTGCGGCTTCAAATAGCTGATCGTCCTCTTTCCTAAGCACATTCTTGACTACTTCCATGATCAAGCTCATTTGGGTCTTCAGCTGACTGTTCTCCTCCTTGAGAATCTTCTGCTCTAGACGCATCTCTTGCATGTCTCTCATCATCTGCCCCAGCTGGCTTTGGACTTCGATAAATTCCAACTGATTCTGTTCCATATCTCTGAAGGAATTCCTGCAATAAACTGGATGATGAGGAAATAAGGCCCACGGTTCTAATATACCTGCTAAATGATAATGCAGCGCAGAAAGCAAACACCTATTCACAACGAGACAAAGAGAAACTCAAGCTATAAGCATACAGACAAACATCTCCCACACATGTACAACCAACAAAATCAGCAGGTGAGCATAAATAAGTATGAATATAACGACCCCAGCCAACAATCCTGGTGGTGGTCGACAAATACTGATGCACAAAAGCTAAACGGGTTAGGCAGAGAAAACAGATGCGACACCCGGCACAGAAACCTCTAGAAACTTCCCCCATATTCAACTGAACTCTCCGATTGACAATCTTCAGAGCACACACTTCCTGTGGAGTCTTCCATGACATTAACTGACGAACCCGCACAACTGGAAGATGGAAAATCATTAATCTGAACACATCCCTGAGGAGTGATGCAAATACGGCTGGAGTCTAACAGATCTTGAATCTGACTTCTAAGCACCTTACAATCATTTGTTGAATGCCCCTGTGCCCCAACATGGTACTCACAGCGGGCGCTGGCATCAAAACCCGGTGGATACGGTGGAATCACCGGCTTAGTCTCTTTCGGCACTATCAATCCACTTTTGACCAGATCTGGCAACAACTGACTGTACGACACTGGTAGCTGAGTAAACTGCCTTTCAGGCTTCCTTGGTCTTCGTGGAGCATGCTGACGCGATCGGCGATAAGAAAATCGTTGACTTGAAGTGTCTGAAAACTGATCCTGAGATGCTAGAGATTCTGAGGTGGCGTCATCTCCTTCCCACTCTTCTTGAGAACTGACAACTGACTCAATCTTATCAACTGGGACGTAAGGAACACCTCGAAACTTTCCACTCCTGAGTCCTCTTTCAACAATCTCTCCCAGCCTCATCAGGCCCACAAAGCTTGTGCAACTGAACAATTTGTCAAAATAATGGCCTTTCAGGGTACCCAAGAAGATGTCAACCAGTTCCCTTTCCGGAAGCGGTGGTTGAACACTAGCAGCCAATTCTTTCCATCTTCGCAAATACGCTCTGAATGATTCATTCTCTGCCTGAGACAATTCTTGCAGATCTACGAGACTAGGAGTCAAATCCAGGTTGTAATCATACTGCTTTATGAAAGCTCTGGCTAAATCCACCCATGACCGAATCTGATTACTCTCCAATTGCACATACCATCTCAGGGATGCCCCAGTCAGGCTATACTGAAAGCAATGGATCATCAATTTGTCATTTCGCACAAACGAAGTCATCCTTCGACAGAACATCATCAAATGCAACTTTGGGCAGCTATCTCCTGTGTATTTTTCAAATTCCGGCACTTTGAATTTGTACGGCAACACGAGGTCAGGGACCAAGCACATGGCTACAGCATCCAGGTTAACGGCATCTTTCGCTTCTAAGGCTTTCATTTGCTCTTCCAACACTCGGACTCTTCTACCATAGTCAAGAGCTCTTGGATCTACTAACCCGGTCATTGGAATGTCTCTCCGGTAATTCATCACAGGGAAAGCAACACATTGATTGTTAACAGGAGGATAACGTTCATTTCGGACAAGAAACTGCTCATGCCGATCTCGGTTCTCAACAGCTGGCTGCACAACTTGGTCTGCAATAAGATTGTTCACTTGCGGGAAGCCTTCCATAGAATCATACTGATGGTTGGGCGCCACAGTAAACCTTGCCAAGGTGTTAGGAGACTGGAAATTGCCTTCAGACATAGCCACCAATTACCGGTAACCGACTATGCTGCTTGATTCTGCTCACATCTGCTTCGACCCCTTGGTCGTCTTCAACACTCCACTCTTGCCTCAAACAATTCCCCGAGAATCACTTTCTGGTGAAAACAAAGGCTGGATAAGTGCTCTGACCTGCTAGAGAAATGCTATGCAGTATGATTTATGCAAACAGAAATACAAAAATGCTAACGTGCATGTGTGCATTGGAGATATTTTCCCTCCAATTCCAGTGTCAGTGGTAGCAAGACGAGATAAACCATAGAGACAATATTTGGAAAATCCCTCATATATTGATCAGGATAACAGTCTTGTCAAGAAGTTACATAACTATGCTCCATACAGCTGATATGATAAGGAGGATCCCAGCCAACATGCCTGGTGGTGATCTCAACATACAGAATACAAGAGAGAAATCAAATACGGGTACGGCTGCGGAAGTCTTCGACCATCTTCTTTGTCTCTGCGTGATCTGGTTGATAAATCAAACCTTCTATCAGTCGATCCCTCTTCCTGACCGTCCCCTGGATGTCTCTGACAAAGTCTTCCCAAGCTTTATCATTAGCACCATCCCCAGGTTTGGGTCTCTTGGCATCTGCTCTATGCTGGAAATCTTCCAAATTCTTCATGGCATCTGTCAACTTGCGCTCGGCCTCGTATCGGCGACAGGCTTCTTCTTCAAGCTCTTCGTTCTTCACCTTGACCTGTTCTTCTAACTGAGCAATCTGTGTCTTCAGCCCTTCTTCTCGCTCCTTGCGCTTGGTCATAGTGAGATCCCAGTGTTCTCTGAACTTGGCTAGCTTTGTGTAGGCCCTTTCCAGCTCTTGCTTCTTGGTGGCCAACACACTACTAACTGAGTCTACATCTAGCTCCAGACGCTTCTTGATTTCAGTCAATTCCAATAGCGTAGTCTTCAGATGTTTCAGAGTTTCATCCTGTTGCTTAGAGATATATCCTGTTTCAATCTTTTCATGCCGAAGCTGGGCATTCTCCTGTTCTAAAGCCTCTTTAGCCCTGGCTAGCTCTTCTTTCTCCGCCATCAGCTGCTTGAATACCTGTATATCCACTGTGGTAGGCTCCTCTACCGGAGAAGGATGCAATGGCTGAACTGCTGGATACGGCATAAGGAACTTCACAGCTCGCTCACGAATCCATTCCACATATGGGCTAGGAACTCGAGTATCTCCTCTGCTACCTGAAAGCTTCCCTCTCTTGTGCAAGTTTTTCCAGGCTTTCTCAAGTTTAGTCAGCATCTCTTTCCCTATTGCCCCAGTGAGATACAGAGATTCCTGTATTTCCTCGGGCTTTGGCGCTCCTTGAGGTATATACCCAAATTGCTTGATCAACAAGGAAGGGTTATAGTTGACACAACCTTTCCTTCCTATTAACGGAACATTCGGGAATCCTTCGCCTTTGAGTATGACTTCAGCTCCAAATACCTCTTTATTGGTCCACACCACGTTCTCAGCAGTCAATCCCATTAAGCGCTCGGGCCATCCTAGAGAATTGATAGAGGTGACAAACGGGCCTGACTTAGGCAAATGACTGGTGAACCACCTGCATAGGAGAGGTACACAGCAAGACACATTCCTTCCTCGTCGCTTTTCATTCTGATAATGAGTTGAATGGTGGATATCCCCCAGCAAAGTAGGAACTGGGTTCTTCGCAGCCAAAATATAGAAGGCATCAGAATCAACAAAATCAGGAATATTCGGGAATAACACGATGCCATACACACATACAGCAAGAATAACGTCAAAAACGTCCCAGTTACCCTTCTGGGCATACTCTCGAGCCTTCTCCACTAAGACATCCAATGGAAATCCCCATACGTCTCCTCTTTTGATCATCTTCCCAGACAGCTCAGACTCTTTCAAGCACAGGATGGCAGAAAGCTCAGCCAGCTTAGGCTCAGCGTCCGTACGATAAAAAGGCATTTGCTCACGGATCGGTATATCCAGAAGTGCAGAGTACTCCTCCAGGGTAGGAGCCAAAACGAAGTCGGGAAATACAAAACACCTGAGCTCCGCGTCGTAGAACTGTAACAAAGTATAGATGCCGCTGGTCTCGTAGACAGATGGCTGATAAACGTAGGTCAGAATCCTCCCATATCTCTTTCTGAAGTCACCCATTCCCCTCTTCTTAGCAATAGCAATCAACTCTAACAATAGACTGATATTCGGCGACGGAAACTTATAGGGCAATACTCTCTTCAGGTTTTCCATGTCTTGCTAGGAACAAACACCAGAACTGGAAGGGAAAATATGTACCTGCAATACACACACGTTAGTTGAATGCAGATGGTAATGCAATGATGCAATATGATAAATAATGCAATCTGCGAACACAGGGGCTATGTTGTAGCCTGAAGAGGAATATCTCTGTGATCAAGAACAGAAAACCATCACGGTCACCAGAATCTCATGCCACTAACTACCATCTGATACTCAAAATATCAATCCCCTGGTAAGAAAACCACCTGAACCTCTGTATCTGACGAGAATACCATCTGATAATAGCCTCAACCTCAGATAAGAAACCCATCTGACCCAGACAACACAACTGGAGATGAATCAAGAACACCATCTGATAAAGGTACGGAATCATGGTTTCTGAAGGCCAGTTTTCCTGCAATAGCCCAGTCCCTCTCACAGGTAGGATAGACCTAATCCACGGACAAAGGTACGGCATCCTATGCGGTTATCAGCGTCACAGACTTTCATGAGTGACAATACGATTCCCAGAAGGAGTGGCATCATCAAGTCATGAAGAGGCCTCACTTAGCTGATTTCCAAATGATCGGTCCCCAGAGTCGACAATCCTTACGTCTGGACTCCCCTCAGATCCTCAGGACCGGAAAGGAGCACCTCTGCAAGAATCTCGTCTGAGCGCAGATTTTCGTAGGGAACTGTGCCTGCTCAGCAGACAGGTTCGTCTACTACTTCTCCACAACTATATCTAGGTGTGTACTCAAGCCCAGGTCCGGCCTTTCACTCACAGTAACCTCCCTCTGCCCACAGCAATAATCATGATAATATAATGCTGGAAAATAAATGCGGAAAGGTAAAGGTACAGAAAAGTAAAGTGCAGAAAAGTAAAACACAATATGCACAACACCCAACAAATAAACACCCAAGCGCTAGGATTGACTCGCGTAGGGGATGGGAAACGGTCCTAGCATAAGGGATGGGAAAAGTCCCTAGATGCTATAAATCCCCAGCAGAGTCGCCAGCTGTCGCTACTGCGAAAATCGGCGCCGGCTTGACAGGAGAGTCGCCACCGTGCGTTATTTATCCCTCAGAGCGGGAAAGGAAACGCTCGAAGTAAACCTCGCAAAGACGGGAAAAGGTATGGTCATCGCAACCAAAACCTGGATTCGGGAGTCGGTTACGCAAGGGGAAGGTATTAGCACCCCTCACGTCCATCGTACTCGATGGGATCCACGCTTGGTGTTTATAGGTAAAAGGGTGTGTTATCTATCTACGCTAATGGCTGGTCTGAAAAGAAAACAAAAGGACAGGACTCGACAGAACATACGGTGTTCTGGGCCTACGTATTCCCTCGTGCAATGGGAAAGTCAGAGTCAACGTAGTTCGACTGCCTACGTCTAAACGGGGGAAAGGTTGCTCGCCAGGACATCGCGTCCTGTGCCTACGTACTTTCATCTGGACTGAAAGATCAGAGCAAACGTAGTTCGGCTAACTACGGGTAAACAGGGGCTCTCACACAGCAGTGAGAAAACAAACTGGTCTCTAAGGCTCGGGAACCTACAACTACGATCTGGTCTCAAATGCGCTCGGGCAAGAGAAAAGGATAACAATTAGTCGTTAGCGGGAAAGTCTCGATCGCACAGCCGCGAGAGAACTAAAGTTAGTCGTTAGTGTGCTCGCTAGGATATCGCATCCTATGCCTACATATCTTCGTCTGGAACGAAGAATCAGAGCAGCTGTAGTTCAGCTAACTACGGGTCAAGCTACTCAAAAACTCCTACAGACAGGAAAGGGAAACCCTAGAACTATAGCTGAGAAACAGGGGAATCTACCTACTGCTATCACACCTAGCTGACCATCCTAATGTCTATCATAACAACTCCGCAGCGGAGAAGTCAGAGCTCCTAAGGGATCATGGCAACAGGACTGAACCACAGACAAGAAACTGCAAAGGAAAAGAATACTGAAAACATGCATGAATGCAACAACTAAACAATCAAGGCACAGAGGCCGCAAACCACAAAGGCAAGGGAGCTCAGCTCTACCAAATACCAACAAGCAAAGCCACGCAATAACAAACAAGCAGAAGGAGGACCACCTCAACTTCTCATGCACACAAAGTCTACTTCTAAGATGCACCTATTCAGAACTATCTAGATGAACACCTAAGTCTAATGCAACATAACACCACACAAGTCAAACAATACAACGAGACTAACCCTGAGCAGGGCCTCCAACAAACCTGAAACAAGCTCCTAATCTAGCTCTAAAAACTCTATACAAAAACCCTAAGCAAAGATCTAAACAAACTCCTAGGCAAGAGGAATCAATCCCAGTCTCCAAGCTTCAGAATAAGCTTACCAGAGAAAGGAAGCTAAGCAGACAAGCTCATAGTGCCTTCCTCAGGAAAGTACCAGGAGGTTACTACTCAGGAGTCATATCCTATGCGGCTCGACAACTGTGATCAGTTTTACATTCCTCCTTAGGAGAAATTAAACTCACATGAAGGCTCCGGCATCACGGGATACTTGAGAAATACCTATATGCACTAGGGGAACTAAGTGAACAGACTCATAGGACCTTCCTCAGGAAAGTACTAGGAGGCTGACACTTAGGAATTGTACCCTACGTGGCTCAACAACTGTGATCAGTTTACATTCCTCCTCAGGAGAAATTAAACTCACAAGTTGGCTCCAACATCACTGGATACTTGGAAATCCTAGATAAACTAATGGAACTAAGTGAATAGACCCATAGGACCTTCCTCAGGAAAGTACTAGGAGACTTCCACTTAGGAATCGTATCCCATGTGGCTCAACAACATGTGATCAGTTTACATTCCTCCTCGGGAGAAACTAAACTCACAAGTCGGCTCCGACATCATTGGATACTTACGAAAGAGGTGAGAAGAAAGAATGAAAGTTATTCATAGTGCCTTCCTCAGGAAAGTACCATAAACTCCCTTCAAACTTCAGGATCTCGAACCTCACAAACAGACAACAAGCTCCTAGACTAAGCCTCAATCTCTGCAAGCTCCAACAGGACTTCAATCAGCTCCCACCTTCAAGAAGAACCCACAAGCCAACAAACCACAAGAGACTATCTCTGAAGTTCAACCATAGTTGAACTTCAAAGTCAGAAGTCATCAAGACTTCTCCTATATTCAGGCTCAGACAAATCACATCAGAACATCCTACAAAAATCTAATAAAAATCTAACGGGAGACCTACATGGCTCTAGGATAACATACTGAAAAATCAGAACAAGATTCAACACCAGATGAAAGAACTAAAATCAGCAACACAGACATATTCACAGACCAATTATTCAACATCAATGACAGTGAACAAATGCAATTAAAATGAAAATGCATGATTGAGCTAATATTTCTGCACTATAAAATTCTACACTGAATCACGAGTCTACAGAAAAAAGAACGGAATTATTTGACTAAATCTACCATTTTTTATGAATTTTCTAATGATATGCATGCATTGAAAATATTAAAAACATCAATTAAATGGAAAATATGCACAAAAATAACAAACAAAAAAATAAAATGACTTTTTTATTTTTATTTAATTTTCTTAACATTTTCATGAAATGGTAGAAAAAGAATTATTAATAAAAAAACAATTATTTCCATTTTTCTATGATTTATTGAATATGCAAAGAAAAATATAAAAGGAAAAATAAGAGAAACAAACTGGGGGTTCAAACAGCAAGAGATTCTAGTTATTATCTACATTGGGCCTATGCTGGGGGGTGCTGGAAGCAATAGGGCGCAGGGCCCAAGCTGCCAAAAACAACTAACAAACACTGAAACTGAAAAAACCTGGGGGGGGTGCAGCGTTAGTAATTTTCAGTTGATAATCCATGGGCTTGGATAAAGGGGGGTGCAGAAAGCAATAGGGCCTAAGGCCCAAATCCAAATACTCTGTCTCACACGCCATGGAGAGGGAATTGAGTAATTGAGGTGTATGCATCAGAAACTATGCTTGGGCCTAAGCCCAGTCCAAACCCTAGTCCACTACCCAGGGAACAAAACTGATTTCTCCTCCCCTAACCCTAGTACTGTTCACCAACACAACCCTAACCGTTTCATCATCTTCTTCCTCTATCTCTCACGCTCTCTGCAACAACTCACACCACACTCTGAAGCCCTCGTACCCCTCTCAAGAAACCTCAATCCACCATCAAACACATTATCAAGATTAATCCCAGCATCAAACAACAAACCACGCACCAAATCCATTCCTAAAAAACCCTAACTAATCTATGCATCGTTGAAAACAACACACTCTAAAGAAGAACATGCAAGGAATTTCAGAGAGGCATACCTGGGTTAATGCGAGCGGAAACAGGGATCTATGAAGATCTATTATATCAGGCGCGCGTTGTTGAAGGAGGTTGTTGACGCGATGATGAAGGCTGGAGCGAAGAAATCTGAGAATCTCCTGGAAGATTGAACGCGACTGGAGGTTCTGGAAATGTTGCTTGGAGATTGAACGTCTGAGTGGATCCTGGAAAAATTGATGGAGACGGATGAAGGTTTAGGGCTTCTGGAAAGATCTTGGATGAAGGTATGAAGGTTCAAGGTGGTTTCTGGAAAAGAATTGATGGAGGATTGATGATTCCGGCGACGATGATGTTTCCGGCGATGAGAAGAGGAAGGTGACGGAGGAGATCTGGGGAGGAAGAAGAAGATCTGAGGATTTCTAGAAATCAGGGATGTTCAGGTGGTGGCCGGAGTTGGACGGTGGTTGACGGTTGCCGGCGGTGTTATCGCCGGATTTGCATGCCCGGCGAGGGAGTTTCCGGTGAGGAGGTGAGGGAGACACGTGGTGTACATGCGCAGAGAGAGAGAGAGTGGAGGACAGTTGGCCAACACGTGTGAGCGTCTGGGGAATCAGAATGGCTGTGGTGGCGTGGGGATTGAGAAACGCGTGGGGCCGTTTCTAAGCAACACGTGTCATGCTATTTATATCCCTGAAGATGCTAGAACTTTCCAGAAATTTCTGGTGTGCGCTGGGAGCATTTTGACTGACTGGATCATTTTGCTGGACTTTTCTGAATTGCCAATAATGAAAATTGGGCCTCAAAAGAGCACCCCTGGGCCCATTCCGAAAATGAATAAAACTGTACAAAAAACTGAATTAAAACAACAATTAACTAAACCTAATTATATCTAACCAAAACAATTAACACCTAATTAATTTCCTAATCAACTCTAAAAAATGATTAAAACTCATATTAATCTAATTAAACCTAAACAAACAATTAACCTAATTAAACTCTAAAAAAAAAGATTAAGAACCTAATTAATTCTATATTATCCTAATTAAACTCTAAAAAGTCAATTAAACCTAATTAAACTCTAAAAGTCAATTAAAGTCTAATTAATTCTATATCTCTACTAACTCTATTAAACTTCTAATATCACTTAATATCTATTAAAATCCTAATATTAATAAAAGAAACTATATTATTTTCTATATTCTCTAAAAACTATTAAACCTATTTTAAAATCTATATAAAATTCTAAAAATGATTTAAAAAGCAATTAAACCTATTTAAAATCTATAGAAAAATTCTAAACTATTATTATCCATTAGTAATAAAAGAAAAACTATATTCCCCTTTTTCTTTATTATTCTAAAAACTATTTAAAAATTCTATAAAATTCTAAAAAGAGATTTAAGCTATTAAAATATTCTATAAGCCTATTTAAATTCCAGAAAAATCTATAAAGCCTGTTAAAAATTCACAAAAGCCTATTGAAATCCTAAAAATGCAGATGAATGCAAATGACCCCCATAAAAGCGCACACGAGACCAAATCGAATCGAACAGAGATCCCCGGGCATCAGAATATCTCCAAAATTACTGAAAAATCACCGAGGAGCGCACAATTTCCCGAAAATAAAACCCTGGTAATCTGGACTGAATCTGCCATATCTGATAGACAACAATCAAGCTGTAAACTCTGATATCCCCTGCTTGTGCACAAATATCACATGTCTGAGCTACGAATATGAATTTAAACCATGAGTCAGATAGGAGAATCGGTTGGTCAAATTTTAGGGTGCAACAACCTGAATACCTGATAAACTGTGCCAAAACCTCCGCGTCCTATCTTTTTGCTTGGATGATAATGGTATGTGGTGCTAGTAATGGTATTTGGCTTCAAAAGTTATCTGGTGTATGTTTTGATGACCTAGTGCGACAGTGATATATTATATAAGGTGAAGAAGTTATAATTCAGGCTCACAAAGTTAAAAACAAAAGTCTCCTCGAGGTAATTAAGCAGCCATGAATATTGATTTATATAAAAAGTATGACCTGTTATCGTCAATAACGCCTTCTGCTCTCCATGTTCTTCCCAAGGCAAGGAGGGATATAGCACATTTTAATGTCTCAACCTATAATAAGCATAAGAGAATAAAGGAAAGTTTGAAGGATTGTGAAGCAGAAAGTTGAGAAAAGTAGAAGAAGACATACCTATAATAAGCAGAAAGTTTAGCCCGACTCCGCGTTTATTGAAAGCTAGAGATTCTTCAAATATGATGCCTGCATATCCTATTACAAATAGCAATGCCATAGCAAGATCCTGCCGCAAGAAATCACATAGAACTTCCAACTTTCAGAATTTATCATACTCAAAGATTTTTCTACAAATGCATGTACTTCATTGTGAAAATTAGCAGAAGTGAAATCAAGTAAAATGATAATACCGAACCTGATTAGCAGCCACCCAAGAATGGTTAATTGCTACTGTCCCAGTTGCAGCTGCCGCAAATACCGCAACTGCGTTAAGCAAATCAGTCTTGGGCTGATATATTCAAAAAATGAGTTTAAAATGAAATAAGATAAACCTATTTAGCAAGGGAAGTAGCAATCATATTGGATGTAACAATGGACAGAAACATGAATGTTAAACTCATGTAATCAGAAACAACCGTAGCAGGACCTAGTCAAGGGAAATGAGAAATCATAAAATCCGCTGCTCAGCTACCAACTAAGGTGACTTAACCGGACATCATAAAATGCAATTTACAAGTATATATTATTAATAACTGTGTTGGATTGATTTGGATTGGAATGATACCTAAAGCAGCAAGCTCAGTTGAGCTTCCCTGACCAACAACAACAGTATCAATCAGACTCATAAGCGGATCACATAGCCATAACCCTATAGCTGGTCCAGTAAACTTAACAATTTCCTTCATTTGAATCCACACACTCTCGTCGGATTCACAGTTTTGTTCTTGACTTCTAATCATGCGAGCTGTTAAACTTCAATGCGACGACAGTTGGAAGAAGACAGTTTTGTTCTTGATTTCTAATCACGCGAGCTGTTACTGGTGTTAATATTGTGTTCACCATTAGCGCAAATGCTTGATCCCACCACAACAAAACCTTGCTCTTGCTTGTCCAGGATTAGAAGCAGTCTCTCAAAGCAGCTCTAGCTTGGAATACCGATGGCTTTTCCATGCAAACCTAATACAACTTACAAGACGAAATGTAACCTGATCCATCCAAGAAATTTATGTTACAAGTTTATCACCCCATTCTAATTTCTTTAAAAGAGGATATCAATTGAATGCAACAGAAATGCTTGAGGAACAGGTTGTGATGTTACCTCATGCACTTAACGGTACTGTCAACGACAGGATCAACGAGCCTTTAGATGTTACTTTAGCAGTACCTTCTCTAGCTACCATTTACATTTGCCTCTGTTGTGACTTGAGCTCAGACTTCTCCTAGTTACCCACCAGTATAGGTGCAAAATAGAAGACAAAGATGAAAAACACGAGTTAGAACTGTAACTTCTCGTCGCAAAGGAAAGGAGTATGCAACAAAGCATACCCGTCCAATTTGTTTAGGCGATGAATGCCTGCGAAGTAACCTGCAGGAGAAATTTCCCTAGGATACAAATACGTTATCCAGGACCAAGCACCATTAAAACAGAAACATAAGCGTACCAATCTAAAAGGCAGTGTAAATTCAATTTTGAAGAGACTACCAAAAAACCAGTAATATGCATCACTGTTAGCCAAATTCGTGCATTAAGGATGAAAGCCATAACACTTACTGCGCAGGGTATTCAAATGATGTAGAAATCATGTTTCTCCAACCAAGATAGCCTTGACAATATCACAGTGACGGTGCCTGCAGAGTTTCCATTATGACCCTATAACAAAACATAAACATGATGAATTTGTGAGGGACTCGTGGCTTAACTTAACCACAAATGGTGATGTTAAACTTGGTGTGTAAAATCATTCCTTAATCTTCACAATTAGTATCGAAGTAATGATGTTTCATCCTGTCAAGTTTGCAATGAAGTTGAAATTAAGGCAGAGTTGTGAAAAAATGAAAACCTAATTATACAAATTCATCACTACTGCTTGAAGGAAATTTTCCCCCAGATAAAGGCTGCATAAGTTTGCCCAAGTTATGGCACTTGATGGCCATTTACAATACCTAAAGCAGACTCTCCGAGCCTTTGAAACAAGTCGTGCGAGTCAAAGCCAAAACAAGTAGTGTTATATCACTTTCCAAGCCAACACATCATGATGAAATCAAAAGAAAGAAACAGAAATGAAAAAGGAAAAGAAATTTGGTTGAGGCAATTTACCGAACACTTAGTGTGCAAGTTGCAAAACGGTGGAAACGACAATAATACAATACAATAGACAATACCTGTGAAATTGTCGACGTCGATTTTCCATAAGGTATAAAGAAACAAGAGTTAAAAATGTAAACCAGAATTTGGACGGAACTGAATTTGATTTGCAGAGTATAAACCAAATTAACATTAAATGCTCAAAACATGTGAACAACAAATATAAACAATTCCACCTTTCTTTAAACAAAAGATCCACCAGATTCCATTACATCACCTTACAAGTTAAACATGAATCATCTAAAAAACAACGACGCTGTTACAAGTCTAATCGCTTGTGAACTTTGTTACAGCTTTGGTACCCTCAAAAACTAAAGAAACTATATATGATACCAAACATATATGATACCTCATATCAATACAAAGCAAGGATAGAAACTAAATTATCTTCAAATTCAAATCCCTAATTTTACAATTTACAACACAAAGCAATAATCTGAGAAAAGAAAGATTACCGGATATTAATGAAGAGAAGGGTGACGGTGGTGAGCTGATGACGGCGGCTGTGATCGACGGAGAAGGATGACGGTGGTGAGCTCCAATTCAAACCCTTCAATATGGCTTTTATGCTCCAAATATTTTTCTATCCTCCTCCGCCTACTACCAAAGTGTCATCCGCATATTGAATTAAATCCACTGAAGTGCTGACGTCGAAACTAAATCGCGAGAATTCTCCCATAACAGACGCCTTTTTAATCATACATGTCAAACCATCAGCTACTAACACAAAGAGAAACAGTGAAAGGAGGACTTCCTACCTTAACCCTCTCTTAACTGCAAAATCTTTTGTAGGGATCCCATTCACTAAAATACATAGATGGCACTTGAAAATACACGCCTCCACCCACTTCATCCGTCTTCTGCCAAACCCCATTTTACACATCATGGTTCTAAGAAATTCCCAGTTGACACAATCGTAGGTCTTTTCGAAATCAACTTTGAACAAAACACACTTCATGTTATCTCATGTGAATCGATGGCTGTGAATCGATGAAGAAGCGGTGAATCGATGAAGAAGCGGTGAAGATGTGATTTTTTGCGTGGGTGAAAGAATTTTGCGCCAAAAAGAAAAACATTTGGGCCAGGAAAGGTTTTCATATTTTAATTAATTTAATTTAGTGGAATATTTTAATAGCGCTTTTTATAAAAGCGCTATCTTAAAACACAATTATAGAAACGATAGCGGTTTCACAGAAAGCGCTATTGTAGTTACATATTTTAATAGCGATTTTTAAAAAGCGCTATCGTAGTGCTTTTAATAATAGCGCTTTTATAAAAGTGCTATTGTAATACAACATTTTAATAGCGCTTTTTAGAAAAGCGCTATCTTAGTGAATATCTATAATAGCGCTTTTTTACAAAGTGCTATCAAAATCATATTCTTTGTACTCTTTAATAGCGCTTTACTATAAAACGCTATTATAAATATGTTTGTTTCCTTTTTAATAGCGCTTATTTTAAAAGCGCTATTAAAGTAGGCGATACAAAAAACCAATTTTGGCGTAGTGTAATGATTACTTACTCCCCTCTTGAGTGTTATAACATAGATCTAGAGAGTTTTGTTAAACTCTATACAAACATTGATATGTTTGTTCCCCTTTGAACTTTGATCATAATCAAGTGTTCTTCATCCCTAGTGAGGTGAACTACGATTGCTCTGATTCTATCCTAGTTAGGATACGTAGGCTGAGGACGCGATGTCTTTGCGAGCAAACTTAGAAACTATCTTTAGGTCTTAACCTATACGTTTACACAATCCCTAACCATAACAAACATTTTACAAACTTAGCATGCAAACAAGCAAAAGGTTCCTGTAGAGTACTACAGATGTCTAGGACGTTAAATACCTACCCTATGCATAACCAACCCCCAATCCCCGAATCTCTTAGCGTTGTTGTTACATCACGCAAAAGGTTCTTTCTTTCTTTAGACCTTTCCTTTGGATAAATTAAAGTCCGGTTGTGAATTTAAGAATTAAGATTCAAGTTAATCAATAGCTTGGTATCACGATTCTCACCGCAACAATAGGGAAAATCATTCAAGAAGCGGTTGATCAGAAGTGAATCATCTCGAGAATACCGACCAGGGCCACCCAGAGTTTCTTTGAGCTAAGGGCAGATCCCTCCAATGTTCATTCAAGACAAGTTGAGTCGCTTCCACGCTCTTTCAGGGGCAAGCTACTCCAAGAGTATGTTGAAGTCAACTACCATGAGAATCGGTTAAACAATGATGAATCCTTTCGTGGTACCAATCAGGGGCAGGTCACCCAGAATTTCTTTAACTTGAAGGCGAATCCCTCTAGTGCTCATTCAGGATGAGTTAAGTCACTTCAACACTCTTTCAAGGGAAAGCTACTCCAAAAGTGTATTGAAGCCAACCACCAAGAGTCGGTTGATCAAGAATGAATCCGTTCATGATAAAAATTCTAGGGCAAGCCATCTCATGGTTGTCTCATGGCAAGCTACTTTATTTTCAAGATAAACTTTCCCAAAGATCATACTGGGACAAGTTGAACTATATTGAGGCAAGTTACTCAAACTATACTGGGGAAAGTTACTCAAACAAGTCCATTTTCGTCAGCAACTGCTGAGTTCAAGACGAGTGTCGGGAAGTCAGGCTTGTCCTTCACTTTCCCACCTGATCCAAAGTCTAATCCTCATTGGCAACATTCCAAAGACCTCCACGTCGGAATCTGTATTCCCAATACCATCTGCAATCATATGCATCATACGCATCGCATTCGACATCATAAACATCTCGCATCATGTGTAAACCCATGATCATATCATACTTCCCCAGCTCTTGCATCTCCGCGCGTTAGCATTTGCATTTGAATTTCCATTTATGGAACATCATCATCATCAAGCATTCACATATGCAAGCTTAGATTCAGGATCAATCTCGAAGATTTCCAAGCCATATGCAGCCCAGTCAAGGGCATTCCCCACAAGACCGTGGACGTTCCCCACGAAGTTGTGCAACTTTTCAAGCTTTAAAGCAACCATCAGCCCAGTAAGGGGCATTATCTGCAAAAAAACAGGGGTCCACCATGAAATTCAAGAATATCAAAGCAAAATTCAGCCCGGTCAAGGGAACCTTTTCAAGACCATGGGTATTTCCCATGACGTATTGTAACCTCGTGGAAAATTAGATCTTCAAAACAAAATTCAGCCCGGTCAGGGGCACCTTTTGAAGACCATGGGTATTTCCCATGACGTATTGTACCCTCGTGGCTGATCAAATCTCCAAATCAACATTCAGCCCTGTTGCACCCCAAAATTTGACCAACCGGGTCTCGCATTTGGCTCGATGTTTCGACGCATAACCGCATTCGCATCTGCATATCGCATACATTGCATTTTTCATTTGTATTGATTTTATCAGGGATCACAGCTCTCGTCTCGTGTTTCAGGTGTTTTTAATCAGTTCAGATAGATAGAATCGATTTTTGGGATATTTCGGTGCCCGTTTATTTTTACCGATTATTTTTGTGCGCTCTCGCGGTGTTATGTGTCGTTCGGGAATTGTTGTGATTTTTCTGGATTTTATTGGCTATTATTAGAATTTTTAAATAGATTTTTAATCATTTTAGATATTTTTTAATAGCATTTTTCATTTTAGAATATTAATAGGATATTAATAGTTTTTTAAATAGTATTAATAGTTTTTTAATCATTTTAATAAGAAGAATATAGTTTTGTTTTCTTTTATAGAAATAATATAGGATAGATTTTCATCTTTTAATAAGTAAATAGATTTTTCTCTTATAGAATTTAATATAGGAGATTTAGTAGAAATATAATAAATGAGTTTTTGTTTTAGATATAGAATAATATAGATTTCTCATTTTTAAATAGAATTTTCTTTTAATAGTTTTATTAGTATAATAGGTTTTCTTTTAATAAAATTTTAATATAGGGTTTATTAGGATTTTTTCTTAGTGGAATTATTAGAACAGTATTAGTTTAGAAGTTAAGTAAGGTTAATTAGTTAATCATTGGTTAGTCTTAATCAGCTTTTTAATCCATTTGTACTAATCCACTCTAATGCAGGTTTTTTTGAAGTTTTTTTATCCTATTTCGTGTGGGCCCAATTTCCTATTCGCAGCCCAATTTGTCCAGCAATTAATCCAGAATAATTCCAGTTTGGCCCAGCAGAATCCAGCTTTTTCCAGGAGCTTCTAGAACAGTCCAGAATTCCTCAGTCTTATAAATATTAGAAGCCACGTGTAGCTTCAAGGATGGCCCCACGCTGCACGTTCACACCACGCCACCTCACGCCCTCAGTCTCTCTCTCCCTGCCACGCCATCCACTCTCCCATCCCTCCTCATCACGCGTGTAACGCATGCAGAGACTGTCTCCACTATCACCCCACGTGGCGACCACCCAGCACTTCACCGTGAAATCTCACCGGCCGGCCTGCATGGCCGGCGGCCGCCGCGCCTCCACCGGAAAACGCCCAAAACCCAGATTCATCCCTTCTTCATCCTCGTTCTTCCATCAACCCTAATCTTCATCATCATCAACACAACTCAGAATCCGATCAAACTTCAAGATTCATCCTGTTCAGCATCATTCCCCAGAAAAATCCCAGAAATTACCAGATTCCGGCCAGTATTCATCACAAACTCCAGATCAACCACAATCTTCAAGAAGCGTTTCCAGAATTTTCTCAGAACGATGAAGATTCATCATCAACCTTCGTGCATTTTCCAGAATTTTCTTCAAAGCTCCACCGCGTTCATCCATAGTTCCAGAAATCTTCAAATTCGGTCTCAGATCCATACGCACATCAATCTTCATATGGCTAGAGGTTGAGTTTTCCAGATATTCTTCAAAGAAGATGAAGACGTTCATAGTCCTTTTTCAAGCAATTTCCAGATTCGCTTCATCAAGATCCCTTTGCGAAACAACGCTCAAGAACATCTTCAAGCCACTCGGATTTGTTACGAATCTTCATCCATCAACGTCCATAGATCCACATCTCGCGCGTTCGTCAGAAACATCGCGTTCGAAGATCTTCAAGATCCTCCATCAACGTCATCGGAGGATTCGAGAATCAGCAACAAACCTTCATCATCTGATTGCCAAAATCTTCAACAATCTGAGAAGTTGTGAAGGAGGAAGGTTTGAGAAGGAGGAGAAATGAGACGAAGGTTGAGTTTGAGGCTGAGAGAAGAGTGAGCAGAGGGTGGAGTTGAGTCCGACGGCGGCGCAAGCTGAAAGAGAGAAGGAACTAGGGTTTCTTTGGTGCTGAGAAGGAAGACGGACGCGTGAGGGTGGGCCAGGCCCAATTCCACTTTTTTTTTATACGCACCCCTCACGTTTTTGGCTGAGAGTGGGTTGGGCCCAGCGAACCAATTGCTAGGCACACCCTCTGTTTTTCCATTGCCACCCCTCCCTACGTTTTTTGGCAGCAAGCAAGCTGGGCTGGGCCCAGTTTGCTGTATTCTTTTTATTTTCTTGTAAAGCCCCCTGTATCCATCTGCACCCCCCCTGTATTTTTGTTTGTTTTTCTTATTTTAGAGAAAAAAGAGAATATTGAGAAAATAAATAGAAATATTGGAAAAAAGAAATAGAGAAAAGAAAATACATGAGGAAAAATAAAAAGAAAATATTTGTGAAAAAAGAAATAAGAAAAGTGAAAGAGAAAAATATAGTGAAAAATAGAGAAAAATATTGAGAAAGAAAATATGAAGAAAAAATATGTTGAAAAGAAAAGAAGAAAAAAGGGAAAAATATTAAAGTGTCGATTTAATATTTTTAAGTGCATTTTCTTTTAGGATATACTTTCGTAGGGATTATTTTCCGATTTTAGGATAGTTTAGAGGCCCATTTGTTAGGGGGCTATTTTTCATTCGATTTTTTTAGGATAGAATAGGATAGCGTTTCCTAGGAGATTTATTTTCAGTATGCAAGCATTGTAACCGTTTTTCAGAGATTAATAAAACGAGATTTGAGCTGTGGTCCCGATAGTAGCCGAACTACAGCTGCTCTGATTTCTCGTACCAGACGAGAATATGTAGGCATAGGATGCGATATCCTAGCGAGCATACTAACGACTGACTTTTGTTCTCTCGCGGCTATGCGATCGAGACTTTCCCGCTGACGACTAATAATTACCCATTTTTCTCTCTTGCCCGAGTGCATTTGAGACCAAGCCATAGTTTTGCCCATAGGTTCCCGACCCTGTGAAACCAGTTGCTTTTCTCACTGCTGTGTGAGACTGTTTGTTTAGCCGTAGTTAGTCTGAACTACGTAAAGCTCTGATCTTCCATACCAGATGGAAGTACGTAGGCACAAGACGCGAGGTCTTGGCGAGCCAATTTTCCCGTAGTCCCGAACTACGTTGACTCTGACTTTCTCTCTTGAGAATACGTAGGCATAGAGTGCGACGCTCTATCGAGTCAATTCCCTTCCGTTTAGATTTAGCAGCCGTAGATAGATTGTTTTGCATCCAGTAGACAACCCAAGCAAGCGTGGATCCCGTCGAGTACGACGGACGTGAGGGGTGCTAATACCTTCCCCTTGCGTAACCGACTCCCGAACCCAGGTTTTGGTTGCGATGACCATACCTTTTCCCCGTTTTTTGCGAGGTTTACTTCGAGCGTTTCCTTTCCCGCTCGGAGGGATAAATAACGCACGGTGGCGACTCTTCTGTCAGCCGGCGCCGATTTTCGCAGTAGCGACAGCTGGCGACTCTGCTGGGGACTTGATAGTTTCCTAGGGATCCAACGTCCCGAAAGCGAGTCAATTTTGGGATCCAACGTCCCCTAAGAGAGAGTCAATCCTAGCGCTTGTTTGTTTGTCTATTGGGGTTTATTTATTGATATTATCTGTTGCTGTTGGGGTGTTACGGGTGTTCTATGATGAGAGATAAGCCGGACCTGGGCTTGGAGTGCACCTTAGACTTAGAGTAGAGATTAGTGGGCGCGTACCGGCTTTGCTTGTACTAGTGTCCCGCGAAATCTACGCTCAGACGAGGTTCTTCTGGTTGGCCTCTTGTCCCACCCTTTGGGTGGATCGGGTTGCTGGTTAGTTGGATTGTCGACTCTGGGAACCGATCATTTGGAAGTTAGCTAAGTGAGGCCTCTTCAGGACTTGATGATGCCACTCCTTCTGGGAATCGTATCGTCAGTCTTGAAAGTCTGTGACGCTGACGACCGCATAGGATGCCGTACCTTGTCAGATATAGGTCCACACCTGTGAGTGGGGGGGTTTTTTGTGCAGGAAACTTGACTTCCAACCTACCCGTTATTCTGGTCTTCTTTTCAGAGAACGTCTCCGTCAGCAGCGCAGCAGTATTCAGATTTTGTGTGGGGGCTGTGGTCCCATTGTTTGCTGCATTTTGCATATCATGTGCATATCAGTGCTGCATTGCATATCATCCTCCAGCTAGCCAGAGTTCTGATCCAGCCTTTGTTTCCTGAAGGTGATTACCCGGAGTTTGGATTGAGCAGCTGTTGATTGTCAGAAGACCGACCTAGGGTTTGAGTAGATTTGAGCAGAACCAAGTGTTGAAGTCAGCTGAAGATTGTTGGTAGCTATGTCTGAAGGCAATTTCCAGTCTCCTAACACCCTGACAGGGTTCACTATGGCGTCCAACCCTCTGTATGATTCTATGGAAGACTTCCCGCATGTGAACAACATTGCTGCAGACCAAGTTGTACAGCCTTCTGTTGTAAACCGAGGTCGACATGAGCAGTTTATTGCCCAAAATGAGCGTCCTCCTCCTGTCAACAATCAAGGTGTTGCTTTCCCTGTGATGAACTACCGTAGAGATATTCCAACGGCTGGGATGGTAGATCCAAGAGCTCTTGACGATGGTAGAAGACTCCGAGTGCTGGAAGAGCAAATGAAAGCTTTGAAAGCCAAAGATGCTGTTAACCTGGATGTTGTAGGCATGTGTTTGGTTTCTGACCTGGTGTTGCCTTACAAGTTCAAAGTGCCGAAATTTGAGAAGTACACGGGAGATAGCTGTCCGAAGCTGCATTTGATGATGTTCTGTCGAAGAATGACTGCGTTTGTGCGAGATGACAAATTGATGATCCATTGCTTTCAAGATAGTCTGACTAGGGCATCTTTGAGGTGGTATATGCAGTTAGAGAGGAATCAGATTCAATCATGGATGGATTTGGCCAGAGCTTTTCTGAAGCAGTACGATTACAATTTAGACATAGCTCCCTATCGCATGCATTTGCAAGAACTGTCTCAAGAGATCAATGAACCTATCAGGAAGTATGCTCAGAGATGGAGAGAATTTGCTGCTAGAGTGCGTCCACCGCTGTTAGACCAAGAGCTGGCAAGCCTGTTTGTAGATTCCCTACAATATCCGTACTTCAAAAGATTGCTCGGAATTCCGGCAAGTTTCTCTGACGTGGTAGCATTAGGAGAACGCCTTGAGTATTCCATAAGAATGGGGAAAATTCAGATTACTTCATATGATTAAGCTGGTGAAACTGAATACCCTTGTGACTATCAGAGTGAAGAAGAAGTTGTGATCAACCCAGTCATGCCAAAGGTTGAATATCCTCGAAGAAAATCAGTGAATTTTGTTGGTTCATCATCTTATCAGAGATCGGTACCTCATGTGGCTTGTTATACTGAACAGACAGTCGTGCCTGGGGCACCATATCAGGAACCTTATGTCGCTTCCATTGCAGAGCAGCAAACTCGTGGCCGAGGTTATCAGCATCAGCGTCAGAATCAGAATCGACCTCGCAACAATTTGGAACGAAGGAAAGCTCCTTTTCACCCAGTGCCTATGCCGTATAGCCAGCTGCTACCATCTTTGATCCTGAAGTCTTTGGTGGAACCTAAAGCTCTCAAGCCAGTTCCAGAACCTCACCCTCCTGGGTACAATCCCCACGTTCAGTGCGGTTATCATGGTGGCTCACCGGGGCATTCGACGGAAGATTGCAAAGCATTTCAGGCGAAGGTACAACAGATGATTGATCAGGATCGCATTTCCTTTCGGGAAGGATTTCTGTTTGTTCATCCCAACCGCTCAGCTGTCTAAGCTCGTAGACTCGGGAAGTATTCTCCAGCAAAAGCCAGTGGTTCAGACAGGCAGGCGCCTCAGCATTGGCAGTCCTCAGATCTTTTTATATCATTTGCATTTGTAGTTTCTTTTTCTGTTAGTTACTATCTGCTTTAAACATTGTATGTTTCGAATGGTGATATTAATAAAGTGACTATGCATTTTTCTGAATTAATCATGTCGCTGTCGCTCATTTACTGCATTGCACTGACACTTGCATTTTATTCACTCCGCTTTATCGCTGTGACTAGCAAAGATTGGAGGGAGGATGACGAAACTGAAACTCATAACCGATGATCGTATGCTTTCAGATAGGACCGTACCGATGACGTACAAGGCATTATTTCAAATCCCCCAAACACTGGAGATATAAGGAGTTAGTCCCTTGTTAACCACTTCGAGCCAGGAAGTAGAAGTTTTTTCGGACTGTTTAACCCTTGCATCTTAACCCGGGGTAGGGTAGTTGTCAGTTAGCTTGACCGAGCATTCAAGTCCTACAGAGGAGTGTTGTCTTTCGAGGACCAATTAGTTTATACCTTTCAAGAGGTCAAACCTCACCAATCAGGAGTGAGACAGTTACAATCCTTTCGGAGCAATCAAGACAACCAGTGTCACACGACTTTGTTCCAAAAGAAAGAAGAAAGAAAGCCCGCTAAGTAAAAGGAAAAAGCCGGAAGGCTAATACTTAGGCAAAAATTAGGGCATCCCGCTGGACTTCAAAAGAAATCGAAAAATCGAAAGGAACTCAAAATGAGTCAGTCCAGGCAAAAGTTAGGGAATCAAAAGAATGAAAAAGAGGGATTTAAAAAAAAAAAAAATTTTCCCCAGCAAATCACAAAGTCGTGTACACAGACACCGAAAGCGAAGAAGGAGTAACTATCACTCTAGAAGAAAAGCTTGTGAGTTCCTTAATTGTGGTTCTTACCATTCAGCATACCTCTCGAAGGGGCGAGTGCTTGTGCCAGGTTAACTGAACCTTAGGATCGGAGATCATCACGTAGAAGGGGTGGGTACAAATCAAAATTTGAGCCAAATATCCTTTGTTTCACGAACCGTAAACCCGACCACGATACAACCCTTAAAAGACCTAATTGAGGTAGGGTTAGTCTGAAGCGCATTACGATAAGGTTGAGTAACCTGACTCCTTCTTGACTTGCTAGTCACATCCTTGTTGTATTTTCACTGACCATGTAAGCACTACGTTTGAACTTTGGTTCATTCGTCACTCACAATATGCATGTAAATGAGTGACAGCTCAAATTTTTTCAAAATCTGCATAACCACTGCATTAAGATTACCATTCGTGAACAGACGATTCTAATTGCAGGTTGGTAGTTGGCATGAAAGAAATTCCAGCAGGGAATAATCGAGTAGGATTGAGTAATTCAGCAGTCTGAACCAGAATGATGAATGTTGTGAAACCCCGATGAATCAGGGGCATTATCTTCCAGTAAGTTCGGAATCAGCTAGTCTGAGAGCGAGTCCCGAAGCTCCAGTTGATCAGGGGCATTTTATTTGAGAAGCAGTTGATCAGAAGTGAATCTTCTCGAGAGCCAATCAGGGGCAGTTATGCAGAACGCTGAGATTTGAAAGCAGATGCTTCCAGTGGATAATCAGATCGGGTTAAGTCGCTAGAACGCTCATTCAGGGGCAAGTCACCGCAGAAAGTATTAAAATCAACTGGGTTGTTAGGTGTCTAAATTGGAGATTGAATTCTGTTGTTGTACAGATACCGGGGCAAATAATCTCGAAGTCTTCTCGTAGCAAGCTGTTCAGAGTGAGTACTCCCAAGAGTTAGATTGGGGCAAGTTGGATTGTATTGAAGCAGGTTGTTTAAGCCAGTCTTTTCTATCCCCAGCTGAGTGTACTGGGGCAAGTTATTCAGGCTAGTCAGTCTGTTTATCCCCAGCCGGAGTTGAGTATCGGGGAATCATGTCAATACCCTTATCAAAAACCTTAACATTCCGAAAAACCTTGTTGTCATTGGATCATTATCCTGCAGTTAAACCTGTTGCGTGTCAGTAACCAGTCGTTTCCAAAGTCCAGTTCTCGCCTGGCAAATCGGTAACCAGTTCTCGTCTGGCCCACCCTTTCGTAAGAATCAGTTCCCGTCTGGTGCAGTTTATCGTAAGCATCAGTTCCCGTCTGGTGCAGTTTATTGTAAGCAGCAGTTCCTGTCTGGTGCAGTTTATTGTAATCAGTTCTCGTCTGGTTACCGTTTCTTCAAGTGTTATACCAGTTCTCGCCTGGTGTACGTTAGCTTTCAGCCAGTTCTCGCCTGGTTGTCTATACCTCAGTCTGTTATCCAGTTAGCCCGTCTGATGGTCAAAAACCAAAAATCAATTTTCCTAACCTATTTTCCTATCAGTTCTCGCCTGGTAGTCTACCTTTGAATGCTAGTTCTCGTCTAGTATTTTCCACTGTGTACATAACTCATGCTTATCCTAAACCAAACAAAACAAAAAACCTAAAGGTATCTGACACAGTATTTCCCAACGACTCGAATGCTGTCATGTTCCCCGATACGAAGCTCGGCAGATACCAGTGCCCCGATTAATGGTTGAAATCCTTGTGGATGTTGTTAAATCAGAATTGCCACTCTTCAGCAGATGAAAGTTGCTGGTTATCCCCAGAAGAGTCGAGACGGTACTTTACCCCGTATCAGAGTAGGATCAGAAGGATCCTCAGCAGATTAAGATTGATATCCTTGATAGTAGGGGCATTTCCAGCAGTGTGCTGCGCGCGATTAACCTCAGTTTGGGTCAATCCCCGCAGAGTACAATCAGTTGCCAATGGTTTGAAGAAAGCATCCCCGAGCGGAGTTGTTTTCTTTCCCAGTAAAGTCGCCAAGCAGGGTTGCCTTTTCATTTCTCCAGCAGGACGATTATCCCCAGCGGATTTGATTTCTCGTTTCCGGCATTTATTTTGCTGAGATGATCTTGTGACTTCAGTTCATCCCCAGTAGAGTGGGCGTTGCCTTCGGCACTTATTTTGCCAAGTGGTTTTCAGACCTGGTGTTCTCTGGCAGCTCGAGCTTGCATTAGCATTTGCATATATAGTCATTGCATTTATACAAACATATAACATATCCATGCCGTCTGGGCCTCGCATTTTCAAACAAAACGCATAGCATTTACATGTCATATAGGGCATTGCATCATTATCAAGCATACGCGTGTCGAAACATAGACCAGGATGGTTACATATTGGATTTCGAACTTGTTCACCTGCAGAGTGGTGTGGTTCAGCTTCTCGACTTCCCCAGCAGAGTGATTCTTCACATTTGGTTGTTACATCAGCATCGGAAAAAAAAACAACAACAACAACGGAGATTGACATATCAGACTTCTGAATCTGCCCCCTTCGTCAGAATAGGTGCCAGGCAGTTCCATTCAGAATTCCCCAGGAGAATTGTCCTCAAGTTCGCAGTGAACTGTGAGTTGACCAGATTTGATCCCATGAGAGAGATGGGAATCAAGTCGTTTGCTTTTCCGAAGCATTATTTCAATACTTGTGGCGTTACACAGGTGTTGAAAAGGAGAAGAAAATTTTATCAGAAAATTGACCGGTTGTTGCCGTGACGACCAAACTTCAGTTTATTGGAAGCTATTCCTCAAGCAGTTTTGCAGTATATTCCCGCGGTTGGCAAATTTCAGGGTTTCATTTGTATTCAACCATCATCTACCTTGAATGTTTGAAGGCTGAGCGCTCTTCACCCATTCAGGTCGAAGTCGCTTGAATAGGGGCAGCTGTTGCACCCCAAAATTTGACCAACCGGGTCTCGCATTTGGCTCGATGTTTCGACGCATAACCACATTCGCATCTGCATATCGCATACATTGCATTTTTCATTTGTATTGATTTTATCAGGGATCACAGCTCTCGTCTCGTGTTTCAGGTGTTTTTAATCAGTTCAGATAGATAGAATCGATTTTTGGGATATTTCGGTGCCCGTTTATTTTTACCGATTATTTTTGTGCGCTCTCGCGGTGTTATGTGTCGTTCGGGAATTGTTGTGATTTTTCTGGATTTTATTGGCTATTATTAGAATTTTTAAATAGATTTTTAATCATTTTAGATATTTTTTAATAGCATTTTTCATTTTAGAATATTAATAGGATATTAATAGTTTTTTAAATAGTATTAATAGTTTTTTAATCATTTTAATAAGAAGAATATAGTTTTGTTTTCTTTTATAGAAATAATATAGGATAGATTTTCATCTTTTAATAAGTAAATAGATTTTTCTCTTATAGAATTTAATATAGGAGATTTAGTAGAAATATAATAAATGAGTTTTTGTTTTAGATATAGAATAATATAGATTTCTCATTTTTAAATAGAATTTTCTTTTAATAGTTTTATTAGTATAATAGGTTTTCTTTTAATAAAATTTTAATATAGGGTTTATTAGGATTTTTTCTTAGTGGAATTATTAGAACAGTATTAGTTTAGAAGTTAATTAAGGTTAATTAGTTAATCATTGGTTAGTCTTAATCAGCTTTTTAATCCATTTGTACTAATCCACTCTAATGCAGGTTTTTTTGAAGTTTTTTTATCCTATTTCGTGTGGGCCCAATTTCCTATTCGCAGCCCAATTTGTCCAGCAATTAATCCAGAATAATTCCAGTTTGGCCCAGCAGAATCCAGCTTTTTCCAGGAGCTTCTAGAACAGTCCAGAATTCCTCAGTCTTATAAATATCAGAAGCCACGTGTAGCTTCAAGGATGGCCCCACGCTGCACGTTCACACCACGCCACCTCACGCCCTCAGTCTCTCTCTCCCTGCCACACCATCCACTCTCCCATCCCTCCTCATCACGCGTGTAACGCATGCAGAGACTGTCTCCACTATCACCCCACGTGGCGACCACCCAGCACTTCACCGTGAAATCTCACCGGCCGGCCTGCATGGCCGGCGGCCACCGCGCCTCCACCGGAAAACGCCCAAAACCCAGATTCATCCCTTCTTCATCCTCGTTCTTCCATCAACCCTAATCTTCATCATCATCAACACAACTCAGAATCCGATCAAACTTCAAGATTCATCCTGTTCAGCATCATTCCCCAGAAAAATCCCAGAAATTACCAGATTCCGGCCAGTATTCATCACAAACTCCAGATCAACCACAATCTTCAAGAAGCGTTTCCAGAATTTTCTCAGAACGATGAAGATTCATCATCAACCTTCGTGCATTTTCCAGAATTTTCTTCAAAGCTCCACCGCGTTCATCCATAGTTCCAGAAATCTTCAAATTCGGTCTCAGATCCATACGCACATCAATCTTCATATGGCTAGAGGTTGAGTTTTCCAGATATTCTTCAAAGAAGATGAAGACGTTCATAGTCCTTTTTCAAGCAATTTCCAGATTCGCTTCATCAAGATCCCTTTGCGAAACAACGCTCAAGAACATCTTCAAGCCACTCGGATTTGTTACGAATCTTCATCCATCAACGTCCATAGATCCACATCTCGCGCGTTCGTCAGAAACATCGCGTTCGAAGATCTTCAAGATCCTCCATCAACGTCATCGGAGGATTCGAGAATCAGCAACAAACCTTCATCATCTGATTGCCAAAATCTTCAACAATCTGAGAAGTTGTGAAGGAGGAAGGTTTGAGAAGGAGGAGAAATGAGACGAAGGTTGAGTTTGAGGCTGAGAGAAGAGTGAGCAGAGGGTGGAGTTGAGTCCGACGGCGGCGCAAGCTGAAAGAGAGAAGGAACTAGGGTTTCTTTGGTGCTGAGAAGGAAGACGGACGCGTGAGGGTGGGCCAGGCCCAATTCCACTTTTTTTTTGATACGCACCCCTCACGTTTTTGGCTGAGAGTGGGTTGGGCCCAGCGAACCAATTGCTAGGCACACCCTCTGTTTTTCTATTGCCACCCCTCCCTACGTTTTTTGGCAGCAAGCAAGCTGGGCTGGGCCCAGTTTGCTGTATTCTTTTTATTTTCTTGTAAAGCCCCCTGTATCCATCTGCACCCCCCTGTATTTTTGTTTGTTTTTCTTATTTTAGAGAAAAAAGAGAATATTGAGAAAATAAATAGAAATATTGGAAAAAATAAATAGAGAAAAGAAAATACATGAGGAAAAATAAAAAGAAAATATTTGTGAAAAAAGAAATAAGAAAAGTGAAAGAGAAAAATATAGTGAAAAATAGAGAAAAATATTGAGAAAGAAAATATGAAGAAAAAATATGTTGAAAAGAAAAGAAGAAAAAAGGGAAAAATATTAAAGTGTCGATTTAATATTTTTAAGTGCATTTTCTTTTAGGATATACTTTCGTAGGGATTATTTTCCGATTTTAGGATAGTTTAGAGGCCCATTTGTTAGGGGGCTATTTTTCATTCGATTTTTTTAGGATAGAATAGGATAGCGTTTCCTAGGAGATTTATTTTCAGTATGCAAGCATTGTAACCGTTTTTCAGAGATTAATAAAACGAGATTTGAGCTGTGGTCCCGATAGTAGCCGAACTACAGCTGCTCTGATTTCTCGTACCAGACGAGAATATGTAGGCATAGGATGCGATATCCTAGCGAGCACACTAACGACTGACTTTTGTTCTCTCGCGGCTATGCGATCGAGACTTTCCCGCTGACGACTAATAATTACCCATTTTTCTCTCTTGCCCGAGTGCATTTGAGACCAAGCCATAGTTTTGCCCATAGATTCCCGACCCTGTGAAACCAGTTGCTTTTCTCACTGCTGTGTGAGACTGTTTGTTTAGCCGTAGTTAGTCTGAACTACGTAAAGCTCTGATCTTCCATACCAGATGGAAGTACGTAGGCACAAGACGCGAGGTCTTGGCGAGCCAATTTTCCCGTAGTCCCGAACTACGTTGACTCTGACTTTCTCTCTTGAGAATACGTAGGCATAAAGTGCGACGCTCTATCGAGTCAATTCCCTTCCGTTTAGATTTAGCAGCCGTAGATAGATTGTTTTGCATCCAGTAGACAACCCAAGCAAGCGTGGATCCCGTCGAGTACGACGGACGTGAGGGGTGCTAATACCTTCCCCTTGCGTAACCGACTCCCGAACCCAGGTTTTGGTTGCGATGACCATACCTTTTCCCCGTTTTTTGCGAGGTTTACTTCGAGCGTTTCCTTTCCCGCTCTGAGGGATAAATAACGCACGGTGGCGACTCTTCTGTCAGCCGGCGCCGATTTTCGCAGTAGCGACAAGCCCAGACAGGGACATCTTCAGTAAAGCCATGGGCGTTCCCCAGTGACTTGTCTCTAGAAGACTTCAGCGATAAGTGGCAATCTCTTGGGAGAAACTTATCCGTCTTCAGTGAAAGTGGCAATCTCTTAGGAGAAGTTTATCCGTCTGCAGCGATAAGTGGCAATCTCTTCAGAGAAGCTTATATTTCTTCAACGATAAGTGGCAATCTCTTAGGAGAAGCTTATCCATCTTCAGCGATAAGTGGCAATCTCTTCAGAGAAGCTTATCTTTCTTCAACGATAAGTGGCAATCTCTTGGCAGAAGCTTATCCGTCTTCAGTGATAAGTGGCAATCTCTTGATAGAAGCTTATCTTTCTTCAACGATAAGTGGCAATCTCTTGGGAGAAGCTTATCCGTCTTCAGTGATAAGTGGCAATCTCTTCAGAGAAGCTTATCTTTCTTCAACGATAAGTGGAAATCTCTTGGGAGAAGCTTATCCGTCTTCAGTGATAAGTGGAAATCTCTTCAGAGAAGCTTATCTTTCTTCAGTGATAAGTGGCAATCTCTTGGGAGAAGCTTATCCGTCTTCAGTGATAAGTGGCAATCTCTTCAGAGAAGCTTATCGTTCTTCAACGATAAGTGGCAATCTCTTGGGATAAGCTTATCCATCTTCAATCATAAGTGGCAATCTCTTCAGAGAAGCTTATCTTTCTTCAACGATAAGTGGCAATCTCTTGGGAGAAGCTTATCCGTCTTCAACGATAAGTGGCAATATCTTCAGAGAAGCTTATCTTTCTTCGATGATAAGTGGCAATCTCTTGGGAGAAGCTTATCCGTCTTCAGCGATAAGTGGCAATCTCTTCAGAGAAGCTTATCTTTCTTCAACGATAAGTGGAAATCTCTTGGGAGAAGCTTATCCGTCTTCAGCGATAAGTGGCAATCTCTTGGAAGAAGCTTATCCATCTTCAACAATAAGTGGCAATCTCTTTAGAGAAGCTTATCTTTCTTTAGTGATAAGTGGCAATCTCTTGGGAGAAGCTCGATAAGTGGCAATCTCTTCAGAGAAGCTTAGCTTTCTTCAGTGATAAGTGGCAATCTCTTGGGAGAAGCTTATCCGTCTTCAGTGATAAGTGGAAATCTCTTCAGAGAAGCTTATCCTCCTTCAACGATAAGTGACAATCTCTTCAGAGAAGCTTATCCTTCTTCAGCGATAAGTGGCAATCTCTTCAGAGAAGCTTATCCTCCTTCAATGATAAATGGCAATCTTTTCAGAGAAGCTTATCCTCCTTCAATGATAAGTGGCAATCTTTTCAGAGAAGCTTATCCTTCTTCAACGATAAGTGGCAATCTCTTCGGAGAAGCTTATCCCCTTACATACTTTTGGTGTCAAGTTGTATCTGTTATCATCCTTATGGTGATAACGACCTTTGCAAGATATCTAGTATTCCATCCCCCAAGCATTTTCTTTCTTTTCAGACAAATTTAGGGTCTTTTATATCTAATCATCTTCTACCTCGAAAGAATGAATGCCATATCATTTCATCTTACTAGGTTTAAGCCGATTAGATAGGGGCATCTGTCACACCCTACATTTGCCCTCCCTTTTTAAATATTTTTGCATTTTCGATTCTATTTTTAATTTTACATTTTCCACTTAATTTCATGCCATTTAGACACGTGTCCACCGACGATTGGGTGTTTTTCGAATCTCTGTTATTTCGCCCAATGAGGACGTGACACGTGGCCTAAGGAGGTTATTTTAATAAATATTAATTCTGTTTTTTTATTTATTTCTCTTTTTTTCTTTTCAAATATAACATTTTGTACATATTTTACTTGTTAATAGAATTTAGATAGATTGTTAACTTAGAAAATTAATTTAGAAATTAGAATTAGACTTTTTAATAGAATGGTTAGAAATAGGTTTTTTAAATTAGAAATAGAATTTAATTAGATTTTATTATTATTAGAATAGAATTATCATTTTTATTAGAATAGATTTTTTATTTTATTAGATTATAAAATTAGAATTTTTTAATTTAGAATATAGATTTTTCATTAAAATTTAGCATGGAATTACATTATCAGTTAATTAAGTTAGAGTTATACTAGACTTTTAGAAATAGGTTTTTATTTATCTAGAATAGTTTTTAGAATTATTTTTTTTATTAATATAGTTCTAGAATAGAATTTGTTTTTAGTTAGAATATTATTAGTTTAGATTAGTTAGTTAACTATTAGTTAGTTTTGGTTATTAAATATAATTAGGAGTTAAATAGTACAACTTTTATTAATTATCGGTTTATTAAGTGAAAAATCAGCAAAACAGCACATCAAAGAACTCGCCACGTGTCAGTCTTTTAGTATATATGTTACTATTCATTTTCTTCCAGAGACATCTCTGAAAAAAACCTAGCCGCCCCCTTTTCGTTATGTCGCTACTGCGAAAATCGGCGTCGGCAGAACAAAAGAGTCGCCATCGTGCGTTATTTATCCCAAAGGAGGGAAAGGAAACGCTCAGAGAAAACCTAACGCAAAAGGGAAAAGGAATGGTCATCGCAACCATTGCCTGGGTTCGGGAGTCGGGTACGCAAGGGGAAGGTATTAGCACCCCTCACGTCCATCGTACTCGATGGGATCCACGCTTAATTGTTTATCTAAAAGGGTTGATTAATACTATCTAGCTAAAGGCTTAGGGACAAAAGAAAAGAAAAATGACTCGGCAAAGTGTCGCACTTTATTCCTACGTATTCCCGTCTGGAACGAGAAATCAGAGTCAACGTAGTTCTCCTAACTACGGGTAAAAAGGGGGGGAGGTTGCTCGCCGAGATATCGCATCTCGTGCCTACATACTTTCATCTGGTATGAAAGATCAGAGCAAACGTAGTTCGGGTTACTATGGGGAGACTAGTTTAATCCTAGCGTTATCATGCCAAGTTCGTCCTAAGGTTGAAGTTTGCAAAGGGGAAGACTACCCTAATATTGTCATACATGGTTGCAAAGCCTAATGTCTATCGCATTCTACCTTGAACAAGGAAGAATGGAGATCCTAAGGGAAAGGCAAAGGAAGCAACAGAAAACAGATGAAGTAACAGCATACATGAAATGCAAAGTGTAGAAAGGTAAACATGCAATGCAAATGAGGGAGGAAGTCATCTCAACCTCAAGCCCATAATGAATGGAAAATGGCCTATTTTAAACATGAAATCTTGGCCACAAGTGATTATAAAGTGATACGAGGCAATAAAACCTACGAATGACGTACGCATACCATAATTTGGAATCATAACGCGCTATCATAGAAATATGGAACCTAATGGGCAATTATGTATGATAAAATCAGCCAATCAATGATCTACATATCCTATATAATGTCTATAATGAGCAATAAGAACCCTAGCATTCACCACACAAACAAATCGAGGCCGTTGGAGCCGAAAGAAAAGCAAAGTCCGTTCGAATGTCCAAATTACAAGTCCGAATACAAAAATATAAGAAAAATAGCAAAAGGTGCTAAAAAAATTCAAATAAAAATCTCCAATGCCCTACATTAAGCCACAAACCAGGGGTGAGAGATACAAAAAAAATATCCAAAGAGAAATGGTCAAATAAGATGAAAACATTGCAAGATATCTCATGTATACCAAAGGAAAAGTTAAAATGGAGCATGTTAAAGAAAGCATCCAAAACCAACTAAAATGGTACAATAAAATTCCCAAAAAAATATATCACAATACCTCAACATGTGTATGAGATCGCTGCAAAAGGATTGACATTTAAATTGTGTTTTGATAGGTCAAAGAAATTCAACAAAATGATAGCACCAGCATTGGCCTTTTTATGACGACCCAAATGTAAAAAATCCAAAGAAAATGTCAGAAAATGGTAAAATTATAATTCTAGTTTTATTAAATCCTAGACATCTTAGATATTCAGGAAAAAAAAATGGGGGTCAAAAAGACTAATTTTCCTATTTTTCATGATATTTAGAAGTCAGCATATAAAACAGAAAAATAAAAGAACATGGAAGAACATGAATACAAGGTGATAACATGAGAAATAAGTGAGAATAAATCAAAAGTGCAGCTGCCAAGGATCGAACAGGGGTCATGGGGTTCCCTAGGCTGATGTGGCGCACCACCTCAATTAATGAGGCTTACGTGGCTGCGCGTGTGGATCATTCTGGGGCGTTAGATGATGAGTCCAGTCAAAGTTTCTTGCATGATCCAACGGCGTATTCATCATCTTCTTCATGGAGATTTTTTTTGCTGAACGTGAACAGTAGCGCGGCCGGCGGTGAGGGCTATGGCCGGAAAACTTCGGGAGCACCTATCTCCCTCAATACTTGACCAAACGCAATGTTCTTTAGATGAATCTTGTGGGATTTTTCGAGAGGAATCCAAATATACCATTATTTTCCCTTGAAATGGCCTCTAACTCAAACACCGTATATGAATCTCAAACTTTCAAGAACACCAAATTGTCATAAAAACCATCTTTTTTGTACTAGAATCCATGTAGGAGATGAGAGCAATGTAATGCAACAACAATAATGCAAGAAAGATTAGTAATTATTGAGATATATTGATTTGTTAGTACCTCTAAAAAATGATTCTTAGAGCTTCAAAGAACCACCAAAGCTTCAAGAAAATTATGTGGAAAGGTTCAAGGATTCATGGTAGAGATATTGGAATGGAAGAAAAGTCTTGGAATGGAGGAAAAACGAAAATTGGATTTTGAGGTGGAGCTTACTTTTTTGTGTTACTACAACAATGGTGTTGCACTAAAAACTTCTCAAAAATTGATGAAAAAATTCTATGGAGTATATTGAATTAATTGGTAATGAGAAAGGATCAAAAAATGGAGAGAAAAAAAAAAAGGATTGAAAAAATGGAAATTCAAATATGTGAAAGTGTGGGAAAATGGAAAATGGTGGAAGAGGATTTGCAAATGCCTTGATTTTTAGTTTTTATATTCCTTGCATCATAAGGAAGGTTTAAGGCCCACAATAGTTCCTTGTTTCTAAGCCCAAGCCCAAGATCCATTATGTTACTTGAATTGTAAGAAATATCAAAATAGGCCATGATAAAATCCTCAAATGAAAAATGTAAAAGTGTCAATGTTCTTAAAACACGATTTCCATTCTAAATAAGCACAAATATGGACTTGTTTGATTAAATTTTGAAGAAATACCAAACTATGCCTTTTCACATGTTTTCACCAAAGTCACTTTCATCAATCTTCAACCATGAGCTGGCCCATTAAAACCTTGAGGTTTAGTTGACCAAATGACCCCATTTGGAGCAACTTTCACGTTGGAAAAAAGTCCATTTGAGTTATGCAAAGTAGTGAACTTGACTTGTAATTTTATGACCTGTAATCATAGTTTTCCAAGATGAACCCCACACAAGCATCTGAACTTCTCAAGGGCATGAACCACTTCCTGGTGACTTTAGTGATTCCTCAAGCTCGAATAAAACCTCTAGATATGCCTCTCTCGATGTATATCACACTTGATCCCCTGCATAAATGCTAATGCAATGCTATGATAATGCTATGATGATGTTATGCTAATGCAAAGACAAGAAGGAAAATGTTGGGCAAATTTTGGGGTGCAACAGCTGCCCCTATTCAAGCGACTTGGAACTGAATGAGTGAAAAGTGAACGGCTTTCAATCAATCAAGGTAAAAGACTATTGAATACCAAAAGAACCCGGAAATTTGCCAACCGCAGAAATAAACTGCAAACTCTGATTGGGATAGAATCTCCGAAGAAAATGAACATAATGAACATCTTGAACATCCCACCAAGGGAAAGAGAAACTTAATCAAGTAGCTCTGCTTCAGGAAACACGTAATTGTCCATGGTCTGAACACCACATGGGCCAAAGAACAATCTTTCGAATCGTCGGAATTTGAATACTCAACACACGATAGGGCCTCATCAAAATCTGTCGGAATCTGGATACTCAACGCACTGACAGGAGCCTGGTTGCTCGACGTAACTGGTGATTTCACTGGGGATTTACCGGAGCCTGGATACTCGACGGACAAAGCAATATATCACAAACCGAACATTCACCGGAATCTGGACATTCAACGGAGAGAGAGTACTATCACAACACTTACTAAGATCTGTATACCCAACTGCCTTTATCGGAGTCCGAACACTCAACGGACAAAGCAAAGCATTACAAATTGGAAATTTCACCGGAATCTGGATATTCGACGGAGGAGTCGGGGCTTGAATGCTCAACGTAACACATCGGAGTCTGAACACTCAACGAAGCACACAAATCGGAGCCTGGATGCTCGACGAAAATACACCAAAGTCTGAACACTCAACGAAGCAGCAAACCAGAGTCTGAACACTCAACGAAAACACACCGGAGCCTGGATACTCAACGAAGCTACAAACCGGAGCCTGGATGCTCGACGAAAACACACCAGAGTCTGAACACTCGACGAAGCTACAAATCGGAGCCTGGATGCTCGACGAAAACACACCGGAGTCTGAACACTTGACGAAGTGACAAACCGGAGCCTGGATACTCGACGGACGAAGATGCACCAGAGCCTGAATAATCAACGAAGCAACAAACCGGAGCCTGGATACTCGACGGAACAACAAACCGGAGCCTGGATACTCAACGAAGCAGCAACCAGAGCCTGGATACTCGATGGACAAACACGCACCGGAGCCTGGATACTCAGCGAAGCAACAAACCGGAGCCTGAACACTCAACGAAAACACACCGGAGCCTGGATACTCGACGGAAGAAAACACACCGGAGCCTGGATACTCAACGAAGCGACAAACCGGAGCCTGTATACTCGACGGACGAAGACGCACCGGAGCCTGGATACTCAACGAAGCAAAAAACCGGAGCCTGGATACTCAACGGAATAACAAACCAGAGCCTGGATACTCGACGGAACAACAAATCGGAGCCTGGATGCTCGACGAAAACACACCGGAGTCTGAAAACTCAACGAAAAGACACCGGAGTCTGAACACTCAACGAAGCAAACAAATCGGAGCCTGGATACTCGACGAAGATACAAATTGGAAAGAGAATACTACAAATACTTATCAAGATCACCTTACAAAATATTTACCGGAGTCCGCATACTCGACGAGAGAAAGAATCAATACACATTGGAGATTACCAGAGCCTGGATACTCGACGGAATAGCCACGAACACTAGTAGGGGTCTGGACCCTTGCTTGATTTTACCGGAGTCTGAACATTCAATGTACTGACCGGAGCCTGAATACTCAACGTAAAAACTGATGTCTGAATACCACAGCTCCATGCTGGGGAGAAAAACTCTGAACAACTTTGGAAGATACGATCACAACTACGCTGAGGGACATACCAACAAATCTGGAGTTACAAACTTTACTGGAGATGAACAAATCTCTGCTGGGGATGAGCGACTTTGCTGAGGAACGGGGTAAAGGTCCTGCACGCTCCCTGGAACATATCTTACACTGTTGGGGGTCACAAACGACTTGCTGGAGCATATTCCACATATGCCTGGTGGAGAGAAATCTGATCTCGACTCGCTGGGGAACAAACCCATACTCGTACTTGTCGCTTCCGCGAAAATAAGGTGCCGGCAAAACAGAAGAGTCGCCACCTTTCGTTATTTATCCCTCAGAATAGGAAAGGAAACGATCGGAAAAACCTGATGAAAAGGGTAAGACAAGGTCGTCGCAACCATTGTCTGGGTTCGGGAGTCGGTTACGTAAGGGGAAGGTGTTAGCACCCCTCACGTCCGTCGTACTCGACGGGATCCACGCTTGTCGTGTTTACTGGACGAGTTGGTTTATCTATCTACCTATCAAGGCTGGCTTAAAACAGAAAAGAAAATGACTCGGCAAAGCGTCGCACTTTATGCCTACGTATTCTCATCAGAGAATGAGAAATCAGAGTCAACGTAGTTCGACCTACGACGGGTTACGGGGAAGGTGGCTCGCCAATACGTCAGTATTGTGCCTACGTACTCTCAACAGGATTGAGAGATCAGAGCTTACGTAGTTCAGGATAACACGGATTACGGGGATTCAGATTCATCTGTTTTATCGAGTAAGGTTAAACAGCAGTTAGGGACAAAGCCTGTTTGCGATGGCGCTGAAGTTTAACGACACTCTTTTCTTCAGAAAAGCTTTCCTTTGAATTATGGGCCCACGGGGCAAAAAGATTTGAAGTTTGTTTTCTGTCTTTTACGGAAGAAGTGTTTTTTATTGTGTTTGCAATTTCAATCGCACTAAAGACTATGACCTGAGAGTGAATGCGTCGCCTGTCACCCAAAGGGTGCCATACTAAACATCCAGACTGTTGAAAAGAAGCTCTCCAACAATCCTTTCTCAGATAGCTTAAGGCTCATAACGTACGATAGAAATCATTAATGATTACTGTATTTTAAGCTGTTTTGAGATGAGAAGAGAGAACAGGCTCAACTAACGGGAGACTATCAAGTCCTACTGTTGTCATGCCAAGGATTCATCCTATGGTTGAGGTTTGAAACAGGGAACTCCTAGAAGTTATCATGCATAGGTTTCAACCTAAAGTTCTATCATCACTTCCTTATCAAAGGAAATGAGAGTCCTAAGGGATCATGTCAATGATACACAGAAACAGATAAAGCATCAGCTTAAACGGTAAACAGATAATGACTATAAAATGCATGCAATGCAAGTGAGGGAGGAAATGTGTGTGGGGTGTCAGCCTCCACAAGCTCATCTCGACCTCAAGCCAGATATGAATAACAGCAATCATACAGCAATAATAACAACATGCTATCAAGCAGGATATAAGAGACTGTAATCATACAGAAGAAAATACATGCTATCAAGCAAAATAGAAGAGACTATAATCATACAGAAGAAAATAAAATTCTATCAAGCAAAATAAACCACATAGGCAAGGGAGCAGGGCTCTACCGAATACCCGCAAGCAAAGCCATACAGTAACAATACAAGCAGAGGGAGCACCTCAACCTCTAGTGCAATCATGCTCCTAGATTAAAGTTAGCCTAGATATGAACTTATTCTAATGCATCAAGCAAGTCAAACAAGACACATCAGCAATACAGAAAAGAAAACAGACAAGAAAGCAGATCAACCCCTCTCCTCCAAGCTTCAGCTCTTCTGACAGCAACCCAGTCTTCAGACTTCAATCACCTTTCAAGGCTATCATCTCTCATGACAAGTATCAATTTGCTTCTCCAGGTTTCAACCCTATCAAACATAAGTTTCAACTTAATCTTCTTCTTCAAGCTTCACTCTTAACTACAAGTATCAATTTGATTCCTTCAGGCTCTCAAGTCTCAGTGTAAGTATCAACTCATCCTTTATTCCTCAGCTTCAGCTCTACACTCAATCTCAATTGAATCTCCTTCACAAGTATCAACTCAGTCTTCAAGCTTCAGCTCTCTTTGCTTTACCAGTCTCAACTTGGTCTTCTCTCATCTACAAGCCTCAGCTGCTCAGAGTAGTCTTCAATCACCTAGAAGTGTCAACTTCATCCTTCAATCTCCTTTAAGCAAGGAACTCCTCACTCTTCATTCCATCTTCATTGGGTCTTCAAGTATCAACTTGTTCTTCAAGCCCTTCAAGCTTCAGCTACAATGGCAATGCTCAAGGAAACATCCTCTTCCACCCTCTTAAATGAAGTCTTCATCTTCAAACTCAAGTCCAACATCTTTCAAGATACTCAAACCAGAGGATAATTGGTTGAACATGATGAGTGGAAATGCTAAACAGCTTACTGACAACCAAAGGAAGCCTGCAAGGGTTCATCATTATGAGAGACTGGTTCCCTCAAAGTTCTACTTCCCAGATAAAGCCACTCATCCTTCCAAAGGAGGGATGTGAATATCTGAGAAGGACTTTTAGTCATTGGGAGGAATGGAAGCACAAGATGCTTTCCATGTTTGTGAAAGAAATCATTCTAACTACAAGGCTTTCCCTATGTCCTATCTCCTAATCTTCATCAGACACCTTCAGGCACCAACAAATCCAAAGCTCCAAGCAACTTCAAGCATCCTCCTCTTGTCTTCAACTTGTCTTCAATCTCAACCTAAGGCAAACCAAGCACAAACCCTGATCTAAGGGGACTAGGGAAGTTAAACTAGTTGAATTAGTAAATTAGGATCACCTAAAACCTAGTACTAAAGTTAGTCCTAACTAAAATACTAAAATCAATTGTAAAATCCTACAAAAATTACTATGGGAACCTAGGTCAATCATGACTCTTCCACATTAGTTTCAAAGATCAAACCATCAAGTTGGACCTAGAACTAAATTCTACATTCTAAGGCATCAAACCTAAAACCCTAAAAAGGAGGCATCTAAACATCAATCTAGAAAGCACACCTATTTTCATCACAAAAATGTGAGAAAACTTCTATGGGATCATACATGTCTAACCTAATCACACACAAAAAATCAGGCTCATAAACATCACCAAGTGCTCACACTAAATTCCACAAAAATATGCATCAAACATAAACATTTTAATATCAATTAAAATGAAAAATTCCAATTAAATCAGAAATTACATGAAATACAAATATTTTTTCTCTAAAAAAATAATAGACTCAATCATGAGTAATATGCAAAAAGAATGGGTTTGATTGGATTAATATTCAATTAGTTATGATTTTTACAAGAATCATGAATAAAATGGAAAATTAAATGAAAATCCAACAAAAAGATTAAACACACGGTGCAAGAAGTAATCATTTTCAGTTAAAAAACTGGGTTGGGCTCGCTGGGGGGTGTGAATAGCACTCATATCACTAAGCCCAAAACATCAAATAAATGAAACGCAGCGTTTCTTGCTTCAGAATCCTTCACAACTCAACTTTAAAACACAGCCGTTGGATCAGCTTCTAGTCAATGGTCAGACCATGATCTAATGGTGAAAACTTCATCTTCTCCATTTCAAACGCCTGAACTTCACGCCCAGCTCCGGCCACCGCCGATGGAGCTCCGATCATCTCCTTCAACCCTAGTTCTTCCTAGAGGCCTCCAATCCAAGAGGTCAAAACATGAAACTCATTCCAAATCTTGCCACGAATTCAACCATACCATTAGTTTCTTCTGAAACCTCAAGAATCATCATCTCCCAATCTCAACCGAAAATGGTGATCTTCCTATTTTGTCTCTAATTGATCAATTAACCATCTGAAATCCATCCTAGGACATTCTACAATCAATCTAGCACCCTAATTCAACCTAATTCTACCTAAATCATGCTATAGGAAGAAGGTTACCAACCTGGAAATTCTTGAATAACAGATGCACCAAATCTTCACTTCAAGCTCTCAAATCTTCTGGATACGATCACTGAACCTCCACCTTGCTTCTGTATGCAAAAGATTCAATGGAAAGTGCTTCAATCTTGAAACACGATGATGAGTTGCAGGTGCTGAAAACCACTTGCTCCCACACGATCTAGCCACCAATTCTTCTTGAAAATGATCTGAAATCACTCCTTGACACTCATGGAAGGAGTATCAATCAAGAAAATGAATGGAAGTTGAGGGATTTGATGAAACCGATTTCAATTGCAATCTATGAAAACTCAATCTCAAATTATGCTTAATCCTTCAATGATCACCAACCTCTGCCATGGATCCATTCTAGTCAATATATAGATGAAGTTTGGATGATCTAGAATCCTCTAGATCCTTCCAATGAGATTTTCCACTTCTCATGTCATGAGATTTTGAATCACTTATCATGACATGTACAACCCTTGCAAACAGCTTAGAATTCATCCCATTCACTCTTAATTTCTCCCCTAGTGAGATATTAGAGGTGTTTAGCTTGCAAAAACCCTTGCCCATGCCTTGATTTTGGGTTTTGCAAATGTGGCTTAATATGCAAGTAAGTGCTTTTCAAAGCAAGTCCACAATTTAGACCTCAAATCAAAAATGTGGCTAAACCAATGTTTTTAAAATGTTTTCTAGAGTCAAAATGATATATTACATGCCATGGTTTGGATGTGTAGATTGAAAATATCAATTTCCAACTTTGGTTTATTTAACTTATGCCCTTATTTTAGGTCATTTTTGCAATTTTGAGCTACAAGCCTTTACAACATCTCATTACCTCCATACTAGCCTAAAAACATCATTTTGAGCAAGTTTGATGTTGAAGATTTTTCCATTTGAAGCTTGGAAATAGGAGTTATGGCTTTATGCTTGAAATGACTTGTAATCTCCAAATGACCAAAATGCCCTTGACTTGTCAAAGCCATAACTTGAGTGCTACAAACCATATCAAGTACTTATAGTACTCTATAGAAAGCTAAGAAGATAAGGAACAACATTCATGTTGACCAAAAGTTCATAGGAATCATCCTTCTTGGGCAAAAGTTGGATGCAAGTTGGGTGACTTTCAAGGCCCCAAATTCACATACCTCAGATGACCTGTAACTTGCCAAAGTCATAACTTGAGCTCTACAAACCCTATCAAGGACTTATAAACTCAAATTAAAGCTAAGAAAAATCTCTACAACAATCATGTTAGGGGTAAGATGAGATGGCAATCACATCTTGAGCTAAACTGCCTTGAAGATAGGCGTCAAACTAGGGGATTTTACACTGTCAAGCCTTAGAAACCCTAGCTTGAAACTTCTCAAACTCTTCAATCATGATGAGTTAACCTTGTAATAATCCTTATAACATCTCAATGCATCAATACATGATCACATGGCCTTTGGTTTAGGTCTCAACCCTCTCCAAATCATCAGTTGACCTAGGGTTGACCCAGTCAAACCCTAATTACACCACTCATGGCTGAGTCTTCTTAAACTTGTGCCATGACCTATCTAGGCTTCATGATGGCTTTCAAGACACCTCATAAGCTCTCTCAAGGCTTCAAGTCCTTATTCATGGCTTCAGATTCATCTGAGGTTTTCCCACAACTCCCAAGTTAGGAGGCACACAACCCTTGGTTTCAACCACCCTCTCTGAGGATCTTCTAACTTCTCTGACAAGGATATCAACCCTTGAACACTTGAAGGACCTTCATAGCTAGCTTCAAACTCTTGTGTAGCTCTTGATTGGTAGTCATACCTCTTGATATCCTGCATGCATGTCAATGAAATGCAAATGATAATGCTAATGTGAATGAAATGCAACATAAGCTAGGTAAAGAGATGTTGGTCAAATTTTAGGGTGCAACAGTACTTTGTGGGGATTAGAGGTACGCCTGACCAACTGCTGGGGGTAAAGATGCAACTTCCATCTGCTAGGGAAAAATCTTTGATTGTTGGAAAAATGAGCTTCATCCGAATCTCTCTGAGAAATCGCCCCAAGCGTAATACCCCTGCCCCAGTCTGATTGTTAGGAAGGTCTACGCTGAGAAGAAAATAGCTTGCCATGAGACGACCCCGAGATGACTTGCCCCAGAATCTGGACCGTGAGAGGATCCTTGGTTGAATAGTTCATATAAGCTCTAGAGGTATGGAGAAGAACAAATTCTTTTCCTCATAGGGTGGCATGCCCCAGCCTTGTAATGGCTTTGCCTCTGATTGACTGATCCGTGGAGCAGTACCCCCGATTGTGAGAGATTTACCAAATCTCGATCTGATTGCCCCATATTAACTGATTCTTGGATGGCTGACCTTACTGGGGGTTATTTGATAATAGTTGGCCACAACTCAACAGAGTATTCAGGCGTTCTACATTCTATCCTGATCAAACTTTCCACTGTGGAAACTTTCCTGCGGTCGAGCGCTTTGATCGCGAATTTCTATGTCTAATACAACTAACTGCAAGTGCACAGTCTATCGCGTAGTAATAAAAGATATCGATCCCACAGGGACTCGTAATCAAACTAGTGTTCTCGGGAGTTACTATGTTTAGCTAGGTAGAATATGTTTTAAGGGAATAAGATTGTCACTAAGAGGGGAAACTAAGATTACTATTTAGATTTTAATTAATTGAATCGATACGTAGTAGTTATGTTCTTCAGGGATTTGATAAGTTACTGGTGTATGAAATAGTTTTCGCAGTTTACTTAAGCATAAAGTGGAGATTTGAAGACTCTCGTCTCACGATGGTTATTGACGCTAATCATAATCCTAAGGGCCTAACGTACACTTTCGTGTTCCGTTCGGGGTTAAAACTACTTTTTGGAAATCTCTAAGTTCTAATTAGTTTTAAAGTGCTTTCGCTGTTATTAAAACAAATGCCTAGTGTTTACTATCTGACCTTACCGCAGCTTTCGCTTGTTGGTTCGTATCTTAATTAATTTCCCACTTTCGTGGCAAAACTACTTTAAAACAAGTTCTCGCTTTCGCGACGAAGTTTATTTCGTAAATCAATTTTTAAACACTTAGACCATAAGTTATTTTTGTGAAAAGAAAGTTTTCAAACAAGAGTTATCAAATCCCATCCGAATTATTACTACATATCGATTACCTAAGTTTAGCTAGACATGGAATTTGGAAAAACAAAACATAAATAATAATAATAAATAATAAATTGCATTATGATAAAATAAGAGTCGATCAAAATGAAAACCTGTAAATAATGCCAATTGGCCTTTGGGCAGATCCTCCACAGATGTTGGCAGGATTCTGTCTTTAGTTCCAATTCGATCGTACAGTGCAGTAACAAATACAGAAGAGCGGAAATGGGAATGAGTAGAATGGAAAGGGAAATAAAGGAAAGGGATACAATTGAAACTGGAGAAATGGATACAAATAATAACTGAAAGTAAATTTGCTGGAAAGTAAATTTGGCAGCACTTCGTAATATGAATGCAGCTCCCTTTTTGAAGTCCCCTGCTTCCCTTTTTATAGAGGTGGGATTCCAACGGTTACCTCTGAGGATGATGGACCTTGAGGCAGATAATTTAGGGAGTAGTGGACCATTAAATGGGAATTGGAACTGCTCTTTTGACGTGTAATCTGAGTGGGGCGTTTTTGCCTGCATGACGGTCGTCACCCGTGTGACGGTCGTCATGCAGCTGTGACGGTCGTCACATCAGCAAAAACTGTCTGCTGCGCTTTTCATTGTGTTTTCACTCCTTTTTCGTCCATATTTCATCTGGGATTGCTTCTTTTCTTCATGTTGCCTTGTTTAGACATGATCGTTGAATACCTGCAAAAACACCAGACAAATACGTGGAAATAACCCGAAATCGGATCGAAAACGGTTAGCTTTTAGTCGAATTATGCATGAAAATATCTATACGATTTCGTGTTATCACGCTTACTCGCAAGTAAAACAAGTTGTTCTGAATAAAAGATATATTAAATGCAATGCATATGACGGTTTTTTCAAAACCCAATCCTGTTCACTGGAAAAATTTATGACATATAATGAACGAATCAATTATCAAAGTGTCAAAATTAATACAACGTTGTAAGAGGAATCCTTTTTGGAGTCAGTTTCGATGCGATCTTTACCGAAGTATGCTCTCGAACTAAACCCGTTTCAATTAGGACTTTTGAAGGTTGTAACATGGTCGGGTTCATGGTTAACAAGGAAGTATATAAGGCTCAAAATTCATCCTAGGACATTCTACAATCAATCTAGCACCCTAATTCAACCTAATTCTACCTAAATCATGCTATAGGAAGAAGGTTACCAACCTGGAAATTCTTGAATAACAGATGCACCAAATCTTCACTTCAAGCTCTCAAATCTTCTGGATACGATCACTGAACCTCCACCTTGCTTCTGTATGCAAAAGATTCAATGGAAAGTGCTTCAATCTTGAAACACGATGATGAGTTGCAGGTGCTGAAAACCACTTGCTCCCACACGATCTAGCCACCAATTCTTCTTGAAAATGATCTGAAATCACTCCTTGACACTCATGGAAGGAGTATCAATCAAGAAAATGAATGGAAGTTGAGGGATTTGATGAAACCGATTTCAATTGCAATCTATGAAAACTCAATCTCAAATTATGCTTAATCCTTCAATGATCACCAACCTCTGCCATGGATCCATTCTAGTCAATATATAGATGAAGTTTGGATGATCTAGAATCCTCTAGATCCTTCCAATGAGATTTTCCACTTCTCATGTCATGAGATTTTGAATCACTTATCATGACATGTACAACCCTTGCAAACAGCTTAGAATTCATCCCATTCACTCTTAATTTCTCCCCTAGTGAGATATTAGAGGTGTTTAGCTTGCAAAAACCCTTGCCCATGCCTTGATTTTGGGTTTTGCAAATGTGGCTTAATATGCAAGTAAGTGCTTTTCAAAGCAAGTCCACAATTTAGACCTCAAATCAAAAATGTGGCTAAACCAATGTTTTTAAAATGTTTTCTAGAGTCAAAATGATATATTACATGCCATGGTTTGGATGTGTAGATTGAAAATATCAATTTCCAACTTTGGTTTATTTAACTTATGCCCTTATTTTAGGTCATTTTTGCAATTTTGAGCTAAAAGCCTTTCCAACATCTCATTACCTCCTTACTAGCCTAAAAACATCATTTTGAGCAAGTTTGATGTTGAAGATTTTTCCATTTGAAGCATGGAAATAGGAGTTATGGCTTTATGCTTGAAATGACCTGTAATCTCCAAATGACCAAAATGCCCTTGACTTGTCAAAGCCATAACTTGAGTTCTACAAACCATATCAAGTACTTATAGTACTCTATAGAAAGCTAAGAAGATAAGGAACAACATTCATGTTGACCAAAAGTTCATAGGAATCATCCTTCTTGGGAAAAAGTTGGATGCAAGTTGGGTGACTTTCAAGGCCCCAGATTCACATACCTCAGATGACCTATAACTTGCCAAAGTCATAACTTGAGCTCTACAAACCCTATCAAGGACTTCTAAACTCAAATTAAAGCTAAGAACAAGCTCTACAACAATCATGTTAGGGGTAATATGAGATGGCAATCACATCTTGAGCTAAACTGCCTTGAAGATAGGGGTCAACCTAGGGGATTTTACACTGTCAAGCCTTAGAAACCCTAGCTTGAAACTTCTCAAACTCTTCAATCATGATGATTTAACCTTGGAATCATCCTTATAACATCTCAATGCATCAATCCATGATCACATGGCCTTTGGTTTAGGTCTCAACCCTCTCCAAATCATCAGTTGACCTAGGGTTGACCCAGTCAAACCCTAATTACACCACTCATGGCTGAGTCTTCTTAAACTTGTGCCATGACCTATCTAGGCTTCATGATGGCTTTCAAGACACCTCATAAGCTCTCTCAAGGCTTCAATTCCTTATTCATGGCTTCAGAGTCATCTGAGGTTTTCCCACAACTCCCAAGTTAGGAGGCACACAACCCTTGGTTTCAACCACCCTCTCTGAGGATCTTCTAACTTCTCTGACAAGGATATCAACCCTTGAACACTTGAAGGACCTTCATAGCTAGCTTCAAACTCTTGTGTAGCTCTTGATTGGTAGTCATACCTCTTGATCTCCTGCATGCATGTCAATGAAATGCAAATGATAATGCTAATGTGAATGAAATGCAACATAAGCTAGGTAAAGAGATGTTGGTCAAATTTTAGGGTGCAACAGTACTCTGTGGGGATTAGAGGTACGCCTGACCAACTGCTGGGGGTAAAGATGCAACTTCCATCTGCTAGGGAAAAATCTTTGATTGTTGGAAAAATGAGCTTCATCCGAATCTCTCTGAGAAATCGCCCCAAGCGTAATACCCCTGCCCCAGTCTGATTGTTAGGAAGGTCTACGCTGAGAAGAAAATAGCTTGCCATGAAACGACCCCGAGATGGCTTGCCCCAGAATCTGGACCGTGAGAGGATCCTTGGTTGAATAGTTCGGATAAGCTCTAGAGGTATGGAGAAGAACAAATTCTTTTCCTCATAGGGTGGCATGCCCCAGCCTTGTAATGGTTTTGCCTCTGATTGACTGATCCGTGGAGCAGTACTCCCGATTGTGAGAGATTTACCAAATCTCGATCTGATTGCCCCATATTAACTGATTCTTGGATGGCTGACCTTACTGGGGGTTATTTGATAATAGCTGGCCACAACTCAACAGAGTATTCAGGCGTTCTACATTCTATCCTGATCAAACTTTCCACTGTGGAAACTTTCCTGCGGTCGAGCGCTTTGATCGCGACTTTCTATGTCTAATACAACTAACTGCAAGTGCACAGTCTATCGCGTAGTAATAAAAGATATCGATCCCACAGGGACTCGTAATCAAACTAGTGTTCTCGGGAGTTACTATGTTTAGCTAGGTAGAATATGTTTTAAGGGAATAAGATTGTCACTAAGAGGGGAAACTAAGATTACTATTTAGATTTTAATTAATTGAATCGATACGTAGTAGTTATGTTCTTCAGGGATTTGATAAGTTACTGGTGTATGAAATAGTTTTCGCAGTTTACTTAAGCAGAAAGTGGAGATTTGAAGACTCTCGTCTCACGATGGTTATTGACGCTAATCATAATCCTAAGGGCCTAACGTACACTTTCGTGTTCCGTTCGGGGTTAAAACTACTTTTTGGAAATCTCTAAGTTCTAATTAGTTTTAAAGTGCTTTCGCTGTTATTAAAACAAATGCCTAGTGTTTACTATCTGACCTTACCGCAGCTTTCGCTTGTTGGTTCGTATCTTAATTAATTTCCCACTTTCGTGGCAAAACTACTTTAAAACAAGTTCTCGCTTTCGCGATGAAGTTTATTTCGTAAATCAATTTTTAAACACTTAGACCATAAGTTATTTTTGTGAAAAGAAAGTTTTCAAACAAGAGTTATCAAATCCCATCCGAATTATTACTACATATCGATTACCTAAGTTTAGCTAGACATGGAATTTGGAAAAACAAAACATAAATAATAATAATAAATAATAAATTGCATTATGATAAAATAAGAGTCGATCAAAATGAAAACCTGTAAATAATGCCAATTGGCCTTTGGGCAGATCCTCCACAGATGTTGGCAGGATTCTGTCTTTAGTTCCAATTCGATCGTACAGTGCAGTAACAAATACAGAAGAGCGGAAATGGGAATGAGTAGAATGGAAAGGGAAATAAAGGAAAGGGATACAATTGAAACTGGAGAAATGGATACAAATAATAACTGAAAGTAAATTTGCTGGAAAGTAAATTTGGCAGCACTTCGTGATATGAATGCAGCTCCCTTTTTGAAGTCCCCTGCTTCCCTTTTTATAGAGGTGGGATTCCAACGGTTACCTCTGAGGATGATGGACCTTGAGGCAGATAATTTAGGGAGTAGTGGACCATTAAATGGGAATTGGAACTGCTCTTTTGACGTGTAATCTGAGTGGGGCGTTTTTGCCTGCATGACGGTCGTCACAAGGCGTGACGGTCGTCACCCGTGTGACGGTCGTCATGCAGCTGTGACGGTCGTCACATCAGCAAAAACTGTCTGCTGCGCTTTTCATTGTGTTTTCACTCCTTTTTCGTCCATATTTCATCTGGGATTGCTTCTTTTCTTCATGTTGCCTTGTTTAGACGTGATCGTTGAATACCTGCAAAAACACCAGACAAATACGTGGAAATAACCCGAAATCGGATCGAAAACGGTTAGCTTTTAGTCGAATTATGCATGAAAATATCTATATGATTTCGTGTTATCACGCTTACTCGCAAGTAAAACAAGTTGTTCTGCATAAAAGATATATTAAATGCAATGCATATGACGGTTTTTTCAAAACCCAATCCTGTTCACTGGAAAAATTTATGACATATAATGAACGAATCAATTATCAAAGTGTCAAAATTAATACAACGCTGTAAGAGGAATCCTTTTTGGAGTCAGTTTCGATGCGATCTTTACCGAAGTATGCTCTCGAACTAAACTCGTTTCAATTAGGACTTTTGAAGGTTGTAACATGGTCGGGTTCATGGTTAACAAGGAAGGATATAAGGCTCAAAATTCATTTTAACCCACCCATTCTCCTTGATGTTCTCCAATCCTATGTTCAGCTAATTCGACCTTAGCGTTCAGCTTTCAAAGGTGGAATGATAGGAGTGATAGTTCAGGAAATCACATGCTTTCTGAAGTGACATTCATTCCCTTTCCGTCTTCGTAGTGCCTGGAGTCACACGATTTTGTTCTTGTTTGAGGATTTTCTCTTGTAATCCTTTTCGCTTTTTTGCTTTTTCGTTCCCTAATTTTTGCCTGGACTAACTCTTTTGAGTTTCTGATTTTGAAGTCCAGCGGGATACCCTAATTGTTGCCTAAGTCGCTTGTTTTCAAGATTCGACTTAGCGAATTTTTTTTCTTTTGATTTTTTCTTTTTCAACAAATCATGTGACACCGGCTTGTCTGACTTGTTAAAAGAGATTGTGACTGTTTCACTCCTTATCGGCAAGGTTTAACCATTGTGGTCCTTTAGGCATGACCTATACAGGTGTGATTTATCCTTGAACGGACATTCCTTTTGCAATTCGAACGCTTGGTCAAATTAACTGACGCCTACCCTGCCCCAGGTTAAGATTGAGGGTTTTTCATTTTCAGAAAGAAACTCCTACTACAAGGCTCAATGGGGTTGACAAGGGATTATCTTCCTTATATCTCCGGTGTTTATGGATTTGGAACAATGCCTGTATATCGTCAACATGTTTTTCTATCCAAGAGCATACAATCGGCAGCTCATGCATTCTTCGATTTCGTCATCCTCCCCGGATTCCACTTAAACAAGCGCTTGAAATAAAAGATAGCAATAAAGTGAACACGAATGGATTAATTCAAAACATGCATATTTATTTCATTTATCAATATCAATTGAAAACAACAAGCTTTACAAGTGAAATGTGCAATTAAACAGGAAAGAAACTACAAATGTAAAGCAATGACATGCAAAATGTAGATTGCCAGCTCCTGAGAACTGGGCTTCTTGTGTCTTGACTTGTGGGCGACTCAGCCGCTTCCGGCTTGTCCGTGGTTTGGCAGAGGATTTTGTACCACGTTGGGCACTTCATGCGAGAAGTTTATGGCTTTACTGTCAATTAAATCTTGCAGCTTGTGCTTAAAATCCTTACAATCGTCAATGTTGTGCCCGGGTGCCCCCGAGTGGAATTCGCAGCGGGCATTTGCATCATAGCTAGGTGGTGGTCGGCCTGTCAGAGGGGCCAAGGTTCTCTTCTGGATTAACTGCAGTTGTAGTAATGTCTGAAGCATATGGGAGTACGGCATTGGCGGCGTATCGAATACTCTATTTGCTCCCCTCGAATTCTGGTACTTCCTGTAGCCCTATTGATTTTGCTGCTGTTGTGGTTGTTGTTGTTGTTGTTGTGGTATCGGAATGATAACACTTGCAGCCTGATGATGATGACACTGATCTTGATATCTACCTCTGCCTCTACCCCGAGAGCTTGATACAGAATTAGCGTCGCCTTCACGCTTCTTATTTCTGAACACTTTCTTTCCTCCACCTGACGAAGGTACTTCTACGGCCTGAATTTTCCCAATCTTGATGCCGTTTTCTATACGCTCACCAGTGATGACAAGGTCAGAGAAACTCTCGGCCATACAGTTGACGAGCTTTTCATAGTACATCCCAGATAACATCGATATAAACAAGTCAATCAACTCTCTCTCTACCATTGGGGGTTGCACTCTGGCTGCAAGCTCACGCCACCTCTGGGCGTACTCTTTGAAAGATTCCTCGTTATTCTGGACGACATTCTGAAGCTGGACCCTGTTGGGAGCAAGGTCACTATTGTACTGGTAATGCTTCATGAATGCTTCGGCCAAACCCTTCCAACTGCGAACCTGAGAGGGTTCCAAACCCATATACCATTCGAGCGACGACCCTGACAGGCTATCTTGGAAAAAGTTCATGAGCATCTTCTCATCATTTGAATAGGCTGACATTTTTCTGTAGTATGAACGTATGTGCACCTTTGGGCAAGTGACACCTTTGTATTTATCGAAGGTAGGAACTTTGAACTTGTACGACACTCGTAAATCAGGGATCAGCCCTAAATTGGCCATGTCGAGCCCCATGGAGTCCTGATTTGTTATATTCCTCATCTGTTCCTCCAGCATTCTGAATCTACGATCAGCTTCAGCAGGCAACTCAGCGCCTATATCCCTCATAGAGAATACGTCGTCCTGATGATCTTCATTCCATCGTTGGTCCCCATTTCCATACCCTGCGTAGGCACCCTCCGGACCATAGACGTTTCGATTGACGGTGTAACCATACCCAGCGTTACCAATACCATGGTTAGCAGCACCAGGTCCAAACCCAGCATTATAAGTACCATTACCACAACCCAAGTTAACAGTATTACCAAGACCTGCGTTACCAGCATTACCCAAACCTGCATTAGCAGCAGCATTACCCAGACCAGCGTGGCGGACGCCAACATCACTACCATTCCCGACCCCTGCAGCAGTTGGGGTGCATCCGGTAGGCACAACAGTGGCGTTAGGAATTTCTGTATCGTTGCGGGGAGTATTAACAACAGTACCTCCGTGAAGAACTCCATTAAGATCAACCCTAGCTACCAGGGGCTGGACCATTATTCTCAGTTGCTCCTGTCCTTGAGCCATACTTTGCATGACTTCCATGAGCTGAGTCATGCGCTCCCTCATCTCTTGCATCTCAGTCTGAACGTGATCCATGGCTTTCTTGAGATTGTTTCTAGTAGGATACCGATGAAGTCTCTGGTCAGCAATCCTGAAACAACTCTGAAAAGACAACAGAACATAAGAACGAGGCTTAAGAAGGTACCTGCAAACACGAAGAAAAATATGCAAAATGCTAATAATGTATGTATGCATATGGAATATTTCCCTTGATTCTAGTTCCGGGTGAAACACGTGACAATGGAAACCCCTCAGACAACAATAGTAAAAAACTCCTCATGTACAGATGGAAGACCACATAGGTAGTTACAAGCACAAGTATCTAAGCACGAATGACGGCAAGCGAGATAGCTAGAATCAAAGGGAATATGCACCTGCAATGTTAATGCAATGTCATGTAATCAATGTAGATGAGAAATGCAAAAATGCAAGGATGCTATAGGGGATCAAGGTAGTTGTGCTGTGCTGTAGCAATAATAATCAGAAGCTGATTGTGATGTAGCTTGAGAATAACCAGAGCTTCGCCTTTGCATAACATATATCACTGCATGACATAGATCACTGATACTGAAGACCTCTGATATCAGACCCAAAATTTCACACAGTAGAGAAAACTGGGTGATTTGGAGCTATGGTTTCCTGCATGACCCAATCCTTCTCACATGTATGGACTTAATTCGCCGACGAGGTATGTCATCCTATGCGGTCATCAGCGTCACAGACTTTCAAGAGCGATGATACGATACCTAGAAGGTGTGTCATCATCATCTCTTGAAGCGGCCTCACTTAGCTGAATCCCAAATGATCGGTCCCCAGAGTCGACAATCCTCCAAACCAACAACCCCTCAAGCCCAAAGGGCTGGAAAAGTAGTCAACCGAGAGAATCTTGTCTGAGCGTGGATTTTGTGAGACACTAGTACATGCAAAGCATGCACGCGCCCACTACTTTCCACAACTAATGCTAGACACACTCAAGCCTGGGTCTGGCTTCTCACTCATCAGAATCAATCCCCTCCCACAATAGCATAATAAGGATATAATATAATGCTGAAAATAAACTGCGGGAAAATAAAATGCGGGAAAGTAAAGCTAAGGTACAACAGGTATGTACAAAACCCAAAAGATAAACAAACAAGCGCTAGGACTGACTCGCCTAGGGGATGGGAAACGGTCCCAGCGTAAGGGATGGGAAAAGTCCCCAGCTGCCATTAGTCCCCAGCAGAGTCGCCAGCTGTCGCTACTGCGAAAATCAGCGCCGACAGAACAGAAGAGTCGCCACCGTGCGTTATTTATCCCAAAGGAGGGAAAGGAAACGCTCAGAGAAAACCTAACGCAAAAGGGAAAAGGAATGGTCATCGCAACCATTTCCTGGGTTCGGGAGTCGGTTACGCAAGGGGAAGGTATTAGCACCCCTCACGTCCATCGTACTCAATGGGATCCACGCTTAATTGTTTATCTAAAAGGGTTGATTAATACTATCAAGCTAAAGGCTTATGGACAAAAGAAAAGAAAAATGACTCGGCAAAGTGTCGCACTTTATGCCTACGTATTCCCGTCTGGAACGAGAAATCAGAGTCAACGTAGTTCGCCTAACTACGGGTAAAAAGGGGGGGGGGGAGGTTGCTCGCCGAGATATCGCATCTTGTGCCTACGTACTTTCATCTGGTATGAAAGAACAGAGCAAACATAGTTCGGGTTACTACGGGGAGACTAGTTTAATCCTAGCGTTATCATGCCAAGTTCGTCCTAAGGTTGAAGTTTGCAAAGGGGAAGACTACCCTAATGTTGTCATACATGGTTGCAAAGCCTAATGTCTATCGCATTCTACCTTGAACAAGGAAGAATGGAGATCCTAAGGGAAAGGCAAAGGAAGCAACAGAAAACAGATGAAGTAACAGCATACATGAAATGCAAAGTGTAGAAAGGTAAACATGCAATGCAAATGAGGGAGGAAGTCATCTCAACCTCAAGCCCATAATGAATGGAAAATGGCCTATTTTAAACATGAAATATTGGCCACAAGTGATTATAAAGTGATACGAGGCAATAAAACCTACGAATGATGTACGCATACCATAATTTGGAATCATAACGCGCTATCATAGAAATATGGAACCTAATGGGAAATTATATATGATAAAATCAGCCAATCAATGATCTACATATCCTATATAATGTCTATAATGAGCAATAAGAACCCTAGCATTCACCACACAAACAAATCGAGGCCGTTGGAGCCGAAAGAAAAGCAAAGTCCATTCGAATGTCCAAATTACAAGTCCGAATACAAAAATATAAGAAAAATAGCAAAAGGTGCTAAAAAATTCAAATAAAAATCTCCAATGCCCTACATTAAGCCACAAACCAGGGGTGAGAGATACAAAAAAAATATCCAAACAGAAATGGTCAAATAAGATGAAAACATTGCAAGATATCTCATGTATACCAAAGGAAAAGTTAAAATGGAGCATGTTAAAGAAAGCATCCAAAACCAACTAAAATGGTACAATAAAATTCCCATAAAAATATATCACAATACCTCAACGTGTGTCATGTGTATGAGATCTCTGCAAAAGGATTGACATTTAAATTGTGTTTTGATAGGTCAAAGAAATTCAACAAAATGATAGCACCAGCATTGGACTTTTTATGACGACCCAAATGTAAAAAATCCAAAGAAAATGCCAGAAAATGGTAAAATTATAATTCCAGTTTTATTAAATCCTAGACATCTTAGATATTCAGCCTAAAAAAATAGGGGTCAAAAAGACTAATTTTCCTATTTTTTATGATATTTAGAAGTCAGCATATAAAACAGAAAAATAAAAGAACATGGAAGAACATGAATACAAGGTGATAACATGAGAAATAAGTGAGAATAAATCAAAAGTGCAGCTGCCAAGGATCGAACAGGGGTCATGGGGTTCCCTAGGCTGATGTGGCGCGCCACCTCAATTAATGAGGCTTACGTGGCTGCGCGTGTGGATCATTCTGGGGCGTTAGATGATGAGTCCAGTCAAAGTTTCTTGCATGATCCAACGGCGTATTCATCATCTTCTTCATGGAGATTTTTTTTTTGCTGAACGTGAACAGTAGCGCGGCCGGCGGTGAGGGCTATGGCCGGAAAACTTCGGGAGCACCTATCTCCCTCAATACTTGACCAAACGCAATGTTCTTTAGATGAATCTTGTGGGATTTTTCGAGAGGAATCCAAATATACCATTATTTTCCCTTGAAATGGCCTCTAACTCAAAAACCGTATATGAATCTCAAACTTTCAAGAACACCAAATTGTCATAAAAACCATCTTTTTTGTACTAGAATCCATGTAGGAGATGAGAGCAATGTAATGCAACAACAATAATGCAAGAAAGATTAGTAATTATTGAGATATATTGATTTGTTAGTACCTCTAAAAAATGATTCTTAGAGCTTCAAAGAACCACCAAAGCTTCAAGAAAATTATGTGGAAAGGTTCAAGGATTCATGGTAGAGGTATTGGAATGGAAGAAAAGTCCTGGAATGGAGGAAAAACGAAAATTGGATTTTGAGGTGGAGCTTACTTTTTTGTGTTACTACAACAATGGTGTTGCACTAAAAACTTCTCAAAAATTGATGGAAAAATTCTATGGAGTATATTGAATTAATTGGTAATGAGAAAGGATCAAAAAATGGAGAGAAAAAAAAGGATTGAAAAAATGGAAATTCAAATATGTGAAAGTGTGGGAAAATGGAAAATGGTGGAAGAGGATTTGCAAATGCCTTGATTTTTAGTTTTTATATTCCTTGCATCATAAGGAAGGTTTAAGGCCCACAATAGTTCCTTGTTTCTAAGCCCAAGCCCAAGATCCATTATGTTACTTGAATTGTAAGAAATATCGAAATAGGCCATGATAAAATCCTCAAATGAAAAATGTAAAAGTGTAAATGTTCTTAAAACACGATTTCCATTCTAAATAAGCACAAATATGGACTTGTTTGATTAAATTTTGAAGAAATACCAAACTATGCCTTTTCACATGTTTTCACCAAAGTCACTTTCATCAATCTTCAACCATGAGCTGGCCCATTAAAACCTTGAGGTTTAGTTGACCAAATGACCCCATTTGGAGCAACTTTCACGTTGGAAAAAAGTCCATTTGAGTTATGCAAAGTAGTGAACTTGACTTGTAATTTTATGACCTGTAATCATAGTTTTCCAAGATGAACCCCACACAAGCATCTGAACTTCTCAAGGGCATGAACCACTTCCTGGTGACTTTAGTGATTCCTCAAGCTCGAATAAAACCTCTAGATAGGCCTCTCTCGATGTATATCACACTTGATCCCCTGCATAAATGCTAATGCAATGCTATGATAATGCTATGATGATGTTATGCTAATGCAAAGACAAGAAGGAAAAGGTTGGACAAATTTTGGGGTGCAACACGTTACTGTTCATCAACCCATTCTTTCTCCCATCTCAATCTCCAACCTTCAAAACCTCCATCTTCAAAAGACCCATTAAACCCACTGCGAACCCCTTTCCTTCAACCTTGCATCAACAACAATCCCACAACAATGCCAACATAGACACCACAACCATACGACAAGCCGGTTGAACTTAGCGATAACCACCAACTTTGAGTAATTTTCTGCATTTTTGCAAATATTATGTTTGGGTTGTTGTTATGATTTTTATTACATTGCATAGTCGGTGTTAGTTTCTATTGCCATGGTTGTTTTGATTCTTATCTTGTATATGAATATTGTGTGGATTTGATGTTGTTGATCCATGGATATGATAAACATGGAGTAAGGAAATATATTGGGTTGTTTGTTTTGTTTTGATTGGCAGTTTTCATGGATTCACACCTCTATCACATGATTTATATTCTTTTCGATTCTACTGCCATTGATAAGTGTTGAACTAGAAAGTGTGAGATATACTAATATATGTTGATACAGATATAGTAACATGAATAATTTTCTTTGTCTCTAGGCTTTACTCTTTTTTTTTTATAAAAAAAGGAATTCTTTGTATGCTACCAACAAAAAGATTTATATGATTGAAAGTGGGTATGAGGCTACACGGTACTGTTTCCGAGCGGATGAAAATCTATTCATTTTTGTTTTCGTAAAAAAATAGAATTCTACCACTTTTTGTTTTATTAGAATATTGGGCTTTGTATATGTAGAATGGACCCATCTTTCATTTTCACACCTCCATTTGTAAACCCCCTTTTATTTTCAATGTAAGTTATATATATATATATATATATATTTTAGATTAGTTTTAGATATTTCTTTTAATGTTTTTTTAAATAGTTTTTTAGACTTATTAACATATTTTATATTTTAGTTTCTTTTAGAGTTTTTTTTTAAATATCTTTTTCTAAAGTTAGTTTTTGGTATTTATCTTTGATTTTTTATTTTCATAATTACTTTGTTTTGGTCGATGACGAGACCTCTATTATTTTTCTGTCAAATTATTGATGAGAAACGATGGATCCGAGACAGACTTTTTCTCTTTCTCATTTTCAACTTTATTTTCATTTGTCGCATTTTGGTCGATGACGAGACCTCCGTAAACTGTTATTAATCAAACTATTGATAAATAATGTTGGATCTGAGACCACCTCTTTCTCTCATCATTTCTTTTCCGATTCAATTTCATTTTGACTACTTGTATCCGTAGGCGTCGGATTTATCGGAGTTGATAACCTTCCCGATTTCAAATCTATGGAAGATGACCATTTGGGTCATTTTCTTTACTTTGGGATCGCGATAGGCTACCTTTGATTAATCGACATTTTGTTTACGGTTAAGACGAGATCCCATTCTTTTGTGTCCCGATTCAATCCACTAACCAATTGACGACTAACTTTTATTTTCTGTTAATATACAACTGCTTTACTTTCTGTCAAATATTAACTGCTTTATTTTTCAGTCATTTATATTCTTGTACATATTATATATTTTGTATATTATTATTATCCTGTAAATATTCAAATTAACTTGTACATTCTCTCAAAACAATTAATAAATATCAAAACCATAAAATCCTAATTGGCAGACTATTGTTTATCTGTATCCTGTGTACATCTGTCTCCGTTTTTCATCTCTTTGACAGGTTTTCAAAATCTCTTCAATTAAGAGATAAAATTCTCTTTGTATTGAATTAAAAAGAGAGGATTGATTGTAGACTTCTTCCTCTCCGAGTGTCGGGATACTCACTGTAGTGTGTGTGGTCTTGATACTCGTCTTTCAATACGAAGAAGTCTGTATTCGCCACTCCCTTTTGCTCATAAAACCTCGGTCCCGCACCGAGTGCATTTTTAAAACCTTTTTCTCCCAAAACCTCGGTCCCGTACCGAGTACATTTTAAAAAACACCTTTTCAATAAGGAATCGAGTTCTCTTTGTATTGAACTAAAGAGAGAAAGGATTGAGTGTAGACTTCTTCCTCTCCGAGTGTCAGGATGCCCACTGTAGTGTGGGTGGTCTCGATACTCATCTTTCAATATGAAGACGCTTGTATTCGTCACCCTTTTTCTCCTAAAAACCTCGGTCTCATACCGAGTGCATTTTCAAAAACACTTTCAATAAGAAATTCAGATTCTCTTTGTATTGAATTAAAAAGAGAGGATTGAGTGTAGACTTCTTCCTCTTCGAGTGTCAGGATACTCACTATAGAGTGTGTGAGTTTGATACTCGTCTTTCAATACAAATACGCGTTCGTATTCTCCACACCTCTCCTAAAAACCTCGGTCTCGTACTGAGTTCATTTTCAAACCATTTTTCTCCTAAAACCTCAGTCCCGTACCGAGTGCATTTTCAAAATACCTTTTAATAAGAGAATGAATTTCTCTTTGTATTGAACTAAAGAGAGATGATTGAGTGTAGACTTCTTGCTCTCCGAGTGTCGAGATGCTCACTGTAGTGTGGGTGGTTTCAATACTTGTCTTTCAATACGAAGACATTTTCTCTTTTTCACCACCTCTCTCTTTCAAACTTCCTTCCGAAACCTTTCTCACCTAAAACCTCGGTCCCGTACCGAGTGCATTTTCAAACTTCTTTCACAACAAAAACTTGAATGATCGTGGAGTGGTTAGGCGTAGGCCTTCTCCTATCCCGAGTGCTTGACATTTACCGTAGGGTTTACAGTCGTAAAGCACTTACCATTCAAAACCAAAAACACTTTAATAAGAGGATGAAGTTCTCTTTGTGTTGAACTAAAGAGAGAGGATTGAGTGTAGACTTCTTCCTCTCCGAGTGTCAGGATACTCACTGTAGTGTGTGTGGTCTTGATACTCGTCTTTCAATACGAAGACGCTACATTCGCCACACCATTTTCATAACAAAAACTTTGAGATAAAGAATTGGGTACTACCCGCAAGGGGTTACTATCCGATGACATATTTCATCCCTAAAAACAGTCCCACAAATTAAATGTGACACCTTGCCTTACATGGTGAAAACTAATCTCTTCAAAAAGGAAATGTTACGTCCGTTCTACCGCAAACAGGTAACGCCTAAGTCTCCTCACATGCGAGCAGCAAAACACCTAACTGCTAGAATGCGCATGATAACATCATCCACAAAAACACCAGTTACCTGTAGTAGCACGAACTACGTTGCTCTGATTTCTCTTGCATGTTGAGAATACGTAGGCATAGGATTGTGACAATCCTAGCGAGCACCCTTTTCTATTTTCCACCCTTTCCCAGAAAGGCATGCTACGTCCGTTCTACTGCAAACAGGTAATGCTTAAGTCTCCTCACATGCGAGCAACAAAACACCTAAACTGCTAGAATGCGCACGATAGCATCGTCTACCAGAACTCACCTGCAAACCGTAGGCCGAACTACGACTGCTCTGATTCTTTACTTCCTTCAAGTAAAGATACGTAGGCACAAGGGCCACAATCCTTGCCGAGCACATTCCCCCCTATATCTGTAGTTCCCCGAACTACGTTGACTCCTACTTTCTCATATCTGTTGAGAATACGTAGGCCTAGGACCGCGAAGTCCTACCGAGTCTGTTCTTTCTTTCTTCTTCCCTCGTTACCTCTCTTTCCCCTGTTTCTAGCCCTTTTCTCTATCTTTTGGAACACTCTCAATAGCAATAAACTTTAAGCAAATACCTTCACACGTCGACAAACAAATGGTTCCCATCGAGTACGATGGATGCGAGGGGTGCTAATACCTTCCCTTCGCATAACCGGCTTCCGAAGTCGTTCTTTGGTCACGAGACCATCTTATCCATTTTATTCTTAAGGTTTTCTCGATATTTTCCTTTCCCCTCATGGGATAAATAAATTTTGGGGGTGACTCTTCTGTCTTTCTTTTTGCCTCCCCGTCGTTGCACGATGCATTTTTCGAGTAGCGACAAGCTAAAACACTACTCGCGTGTTGCGGTGAAAATCGTGATACCAAGCTATTAATTAACTTGAATCTTAATTCTTAAAATTTACAACCGGACTTTGATTTATCCAAAGGAAAGGTTAAAGAAAGAAAAACCCTTTTGCGCGATGTAACAACAATGCTAAGAGATTCGAGGATCGGGGGTTGGTTATGCCTAGGGTAGGTATTTCACATCCTAAACATCTGTAGTACCCTACAGGAACATTTTGTTTGTTTGCATGCTAATACTTGCTAAGGATAGTTCTAAGTTTGCTCGTAAAGATATCGCATCTTCTGCCTACATATCCTAACGAGGATAGAATCAGAGCAATCGTAGTTCACCTCATTAGGGATAGATGAACACTTGATTATGATCAAGGTTCAAAAAGGGAACAAACATAGAAATGCTTGTGTAGAGTTTATACAAACTCTCTAGATCTATATTGAACACTCAAGAAAGGGGAGTAAGTAATCATCTCCATGATTCTTACATAGAATTAACCAAACTCTACCTAACTCTATGTTGTAAGACCAATTAGTTCTATCCAGACCAAAAGGTGGGAGAAGGTTCTATCCATGCCTAAAGGGTAAGTCCAATTGGTTCTATCCAGACTAAAAGGAGGGGAAGGTTGAAAGGTTGATTGGTTATATCCATACCAAAAGGAAGGTTGCTCGTCAAGATATTGCATCTTGTGCCTATGTATTCTCATTATCCAATGAGAAATCAGAGCGGCCGTAGTTCGGGCACGAACTAAGGAACAGGGACCAATTAGTTATATCCAGACCAAGAGGAGGAAGAAGGCTTTATCCAGGCCTAACAGGATAAAGAACTCTAAACCTAAGTTCTAGAGGGGAAATGGCTCTTTCAAGGCCTACGAGGGTAATGAGCTATCTATGACCCAAGGATCAATAGAGAGACTTTCCTTTGGAAGGGAAGAGATGAGGCAACTTGGATGAGAACTAAAGAGTTCCATCACTTGAGGGGAATGACTTGACAAAAGCATAAACATAAACATTCAAACATGATGGATACAAGAAATATGGTTACAACCAATAACATGCAAGCATATTACAATATCAAGCAAGGATTATGAGTAAGGTAGATAGTTACAACCAAATGAGGCACAAAGATATTACAATATCATAAAGGGGTTCTTACAAGACTAAGCACAAGAGGTCACAACCAAAGACATATCTTAACAAAGACAAGGGTGCATCTTAACAAAGATGATGGTAACAACCATGCAAACAAGTTACAACTTGATAAAGGGTTCAAGATTCCATGGGGATTTCAAGTGTTTTAAGAAAGGGATCAATCATAATGCTTACAAGCAAAAGTTGAAATCAAAATCAAGTACACAAGGGAGCTAACAATCCAAGTTCATAATTTCAAATTAAACTCAAAGATAAGAAGATTTGAAATGGAGAAAGAGAGATAGGAGGGTGAAAACCCTAAAATGGTTTACAATTTTCTCGTCACGCAAAGTGTTTCTAAAATAATAATTTTAGAATTCTTTAAGCATTATATGAAAATATACATTAATACAAGAATTTGTCAAAAAGGAATCATTAACAAATGATTAAAAATGAAGGAGTTAAGTTGATTTGAAATTTAAATGAATTTAAATAAAATCAAATAAACCAAATGCTAAAAATAAAGAAATGTCTCACCCAAGGCTTGAACCCAAGACCTTGGGGTCATGGGCACAAAATCTTACCAACCAGACCACTCTCACGCATGTGAAATCATAGTGGAAAAGGAAGAAAAAATGCTAAAAATCAAGTAAATCATGAAAATATGCACACACAAAAAAAACGCCCTCGCTAAGGGTCGAACACAGGTTCAATGGCATGGAAAGTACTTATGGAAAGGAAAACAACCATTGGGGTGGCGATACATCCATTGTATCAAGCCACCCTATTAAATCTTATACCTAACAAGGCAAGATTTCTGGGCAAACTCCAAGGCAAATGCAAGTGGAAATGTCAAAAACGATTTCAACATAACTCTCTCAAATCTTGATCATTTTTCATGAAATTTTAGTCAAACTCACTTGAAATTTCATAAGGATTACAATGGTTCCAACCAATTTTTTAAATGACACCCACAACTGAAAACACGACTGAACATGCAAGTTATGATTTTTGAAATGCATTTTAAAGAAACTAGATCAAAACAAGTGAGAACAAGTTATGTTTCAAGTATACACAAGTTTCAAATGCATTACTTATGATGAGCTTAAAAGGGAAAAGATCAAATTCTCACTAAATCACAAAGTGATCTCCAAGTTGCAATGATTTAAGATAGACTTGGCATATGGACAATGTCAAAGCAAAAGACTCAAAGATAATACAATGCTCATTAAACTAGACTGCAACTGATCAAGAACTTTACACATACATTGCAATGTTTGAAAATGGATACTTGATGATTTTAGAGGTTAACAAACCCTAAAGCAGTATGTTGACAGAATCAAATGCACCAATGTTCTCAACAATTTGACAACAAAGTATGCACCTATGTAGAATGTTTCTCAAACCAGAAACTTAACCAATATGTTATGAATTCCAACTGAACTAGCACAACAGTAGGGAAAACCTATTGATTCCTACCAATCCAAACTCAAACATACTACCTAGAATCCCAATAGGCCCCTAATGATAACAACAACAAATGAGTTCCATACAACCCAAACAAACTCAAACTGAAACAATCTGAAGACACTAAACTAGACCATAGGTAATCAAGAGTTCACTGCAACAAATACTAAATTTGAGGGTACCAGAGGTCATTGAGCCTCAGAGCAGTAAGGCTTGCAGAATTACTGTACTAACAGTAGAACAACAACTTGGTAAAACTTATGCAAAAGTTCTCAGACCAAAAACTATCTTAACCAGGCCAACATGCTAAAAGTCTAACCTATAAAGAACCTTAATAAACCAACTAGGGTTCTGACCAGAATTCTAAGTTGATAAACCCCCTCCCACAATCTAGACAATAAATACATATAGCCAGCCAGTAACAAACAAATCTTGATCAGAACTAGATGCAAAAGCAAGGCAACTAGGTAATCAGCAATTTCATACAAAGCAGGGAAACAGTTGGCAAGCATAAATCAAAACTACACTATGTCAATAAAGTTGATATTGCAAATTGTCATGAATCTAGGCAGAACTATGGTAATAACCTCCTCCTCATCAGAATACATCAACAGAGAAATTATGAGTCCTAGCCTTAAACAAACTTTCCTAGAACAACTCTTACTAAAAGTACTGGCAACTTGATGCAACCATAGATTTCCACAGGCTGACTGCAAAAGATCAACCCATCACCCATCTTGACCACAAGCCTGGTTAACAGTCTCCCTTGTAATCAGAACTTCTCATATGGAGAATAAATAGCCTAAACCCAAACCATTATGTAAAACCAATCCTAGCAGCAACTACACAACACACAACCTCAAAACTAATGTCATAAAGCTAAACTAAGAGAAAATTGTCATGAGTTTGAGCAAACTCAACAATTCCAAAACAAAATGACAGCATCATTGCAAGCTATAACATAGCAGTATCATAAAGTACTAACTGTTTCAACAGCCAAACTTTTACCAAAGTGGAAACATATCCATATTACCTTGCATTGTAGTCTAACAACACTAAAATCTCAACAAGAACCAAAGAGACTCTAGCACTAATAGGAACCAACATGACAATATTGTAACCATAATAAGCTTGATATAACAACATCAAATACTTTAACTGAAAGCTAACAAACTCCATGACAATTTTTGACAGCATAGCACATTTTAAACATAACAATGTATATACTAATCTAAGAAACCACAAAACAGGATGCATAATGAGGAGGTTTAGGGATACATACCTCTTGTAGACCTCCAAAAGCAAGCTAGCAGCAAGAGCAAAGTATCCCCTCCCTCCTTTGAGCAAGCCTTGATTTTCTTCCTTTTGAAGCAACAAGTAGTTTTTTGGGACATATCTAGAAAATGAGGTTCCAGTTGCTTTTTAAGGTTTTAGACAGTTGAAATAACATAAAGGGAAGGTGTTCAAAGTGTCACAATGATGAAAAATGGTTTGTGTAGTGATTTGGCTTGAAATGTTCATAAAAGTCAAACATAAATGTGTGAGAAGTTGATTTTTAGATTTATGGTATTTTTGATGAAACTAATTATTGGAATAGCTTCAAATGATAATTTTAAGGGTGTGTGGATGGTCTTTATGGTGGTTTCATGGCTAGAAATGATGTTGGTGTGAAAAATGCAAAAGGGCAATTTTTGGTGGTTTTGTGACTTTCTTCACTTTCAAGCAAAGCGGGAAAGAGTGAGAGTTGTGTGTTCCTTGTGTTTTGGATAGCTCTAGTGTCTCTAAAAGAGTGGGAGGAAGCCTCTATTTATAGGCCATGAGAGGTGTTGGGGTAGATTTGGATTTTGGCTTTTGGGGGGAGATTTTGGAAGAAAATCTGTCCAAGATTTGGTACAGATGCACACTCAACTCCTTGGCTCAATGTGATGCATAAATCAAGTGGCATAAGGTTCATGGATGTGACTGAAGTGAGGCTAGAGTATAGGGAGGCTGCAGCTGCAGATTTCCATTGAAAAGTTTCTCTTTCCTCTTTGTTTTTTGAATAAAATAATACCACTTGCTTGCCAATCTTGTCAAGCCTTTCAAGCCTTCACCTCTTTTGGATTTCTAATCATGATTCCCTACAATCATCAAATCAAATGTTGATCAAATGGTTGAGAATGATTCAAGTGGCTGAAAAGTGAATTTGTGAAAAAGTTGAAATGGTGCATTCGAGTGTTGGGACCCCATCTTGTTGGATTTGAAATTCTCAGTTCATAAGGGCTATGGAGGAGTTCTAGTACTTTTTGGAAAGCCCTCATGGAGCTCTACAACTTTCATGTTTTCGGAATTTTCAAATTCCAAGTGAAACTAGGTCAAAAAAACCCCTCAAAGTTGGCTAAAAACATGCCTAAAAAGGCCAGAAACTTGGAAATTTTCTAAGTGTTTTCTCCCTCTTGTGATGATTTTGGCTATAACTCCAAATTTATGCATTTTTTGCCCATGGGTCAGTTTTACACTTTTGTAGGGCTTGCCAAGACCTTTCCAACAAGCTTTAAACCACATCATTTGGATGTGTGGTTAGGAAGTTATGGTCTTGTCCTTTTCAAAACCCTAATTCTCGACTTTTTCGATTATTCCTCAATCCTTGATCCAATGGTCATGAAACTTCATGGATAGGTGTAATATTTTATTAGGAACATATTTGCTTCACACTTTGAGGTCAAATTCCTTATGGTCAAGGAGTTGACGTTTTAGTCAAACGAACGATCGATCGATAACTACCGGATCGCCTGTTGATGTTCTGGATCTTCTGAGGTCTTGAAACTTCTTGAGTGAACTTCACTAAGCCATATGAGCTTCATGGAACATGATTATATCATTGGAACACCTTCTAAATCAAAAGTCAAACCACAGTTGACTTTTCCTGATCAAAAACCCTAATCGGGGATCTTGGACTGCAATGTTCTTGATCTTTGGGTGCCAACCTCAAATTGGATCCATACTTGACCCAATGTAATATCTTTGATGATGTAAAGACTTGTTTCATGGAGAATCAATCCAATATATTGACTGATTTAAACCGTCGAAACCTCGATTCTTGACTGTACTGAACCCTGATTCATCTGTATCTTAACAAAGACAAACTTGAAATAGGTTATAGTTAGATAATCAAATGAATGTGATCCTAAAATGATGATGAAGATCTAAGGGGTAAAAATTTAGGGTGCAACAGTTGCCCCTATTTAAATATCTTCACTAGATGGCAATGAGAGATGATAATCCTCATAGAATCGCAGTGAAAGGTATTTAAATATAGCAAACTAGAAATTTTGTCCCTTAGATCGGATGGTATGCAAAAGGACAAATGCTGAAATAAAATGAGTCTAAATGATGCTTGAATTCAAGACAAATGCAGACACACGAGCAAAAATGAACGAACGACAATACAACGAGTAACTACTCATAAGGGACCTGACACACTGGGAAAGATCCAAGGCATAACAAGAAATAGTTCAAACATGACTAGTGATGACATTTCAAGGGGAATCTTCCATACAGGGACATAAACTCCACCGAGGAAGACAAACCTTCACTAGGGGAAAAGGGGAAAATACTCCACTGGCGAAGAAGGAAATTCTCCACCGGGGAAGCGAAAGACCAGAGACACGAACTTCACTGGGGATAACCGAATGAGGAATTTCCTATAGCGAAGAGTTCAAACGAGATCTTCTGGAAAAGACTAGGAATAAGACCAAACGCACCAGGGATGCTAGTATCCACTAGATCTCCGAGACTCGACTGGGGAAAGCAAAAAGCTTCGTCGGGGATACTGGTAACGACCAACTTACGATATTTATAACAATTGGATTTAGGCAATACCAGTAACCACTGGGCTTTTTAAAGGATTTGGTGACGACCAGATCTTCAAACAGCAAGTACAGATATATCCCTCAAAACCTTAGGAACAAAAGTTAAATATCCTTAAAGCATTAGGATACAACAGCGACACAACCCTTAACACATTAGGATTGAAAACTAAAAATCCTCAAAGCATTAGGATATAGCAGAAATACAACCTTCAACACATTAGGTTTAGACAAAGACCCTCAAAACATTAGGAACAAGAACTAATGTCCTCAAAGCATTAGGATATATCAAATATTTCACGCAAATGCAACATTCGAGTCTCTAGAAATTCCTGAACTCGGGGTCCAAAGTATACACCTCCAAAGGTACAAAACCTAATCTGGGGATGGAAACAAACGTGACTTTCACTTGGAATGATACACAACCAAATCGTCAGTACCTGTCACCCATGGATTTTCTCAATGCCAATTACCAAACTGGCCTTACACGAAATATGATTGGTCACCACCAATTTATCAGTACCAGCCACCACTAGACTTTTCAAGCAATACTGGTCATAAATGGGCCTCAACGTCCCTAAGATAAGCTTCTTGAATGAGACTTCCACTCATTGTTACAAGGGATTGGATAAGCTTCTCAGAGAACGAGACTGCCACTTATCTGAAAAGATAACGATGATAAGCCTCTCATGGGAGACTGCCACTTATCTGGAAAACACACTAGAAACAAGCTTCTCGAGGGAGATGGCCACTTGTTGCTGGATATAATGAAACATGATAAGCTTCTCAGGCGAGACTATCACTTATCTAGTAAAGGTAACAGGGATAAGCTTCTCATGAGAGACAACCACTTATCTGCGAATGGGTAAGCTTTTCGACAGAGATTGCCAATTATTTGTAAGCGATGATACACACGATAAGCTTCTCAAGAGAGACTACCACTTATCGGGGAGGCACAACGTGATAAGCTTCTCAGGAGAGGTTGTCACTTATCTGGGAGGCATAACATGATAAGCTTCTCAGGAGAGACTGCATCTTATAGTTGAAGGTGAATAAGCTTCACTACAGAGATTGCCACTTATCGTTGAAGATGAATAAGCTTCTCTACAGAGATTTCCACTTATTGTTGAAGATGAATACGCTTCTCACCAGGGATTGCCTCTTATTGTTGAAGGTGAAAAAGCTTCTCTATAGAGATTTCCACTTATTGTTGAAGAGGAATAAGCTTCTCTACAGAGATTGCCACTTATTTGTAGATGAATAAGCTTCTCATCAGAGATTGCCACTTATTGTTGAAAATGAATAAGCTTCTCTACAGAGATTGCCACTTATTTGTAGAAAATGAATAAGCTTATCTACAGAGATTGCCACTTATTGTTGAAGATGAATAAGCTTCTCTACAAAGATTGCCACTTATTTGTAGAAGATGAATAAGATTCTCTACAGAGATTGCCACTTATTGTTGAAGATGAATAAGTTTCTCTACAGAGATTGCCTCTTATTTGTAGAAGATGAATAAGCTTCTCTACAGAGATTGCCACTTATTGTTGAAGACGAATAAGCTTCTCTACAGAGGTCGCCACTTATTTGTAGAAGATGAATAAGCTTCTCGGCAGAGATTGCCACTTATTGTTAAAGATGAATAAGCTTCTCTATTGAGATTGCCACTTATTATTGAAGATGAATAAGCTTCTCTATAGAGTTTGCCACTTATTTATAGATGAATAAGCTTCTCGCCAGAGATTGCCACTTATTGTTAAAGATGAATAATCTTCTCTACAGAGATTTCCACTTATCGTTGAAGATGAATAAGCTTGTCTGCAGAGATTGCAACTTATTTTTAGATGAATAAGATTCTCTACAGAGATTGCCACTTATTGTTGAAGATGAATAAGCTTCTCTACAGAGATTGCCACTTATTGTTAAAGATTAATAAGCTTCTCTACAGAGATTGCCACTTATCTGCAAGGCAATGCAAAATGTTCTTCTTGATAGACAGTGCAAAATAAATGCACGTCCAGGTAGGTTCGGCGACCGACAGGGACCGAAGTTCAATCTTGAATCAAGCTAGAAAGAAACTGTCAAACAAAACACCAACCATTGAGGAATGAACTTGAATGGGAACGCATCTTATCCAATCATGGAAAAAGATAGCTGAAACAACCATCATCCACGAGGATTAAACTCTATGGGGAATTGAGAAAGGATGGACGTTTTATGCTTAAAGGCTGACAAATCTATTGAGAGAGACAACACCCAATCACTTGGAGAAAAACACCAAAGTGAAACAAAACAGGCAACTGCCAGAGATGGCAGAAATGCATGGATGCTATGCATATGCTTTATGCCATTCTTATGTTTATGCTGACAAAATAGACAAAACAAAATTGGAGATGAAATAAACATCTCGACACGGATACCCAACCAACTTCACTAAATTGGACATCAACGGGGATGATCATGAAGAGCAGCAATTCCACTTCAAGGTTACAACCTTCTCTGGGAGAGAGTAATCCACTCAGGACACAACATCATGACTTCACTTGGATTTCCATCATGAGTTTGAATTCTTTGTTGGAGGAAGATCACAAAGTGAGATTCCAAGATCAACCGAAGTAACAACTTAATTGGAGCTGGCAAAAGGTATCGTGAGAACAAAACAATTATGCCCCTCGATAGTACAACAATCCTCTTCAAGTGATCAACGGCTCTTGCGACAAACAGTCTTCAAACTTTTTCTGCCCCAGATTACATGGTCTGTGAGAAGAAACCATCAAGAGGATTTTATAAAAGAATTGGCATAAAGATGCTTCAATGTCTTCAAACACTTAGAGAGACTTCACAAATCTCGACATGACTGCCCCAGTTTAATGGTATTTGTACAACAAAGTCTTCAGACTGTGGAAGTAACGACTGGGGAACAAACTTGCCCCTGCTAGCTGGTAACTGCAATAGAATTGCCCCAGACTAAACTGTATTTTGAGAGCTTCATCTTATCTTGACTTGATCACTTCTGATTAGCTGACCATTGTGACAAATGATTAACAAATCCCTCAAATTGACAGCCCCAGGCTGAGCTTCCTTTACCAAGTTGAATTCCCTAGCTGGCAGCACTTGTTGGGATTCCTTTGATATTGGATTGTCTTGCATACAATGTTGTTCATTAAAAATTGGAAATTTTTAATGTAAAATTCATGCAAACTTTTAAAAACAATTTTTTTTTATGAAACACACACGTCGGAGTGATCAAGTGATCAAAGTGAAAATGATTCAATCATTTTACAAATGATGGATAAAGTGATTAACACACACAAACACCAAAGATCATTAGGAGTCAGGTTATCCAACCTTGCTGTAATATGCTTTCAAAACAACCTTACCTCAATTAGGTCTTTTAAGGGTTGTAACGTGGCTCGGTTCACGGTTCATGAAACAAAGGATAAAGGCTCAAAGTTATTTGTTCCCACCCGCTCTCCATGATGGACTCCAATCCTACGCTAAGTTAAATCAAACTATACATTCAGGTTCTTACAGGTTTAAGAATTGAACTGATGATAGTTGGTGATGGCTTACAAACCTAGGGTAGTCACTACTCCCTTTCAATATTTAATAGCTTTTGCTATTTGAGGATTTTTAAGAGTAAAGACTCTTACAGAGTTCCTCTCTTTATTATCCCTGACTTTTGTCTGAACTGTTTCGTTCAAATATACAGCTAACGGGTGTCGCATCGCTGTGAAGAGGGGCTGGCAAGGATAGAAGAGCCGCCACCTTCGCTATTTATCCCAAAAGAGGGAAAGGAAATGATCATAAAAAACCTAACAAAAAGGGAGAAGACAGGTCATCGCAACCAAATTTTGGGTTCGGGAATCCGTTACGCAAAGGGAAGGTATTAACACCCCTCACGTCCGTCATACTCGACGGGATCCACGCTTGTTGTCTATCTAAAGTGTGTTTACTATCTAACTACAAGACACAGGGACAAAAGAAAAGAAAAGAGACTTGATAGAGCATCGCCGCTCTATGCCTACGTACTCCCTCGTGCAATGGGAAAGTCAGAGTCAACGTAGTTCAGAAAACTACGGGTGAAGGTGGGGAAGGTTGCTCGCCAAGACATCATCGTCTTGTGCCTACGTATTCTCGTTTGGTACGAGAAATCAGAGCAAATGTAGTTCGGGCTAACAAAGACCACAGGCTGGTTCAGAATGTTTTTAGGCCCGAGTAAGGTTAAAACTTAGTTCAAACAGTTAGGTGTATTGCTGCTCGACCGTTGGAGACTTAGGAATTACCTGTTTGCGGTAGAACCAAGACATAACAAAGCTCTCCTTATGAAAAAGGTTTTCCAAATTAAGATCCCGAAGGATAAAATGATTTGATGTTTGTTTCAATGTTTTTTAGACAAAGAAGTGAATTGAGTTATGATTTGAAACTCATGTTGCACAAAAGACTATGACCTAGGAGCGAATGCGTCGCATATCATCCAAAGGACATACGCTAAACACTCTATACAATTGAAAGGAGCCCCCTCAATCATCATTCCCCAAGTACTTAAGGCTCGTAGCGTATAACACAAATTAGTCTTTATTAGATGATTTAAGGTGTTTGAAGATGAGAAGAGAGAGACACACTCTAAAGGGAGACTAAGACTCAACCTAATGTTCTCATGCAAAGTGAACCTATGATTGGGATAAAAGGGAATGCTACCTAATGTTATCATGCATGGGTTCAAGCCTAAGGTCTATCATAATCAATCTTGAACAAGAGAGATTATAGGTCCTAAGGGAACATGGCAAAGAAAAGAGAAGAAGGAAGCATAAGAAGAAAGAATGTAAAGATGCAAACATGTAATGCACAACTAGGATGAAAAGAGGGAGGAACAAAGTGTGGGGTAAACACCACCACAAGCACATCTCAACCTTAAGCATGCAAATGAGAGATGCAATAACCAAAAGGAAATGCATACAAAATCACATAAGCAAATCCAAACCAAAGTGAGATAAAGTGAGAAGAATGGAATCCTTACAATCACTTAGGTATCAATCACTAGTTCAACAACAAAGTAAGAAAGCCAATAGGCAAAGCAAGATCAAGATGAGATATGGGATACAAAACTTGGGCAGAAAGTGACTCAAAGAGTCTCAACCACAATCATCATCAAGATCAAACAAGAGAAAACATACAAAAAGTCCTCAAAAGGAATCACCATTTATGATATGTTCAAAGTACCTCCAAAGGAGGGACTAAACAATCTCAAATGAGATTATATGATCCTTGTACAGAGGTAAGAGCAAGGGAAGAAGAGTTCACAAATCAAGAAAGAATCACACCAAAAGAGATTGCAGGATTAGGCATGGCAAAAGACTTAGGTCTTAAGCACTATCAACATTTAAAACCAAATGGAAGGCCTAAAAAGAATGCAACCTAGCACAAGAGGCAAGCAAGTGTATGACCTATAAATTGACAACCAGCAAGCTCAACATGTTGAAAATATGAATCAAGAGGAGTTGGGAGCTCAAGGGATCCACAAGGGTCATTTCCCATCAAAACTAGGTCAAGTGTATGTATGAACCACCCTTAGAAGTAACTTGACTTGCAAGTTGTCTCAAAAATAGGAAAAAGGCTCAAAAAAACTCAAATAAAATCTCAAAAGCACATAAGTGAGTTGGCAACCAGATGCCAGGAGCACATAACCAAAGTCACTTTAAAGCATCACCATAGAAATTGATTCACTTGGGTGCTCCACTTTGAAGGAGGGTTGTCGAGGGTCAAAAGAAAAGACTCAAAATTCAAACCAAAAATGATCAAACCAAGGGAAAAACCATCCTATAAAACCCTTCATCTCATCATTCAAATGAGAAAAAAGTTTCAATCATTGGAGATAAAGATTGATCAAGAAACAAAACATGAACAAGAAAGAACAAGAAAGAATTTAATTAAAAACACCTACAAATATTTAATTCCTTTTTAATTGAAAACTAAACCAAAAATGAAAATAAAAAATATCAAAAATTAATTAACACCCTAAGGTGCTCTAAAATTATTTTTGTGGAATTTTAACATCATTGGAGGCATTTTAAAATGAAATAAATCAAAACAGAATTAAAACAAAATAAAAAAAAAGAAATAAACAAAAGCGTGTGGCAAATAGAAAAGTTTTCAGTTCAAATCACTGGGCCACAATTGAGAGGGGGTGCAAAGAGCATTCTAAGCCCAAGACCAAAACAATCAGCAAAGCAAGCTAAACGTAGCGTATAACTAAAGTGATATGGCAAGTCATAGATCCACGCGTGTTGGTCAGCGTAATCTCAGTTGTTCATCATCTAGAGTCAACAGGTCAATGCAAGCACACGTAGGCTCTCCTGAAGAAAAACCAGACGGCGGAGCTGTTTCTCCGATCATCTTCTCCAACAAGGCAGCCGGAGTTGCAGGTTCAAAACTTAACCAAATCAAGTGAAATTTAACACCAAAATGAAGTTCATGCTACGTAGATCATGAATCCACAGTTCAATTTCATTTATCACGCATAAATAAAGTAAATCGAACGATTAAAAATCAAGCTCACAACTGAAATTGCATCAAACATGAAAAATAACTATCCAGAATTTGCCTACCAAGTGTAGGACTTCAGATGCAACAACAATGGCGTGGATCCAATGCATATCATGAGAGAATTTTAAGAAATAAGAATACCTAACGGAGTCTCTCCGTTGGAACTTCACACGATGCTTAGCTTGCTCAAGAAGGTGCAGATCCACTCAATGAAGTTCAAGGAAGATGATTCTTGCGTTGATTTAAGTTGAAATGGCTTCAATTCTGATTCACGATTTTGGAATTGCTCTTGAATTTTCAAACTGCAATTATGCTTTCCCTCCACGAATTTGCATGAATGATAGCTCAAACTTCATCTGGAGCTTTTATACAATGGATCTGGAATGAATTGGAGGCCCAATATGGCATGGTTGCTTTGAATTTTCAAAATGCCCAAATTGGAAAGTGAGTTCATGCATACGTGTTTTTGGCTCCAATTACACTTGAAAATGATTTGAATCAGCTGCTGGAAATGTGAATTGGTCATTTGGATTGGAATTGGACTTGATTTAATCTAATGATGGAGATTTGAATGGAAACTTCTTCTTGAATCAACCTTGAATTGCACGTGTTTTTCATACCATACACCAAAAATTCTTTGTGCATTCTACTTGTTATGATATTGTAAATCAAAATGAATATAAACATGGCATGTAATTGATCCAAAACCATTTCAATTGAATTCATGATTTTACATCCATTTTTCTTTGAAATTTCTTCACCAATGCCTCTAACCAAGTATTATTCATGGCAATCTTGTGTTACATGATTAATTTGAGACCATTTGGAGCAACTTTCATGTTGGAGAAAGTTTCATTTGAAGTGCACAAAGGTATGAACATGACCTATAATCAAAATGACCTATAATCTCACTTTCCCAAAATACCCCTGCCTTGCAAGCTTCATAACTTGAGTTCTACAAATGAGATGAAGGACTTATAGGACTTTTTGGAAAGCTAAGATCATAAGGAACAACTTTCATATTCATCAAAAGTTAAGGAGAAACATAATTCTAGGTTAAACGTCCCTTGGAAGTGAGTTGACTTTTGTTGACTGAAAAATATGTTCATCTGAGACCTATAACTTGCTAACATCATAACTTGAGTTTCACAAACACAATGAATGAATTCTAGTACTCAAAAGAAATCTAAGAACATGCTCTGTAAGTCTCATGTTTGCATCAAAGTGATATTACACTTGTATCTTGAGGTATGTGGTCTTGAAGTTAGGCACTAAACAAGGGATTTTACACTGACAAACCTCTGAAACCCTAATTTAGTGACTTCTCACACTCTTGATTCTCCTTGATTTGATCTTGAAATAACATCTTAGATGCCTCAACACAACTATTCATGACTCTAATGACTTAAAACCAAGTCTCAATCTCCTTCAAATTCACAGTTGACTTTGCACTAAGCAGATGAAACCCTAGGTGTACAATCCTTGACTGCAACCTCTTGCACATGATATAACCACCTAGATGAGCTCCACAATGGCCTCAAAAGCACTCCATGAGCTCTTACAACATCTCCTATCCATATCCATGAGCTTGTGATCCTCTGATGATCCTCAGTGTACCTCCAAGATAGGAGATAAGCACCAACTATCAAGCCACTCCCTTAAAGAGCTTTGACTGCCTCTTGGTGACTATAAGCACTTGATAACTTGAGTAAACACTCTTTCTTGAACTTGGAACCCTTGATACTCTTCTCTTGAGAGGCACACCTCTCTTGATCCCCTGCAAAGAACAATGCTATCCATAATGCAAATGCTAACCATGAAATGAAACATAAGCCAAGTAAAGAAAAAGGTTGGGCAAATTTTGGGGTACAACAGCTGCCCCTATTCAAGCGACTTGGACCTGACTGAGTGAAAAGCGAACGGATTTCAAGCAATCAAGGTAAAAGGCGGTTGAATACCAAAGAACTCATAAATTTTCCAACCGCAAAAATAGAACTACAAACCCTCCCAGGGACAAAAATCTACGGAGATAACTGAACTGATAAGTTGCAACGATAACAAGCTAACTGATTACCAATCCGAAAGCTCGACACGCAGTCGGAAGAAACATCTGCTAACACGCAGGCAACATCACGAAGTCAGAAAGAATCATCTGATATCACTATTATGCATCCAAACAACTCTGCTTGGGGAGCAAGGAGAAACTTAAACAAGTAACTCTGTTAGGGAAACAAAAGAAACTTAACCAAGTAACTCTGTTGGGAATTCAGCTGGGGAGCACATGATATATGAACACATTTATCAAAAGGCTTTTGATGAGGTCTGGATACCTGTACGGACTTAGAGAAACAATATCACATTGCCATGGTCTGAACACCATACAAGCAAGATAAATCCATGCTAGCCAGGGTCTGGATACCGCACGTGCTAATGAGGAAAACTAGTATGAGTCGGGGTCTGGATACCACACGCACTCGGAAAAACGTCACTAGCCAGGACCTGAATGTCGCACATACTAGTGGAATAATCACTAGCCAGGGCCTGAATGTCGCACATGCCAATGAAACACACGGTGTGAGGCGGGGTTTGGATACCACACGGGTTCAAGAAATAACCGGAGGAAGCCAGGGTCTGGATACCGCATGGGCTTGGGCAAAATCGGTGCGAGCCGAGGTCTGGATACCACGTGAGCTCAAGAAAACATCATTAATCAGGATCTAAACATCACACATACTAATGGAATAATCATCAGCCAGGGCCTAGGTGCCGCACATGCCAATGAAACAAAACAGTATGAGTCGGGGTCTGGATACCGCACGGACTCGGAAATATCACTAATATGAACACATCTGTCAACACCTCTTACCGGGGTCTGGATACCGCACGGGCTATAGAAATAATCAATCACTAGCCAGAGTCTGGATACCGCACATGCTAATGGAATAAACCGATGTGAGCCAGGGTCTAGATACCACACGTGCTCAAGAAAACATCATTAGTCAGGGTCTAAATACCACACATACTAATGAGACAGCCATCATCCAGGGCCTGGATGCCGCACATGCTAATAAACATACAACGACGGGAACAAGGGTCTGGATACCACCCAGGCTCGAGAAATATCATTAACTGGGGTCTGGATGTCACACGGGTTAATGATACCATCACTAGCCAAGGCCAGGGTGCCGCACATGCCAATGACACAAAACAGTGTGAGCTGGGGTCTGGATACCACACGGGCTTGGAAATAACCGGAAAAAGTCGGGGTCTGGATACCACACGGGCTTGGAAATAACCAGAGGAAGCCGGGGCCTGGATACCACACGGGCCTAGAAATAACCGGAGGAAGCCGGGGTCTGGATACCACACGGGCCTGGAAATAACCGGAGGAAGCCGGGGTCTGGATACCACACGGGCTATAGAAATAAACCATCACTAGTCAGGGTCTAGATACCTTACATGCCAATGAAATACAACGGTGAGAACCGGGTTCTGGATACCACACGGCCTCAAAAAACATCATTAACCGGGTTTGGATACCATGCGAGTTAAAGAGAATGAGTCGGTGCGAGCCGGGGTATGGATACCACACGGGCTCAAGAAATATATCACTAACCGGGGTCTGGATACCATGCGGGTTAATGAAAACAAACCGGTGCGAGTCGGGGTCTGGATACCACACGGGCTCAGGAAAACATCATTAGTCAGGGTCTGAATACCGCACATACTAATGAACACTCATCATCCAGGGCCTGGATGCCGCACATGCCAATGAAACACAACAGTGTGAACCGGGGTCTGGATACCACACGGGCTCAAGAAACGCTATTAATCGGGGTATGGATACCGCGCAGGTTAATGAAGAATACCATCGACCGCAGTCTGTCGACTCCGCTGGGGAATAACGTAAGCCGGGGTCTAGATACCACGCGGGTTAATGGAAATTTCCATGGTCTGAACACCATATGGGCAACGAGATACCAATCACTTGTTGGAGGAACACCTGAAAACAAAGAAGTAACAACCTATCTTATGTTTCACATGCATATGTTTGAATATGGCGTAATGTTCCATACGAAATGGAAATGCTATGCATTTGAGGATGCAATACACGAATGCAGATGCAACGGAACTGAATCAACAAAATAAATGCTGAAGAGAAAACACCACCCTGCTGGGGAAAAACAGAGCATGCCAATCACGATTGGACTTAAGCTGGGGAAACAAGCCCTGGATGGCTTCCTGAAAAAGGAAATTCCCTGATTAATAGTGTTTTAACAAGAACGGGAATCCACTCCGCTGGGGATTCAAATCATAATCTACCGAGAAAATGCCCTGAACGACCATCCAGGACACCAACCTTCTGGGGAAAATAGCCAATCCTACTGGGAACCACCGCAAACTCTACCGGAGAAAACGCCTTGAACGGCCAACCAGAATACAAATCCTTCAAAGGAAACGACAACTCGGCTGAGGAAAGACAACCAAACATTGGAAACGAATCTAACATGCCGGGGAATTAACGACTTTGTGGGGAAAGTACAACCAAACGCCAAGGTTGATCGTACTCTGCTGAGGAAATCATCCCTGAACGGCCTTCCAGAATATAACATTCCGGGGAACAGACCACTCTGGAGGGGATAGCAATCAAACACTAAGAGTAATTTCACCTTACTAGGGCCCTGAATGGCTTCCCAGAATGAAACTCTGGGGAAACAGATGACTCTACCGGAGAGATAGAGTTTATTGTTGGGGAATAGCTACTTCTTGCCAGGTATTCCATTCTGCTGGAGATAAAAATCCACCCTATCGGGGATACTCCACTGGGGAAGAGAACTTTCCTTCACGACTCCATTGGGGATTATGCGTTGAAGGAAACAACAATCGTCCTATGCCTGGGGAAGGAACCACCACTTTTGCTAACTTCGCCAGGGATAGAGAATAACCATCCCTGAGTCAACCCTCTTCTGCTAGGCAGTAGCATTGCTCTGCTGAGGAAAAGTCAAACACTGCCGACTTTGCTGGGGAGTAAGTGCGTACCTACAACCTGATGGGGATAAGTGTACACACTCAACTGCTCACTCAACCTGCGTATCCTGTTGTAAAAACAGACCCTTGCTGGGGAACAGAGAGTACAACCTCCATTTGCTAGGGAACGGTGATCTTACCGGGGATACACCTCTGGAACATGCCCTAAGGGTAACAACCTTGCAAAAATGAACAAACAAACAAGCTATCCTACACAAAGGGAACTATCTCGGTCATTATCCGTGACATTGTTCAAATAAATCTAAGTTTTACTGATTATTGGCCAAAGCCTGCAAGTTTATGTATGCGCAGTTTTATCAAAAACATCGGCCATTTTTCGCAAACAAAACAGTAAAGATTAAAGCAATGCAAACAAATTACTGAATAGTATATGTTTTATTGATAAACGGCCTGTAAATAGGCAGACTTTACAATAGATGCAACCCCTGAAAAGAGGAAGCTGCGCAAAAAGTTTACAGAAATGCACAGATTTATACAAAATATCGGCAATGTGGCACAGACAAAGACCATGAGCTGGTCCATCTATGACTCGCCTGACTTTGAGGATTCCCCAACGCTTCGTCCTCTGAAGAGATTGATTTGGATAAACGGCCCTCCCTCAATCCACTAATCTCTGAAACTGAATACGCAGACCGCAATCATTTTCTTTTTCAATCCCTAACTTTTGCGTGAATTGCCCTTTCGGGTTTTCGATTCACCGGGATACCCATTTTTGCCAAAGTCGCCTTTTCAGGTTTTCAACTTTGCGGGTTTACATCTTTTATTTTTATATCCCTAACTTTTGCCCGAACCCATTCTTTTTATGGTTCGTCGGGATGCCCCATTTTTGCCTGGATATTCTTTTTTTCATTCCAGCGGGTCTCTTTAAGCAAAGTATTTTTTAATTGCATCTGCGTTCATAGGGGATGTGAAATCTTCACCATACATGGTTGATAACAGCAAGGCTCCTCTAGAGAAGACCTTTTGCACGACATATGAACCTTCATAGTTAGGAGTCCATTTGCCCCTGTGATTTGTTTGTGGCGAGAGGATCTTCTTCAGTACAAGATCGTCCGTCTGAAAGCTTTGAGGGCGCACCTTCTTGTCGAAGGCTTTCTTCATTCGACTCTGATACAACCGACCATATGCAATAGATGCTAGCCTTTTCTTGTCCATCAGGCTGAGCTGATTTAGTCTATTTCTTATCCATTCTGCCTCATCCAGCTTAACGTCGACCAGGACTCTCAAAGAAGGGATCTCGACCTCTAATGGTAGGACAGCTTCCATACCATATACCAGCGAGAAAGGAGTTGCCCCTATTGAGGTGTGTACCGTAGTACGATATCTGTGCAAAGCAAAGGGCAACATCTAATGCCAATCCTTATAGGTTACAACCATCTTTTGCACTATCTTCTTGATATTCTTATTGGCCGCTTCAACAGCGTCGTTCATCTTCGGACGATAGGGAGATGAGTTGTGATGCTCGATTTTGAAATTCTGGCATAATTCCTTCATCATCTTGTTGTTCAAGTTCGAACCATTATCAGTAATGATTCTCTCAGGTATTCCATAGCGACAAATGATGTCCCTCTTTATGAATCGGGCTACCACTTGCTTAGTGACATTGGCATACGAAGCAGCTTCGACCCACTTGGTGAAGTAATCAATGGCTACCAAGATGAAACAATGTCCGTTGGATGTGGTGGGCTCAATCTTACCAATCATGTCAATGCCCCACATGGAAAAGGGCCAAGGAGATGCCATAATATTTAACGGACTCAGTGGCACCTGAATCTTATCTGCATAAATCTGGCATTTATGACACTTCTTAGCGTATTTGAAGCAATCGGACTCCATAGTCATCCAATAATACCCTGCTCGCAACAATTTTCGAGAAATGGCATGCCCACCGACATGTGTACCAAAGGCACCATCGTAGACCTCCTCCATAAGCAAGCTAGCTTCTTTTTCGTCCACGCACCCTAGCAGCACTAAGTCATAATTTCTCCTGTAGAGTACATCATCCTGGTTCAAATAAAATTTCCCAGCCAACCTCCTCAGAGTCTTCTTATCCTGGGTCGACGCCCCTGGCGGATACTCTTGGTTCTTAAGAAAGTTCTGGATATTATAATACCATGGCTTGTCGTCCGAAGCTTCCTCAATGGCGAATATGAATGTCGGCCTATCAAGACGAGAGATGACTATTCTGGGAGCATCATTCCAGAAATTCACTTTGTACATCAAGGATAAAGTGGCCAGAGCGTCTGCCATCTGGTTCTTTGCTCTAGGTACGTGATGGAACTCCACTCGATCGGAGAAAGGTAACAACCTCCTTGCATAGTTCATGTAAGGTATCAGATTAGGCTGCCGGGTCTCCCATTCACCCTTGATCTAATTAACAATTAGCGCTGAATCGCCATACACATCTAGATTCTTGATCCTCAGATCAATGGCTTCTTCCAACCCCATAATGCACGCTTCGTATTCGGCTTCATTATTGGTGCAAGGAAATGTTAACCTGGTAGTGAATGGGATATGAGTACCATGGAGAGTCGTGATTATTTCCCCAATTCTACTACCATATGAGTTAACAGCGCCATCAAATATCATCTGCCATTGGGAACCCTTCTCCGGACCTTCTTCGGGTAATGGCTCATCGCAATCCTTCATCTTTAAGAACATGATGTCTTCGTCGAGAAATTCAAACTTCATTGGTTGATAGTCATCAATCGGCTGTTCGGCAAGATACTCTGACAGAATACTTCCCTTAATAGCTTTCTGAGAAACATATTGAATATCGTACTCTGTCAAGACCATCTGCCATCTGGAGATTCTCCCCGAGAGTGCCTGTTTTTCAAAGCCGTATTTAATCGGATCCATCATTGAAATTAGCATGATTGCATGATTCAGCATATACTGTCTCAGATGTTTGGCAGCCCAAGCGAGTGTGTAACACGGTGGGAGAACTGACTTGGTGTTTTTGTTTGACAAAAACATGTGCGGATAGCAAGAGTCGCCTTCGACTTTTATTTTATCCAATAGGAAAGGCTATAAAAGAACAGGAAAGACCTTTTTGAAAAGATTTTGAGTTCTGGGGGTAGGTTATATAAAGGGAAGGTGTTAGCACCCTTTATATCCATGGTTATGCATGGGCTCTTAGTTACTTAGCTCACTTGTTTGTTTGAAAAGTAATGTGAAGTGTATGTTTAGAAAAGATTTTCAAAAGTTCTTTGTAGTGATCCTCGTATGGATGTATACAAAGCCTTGAGTTTGGAAATATTTTGAAAGTGGGGTGTGTTGCACCCTAAAATTTGACCAACCGGGTCCCGCATCTGGTCGACGTTTCGACGCATTTCTGCATTCGCATTCGCATATCGCATACAGTGCATTTTTTCAGTTGTTTTGATTTTATCGGGATCACAACCCTCTTCTCGCGTTTCAGGTGTTTTTAGTCAGTTTAGATAGGTAGAATCGTATTTTTGGGAATTCGTGCTATTCCCGGCGTTTTCAGCTCGGGTTGTTGTTTTTAGGGATATTTCGGTGTCCATTGATTTTTACCGGCTATTTTGGTGCGCTCTCGTCGGTCTATTTGTCGTTTTGTACTTTTTTGTTCCCTCTGAAATTATTGTGAATTTTCTAGATTTTATTGGCTGTTATTAGAGTTTTAATAGATTTTTAGATATTAATTTGGGTTTTAAATCATTTTAGGAAAATAAAAAATCTTTTAAAAAAGCATTAATCCTTTTTCTAGATTTTAATTAGATATTAACATAGACTTTATAGATTTTTAAATAGAAGTTAATAGTTTTAATCATTTTTTTAAGAATATATTAGTTATTAGTGGCTCTTAATATGTTTTTAAAATAATAGATTAAATAGGTTTTACCTTTAATAGTTTAATAGCTTTTAATTAGCTTTTCTAGAATATTAGATATAGTCTAGATGTTAATTAGATATTATTAGATTTTGTTGTTTTTTAGAATATTAATTTGTTAAATTTAATTGTTAGATTGTATTAGTTTTAATTAGATACAGGTTTAATAACCCATTAGTCATTAAGTCCATTCAGATTAGTTAATTAGGTTTTCATTTAGTCTTTAATTAGCTTTCTCATTTGAGTTTAATTCATTTTAATTCAGGTTTTTCAGGCCATTTTCGTTGGGCCCAGTTTGGAGGCCCAGTTTATCCATCTCAGTCCATTTTTGTCCATTTTTTGTCCAGAATTGCAGTGACATGTGTCACTATATAAGCATGCCACGCGTTCAGCTTCAGGGAGGTCACATCATTATTTCCACTTCACTCTCAGAGCCAACACATCACGCTCCACGTTCCCCTCTTTCCCCCCACGTGGCACGCATGCAACTCTCCCTCTGCCACTAACGCCGCCACTTGTCCTCACCGGAGACTCGTCGGTTGCATGGCCGGCGGCCATGCAACCACCACCGGAAACCGGTAACCACCCCGTAACCGTCGCCGTACTTCCTAACCGTCACCGGAAAACGTAAAATCCATCAGAAACCACCGCAGATCTTCATCAACCTCCCTCAACGTTCTTCATATGTTCTTCAAACAATCATCAGAAACTCATCCGCGAACATCATCAATTTCAGATTCGTCAGATCGTTATCTTCTCCGATCAATATTTTTCCAGATCTTTCAAAGATTCTTCAACCTTGTTCATCCATTTCCCAGCGATCTTCAACCTTGTTCATCCATTTCCCAGCGATCTTCAACCTTGTTCATCCATAAACTCAAGAAGCTTCCATCAATGTTCTTACAACTCCACCCAGAAAACTCCGATCATCATCAATAATCGTTCGATCTTCATCATTCCACTCCAAGAAGCATTCATCAACAATAAGCACCTTCAAACGTTCATCACGATCAAGATCCTCCATAAACGTTTTTCCAGAAAGGGCATCGAGATCTTCATTGCAGTCCTTGAAGTTCATCGTCTCCAGAAATCCTCAGCGAATCTTCAAGACCTCCGCGAAGAAACTCCGTCGGGCTTTGCATGTTTCCCAGAGATCATTGAATAGCAAGGCTCGTCCAAGAACTTGTTCACCAGGAACGTCAAAATCTCTCTGATCTCCACCCACGCTCATGGACGCATTCATCTCCAACCTTCGTTGTCCGTCTTCACCGAGCAAGACGCGGAATCTTCGCGAGTTTCGTTCCAAACGTCTTCACGAATGTTCAACTGTAACAGTGGTCGACAGGGATCTTTGATCGTAGCAGTCTGGTTGTGAGTTTCAGGTGTTGATATTAAGTTTGATGAGTTTGTCTGGTACGATATGGGGTGGAGGAAATGGAGACGGAGAGAAACGAGGGTTTGAGAGAAGGTTGAGGGTGACGGCCGTGAACAGTGCCAAGAAGAAGAACTAGGGTTTCAGAAATGAAAGAGTGAGTGAGGGAGAGGAGAAGTCACTCGTGGACTCTTCGGGCTTGCTGGACTTGTTTGGGCCCAATTGCGTTTTTGGAGTCACACACCCCTTTCGCTTACTGCGCCCCCCCCCCTTCTGTGTGTGTTCTTGTGGACCGGGCCAAGCCCAGTGTGTTGTGGCTACTGCACCCCCGTTTCAGTTACTTCACCCCCCTCCCAGCAGATTTTTTTGTATTCCTATTGGGCTGGGCCCAATTCTGTTTGTTTTTTTCTGCTGTACCCCCTGGGCCAGTTACACCCCCTAGTATTCTTTTTTTTGTATTTTCTTTATTTTCTTTTCTTTTATTTTCATTTGTGTAGATTTTATATGAAAAAATAATAAAAAGAATATTGAAAAAGAGAAAAAAAAAAAGAAAAGAAAAGAATAGAAAAATAAAGAGAAAAGAATATTGAAAAAGAGAAAAGAATATTGAAAAAGAGAAAAGAATAAAGAATAGAAAAAAAAAAAGAGAAAAAAAGAATAGAAGAAAAAAATAGAAAAAAAAGTGTATAAAAATATTACTTTGTAGATTCAATATTTTTAGAATAGATATTTTCTTCATAGGAGTTTATTTTACCTTTTTAGAGGTAGTTTTTGAAGTCCACTTGTTAGGGGACTATTTTCCATTTGATTTTTTTTCAGGATAGTTGGATAGTTTCTAGGAGATTATTTTTCAGTTCTCAATCATTGTAACCTTTTTTCAGAATATTAATAAAACGAGATTTGAGTTGTGGTCCCGAAGTAGCTGAACTACAGCTGCTCTGATTTCTCGTACCAGACGAGAATATGTAGGCATAGGATGCGATATCCTAGCGAGCACACTAACAACTAACTTGTTGTTCTCTCGCTGCTGTGCGATCGAGACTTTCCTGCTGACGACTGATGTTATCCTTTTCTCTTGCCCGAGTGCATTTGAGACCAGACCGTAGTTTTATTTCCCATAGGTTCCCGTACCTTTGAAACCAGTTTAATTTCTCACTCCTGTGTGAGAACACCCAATCTAGCCGTAGTTAGCCTGAACTACGTAAGCTCTGATCTTCCATGCTGTGTGGAAGTACGTAGGCACAAGACGCGAAGTCTTGGCGAGCCAATTTCCCTGTAGTTTCCCGAACTACGTTGACTCTTACTTTCTCTCTTGAGAATACGTAGGCATAGAGTGCGACGCTCTATCGAGTCAGTTCCCTTCCGTTTAGATTTAGCAGTCGTAGATAGATTGTTTTGCATCCTTTAGACAACCCAAGCGAGCGTGGATCCCGTCGAGTACGACGGACGTGAGGGGTGCTAATACCTTCCCCTTGCGTAACTGACTCCTGAATCCAGGTTTTGGTTGCGATGACCATACCTTTCCCATTTTTTTGCGAGGTTTACTTCGAGCGTTTCCTTTCCCTCCGTTGGGATAAATAACGCACGGTGGCGACTCTTCTGTCAGCCGGCGCCGATTTTTGCAGTAGCGACAGCTGGCAACTCTGCTGGGGACTGCGATAGTTCCCTATGCATGTGGGATCCAACGTCCCCTAAGAGAGTCAATCCTAGCGCTTGTTTGCTTGTCTTTTGGGTGTTTATTTTTTCATCGCTATTATCTGTTGCTGTTGTGCTGGGGAGGGTGATACTTTGAGTGATAGCCGGACCTGGGCTGCTTGAGTATGCATTTAGACGTAGTTGTGGAGATTAGTGGACGAACCTGTTTGCTGAGCAGACATAAGTTCCCCACGAAATTCACGCTCAGACGAGGTTCTCTCCGAGGTGCTTCTTTCTGATCCTGAGGATCTGAGGGGAGTCCAGATGTGAGGATTGTCGACTCTGGGGACCGATCAATTGGAAGTCAGCTAAGTGAGGCCTCTTCATGAGATGATGGTGCCACTCCTTCTGGGAATCGCATCATTCCTCATGAAAGTCTGTGACGCTGATGACCGCATAGGATGTCGCACCTTAGGTCCATACCCGTGAGTGGGGGTTTTTTTGCGAGAAACTTGACTTCCAGCCTACCCGCTATCTTGGCGTTCTCTTTTAGAGAGAACGTACTCCGTCAGCAGTACAGCAGTATTCAGAGCGTGTTGTGGGGGCTGTGATCCCGTGTTTGCTGCATTGCATTGCATTTGCATAAGCTTCTTTGCATCATATTGCATACCATTTCTCTAGCTGGCCAGAGCTCTTATCCAGCCTTTGTTTTGATTCAGAGGGTGATTCTCGGGGGATTGTTCGAGGCAAGTGTGGATTGTTAGAAGACGACCAAGGGGTTGAAACGGATCAAGCTGAATCAAGCAGTGTCGTCAGTTGAAAGTTGCTGATAGTCATGTCAGGAAACGACTTCCAGATTGCTGATGCCTTGTCAGGCTTTATTATGACGAACAATCCTTTGTATGATTCCACGTCTGACGAAGGCTTTCCGCAAGTGAATAACCTTACTGCAGCTCAACTTGTGCAGACTTCTGTTAGAGGCCAAAATCTGCACCAACAGTTTGTCATCCCAAGTGAACGTTCTTCTTCTAATGCCGCGAATTATCAGAATGTTATTCCTGCTGGTTTGATCTCCCGAAGAGAAGTTCCGATAGTGAGGACTAATAATCCATTAGCTCTTGTGAAAGCTAAGAGGTTGCACGCATTGGAGGAACAAGTCAAAGCCTTGGAAGTTAAGAGTGATGTTGGTCTTAATGCTTCAGATATGTGCTTGGTTTCTGACCTAGTGTTACCTCCTAAATTCAGAGCGCCGAAGTTTGAAAAGTACAAAGGAGATAGCTGTCCGAGGCTACATTTGGTGATGTTCTGCAGAAAGATGACTTCGTTTGTGCAAAACGACAAGTTGATGATTTACTGTTTTCAAGACAGTTTGATTGGGGCATCTCTACGTTGGTATATGCAGTTAGAGAAGGATCAGATTCGATCATGGGTAGATTTAGCCAGAGCTTTCCTGAAGCGGTATGATTACAATATGGACATAGCTCTCATTCGCATGGAGTTGCAATCTTTGTCTATGGGGATCAATGAACCTTTCAAAAAGTATGCTCGGAGATGGAGGGATTTTGCTTCCAGAGTGGAACCACCGATCCCTGACCGAGAGTTAGCAGGCATGTTCGTAGACTCCTTACAAAGCTCGTACTTTGAGAGATTGCTTGGAGTTTCGCTGAACTTCTCTGAATTAGTGGGAGTTGGAGAACGTATTGAGAATGCTATAAAGATTGGAAAAATCCAGATTGTTTCAAGCGGTCAGGCTAGTGAAACTGAATCTCTTCATGACTATCGGAAGGAAGAAGGAGTTGTGATCAATGCCATCATGCCAGATGTTGGGTACCCTCGAGATGAATTGGTGAAATTTATTGGTTCTTCATCTTCTCAGAGATCAGTATCTTCTATGCCTTGTTATGCTGGACAGACAGTTGTGCCTGGGGCACCATATCGGGAGTCTTATGTCGCTTCCCTTGCAAATCAGCGAACTCGTGGCCGAGGTTATCAGACTCAGCGTCAGAATCAGAACAGACCTCGTAGCAACTTGGAACGAAGGAATGGTCCTTCCCACCCAGTTCCTGTGCCGTACAGTCAGCTTTTGCCGCAGTTGGTTCAGAACGCTTTGGTGGAACCTAAAGCTCTCAAGCCTGTGCCAGAACCTTACCCTCCTGGGTATAATCCCCATGTTCAGTGTGGTTATCATGGCGGATCACCAGGGCATTCGACGGAATATTGTAAAGCATTTCAGGCGAAGGTACAACAGTTGATCGACCAAGATTGCATTTCCTTTCGAGAAGGATTTCTGTTTGTTCATACCAACCGCTCAGCTGTCTAAGCTCGTAGACTCGGAAAGTATTCCCTAGCAAAAGCCAGTGGTCCAGACAGGCAGGCGCCCTCAGCATTGGCAGTCCTCAGACTTTATATCATTTGTATTTGTAGTTTCTTTTCTGTTAGTTACTACTTGCTGTAAACATTGTATGTTTCGAATGGTGATATTAATAAGGTGACTATGCATTTTTCTGAATTAATCATGTCGTTGTCGCTCATTTACTGCATTGCACTGACACTTGCATTTTATTTACTCCACTTTATCACTGTGATTAGCAAAGACTGGAGGGAGGATGATGAAATAAACTCATAACCGATAATCGTATGCTTTCAGATAAAACCTTGCCGATGACGTACAAGGCATTGTTTCAAACTCCCCAAACACTGGAGATATAAGGAGTTAGTCCCTTGTTAACCACTTCGAGCCAGGAAGTAGAAGTTTTTTCGGACTTTTAAACCCTCACATCTTAACCCGGGGCAGGGTAGTTGTCAGTTAGCTTGACCGAGCATTCAAGTCTTACAGAGGAGTGTTGTCTTTCGAGGACCAATTACAGTTTATGCCTCTCAAGAGGTCGTACCTCGTCAACCACAATGGGTAAACCCCACCAACCAGGAGTGAGACAGTTACAATCCTTTCGGAGCAATCAAGACAACCAGTGTCACACGACTTTGTTCCAAAAGAAAGAAGAAAGAAAGCCCGCTAAGTAAAAAGAAAGAAAAAGCTGGAAAGCTAATACTTAGGCAAAAATCAGGGCATCCCGCTGGACTTCAAGAAAGAAAAAAATCGAAAAGAACTCAAAATGAGTCAGTCCAGGCAAAAATTAGGGAATCAAAAGAACGAAAAAGGATATCAATAGAATTTTTTTCCCCAGTAGAGTCACAAAGTCGTGTACACAGACACCGAAAACGAAAAGGAGTAACTGTCACTCCGAAAAATTCTTGTGAGTTCCTTAACTGTGGTTCTTACCATTCAACATACCTCTCGAAGAGGCGAGCGCTTGTGCCAGGTTAGCTGAACCTTAGGATCGGAGATCATCACGTAGAAGGGGTGGGTACAAATCAAAATTTGAGCCAAACATCCTTTGTTTCACGAACCGTGAACCCGACCACGATACAACCCTTAAAAGACCTAATTGAGGCAGGGTTTATTCTGAAAGCGCATTACGATAAGGTTGAGTAACCCGACTCCTTCTTGATTTGCTAATCATATCCTTGTTGTATTTTTCACTGATCAAAATCAGCACTACGTTTGAACTTTGGTTCATTCGTCACTCAATCATGACATGTAAATGAGTGACAGCACAAAAATTTTTAAAATCTGCATAAACACTGCATTAAGATTACCATTCGTGAATAGACAATTTTAATTGCAGGTTAGTAGTTGACATGAAAGAAATTCCAACAGGGAATAAGCAGGACTGAGTAATTCAGCAGTCTGAACCAGAATGGTGTATGTTGTGAAGCCCTGTAAATCCGGGGCATTGATTTCCAGTAAGTTCATAATCAGTTAGTCTGAGGACAAGTCCCGAGGCATCAGTTGATCAGGGGCAGTATGCTTGGGAAGCAGTGGATCAGAAGTGAATCTTCTCGAGAGCCAATCAGGGGCAATTATACAGAACGTGGAGATTTGAAAGCAGATACTTCAGGTGGATAATCAGATCAGGTTAAGTCGCTAGAACGCTCATTCAGGGGCAAGTCATCGCAGAGAGTGTTGAGACCAACTGGGTTGATAGGGGTTTTAATGGAGATTGAATCCTGTTGTCGTATAGATTCCAGGGCAAGTAATCTCGGGGTCGTCTCGTAGCAAGCTGTTCAGAGCAATATTCCCAAGAGTTAAATTGGGGCAAGTTGAGTGCACTGGGGCAAGTTATTCAAGCCAGTCTGTTTATCCCCAGCCGGAGTTGAGTATCGGGGAATCGTGTCATTACCCTTATCAAAAACCTTAACATTCCGGAAAAGGCCTTGTTGTCATTAGATCGTTATCCTACAGTTTAAACCTATTACGTGTCAGTAACCAGTCGTTTCCAAAGTCCAGTTCTCGCTTGGCAAACCGGTAACCAGTTCTCGTCTGGCCCATCCTTCCGTAAACATCAGTTCCCGTCTGGTGTATTTTATTATAAGCATCAGTTCCCGTCTGGTGTAGTTTATTGTAACCATCAGTTCCCGTCTGGTGCAGTTTATTGTAACCAGTTCTCGCCTGGTCACCGTTTCTTCCAGTGTTGTATCAGTTCTCGTCTGGTGTACGTCAGCTTTCAATCAGTTCTCGTCTGGTTGTCTATGCCTCAGTCTGTTATCCAGCCAGCCCCGTCTGACGTTCAAAACACAAAAATCAACTTTCGTTCAATTTTCCTAATCTATTTTGCTATCAGTTCTCGCCTGGTAGTCTATCCTTTGAATGCTAGTTCTCGTCTAGTATTTTCCATATCTTCCGTTTTGTACATATTCCATGTTCATACTAAACCAGTAAAAACGAAAACCTAAAGGTATCTGACACAGTAGTTCCCCAATGACTCGCATGTTGTCATGTTCCCCGATACGAAGCTCGACGGATACTAGTGCTCCGATTAATGTTTGAATTCCCTGTGGATGTTGTTAAATCAGAATTGCTACTCTTCAGCAGATGAAAGTTGCGTATTATCCCCACAAGAGTTGAGATTGCATTTTACCCCGTATCAGAGTAGGATCAGGAGTATCCCCACAGAGCACAATCAGTTGCCAATGGTTTGAAGAGAGCATCCCCAAGAAGGGTTGTTGTTTCCTTTTCCCCAAGCAGGGTTGCCTTTCCATTTCTCCAGCAGGACGGTTATCCCCAGCGGATTTGGTTTCCCTTTTCCAGCATTTATGTTGCTGAGATGATTCTGTGATATCAGGTTACCTTCAGTGGAGTTGACGTCTACCTTCGGCATTTATTTTGCCAAGTGGTTGCAGACCTGGTGTTCTCTGGTAGCTCGAGCCTGCATTTACATTTGCATATATCGTCATAGCATTTATACAAACACATAGCATATTCATGCCGTCTGGGCCTCGCATTTTCAAACAGAACGCATAACATCCATGCCATATGGAACATTGCATCATTTCAAGCATACGCATTTCGAAACATGGACCAGGTTGGTTACCTATTGGATTTCGAGTATGTTCCCTTGCAGAGTTGTTCGGTTAAGCTTCTCTTCTCCCCCAGCGGAGTATTTCTTCACATTTGGTTATTACGTCGGCACTGGAAAAAAAAGATTGGCATATATCAGATTTCTGAAGCTGCCTCCTGTTGACAGAATGGGTACCGAGCAGTCGATTCAGAAGTTCCCCAGGAGAATTTTCCTCAAGTTCTCCGTGAACTGTGAGATGACAGGATTTGATCCCATAAGTAAGATGGGAATCAAGTTGTTTGCTTTCCGAAGCATTATTCCAATACTTGTGGCGTCACACAAGTGATTGATGTTAAGCATAAAGCAGAGAAATTTTTATCAGATAATTGACCAGTTGTTGCCGTGACAACCAAACTTCAGTCCATTGGAGGCTATTCCTCAAGCAGTTTTGCAGTATATTCCCACGGTTGGCAAATTTCAGGGTTTCATTGGTATTCAATCGTCATCTACCTTTGAATGTTTGAAGGCTGAGCGCTCTTCACCCATTCAGGTCCAAGCCGTTTGAATAGGGGCAGCTGTTGCACCCTAAAATTTGACCAACCGGGTCCTGCATCTGGTCGACGTTTCGACGCATTTCTGCATTCGCATTCGCATATCGCATACAGTGCATTTTTTCAGTTGTTTTGATTTTATCGGGATCACAGTCCTC